>OZ022328.1:37642109-40042109 GCA_963989225.1 Dromius quadrimaculatus | reverse complement strand
ATCTAATAACTACCAGTTCTTTTATTTATATGTTAATATGCTCCCCGGACTTCATGTTTCCGTCAGTAGGGAAGCCTAAGATTTTTATGCAGGAACAACATTGCAAGATAGCATCATCAAGAATAGGTATTACAGTTGCCAACAACAAGTAGAGAAGATTTAGAGCCATTGATTTTCAAATCATTGTCTCTGATCCAACCTTTAAGTGAGCTAAATTTCTTATTGAAAATTTCACAATGCTCAACAACAGCAACAAGAATGAACAGAGCAGGAACTGGAAATTAATGGCAAATCTATTACAAAAATTAAGAAAAACAGAGGATCTAGAATTGAGCCCTGTAGAACAGCGCGATACATAAGTGGCAAAAATGTCCAATGTGATTCTAGTGTTGAATAATATGAGTTTCAAAATATCCCCAAAATGTTTAAAATACTGATAATGGGAATAAATGAGGTCACTCACAAAAGAACTGCATTAAAGCAGTGCACTTAAGCTTTAAATGTCCCGTAAATGGCCTAAAGTGTTTTGCATTCCAAACAATACAAATTAAAAATTATTAAATATTTATCTCAAACTTAAAATGAATAGTGAGACAAAAAATCTTGTATTTTTGTTTTAAAACTCGTACATTCATCAAGCCTCCTAACACCATAGACTATTTTTTGGTTTTCACCATACTTACATCACATCTGATTCTAAAGGCGCGATTCCATCTGCATGCGGCATTGTGTGACACAAGCATTTTTTCATTGAAAATGCTCGTGCTGCACAGAGGTGGAATCGCGTATTTACATTGCATATTGTCAAGTTGACACGCCTTCATTGACCGTTTGCTGCCTCTGTCATAGACGAAAAATATTTTTTTAGGCGATCATGACAAAAAAGGTGTTTTTATGGCCCCTTTTGCGGCCGTGAAGTTTCACTTTTTGGGACTGATCTGTCAAATTTTACTTTTTGGGACTGATCTGTCAAATATTACTTTTTTGGGATTGATCTGTCAAAAAATATTTCATAAACACTTTATATTTACCTATATGGGCAGCTTGATGAACTCTTTAAGAAACAGTTTTCGCTTAAATAGTACATATATTCCTCCGTCAACCTCTGTAGTTCTTGCAATTCAAAAAATAAATACGCATTTTTTGTTAAATGTCAACTTGATAGAAGACAATAAAATAAAACAATTTCAACGGCAACTAAGATTTACAATTGCAATGTTTTAGAAATAAATAGATAAAATGATGTGATTTTGAATTATTTCGTAATGATCGCCTAAAAAACGTTGTGTGCACCTCGGCCTACAGTTCTTTTTTGGTCTCACCTGAATTGCAGCCTCAGCTACGCTTCGGCCGCAAACAACAGATTCGACCAAAAAAGATAACCTTTACGGCCTTGATACACAAATAACTATTTTTTAGTCTGCCGTAAAATAATGTCCCGCATTGGCTTCACGTGAAGTTGGCCACCTTACTCGTAACTGCTCAATTTGAAAATCTGTCATATGTCATATTCGATCTTAGATAGTTTTTCATAATATTCATCTTCTAGAATGATCACTCACCTTTGGCAACAGAAACAAGTAATGATAAATAAATGAGTAAGGCAATAGACAGATTTGGAAAAACGCTTACCACATTATGTTTAAATAAATATCTTAGAACATCTATTAAGGATGCGCATTTATATCGGAATTATTTGTGGAATCTGTTAATTTCTATTGTAACTCTATGCAATATCTCATTTTTCTTCCAGAATCTAAATTTGTCATAGATTGAAGATTATGTAAAAAAGAAAAAGTGCTGTTGTGGACAGTTAACAAATCGAACTTTTCTTATTTCTGTAGCAGTATCTAATAAATAAAATTAGAAATTTGCTTTATAATATAATTAAAGATTTTGAGTAGCACCATCTCTACTTTCATAATCAAACTTAGACCTCTTTCTCCTGAGTCGTACAACATTGATTACAGAAAAACTAATTTCGCAATCTGGATCTTCAGCAACAACTTTAGCCTCAATTACCATTTCCGCAAAAGCCGCGTCCGTTCGACGTTCATTCAAATATTTTTTTATTTAATCCAACAATTAAATGAACGGCTATGGGGATGAAAATAACCGTATTCCGATGTAGAGTTTCAATAACACAAATATTATATTCAAAACAAGATGATTTTCATTCCATACAAAGATGTCAAAATTACAGCAATGTATATATTTTTTATATTTTACAAAAGACTACTACAGGGCGACTAGATTATCATCGCTTTGCTTGGCACTGGGAAGAGGGATATATTCGTTGTACCGCTCTGGCTTTGGTACGTTCATTCCAACACTCTCCCTCGGGATAACGAACGGTGAGTCCTAATCTGCACATGAAAAACTTATGTTTAGGTCCATACAAACCCTTAGTTAAGATGTCCGCCACCATGGCCTCGGTAGGAACGTGGTGAAGAGTAATGACGCCTTCACGTAGGACTTCACGAACGAAATGAAATCTTATATCGATGTGCTTGCTACGAGCGTGATAAGTCGGGTTCTTAGCAAGTTTCAATGCTCCTTGATTGTCGTTGTATATGGGAATACTTTCTCTGATATTCATCCCCAATTCATTAAAGAATCTGCGTAGATAGATGGCTTCTTTGGATGCATCAGAGAAACCCATGTATTCGGCCTCATTAGACGAGAGAGCCACTGATTTTTGTTTTCTTGAATCCCATGTGATTGCACCTCCGCTCCATAGGAAACACGTATCAGTGTAAGATTTGCGATCTGAGATATTTTCGCCTCAATCAGCGTCCACATATCCAGTTGAATCACTCTCTTCAGAGGTGTATTTTAGTCTCACTTCAGATGTACCTTTCAAATATCGCAGTACGCGTTCAGCAACAATCCAATGGGATTTGTCATAGCAATTGTTAAATTGTCCCAAGAAACTACATACGTAACTTAAATCTGGCCGGGTGGCAGTAGCCAGATAATTTAAAGCACCGACTAATTCTCGGTATGGTAATTTTCTGTCTTCTTCAGAGATATCTTCTTCAGATTTCGTTAATTTGATGCTTGGATCAAGTGGGGTTGCAACGGGATTACAATCAGTCATGTTAAATTTTTTCAACAATTCTTCGATGTAGCCCTTTTGACTTAAACTTATTTCGTTTTTTTCTCTGTGAAATTCGATTCCCAAGAAATACTTTATTTCACCCAAATCTCGGACTTCAAAATTACTTGATAATTGTTTTCCGACTTTGGAAATTAATTCATCGCTGTCTGAGATTAGTAGAATATCATCGACGTAAGTAACTATAAATGCTTGTGCTCCCCCTCGCTCAAGCTTGTACACGCAAGGATCAGCATTCAATGGATTTGCGCCGATTTCTTTTATTGAATTATCAAGTTTCTTATGCCAACTTCTTCCAGCTTGTTTTAGTCCGTATAAGGCTTTCTTGAAAAGTAAAACTTGGTTGTTTGAATCCAAACTCTTCAACTACTCATTTGTCTTCTCTACGATCTTCTTGTCGACTTTTTGAACCTGGATTTTTCGTCTTAAAGCTTCTTTTATGAATTTCGGAGGTTCCATAAATATTCTCTCTTCCAAATCGCCATTGAGATACGCTGTAGAAACGTCAAATTGTCTAATCTTCATACCCATTCTAATTGCATTGGCTGTAATTATTCGTATGGAACTGAGTCTCGCAACAGGTGAGAAAGTTTCTTAAAAATGCACGCCAGGCCTTTGCAAGAAACCTTGAGCTACAAGTCGAGCTTTTCTTCGTTGAATTGATCCGTCTGGATTCAATTTATTACGTAGTATGATACGACTGCCTATGATTGTTTCCTTCTTCGGACGCTTGACGATTTGCCAAGTATCTTTCTTGAGAACTGAAGTCACTTCTTCTGCTATAGCGTCTAGCCATTCTTCGGTGTCGTCGCTTGACATAGCTTTGTTTATCGGAACTTCCGATAAGAAACTATAACTGATTCCATAATCTTCAATGACTTCTTGTGCATTTTCTTCAGCTGGTTCTTGACGGACTATATATCCTTTTCTTGGTCTACCTCTTTGACCAGCTGGAATAATTCTAGGTCTTTTCCTAGCTCATACCATTTCTAGCTCTGCGTTTTCTTCGATAACTTCTGGAACGTCTTCAGGGTCGTCATCTTTCAAGATCGTATTGTTACGTACTTCGATATCAACATATTTCTGCTGAGGTTCGTTTTCATATACTGATTTTTCAGGCATGAATTCTTCGTAGCTGCTTGGCTCTGATTTTTCATCTTCTAAACATTCCACGTCTCTACTAATTTCTATTTTCTTTTCCTGAGGAATCCAAACTTGGTAGCCCTTCGAATTATCAGAATATCCCATTAGCAGTCCTTCTTTCGATCGAGATTCGAATTTTCCTTTGTTTATTTTCAAATCAAGACAATGTAGTTTGCACCCAAATTCTCTAAGGTAGTTAACATTAGGTATCTTTTCATGCCACAGCTCGTATGGTGTTTTTCCATTCAAGCTCACGTTCGGACATCTATTTCTCAGATGATTTGCCGTATTTATTGCTTCTGCCCAGAAACTTTTAGGTAAGTTAGCTTGAATTAAGAGACATCGAGCCATTTCGATTAAAGTTCTATTCTTCCTTTCAGAAAGACCATTCTGTTCCGGGTGATAAGGAATGGAAAGTCTTCGTGTGATTCCTGATTTTTCCAAAAAATCGTCAAATTCTTTGTTCAAATATTCTGTTCCATTGTCGCTTTGCAGATACTTGGTTCTGGTGTTTTTGATATTTTCAAGTTTCAACTTCACTTCTCGAAATGTGTCGAGCACTTCGCTTTTGGATTTTATAAACCGTACTTCGCACCATCTGGTTGCTTCATCAATGAAAGTGACAAAGTATCTTGATTATCCGTGTGATTCAGTTCGCATCGGACCGCAAACGTCTGTGTGAACAATCTCGAGTGGTTTCAAATCTTTGGGTTCACTCCTGGAAAATGATGCTCCTGTCAGTTTTCCTTTCAAACATGTTTCGCATTGAATTATTGGATCGCTTTCATTCAATTTCAAACCACAGAGTCTCTTGTTGGCATATGCTGCTTTCAGATCTTTGATGTTCAGATGACCTATTCTTTTATGCCATACTTCAATAGATGACTTTACGTTGTTGATAAATGAGACGGTTTCGGATTCATGCTTTTCACGCATAAAATATAAATTTCCTATACGTTCAGCGCTCATTCTGACTGTTCCTTCACTGTCTAGAATTTCTGCTTCCTGCTGTTTGAACAGAACATTGAATCCTTCATCAGTTATTTTTGATACTGACATCAAATTTCTGGTACGAGCAATGTGTCTTTCAATGAAATTTTCTTCGGATTTTCGGGATCCTCGCAGTATATTTGAGCTGTTCCTCTGGCAAGAATTTCTGTTGTGGTCTCGTTTGTCATGTTTACGGTACCTGTTCTCTCTGTGCTTACATCGACGAGTACACTGCTATCTTTACAAAGATGAGAGGTTGCCCCACTGTCGAGACACCATCTTGAATTCTCTTCATTTTGAGCATACAATGCTTCATTTGCATAGAACGTAAGATCTTCCGCATTTTTCGCTGAATCTTTCTTTTTCAGGAAACAATCGGCTGCCTTGTGTCCTACTTTCCGACATTTGTGACATCAGAATTTGAATTGTTCGTTGGTGGACTTTTCGTTCTTCGATTTTTCGTCTACTCGATTCGGCTTTTTAAACTGAAATCGTTTTTTGTAATTATTAATTGAAAACATTGCATTCTGACCTGTATTCCTTGTTTCATTCAGTCGAGCTTCATATTCTTCAGTTATTTTGATACGCAGAACATCTGGTGTAGGTAGTGTATCGCGTGACTCTATTGCACATCTAAAATCCTCGAATTTTTCTGGAAGACTATATAACAGCATAACAGAGAGTAAATCGTTGACAATTTTCACGTTCATCTCTTCGAGTTTATCTACTACGTCAAAGAAGTTATTCAGGTGTTCCTTCATGTTGCCACCGTTTTCCATTCGTTGAAAAATAAGTGTTTTCAGCAATGTTGCTTTACGAGCAGGCCCCTGGGATTGGTATACATTTTCTAATTTCAGCCACACATCTCTTGCAGTATCACAATTTTTAATTTGTTTCAGCTCTGAAAGAGATATGGACAATATAATACCTGATTTCACCTTTCTATCGGCTATCGCCCATGCATCTATAACTGATTGATTATTTCCGGTTGCTTCTGGTTTTGTTATTTCACCATTCACATACCGTATGCGTCATTTTTTATTAAAATCGCTTGCATTTGCAGCTTCCACGTATCATAATTGGAGTTATTCAACGGTTCGATTCGTAATATACTGGAACTCATTTTGTTTTAGCTTATGTACACATAATTCAGTTCAAAATTTAGAGTCTTTCGAAACCATACGCACGAAACTACTACATACAGTTGTTAGTCAGAGTAATCTCCACTTTAGCTGGGCACCATAACCTGAACGGCTATGAGGATGAAAATAACCGTATTCCGATGTAGAGTTTCAATAACACAAATATTATATTCAAAACAAGATGAGTTACATTCCATACAAAGATGTCAAAATTACAACAATGAGTATATTTTTTATATTTTACAAAAGACTACTATAGGGCGACTAGATTATCATCGCTTTAATTGGCACTGGGAAGAGGGATATATTCGTTGTGCCGCTCTGGCTTTGGTACGTTCATTCCAACATTAAACCACTTCGGAAAGAATTGCAATAGATTGCCGCAAACATTTACTAACGGTATTAATCTTCAATAAAATATTGTACCATATGATCAATGAACAAACAAATTTGTATGATCTTATTTCTAAAATAAGAAAATCTGCAAATTTTTGTGTCACTATCCCTAATTAAATCATTATTAATAAAAAAACAGACCATCGTAAACAATAGCCAAGTTGATAAGAAGGATTTTCACTGCGTCAATTCTGCTTCCTCATCGTGTGTCCGAGAACGGTTTGAATGTTAGAGTAGGGAGTTCTTTTTTCAAAATTTGCCATATGTATGTTGATGCGGAGAAGAAAACATATACTTCTTGAACAATGACAAAAATGTTTGTGACCTCCAATGAGCTTTTTGCTACATCGTTTACTATTAAATGCTGCACAAGGAGCATGGAATGCTCTGGATTAAAATCTATAATTTTTTTTGTAGTCCAATTTTTTTGCCTTCCTATTGGCACCATTATCATAGCCTTGACCACGCATATCACTTATATTTATATTAAAATCTTCTAGAAAATTCAATATGAACGAAGCTAATTCCTGTCCTGTATTAGGTACGAGTAATAGAACGAAATCCAAGGAAATACTCTCTTATTTCTAGAATTTGTTTAATTTTCTCTCCAATTACAGATCAGTTAGCTTTGAATTCTGTGACCAAGATAATAGGGCATTTTTTAATGTTGAGCTTTTTCAATAAGATTAATGTGCTCTGCCATCGAAAGGAAAGTGTTTCAATAAGTTTAAAAACATTACCATTACTTTTTCTAAACAAGATTTCAATGTTGCATCTAAGACTAAATTTTGTCTGGCTGAATATTATTCACACCAATAATTCTTTATATAACTCTTGTCCACCTTTTTTCGCGATTAATTTGATTCTGTTTGCCGTTCTAAATTCCCACATAAATAATGCCAATTATTGAAACCCGTCATATCATTGAAAGCATTCACTGAACTATTGAATAATTTGCAATAGAAACAGAATACAGAATCACTTGATTCTGAATAAATAAGCCAATCTCGTTTGATTGTTTCATTATTTTCTAACTTTTTATAAAAATAGGAAGTTGAGAATGAACGGTTTGAATTATTTGTCTAAAACTTAAAGTTTTGAAATTGTACTGGCCCTATATCAAGTATCGACATTTTTCATTTTACTGACATAACTTGGGACCGACAAGCAGGATCTGTCAGTGCATCAATGTTAAATGTTCAGAAGTATCAGGGGTAGTATGAAAATAATTTGTAACTGTTATTGGCAACTGAAATTACCGTTGGCGGCAGCACTGTGCTTACAAAATGGTGGATCAAAAGTGGCTTACGGCAATAAGTTTGTAATCTGTTCACAATGTAAATATGTTGATATTCAGCAAAGAAATATTCATATTTCGTTGAATGATTCAATTTAATTTCAATTGTGAAAGTATTGGCTTTCTTCTTTTATAACATTTAGTTTTTTCTTTTAAAATATTTTTATTTATACATGAATTTTAGTTGTAACTGGAAGACTGAATGAGGTTTTGAAATTCATAGCTTCAACGAAAATAATATTACAAGGGAGTATTTATGACATTTTTGTATTGTACATTTCAGCTTTCAGCTTTGCCTGTATGAACTTTTCTAATCCGCATAGCTTGTTTATGAACTGGATCGTAGTCTCCAAATTTATTTACTACCGACACTCTCCTTTTCCCTTTTCAGGAAATTCATGGAAACTCAATTCAACAATCCAACTAAATTTGGAATGACATCTATAAACACAACAATTTTCAACGCTTCTTTGCTTAGATTCCATATTTTGAAGAGTAAAATCTTGAGAAAGACTAATTTCAGTATAGCAATGAGGTTATGTGAACTATTGTAGTATAAAATTTCATATAAACAACCTCAAAAAAGCCATTAAATATTGCTAACAAAGCCATTAACATAACATATGATCATCTGGAAATTAAGGTTGAATCCACTTTACAATATAGTTTCGCTTATAACCGCTAGGTGGCTACGGGTTAATTTCAGTTACCAATAGTACAGGACAAATTATTTTAGCATGGCTTTAGATCTTCACAGTAAGGGGGCTATAAGCAGGTAATAAATTTTCTTTTTCCTGGGTTGTACTAAAATTATTTTGATTTTAATTTTAATCTGAGCTTGAATTCGAAATAAAGTTACAGTTTAAGTGTTCATTCGAATTCTAAAATTGAAATTCGAATAAATAATTATCAAATACTTTTTTTATAATAGATATGTTTATTTGCACACGATAAGAACAAAATATTGTAATAATGAACAAAAAATAAATAAATGTAGGTTGTATGAGAAAAAATAAATACACAGATAAATATATACATAGATAATAATACATATATACAAAGATAGACTCTAAATTAATCCACAATCATATCAAGATCACTATCACTATCGTCAGTAGAATCATTTTCGTTGACATTTATTATAAAGTTTTGTACAATATTATTAACATTGAAATACTTATTTTCTATATGAATAACGTGACGTACACTATTGCTCCAATTATCTATACTAATATTACAAATCTCATTATTAATTAATTGAACAACTTTAATACTATTTGCTGGCGAGATATTCTTTTTTCTTATATTTGTTTCTAATTGACCTCAATGGGACTAAAAACACAATAATAAGATGGTAAACGAAGCACTTTATGTCCAAATTGTTCTGCTAATGTATCACACACAGGCTTAGTATTAACCACTTCCAGTAATTGTTTTTTGGTATAGCTTTCTTCAAAGTATAAATCATCCATTATTAAATATTCTATTATTTCATATTTTTTACTTGATTTACATGGAGTTTTAGAAATTTGTCTTGAATGATAACTAGCATTATCCATAACGATAACGCTGTTAAGTTATAAATATGGATTAATTTTTTTCCAAACCAAGATTCAAAAATGTCTGCTGTCATGTTGTCATGGTAGTCTAAATTGCAATCTCTAATATTTTTATCAGATAAAAATTGCGCATCAGTTATCCATCCCTTATCACTTCCGGCATGTAATATTATCATTATTTTTCCGCGATATACAGGAACATCTAGTTTAGAAAAATTGCTATCGTCGCACCAACTTTTCATTACACTATTATGTGTACCATACCATGTTTCATCCAGATACACTACTGGCCGATTCTGTGCGCGATATTTTGACAAATCTAATAAATATCTTTGACGCCATACACATATTCTTCGTGATTCCATAAAACTTGACGTTTGTCAATTTTTTTAAATACAAATCCTATGCTGCGAGCTACTCTTTGTAGAGTTTTACTGAACAATCAATTTCACAATTATCCGTGGTTAATCGATCATGTAACATGGATATTGATGGTGGCATATTTTCACTGTTCATACTATATATTTTTCGACGAATGACATCAGCTTGAAACTCACTAACTATTCTAGACTTATTCGCATCACTTCTTTGTTTTCTTGATTCTATTCCATTTCTCACTCTTACAGTACTATATGACACTTTCGTTAGTTCTGACGTCTTTTTTATAGGTGCTTCTTCTTTCTTCCTATTTTTCAAATAACTGTATACATTCAAAACGATTTGCTTTGCTTCAGTAGACATATGTCCTTGATTTTTAAAAACAATTTTACTCGTTTTTTCAACATCAATATTAGTCTCTTTTGACCACGGATTCCACATTTTTATAGCTCGTTCTTTGCTGGCAGTAAATATGAAACTATGATTTAATTCCATAAATTGATCCTTATATAACAGTACACAGGATTAATGTTATTATGAACGTTCAAATTTCTAAATATTATGTTCTAGAAAAAATTCAGAAATATACTTAGAAGAAAAATATTCTTAATACCACCCTTTCTCAAAGGTAGACAGACCTCATGCTGTGCCGTGGTTTACCATGCTATTAGCAAGTTAAGTCATGCTAAAATAAATTGACCTGTACTTTACTTGCGATGTGTTTACTGAAGACATCATTGACACTTCTCCTGGTAGTATCGGCTGCACTGCTGCTATTTTCCCTTTGGAAGTACACCAACACTATTATCCGCCTTATCTTTTTCTCCGAACACTATATTGACGTGCGAGTCTGAAGATGTTGAAGGATTGAGCTGATTTTTTTTTGATTGAGTTCGTAATTTTTTCCACGTTTTCTTCTTTTTCCAATTTTTGCTTTCTGAATTGATGACCAGAAAGCTTTTTCCTTCCATCGGCCATCTAAATACAACAAATAAATAGATCAAAAACGAAACAAAACTTTATTATTCAATGTATCAAAATACTTTATTTGTTTAGCTTAGCAAGTACAAAAAAATGCTGGCTTTTGTGATAAGTAAGAATGTTCGCTGTACGACGCGAAGCCAAATACAGCGATCGTACGAATCCCAAAATTGTATTTTATGTAAAAGTTATATAGAAGATTGACCGCTCTCTGGACATGGGATAACACGTATTTCTATGGCCCGTGGAAAACGCAATCTCAGCATTATATGGATCATATATAGTGATTTTGAGATAGTCCAGGCTCTAGGGCATTCTGTAAGCAGCTTCTGTCAAATGAAGATCTTTCTAGAAACAATACTCGACGTTCAAATATTACAACTTACATATTAATCGTATAGTCGGATAAAATTAATAAATCTAAGAAAAAAATTGATAACTCGAATTTTTTATTTCTTATTTGTTAGTTCATAAAGTGACAAATAACATATTCCATTTCTACGCGGCTACAATATCAGGAAGGCTGTCAAAAAAATGGTCAATAACTGCCAAAAACGGTTTTTTGCGTTTTACAAAAGAACTATGCATCTGACGAAAAAAAGTGTTCCGTTAAAAAAAGTGCGCAGTAGGAAGATGGATCAAATTAATTCTCTTGAATCTTGATCAGTCTAATAGCTTTTGGGTTGATTGCAAAAAATCGTCATTTTTTGCTATTTTTTCGAAGATTTGTAACTTGCGTTGTATTTGTTATTAAGACTTGATATTTTGACAGAATGTGGGTTCACTAGCTTTTAACATACGCATTAAATATACGAAAGATCGAATGTGATCTTTTCGAGAAATGTTGAAGAAATCAAAAAAACCCTCCCGAAAAACGGTCATAAAAAAGTTGTTAGCCAACAAATGTCAATTTTACAAATTGCATTTTCTTTGTCAAGACTTACTCTACAAAGTAACCTCATGGCACTTCTTTTGAACAAGTGTAAGTATAAAAAAAATCGATTGCAAAAATCGCATTTTACCAATACAAGGAATATTTTCTGTAGTTTTTTGTAAAGAGCAATGTATTACTTGTATTTATCATACAATTGTAATTTAAATAAGTGTGAATATAGCAAAAAATGTTCTTCTCTAACAAAAAATGATGTAAAAATATAAACTAGATAAAAGTTCTGAGTATGTTATGATGAATTACGAAAAAGCAGTAACATTGCCACGCGTCATTCACTTGTCGTATTGGCCGTTTAGGTGAGGGGTGGAGAGAAAGGAGAACGACAGCCAGCAACAATATTAGAGGCCGCTTGGGTAGAGGCAAGAGAGAGAAGAGAGCAGGAGAGCAGCAGTAGCAATTAAGGCTGTTTGGTGACGGGAGTCGGTGTCGTTCGAAAATCTGTCGGTCTCCGTCATTTCATTGCTCATGCGGAGAATCATTACATCGCGGTAGAAGCTTCGCTTCAAAACCGCATTTCTGTGCGCTGGCCGGTGGCCAGTGGTAGGAGGCCGCTACGCTCAGAAGGCCACGTCCAACTCGCGTGAACCGGCTACGCACATTCTTACCGATAGGAATGTTGTTGAAATGGTCAATATACAATAACGACTCATGGAGCCTTTTCCATAATTGTTGATATTTTAAAAATCGTTATCGCAGAAGTGCAGTTTTTTGCAATCGCTTTTTTTCATACTTTCACTCGCTCAAAAGGAACGCCATTTGAGTACATTGTAGAGTTACTCTTGGAAAAGAAAAAGCTTCTTGTACAATTAGTGTACGTTGGCTAACAACTTTTTAATGGCTGTTTTTCGGGAGGCTTTTTTTTGGATTTTTCAACATTTCTCGAAAAGATCACATTCTGTCAAAATTTTAAGTCCTAATAACAAATACAACGCAAGTTATAAATTTTCGAAAAAATGGCAAATAATATGTTTCAACCTAAGAGACTTGTACCATGATTAAGATAGTTGAGGATACATTTTTCTATTTGAACAGATTGAAATTCAAGGAAAAGGTCAATGTAGTATTGGTTATCAATTGTGACATGATCAAAAATCATGTCTTCCTAATTACTGTATACTTTTACGCCGTTTCTCCAGTTGGTGATTTTCGGATTTTTGAAAAAGCTGTGAATAAATCCGTTACAACATTATTCAATATTTCAGGCGAAAAGATCTGGAGTAAAATGCATCATACTACCCGAAGGAAACAGGAGAGATTTCAACGATCTACCAAAATTTATTACCGAAGGTTTGGAAGTACATTTTGTATGTGATTGTGAAGATATAGATAAGATTGTGTTTGCTTCTTCACATCCTGAGCCTCCCACGATGCCAAATTTGAAAACATCCTCAAAATATTCATAAAAATACAGTTTAATGATAGAAAATGTATCTAAAAATCACAATAAAATTTTAAATGCAAATTATTTATATTTCATTGCACTTCTATATAATAACATTAACATTTGGGGCTGTTCTGTAACTCAATCGATAAATTTTAAATTATCTATTTCAGCCAATGCGAAGGTAGCACTGACAAAAATTCTGAATATTCGCTTATTACAATTGTTTCTATTTGTCAAAAATGTTATCGATCGATAATAAGTTAATGTTTGTGTTACAGAATATGGCCAATTACCACATTAAAAGTTCGACTAGTTTATTATTGTTGTCATAATAATACTGATTCCAGGATAATTACGTAACAAATAATACCTGAGGGCATTATTTTAAAAAATAATGCCCACGAAGATTATTTTGAAAATTAACAAACTAGAATATCACGTTACTGCAAGAAACTAGAGTAATATTTCTCTGACAGAAATCACAATGACAGAACATACGTTGCTAAAATTTTTTATTGAAATTATACATCAGTCGAACATTAAACATTGAAGACACCACGGTCAACATGCACACCTCGGACGGAGGCCCTCGGAAAATACGCTGTTGACCTCAGGCATTATTGTCCTTTTAACACTCTTGATACCTCAATTACTAGAATTGGGTCCTTCCAGCTTTATCGAATTACTTCTATATAATATTTATTTTCTAAAGTTGCCTCTGCTAATTTAACAAGAGATTATAACAGCTTTAGCAGCAAGGGTGCCGGTAGCCACAGTGGAGTCGGGTGTGGGTAAGAAAATTCATGAATAATTCCAATCACAAGCTAAACAATAATGCAAGATTGACTTACTTGAATACTAGGGCGCCATGCAATTTTTGGATGACGGCAAAAAAAGAAGAATTTAGGAAAATTGCAAAACGTAACTCTTTAACACTACGCTACGTTATTTTATATTTTCCTGAAAATAAAAATTGGGAGGAGACACGTATCGAAAATAATACAAAGCCTAGAGCATTTACGTTGAACCACTTCGTATTAATTTACAATCTGGAAAGACAAGAGAACTTCTATTCACAAACCAAATTACGATACACAGAGCTATAAGAGCAGGTGGGGCGGTTGCTCAACGAATATGACTAAGGTATATCTAATTCAATGAAAGCGTCTCTGTGGTTATTTCGATATCTCACTTACAAACTACGCGATCGTCGATGCCCAACGTCGATCCGGGCAATACAGCCAGGTGATGTGCGAGAATATATCGTAAAAACATAAGTCAAAAGAAATCCAAGAAGGCGTAGGCGAGACAACAAACAAAAATAAAGCTAATGCCCACCTAGTGTTTCAAATAAAATAATTATTACAAGGTAGCACATTAAGCTAGTTCGCAAAACAAATGAAATATTGCGCAAAACATCAAGAATATAACACATATATAAGCATAGTTACATACAAAGCTTTCTATATAGTTTAAAAAAGAAAAAACACAGAAAGTTTAATCGTCATTGACTTCAAAAGAAATTATTTGAATAATCAAATGATCAAAATAAATTGGAAATTGAATACTAAATAATTTATTGAAAATATCAGTAGCTTCAAATAAATTTAATTAAATTTTATTTGTTGGAATGAGGAAAGCAGCTCAAAATTTAAGTTGAATTGATAGTTCGACGTCAATTGATTCACTCTTTATTTCAAAAAAATGATAACACGACGCTCAATGGTTCAAGGTAGCGTATCAACCAACCAAATCTTCAAATTTAACGTATAGCTGGATAAATCTTTTAGATTCACAAAAAGTTTCAAAATAGATAATTTCAGATAGATTCAACACTTAGCTGGATCAAACACGATATTGGCGATCAGGTTTGCGGTGTTGATGATAGGAGCACAGAGTGCGGGGTGGAATGACGAACAACCTTCGCACCAGGTGACGATTGATCCTGGAGGCGACGATGTCGTAGTGGACAGGATTGATGCCGTGGTTCGGCCCCCCAGAAACAGTACAGGATCTTCCAAAGAGAAGCTCCGACGAGCATAAAATCTAACAGCGCTTCCCAAATCTAAATCACTTTGGCGGAGGCCTCTAAATTCGCACGGAACTAGTTTTCTGACAATATAGAATCCGCGAAACTCGCGAGCACAAAATAGCACAATTTTGAGCTATATGTACGCAGAAAACGACTGATTTCTTATTTGGCAATTAACTAAGTTTTAACCACGCCAATTTGCTCCGAAGACTCTACACCGGAAATTCAAATTGCCAACCTCCCGAAAAATAACCTTGTCAACAAAAAAATCCCTTGAGTTTCAACTAAACAAATAATCACAAGAAGAAACAATTCGCACACATCCATCCTCTCAACAGGAGCAAAAGAGACGGATATAAGGAGGGTACCTACCAGAAAAATATTGAATGTAACTAAAATTAAAAAATATCACCTTGCGTTACTCTCTCATTTTTTTTGCACCTAAATAATATAAAGCATCAACTAGAACGATGACCGATTCAGAAATTGAAATTCCAAATAATAGCAAAAGAACGTAGCAACAATATTTAAATAAAAAAACGAAGTTTCGTCAATTAATTCTTTTTCAAACTTGTCAAAGAAAGTAAATAAACAATAATGGTGAAATGTGTTCATCTGAATTGCAAAGATTGAGATAGCCCAGATATATAGAAAAGTATTGTTATCAATGAATATTAATAAATATAAATATTGGCGAATAAAAATTATGTTTTAGGTTATTCAACAAGACTAAACCGTGACAAGATCAGAATGAAGATATTGGAAATGTTTGCCAAAAACCTATTGTAATTGTATTGTGATCTGCGAATGAGAATTAGTTGCTGGTGTATTTTAATTAGCGCTCGTGTTCTTTGAAACAAGTCAAAAACTGCCAATCAATTATGTAGATAAAACATGATTAAGACCAATCATGATTTTGACATCCAAAAAGATTTTGGAGTTTTACACATTCAGAAAAACGACAGAATTTTAGATATCTTGGAAAATTGAAGATCAAAAAAACTTTCGCTTGAAAAGTGATCTCTGCTTGAACGACCAAATTAATTGGAAAATCTCTTTATTTCTTCACACCCTGATCTAGCTCTAACTATTCTTAGCTACTCTACACGTGTCTATATTATTTCATGATTATATATCAATTTCCGTCCTTGCCAGGTAAATTCGGACTTTCGCATACTACGCACATGCATTTGAGTAATTAGTTATTTTTATTTCTCAACATTCAGACAATGCTAGCAGATTTTTTCTTCTTATGGACTGTATCCCTTGTAAATTTATTGTGTAATCAATCTCTACTTTTACTCATTTTTGTATTTATATGAAATATGAATATTATTTGAATTCAGTACAAGATTTTTTCTCACATGAAAAAATTTTTCTTCACAAGTGATAAAATAAGCTAAATAAGCCTGTCTTGTGGAGCTTAACGTGAATTTGATTGACTTTTTTAAATTCTGGACTCAACACCTTCCACATCCACTACTCTCAAAAAGCCGTGTACCCTTTTATCCGCGATTTTTTTTATGCTATACTAAACTGACTAGTCTATCCTGTTGTAAAGGGCATTTTGGAGATTATACCTCATTCGACGTATTCTATTAGCCGACCCCTTGAAAGTGATTTCCAGAGTTGGGTGTTTTCTCAAAAAAATATTTTTTTTTAATAACTCTTTAAATTCATAATTTCAGTCGATCAAATTGATGAGGAATCCAATTTCTTTCAAATATCAATTTAACATATATCAATGAAATAAAAAAATTCAACGGCATCCATGATCCATGATCTACAATTTCATAGTTTTTTCATTGGGGAAGAGTTGAAACATTTTAAGTTAATAATGGTAGGACAAGTTAAATTTCAAATTATGATTTTTATTATTCTACGATGATCATTTCGACATATTAAGTCATCTTCAGGTATCTTTTTTATAAAAAAATATAAATAAACAATATAACAAAATATTAACAAATGAAAACATTTTCAGTAGAAACACAAAGATGGCAGAATAGATGGAATGAAATAAATGAGTAGATTTATCATCATACGTAAATGAAAAAATAATGATGATAATTCAATTTAGAAAATTTTTATTTTATTCTTATCCAAAAGTGATGTGTTATAATAATCAGTTATTTCATTTAATAAGTTTTCATTATTATTCAGACATTTTTTAATTTCGTAAAATTCTAATAAATTCAATTTTTTATTTTTATTTTCCAAATGTAAAATTTTTAGATTAGATATATCACAAGAGTGGCTATTTTCGAATAAATGCTTTGCCAAATTTGAGTTTTCGACTTTCCCATATTTTAAACAGCGCATATGCTCTAAAAAACGAGTTCTAAAATTTCGGCCTGTTTGTCCTATATACTTCGCGTTACAATTTCCACAAACAATTTCATTTACACCTGATTTTGACAAAGAGTCCAAATTTTCTATTTTGTGGTTGATGAAAATAGAATGTATTTGTCTCTGAACATAATATGCTGGCCAAATATCTAATTCTTTCAGAAAACGCCCTATCTTCAGACTCAGCTCACCCATGAATAAGATTTTTCTATATTTTTTTGTATTTCTGTGAATTGAATTACCGTGGTATAATGACTTCATTAGTATTTTTTTTCTTTTTATTATATAAAATTTTGTCGATCAATTTTTTATCATAGCCATTTTTCAATGCTAAGTAATGAATTGTTTTCAATTCATTCTTATAATCTATTTCCGATAGAGGTATTGTTAATAATCTATTGATAAAAATGTCTGAATAATAATGAAAACTTATTAAATGAAATAACTGATTAATATAACACACCACTTTTGGATAAGAATAAAATAAAAATTTTCTAAATTGAATTATCATCATTATTTTTTCATTTTCGTATGATGATAAATCTACTCATTTATTTCATTCCATTTATTTTGCCAACTTTGTATTTCTACTGAAAATGTTTTCATTTGTTAATATTTTGTTATATTGTTTATTGATATTTTTTTATAAAAAAGTTACCTGAAGATGACTTAATATGTCGAAATGATCATCGTAGAATAATAAAAATCATAATTTGAAAATTAACTTGTCCTACCATTATTAACTACAATTTCATTTTTACTCAGCGGACATTAATATCCATTAATTCCCAGTCAACAGAGAATTAATGAAAATTGTTATCATGGTTTGGAATTGAGAACTTCCGAAGCAGAAGTCAGCTCAGTAATAGGGCACTTTCGGTGTACGTATTACAAAAAGATTTATCTATCAAAAGCACTACTTGATCATAAAAAATATTCTATGTGACGAGAAATAATTAGATATGCGTAAACCATGTTTTCATGATTTAAATAGACGACACCCTTAAGAGCTTTGCTTTTGTAATCTCTAATATCATGCTTCTTTTAAAATAGTATTGCTTATCGATTTGATTGAAATTCAATGAAACTGCCCGAATAGCATGCTCGGCAACCATATATAAGAATCTGCCACAATAATAACAGTTTCATTGTTTCGGACAGAAAATTCTGATCTCTGATGGATCCATCATCAGTTTTATTGAATTCAAGTAAACTCTGCTTGAGGACACCTGTAACTCTGCATTTTTGATGAGCACTATATTTTGTTTATCAATAATGCCTGTGCATCATCATAATTATAGATAAATATAATTCACGTGATTGTGATAAAAATATCGCATATACAAAGCATTCTACGCTGACCTGAACATCTGCAGCCAAGCAAGTTGAAACTTCGCTACGTAATAAAACCAAATGAGACAAGAATGTTTTAATCAATAAATTTGTATACAGATGTACTTTTAAAACAGAAAAAGCCAAAACATGAGTTCCCGTTCTTAATATCTAGCAATATTATTCATTTTTCAATTCAATCGTTTCCTAATATGAATAAATGGGGTTAAATCAATTCGAAAATCATTTTTCAGAAGTAAAATATGTTCTAAAATTTTGTAATAATCCATTCCCCACAAATAAAATAAATTTTATTCACATATTATTATTTTACGGACGAAACTATTTTTCATGGGGTGAAACACCGCTTCGAATGAAATTCATGAAAGTTTTCCAAAAATTTAGGAATATCATTACGAGAGTAACTTTAGGAATTTGGGAAAGTGTCTTTTTCATTTATTTCTGAACTATAACCCTCAAAAAAATTAAATTAAAAATCAAAAGTGTGAATGAAGTTTTCTTCTGACTTTTAAATTAAGAGTAGTAGCATATCATTTCTCAAAAACTACAGTCTTAAAATTTTTTTAGAATTGAATCTTGTAGGAAATTGAAAGTTATGTAAGTTTTATTCGAAATATAAGTCCTTAAACTTTTCAGTCTCCGAGTTATTGCTAATTAATATATATGCAATTTGATTCCAGCCTTTAAGTTAAGGGAAGTTAATATTATTTCCCAAAAACTATAAGTTTCACAGTTCATTCCAGTTAAGAACAATCCAAGGGCTCTTATGGGACTGCGATTTATTTTTTTAATGTCTTGAGAAGCTTACGGGAACAATGATTATTTGACAAAATTTCGGAACAAAATTAATTGAAGAACTAGAAGCGTTCATTTTAAAAATAGATGTCACATCTTTTAATCATGCGAAAATTGATACACTCATATATCAGATTACAGTATTATCCATTATAACAGTATAATATAATACAGTTTGTTATGGCACGCCGTTTTACTATTTAATAGCAAAAATTTATTCCACTTAAATTTAAATTATACATTATTTTTATCCTGCAAGATAATTTAATTCATTGAATTTTTATGATTGAATCAAAATTATGTACATAATGGAAATTCAGAATTATCATTATCTTGCAAGATAATCCTAATGCGTTGAATTTTTATGATTCAATTAAAATTATGTACGTAATGGAAATTCGGAATTCTTATTATTTTGCAGGATAATTTTAATGCATTGAATTTCTATGATTGAATTAAAATTATGTACATAATGGAAATTAGAAATTCTTTTTATCTTGCAGGATAATTTTAATAAATTGAATTTTTTTGATTGAATTAAAATTATGTACATAATGAAAATTCGGAATTATTATTATCTTGCAAGATAATTTTAATACATTGAATTTTTATAATTGAATTAAAATTATGTACATAATGATAATTCAGCATAAGGACTATCTAGCAGAATTATATGGAACCGTTGAATTTTTATGATTGAATTAAAATTATGTACATAATGAAAATTCAGAATTATTATTATCTTACAAGATAATTTGAATGCATTGAATTCTTATGATTGAATTAAAATTATGTACATAATAGAAATTCAGTATTCTTATTATCTTGCAGAATAATTTTAATTCATCGAATTTTTATCATTGAATTAAAATTATGTACATAATGGAAATTCGGAATTATTATTATCTTGCAAGATAATTTTAATCCTTCGAATTTTTATGATCGAATATAAATTGAATTAGAATTATGTACATAATTTTAGTTCAATCATAGAAATTCAATTAACCCAAATTACCTTGCAACGTAATAATTATTCAGAATTCCCATTGTGTACATAATTTTAATTCAATCATGAAAATTCAACGGTTCCATATAATTCTGCTAGATAGTCCCTATGCTGAATTATCATTATGTACATAATTTCAATTCAATTATAAAAATTCAATGTATTAAAATTATCTTGCAAGATAATAATAATTCTGAATTTTCATTATGTACATAATTTTAATTCAATCAAAAAAATTAAATTTATTAAAATTATCCTGTAAGATAATAAGAATTCCTAATTTCCATTATGTACATAATTTTAATTCAATCATAGAAATTCAATGCATCAAAATTATCTTGTAAAATAATAATAATTCTGAATTTTCATTATGTACATAATTTTAATTCAATCATAAAAATTCAATGCATTAAAATTATCTTGCAAGATAATAATAATAATTCTGAATTTTCATTATGTACATAATTTTAATTCAATCATAAAAATTCAATGCATTAAAAATTATCTTGCAAGATAATAAAAATGTATAGTTTAAATTCAACTGGAATAAATTGTTGCTATTAAATAGCAAAACAGCGTGCCATAGTTTGTGAATAAATGAAATTAAGTAGGAAGATACAGCTACAAACTCGCAATGTTATTTATCAGGTTCTTGTATTTGTATTTGTGGAGTTATCGGCTCTGTCAAGTTGGCCCCCCACTTCAAAATCAAAAGAAAAATCAATATTGTATTCGGATGCGCTCTTCATGCGCTCTTATGCGCCACAAATATTTTCTTCTGCGCTAGTCATACTGAGCAGTAATTACGACAATAAGTTGGGAGGGGCCAACTTGACGCTGGCCCCCCATTTCGGGAAATATCATAATATTCATTATTATTTTAATAGAACTCCATATGCGCTCTTATGCGCTGCTAATATGAAATTTTGCGCTCGAATGCAATTTGTTCAATTAATATCCAAAGTTGAAGGGGCCAACTTGACGATAAACTTTTTTTTCACATATTCAATATTTTTTTATTGCAATTAAATCTGAATTCGATGCGCTCTTAGGCGCCTCAAATATTTTGTATGCGCTAGTCATACTGAACAATAATTACAATAACAAGTTAGGGGCGGCCAGCTTGACGGTAGCCCCCACTTTTGGAAATATTATAATTTCTATTATTATCAAAATAGAACTCTCTATGCGCTCTTATGACCTGCTTATATGAAATTCTGCGCTCGCATGCAATCTGTTTGATTAATAATCAAAGTTGGAGAGGTCAACATGACAAAAATTTCGTCTCCACTATTCCATATGTTTTAGATTGCAATCAACTTTGAATTCAATGCGCTCTTATGCGCCACGAATATTTTTCATGTGCTGCTCTGCTCTAGCGAAAATCAACTAGGAATTTTTGGCGCGGGAAATTTAAATGTGTTTCACTACTCTCGGTACTACCAGCTAGAATTCGATGAAAATATTTTATATAATTACTCCAAACAGCTTCAATATCGATATTAAATATAAAAGTTGCTCCATATCACAAGAAATATGACTTAATATTAATTGTCTAATTCGGTGCTTATCTCACAACTTTCAAAATGATTCAATTCAAACGTGTAGTATCAAATGAAGCATTATATCAACAGTAGTTTGGATCTTGGTGAACAGATTGGGATATATCTTTTATATCATTTTATATTTTTTTATTGCTTTATTACTGCTGTTTTCCACATTTTTTTCACCTAACATGACACTGGCGGGCTACTTGATGCAGTTTCCTTTTGTGAAGTTCCAGTAATCTTATTTTTCTCTCCAGTAGTCTGAGGATGATCACCCAGGGATCAAAACCGGTAACTTAATAAAAACTTAAGAACAGTGGCTGGTACCACGAGCTCTGTTTTTGGCGCTACTAAGAGCGTTGTGTCAAGATGTGGTTTAAGGCAATTGAAATTTTCTCAAATACTTTAGAAAAGAATCTTCAGATACAAATTACAGTAAACTCATAGGTCTACAAAATTTATTTAAATATTTTCTATTAAAGTAGCTTGAAATATTTATATTGCCATAAACTCTTCTTAAAATAACACTGCTAGTATAGTCAAAAACAAAGCTTGTGGTACCAGCCATTGTGATTAAGAATTTCATGGTTTATTTTTTTTATTAAAAAAAAGCCCTCACCAATTTCTGAAGTCTGTCATACTTGGGTTTTCCTATTCCCTTATCATTATACTAATGTTGATTGGTTGAAAATAATATATGCATGGAATAGTTTAAATTTATATCAAATAAATATTTTGCCTCATGCTTTGAAAATATATATTTATTTCTTTATATATAATTTCAATAAACGATTTGTGGCAAGAATTTGATGATCTTGAAAGATGTGCTAAACCTTGTTCTGCATCAAAATCAGTAACTGTACATTTATTATTTTAAACTACATAAACTAAGTTGCTTTAGATAAATTTGGTGTGTTTCGCAAGTAGCCGATACACTTCAACCGGATTAGGATCAAGATCCCGACTGGTCCGAGTCTCGAAAGCCCGACTATTATTTCTGAATTATCTATGTTGAAAATGTACGCCAGACCTGAAACGAAAGAAACTTACCTATTCAAATGGCTGAACCTACGACTCTCCTTGTGAAACCTTACTCTACCATCTTCATTTTAACTTTTCCTGACCTTTTCAAGAACCTAACCGCGGTTGGAAACTTTTTCAGATATCACTTTCACAAATTGTTCTCCAGTTTTTGTAATTCAAATCTGTTGATATTTTGACTGTCGGAATTCAACCTGTCGGGACTCTAGCTGTCGGGATTTTGACCGTCACTCACTTTAAACATATATTCTACTGAAGAGGTCATTTAAAACAAAAATCATGGCCCTGAAAATGCGTCCTTCAAAAATATATTGCGCTAAAAACATGTGTAGACCCCGGTTACCAAATGTGTTTAGCGTTCTGAGAATGGCTTAATCCTCGACTTGCGCTTTGGCTTCAAATCCTAGGTATAGAAATAACTATTATAATATTGTATTTCCTATACTTATGTATAATACCTATTATATCTGAATCTGTAATTTTTTGAATTTATATATAGAAATGAGTATTTACTTTTGAACACAAGACGTATTATATCTATTTGTAAAGTTGATTTGAAGTATATACGTAGAAATGAATATATATTTTTTAAGCATGAAACAAAATGTTCATTTGATAGAGAATGGAGATTAAATGCACGAGTATGAATTGAAATTTGAATTATTATTCCATACATATATCATTTTCAACCAATCAACATTGATATAATGCTTCATTTGACACTACACGTTTGAATTGAATCATTTTGAAAGTTGTGAGATAAGCACCGAATTAGACAATTAATATTAAGTCATATTTCCTGTGATATGAAGCAACTTGTATATTTAATATCGATATTGAAGCTGTTTGGAGTAATTATATAAAATATTTTCATCGAATTCTAGCTGGTAGTACCGAGAGTAGTGAAACACATTTAAATTTCCCGCGCCAAAAATTCCTTGTTGATTTTCGCTAAAGCAGAGCAGCACATAAAAAATATTCGTGGCGCATAAGAGCGCATTGAATTCAAAGTTGATTGCAATCTAAAACATATGGAATAGTGGAGACGAAATTTTTGTCATGTTGACCTCTCCAACTTTGATTATTAATCAAACAGATTGCATGCGAGCGCAGAATTTCATATAAGCAGGTCATAAGAGCGCATAGAGAGTTCTATTTTGATAATAATAGAAATTATAATATTTCCAAAAGCGGGGGCTACCGTCAAGCTGGCCGCCCCAAACTTGTTATTGTAATTATTGTTCAGTATGACTAGCGCATACAAAATATTTGAGGCGCCTAAAAGCGCATCGAATTCAGATTTAATCGCAATAAAAAAATATTGAATATGTGAAAAAAAAGTTTATCGTCAAGTTAGCCCCTCCAACTTTGGATATTAATTGAACAAATTGCATTCGAGCGCAAAATTTCATATTAGCAGCGCATAAGAGCGCATACGGAGTTCTATTAAAATAATAATGAATATTATGATATTTCCCGAAATGGGGGGCCAGCGTCAAGTTGGCCCCTCCCAACTTATTGTCGTAATTACTGCTCAGTATGACTAGCGCAGAAGAAAATATTTGTGGCGCATAAGAGCGCATGAAGAGCGCATCGGAACACCATATTAATTTTTCTTTTGATTCTGAAGTGGGGGGCCAACTTGACAGAGCCGGAGTTATCTCAATAATAATTTATTATTACAATAAAATAAATTGTGCAGAATACGATATTTTGTTACACAATTTAATTATCTCAATTTAAATAGATTGTGTGCGTTGCATAAATGGGACATCGTCCTAATGTGTTATATCAATTAAATCTTTTTCTCTATAATAATTGTCAAGACTCATATCGTTGATTCCTTTATTGAGGTTTTTACGTGGTTTTTCCTCAGACTTTGGGTAAATTCCAGAGGAATTTTGTTCTTTTTGCATTAAATGTGGAATCCACGTTTTCACATCTAGTTATCTGTATATTTTTAATTTTTAATTTCTAATTATCTAGATACCTTCTTGCCTTGTTTATTTTTCTATCATTTTTTCTGATAAAGACTTTCGGTTAGAGAGTCGAAACGTCAAAAATAAAATCAAATATACAGAATTAAAACCAAAAAAGTCTATTTATTATGATATAATTCTGAAAGTATGTATAGATCATTATCTCAATTTTTTGTAGAAGTTACAGAGGCTCCAGATTCGTTTATTCTCTCCTCCGTTCGTTATTCCGGTTATACTCCGTTCGATTGTAGCGTCTTTACGCGCTAGCACAAAATTCGTTATAAAATTGAAAGTATGTTGTTTATAACAGCAAAAATGATCGGAATCGATTCTTATTGATATACCTTATCATAAAATATGAAAATTTCAGGATATTTAGGTCTCATATCTTAGAAATCAAGCAATATGACTGATTTTAAGTCTAATTTTTGTCGACAAGTAATAATTTTTTTCACTGGATAATCATTTTTCGTTGACAAAATATTACCTAATCAGAAATATATGATTTCATGATATTTGGATCAAACTGTTGGGAAATCAATTATGAACGAACAATTCCAAATAAGCTTGACTATTCCATTCACAGTATTTATAACAAGGTTAACAATGCTATATCGCCAAAGAAACGGTGCATATCAGTGGGTATTTGGACGTGTAAAAATACCACCGGGTATTACACTAGTGGTAAAAGTGAGTATATTACTAAAAGATATGGATGCCTCCAATTTGTAATCTCGTGCTTTCTTCGTATTTAATTGAATATTCTTCTGAATATCTTCATCAATTTTATCTTCTGATTTATCATCAAACCTTTTGAACTAGTTTCTATATTGGAATGCAATTTATTTCTCTAATTTTTCAATTTTACAGAAAAAAGTTTCAAGTAAAGTTCACCTCCGGTACAGACGATTGGAACCATAATGCGAGGTGCACAACTACACCCTATACCAGTCTTAAATATCAAATTTCAACAATATACTTTCAACCTGTTGATATAATAAAGGAACTTTGATAACAATTCATTTTATTTTATCATAAACAAATAACGACTGATAAAAACTATATAGGTAGAAAAAATGTAACATATTTACAAATACTTACACTTTTCTACAACCAACATAATTTATTCTATCAAAAACTCGTCATATACACATATTTACATTTTAATTAATGAATATTAATCTGAATGTTATATTTTGGTGTCAAATTATACACTTATCCCTATATTATTCATTCAAAAAATTGTCCAATTGGAGTGTTTTTTCTCATTATTCTTACGTGATTGGTTCATTTTGGCTATCTGCATTGTACATTGAAGATTTTACATTTTACTTACTATCTTTGTTTATGGTTAATCCATTAATCTATTAAGCTTCCGCCGTGCTCAAGTGGTACATAGGGATTACGGCAGACCCTGCTATACGGATTAACAATTTGACTGCCGCGCTCAAACGGTCTATGCCCTTCCTTTCAGATGTTATCTACAAATATTTAAAAAAAGTTATTCTAGAATATCATTTTCAACTTGGGAAAAAGATGTAAAATAAACCAGATATTTTGTGAACAAAAGCTTTATTTCAATATCCAATCAACGCTAATATATAATATTTATAATTATCAACTGAATGTTCTAAGAAAGTGATAGTAGTAAGAGATACCGCTTCCGCAGCAGACTTAATTTAATTAATTAGATGCGAGGGTAATTAGATTTGAAAGGGTTGATTTATGGGCGGTTGGATGTTCGCTTAACAAGGGTGGTTATAATTAATGGGGTGGGCAGGTGTTCGTTACATAGGAATTTTTTGATTAAAGGGTTCTACAATTACTGAAATAATACACATGATTTGCTAGCACCCCTAAGAAATAAAAATGATACGCCTCTGGAAGATGAGATACAAGCATGGGTCTAGCCGCTCTAACGGGACTTAGGGATGAATGGTTGCTATTTAAAATCTTACAAGCAGGTACCTCGTTCATATATTTTAAAACTTCGGGAATTGTTAACAATAGAAGCCAATTCGAGAGTTTCTAAGGGCATGTCTTGGTATATTTATGTTAAGCGAAGATCAACTGATGTCGTAATTATACAGTTTAATAAATTATTAAAAGGGCAAGGCATTTAGATTGGATGCAGCGATTTGTTTTGAGAAATCAGGGCTATTTCAGATTACCGTTAGAACACGACGACTATTTATTGAATTTATGTTCACGTTTACCGTGAGAAGGAGATGATGGTGAGCTATCTTGATTAGCAATCAACCCTTGGTCAAGGGCTGCTCTACCTGAGCTTGGGGATGAATGGTTTCTATTTAAAATCTTACAAGCAGGTGCTTCGTTCATATATTTTAAAACTTCGGGAATTGTTATTATACAGTTTAATAAATTATCAAAAGGGCAAGGCATTTAGATTGGATGCAGCGGTTTCTTCTGAGAAATCAGGGCTATTTCAGATTATCGTTAGAACACGACGACTATTTATTGAATTTATGTTTACGTTTACCGTGAGAAGATGATGGTGAGCTATCTTGATTAGCAATCAGCCCTTGCCCCGTGTTTAGATTGAAAATTTGATTCTTTGGGGCGGTTTATGGAATTCCATTATTAGGTAGTTTAAGGTTTCTGTGGGAACGGAATTTCAACTTTGAAATCGTTTTTTCATTCGAAGACACATGTTCCAACTTTTGAATTGAAACAAAGGCTCCAATACGATCTTTGTGAAAAATTTCGGACCTCAAATAGGGTGGGAATATTTTTTATCGGGTGGAGAGGGATAGTTTGCATCCCTTCCAGAGCCCTGTGACGTCACCGAATGCTACTTTAAAAATTGAATCGACCCATAGAAATCTTCAGTTATAATTTTCACCTGTTGAACACTAAGGTAAGTTTGCGAGTTTTACAAGTGTGAACATGTGTTGTGTTGTGGATACGAAATTTCTAAGTGTTTGCGTGTTGCTGTTTTAGTAAAATGGCCGATAGATTCGAATGGGTTTTCGAGGAGGCTAGCGAGCTTCCGCAGCAGCACCAGCAGCAGCCGCAAAACATGGAGCCGTACCAAGTACAGGCGTCCGAAAACTGGGACGATTTTAATTACGAGTCGTCGGTACGGCTCCAGAGGCTGCTGGCGGAGAAGAAACTGGAATGGGAGCGCGTTAAGAAAGATGAACAAGGTAAAATTAATCAATAATACATGTTTGTGGTTTTTATATTATTTTGTGTGACTTTAGACGCAGCCCAAAAACAAGAGGGGTCTGTGAAGAGGCGTCGAACGTAGTTTTAGTTTAAATTCAATTATTTTTGTAGTTAAGTTAATTTTAATTTTCATTTTATATTTGTTTAGCATATATTAGTTGTTTAGTTAATATTAGTTTTAAATGTAATTAGAATACAAATAAAAAATATAAACAACTTGTTCACTTTCATTTAAAGGATGTCCTATCTCCATGATATTACGTTAGAGAGTCATTTATCCATCTCGAAACAGTTTGAAATAAGTAAATGAATATATATATATATATATATATATATATATATATATATATATATATATATATAAATGAATTTAGTTGAGAGCTCCGGGTAAAAACAGATCATCGCAGGCTGTAGGCCTTTCAGCAAGCGATCATGTGATGCGTGACGTCATTCTATGGGGCCGAATATAAAAGCGTTCGGTAGGGGTGGGTGAAGTACCAGTCTGTTTCGTATAGCCTGTTGCTCAAGACTCCAGAATGAATTTTGAAGATAGCTTCCCACGAGAGAAACGGTAAGTCTTTGGTTTGAATGCTAATATAATCAATTTATTATTGTTTAATAAATTTTTATAGGCCATCAATGCCTCTCTTGTCATCACCGGAGAATTCGACTTCGTCGCAAACGTCATCAACAACTACAAGATCGCTCCAGGACGAAGCTGTGCAGCGGGCTACATCGCCTGCTATATCAATTTATGACAGCGATTCCGAAAGCAGTCTGCTGCCATGTTATCAAAAACCTGCAGAAGAAGAAAGTTTCGATGAGTGTGGCCAACGCTGGTCCGAAGATATGGAAGTGCCCTCGGCGAACCACCAAGAAGCAGAGAGGATATTCAATGAGGACGAACTCCATGTGAACAATCATCTGGACATCTTATTGGGATCGGTAGAGAGCATACGGTTCAAACTTCCCAATAACCGGGACTATCGAGACAATTGGGATCGTTTGCTGGTGTGTAAAATTGTTCCCCTGGATATGACATGTAACCGTTATATAGCTATTGGACTAAATGCTAATAATTATTTGAAAGTGACCGTCCGCCTGTTTGGAAGTGCGCGCCAGAAACTATACTTAGATATACCGGACTTCACAGAGTTCTACGAGCTTATAAAAATACTTGTGCTAAAGAAGAAGTGTAGTGAATCAGAAATCAACTATAAATATAAAATCAATGGAATAGATCTGAATTTATTACCAAAAGAGCAGTTACAGTGTAGTTCGGGAAGCGTGTTTCTGGCACTGAATAATTTGAATATTGAAACTCTTATCTGCTTAGGTAAGAGCATATTCGTGGATTTGAGACATTACAATAAATTATATGATGATATTTACGAACAGTATAAAAACAATCTGAAATATACTGTAGTCAATAAGTTGAGATATAATTTACCAATGAATTTAAGTTTATTCAAATATTTCATTACCGGAAACATTTATTTAAGAGACGTTTTTGTAGACATGTATATTTATCACAATAATAGAATGAGAAAAGACTTAGATTATGTTCATACTCTTATGAGAGAAAAATATATGTAAAATGAAATGTTGTGCATTTCTTGATTTTGAACATTATGTGTATACTTTTATAACAGAAAAATATTTGTAAAATAAAATGTGAACTTGCTTTCATCCAAAAGCTTCCTTTATTCAAAATAAAATCAAATACAAAATAAATAATGTGAAATACGGTGTTGTTGTTGTTGTATTCTTATTCATATGAAAACCTTCCTGAGCAAATATAAAACTCTGAAAATAAACGTGAAATATTATTTTTAACCTTTTCATTGATATGAAAATTTTCTGATGAAGTATTAAATCTCTAATTTGATATAGAAAAATAAAATGTGAACTTTTTTCAATTAAGAACTTTCCTGATTCAATCTAAAATCAAACACAAAAATAAATAATATCAAATACGGTACTGATGTATTTTATTCATATGAAGCGAATATAAAATTGAATTCAGGAAATAAATGTAAAATATATTTATTGATATGAAAATTTCTAATTGAGTAAACAATTTCTAATTAGATATAAGAACTGAAAATTCTAATTCTTTAAAACTGTTTCATGAAGGAATACGTAATAACTATCACTTTTTCAGTCACGAAGTGACACACCGATCCTCCAATAACTTTAGATTTTCATAGGTCTTTAGAAAATCAAATTCAGAACAAAGCTAGCTATTTTCTCAGACCGCCAGCGATTGTGGCTGGTAGAAAAACCTGTTTATAAAAGGGTGAGAGCGTCTCGAATTTGCTTCAGTGTGTAGCAACCTAGTTTACAGTCAGAGTTAAAATGAGCTATCAACAAAATTTTGATTCTTTCTTCGAGATTTGTGAGAAGCTCATCGATTCAGCTCTTATGAATGACGAGTCAACAGAAAATACCAATCATGAAGACTTAATCTGTCATAATATCGGTGAAAACAACGAAACAGAGACAGATGCCACTAGATCATCTGAAACGTGTCCACAGCAGAATTTTGATTCTTTTTTCGAGCTATGTGAAAATATTATCGATTCAGCTCTTACCGAAGAAGATGTGAATTCAATTGTGAGTGAAAGTGAAGTGTCAGTGATTCCTAGTTCAGACATTCAGGACGGCCTAGGGGCTATTAAACGTTATGAAATCATAGAAAATAGAGAGTATCACGTGAAAAGATTCGCGATGCGTGGATTTCGAACGGTCTTCCACCTGACGGACCCGCCTCCTGGAGAAAATCCTATCAAATGGTTCTATGGAAGCATTGAACAAGTACGAATATTCTCATGGTTGTAATTATGCTGATATATTTAATGTTAAAATTTCTCAGGTATTGACCGATATGTTGAACGACATGAATCCTGCAGATTTTGTCGGGTTCACATTCTACACCCCTCACATGGAGCACGGGCCAGCCTGGATGTCGTTCCGAAGACGCGACCAAATTCACGTCGACGTCATATGGGATGCGATCGAAAAAATTCTTCAAAGCAACGCTGAGTTGTTTTCCGACGGAGCATTCACAATGGAGATGACACACATAGCCATGCCAGTAGGAAACGGAAGACATCTAAACGGTCACGGGCTTAGCTACGCGGAATTATGTCGCAGGAAACACGGTATCATAGAAATTAACAACGTCGATAATCTTTGCCTACCTAGAGCTTTAGTTGTCGCTGAAGCATTCGTTACGAAAGATGAAATTTTTGAGAATATCAGAAAAGACGGCCACATTGATCAACAGACACGCGTAAACAAGTTATTATGCGATACCGGTATTAAAATAGATGCGGGCGGAGCCGGTATACCTGAATTGAAGGAATTTCAAAATTTTTATAAGCAGTACAACATATGTGTATACGCGTATAATAAGCGCGGTGACCTAATTTTCGAAGGAGCACCCGATGGAAACTTACCACGACTGAACCTTTTACATTATCAGAATCATTATTCGGTCATAAAGAGTTTAACAGCTGCCTTTACATGCAAGTATTTTTGCAAACCTTGTCATACAGGGTACAACAGGCTATTAGCACACACTTGTCAAAATATCTGCATTTTTTGTAAAGAATCTCCAGCGTGTGTTTGTACACTGCAATTGAAAAAATGCCCGGACTGTAACAGAAATTTTCGAGGACAGATTTGTTATGATAATCACAAAAGAAAGAATGTTTGTGGTCTGCTGAAAACCTGTAAACAGTGTTTAAAAACTTATAACTGTCAAAAAAATAAGAATCATATTTGTGGTGAAATTTTTTGCAAAATCTGTGATTGTTATAGGAAACCTAACCATAAATGCTTCATGAAACCGGATAAAAATAAATTGAAAGACAATACTTTATTTATTTATTACGATCTAGAGACACGACAAGAAAATTTTCTTGACAAACATAGATTACATGAAGTTGACTTATGCGTAATTCAACAATCGTGCAATGCATGCTGTAATATAGATGATTTAAGATCTTTCTGCTCCTCGTGCGGTGTTCGACAACAGGTATTCAAAAAAAACCCAATTGAAAATTTTCTCTTGTATGCTTTAGCTCCGCGAATATCATTTTCTTCTGTAACATGTATTGCACATAATGCTAAGTCATTTGACGCTCAGTTCGTATTGAAATATCTTGTAGAGAAAATGAACCTAAAACCAAATATAATTTTGAACGGTAACAAAATTTTATTAATCGAGATCAATAGCAAAATAAGATTCATAGATTCCTTGAATTACATGGGTATGCCTTTAGCGTCTTTACCTGAAGCCATGGGTCTGGCAGGTACTGTAAAAAAAGGGTATTTTCCGCATCTGTTTAATACTTCAGAGAATGCTGAATATTTTGGACCTCTGCCATCCATTGAATATTATGGCGCGGACAGTATGAAAACTTTAGAAAGACAAAAATTTCTGGCTTGGTATAAGCAGCAAATTGAAAAGGGTGTAATGTTTGATTTACAAAGAGAGATTAGAGAATACTGTATATCGGATGTAGATATTTTACGTCGGTCTTGTACCAAATTTCGACAAACTTTTATAAATGATTGTCGTGTTTGCCCATTTTCAGAAGCCGTTACTATTGCATCAGCATGCAACAAAGCGTTCCGGCGTTTATTTTTGGAAGAAAACACAATCGGGCTCATACCTATTAAAGGATATAGACTGAAAGAAAACCAGTCCAAGATAGCGTTACAATGGCTGCTATTACAAGAGGATCAACGAAGCATTCGTATTGAACATGCAGCGCGTGGCGGTGAAATCGTTCTCGCGAACAATTTGAAAGTTGACGGATTTTACGCGCCCGATAAGTTAGTATTCGAATTTTGGGGTTGCTTCTGGCACGGGTGCCCATCATGCTATAAAACCTTTAGGAATAAACAAATTTACACTTCGACAAAAGAAACTATGGAATTTAGATACCAGCGTACTCTTGATAAATCAGAGAAAATAAAAAAATTAGGCTACAATTTGATAAGTATATGGGAATGCAGATTCAGAAATTATCTGCAGCAGCATAAAGAATTGGAAACAGTGTTGCAGAATCATCAGCTTCTAAATAACACACCTTTGAAACCCCGAGACGCTCTTTATGGCGGAAGAACCGGAAATACTGTTCTATATAAAAAAGCAGATGATCCTGAGAAAATAAAATATGTCGACGTATGCTCTCTCTACCCTTACATCTGTAAATATGGAAAATACCCAATTGGACATCCTGAAATTTTTGTCGGCGCAGAATGCGCTACAATTTGTCCAAATAATAATATAGATCGTGTGGAAGGTTTGATAAAGTGTACTGTACTCCCGCCTGGCGACCTTTATCACCCGTTATTACCACGAAAAGCTCATGGTAAACTCATGTTCGTCCTATGTAGAAAATGTTGCGATACGTTAGAAACACAAGACTGTACACACTCTGATAGTGAGAGGCAATTTGTTGGCACATGGGTGTCGGTTGAAGTGCAGGCGGCTGTACGTCATGGTTATAAAATACTGGAAGTTCATGAAGTATGGCAATACAAGACTACGGAATACAACAAAGCGTCAAAAACGGGCGGTATATTTGCGGAATATATAGACACTTTCTTGAAGATAAAACAGGAGTCATCTGGCTATCCAGAAGAATGTACCTCTGATGAGTCAAAAGATGCGTATATCAGGATGTTTCTAAAGAAAGAAGGGATCCAGTTGGATGCAGATTCAATTACAAAGAATTCGGGTAGGCGCGCTGTCGCAAAAATTTGTCTGAACTCTTTATGGGGTGAGTTAGTTATGCAACATATTTTTTATCGTGCTTGGAACTAACAAATGATTTTATGCTTACAGGTAAATTTGCCCAGGCTGAAAATAGACCGCGCACTACAACAGTTGCAGCCCCTGCTGAGCTTTATGAACTACTGGCTAATCCGGCCATTATTGTAAATAAAATAATCCCCGCTGGACAACAGTTGATGTACGTTAATTGGCAGTATCGTGACGAGTCAGTGGAGCCTCTTCCCACAGTGAATGTCGTTATTGCCGCTTATACAACAGCGCTCGCCCGACTTGAACTTTACCGCCACCTGGCCGCCTTGGGCGATAGAGTTTTATATTATGACACTGATTCAATCATATACTCGCATCTACCTGGACAATACGAGCCACAAACAGGTGATTTCATGGGTGATCTCACGAATGAATTAGCTTCTTTGGGTTCGGGAACCTACATTACCGAATTCGTATGCGGGGGTCCAAAAAATTATGCTTTTAAAACGTATTCACCAGTGCAGGATACTTATCAAGAGATTTGTAAGGTCAAAGGTTCCACGTTGACCTATAGAAATTCGAAAAAAATAAATTTTAGCTGTATGAAGGAATTAATCTTAGGTAACCGTGATACGGATGTTGTGTTGAGTAGTTATAATATAAGAAGTACTCTAGACCATAGTGTTGTAACGAAAAAAGAGAATAAATTATTTAGAATTAATGCTATGAAGCGTAGATTAGTTGATTATTCGAAATCATATCCGTACGGTCTGAAAAGATCAAGGTTAGAATAAGCTACGATGATATTTGATAATAAAGATATTCAATTCTTAATTATGATTTTATTATTGTTTACTAGTGCCTCTAGTCTCACCTCCTACATATTAAACATATTTCGTGAAATAGTAATCAAACATAAATTTTATCAGTACATCATTTTCATAGGGATCAGACTTACTGAATAGTCCAATAAAGTCATCATGATTATAATTATTTATTCTAAATATTAGATACAACAAACAATAGTTTCCACAAACGTCTGTAGCGTAATCTTGCAAAATAGTACTGTTGTATGTCCATGTTCGGGTATTTCGATTCAAAAAGTTCTCATGACTTTTAACGAGTGGCCGTCTTCCGTATGAATCGAAATAAGTTCCGTGGCCTTTGCGATCAATAAATATCCCAATCCAGTGAGCCCCGGGTTTGGTGTCGGGATCGGTATTTGCAATTATCGTGCATGGATAGTTTACTCGTTGAGGCAGTCTATTTGAAGCATAAACTCCATAGTAGGCCAAATTTCGAAAATATTCGTGAAATACGGCTTCTATTTGAGCGGCGTTCATTATGGTTATTTTGAGCTAGCCACTGTTTGAGAAGATTCACATTCCTCACGGCACACACTTTCCCTTCGTGCGATTGTGGTATCATGCAGCTGAGGACGTTGTAATCTTTAGATAACACTTTTAAAGAAGGACACCCCAACTCTGATAGGTCAATTAGATCGTCTCGGCCCAAGACTCTCTCGATGAAGCTCTTTTTATCACCTCCTTTAATATAAATTCTATCAGCGGTCTCAAAAATGTTCTTCAATATGCCGAATATTTGATCATATTCTGTATAACCATCCACGCATGCTAAGCCATGAAGATCATTTCTCAACCAATGAGTCTGCTTTTGGAATTTCTCACTCAATTCTCTCAGATGGACTGGTGCTTTGAATACATAATGCTGCGAATATAAGCTATCTAAAGAAATAACAGCAAGTTCCTTGATGATATATTCCGCTGCATTTCCATAAAAACCCTGGACATCAATTATATAACTTGTCATAGCAAATGCTCGCAAAGTACTGATGAATTTAGAAGTTACTTCTTTCTTATAATATATTTATGTCGTGTCTTTAGGGTCAGGTATTTATTCAAGATTTAAATTAAAAATAATCAATTCACAAGATAGTTTATTTATTTCATCAATACATAAAGCTAGATATATACTTAACTACCATAGTCTACAATTACATTTCTATTCTTATCTATTTCAATGATATTATCAAATTCAGCGTAAATAACACAATTTAATGTTTGCACGAGAGCTGTTTCAAATCCTACTTCAATTCTTAATGAACCGTGGCGTGTTAAATTCCAGGAGAGCATTGAATTTGCCGCTAAATCGGGTGTCAAGTCGAACGCTGATAGACAGTAGCCTCCTGAATAATCGTCCCTGCTTATTTCGTTACCTGTGTTACCGAAATTTATACCTGTCCCTAAGAACAGCGTATTGAACATCTGTGTATAGGTCTTCTTGTCAGTGAAGGATGGCTGCAGGGGTTTTGTGGGTATTTGTTGTCCATTCACAAATAAAGACAAATAATTTATTTTGAAATGCTCAAAATTGAAGGGATTCTTTGTATAATCTCCATTAAAGGCTTGATTTGATACAAATCCTATGATGCAGCGTTTTGGAAGCTGACCCAAAAATATATTATCCAATGATTTTCCTTGTACCCCTGAAGGAATGGTGATCGCTTTTACTTCTGAGCGTGTTATTGGATATTTAGCAGTACTTATTTCCAAGGCCTTACTATGGGCAAGCAGAATGCTAGGATTCAATTTTACCCGACGCACATATAGGGTGGCCTCAGTTATTTGAACTTTATAAGTGTTTGCGGTTGAGAGAAGATTGAAACTATCACGAGAACGTACCATACGAAGACGAATTTCCACCCCATTTAGAAGGAATTTCTCTTGATTGAATAAATCCACATGTAAATGCCCTATCATATCAATATTTTGACTCCGGGCAGTATATTTCTGGCGTTTGTTGTATCCTAAATTCCCTCCCACATCTGTATTGTTCATTTTTCCAGCGTCATCAGAATACCACAACGACGAGGTGAGATGCGATTTTTTCGCATCACTTCCGTAATTCAGTAATGTTTCCAGATAAGCTCGATAAGCATAAGTATTATTGGGTGGCGATACTAGTTTTTGATTCAAGCATACATCAACTTGACTGAATAGTGAGTGCAGCCAGTTATTAATGGGGGCTACATTATCCGCATCGGTTAGCTGCGTGCCGTCAGATTTTATAATTTTTGCATTTATATATAACATAGTTTGAGATAAGTCTATGTACTCTTCGCCGTTTCCTGGAACCACAAATTCAATGGGACTATCTTCAGTGATTGATGATAGAGGCTTGTAATTGATCCATTGTCCATTCTCAATACTTGTTTGGGTTGGAGGTAAAGCGAATAAGTCTAATTCTGTTTTAACGCATTCACACGACTGAGAGTGAAGGAACGCCATTTCAACCAAAAATATCTGACTGTTTCAAGCGTCTAGTCCTCTGCCTCTTGTTCACTCTACCAGGTGACGCTTTCAAATGAGTAGTTTTAGATACCAAACGTTTCTTTTTATAACCGCCGCCATTTATCAATTGATCCACTTTTGATTCGGCTTTTCGCTTCAGATTTTCTCCAGCCTCTACTACACGCCGTTGAAATGATTCCCTTACAGGTTGATATTCACTCAAATCACCGAGAAATTGCATTCCTGTGTTAAGTGCTTGTTTACCAACTGCTCCAACACCCCGTCTAATCAACGGCATAATATTTCGAAACAGGCCGCTGAAAAAACTCCCGATCCCGTGGCCCCTCTGAAATTGACTCCCCCTATATACAACACCGATACCACTGCCTGCTTGCAGGTTGTAATATTGCTGGTAGGGACAAGCCTTCATCATGCGAGCCGTTTAAAGTGAAGTTTAACACATAAAACGCCGAATAAGAATGGAGCCGTAAATCCACTGCTGTCCCTTATATCAATTTCTATATTTGTAAACACTCTTCTTAAAACTGGGATAAAATGTGGTTGGTGGAATGAAATCATCTGACTGGATCCAAAAACATATTTCTCGGTGTTTATCGGGACTATTCTTAATAATTGTGTAAAGACATCTCCAATCACTTGTGGTTCGATAATATCACAATAGATATATAGTTGAGTAGGTATGCCTAGCAGCAGATTCGGAAGGTTAATCGCTACTCTGTCACTGTATAAATCATTAAAGGGGTTGAATCCTAGCTGGAGCGCCAATTTCGGAGACAGTTTCAAAGATGAGACGCTGGTATCTTTAATTTTCACTTCTACGCGCTTTTTTTCCTTATTGAACGTAAAAGCTGCATATTTATTGATTATAGAGTCATTATTCATCTCATGTAAAATTTGATCAACATTTTCATAATTTTTAGTTGGAATCTTTCCCCGTTGATGTTGTATGGTAGTATGTCTGTTTTTTTTTGTAGTTTGCACTCTATTTGTTACGATATTCACTTCATTCTCTTGATCGTTAACATTGTAGAAAGTACATGGAAAAATTATTTCAGTTAGCGCAACTTGCCACGTACCCTCCAATTTAACATTTTGAGGGAGTTGAGTAGAAAAATTAGACGTCTTATTATTAACAAAGTACTCCATGGAGCTATTACTTGGTAATGTAATAAAAAATTCTCTTTCATTTATCATTATTCTATTGATTTCACTTCGTTTGCTTTGATCCAGGAGTTAAATTTGTCGTTATAACCTACCCAGCGGACCAGCAACTCCCGTCTGCTTCCTCTTCCTCTTTCAGCTAGAATTTTATCAATTTTATATGTCTTATCGGGGGTAGCATTCACTTTTTGCAGTTCGTGCTCGTAGAATGTTCCTTCAATCATCTCGCCATTCAAATCTTTCAATCTATAAACAACAATCTTTCGTTTTGCAATAGCATGAATTCTAAACATTTCCTCGCTCCAGCTAGCTTCATATCCCTTAGCAAATATATGTTTGTACTTTGAAATCCGTACCAAATCGTTTATTGCATATTTTGGCTGTCTGTATCTTGAGTTTGCCGCAGTTTCGTACTGATTCCTCCATACCTGCAGCACATTTTTGTCATTCACATCACGAGGCGCTAATTTTATCACACGATGTCTTGCTTTGTTATAGCTAGCAACGAGATCTTGAAGTACATCAATATATCTGTATGTGTTTTTATAAGTGAAATATTTATACATTTTATTTTTCAAAGTTCTATTGAGTCTTTCAACGAGGCTGGCTTTTATGTCAGGATTTTGTGTCACATAATGTTTGACCTCATTTTGTTTCAAGAATGCGGTAACAGGTCGGTTAAGAAATTCCCCGCCTTTGTCCGTTTGTAAATGAATTGGGGTGCTATCCTTGAATACAATTCTAAGCGCTGCGATGACCGACAAAGGTTTTTTGTCTCGGAGAGGCACCGCCCAAGCGTACCTGCTAAACACGTCGATAACTGTCAAAATATATTTGTAGCTATCATTATAACGACAAAGGGATCTCATATCATTCAGATCGGCTTGGAAAAGGTCATTTATATTAGAAACTCTGTACTTGTTTCTAGGGAAACGTTTTCTTGCTGGCTTATGTAGTGTGTATGTATCTTGCGAGCTCAGCCAGTTACGTACTTCCTTCTTATTATACAGACCTTGCACAGCTTTGCTTACTTTATCAACACCCGAAAAACCCGCTGGGTGTGAAGCATCAAAGTAGATCTTAGTTAATTTTTCTTCCATCTCTTTCTCTCCCTCTCTCTCTGTCTTTATAATGTAAATCGTTTCCAATGAATTTTTTTGACTTTTGGAAGCCCCTCTTCCTCGTTATCCGAATCGTTCTCCGTACTGAAATCTAGCTGTCTCTTATTTTTAGGAGTTTTTCTGATAAACGGCTGTGAGATTTCGCTCAATTGTCTTTCTTTTTTTGGTGGAGTGTCTGCGTAAGGTTGAGAAAGGAAAAATTTCCGCCGTCGCGGATTATTTATCAATTCTAAAGGTATATTGACTGTTTTTAACGCTTTGATAAAATGCTCCCACCCCGTTGGATTACTGTATTTTCTATGTCTGACAGCATCGGCAATAAGATCCGATATATTCGAATTTGGTATTTGCTTATCATTTATAGATAGTAAGCCTTTAGCATCCCATGTGATTGTTTTATCACTCTTCAGCAAATCCACTAGTATACGAGCTTTATCTTGATGTGTTTTAGGCAGAACTCTCACGATATTGTCAACCTCGTCCACCATCGTGGGGCTGCTCTCGGACGGTTCTCTATTTTCTTGTGATTCTACAGGGAGTTGAATAGGCTCTCTGTTCCTTTTTTGAAAATAAAGATATCTTTGTAGGGTTTCCTGATACAAGGCCCATTTCTCAGATTCAGTTAATTTTGAACTTATGATTTTTTTCATATCTTCATCGAGCTGTGTAGTTACATTATCTTCATGAGAATTGCTTTGTCGCAGTCGACTCAGATTTTCTGGTGATATTAACACCATTTCTTTAGTATGCTCCATTCTTAGCTTCTAAATAGAGAGCCTAGTACTCCACTTAATAAAGGGGCCAGCAGTAAAGGTAAGAAAGCACCACCAGATTGAACTAAAACGCGCTTCTTTTTCTGCCAAGTGTCGCCGCGCTTAATAAGATTTCTTAATACCTTTCTATGTCGCCCAAGAGCTGTACGCTGCTTGCTACTGAGAGGCACGTTACCGTGTAAAATATTATATACGCACTCGCAGATACATTTGACTGATTCGGGATCTGCATTCTTCAAAATAGCTAACCTATATTTTGGTTTCAGTTTATGTAAGGCTCTTAATAATTCTGCATTGTTGCCGATAGTTGAACTCATTTTTACGATATGACTTCGGGAATGCTTTTACTACAGTATTTATACTTTTTCTTAGGTAAATAAACAAAAGTCAACCCGTCGCGACATGTGCGAAAGCGCAGCCAATCAGGTGTATTCTGTTTTAAATCAAAAATTATGTAGCCATGGGGTTCGAATGTAGCGTCTTCATATGCTTCTTGAATAAATTTTGTATTTTCCGGGCAGATTTGCCTCGAGAGATGCGAGATCTGAGCTCTGTCGCGAGGATTTTTGAAATAGATTATGTAATTTGCATTCAAGGATATGTCTCTCTGTCCGCGCCCTTGATGGAACAAATTTTGAGTTAGGAAAAATACGGATAAATTCTTATGGTGAGACCATTTAGTAAAAATATCTACAACGCGCTCATCAGCCTCTCTCATAAGATCGTCGATAATTATCAACTGAGGATCTTTTCCATCTAAATTTTCCACATCAGGTAGTCCTTCAACAAAACTAACTCCCTGAATTTTGTTATAAAGATCTTGCCAGGTGCCATAATGCCAAGAAATCTTCCGGAATGGCGTATCGCACATGTTATTAATATTTGATATGAAATTATTGACGTAATATGACTTTCCACAACCTGAAGGGCCTGCAATTAATGCAGAAAACGGATGTTTGAATTTTGTACACATCTTTACTTCTCAACACCACGCCGTGAACTAAATACAACGCTTTACAAAGCAACTGACGTCGGGGTAAAGATTTTTGAATAAACTAGAATAGGTATATTTCCAGTAATTTATTTATAGATTAGTATGATAGATACAATATGTACAGGAATAACTATTTGTTTTTAACAAACTCTAATAAGGGTGTTTGGTTTCCAGCGCCGATGTCTTGTAGTCCTGTGCATTTGATACTCCATTGCTGAACAGTCTGTTGTAAGTTCTGAATCTGGTCCTCTGTTAACGGATCGAATCGACTTGGCAGGTACAGAATGAATTTTTCACACTCCACAATAATTTTTCTACCAAACTTTGTTTTCACACTTTTAATGTCGCGTAATTCATACATTTTATTCAGCTCCAACTCCTGGGCTCTAATTTTCGGCTTGATGTTCTTCAACTGACCGATGGCGCAAAGCATGTCGAAATCCATTTTTCTAAACATAAAATAATAATATTGAGATTCAAAATTATCTAAGACGAATATTTTCTTACCTCAGAATACGATGATGGCACAGACGTTGTTACGTGTTTTGCTGCAGCTACTTTGGATGTGAAAAAACACGCTTCGTTCGGAACATATTTATATCCCCCACCAACAGATACAAAATACTTGCACCTGCTTCACCCCTTCCGAATATCCACCAACGATTCATTTTGTATGAGATTTCGATTAATTATATAATCGCGCCAGACGCTCTATCTCCAAAAAAATCAAATCTATTCAGTGACGCGCATTCCAATAGACCCGCTTACATATAAAAACCCTTTCATCTGCTAGCCTTACACATGCCGCAATCATCAAAGTATACCTATAATCAAAACACCCCTTTTTTCGGTTGAACACCTGCCTACCATTAATCACATCCCCCTTTGCACAAATGCCGCCCCATAAATCAACCCTTTCAAATCTAATTACCCTCGCATCTAATTAATTAAATTAAGTCTGCTGCGGAAGCGGTATCTCTTACTACTAGTGATCCCCTGCAAAGTATTTTTTCCCAAATTCATGGAGATATAAATAATGTATTATAATGATTTCAATCAAACTTGATTCTACTACAAAATTGAATTATTCCTAATTCATAATAATTGCCAATTCCATGTCGTGATGTGGGTAATAATCTAATTTAATAAGCCATTTCATAAGAAATGTGCAAAAATAAATTTGGACAATTTTTGGTATTTTTCTCATTCACGAACTTAGATACTTTCACAGGTGTTTCAAAATTTGCTTGACTATTCCATTCGTCGTATTTATAACAAGGTTAACAATGCTTAATTGCCATAGAAACGGTGCATATCAGTGAGTATTTGGACGTGTAGAAATACCATCGGGTATTACACTAGTGGTCAAAGTGAGTATTTCACTCAAAAATTATTTATTTTGAATAATCCATACATTTTTCAGAATTTTATTGAATAAAAACTACTTTTGGTTCTAAATTCTGTATATTTTAAAATCAAAAGTGGTCTTTATAATTTATTCTCATTTTCATATTATAATGAAACAATTTAATTAAGTCAATTCTTATATTTCACTTCAAAGAAGAAGTGAGTATTTTACTCTAAAATTATCTTTTTTTATTTTCATATTCTTTATACTAAAACATTTTAATTCAGTCAATTTTTATATTTTACTTCAAAGAAAAATGACAATTGGAAAAGCTGATGTGATTGCAGTTATGCAGAAGGCTTCCTCCAGAAAGACTTTCGTTCACGATTTTTTCGGCAAGAGCAACAGAATTAGTACTGGTAGTAGAAGTAGAGGCTACAGTAATTTCAGTCTCCGTTAAATTTTTTCTTAATTGACTAACAATATGCTCATGATGCTCGGTATCCAACTGTAGATAACTTTTAATAGTTTAGATTGCTGTGACCACTAATTTTCATTAGTTGGTGCTCCCCAACGCCAGCTTTCGCTAAAGTAGACACTGTAGATGATCTTATTGAGTGGTTAGATATTTTTCTTCTTTTTACATCCACGCCGACTTGTTCAGCTGAATGTTTCACCCATTTATTTATTTCATTAATTCCAACGGGACAATTTTTGAACCAATTACTTGATCCTGATTTAGTCCAAAAAGGATTTGGTGTTAGGAAGATTCGGTTGGTCTTAATATTCTCTCCTCTTTTAGACATTAGTTTGTGATACAACCTAAATGAAAATGGACATTGAAATAAGGCAATTTGACTGATCAAAAATGACATGTACGTACCTTACAGGACATAATTCACGATTTTCTTCATTTTCAATTAGCCATTTGCTTGAACAAAGTGGTTTAGCTCCTCCTTGTGCAGATTTTGAAAATATGCTATTATATTCTATTCTACCAGTGGGCAAACCATCATTGCTTAATTCTTCCTTGAAATAACTTGTTAAGCATTGTGCCCCTTCTCCACCCCGCCATGCCAGTTCAAAGGAAACTATTAGAAAAAACTTCTTTTGGAGCCCTTCCGGGGTATTTTCATCGAAAGTAAGTAGAATATTCGCAATCTCTTCTTGTGTAATAGCTCCTGCACTTTTTGTTCGTTTTTCTGCGCACATTTGTAATTCTCTTCGCTTTGTATCCCTAGCTTCTCTTGCAGATTTAAAAACAACATCGCTGAACGGGTTGATCGTAATTTTCCAATTAATGAAATATAACTCTTGGACTAATTTAGCGGTAATGTTCCAATTATGTTTTACCACTGCTTCCTTATAATCTGTACCATCCTGTTTCTTCATATTACATGCCCAACTTTTTAATATAGTGTTAATTTCAGCAGAAGATGTAGATGCCTCCAATTTGTAATTTTTTTCTGTCAAGAAATCTGTAAATTGCCTCCACACGTAGTCTCGCGCTTTTTTTGTATTCAACGGAATATTTTTTTTTATATCTTCATCGATTTCACCTTCCGATTTATCACCAAATCTTTTTCGAGTAGTTTCCATATCCAAATGCAGTTTATTTCTCTATATTTGTCGAAGAAAATGCCAGAAACTCAAATTTTTCATTTTGACAAAAGTTTGTTTACTCGTTCCTATGAAAATTACGTGCCTTGTCACTCAATAAATAGAAAACTAATTTGAAAAAATTGTTTGACTCCTGGAATAGTCCTCCATATACCATTTGTAGTTGAAGTATTATGGACTATTTTTGTGGTGCAATCACTTATGTTTATTGTGCTTGTAAATACCACTCGTGCTGCGCACTCGTGGTATTCAAACACAAGCACAATAAACATTCGTGATAGCACCACAAAAATAATCGATAATACTTCAACTACTTATGGTATAATAAATGAGAGTTTTCTGAATTGGTTAAATAAAGGCTTAGAAACTTGCTTCGTTGAACTAGATTATTTTCAAGCTGGTATTTCTTCCAGTTGAATTGGAAGGCGGCTATAATTTTCTTATTTTAAATAGAACATCTTTTTTATTTTATCATTCGATTATGGAAATAATTTTGCATATGGAATACTTAAATAGTAGATTGTTTGACAAGTAGAGAAAAGTGAGAGATTACTAGCGAGTGTAAATATTCCAATTCACGAGCGAGAGCAACGAGCGAGTGATTTAAATTTACACGAGCAAAGTAATATCGCTTTTCTTACGTGTTGAACATGCTATTTTGTTGTATGCTTGATGGAAAAACTTGAGTGGAAGACGCCATGAATAGAAATAATTTTTTACAGAAATGTTAATCAAGGTTGTGTTCTTGCAAAAACGTAGTAACGGTTTTGACAACTGGCAAGCAAAAAAAAACAAAACAAATAATATTAAAAATCAATTTGCCAGAAACGTCAGAAGCTGAAGATTCTCGCGATATTCTGGATGTAGCTAAAGAAGCGACATTACATTTGTTTTCGGCGAAATCGAAAGAATTTTTGTTTTCTTATATGTTTAACCTGTAATTTTTTTTTAATTGGATTAAAGCTGTCTTTTGAGCGCGTGTCATAGTGTGTTTTTTGTTTGTTAATTTTTTTTTTGCTAATTAGATAACTGTTGCTAATTGGAAAACTGGCACTTTTCTTTATTGATTTCTACATATTAAACCTGATGTTTTTCATTAAATAAAAAAACACTATTTTTGGTATATATTCTCAGGGTGGGATTAAATATTAAAAATCTGTGAACGGAATGTTATGGAGCAAACTTGTAGCAGTGAAAAGAATAATATTCCTTGGAATTGTATAGAAAACGACTTAATATGTTTGAGGATGACATACAAAACAAGTCAGTTTTTCAAATTGAACTAAGTATCCAGTTTTTCAAAATATTGATGAATTTCTCATCGAAAAATATAATACTTCGACCAACATGTTTATAGAAATCAAAAAATTAGTAACTTGGGTATGTTCATATTATCCAATAATTGTTTATTCCATATAACAATCGAGTTCATTATTTTTATTTTTACTTACTTGTAAAATACAAGTAAGTATTGTGAAACCGACAAAATTTACCTATCAGATTTTGATAGAAATATTCGTCTTGAGCATCCCTGGAACCATTTTGACTATTTTTGGCTTGATGTCGGTACGTATGTTCGTGCGTGCGTTCGTGCGTGCGTTCGTGCGTTCGTGCGTACGTAACTCGCAAATCTCAAAACAGGTTGAAAGTATATTGTTAAAATTTGGTATTTAAGACTGGTATAGGGTGTAGTTGTGCACCTCGCATTATGGTTCCAATCGTCTGTACCGAAGGTGCACTTCACACTTGAATATATATATATATATATATATATATATATATATATATATATATATATATATATATATATATATATATATATATATATATATATATATATATATATATATACATATATATACACATACATCTGTACATCTTGCATTATGATTATGATAGGCTAAGCCGGGAGTGCAGTTTGCTGGAAGCATTTTTTAATTATCCTCATAAATCCAAAACGATTGAACGTAGAATATTAGAATACAGTATTCAAGATGATAGTACTGAATATGTTCCTCATATCCTATTTTCATTGGAATCGACTGGGTCGAAAGTGCACTATACTTGACGATTTTGGAATTTTGCGTATAAATTCAGAACTGTTAGCCGTAGAATCCTGGAAATCAGTATTCAGTAATGTTGTAGCATAAGAATGATTACCTACTGTTTCCATGGCAACCGACTAGCCGTGGAAGGAATGATGAGATGTTGTGTTTGATTATATATATATATATATATATATATATATATATATATATATATATATATATATATATATATATATATATATATATATATATATATATATATATATATATCCAATGATGTACAAGTAAGTCGCGTGATGTCCACGTCAGATTTTTTTCTTTTTCATACATAGGGTTGCCATTCATACTTTATTACTGGCAGGGTGCGAAGTACATGGTGGGAGTAACTAAATCGACTGCATCAGCGTGAGTAGTGGACAAAATAAACAATTATTTCATGCTCTTCCAATAAACTATTTCATTATTTATTTTTATTTCACTCACTTTCTCTAGTTGTTATATAAACTATTTTCAAAAAATTTTAAGTTAATCTTTATCACTATGCTTTTCTTATTCTCATCATTTTGACACCTTGAGTGACCTAAGCTCAACAAGTTTTTCATTTAAATTCACAAGTATTAATGATGTTACATATTGACAAGCCTGGAAAAATGTGCGTTATAGAGGGCATGGTCGTCACGCACCCAGCCAATAAAGTATTGTACGTTATTTAGGGTAATTGTCAGAGGCGGCTCAAGCCTACTTACCGCCGGGGTGCAAAGATATATAAATTGCGCCCTCCCTCTCCCTCTCTTCATCGTACTTCTCTTTTTTATAGATTTGAATCCCAATCCACAATCCACAATTTGAATCCCAATACACAATTTGAATCGCAATTCAGAATTTCAATCCTAATCCACAAACCACAATTTGAATCTCAATCCACAATTTTAATCCCAATCCACAATTTCAATCCCAATTCACAGTCCACAAATTTAATCCCAATTCACAATCCACAATATCAATCTCAATCCGCAATCCACAATCCGTAATCCACAATTTTAATCCCAATCAAAAATCCAAAATTTTAATTCCAATCCACAATCAATAATTTCAATTTCAAGCCACAATTCACAATTTTAGTCCTAATCTACAATTTGAATCCCATTACACAATTTCAATCCCAAGCCACAAACCACAATTTCAATCCCAATCCCAATCAAAAATCCACAATCACTTTCCCAATCCAAAATACACAATCTTAATCCCAATCCCAATTCACAGTCCACAATCTTAATCCCAATTCAAAATCCACAGCCCAAATCCAATCAATAATTTCAATCTCGAACCATAATTCACAATTTTAGTCCTAATCTACAATTTGAATCCCAATTCACAATTTCAATCCCAACCCACAATTTTAATCCCAATCCCAATCAAAAATCCACAATCACTATCCCAATCCCAATCAAAAATCCACAATCACTATCCCAATCCAACATACACAATTTTAATCCCAATCCCAATTCACAGCCCACAATTTCAATCCCAATCCAAAAGCCACAGCCCTAATCCAATCAATAATTTCAATCTCAAACTAGAATTCACAATTTTAGTCCTGATCCACAATTTTAATCCCAATACACAATTTCAATCCCAAACCACAATCCACAATTTCAATCCCAATCCCAATCAAAAATCCACAATCACTATTCCAATCCAAAATACACAATATTAATTCCAAACCCAATTCACAGCCCACAATTTCAATCCCAATCCAAAATCCACAACACAATCCCAATCAGAAATCCACAACCCCAATCAAAAATCCACAATCCCAATCCCAATCCAAAATCCAGAAACCCAATCTCAATCCAAAATCCACAACCCCAATCCCAATCGAAAATTCACAATCCCAATCCAAATCAAAAATCTGCAATGCCAATCCCAATCCAAAATCCAGAAACCTAATCCCAATCCAAAATTCACAATCCCAATCCCAATCTCAATCCAAAATCCAGAAATCCAATCCCAATCCAAAATCCAGAAATCCAATCCCAATCCAAAATCCTAATCCCAATCCAAAATCCACAACTCCTGATCCAAAATCCACAATTTTAATCTTAATTCAAGATAGAATGGTGGATTACAGATTGTTGATTGTGGATTAGCTCTAATAAAATAATTTGTTGAAGAAATTGGTCTTATTTTTAAAGAATTATGTTCGGGGCTCAACTGCCGCCTTCAAGGACATGTCGCCGCAGCCGTGCATCCCTTGCACCCTTGCTTGAGACGGCTCCGACCGTATAGTAATGAACCAAAATTTGATAGGAAGCTTATTTAAACCCTTGATCTTTTAACCCTGATAGTACAGGGGGTAAATTGTATAAGGGGTTGAATGATGCAACAACTTTGAAAGCTTGTATCTTCTGAACTAATAACCGTATAATGATGAAATAAACGTTAATAGGAAGCTCATTTATTACGATTTAGTATAAAACCAGTTCAACCCTTCATTTTTGAGCCCTTAATGTATTACACATCTTCAATTGCGGTACAGGCACATTTTTTATCTATCTTAATAGTTTTTATTATGGATCTTGCTAAGATGGGTGGTTATTCATAAATAAAACAACTATTTTATACAGGTGGATTAAATGTGATGACGAAACTAGGAGGGTGGTCGAAGCTGCCTGACCACTTTTCCTTGACGGTTTTTTTTGCCGGAAATCCTATACTCGGTCGCTGCCATCCGCAGGCCTTCGCTTTAGAGGTAGTACCTCTGGTGACTCCTGGCCGAAGGGTGGGTGTGGAAGTGCCTGAAGCATGCAATCATGTGATAGATCTATAGCCAGGGGGAAACTGAGGAATAGCCGCTACGTGGCAGATACAGGTCGCGTTTTAGGCGTTTAACTCCGGGGTTCGGCAGGGACCCACGTAAACTCTGAACAAACACGCGGCGGTGTTAGTTCTTTTTTTTAATAGCTCGTGAACAGCGAATTGCAGATTGCAGGTCTGAATGGTGTGTGATGAATGTTGAATGAATGCTTAATCAAAATTCCCTTTCAGTACATCATCATCATCATCAACAGGATAATAATAATTTTTGTGTGTATTTTATGATTTCAGGACTTCAAGCTTCAAGTAGCAGTCTTCCGTCGTTGGACGTGGCCCAGCAGCTTGCAATAGTCCACCGAGGAAGCACTCCGCCGAACTAATCAAACCATGCATTCCCTTTTAGCTCAGCATCATCATCTTCACATCAGAACTTCAAGCTTCAATTAGCAGTCCTCCGTCGTTGGAAGTGGCCCAGCTGTTTTCATCTTTAAGCCCAGCTGCTAACAATCAACCACCGTGGGAGCGCCCCGCCGAACTAATCATAACCATCCCTTTCAGCTCAAAATCATTGCCACTACATCAACACGTAAGATTTATTCAAAATAATGATAAAAAACTTTACTAACCTTCAATTTATTGATATATTTGAATTTTTATGTTTTTAGGCCGTCCAGCAGCAGAAGCAGAGCCCAGCAGTAGAACCAGAGCACAGCAGCAGGATCAGAGCCCAGCAGCAGAACCAGAGCACAGCAGCAGAAACAGCCCAACAGTAGAACCAGAGCCCAACAGTAAAAACAGCCCAGCAGCAAATCAAAGCCCAGCAGCCGTCCAAGAAGTCCTCCAGTAGCATCAGAACCAAAGCCCAGCAGCAGTCCAAGAAGTCTTCCAACAGCAGCAGAACCAAAGCCCAACAGCCGTCCAAGAAGTCTTTCAGTAGCAGCAGAACCAGAGCCCAATAACCTTCCAAGAAGTTCTACAGTAGCAGCAGAACCAGAGCTCAGCAACTGTCCAAGAAGTCCTCCAGTAGCAGCAGAGCCAAAGCCCAATAATCTTCCAAGAAGTCCTCCAGTAGCAGCAGAACCATAGTCCAATAACCGTCCAAGAAGTCCTCCAGCAGCAGCAGAACCAAAGCCCAGCAGCCGTCCAAGAAGTCATCCAGTAACTGCAGCAGCTACACATCAGTAGCAATTGTTCCAGGCCCCAATTTTTATTGTTTTCAGGAGTAGTTAATAAATGAATTGTTAAATAGTTTCTGGAATAAATTAAATTCATTAATAATTTGTATGTTTTATTTTTAAAGTAAATACGAAGTTAAGAGACTTATTTTTTCTACAGTCACTATGGAATGATACTCATTCCACACGCTGTAGCGTGCGGAATGAGGGTCATTCCGCACGCTCAGGGATTCCTCGCGAAAAAACTGCTTCATTACTGTCACTATTTTAATTCTTCCTGATTATTTTTTCATTCTTCTTCAAAATGAAGTCAATATGAGTAATTTTATCAACATTTTTGATGAATTGGAATGAGATCATTGAAGCAAATTTTTTCTCAGAAAACGGTATATTTTGATTATAGATATTCACGCGGACATCTTTGACTGTAGAAAAAATAACATCCGTCACTCGTGCGAATCGATCATACCATGCGAATGTGAATAATTGAGCCACGAGACGAAGTCGAGTGGCAGAATTCACGTAATTTGCAAAACTCGCTGCGCTCGTTTTGGCAAATATTACGTTTCGTCAAACAATATGGCACTTTTCATAACTAATTACGTAAATAACTATTTACTATTTTAATCATTCAAAAATATCAAAATAAGGTATTTAAAAGTCTCTGCAATAAACAAACATGCCAAATGTTGCTATTTTTTCTATTTAAAAATTTTGGTTCAGAAACGTGCTATGTGCTGCCATCTCTGACTAACTAAATAAACTAGTGCCTATTCAAAAATGTGTTGATTGTTGACGTATTAGCCTTTATACATTATTTTTTATCGGAATATACTCTTTATTAAATTAAAACAAGTATAAATATCAGTTTGAAATTATTATTTACGTAATGACTCAAGATTTATTCAGATAAACACAATACCGGCAAGCGACGCGTCGATCGCCGGTTAAATCTAACAGCCCTGACAGCTCCCGGTAAAGAGGTATGAAATAAAATAACTGTTTTTGACTTGCTACCAAATATATTTTAATATAAATTTTGATCCATAAAATCAAAATATGCAAAAATTGATTCAAATTTGTCAACAGTTTTCCAAATATAAGCCCTTTATTAGAAATTAATTTATAAATTTGCGGCTATCTCTTGAGCAGGTAAAAAGTATGACCAAATTCTCGTTGCATTACTTTACCCTCTATTCTTTGTGGCTTTGATCGATAGAGGACTGGATGCAATTTTAAAACAAATAACATCATATAAACTTTCTATTAAAAATCAAATCATAAATCTAAAATCATTTATTTAAAAAATATAAGCTCTATATTAGAAATTGACGTTTAAGACTACGGTTATCTGTTGAGCAGTTGTATTGTATGACTCATTACTTGTTAGTTCACGAAAATCAAAGAGATGGCAGCATGTACCTCGTTTTAAGAAATTCTAAAGTAATTTCATTTTCTTGTGACTAAAAGGCAATTTATTTTGGAAATACTTAATTATGATTGTGTATCGATTGAGCATAAAATAAATTTTGTTTTTAGTTCTAGCCCAATAAGGACTTTAAAAATATTATGACTTTTCGTTTCCTGCACTCATTTTCGAGTAATTGGCTCATAATCTTTGAAATAGTTTCAAGTAAAGTCATACTATTTTTGAAAATTAATTAGGGTACTTTATGTATCTTTTTTCGATTAGTGTCCGCGTTCACTTGGAATTATTAATTTGTGAAAAGATGATGTCTGACGTAACGAGAGTACTAATCAAAAAATAGGAAATAAAGCACCCCATCAATTTTTTGAAAATAATATGAGTTTTCTAAAACTTTTTTTTGGTTGTCATACTCATTTTTGAGTAAACTGTTATTGGCAAATAAATTCAAGATCGCAGCGCTGCAGCGGATATTTTTGAACTAACTGAGTTAGGATAAACTTGAAGTTTACATGTATTCAAATGGGCTTGTTACGATTTTTAAAGATAATAATCGTGGATATGAAATAAAGATTTGCTTTTTCATGAATATTTTTTAAAAGTGTATTGTTCGTAAGTACCAGGCAAGTGAATTATTCCATCTGTTTATTTATCTTTAATTCATATTTTTAAATTGAACTTAACCTTTAATTTCTAGATAATGATATTGAAACTTCAAGAATATTTTGATGCAAATATATGTCACGCTGTGTAAATGGGGGTGGAGAGCTAGTAAATGCTTGACATATTTTATTCTGTCGAAAATTATATGATGATAGTGACAAGAGAGTATTTTTGCATGCTCTTTGCATACAAACATCAAAAGTGCTTGAGAATCCGTATGAAATTAAAGGAGAATTGAATTGTAATGAATATGATGCCTTGAAGATTGGGAATATTTATGCGTGGATTACCGCTCTTGCTAAGCAGAAAACAGCGACAGTTGCAAGCAGGGAGTACCGGGAGTGATCACTCAATGTAAAAAATTATGCGCATGAACATAGTTGCGGCCGCTGCCACCGAGGTCTCTGATAGCTATGTAACCATGGTTCAGATCTAAATTAGTTTTTTGTAGTTATGTACTAAACATAGAAAAGTCAAAGAAATTTTTCAAAAATACGTGTATTATAAATGTTTGTACATGTGAATCAATGTCATCAACAAAATATTTGTGCAAATATCAGGTTTTGAGATACAATATTAAGTTACTTTATGCATAAAGTGTGATCCAATTGTAGTAAATAAATCCGCAGTTGTTAAATTAATTCAAAATTTGTGTTAAAAACGCTATCAATCAATGTATTTGAATAATCTATTTTTGTGAAATGTCTTCTCCAACTGTGGATCATACCTTTTACAGTATTGCAATACATTCAATATCTTACAAACTCTAAATTAAATAAAGTAATTTCAATTGTAGGTCATACTTCATGTTGAAATTACTTTCCACAGTATTCAAACTCCATTGTGAAAGAAAGTAGGAAGACATTGGATACAAATGTTCAAAAAAAATTGAAGTTATTCTATTTGAGTATAAAAATCAGTAGCCGTATTCTCAAAAGAGTTCATACTAACCCACAACTTTGGATTAGTGAGTTTTCTTCTAATTTAGGTCTCTTAAATTTAATCTTGAATCACTTATGGTTATAAATAGGCAGCAGATAGAAACTAGAATGAGTTATAACAAAATTGAAAAAAAAAATTGGGCGAAAATCACTAATTCAAGACTATAGCGAGTTTAAATTGTTTTGAGATGTGATTAATGGAGGAAATAAATGAAATTAAAAAGATTGATAGATTCGAAGTATTTTATAAAATAATTACTGAATTTTTCGAATATAGTTTGAGCTAAAGTGACGTTTTCCATTGTCTTTACTTCATTTGAACTTAAATGCATCTTACTGTCTCAGCAAAGTCACTTTTACAGTATTTAATATTTTTTCTTCACAAATATTCAATTTTTCTCCATTCTACCTCCCATATACTGGAAAATCATTAAGCACTTTCGAGAAGCGTGGACACAATGTGAGTATGAACCTATTGAACTTTCTTCAACTGCCTGAATTCTAAAGTAACGTCAAGACTGAAGAGTATTACTTTTTCTTGGTTTCATATGATATAGAGAAATTGGCGCATCTTCCGTAACAAATATTCATTTTCAGTTCTAGCACCACGTTATTATTGCAGCTGGCAAATGCTCATCCATCCCAAATGCTTCTTATTCATTTATTGTTTGAAACTCCAGGTATTTGTGAGGTCCAGAAAATAACTCAGCCCAATATTTATCATTGTGCTCGTACTAAATAATATATAATTGCATTTTTACTAACATAAAAACTGCAGGTCGCGGAATGGAACCAGCAGATGTGCGCCTAGAATAATTAATTCTACAACATGCGAACAGAAAAATATAAGACAAACTTACAATTGACTTGCAGTACTTGCTTTTCAATAACTTTTTGTAGCGTTTAACTATTAAAATCAATACACAAACACAACTGGAAATTGGAAAAATTATAAATTGATATTGACAAACAATCTTATTTACTTACATCGACCAGACATCGACATTTGTTCAAATTTTTTCAATGGTAACTAAGATTCAAGATTCAAATTAAAATTAAAAAATAGGTGCGGCCGCTCCCGTTAGATGGTAGTAGCTAAGCGCCAAATTCTTCCATTTGAGTGATCTCTCCCGGTACTCCCTGGTTGCAAGCATAGATCTGCAGTTTTTTTTATTGTGTACCATGTGTTGAAAAGTTGAAGTGGCGCGAGAATGCCTTTTAATTTTGTTAAATAAACATTAGATTAGTACTTATTAGTTGGACTGTTTGTTGTTTCAAAAAATCTTTAAATGATTTTAAGATAATTTGTATTTGTAAAGTATACCTGGATAAATAGAAAATAATCCAGACAAAAATATTCACTAGTTGCAATATCTGAAATGTCCTGCATGAAAGAAAAGATTTAGAAAAACTCTAGAACTTTGGATTCTATCTTCTTTTTCAATTTAAAAGTAAAAAGTACAACAAAAAGAAATAGCAACCTTAACATATCAACTGTCAGACAGCGAATGCGTAAGCTATGGCTTTATCAGTCATTACTACTACACTTAATCTTCCATGGTAAATTTTTGTATTTGAAATTTCAATCAATAAACACAATATTTTTTCATTAATTTTGGGAACGTATGAAATCCTCTAATATTCAAATACTGTCCTCCTCAGACACAGTTTTTTTCATCCCTCAAATGCTCAAATCTTGCCTTACGTATTTCTCTAAAATGGCGGATCACAAACCTATGCAAAACCTGCCATTGACATTCCCGCTTTGCTCAAAACACGAATCTTCAAATCTCTACACAATCATATGCAGTTTCTCCGAATGGTACCAGATGGCGCAGTATATAAGACCAGGGTTATCCAAAATTTGAGATCATATTGTAATTAATTTGTTTTATATAAGATTCTGAATTTTCAAGTACTATTCAGTTTATTTTATTATAATCACAATACCCGTAGCGATGAAAAATAAAATTGAAATTAAGATCTCTATTTTATAAATTATCACAGCGAAAATAAACTTTTTATGGTATGTCTATGAGACAGACTTTAGCTTCATATAAAATATGCTACAAGCAAATTTTATTATTAAAATACTTTAAGCGAACCAATATTCATCGTTTTAAAATATTTAAATTATTTTGACATGAAAAACACAAAAATAAACATACTATCATTATTGGAATTTTTTATTTGTTTAAATTCTGCATATTCATATTTTTGACGTTTCGATATATAGAATTTGAGCCAAAAACCCTTCCAGCTGATTTAATTCTAAAAAAAAATTATAGATCATTACTATAATTGAAACATAGGTTGATACCACGAACTTTATTTTTGCCTGTTCTAAGGAGTCTTTTGAGGAAATAAAAATATTCTACATCAACTGAATGAAACTAATCTAAACATATATTGTATTGAATTCTCTGTAGCTTGTATGCAGAATTTTTCTCCAAAGTATGGAATTTAGATATATTTATTGCCTTAAAATACTTCTCGAAACAAAGTTCTTGAAATAGTCAGAAACAAAGCTCCTGGTACAGGCAATACGCCATGTCAGTAGCCTTGTGTGCGGCGCGAGCGCCGTCCTGGTGGCGACACTTGGCATCTATTTACTAAGATATTTATAATCATGACAATCAACAAATTTTGACGTACTCACGTAATTTGCAAAACTGGCACTCAGAATTAGCAGAAAGTTTGTTACAATGACAGTAGTACTTTGACGCAGGTCTCAAGAAGTTGATTTACCTATATTTAGATCCAAAAGTTTGAGCAAAGGGAAAAAATTGGTACAAAGTTTTCATGTCAGCGACGAAGAAGAAATTAAAAATAACGAAGAAGATGAAATTACAGGAATTACTTTGTGCGAAACGCCTGGCACATTTAGTGATAGAACAAATCTGAATTTGTATAATTTATTGGTCGAGATATGTGTAAATTATTATAAGTGTAAACATAGTTTTCTTCTTGACATGATAATACGTACGTTCGGGTGTACTTCTTGTATGTTCTGTTTGATTATTATCTGAATATTGAATCGATAAACAGTATTAATTTTTTTCGTGATTTTAGATAACTTCATCTGATATTTACGAGCTATTTTTATAAATTGAAAATAATCTGTGTGACTATCATAAAAACTTCTTGATTTGGTGTATTTTGAATTCTCCATTAAGGAATCAGCATCATTCATGCCTGATGATTTGATATTTGCTTGCCAGATACGAGTTATCCGAAAACATAATTAATTTAAATAAGTAAAAATTCATTACTAAGGATTCATTCATTCACAAACATTATACAATTTAAAAAACACTAACTGCTTATTTCTAAAGTTCGCTAATATAATAATAAGTCTGTGTTTTTTACATGATTGCTGTAAAAATTTATTAATACAGGTAAATTTAGGTCGAAAAATTGTTAATATTAGTTGCAACTGCAAACATACAGCTGCAATTTGCATATAAATTAACACAGAAGGTATCTGCTTCAAGACTGAGCAGTCAATGATTTGGAATCGTCCAGCACAGTTGAATGAATATCATAAGAGTGCAAGGATTGATAGTATGTACTATTGCATAAAAGCAAACTGAGAAGATAACTTTTTCATAGTTTCTTACGCCCATTCGCGATTCGGCAATAAATGAAATTTCAGTTCACCATTGCGCAGTTGTGTGTGCGAACACTCAGACACACAATAAATTAAACCTTGTCCCTATGATCTCCACTTTTTCAAAGGATTTTCCATATCTATTTGCCTCAAAAACACAGTTTGGCTTTATGCTCTTTTATATTTGTTTTGACAGCTCTAGTCAGTATTAGTAAAGAGCTTATAACTTCTACCGCATGGAGTCGCGTCCGTCGCTACTGACATAGCGTATATATCAGTTATTTATTTGTTTTATGCTGCATTTCATCAAATATATTTATTGATAAATGTAATATTATTATTCAATATTCAGTGAAGGACACAGAATTTTAACAGAAATTTAATTACTTCATTTATCAATATAAGGAACACAATAGTAAAAATATATTATTATAATTAACAGATTTATTTATGAAAATATATCATACAAGTCGAGTTTTGCAGTTAATTCGAACTGTCACAATACATTTGAAGTTAGTCACACTATAAAGGTGGTACAGTTGAAACAGAGAATTCGAAAATCAGAAGCATGTATAGTGCCCTTCAAGATATAAGAAATTCGCCTGACTTACTAATCGGTAGGAGTAACTTGTCCCAGTAGGGGGTGCGGTTAAAAATTTGTAGGGGTAGTATTAAGGAAGATTTTCAACCTATTCATTTTCAATATTTTATATTATTATTTGTATAGGGAGTGAGCGCAGCCACAATAGGTCTCGCCAGTTATATGTAAAATGGCGACAGAACCGTGATATGCATTCACTTTATATGTTAAATTAACAGTGCGCTGCGAAAATATTCCAATCATATATGTTTATCTGTATTGAAATCTTTAATTTTTATGTGAAAAATTTTATAAATATAATATAAAATATGTCCAAGTTATCTGATATTTTTTTGAATTAGTTTGATGTAGTGATAAAAACATTCCAGACACATAGCTTGGAATGAAAGATTTTATAGAACTCAACAAGATTTTCAGGGCACATCGTTTATTTGTAAAAGCTATTCATTATCCAATACATTCTGGACGCAAGTAATGAGCATTAAAAAGTTTGACGTTCATCCAGTGTAATTTTTAAGTATTGATTTGATAAGTTTTTCGTTTTCCCATAGTTGCCAAAATTACATGGACATCAATACTTCTGTAATTTATCTTATTTTGAGCAATACAATTTGAATTTTTAATAAATTTGCACTGAGTTCCGCGCATTTTGTCTCCTGAATCCTGAAATATTTCTATTGGGAGTAACATTTCTTTAGGACTTAAGAGATGTTTCATCAAAAATGAATGGAATTTGTTTGAATGCATGAGAATTCATATTCATGTAATCTCATTATTATATTGAAAAATTTCTGATTTTCCGTTTTCTAAACCATTTTTTTCTATGCTTGTAATTGCTAGTTTATTAGATAAATTAGTTCCTTTTTATTTATTTTTTCTTGATTTCAAAGAATCTAGTTTTTGAGAAGTGAAAAACACTAAAATGATACAATGTTCGATTTTTTGTTTCCAATTTTTTGCCACTGCTTTCGGAAGATAGATTATGTTGGAAATCGATATATACTTATTTATTTACTCTTATAACTACAGCACTGTGGCACAGAATAATTTCGTCTGGACTTCATAGTAGTTTTTCTATTATAAAATATTTCTTAACTCTTTTAATATCGAAAATACGAAACGATCTTTCAAGACAAAATTCCATATGATCTCCAATATAATTCAAATCTATCTCGGTTTTTCTAGTTTACATTCCTGCCGCCAGAGGCCAACTCTTACGTCGCTCACTCCCTATAAACATGCAAGATGATTCTTCAAGTGTACTTATAAATGTATTTTTTATTACTCATGCGGGGTAAACAGTATGTTGTCGGCCACACATTTTTGCGGCTGCTAAAATACTAAATAAAATATTTCTGAGTAAGACCCTGTTCTATTTTGCCTGTGCACCTCAATAAATTTAGGGATAATCCTTTTGCCAAGTACCCGCTGGGAAGCTCGTTTTCTTATATCTTGACGCGCACTATATCTTCGCTTTATCTAAAATTATAGCCAATAATATTTCTCCATTTATTCGTTATGATTCTGTTAATAATTGCCTTCATTAACTTCATTCACAGCTGTATTCGCTATAGTCTCTAGTTTTTCAATTTTTTTTTAAATTGTTGTCACTTGGAATTGGTCTGTTTTCATATTAAATGGAATACAAATCTCGTATTCTTCTATTACTATTTCCTTCATAGGTAATAATTTTTTATAATAAAGACACGTTTCTCATATAACCGAAGAATCTGCTGTGGCCATCACAGTACTTCTCCAGCTATAAATTTGATGGCCAGTTTCATCGCTGCTCCAGAAATTTAGTATCGCATCAATTAATTGCATATTTCAAAGTGACAGCTGTCATTGTCATTGTCATTGTCAAAGTCATTGTTAAAGTGACAGATGGCGGTTATATTTTAGTCCTTACCTGGTCCTTACATAAAATTAGTATTTTTGAAAATGAAGAGTCCTATTTCAGATTTTCGAGGTCTTTAATTCATTGGAACATACAGTTTCGACATTTTAGTAGCCAGAAGTGCAATTTAAAGATGGTAACGTGGATTCTACTGATTATTTATTTTTGATATCTATATACTAAGCTCATCTTCCCGAGAGCTTCAAATTGATACCAAACTGGACATCATTTAGATAATTTGTAAAAGAAACAATTGACAATCGTTTAAATATCCTCTTTGACACTTTTACTGGAATTATCCCCGCAAGAGCTTCAATTTTGATACCAAAAACGATTTAAAAAAACAATTGACGAATTTGTATGTGATGTCCAAATATGAGTGATAATAATTCTAATTTAACTTTATGATTCCCAATATTTCTCTGCTTCAGAAAAACATAGCGAATTGTATAATAATTCAATTTCTAATAATAACAAATGAACCACTGATTTTGAAAAATGTTTCAAGTGAAAGTTGCGCCGAATTATTCCAAGATCAATTTTATTCACTTCATATAACTTGAACCTAGCCTTTTGACGAAAAACCTAAATATAAAATTTCTGTAGAAAATTCTAAAACGTGAAGATCCATTAAAATCTCGAACTCTCAGAAAATCACGATTTCAATACTTCCCCTATTATATATGTCGGGAAAAAAAAACTGTAAAAACAGTTTTCGATGCATATTGTATAGTTCTTAGAATTGTAGAATAAATAGGAGAGCAGGAAATTGTATAATTTAAATCTGCGACTCTGACTTAGATTACTATGTGTACTCAGACCTTGTACCACCCGGTATATGTTGAAATATTTATATATTAATGTTTGATAAGCTTTTTGTTATAATTTTGGACAACCTTGGTCTTAATATATTTATTGTGCCATCTGTTTGCATTTAGATGAACAACATATGATCTTGTACAGATTTGAAGATTCGTGTTTTGAGCAAAGCGGGAATATCAATGGCAAGTTTTGCATAAGTTTGTGATTCGCCATTTTAGAGAAATGCATAAGGCAAGATTTGAGCAATTGAGGGATGCAAAAAACTGTGCTTGGAGAAGACAAGATTTTAATATTAGAGATTTGAAGCCCTACCCTTAATTTTTGCTAAAATCATTCAGAATTATTATCTCATATATGTTTTTTATGAATACTAATTAAATAACCGAATAGGGAACGCATACCACACCTCCCAAACTTTCCATCGCCCTGTAATACAGCAGCCTTTACTAACATCACCTCGGAAGAGTCTTGCCTTTTATTTTAACTCCTATGAAGTTCGTAAGAATCTAAATTTACTTGTCTCGTCTTGTAAATGCGCATCCTTATAAAATACTTGCCTTTTGGCGCAACTGATCTGATATTCGTGCATAACAGCCTTGGAAAAATATTGCCTTCTACAAATCTAGCCTTATTTTATAAAAAAGTAGATACCTACATAAAAGATCAGTTCAAGTGATGCTATTCAACGATAGATGGCTTTTTTTAAAAAACATGGATTATAATACAAATATCAATACTTAAGTTTAACTGTAGCTGTAACATAATTGCATATATCTATTCAAGTTATCACGTAAAATAAATACTTGAGAGAAATAGCTCATTTGTGTGAATTATACTCCAGAATTTACATTGATAATATAGATGTCGAAGAAAGATCGGAGAAAATAGGTCCTAAATGCTCCACAGATCCACCTGTAAAATTATTTATTCCTTCTTTTATTGTTATTTCGAGACTATGGTTATCTCAGATCACTAAATTTATCTTCTATCGAGCTTGGTTGTTGCTGTTTTTTTAAATTAATAAATGCCAAATATCTAGCAAAAAAGCATGCTCCTATATCAATTTATTGTTTCAATCATTGCCATAAAATTACTCCTTCATCAAAACATAAAATTAAAAAATCTGACATGAACATCATGTGACTTACTTGTACATCATTTGATATATACACAAATTTATTCAATAAAGTTTTCTGTCACTTCAGATTATAATTAATATAATTTTAATAATATTTTGACATGTACAATGTCAAACAAAATCAAAATATTGACAACAGATTATCATTGCCTACCTTATCATTTCAATTAAACTGATTGTTTTATACGGCAAATTCTGAATGTCTGTTATACTTATAAACTGCACTTCCGATTCAGCCGATTGCTACAAAAATAGTAGATAACTATTTTGATGCTTCAAGTTGAAACACTAAATTTCCATATGCTATGGCTGATCATTCTAGATTTATGCAAAAAAATTGCGAGTTACGCACGCACGCACGCAAGCACGAACGCACGAACATACGTACTGACATCAAGCCGAAAATAGTCGAAATGGGTTCAGGGATGCTCAAAACTGATATTTCCATCAAAATATCGATAGGTGAATTTTGTCGGTTTCACAATACTTCCTTATACTTAGTACAAGTAATTAAGAATAGTTGGCTGAAGTTTATATTTCTGACTTTTTGATTAAACCAATTGTTAATTTGTTGGAAAAAAGTGCTATTAAGTCATTTTATTGTACTTCGCATTGGTTTTGATTTGTTAGTTCTCATACCTAGAAATAGGGAAAAACATTGGCTGAAGTAAATATTGCTGATTCTCAGAAATGTTCTCAGTTCACTTGAAAAAAATTCAAAGCGAGACAAATAAATAACTATCGTATTGAAATTTGTCGAAACAATTAGCTATTTATGTTTTATTATTCAAAAAAACATATTTCTGACTTTAAATATCGAACATTACTTCTATTACTGACTGCGATGCTGATTTTTTCCATTTAATTTGATTATTCAACTATACACTATATCAGTGATGGCGAACCTTTTCGAGAAGTGGATCAAATTTTGTTCCTTATTTTTTTTAGTTCAAGGGTCACTAAGTCAGTGGCATCACTTGAAAACCGGGAGAGAAGGATGGATCAAAATAATTTTTCTTCAATTCTGCGATGAAAAATCAGAATAGCTGATTTCAGCCGTTATTCTTTTAACATTTTTTACAAATAAAGAAAGGTGACTCAAGCCTGCTTTATTGGCTGGTACCACAAGCTCTGTTTTTGGTTATAGTAGCAGTGTTATTTTAAGAAGAGTTTATGGCAATATAAATATTTCAAGCTATTTCAATGGAAAATATTCAAATAAATTTTGTAGACATATGTGTTTTCTGTAAGTTGTATCAGAAGATTATTTTCTAAAGTATTTGGGAAAATTTTAATTGCGTTAAAACACATCTGGACACAACGCTCTTAGTAGCGCCAAAAACAGAGCTCGTGGTACCAGCCATTGTTTCTAATTACATTGTGAAACTTCTGATATGAGATACATCCACAATAAGATTACTTAATTTTCAGTATATCAAAAATGATTTTAAAGAATTAGATTGAGAAAAGTACAGACACATAGATTTCAACCGACTGTATTTATATCCATATCAGATCAACAAGTTAATGTTTGAAATAAGTGGTTGACACAATAAAATTATATAGAAGCATATTTTTTTTTGCATTTTCAATTGACTAAATTAAAAACTCAGCAAAGTCTTAATGACTGAGATAGTTTTTCTGGTTTTTTATTATTATACATCTTCACACTTTTCGATCTCATTCACACAGTAAAATCATATAAAAATTTCTGTCACCTCCCTAACTAAAGGAGTTGGTCGTGCACTATTGAATTGAGTACCTATTGAGTTCCACGAATTATAAATTTGACTGCGGAGCTCAAATGGACTCTGTCCGTAAAAATTTGTTAATTTCTCAGATTCTAAATTTTAGAATAAGTCAAAAGAATTGTATTTACTAGCAGGTTTCAATAAAATTCGATGGTTAAGATAGGATTTTTTTCGGAATTTTTAGAATTTCGACAAATGTTTGCGATACAACAAGTTGAATATGAAAAAGTATGAATTTTCCTTTTCTTCTCAAACCATAAAAAACATCTGGACCGGGCGAATAGTACCGCTATCACTTTTGGGGATACCTTCTAACACGCCAACACGACCCTCGGATTACAAAGAACCCAGGGCAGTAGCTTGAATTTTCTTGTTGAAGAGGAGATGATCTCTTCTATTAGGATAGTGAAAATTCAAACTGAGTTGACTTATTGATGATAAATTAAGTATAGGTAATAAGAAAAACGTCATTGAGTCTCAGAGATTTATAAAATGAAGATATAATGAGGGTAGATAATCAAATGCAGGTAAAAAACATGGCAAACAAAATATCAACTCTATTTTTATGGAAGAAGTAGTCTCCATGACAGACTATCAGTAACAATACATGACATGACATTATTAATTACTTCCCTTTGTTTTCTTTTTCTGATCATTTTGATAACCTAATCAAGATAAGTAAGTTTGAAAATTTCAAACAATATTGTAGTGATTCTGTTATTTGTTACATCTTGCATAATAATAATAAATCATTTATTTAGTACAAGTGCACTTGTGCAGGTACATTTGAAACATAGATAATAGGTATCGATAACTCTCACAAAATATGAAGTTTTAAGGAAGCTAAAAACTATTAAAAGAATATAAATTATTGAAAAATATAAGCTATTGAAAGCATGAAATATTTGAAGAATTTGTACAATTTTTATGCTAATGTCCTATTTGAATGATATTTTTAATTTCTGTAATTTATTTTCTAGATTCCTGCAATTTACTAATATTTGGCAATTTATAATAGCTATGCACATCACTAAATCTAACTAAAAAAAAAACATGAAAATATTCAGGCATTTCGCCGTTTACAATTTTATGGATGAATATTAAACTTTTCATTTCCGTAAAATAATCTATTTGAAGCCAGTTTAATTCAGTTTGCAATGAGAGAATACTTCTGCGCTTACTACAAGACAAAGTAATCCTCATTGCTCCACATATACAGAAATACATAAACTGCAAGCAATTTGAATGAAAGTGACAAATCTACCTTGGTTTCGACTATGACTATCTTTTCGATTTTCTTAATTCGATTGATTATCACTTTATAAATATTGCGAAACTGACAAAAATGATGCTTTGAGATTTTCACGGAAATATCCGCTCTAAATATCCTTGAATTCATATTGACTATTTTCAGCTTGACATGTGTACGAATGTACGTGCATACGTTTTTGTATTGAACTATTACATGATTGAAAAATATGTATGATTTAATAGATGTACAAATAAATTATGAGATGTCCACATTGGATTTTTTGAATAAACATACATGACAATGAACTAAATTTTCGTTTGACTGTTCACGCATTGCTATCATATAGAATATTATAAAAAATTGTTGCTCTGCGTAGGATATTACATGATTCTCAAACTTATGTTGTACTCAAATCCAGCCTGCGGGCACGTTGAGAATCTTTCATATTATGTGCGTAAGAATTGAACTCATATCTCTGCGCAATAAAATATTATTATTTGCGTTAGTAACACTGGCTGGTACCACGAGCTCTGTTTTTGGCGATACTAAGAGCGTTGTGTCAAGATATGTTTTAACGCAATTAGAATTTTTCCAAATACTTTAAAAAATAATCATCAGATACAAATTACGGAAAACACATATGTCTACAAAATTTATTTGAATATTTTCCATTGAAATAGCTTGAAATATTTATATTGCCTTAAAACTCTTCTTAAAATAGCACTGCTAGTATAGCTAAAAACAGAGCTTGTGGTACCAGCCACTGTTACTGGCTAAAATATGAAATAAATAACTAATTGCACCCAATATAGGTATCTCCGTTCCATAATGTCCATTGTTATATCACTATTATATATAATACATATTCATGATTAATATTAAAAGTGCTACTTTTTCGAAAGCTTCTCTAAATTTATCACGTTTTCGCAAACGATGTTTCACTTTTAAATTGCGTCAATGGCCATCTATCATTCAATAGTATCACTAGAATTGATCTTCTATGTAGATATCTACTTTTTTTTAATAAAGCATGGCTACATTTGTAGAAGACAATATTTTTCCAAGGCTGTTATGCACGAATATCAGATCAGTCGCGCCAAAAGGCAAGAACTTTCTAAGGATGCGCAAATACAAGGCGACAAAAGTAAATTTAGACTCTTACGAACTTCATAGGAATTAAAATAAAAGGCAAGACTTTTCCGAGGCGATGTTAGTAAAGGCTGCTGTATTACAGGGTGATGAAAAATTTGGGAGGTGTAGTATAGTATCCCACCGAATATAGAATATGATTTATTGATTTGATTATAAGCTCATGTATAATATATGTATATGTAGCCCGCCAAATCTATCCTAACATCACTAGTTTGAAATTCTGCCACCAGATAGAGTATCGCTTATGTTTATTTGCCAATAGTTAGTCCAGTTATTAGTTTACATTTTGCTACACAGGTGGCACTATGTAGCTCATTATGAATAATGAAAACTGAATATATTTTTTTGGCCAAACGACTGATTTTATCGATAAAACTTGTGAAGTACTTTTAATTTTATTTTGTAATGTCTACCAGATTAGCATTCTATTTTTTGGCTGGATTATATGATTGGCAACAGTGTGCTATACGTTCTTACTGAGTTTGCTGTGAAAAAATAACCTAAAATCTGTGATTAAATAATTCATTTTTATTTAAAACCATCATAAACTGTTTTGAATAAACTAACAAAAGAAGTCAAAACATTAATTAGTGAATTTAAAAACGAGTCATTTCAGAATTACGTGTGTAATCTCTCATCATACGCTAAAGATGATTACACACTGTGGAAAGCCACTAAATATATTAAAAAAACAAAGCAATCTGTACCTCCAATCAAAAGATCTGATAACAGTTGGGCTAAATCAGACAAAGAAAAAACGGAATTATTTGCAGCATACTTGGCTAATATATTTACTCCAAATACATTACAAATATCAATCGAAGAGGAAGACAGCATTATCTCATTCTTAAATACTCCAACTATCTCTGCCAATAAACAAAATTAGTTCTGAAGAAATAAGGAATGAAATAAAATATTTGAATATTAAAAAAGCACCCGGTCATGACTTAATAACTTCTTTGTTACTGAAAAAACTACCAGATAACACAATAATGAACATTAAATACATATTTAATGCTGTATTTTCCAATTTTGTGGAAATTCTCACAAATAATACCAATTCCGAAACCAGGAAAACCAAGTTACGAGCTAACATAATATCGACCCATTTCACTTCTACCTTGTCTCTCTAAAGTTTTTGAAAAATTGCTTCTAAAGAGACTAAAATCCGAACTCGAAGATAACGACATATTTCCAGAACATCAATTTGGCTTTAGAAGCGACCAATCTACGATTGAACAAGTTCATAGGTTTATTAATGAAATAGAAGTCTCGTTAGAAGAACAAAAGTTTTGCTCTTCCGCATTTCTCGACATTAGCCAGGCATTTGATAAAGTCTGGCATCCAGGGCTCCTATACAAAATCAAACAAAAATTATCCCACCCATACTACTTGTTACTTAAATCCTACCTTGCAGAACGGTCTTTTCAAGTCACATATGAGAACGAAGTCTCAAAAATTCACCCAATACAAGCTGGCGCACCACAAGGAAGCGTTCTTGGTCCTATACTCTATCAGTTGTTCACATCAGATCTCCCAAACGATAACAGAGTAACAACTGCTACCTACACTCGGACAAGTCAAAGGAGTCCCATCGGGTAAGTTCGGTAATCGTATGATTCAAGATCGGCTAAGATAGGGGACTGATGTCGTCAGTGGCGTACGCATTTTATTCTCAAATGTTTTAAATTTATTAAAGAATATTTATTGAATATGTACATATATATAATCAAAATAATAATAAAATAGAATAAAAATCAAAAGATAGAAGCAAGAATTGTCATGAAAGATATTTGTTATTACAATGTTATTGACAACATATCATTACCGTTACAATCACCAGCTACTATTGGAGTCATCGGTATCATCACTGGAATCCTCTAAATCTATAATTAAAGGTGATACGTCGCTTTGATCTATTACAACTTCTCGATTTACATTTGGATTACCTCTAAAGCATTCAAATTATTTTCCTCACATATTATAATCTTGTTGAAGATTAGGATTATTAATCTGAAATTTGAGTCCTATTGAAAATTATAAGGTAACGCAGACTTGAATAGATTTTTTTACATTTATCATGGTACATGTTGTGTTCTTGAAAGCGTTTACCAATATTCTTTTCGTTTGATCTGTGTATTGTTTATCAAAGTTACAACATTTTATAGAATGGATTTATGATTTGTCGTGGTTGAATTATTATATTAAAAATCAATAACCACCATAAAACAGTCATCTATTCTATCAAATATAAATAATTTTCAAGAAAAAATTTGTGCTCCGATGTTTGCTTTGCATACGAAATGTACATAGTGTCTTAAATCAACAAGTGAAAAGAAAGAAGCGTTTGATTCAGTTATATTCAATCTTCGCATGATTCAAACCTTATTGATTAGCCAAACAAAATTACTAAGTGCGCTCATGGAAGCGAATAAACTAAATATTTTCACGTTTCTCACTGGTACAAGGCGTTAGGTAGAAATTAAAGAGGACATCAGCAATAGAAGTATGTCTTAGCTTGGAAAGACAAACGCCATGCAACAATTGTTTCATTCATAACATTAGTAAGAGAGAGATAGATATAGTTAGGTCAGGCTATTTCTATCTCCAGAAGATAAATTCTCAAGCGACAGGTTAGGCTTGTCCGAGTGTATGCAGACGACACCGCAATACTGGCAACACACGAAGACTCTGCAGAGGCTTCTAGACTCTTACAAAGACAGTTAGATGAGATTCAGAAGTGGGCTAACACTTGGCGGATAAAAATAAGCGAGGAGAAGTCCTCACATATAACATTCACCATGAAAAGAACAACATGTTCAGAAGTTGTGCTTAACAAAAAAGTCTTACCAGAGTCCGACAGTGTAAAGTACCTTGGTATGCATCTGGATAGGAGAAGAACTTGGTGCAAACACATAAATGCAAAAAAGAAACAAGTAGAAATCAAAACAAAAAAATTAAACTGGCTGATAGGAAAATCAAAAATGTCATTACAGAACAAAATTTTACTGTACAAAACAATGATAATACCTATCTGGTCTTATGGTATACAGTTATGGAGCTGTGCCAAAAGATCTAATATCAATAAAATTCAACGGCTTCAGAATAAAACACTAAGAACCATCACAGACGCCCCATGGTACGTAAAAAACGATACGCTCCATAACGACCTCAAGATCAAAACTGCTCAAGAACAAATAAAAATATTTTCAGAAAAATACGAAAAAAGACTGACTAATCACCCCAATCACTTAGCAATTAACTTGCTAGATAACTCCGAAGAAGTGAGAAGACTATCCCGAAAAAAAACCACTGGATCTAGTACTGAGCTAAATATACACAATAAATCACATAAGAGGTGCTGTCAATGGACAGTTACCTCACTCATGTTGTAATGAATGATATTCAAATCAATTTATTATCAAATTTGCTAGTTAGCCGAAGGTTTTTAAAATAAATAAAATACATTTAATTTTGTGGGAAAGGTTTTATTTGGTAATTTTAAAATGAGTTACAGAAAAAGAACCATTTTAAGCCTAACTACCCCTGAAAACAATAAAAATCGGTTTTAGAAATAAATACAACTGTAAATTTTGTGGAAATGATTTTATTTTGGGAATTAGGAAAGGGTACAAAGGTTCGAAGATTAATTGTTGATTACTCGATGCTGTTGTCTTGTTGGAAGCCTTGTCCGCGATGCTGTTGCGTTGTTGTAAGCCTTGTTTGCCCCCAGGCAATGACTAAGGGGAAAGAGACGAACTCTTCTCCAGGAATTTTGCCTTTGGGCCTAGGAAAACCCCAGCGAAACCTAGACCAGAGAAGTGGCTTCTTCGCTCACTGCAACTGAAACAACAAAATAATTATTACAAGTCTGAAGATTTAAAAAGAAATTGAACTCACTTGAACTTTGCAAGCGACGGGCTAAATTAATCAGTTGACTTCTTTGAAGTTGGGTTGAATCTGGGGCCTGGAACAGTTGCTACTGATGTGTTGATCTGCTGCAGTTACTGGAGGACTTCTTGGACGGATGCTGGGCTCTGGTTCTGCTGCTGCTGGAGGACTTCTTGGACGGCTGTTGGGATTTGGTTCTGCTGTTGCTGGAAGATTTCTTTGACGGCTGTTGGGATTTGGTTCTGCTGGTGCTGGAAGACTTCTTGGATGGCTGCTGGGCTTTGGTTCTGCTGCTGGGCTCTGATTCTGTTGCTGGGCTCTGATTTTGCTGCTGGGTTCTGATTCTGCTACTGGGCTCTAATTTTGCTGCTGGGCTCTGATCCTACAGCTGGGCTCTGGTTCTGCTGCTGGGCTCTTATTCTGCTTCTGCGGTTTGATTCTGCTGCTGGGCTCTGGTTCCGCTGCTGGATGATCTAAAAACATAAAAAATACAAATAAATTAATAAATTGAATATCATTATTCACGTGTTTACAGTGGTTAAAAACAGTTACATGATGAGTAATATTATATTACCTAGCTGATGATGCGATGATGTTATGAAGATCCACGGCCGGCGACCTGAAACAGAAACTTAAAACAAATTTTGGTAAATCATATTCAACAAAACAAATATTGAGAGTTGATTTTGGCTGCTGGGCACATCCTCAGCTCCTCCCACGATGTCCATTTCCTCGATGTCCAATCCCTCGATGTCCACCTCATCAGCTGGGCTCATCCTCAGCAAATGATCTGAAAAAATACAAATTAATTAGGAATCTGCGAAAAAAGCAATACAAAATAGCTGAAGGAAAAATAGATTAGAACCTGAAAAGCAAAGTTTATTAGTCGACTGACGTCCTTTTCTTGATTTGTTGGAGGTGGTAATGATGAAATGAAGAAGCTGAAAGGGAACTTTTTTTGATTAGTTGCATACATTCAATATTCGTTCAACATTCAAACGTGTTCTGTGTGTTAGTTTGTTTATTGCGCGCTTATTTAACGGATCTAATTTTTTGTTTGAAGAGCTAGCTACGCGATAAGTGACTGCTGCCATACTACTTCGCGATTTAATTTTAAAAGTGCTCAGATATATTATGCTACTGTTTGACTCTACTTTACTACCTCAATAAGTGCCTGAGCGCTCAGACACCCATGGCACTGGTGTGCCCGTTGTTTGCAAAAAAAAAAAAAACGTTGTTTGAATACGTGGCCAATGCATATTCCGAGGCCCGGCGATACCACCTAATTACGCGAGATTGTAACCTTAAGTATCGGTCTAGGCAGCTGTTGTTTCTTGAACTTAATCAAGGACCCCCGCCAGCAGCCATATTTTCCGACTTCCGATAGGTACATATCGAGAGTATGCCGTTACTTCCCAGTTAGTTCGCTCGTTCGCCCTAGAACTCATTGCAAACCCACGCGGTGGTATTCACCAGGGGAGGTGCCTCTCGTAGCGGTTTCCCACGTTGGACCTTTCATTACAGGCTTTTGCAAAAAAACCAAGAAATTTTATTTATTTATTACATAATAAAAGCAAACACTAACATCGCAAATCACGTGCACCTAGTGCACACGCAATTGCGGAACCAAAATCCCAATTTACATATTTAAATACACAAAATTTTGATCTCTACGTTAATAAGCAAAATTCACAACCCCAAATATACCACAAATCACTGTTAAAATAGTTTTTAAACGCAGTTTACGAGAGCAAAGACGACGCAAATGCAGCTTCTAAGAAGGCTGCGACAGCAGTGAACCACACGAAATGAAACAGCAAGCTTCAGAAATAAATTATACGAGTTAAAAAGTATACTACGTTTTCCAATGTGTTAAAAAGAGATAGATATGCTAAAAGGAACTAGTATTATCAAAAATCGAACCGAAATTCTAACGTGTTGCAACCATCAATTAGTACTTGATTGAATTAACTTGCTTCGACGAAGTAATTGAAAAAGAATCTTCAAAATAAAAATTTAAAAATATTGAAATAGAATTATTTGAAACATTGTAAAAGTATTGTAAATACAATAAATTATTATTGATAATAATTGTTTGAACATTATAAAATATAATGAAGCAGAATTTGAAGAACAAAAATTCAAACAGTTTTTTTACTGCAGAAATATTGCAAAATATTCATTAAATATTGTATCAATATTATTATAAAGAAATATAAATGGTTATTATTCAAATAACAAATTAAAATATTAATACAGTATTGGCAAATAAACATAAGCGATACTTTATCTGGTGGCAGAATTTCAAACTAGTGATGTTAGGATAGATTTGGCGGGCTACATATATATTATACATGAGCTTATAATCAAATCAATAAATCATATTCTATATTCGGTTATTTAGTTAGTATCCATAAGAAACATATATGAGATGATAATTCTGAATGATTTTAGCAAAAATTCATGGAAAAATATTATGTTTATTGATTGAAATTTCAAATACAAAAATTTACCATGGAGGATTAAGTGTAGTAGTAATGACTGATAAAGCCATAGCCTACGCATTCGCTGTCTGACAGTTAATATGTTAAGGTTGCTATTTCTTTTTGTTGTACTTTTTACTTTTAAATTGACAAAGAAGATAGAATCCAAAGTCTTAGAGTTTTTCAAAATCTTTTCTTTCATGCAGGACATTTCAGATATTGCAACTGATGAATATTTTTGTCTGGATTGTTTTCTATTTATCCAGGTAGACTTTACAAATACAAATTATCTTCAAGACATTGAAAGATTTTTTGAAACAACAAACAGTCCAACTAATAAGTACTAATCTTATGTTTATTCAACAAAATTAAAAGGCATTCTCGCCCCACTACAACTTTTCAACACATGGTACACAATAAAAAAACTGCAGATCTATGCTTGCAACTGTCGCTGTTTTCTGCTTTGCACGAACAAGTTATATTCTCAATCTTCAAGGCATCATATTCATTACAATTCAATTTTCCTTTAATTTCATACGGATTCTCAAGCACTTTTGATGTTTGTATGCAAAGAGCATGCAAAAATACTCTCTTGTCACTATCATCATATAATTTTCGACAGAATAAAATATGTCAAGCATTTACTAGCTCTCCACCCCCATTCACACAGCGTGACATGACATTTGCATCAAAATATTCTTGAAATTTCAATATCATTATCTAGGAATTAAAGGTTAAGTTCAATTTAAAAATATGAATTAAATATAAATAAACAGATGGAATAATTCACCTGCCTGGTACTTACGAACAATATACTTTTAAAAAATATCCATGAAAAAGCAAATCTTTATTTCATATTCACGATTATTATCTTTAAAAATCGTCACAAGCCCATTTAAATACATGTAAACTTCAAGTTTATCCTAACTCAGTTAGTTCAAAAATATCCGCTGCGGCGCTGCGATCTTAAATTTATTTGCCAATAGCTACATTGAGTTAAAAAGAGATAGAAATATTTCTTCTACGTCACACACCAGACGAGATGAAACAATCAAAAAAATTATCTCTTGATTAAGTTTGGTACTGCTTTTAAATAAAAATACAAAATTTTCAATTAAAAATTCCAAAAACTCAACGTATTGTAGGAAGTGATTCACAAATTATATTTGAATATTTATTTATGAATATCCAGAGGCGGCTCTAGCATATTTACCGCCGGGATCCAAAGATATATAAATTGCGTCCCCCCTACCTGCCTCTCTTCATCGTACTTTTTTTTTTTTATAGATTTCATTCCCAATTCAGAATCTACAATTTGAATCCCAATCCACAATCCACAAATTCAATCCCAATACACAATTTCAATCCCAACCCATAATCCACAATTTTAATCCCAATACACAATTTGAATCCCAACCCATAATCCACAATTTTAATCGCAATCCCAATTGAAAATCCATAATCACAATCCTAATCCAAAATACACAATTTTAATCCCAATCCCGATTCACAACCTACAATTTCAATCCCAATCCAAAATCCAAAATCCACAATCCACAATCTCAATCCCAAATCAACAATCCCAATCCCAGTTGAAAATCCACAATCTCAATCCCAATCAAAAATCCACAATCTCAATCCCAATCCAAAATTCAAAATCCAGAAACCCAATCTCAATCCAAAATCCACAATTCCAATCCCAACCCCTGTTCAAAATTCAAAAACCCAATCCCAATCCCAATCCAAAATCCAAAGTCCAGGAGCCCAATCCCAATCGAAAATCCACAATTCCAATCCCAATCCAAAATCCCAATCTCAATCCCAATCCAAAATCCAGAAATCCAATCCCAATCCACAATCCCAATCTCAATCCGAAATCCCAATTCCAATCCCACTCCAAAATCCAAAATCAACAATTCCTGATTCAAAATCCACAATTTTGATCCCAATCCAAAATAGAATGGCGAATTATGGATTGTGGATTGTTGATTGTAATAAAATATTTTGTTGAAAAAATTGGCCTTATTTCTAAAGAATTATGTTCGGGGCCCAACTGCCGCCTTCAAGGACATGGCGCCGGGGTGCCGTGCACCCCTTGCACCCCCGGCTTGTAATTGTACTGTGTACTTTATGAGAACAGTAAAGTAAGCGGAAATACTTTATTTCACATGATTTGATTTCTCTGGGATTGATTTCACATATAATATACAAGAATAGGTTGGTTGTGAGGACTTTTGCGTAAAACAGAACGGCAGAGCTATTGAGATCGATGACATTATCGATAGTACCGAATAGGTTCAATAATTGACGAATAAACCCTCTGGTAGTTGCCATGTAAAAGCTCATTTTTAAATACACAAAAAAAAAAAAAAATTGTTATTCAATGTAACATAAATATAGACTGTAATGAAGCTGTGCAACTGTTTAGCAGTGATAATTATTATTTGTTCAAAATTGCTAAAAGTATTGAGAAATATTTTTTGAAGCAAAATGATACAGTAAAATAAATCGTACTTTATTTTGACACAATGTACTTTTTTTCTACCTTCAATAACCAATGTACTCTATTAGTACAAAAAAAAAAAATGGCAACCTGTACATGGCCTAAGTCACAGTATACTCAAGAAATTAGGAAGTTATTATCGTTTCTATATTTTTAATTGGTCGATGTATTCATATTCCGTGCAGTCAGCCTCGTATGCAATTTTGAATCTTATTAACTCATACATAAGACTGTAGTGGTTGGCAATAAAGCCTCAAAAAGTGAACAAATATCTATTTATTACTTTGGCTACTGATGTCACTAATTCACTGCTACTAACCAGTCTATTTAAGATACATACACTCAATGGTTTTTTTAGATGCGATTTTTAAACCTTATTGATATGGAATTGGAATAACTTCCAACACCTGACATCCTGACAAAACAAAACAATAAATCATGATAATTTGAAAGAATTATGTATTATTTAGGTATATAAATTTTTGAAGGATGGTAAGGTTTTCAACAAAAAAATTGAAAAAGTCTTGTCTACACAGATGCACATTTGCCTGCTATTTCAATCTTGTTATCATTCATCTAGAAACCTACATAATTTACACAAAATCATAAAAACAAGGATATTAAACGTTTCACAGACTTGTCAACTAATGCTTATCTAGTGCTGTAAGCCAGATTACACAGCTGTCAATACACGTGACGATATGGAGAGCCGGCGTGAAAATCTACATTTCCCTGAAAATTCACGGCTTACATATTTTTTTAGGTCGGGATGCTGTAAAAGTACATTAAGCAGCCCTGAACAAATATTTATAACAATGCCAAAAGGCGAAAATCGAGTTGAATGGTCGACTTAAAGCCCTGTTCAGACGTGGACTCACACAAGACTCACTTAAGAGTTTGAGTCTTAAGAAGAAGAAATTTTTTGAAGCAACAAAATATTTTTGAGTCCCTGCCGTTCACACGTGTAGCTTGTTTGTTGCGTCAACATGTATCTCTTCTTCCACTTTTAAAATAAAATCCTTTGAAAATTTATTTATTCTATTGGTACTTTTGTACTAGATTATTCGAAAAGAATTCATATTGAATTATTGAGAAGATTATTCTAATGATCTATACATACTTTTAGAATTATATCATGATAAATAGACTTTTTTGGTTTTAGTTATGTATATTTCATTTTATTTTTGACGTTTCGACTCTCTAACCGAGAAGAAGACTCTCAGTTAGAGAGTCGAAACTAGTGTTTCATCAAGACAAGATTTCTTGTCTTGATGACCATTTCTTGTCTTGTCTTGATTTTCAAGACAAGAAAATAAAAATTTCTTGTCTTGCCCATTTCTTGACGACGCATTTCTTGTCTTGTTTCAAGAATTCTTGATATTTCTTGATTTTGACTTTTAGGGGAATCCCCTTTCTCCATTGTTTTATCCAATCTGAACACTCAGTTTAGCGTTAGTGTCTACCCTTTATCTTCCCTGTCAGTTATGTTATGAATCGATTCTAGCAACGTTTTCCAAGATTGCCAACAATAGAAATAAATGAAAAGTCTGTCATTTTCATGTTTCAATCAGTATTTGCAATTATTATTGTTATATGATATAGCAATGTTGCTAAGAATTAACAACTTTCTTAGAGTATTGGGGATTCTACCAATACATTTCTCTTCTCATCGTGAACTGACGACTTATGCTTTCAATATGTATCAAATATTTGTTTTGAAAATCATAGTCACCGATACTTTTTACTCCCCCGAATAGGTTTGAATTTGAAAATGAGCTTTTTCAACTAGAAAATTTGGAAAAAGACTCCATTTTCAAAAATACTTATATTGTAAGTCGCCATCTGTCACCATAACAATGACAGCCGTCACTTCGAAAATGGCAGCTGTCACTTTGAAAATGACGCTGTCACTTTAACAATGACGCTGTCACATTAAACTGTCAGTTTGACAATGACAAATGTCACTTTGAAAGTTGGTATGATACTCCTAAATTCATGAAACAGTGATGAAACTGGCCATGAAATTTATTGTCAGGAAAAAACTGTGATGACTACAGCAGATTTCAATATTTCAATAATAGAATAATAAATATGCAGATTTGAATAATTAATTGTCAAGATATCAAGATTTCTTGACAAGAAGTCTTGATTCTTGATAGTACGTTCTTGTCTTGTCTTGGAAAATAAAAAACACTTCTTGTCTTGGTCTTGTCTTGATTTCAAGACAAGATCAAGACAAGATCAAGACTATTTCTTGATTCTTGTGAAACACTAGTCGAAACGTCAAAAATAAAATTAAATATACAGAATTAAAACCAAAAAAGCTTATTTATTAAGATTATTCTATTTATAATATAATGAAAAACTGTTTCTGAATGATTAGAGTTTGAATACTACTAATAAAATTCTTAAAAGACTGTAAATATTCTGTTCTTTATTCTTTTATAGTAAATAAAGACTCTCTCTACATATTTTTTATTTTTTAACCCAGTCTCTTTTTTGTATTGTTCTTAAACTCGTTTTCAAATCAGCAATAATTAAAGAAAGAAATGTATTTGCTATCCTTTCTGCCTTTTGCACATTCCAAATACGATAAAAAGAATTAAATGATGCAAAAAACAATAAAAGCCAAAGATATAGATTACTATGAAGTTATCAATAAGATGAGGAAACGACAACGCCCACTTTGCAAGACTCAAAATAGCGGCGCCTCTATTTGACAAGCGACTCAAAATTCTCTCTCTTCTTAAGACTCAAATTCTGAAGTGACTCCTCTGTGAATCCACGTCTGAACAGGGCTTTAAGTTCGACGAGAACCAAGTAGCCTGTCTTTGTAATCTACAATGTATTGATGCGAAGATCACTTATTTGATGTATTGATAAAGACTTGAGAAAAGATAAAACCATAAATCTCAAGATACCTACTGTATTAGTCTTTTATATACAGGGTGTATCAAGATAATGGAATAGGGAATTTTACTCGTTTATAAGAGAAGATACACAAACAAGTGATTGCCAAAAATTCTATAAAAAAAAAAGGTGGATTACTCAGCGAAACGCACTGACGCCAAGCTAACTGCCAGCTCAATCTTACTAGTGACGTCACACGGGTACTTAGCCAATCATAAACCATATTAGTCACGCGGTCAAAATTCAAATATTTTTGCCATTTCAATCGATTATTTTGACAAAATAAAACAGTTTAAAATTGATGTTTCTGCACATTCGATGTTAATATGACACCGTCAACATATTTGATTGAAAAAAAAATACTTTTTTTTTTTTTAAAGACCCTATTGTACTTTAATGTGCGTATATTTGAAAAAGACGAAATATTATGTTTAATACGTACAAAATATACGATTTTTGGATTTGTAAGATCGCTGTACTTCGCTTCGTTGCTTAAGAGTATTGATAGGGGCCTAAGGGCCAGTTTCACCAAAGCCAGTTAAATTTATCGAGAGGTTATTTCATACGAAATCTATTGTTGATACAATTGTAACTATAGTTACTAACTCAAAATAGCCTCTAGATAAATTTAACTGATTTTGGTGAAACCGGGCCTTAGTCTCCAATTCGAAAGATTAATATTTTTCTCGTAGTTGTTAGCCCTGCAACTCGCAATTTTCGTCTTACTTTTGAAAGAGAATAGCACCATAATCTAAGCTGCTTGCGTCCCTATGCGGCTCGATGGGAAGATCAGGATCAAAGATAGCTAAAAGCGGTTTTTGAATCAAACAAGTTATTATATAATTGCAAGCGTCGTTATGCTGGGCACTCCATATAAATGATTCATTTTTCTTTATTAATTGTGTTATGCAAGCAGTTTTCGTTGTGAAATTAAGGATGAACTTCTTAAGTAGCCCGTGACTGGACAATCTAACTGATCGTCAATTGGAGGAAGCGGGTAGCGATTGTTAATCGTGTAACGATTAAGCTCTTGATAGTCGTCAACACATATACGATGAGACTCATTCTTCTTTTTGACTAAAATGATTGGGCTTGCGAATGGTGATTGACTTTCACGGATAATCTTATGCAGTCTAGCAATTCGTTAATTATATTTCAAGCAGTAGAGCGTTCATTCGGTGCTGAACGATACGGTCCACGATTGACTACAACTTCTTGATTTAAACGGATTTCAAGGCTTGTTATTAACACATTTCATGGAATTGCCAGTAGTAATTATATCTTTATAATTTTCCTAAACTTGTGACGAAGTTTGCAAACTTGTCAGCTACATGCTACATGTATGTTTGGTGCTACGGATTTCTGCTCATATGTAACGGAAGAAATACTATCGAAATTGCGACGAAGAAATCTTGATCCTAGGTGATTGGTTATAGTGATTATTGACGCAGGATTTGGAACAACAATATAAGTGACGGAAGTCGTGACTCCAGTAATTTGTGTATCTGGCGTAAATGACTGAATACCGGTAATTATACCAAGAATGATTTCCTTTAGAGAGGAATGACATGGCATAATTTTATGCTTGAATAGATAGCAAAACTTATCGGAAATCGAACAAACATCTGCTCCGGTATCGATCAGTTCAGTGATCGACTTCTTATTTATTTATATTGAAGTAGAATTATCAATAATAATTGGACTACTAGTAAAACAAAAGAAACTTGTGAGAAAGCAGTTTTCAACTGCATGTTCATTCTGCACGCTTACTGCAAAAAAATATAAAGATATTACTAGTATTTGAATTTAAATCTACTGAGCTTGTTTGAGCAGAATTTGCAGATATTTCTAATTTTCTTCAATTTGTGCGTACATGACCAAATTCACCGGACTAAGAGCATATTTCATATGGTCTATTAGTCCAAGATCCCAGACCCGCCAGACCTTACTTATTTTCTGAGAAACAAAATTTGTGGATTGGAGTAGTATTAGTCGGTACTTTGATCATACGCATATTTGCTAATTTGTACCGACGGCCAATTTATAGATACGAGGTGCTATAGGTACATCAAGACATTATTCACTTTTCTTGAAGTCTAAGTGCTAATTTTCATGTATGTGTAAGTCTGGACTCAAGACTTTTGAATTTCCAAGGTTGATCCGGGAAATTCCCGAAATAAGTAACGCTGCTGATGCAAGTAATAACTGAAAGTTTATTAAGTTTAAATATCGAAAATAATACATATATTACAAATTTATAGTACCTGAATCAACAACGAGTACATTAATTAACGTTCTTTATGGCAACAGCCACGAAAGGGGTACAAAAAGCCCCAAACAACTCACAATGTCGAGAAACGCACTTTATAGGTTAAACTCTGCACATGGTCTACGCGGAATGCCACAAGTTCCGTAGCCCCGTAGCTCGAACGGATGTCGATGCAGCAGAACGCCCCCAGTCTGACAGTTTATTCGACCGTGGCGACATCCTGCGCATCGTTAGCTTGGGGGAGTTCAAACTTACATATGTTCTAGAATCTAGAGAATATTGTTGAAAATTGATAATCAACACTACCAGGCACTTTCCATCAGCAGTAATTCCTGCAAAACGCTCTAAAGCTCGCAAAAAAATAACGCAATATTATTTATAGTTTGAATCCTAATTTTTATATATGATACTCAGGGAGCAATTTCTATACTTTTTGTAAACCGCTAAACCAAGAAAGAGTTGGATGCCCAAAAATACTTCTCTTACAATCAAGCCTACAAATAGTGACCTCGCGTTTTTATTCACAGCGATATTTTAGTTGTGTCGGGGGGATGTTTAGCCCTACGATTGATTTGGCTGTTAACAAAAAGTATTGAAATTGTACTCTGAGTATCATATATAAAAATTAGCACTCAGACTATAAGCAAGATCACGTTATTCTTTGTGAGCTTTAAAGAGTCTAGCAGAAATTACCACCGATGGAAAGTGTCTAGCAGTGTTGATTATCAATTTTTAACACTGTGCTCTGAAACATACATCAAAATCAGGATTCAAGACCCTAAGAAAAGTGAGTAATGCCTTAACGTACCTCTAGCCCCTCGTATCTGTAAATTGGCCGTCGGCACAAACTGGCAAGTATGCGTATGATATAAGTTCATACTAACACCACTCTATTCCACACATTTTGTTTCTCAGAAAATAAGTAATGTCTGGCGGGCCTGGGATCTTGCTCCATAACATCAGGTGGACGATTATCGGGGTGACGGCGTTTTAACGCATTTCTATCAATTCTCTCATCGTGTTTTGATACCCTAGAAAATGCTGTCAAATTGCCAAATAAATCGGCAATCGTTTGACAATCACGCACGGTTGATTGCTGTACTGCGTACATTAAGTTCGGTTTTACCTTAGACTAGAAATACTTTAGACTCCTAATGGGGCGTGTTTGTTATGTTCAAATATTGTAGAGAGAGAAGACAAAGGATAGAGATTGTTTAGGGTCACGTGTTACTCCCGATGGGAAGTTTAAAACGCAGTCACTGGTCAACATAAAAACAGATGTAGCTTGAAATGACATTTCGGGAGTTACACGTGACCAAAACTATCTCTATCCTTTGTCTTCTCACTCAACTATGTTTCGGTCAAAACAATGTGTATAGCATTTTACACTGTGATTAGTCTATAATATTTCTGGTCTAAGGGTTTTACCGTGAACTACGTGTCTTTTTCTTGCCAGAAAGCTCTCAAACTTCAAAGCAATGCGATTTTATCATGCACATATGTTTTGTATGTAATAACTCGAGAGGATGTGAATGCAGCTGTCTCAGCTAGCAACTGAACAAGATTGCGTTCATTAGGAAAACTTCTAAGAAATCGCGCCGAAAAGTTTTTGAGTCGCGAATAACAGGCGACCATTGCTCATACCAAAGTATAGCGCTCTGTAATAAAAACAGACCAAATCCTACCAAAATTTGTATATCACTCAAATTAAACTTGTCACGCCCAAATTCCATAAATCCTACCCATTTGTTTACTTCATTTGTCTCCGGATTGAACACAGAAAAATCGATTTGTTCGGGAGTTGTTCTAAAACTTGTCAACGTTTTCATAAAATATCTTGGGATGATGTAGAGGATTTTTCCGTTATAGATAAATTCGACATAACAAACTGCTTCTTTTTTCTGGTAACACATTTAGCACAAAAATAACTTATGCTGATCATGAGCAAATCCCACTTCTTATGATAGGAGCTTAAAAGATTGTACCAATAAAACACTAGGATGGCCCAAAATACGTTTATTATAATAAGAACAAACATCCATGTGATCTGAAAGCACCAGATGCACTGATAACACTAATCAGGCATGGGCCGGTTAGCAGCGGCTAAAATAACACGTTACAAAATCTTCAACAACCAGATAACAATAAATACCAATCGTAAATAATCTAAGCAAATATTTCACATAACAATCAAACTAATTAACATGTATCATGTAATAATTGTTATATAGATTCATATATATTTAAATACGGTCTATGTGGATCCAAATTCCTCCTTCAACCTGAGCCATGTGGTTAGTAGCATCTAACTTTAATGGAATATGTGTTCTCTTGCTCAAAGAGAATCTGTGATTCTTTAATAGCTTCACCAATGCTACTTTAGTTTGTAGCAGGCCGAATCTTTTCGCTAAAACAAACAAAAGTGAGTCAAGTCATTGAGGGATTCATAAATCAAGAATAGGTAATTCGAAAACGTGTATGTGCTAGCTTGAAAACAATGTCCTACGAGTAATCTGAGCAAAGTTCTCATCAGGAAGAAAAGCTCACCTATGCAAAACCTGGGTCCTTCCCCAAAAGGTAAAAAGCTGAAAGGATGTCGTTTCGATATCTCTTCTTTACTGAAACGTTCTGGATCAAATTTCTCTGGATCAGGATAATATTCAGGATCAGAATGAAGGCCCAGAAGTGGAATAGCTACGGGAGTATCTTTTTCAATGATGACATCACTGTTTGGAATATTATAATTTTCAGTACAAATCCGGTCGATCACTGGAAATTTTGAATGTAGTCTCATACTCTCTGAAACAATAAAAATTATCATGAATGTAGCACTCAAGTTCTCTTGAATAAATATCAATCTGTGACCGATTGTGAAGACGCTCAGTATTTATGTTTATTGTTTATTGCGGAGAAGGAACTATCCGAACGGAAAGAATAAAGGAGTTACGAGCTACTAGCGACTGTACATTAATGTTGGCAGATGTGTGAAAGGGAATAATTGTACCAGGATCTTAGAATTATGGTACTTTTGGTTCAATTATTATAACGTTACTCAATCATCATAAATAATCGAAAATTTCCTTTTGATATCAAGAATTCTGTATGAGTACTATAAATAACACAACTGCACAAAAATAAAAATTATTTTTGTGCCTGGGTTCATTTTATGATTTTTTTAATTGTTATGCATGAAAACTATCAAAAAATGTCCAAGCTCCTCTTCAAGTTTGCTTTTGTAGTGCTGATAGTAATTTTACCAAAACCTTTTAAATATGAAGAATATGAGTGGCAGTTCATTGGAAATTGAAAGATGAGTTCCTAGTTCCTCAAATAGATTACAGAGTTGATATACGAAATATCCATGTTATCTTTTTCTTCATCAGATAGTAGAGCCGATCTTCAGCCTATATTCAACGATCATGGCCGAAAAGAAAGGATTTCTAAAGGGACAAACAAAATATTGAATGAAAACCAATTTCCGAACCTGCAAGTCTTTCAATGCCGCCTCTTCACATCAAGTTAGGTACGATAATATAATTTGTGAGCACGAGCTTTTAAATTTTCCAAAAATCTCTAACCAAAGCTGTCAAGAGCAAAGTAAAAGCAGAAATTTTTGTTGGTTCAAAAATTGAAACAGTTCTTGATAAAGAAAGATCTCCAAAATGGTTCACTAATGCTTAAAAAGGGCTTGGTACTGTTCCAAAGCAGTATCTGGTTCATTGGAAGACAGCAGAGTTAAAAACCACCAGAAACTAGTTGAAAAATTTATCACGAACTTTAAGTTCATGATTCGCAGGATGTCTGAAAATTTAAACGCTACAAGCTATATGCTTATTTAGAAAAATCTGAAAACGACATGGAAGCATACTCTGAAGAACACAGCGAACTTCTTCATCAATACATTATGGATTTTGAACGCCGTCATCAAGGCCAATATGATGAAAATATGATGGAAGATTAAATTTGAAATTTATTGAGATTAAGTACGTATAAACATAATAAAAAGAGTAATAGGACATATTTTTGAGCTTTATCGAATATTTTCTATACTAATATTGCAGTTCAGAGTAATAAAAATGATAAACGAATATATTTCATTGAGATTTTCAATACATGAAAGATGAAAATAAGAGGTATTCTTGAATATTCAAATAATGTTCCCCTGGCTACAAAAGCAAACTTTTTTGAAGAGTATAACTTATTTCCGGATGAGGGTCACTTAGTCTATCGTAATTGCATATTCATATCTCAGGCACAAATTTCATGTTTACATGTTGACTTGTGTAATAAATTATTGTGATTTCTCACTTAAATTTTTCGATTTATTGCTCCAGACTGAAGATTTGCTTGGGTCAAAATTTGGTGAGTAATTTAAATTTTTCCAGTTAAAAGTCTGGGGTAGAAAAATATTAGTATTAATCATTCGATCATATGGATCGTATTTCAATCGTATCTTTAGAGTTATGCATGAAGTTAGACAAAAGACCATCACATTTATGACCAATGACCCACCGGGACACTCAAAGTACTAGATAAACAGAAAAAAATGGAAATAACGAATGTTGAGAAATATTGAAATTTCAGGCCTTTGATTGCGAATTGTACAAATCAAAAAATTATGGTACAGAGATAATAGTCATAGTATGCCTGCCTACATTTATATATAAGTAATTTGGTTCCATCATTGTGATCCAGAAACAAAGAAATGATTGGAAAAATGGAAACATGCTGAGTCATAATGACTCAAAAAGATTCGCGTACATTTTTGAAGCGATGATGGAGTATTTATAAGGGGTTACCTACTCACATGGATGAATAAGTCATTCAAGAAAATTGCATTATGTTTTATGTGTACTCACCATTCAAGACCTTATTTAAATATGGGAGCTCCATGATGCCTTCATATGTAATCTGTCCGTCATATTTCTCCAGCATGCTATTGATCTCCTTGCGGACTTTATCTTGAATATCTTGATGCATACAGATATCATACATGAAGTAAGATATCGTACTAGAAGAAGTTTCAAATCCTGCTACGAAAAATATGAAACTGTTAGCTACAATTTCATTGATGGATAATCCTTGGTCAGGACTCTTTTCTTGAAAACTTCCATCAGAATGTTCTTTTCCGATATCAGCATCAACATTTCCAGTATTTTTTATATTGATAAGCAGTTGAAGAAAGTCATCTCTCCTGATGTTATTCTTCTCGCGATATTCAATAGTTTCACTAATTGCCTTTGTGAAAAAATCGTTAATATCATCCTCAAGTAATCGTAGATTTAAAAATCGGAATAGTCCGGGCGAAAATCTAGCTAAAGTCCGTTTGAATGATCGTGTTGTAGAAGGAGAGAAACATTTTCTGCCATAATAACGAAATTGTGACTCTGAATCGTTCATGGAGTTGAGGTCCAAGCCGAATGCACAAGAACCTGCAGACATAGATTTGATTCAAAAATAGCCATATAAAAATAAATGCATAAAATAAAATCTATTTTGTACAGCATCATTTCAGTCAATAGTCATTGAATGCTATTTGGAAAGCTGTTTGACATGATGCATTGAATGCTGCATTCCGAAGTAGATTTTCAAATTATCATCTAATTTTGTGTATGATACGGTGCTTTCTTCTTAATATCAAAATATCGCATTGAAATGCAGAATAAGATGCAATAGATGAATCCTGTAGCAAACAGTCATAGAGAAGTCAGAACTTCTTAGAAATAATTCTGTAATCTTTCCATATTTGACCTGATTTTCTCAATCACGTCAGCAAAAATTTCGAAAATCCAATTCTCAGTAAAATTTAGATAGCGAGAAAGTAATAAAATTTTGTAATTGACGTTATCAATACTTGTGGAAATTTTAATGAACATTGTAATTCAGTGGATACCTTTCAAGTTAATTAGTCAGTGCGAGTCTGTTATCAGAAGAAGAAAATTTATTTTGAAAATATTTTTTCACAAACATGAAATTTGTGATCATATTAAAAAATGCGATATTTGGAAAGAGATATCCTAAAATTCATTGCAATAGATATTTTTTCAATATTTCATGTCTATAGGACGAAGCCCAAAATTCACACAATACTTGAAAGGAGAATAATTCAATTTCCTGAGTTTCATATTTCTTTAGTTGCCTAACCTAAACTGAGAAGTTCTTCTTGATAGTAGTGTCTTTTATAATTCGAGGAGAAAAAATGCGAGTATTTCCTTGAGATGCAAGGCACCAAAGAAGAAAAGGTTGCTTCTCAGTATCAATAAAATGTCATCTATGTGCTTAACAAAGGACCTGGTGTTATGGTGCGACCTAAGAAAGGCCTAGACTTAACAGTAGATATTGACAATGCAATATAATTGATATTGTGTTCTTAACATTCCAAAGCTAGAAATAAGCTACTTCAGGTCATATTCTAGAATTGGCTCCTCTGATAATCACATCGATGATATTGTATTGGTAATAAATAAAACCTTGTCTATGAACAGGTGCTATGATTTCACACAATCAATTTAATAAATATCTATTAGATTCCACCATGAAACCTGGTCTTATTTTCACTAAAATTGTTTTGATGTCATCTCTATTCTTTTTGTAAGTTAGCCATAAGTACACTAAATCTTGTTTGCATAGAATATTGTCACTTCTGTACCATGCTACTCTGATGGAATGGTAAAGAATAATAGAATTGCAAATTATTAGATTTTCTCGTTATTTGTACGCAAATCCCAGCTTGTATATTATATTCCAACTTTCTAGGACTACAAAAAGTACTTCAAATAAATTGACAGTGCTGAGAAAACTATATTTGGTACAGCGCTTAGTCCTATTCAGAATATTTATGACGTAAAGTATCACCTAGACCACGGCGGACTCTATTTACCAGGCGGGAGTGTGATGGAGGGGAGCGTGACGTCAGTAGGCTTTGTGAGCGAGCCAGCGATAGTAGTAGACTTGATGACTTCGTGATTCGAAGTAGATTTTCTTCTAATATTTTGAATACCTACCTAAATATATACATATTATTCAATTTAAACATACCTCGCAAATGTTGTGTCCCAGCTTGTAAAAGCATTTATAATAGTACAGAAGAAAATGTAACTACATTTGAATTTCCGAATGAAACAGATTTATTTAATAAATGGATAAAATGCATTCCGCGTAAAAGCTGGACACTAACCGCAACGTCAGAGATTCGCATTAAACATTTTTCTGAAGGTTGCATTGCAACTAGCTATACAAATACATACAATTATCCAGGAAAAATTAGGACTTTTTATTACGATAAACCGCGTTTGAAACCTAATCCGTTTCAAACTATCTCTCCTGGACTTCCTCATTATTTAATTATAAAATCAAATACTAAAAAAAAATCTTAGAGGAACGATATTTTGAAATAAAAAAAAAGAACAAGAAAAAACTAATAAGATATCAGAAATACAACAAATGGAAAATAGAGTTAAAAATTTTGACTTACTGCTTGAAAAAGTACCTGAATTTGTCAAGACTATATATTGCGATATTTTTGTAAAAGTAAAAGATGACGATATTATTATTTACAAAATGGATTCCAAAGCAGTAAGTCGTTCCTTTTATATTGAAATAGATAGAAATCTGAGCCCAAAGTATTTCTTTAAAAATAAACTGGTAAGTTTGAGTGAATTACAGCATAATAACACTCCATTATCTACAAATGAACTCGATACATTATCCAAATTGAGAGATATTTCAGAATGTATGTTAAATGAAACTGATTTTGTCAATACTTATTCTATTATTTAGAATTTAAATAATGATGTCTGAGAACGAAGGCGATGAAGAGAGAATTGGGCAATTATTAGGAAATGATCATTTCTTAAGAGTAATTGCAAATAGACTTACAAAAGAAGAGGGTGATTTTGCAACTTGATAAAATATATGTTAATGAAAGCATTGATAGCGAACTGTTACTTTGGGTTACATTTATCGCATTACAGCGTTTTACTCTAAAACTATATTCAGAGAAAAGAGAATTACCGTTATTATTGTTGTTAGTAAGTCAATAATCATTCTGCATGAACATTATAGTTCTAAAATATAAATTTAATACTATTACATCGCATGAAACTGTGTAAAAACCAGCCTACTGACGTTATGCGAATGCTGTGGTAGTGGGGGTCACACTCCCGCCTGGTAAATAGAGTCTGCCGTGCCTAGACCATATCAAGGATTGAAATCTTGCCTCAAATTTGCTGGACAGATAACTGTATAATTTCTTTTTGAGACTTCTGTTTCTTGAAGATTTTTGTTATAGATCATGCAAGATCCCAACAAACTTGAGAAATAATTGAAACTTCATAAAGTCTAATCTGAAGTTGAATATCGTTTTTATTCTCACAGAAAAATGTAGGATTTATGAAACACATAACATCATTTGTTATGATAATTTATTGCTCATACCATCAAACATGAATGAGTCAAGTCTCAGATGTTTCGCATCATAAATAAAGATTCGAGAACACCATAAATTCTGTAACTCACCTATAACATCAGTAGCAAACCGTCCAAGAGTCTCCACGATATCAACTTCTTCTTTATTCATCACGTACTTATCAAGAACACTCTCCATTTCGTCAGCGCAAGCCAGAATAATTTTGAGCATCATCTTCATTTTACTACTCGTAAAGGTGGGGGTGAGTTTCTGCCTGATTGCTTTCCACTTTTCTCCTCTTAAATTAAGCAGATGTCCTTGTAGCGGATCCTTCTCTTTATCTATCCTCAATCCTCTATTAGCAAAATATGAAAAGTCCTTCGTAAGGATAGTTTTAAGCAACTCTGGGTCAATGATTAGTAAATGAGGTGATGAAAAGAAATAGAATCCTGCAAAAGGAGCTCCTTGGAGCTTAAATTTCTCATAGAGGGATGTGACAGCTTGACCAAAACTTTGCTTTTGGAGTATCAGGTTTTTCATATTGCCATAGGGAAATTGAGGAGGGAGACATGGTACTCCTTTTCTGGACCAGTAGCCAAAAGAGTATTTGAAATAAACGAATATAATACAGAATATTGTCACCAGAATTGATACGATACTTAAAAAAATTGATCCAAGTATGGAGACCATTCTGATTATCTGTAATAAAGCATGAGTACAAATATATTGTGTAATTGACAGATTTGGTATACAAGAAGCATTCTGATTCATAGAGTTAAATCAATTTGTCGACGACTTCATGGTATAGACCACTTTCACATTGACGACTGAATCGCTAGTCGCAAATATAATAGCGGTCATAGATATCGTACATGAAAATCATAACCATTCACTTCATACACATTCATAATTCTATAAATGGAAGCTCGTTCATTCATCTTACCTGAAAGCTCTCTTACTCGCAGCAAACTGACAGTCATATCCAACTAAAAGGCTAATATAATAATATCAAAATAATTTTTACTTCGTGTGAATGTGAAAATTATCATCTTACCTAATTGTATTTGATATTATTTACGACCAATTGAGAATATTTAGTTGATAAGGAATAATTTGGGACAAAAAATACAGATATTTAGTTTCAAATTGCTTGAAAGATATATGAATACTATAATCATTTGTATTAATTACAAAAACAATTATTTTCTTGATAAGAAAAACTGCAGAATTAAAAAACTCAATTACGTTCAACATAATAAAGAATGTACTTCTAGAAGCAACTTTTTTATTGATACTAAATCAGTCAATAATCAAATTATAATACCGATATGGATCAAATAAATAAAATAATGATATTCGAATTCCTTAATTTGTGCAACTCTAGACATTGGATTTCTCTCTAAAGAGCTCGGCGTTCTCTTACTCAAAGTGTTAACTATAAACTTTTGTGTCATATTGTCCAACTTTTCCCATGCTTTGATATTCCTTTGATACTGTGTAACAGCTGCGGCATCCTCGTTCGCTGGTGGTTCAGGTTTGACTTTTTCTCCCGTGACTACATCAAAAGCGTCACTAGCTTGAATTGAAATTACCACATTTCCCAGTATTACTACATAATACTAATAGTCATCATATTCATTATTAATCTAAGATCTTAGCTATGTATGTGAGATAAGTATTAGTATAAATGTAAACCGAACATAACACGCAGACAAAACAGTATAAAGGCTGTGAAAATACTGCAGTATAAATAAAATCGGTACATTCTATATGTCTGATTCTGAATAAACGTAGCTATAAACCATATGAGAATCTAATTCTAGAATAGATTCCTTTATTCACATTATTTGTCAAATAGGACTCAGTTCGTAAAATATAACGGGTTAAGTTCCAATTTAATTATTCACACTTCAGGGGTTCCACAAAGATTCAATTTGGATTCCTTATTATTCATTTTATTATTCATGTTTATCAATGATCTCAGTAACTTATTCAGTTGTAATTATCTTATTTTTGCGGATGACTTCAAAATTTATAGTTCAATCAATAATGTCACAGACTGTGATGCATTGCAAAATCAATTAGGTAAAATTATTGACTGGTGTATTTAGTTTAAGTTAACATTAAATGCAAATAAATGTAAAGTGATATCTTCACATAGAACAAAAAATCCAGTTTTATTTTCATAATCACACTCTAGGAAAATCTGATCTAACTAAAGATTTGAGAATATACTTCGTTTGTCCTCTCAATTTTATATATCAAAGTGATACCATGGTAGAATCTGCTTTAAAAGTTCTTGGTTTTATTATCAGAAATTGTAAGAGTTTTTCCGGTCCCAACACGTTAATTATTTTTCGGACTCCCGGGAGTAAAAGACGAATTTAATCCCTCATTTTAGGGACTTAAGTTCGAGTTTAGTCCAGGGATCTAAAATGATCAATAATCCCAAGGGACTAAAGTAAAATAAACAAATTTTTCTATGACAACTAAATGATCAAAGTACTTACCTAAAGTCAAATTGAATTTTGTCATTAGAATTCAAACCTTTATTCTTGATTTGTATTAGCATTAATGCAATTCACACAATTTCACAAATGTATCGTATTGTTGTTCGTAAATTTTCTAGACTTTTGGCAAAATCATTTTACAGTTACCTCTTCCTCAGCCTTATCAATACCAATTTTCTCACTCATCTTTTTGACAGCAAGCTCATTTATTGAACAACTGCTGTAGCCAGCCTTGTTACTATGGTGAATTTAATCAACATTTTTGTATCAAGTTTGTTGTTATCAAAATTGTAAGATTAATTAATCTGCTTTTAGACTATTGGTGATTCCATATAATACAGTAGTGCGAAAAATAGCATAGATAACACATGACTTAAGTGCCTTTAATCCCTCAGGTGAGTATTGCCCTCGACTCCGTCTCGTGCAATAAACTCCACCCTCAGGATTAAATCAAGCACTCAAGTCCCTCGTTATGTAATATACTATTATTCAATACCTCAGTACGTTCAAAACTTGAATATAATGCAATTATATGGTACCCCATTTATAATCACTACATATATATATTGATAAAGTACAAAAACGATTTTTTAAGTTTATGGTTTACAAATATGATGGAATTTATCCCGATCAAAATACATCCTACGTAACTCTTCCAAACAGATTTAACTTCCGGTCTATTGAACTTAGACGCAATAGTCGATCAATAATTTTTTTGAATATTGAAGGAATATCAAGTCTTATATCACAATGTTCAAAAATTTATTTTGTTTGCCGGTTTCGGCTACTGAGTAGCCATCTTCAATTATGTCCACACTAGGGTTTAATCATTCTCATCAATATTTTTTTTATCTGAGTTAGTACAATGTTCTATCGACTGTTCCGATTTATTACAATATTGTGTAACGATAAGCTCGCTGATGGCGCGACTATTAATTTTGGCGTCGCGGTCAAAACTGCTGACGGTGTGCTCGGGCGCCAATACGGTCGGTGACCCAGTTTCTAAGACAGACGGCTGGATAGCTCAGAAGGACAGGGTTAGGGTTGTCAAAATAATCATCAGGAGGTAGGTGTCACAATGAGATTTATTACACATAAACACGATGACGATGAACAGAGAACATATATTTCCAGGACTTACACGGTGATTACTTGGCTGACGGTGACGGAACGGCTGTACATGACACTCAACACCAGCGGTCGCAGTACGGACCCAGGCGGTCGCAGATGACGAGAAACTTTAAAACAAACAAATCATAAAGTGATTTCCCAAACGATGGATCAACTTATGTTCGACGCTTGTGAAACCAAACTGGTACCCAAGTAGTGACTCTACGATAACTTGCTCAACACTGTGAAGCCAATGATGATCCCCTCAGCGGTGATTCTACGTTAAAACAATCAAACGCTGCGAAATCACGAAGACTTCGTCAGCGGCGACTCTACGTTAAATTGTTCAAACACTGTGAAGTCAACGAGGACTTCGCCAGCGGTGCTTCTACGTTTAATTATTCAAACACTGTGAAGTCAACCAAGACTTCGCCAGTGGTGATTCTACGTTAAATGATTCAAACACTGCGAAGTCGACAAAGACTTCGCTAGCAGTGATTCTACGGTAAATTATTCAAAAAATATTCCAAGTTCAAAAACAGCAAAAATATTCTAAGTTCAAAACAGCAAAAGCAAACGGACTTATAAAAAACAAACAAGCTCACAAATCGTGTCAGACAGTTGTGTTAACGGACTTAGCACAAAAACTCCACTTGGACGGTAGATACTCTGAAGATGACACTCGGTATCGGAACTAGAAGCGTACTTTGGAACGGCTGCTCAGAAGACTGGACTTTCAAAGAAGTGACTTAAGTCGGCCAGAAGGCCTTATTTATACTTAAATTTTAATGAATCCTTACTTAACATGTTTTCAAATTAAATTCATATTAGTGCTTTTAGTAATGTAAAGAAGACATACAGATAAAAAGAAGAAGTAATTTTACAAATACAAATTTCTTTACAATAACAAATTTCCCAATTTATATTATGTGTTCTAATTAAAATAATAAAGCTGATATACTCGACATATTTACTATATGAAATCAAATCTATTAAAAAAGATTCTGTATATCACTTGTTACGAAAAAATCAATTGTATTAGAATTTATTGTGAAACTAATTTAATTATTTTGTATATATATATATATATATTTTTTTTTTGCACGTCTGTATAATTTATGATTATGTATTCTTTTTTTTTGTCCTTTGATTGATGGTACAATGTTGGGCGAATAAATTACTATTGCTATTACTATTATTTTTTATGCATTATTCTTCCTTTTTTATGCTACTTTGGAATTCTGGTGAGCAGGTAAGTTTAGTTATGGAAATATGATTGAGAATCAACAAACACTAATGTTAATTTATTCCATTTATTTTGTCCCTTATGTTAATGATACCCACGATTGGGGAAGGTGCGTGTAACAAAGAAATACTAAATAAATTTTAATTTTGTTGTAGAATTATAATCATGTATTGTAACCCTAAAATGCGGGCGCAATTAGACTTTTATAGCTCTAGGAAGTATAAAATTGCTATTCAAACAATTAAAAATCGTTTTTCTATTTGGGTGTCATAAAGTGTACTTTAAGAAACTCGTTTGGGTATCGTAAAATGCCTCTTTATAGAGCTCAAACCTAATTCTTATTAGGTTGATAGCTACGTTGCTAGATAACCTAACTGTCATTTTGATATGTCAAAATACAATATTTTGAAGAACATTCTCAAATTGTTTAGGTTTATATGTATTTATTTCTAAAATGTAAAAATATACAAATTAACAATTTACGAAAAGTATATTTAATTTTCACAAATTTCTTTGTATCTGTCAAGTCTCAGTGCTACCAAAAATCAAATTAAAAATTTAATATTTTTTTATCGATGTTTTTAAAATAGAGAATTTATTATTTTTCGACATACAGGATGTATCACGGATAGTGAAACATAGGCGTTTAACATGGAAAATCAGCTTTTCCTTGCGCATTGCTCTCCTAATTATTTCAGACAAAAAGTTTCAAATGGATATAGTAAAACAGAAATTTCTGCATCCAAATAAATAAAAAATATATATATATATTTTGGCAGCCTTATAACAGCAGAAATAGAATTTGAAAATTCACAGAATTACAGCTAATCATATAAGCGATGGAATCAGAAATAAGAGACGAACAAAAGCATAATGCTTCAAATTATTATTATTCATTTTGACAAATTGTAATATTGTAATAAAAGATCGATATAAAAGTATTTCTCAAAAATGAATAACTATTCAAATGAAGAAAAGCTACAAAAAACAACAGTTTACGGCAAATTCGTGATTATATTAGTACTCTTTGGCGAAATCATGATATTCCGGGGATGTCTACCATTCAACGATTCATTGCCAAGTTTGAGAAGACAGGTACACTCGATTTCAAGAAAGAAAAACAAAATATCGAGAACTACAATGAAAATGACGAAAATGTTCTTGCTTTGATAGAACTAGAACATACAATGAATGTAAGAGAAATTTCCAGGGAACTGAATATTCATTTTATGACAGTTCATAGAATTCTTAAGAAACATAAATACATTCCTTTCAAATTTCATCATTCTGTGAAATAATGATGGAAATGTCAAATTATGATAGAGACTTCTTAAGGAATATTTTATTCTCAGATGAATGCACATTTACCATGAATGGCGAACCCAATGGTCATAATTACCAGTATTTGTTGGGTTTTTATAATGTGGAAGCCAAAATACTTGTTTTGTATAACATAACTTTAATAATAAGAAAACTATTTCATTTACATCATGGCCAAAAAACACAACCACATCTCCTTATTATATCTATTCTACACGCATGCGTTAATCTCGCTACAAAGTGTTGCCAATATAGTGATTATTTCAACACCCCCTCTCAATTTCAAACTGATAGGTTTAAAATTGTTCATAATACTTTCATAACAATTAGAATTTTTTTTTTTTTTAACTATAACACACCAAAAAAAGAATTTAACACATATAACCTTACACATTACATTTTCAAATGCATAAAAAAATATTTTAAATCTATGAACAAAACTACAAAAAGAAAAATTCAACCTCTTAAACACAAATTTATTCTAAATATTTTATATTTTTCTAATGATAAAGATTTTGTCAAAATATCTGCAACATTAACATTTGTTGGTACATATTCCAACTCAACAACTTTATTGATAACTAAATCTTTAATGAAATGATATTTAATATCAATATGCTTACTTCTGCGACTATTTTCGAAACTTTTACTAAGTTCTATTGCTCCTTGATTATCAATACATAATTTAATCGGTATTTCCTTTTTTATTAAATCGTTCGCTATACCTTTTAAATTAATCAATTCAGTTGCTGTTACTGTTGCTGCAACATATTCTGCTTCGGTTGAAGACAGAGCTATGCATGATTGTTTCTTAGAACTCCAACTCACCAAATTTCCATAAAAATAAACAACATATCCTGAAACACTTTTTCTATCGATATTATTTCCACCCCAATCTGAATCAGAATAAGCTTTAATATTCTCATTTAAATTTTTCTTGAAAGTTAAACCAAAATTCTTTGTTTCTTTCAAGTAACGAAGAACTCTTTTAGCTGCTTTCCAGGAATTTTCTGTTGGTTCATCCAAAAATTGGTAAGAGACAGAGAAAGTAATATCTGGTCTACTACCTAATGATATATACATTAAACTACCTATTAATTCACGATAAGGTACACTTATAATTTTCTGATTAGAATCATGTTTAAAATTAACTTCCATTGGTGTTTGCATACCTTTACAATCTGACATATTGAACTTATTTAAAACTCTATCTATCAATTTAGTTTGCGAAAAGCTAAGTTCATTTTTAAAACGTCTAATTTCGATTCCCAAAAAATCTTTCAACTCCCCTGAATTTTTAATATTAAATTCTTCAGTCAACAATTTAATCATGTTATCTATTTCAAAGTTTTCCCCTGTTAAAAGAATATCATCAACATAAATTAATAAAAATAAATTTTTACCTTTGTAATACAAACAAAAATCACTAGCTGATCTTTTTAAATTGTTTTTCTCTGCAAACTGATTAAACCTTTCGTTCCAACATCTCGGTGCCCCCTTTAAACCGTAAAGTGCTTTTCTTAATATGTAGACATTCTTGCTTCTTTCTTCAGTTAACCTAATATATATCTCAGAATCAAGATTGCCATGTAAAAATGCTGTTGGCACATCCAATTGCTGGATCTTCCACTCTTTCTGTACTGCATAAGATGCAATCATCCTAATGGTCGATAGACGTGCAACTGGTGCATAAATACTATAATTTATATTTTCTTGATAGCCTTTAGCTACCAATCTAGCTTTTCTTGTTCCACTTTTTTTCAAGTTGAAAACCCATTTTGTGTCTATTATATCGTGATTTGGAGGTGGTATAGCCTTTTCCCAAGTTTTCATTTCGTAATGTGCATCCAATTCTTGTTGAATAGCATCTCTCCATTCTTTGCTTTTCAGTGCTTCATCATATGATCTTGGTTCTTCTCCGCTAAACAGACAATAAGCTGATGCTGAATACAACTCATATTCATCATACTTTGCAGGTCTTTTTATGTTTCTTCTCAATCGTACTGATACATCTTCATTTTCTATTTCTTCTACCTGTTGACTCTCATTTTTCGTTTCATTCATTTTCATTTCTTCATCATCTTTTCTCATTTTATTATCATCTTCTTTAATGCTTCTATTTTCCTCTTCTTCACTTTCGGAATCTTCTTTTTCTTCAAAATTCATTATCTTAAAAATTGGTCTCTCATCAAAATTTACATCTCTTGATATGATTATTTTTTCTTCTTCTGGTATCCACAAGCGATATCCATTATTACAGTATCCGATCATTCTTGCTTCAATTCCTCGCTCACTTAGTTTATCTTTCTTTGGTAAACTGTACGCCCATGCTCGACATCCAAAAACTCGTAATTTGGTTAGGTCAACTTTTCCATACCATATTTTTGACGGAATTTCTCCATCAAGTGCTCTTGTTGGACTTCTATTTAATTGATAAGCTGCACATAATATACTCTCACCCCATAAAGTTTTCGGTAAATCTGTTTCTGTGAACATTGATCTCGCCTTATCTAATAAGGATCTATTCATTCGCTCACTTACTCCATTCTGTTGAGGTGTATAGGGAATAGTATATTCTATTTTTATTCCTTTAATTTGACAAAAATACTTGAAACTATTAAGGCCCATTCACAACCACTTTGGACTCTGCTTAATTTGCACTCCAAGTTCAAATTACGCAGGGTTGAAATTTGTAGCATTCACAACCAATTTTAACATTGCTTGAGATTCAGTAATGCCATCTGTGAAATCAAATATAAAATAGTACAAATATTAAATACTTCGTTCTTTTCGTTTGAAAAATTATATTTTCAAATTTAACAGTCAATTCGTCAATTCTTTATTGGTACTGAAGAGTAGTTGTCACTCATTTATCTTTTTATTTGGATTTCAGTTTTTATTGAAGAATTTTATAAGGTAAATGAATATAATAAGTAATCAAACTTTATATACCTATACATAAACTATTTTTTCAGTAATTTTGTAATGGATACAGAGGAAGCTGTTATTTTGTTAGGAAGTTTAGCTTGTACCCTAGGAACAATGTTGACAATTATTCTATTTGATTTTAAATTTAAACGTCAAAAACACATGTCGAATCATCAGCGCCCCTAGTGTGAAAAATGCGTGAAATGCAATGCGCATGCCAATTCCAGGCCAATTCGCTGGCGACTTGAAGTGAAAGTTTGCACTTTGCAAACATCGCAATCCGAAAGCCAAGTACGCAGACTACAAATTGTAGTTGTGAATAGTTACTACTGAGCTCATACGCTTAGCTTTGAATTTTAAGCTAGCATGAAATTGTGCCATGTTCAAATTCGGTTGTGAATGGGCCTTTAGAGTTAAATTCTTTTCCATTATCACATCTCATTCGAGAAACTCTTTGGTTAAATTTTGTTTTCATCATTTTAATATAATTCTTTAAATTATTCTCGGCCTCGCTTTTATTTTTTAATAAATGAACAATCGTGAAATGTGAAAAATCATCAATAATTGTTTGAAAATATTTCTTACCTTTGACGGTAGCTGGTAGAATGGGTCCACATAAATCTGTGTGAATTAGTTCTCCAATTCTTTGAGCTCTAGGCCTTTGTTCTTTTTGGAATGGCAGTCGTGTCATCTTTCCTTTGAAACAAGCTTCACATGGTTTTTCTGAAACTGGTAAATTCAACATACTTAGACCTTTACGATTCAAATGGCCCAATCTTCTATGCCATAAATTATCTGTCAATAAACTTTGTTGGCTCCAGCTTTCAAATTTAATCAAATACAAACTATTCAATAACTGGCCTTCTGCTCTAATTCCATCACCTATTATCGCAACACTATTTTCAGTAAAATATAATCGCTTTCCGTTTTTTAATAATTTGCTTACTGACAAAAGATTGTGTGATAATGATGGTACTATTAATGCTTCTAACGTTATTGTTTTTTCTTTATAATATAATTTCAATATACCAATTTCCTTCGATTTTAAAACACACCCATTTGCTATTCTAATTGTGACTTCTCTATTTAACTTTCTTACTTCATGCATTAAATCTTTTAGATTTTCTCTAACCATATGGTCCGTTGCTCCCGAGTCTATTACAAAGTTTACTGTATTTGTTTCTGCAATACAATTAGTTTCAGAACTGTTAGCAACAAATATAACATTGCCATCTTCTTCTGTTGTTGCTGGATTTGCTGTATTTGCATAACCTCTTCCTCTATTATAGAAACCTCTTCTTCGTGGATATCTGTTTCTACCCCTATATGTACTCCTACCTGACATTGAACTTTTATTTCTACAATCTGCAATCTTGTGTCCCTGTAATCCACAATTAAAACATTTCAAGTGATGTAAATTTCCTTTCGCTGCTTCAAATACACTTTCATTGGCTGTTTCTCGTACATAGCACTTTGGACCTTTTAATTTTAATTCTGTATCCAATAATTTTGCTTTAACAAACTCAAGCGTTACATCTGTAGTCATACATTCGATTGCTGTAACTACATTGTCATATTTTGACGGAAGAGTCATTAATAGATGACAAATTTTGTCGCTTTCATCCATTTTAGAACCGGTAGCCTCTAAATCTCTAAGTACTTACTTACTTAATCCGGTACTCTGCTACCAGCTTCTGCCAGTGTCGAGTTTTGAATTTTTATTCTACTATTTTGTTTCTCCACTTCTTTCTGTCTCGAGATAGTTGATTCGCTTCTAACCATTCTAGTCCCATCTTCTTAATGTGGCTACCAATTTCATCATTCCATTTTCGTCTTGGTCTGCCTCTACCTTTCTTCTTTAGTCGTCCCATTTTCCATATTTTCTTTGCCAATCTATTTATTGGCATTCTATTAAGGTGTCCAAACCAACGTAGTGAGTTTTCTCTTATTTTCTGTTCCACTGACTTCACTCCTAATTGTTTCCTTATTTTTTCACTTCGTACTTTATCTGTCAATTTCACACCTGCTATTTTTCTTAATATTTTCATCTCGGCCGCCTGGAGTCTTCCTTTTTGTTTTTTCGACAGTGCCCATGTTTCTGAGTTATATGTCAGGGTCGGCACGAACAGTGAGTTGTATATTCTAATTTTTGTTCTTGATGACAGTTCTTTTTTGTTGAATGTTTGTTTATTCAAGGCGAAGTATAGTTTTGTTGTGTTTTTAATCCTATCTTCTAGTTCTGCATCTATTTTTCCATCCTCAGTTATAATGGCTCCTAAATATTTGAACTCTTTTACTTGCGTGATTTCCTTTTGTTCTATTCTTATATTGACTTTTTGTGGGTTTCTTGATATTGTCATTGTATTAGTCTTATTGATATTTATATCTAGATTTCTTTCTTTTAGTTCTTTATTCCATATCTGTATCTTGATATTTAGGTCTTCTTCTGATTTTGCCAAAATGACAATGTCGTCTGCGAATGCTAATTGGTTCAATGCAACTTTTTCCAAGTTATAGTATCCCCATATTGTTTGTTTTGTTTTGGTTTCGATTTCACATTTCTTAATTATCTCATCCATTACTATATTAAATAGATATGGACTTAGTGTTCCCCCTTGTCGGACTCCTATGGTTGTTCTGAAGATTTCTGAGGCTTTATTTTTTGTGCGAACGTAGTTGAGTGTACTACTGTAGAGACTTTTTATGTTTCTTATTAATATTTTATTAACTTTCTTTTTGTTTAGTGCTTCCCATACATCTTCTCTTTCTATAGAATCAAATGCTTTAGATATGTCGATGAAGCAAAGGAATATTGTTTCATTATTTTCTATTGTTCTCTCTATTAGTTGTTTGATTATATGTGTGGCATCAGTAGTTCCTCTTCCTGTTCTGAACCCATTTTGGGCTTCCTCCATATCTGGTTCTATTTCTTTCTTCAGTCTTTCTGTTAGTATACTTTCATAAATTTTGCTAGGGGCACTTAGTAGGGATATGCCTCTGTAGTTTCCGCATTCTTTCGCGTCACCTTTTTTGAATAACGGTAAAATTATTGCTATTTTCCATTCCTCTGGAGTTTCATTTTCTTCTTGGATTTTCCTCAAAAGATCTAATAGAATTATGTTCCCCGTGTCGCCCATGTATCTCAGCATTTCCGTTGTTATTCCGTCGTGTCCAGGTGCTTTCCCTAGTTTGAGCTTTTTCATTGCTTTTTCCAATTCCTCCATTGTTATTTGTTCGTTTGCGCTTTCTTCGCTCTGTTGGTTTCCTAGGTTTTTCTTTTGTTGTTTATTACTTCCCGCGTCATTATTTCCTAACAATTCTTCAAAGTATTCTCGCCACCTTTGCATTATTTCTTTTTCTTTAGTTAATAGTTGGCCTGTTTTGTTCCTGATGTACTGTGATTCGTTGTTGTTTTTTCTCCTAGTATTTTTAAGAACTCTGTAGAAAAGTTTCTGGCTTCCCTTAAAATTTTCTTCCATTCTCTGCCCAAATTCCTCCCAAGTTTGTTTCTTGCTTCTGATGATAATATCCTTTGCTTTCTTCCTGTACAATTTGTACTGTTCATATGATTCTGTTGTCTGTTTGTTTAGATGTCTTTTCCAAGCCTCTTTCTTCTCCTTAATTGCTTGTTTTACCTCTTCCGTCCACCATACAGTTTGTTTTCTTTTACTATTAAATTTTATTGTGCCGCATGTTTCCGTTGCTGCTTCTATTAGGTTGTTTTTGAATATTTCCCACAGTTCCTTTATGTTTAATTCTTTTGCTTTGTTCACATACTGTTGCAGTTTATGCTCTATTTTTTCCTTGTATTCTTCTTGTGTTTTTTGTTCTCTAAGTTTGTAGGATTTAATTTTTCTATATGGTGCTTCCTGCTTTTCTTTGATTGTATCATTTCTTTCTTCTATCGTTAGCTTAGTTTCTACTAGGTAGTGGTCGCTGCCTATTTCGAATCCTCTTCTTACTCTCGTATCCTTAATTCTTTTCCAGAGGGTTTTTGTCACAATTATGTAATCGATTATTGACTTTTCGTTTCTGCTAGTCATAATCCTTGTGAATTTGTGCAGATCTTTGTGTTGAAATTTTGTGTTTGTAATAATCATTTCATTTTCCATACATAGTTCTAATAGTTTCCTTCCATTTCTTGTTTTCTTTTCTTCTCCAAATCTGCCTATGGTAGGTGAATATCTAGTTACGTCATTGCCCACTCTAGCATTTAAGTCGCCGACTAATAGTATCTCTTGCTTAGTACTTTCTATGATCATTTGTAGTTTGTAGTAGTAGTCGTCTATTTTTCCTACTGTCTCGTCTTCACTTGGGCTGTATGTCACTATGCATGCTAATTTGTCTCGTTCGTTTATTTTTATATCTATTATTAGTATTCTTGAATCGATACATTCCCAATTTGTTACTTTCTCTCTCCAGTCTTTGTGTATTAACCAGGCCACTCCTTCCCTCGCTCTTTCTTCAAGTTCCACTCCACTATAGATCAAAAGATGCTCATTTATTATTTTCGTTCCTTTACCTTTTATTTTTGTTTCTGTTAATCCTAATAGTTTTATATTTGATTTTTGAAATTCGCTTATTAATTCTTTTTCTTTTTCCTTCAAACTCTGGATGTTCCATGTTCCTAATCTTATTGCTTTTTTGTTTCTATCATTTGACTTTTTATATTCCTTAATATTACCCGTATTATTCGACCTGATCATATCCTTTACTATTGCTGTTGTCGTCGTAGTTGTACTCCCTATAGTTCTTCTTAGTTTTTTGAGCTTTTATTGTATGATAATGCTCGCATTTTCTCATTATTTGCCTCATCCCCTTCATCTGGGGATCTTTGGCTAAATGTTCTTGTATACATACGGGATTTGGGCACGATCGGGGTGATTGTAGATTTTGGTTTAATTGGTGCCGATGCGTCACCTACTGTTGTATACACCTGTCCATCTATTATTAATTTATTATAATTCAGGAACGCCTTTTTCCCTTTTCCTCTTTCTTGTTTCATTTTTGTAATTAGTTCTCTTCTTTGTTCTACGACTTTTCTAGGATACGCTTCTTCAATCCATATGTATTTGTGGGCGGTTTTCAGTGCTTTCTTTGCTTTTAGAATTTCATTCCTTTTATTTATTTTTAGTAACTCTATCTGCACTGGTCTAGTTTTTCCCTCTGTTATTTTTCCTATTCGTTTTATTTCTGTTATGTCTTGGCTTTCATTCAGCTTAATTCCTATGGATTGAGTTAAACACTTTATTTTACTCAGAAGCATTTCTTCCGTTTCGTTTTCTTCTTCATTTATGCCGTATATAACTATGCTTCTTTTCTTTAATTCTCGCTCCAGTAACTCGATTCTTTCTTCTTGTTCAAATATTTTCTCCTTCAGTTTTTGGTTTTCTTTAGTTAGCTCTGCGCTTGCTTTTAAATTTTGTTCCAGTTTCATTTCTAGACTGTCAAGTTTATCTAACTTCCGGTCCATTTCAGTTAATTTTTTCATTATTTCCTCCATCTTTAAGTTAGTGTTATTTCTACTTAAACAGAAAATATCTTAAATTGGTACCTTATTGCTTCCGTATTGCCCCTTTCTTGTTGTTTCCGCCTCCGCCTATGTACGTCTCAACGATATCCTCACCTGTGTTGACACTCGCACTAAATTTAATTACTGTCTCTTCTCAGTTGCTTGACCTTGTAAGTAGAATTTTGCTTATTTACAGCTTATTCCTTTGAATTCTTCCACTATTTTGCCACTATGACTTAATTCACTTTTTTCACTGCACTGGATTAACATTCGGTCTCGATTAACGTGATAATACCCTTTAAAATAGAGAAATTTATCGCCGCTCTCTTGACACGACCGTTCACTTCACTCACACCAACAAATCTCTAAGTACTGATTCAAATTTGACATAATGATCTTCTAAATTTTCATCTATGCCGCATTTTAGTGATAATAGTCTTCTTCTACAATACAATTTTGTGGTGGTACTTTTTCTTTCAAATACCTTACTTAGTGACTCTAACATTGCTTTGGCAGTTTTTGCGTCCTTAACATACTCTAAATGTTTATCAGTCAAGCATTGAATAATTGTACTTTTCGCTTTGGCTTCATTTTTCAAATATTGCTTCCTTTTGTTTTCGTCTACAGGTACTTCATCTATTTCCAGTACTGTTTTAACATCTCTTTCGTCTAGTAAAGCCAACACTCTAAATTTCCAGTTAGAATAGTTATCACTATTTAGTTGAGGTAACGTGATTCTATTTTCAGTCGCCATTTTTCTTAATTTATTTTTTTATATTTACTCAACACAACTTTAAATATACCTTTTTTTTTGCATATATCGTAGTGCCCTGGGCCCATAACCTGTTGGGTTTTTATAATGTGGAAGCCAAAATACTTGTTTTGTATAACATAACTTTAATAATAAGAAAACTATTTCATTTACATCATGGCCAAAAAACACAACCACATCTCCTTGTTATATCTATTCTACACGCATGCGTTAATCTCGCTACAAAGTGTTGCCAATATAGTGATTATTTCAACAGTATTGGTCCAAGAATAATCCACATAACGTTATACAGTCCCGGACACAATATCGACAAACTGTAAATGTATGGGCAGGAATTTTAAGACATCAAATAACAGGCCCGTTCTTTATTACAAGAATAAATTCGGAGTCGTATTTGAATTTATTAATTAATAAAGTTGGACCAGAAATTGCCGAAACAAATAAAGAAAATGTGTGGTTTCAACATGATAGCTGCCCTGCACATAGTACAACAGAAATTGTAGAATATCTAAATCAAACATTTCCTGGAAGCTGGATAGGACGAAAAGGATCAATTAACTGGCCAGCACGGTCGCCTGATTTAAATCCGTGCGATTTTTTTCTTTGGGGTCATTTGAAAACTAATGTTTATAAAAGAAGATACCAGAGTATAGAAGAACTTGAATATGCTATAACACAAGATGTCAAAAAATAAATAATAGGCAATTAAATAACGTTCGGAAAAGTTTTTACAATAGATTGGGTTATTGTTTAGCACAAAACGGAGGATTGTTTGAACATCTATTATAATAAAACAATAATTTAACGGAAATTACGGTGGTTGTAGGGCAGAAAAACTTCAGCAGAAAAGTTTCATCTAGATGTTATTTTTATTTAAAGTCCAATATTTCGTAACAATTTTGTTACTTCATCAGGGATACTGAAAACGTGCATAAATTTGTTTTAATACTTATCCAAAAATAAATTTTGAAAACAACTTACAAATAGTTATAACTTGGAATAAAATTATAGAATTTTTTTGAAACAGTTGAAAATTTTTTCATTGTTAATAGTCTTCGTAACACACATTTATTACGTGACTAACTATGTTAACACAAACTCAGTTTTTTGTCAAACAATACAGCCATATTTATGATAAAAATTATTTAATTTAATTTTTTAATAATTTTTATTTGAATTTTTTATTAAAAAATTAAATTAAATAATTTTTATCATAAATATGGCTGTATTGTTTGACAAAAAAACTGAGTTTGTGCTAACATAGTTAGTCACGTAATAAATGTGTGTTACGAAGACTATTAACAATGAAAAAATTTTCAACTGTTTCAAAAAAATTCTATAATTTTATTCCAAGTTATAACTATTTGTAAGTTGTTTTCAAAATTTATTTTTGGATAAGTATTAAAACAAATTTATGCACGTTTTCAGTATCCCTGATGAAGTAACAAAATTGTTACGAAATATTGGACTTTAAATAAAAATAACATCTAGATGAAACTTTTCTGCTGAAGTGTTTCTGCCCTACAACCACCGTAATTTCCGTTAAATTATTGTTTTATCTTTCAACAAGTCGGTGTTACTTCTCTTCAACATCTATTATAATTTGAGAATTTAAGAATATTTTGAGTTTGTTGTAGTTCACATTGGATTTAATTTGTTGCATTATTTAATTGTTAGTGTTACTTTATTTTATTTCATCAATCTTAAACAATAAATCAAATTAAACCACCTATTATTTACCATCATTATTATTAGATTTTTATTTAGAAAATTGATATTCACTACCTACGGAAGATATCTATTTTGACAATCATCATTCTGATACTGACGTATTAAACGTTACGCTTTTGTTCGTCTCTTATTTATAATTTCATAGCTAATACTATTAAATGCAATTCCGTGAATATTCATTTATTATACCATAAGTAGTTGAAGTATTATCGATTATTTTTGTGGTGCTATCACGAATGTTTATTGTGCTTGCGTTTGAATACCACGAGTGTGCAGCACGAGTGGTATTCACAAGCACCACAAAAATAGTCTATAATACTTTAGCTTAATACATAAATAACTATTTTGACACTTCATAATAAATATAGAACACTCGCCAAAAAAAATTCGCTCAGGTTCCAAATTAGGTACATCTCAACAACTAAGAATAGTGATTCAATATAATTGCACAACTCTTTGATATTCATTGCAGGTCATGGGTTGGAGCATCAAAACTTATAGGTTGATTCACGATCAGTTGCTATCAATATTATCAATAGCAATGATTTAACAGCTCTTGTTTGATGAGGATTTGATTTATTTGTCCTTGTGTTTGTTGTGCCCTTTAATTTTTGACGAAAAGGACACGAGTGTATCGGTATGAGAAAATAAGGGATTTCAGGTGTAGGTCCGTCGTGAATAATACAACTGAATGTATTTAATGGTTTATATTACGCTATATGTGTACACTTTACTACTCTTTAAAACATCTCTATTTGAATTTTTTAATGATATTCGTAAATCTGTTATCTCATTCAACAATTTATTTTCATTTTGACGTAAATTACTGATGGAGGTATTAACTGCAGTAAGGGTTGATTCTACAATATTTATCTGTTGACGCGCTAAAGATAAAAGGTTCTCTTCATTTTTTGTAAATTTATTAATCTTGTCATCTTCACTGTCCATTGTACCAAAAAGAGTTTTTTAAAGTTTACCCACAAAATTAAATAAACCTCGTTTTCTACGCTCATGATCTTGATGGGCAACTAAACTTAACAATTCTGATCTCTTTGTTTTGATATTTGATACTACAGGTTGGATAAGCTGATAAAATTGTTTACACGGGCTTTCGGTTTCATTTTTGTATACTGTACCACAAATATCCGATACTTGATCATAAAATTTATAAATTAGGTTAATTCTATAATAAAAATATTCTAAATCTATAAAAGTTATCAGATTCCAATACTTAGAATAAACTCTAACATTACCTAACGCTTCAAAATATATACCTGGAGCATTTTCAAATTTCGAATCGGAAAATAAAGAAGGGCTTGCTACCAGTACAGGGAATCTGTAAACAAAATTAAAGAATGAATTAATGTATTTACTCGTTGAATATAATAACTTCATTCTTATGAATTTTATATGGCTTTTTATTTCTTTCAATAATGATATTTTCTGTATCATCCAAAACTTCCAATACTACAAATGGGCCTAACCATTTTTGTTCTAATTTATTCTTGGATAAATGATTTTTTATCAATACTTCATCATTCGAGTGGATTGTTTTGGAATGAATATTTCTATCATATAATTCTTTAGATTTTTCTTTATTCTTTTGACATTGCTCGCAATTTTTCACATATGTCTGCACTTCATTTTTCAAATTTTTCTAATTGAATTGTCTCTTTAATTTCTTTACCATGCGTTTTACACCGCAGTGTCCACCGACCTTAAAATTATGATAGTCAGCAAATAATTTGAGTTTCTCTCCCTCTGTTACTTTATAATATTCATGTAGAATCAATTTTACATTAGAATCCTCAAAAATTATTTTTATTAAAGCTCTAATTTCATTCCAATTGTGCAGGTCATTACCACAAGCGATTTTTGGGAAATGAAGCTCTACTATATTCTCTATTTCACAAAATAACTTTAATGTTCTGAGACATGAAATAATTGCTTCTTCTGTTGGCTTTTCGAAATGATTCAACTTTGTTATCAGAAAAATAAAATTAAATTCATCATTCTTAACGCAAACTATTTCATAATCGGGATTATTATCTAAAATAGTTTTAATTTTTTGCTTAATATCAGGATATAATCTAATTGTTTCAAGAGCTAAGCCAGCATTCATTTTTAAATCACGTGAAATACATTGTACTATTGTTGATCCACGTGGACTATCGAAGATATTTAAATCTGTTGATTCTGCGTTTATTTTATAGATTTTACTTAAGGCGTCCGCGTTAACATTCATTTTTCCCGCTTTATGAATAATTTTATAATTGTATTCTTCTAATTTGATACGCCACCGCATGAGTCTTGACCCAGGGTCTTTAACATTGAATATCCAGGTCAGGGGTTTATGGTCAGTGACAATAAGAAATTGACGGCCATATAGGTATGGACGGAAATGATTAATCGACCAAACTATCGCCAACAGCTCTTTTTCCGTAGTTGTATAGTTTTGCTCGGCTTTATTTAATGTACGGCTTGCATACGCGATCGGACTATCTTCACCGATTTTACCTTGAGATAAAATAGCACCGATTGCTTTATTTGACGCATCTGTAGTTAAAACAAACTCTTTATTAAAATCGGGATATTGTAATAAAGGCGCAGAAGTTAATAATGTTTTAAGCTTTTCAAATAATTCCTGATGATTTGCATTCCACGACGACCAATTATTCTTTTTAAGTAAATCTGTTAATGGCTTAGCTATTTGAGTGAAATTCTTCATAAATTTGCGATAATATCCGCAAAGTCCAAGAAAAGATTTTACATCCTTTGGATTTTTAGGGATAGGAAATTCAATAACGGATTGTATTTTTGACGGATCGGGTTTAATACCCTCCTCCGTAATCATATGACCTAGGTAGTTGACCTCCTTACATAGAAAGCCACATTTATCTACTTGTAACTTGAGATTATATTCACGTAATGACTTCATTACATCTTGCAGTCTATCATTGTGCTGTTTTAGGGTAGATCCATAAATGACGATATCGTCAAGATAGACAAAACATTTAGAACCCTGCAATCCGGTAAGTACCGAGTTCATCAAACTTTGGAACGTACTCGGCGCTCCTTTTAACCCAAACGGCATCCGAACGAATTCATAATGACCCGTCGAAGTTGAGAAGGCGGTTTTAGGTCTGTCTTCAGGATTCATTTTGACTTGATGGTAACCCGAGGCCAAGTCTAAGGTACTGAAATATTTGGAATTTCCCAACTGATCTAGAATCTCAGTTATATTTGGGATGGGAAATACAGTGCCCGTAGTAATTTCATTTCAAAGAAGAGGAGCATTGTAGGGAGAAATACTTTTTGTTATAACACCATCTTTTTCCATTTTATCTATTTGATTCTGTATTTAGATTTTCTGAGATTCTGGTAAACGATAAGGACGAATATTTATTGGAGGTGAATCTTCGGGAATTTTTATTGAATGTTTTATAAGATCAGTACACGTCAAAGGTTCATCCGGATGATGAAAGATATCTGAAAATTCTTTGCAGATTGTTAACAAAGATTCACGTTCCTCTTTGTTTAAATGATCAGTCTGCACTGATTTATTAATGAATGATAAACGGTCCACGTCTACCTCGGCTTGATTAACTGTATATACTTGCTTTGTATCGTTTACTTCTGAGAATAAATTCTCCTCTAATTTATAAAATTCATATTCAATTTTATTTAAATCTTCTTGAGTTAAAGTGATAGGATCCTCTGTTGGATTTAAAATAGGAAATTTTAATTCTTTATTCATAATATGACAATTGCTCACAATCACATTTTTCATTTGAATTGCACTTGTAATATAAAAACATTCAGATTGCGCTACATTCATAGAAACGATAGTTTCTGCGCGAGGTGCAAGAATATCAGGGTCGGACTTGGAGGATTTGTGACAATTCATATTATTATTACTTGAATATACCGAATGGGAGACAGTTTTTTCTTCAATAATTTGTTCAGCGAGATTAATAATGAGCTTATTCTTAATGATATAAGGTTTACCAAGGATTCCGTCTTTCTTAAGAGGGAAATGAGAGGGAACCAAATGAAATATGGTTGGTTCATGATTATTTTCAAGAAAAATATCTACTGTCCCGAGAGTTGAGATAGGATCAGGATTTATACCTGATAAACTTATAATGTGATCTGGATTGTATATTAATTTGTCATCGATATTGGTAACCTTTAAAATATTAACGTCCGACGCGGTATCCACTAAAAAATCAAATTTATGATGCAAAGAATTGTAACTTGGAATTGTTACGGAATTATCATGCAAACTTCTAACTTTGAATATCTCGTTTCGTGAAGAAATCATTTTTATATTTTGAATAGTAAGCTTATTAGAATTATTATCATTCTGATGTTGATTTCGCGTAAATGAACTTGGATTATGGTTATTTGTACTTCGCGAATTATTGCGTTGTCGTTTATAACACTGATCAATTGAATGGCCGGGTATTTTGCAATAGCGACAAATTAAAACATTTAATTCTCTCTTAATTTGTTGATTGTTAAATTTGGTATAAGTTTTAAACCGGATTCAAGAGAAATATTGTGAGCCATATTTATACTTATATTCTCAATATTCTCGTTATTTTCAGTATAATGATTGTTTACAAATTCGTTAAAAGAATTCAAAGAATAACTTGGTAATAAATGAAGCCTATCTAAATCGTTGAGTGAAGAAGTAAAACGAGCGTGCATTAGATTTGCTGAATTTTACAAAATAGATTTATTTAACTTACGGTTAGAGTGTATTGTGTAGCACTTTCACTAAACACTTACATAAACACACAAAACAGCTTCATTGCACTATGTAGACGACGGTGGTGATGAAATCTGGTCCTTAAAATCCTGGAACGATCGTTGAGTTTTGGGCTGGTCCGGTACTGCTTCTGGCTCGACACTCTGGAACGGTTCTATCGGCTGACTCGAACACTTTGCTCCTGCACTTAATTGATCGACGCTAACAAATTTTCTCGAATTCGATCCCAATCGCTGCCACCAGTTTTATGTTGTGCCCTTTTATTTTTGACGAAAAGGACACGAGTGTATCGGTATGAAAAAATAAGGGATTTCAGGTGTTGGTCCGTCGTGAATAATACAACTGAATGTATTTAATGGTTTATATTACGCTATATGTGTACACTTTACTACTTGTTAACAATTATTAGATAAACACGAATTTGAATTGGATAGATGACTGAATGTTGAATGATGGTTGAGTGAATACTGACTATTTTCATACTACAAGAAGCTTCAGGTGGACACCTGAAGCCGGAGATGACTTTGCATGAGAATCGCTGAAAGTCCAAGTCCCAGACAGTCATGCGACACTATACATCCGTAATATTAAACGAATACTGACGAGGCTCTCAACATGTTGTTAAATCATTTTGGTATGACTTATATCTTGTTGAACAATGTGCATCTTAATCAATAGTATCGAATTCAAAGGGAAGAAGAAACTAATAAATTAGATACTATATACATAATGTGATATACTTCAACTTATGTAATATGGTTATTTTTAGTTAGTGCTAGTACTATTATTATACTTGATCTATGTAATCATAATTTACAATTCAAATTAATATTGATATTTAGGAATTATATTGCAACTTAATTAAATCACGACTAATATAGAGAAAAATATATTTTTTAAAAAATTGAAACAAAATATGTACATTATGGTAACCAAGACATCAACAGAAAATCAATCTTTCCGGTACTAGTACTGAAAAATCATTATTTTTCGGTACTAGTACTAATAAATAGGTAGCCCAAAGATTAGGTATATAATTTTTCAAACAGTATATTAATGAAATTATAATTACATGAATATGAGACTTAATTAGGCATAATAATTACTAGTTGATATTTCGAAACTTATTTTTTTACAATAATTTTAAAATTAATATTACAATTAGAACAATTATTAACAGATGGTCCAGATAGTCCAGACACAGATGGCATAGAAACTTCTGAACCAAATATTCCGTTTATACAGTTGTTAACATCTAGCGGCTTAGAACTAGTAGTGGTAGATTCCTTTGAATCTTCACGTGAAAAAATTTTATTTGCAATATTTTTTTAATTTTCGATAGAATCTTCAATGTAGCCTTCAGCAACAGCTGAAGACTTCCATCCCCCGTGGCGCTTTATTGTTGTTAAATTTGCTCCTGAATCTGCTAAAAAAGATGCAGAAAAGCGTCTAAAGCAGTGACCTGTATACATCGAACAATCTTTTAAGTTAAGAAATTGAGCAATTTTAGTCGGTATTTTGCCCATAGTGTGTAAGCCAACTGGCTGTACGGTACATTTCCATTTTTTATAAAATATAAATAATCGACGGTGTCCAGTATGTCCAGGACGAAGGCTTAAGTATTTTCTGAAAATATCGATAGAATTGTATGGTGCATCTTCTGGAGCAGTGATAGTAAAGACTCTTTCAATTTTAGTCTTGGTGACCGGCACTTTTACTATTATTAAGGATCCTAGGTCTTGAATATCATCTATAGTCATAGATATTAGTTCTTGTCGACGACAAGCACCGGCAATACCCATTATTGCTACAACCTATTACAGAGAAGGGTGTTAATAAAGTATTATCTAAAAGTAACAGATTAATAACCTTTATTAATAAATAATCTTCATCGGGCGCTTCCACCATAAATTTGTCTATCTCTTTCTTCGAGAATATTTTAGATTTTTTAGCCTTGTAACCCTCCGAATTGCGTTTTAGAAACGCAATTAATTTTGAAAAGCGGCTGATATCTATATTCTCGCGAACTATTAAAACTGCCTTCAGCATGGAATATTTTGACCATAGTGTTGAAGCTTTATAGGTTTTACCTAATGCTGAGAAATACGCTAGTAAAATATTTTCAGACACTTTCTTCATTTTTCCTTGTATACACCAATCTTGGAATTTTTTATATTCATGCTCGTACTTCTCTCGCGATTTTGAAGGCAGTAAATTTAAAGTTGCTGCGTTAGCAGCCTCTGCAATATCAGGTGGAGTACCCGGATCTTCAAAATCACTTTCATTACTTTTTTCGTTCATAATTTTATCGATAACTTTTACTTTTTTTACACTATTACATGAAGCATCTGTCAGAAATATTATTTTTCTTGTTGTCAATAAACATTTTCAATTTTCGTCTCCTTAGAAACGATGAATTGATTTTATTTAAATTACGTCAATCAAAAACTGTATAGGTAATAATGTGTAAATTTTCTTGAGTAACACAATTTTTTAAAAAAAGCTTGAAATAAGTTTAAAAACACAAGTGAATGATGGCTAATGGAGTTATGATAGGAACAAGATTTCAATTTATATAACCTGGTTGTATCCGGAGTACAATATTAGAAAAAGGAAAATTAGTCCAAGAGAGTAAGCATGTGTTTAATGTTGAAGAAAGACTGTGTTTGGATAAGAGTTTGATTTCCGCGCATGTTGTAGAGCAAAAGTCGAATAATTCTGGTATAAAGTTTTTATCGAAATAAGATTTGTTATTTTTAAGTAATTAATAATAGGCTGCTGTATGTCTGTCAAACGAATAAAAACATGTCATATGAAAGTATATTTTTTCACATTGCCTTAGGTTGATGAAACGCGAGATATTTTGCATGCATTTTAACTTATCCGATAACATAAAAATAATATCTACAAAATTGCTATAGCTTACAATGGTTTAACCTAACTTTTTACAAAAATTTTTTAGTTTCATCAAGTAATTCCTATATTTAATACATATTCTATAATTATTATTGACTACTTTTCACTTTCTTCCCTCGTTTAATAGCCTAAATCCATTTTTTTCCCATTCCTATTTCATGTTCTCTGGATGAAAACTTGTAGAGATGTTTATGGTTTTTTTGTGTTTCCGTAACTGTTGTATAGTTTGGAACGCAACAATTTGTATAGCCAACATTTGATATTTCAATTTCCATGTCAAATTTACTTATAAATTGCTTTATAATTTAAATTTTGTACATATATTCTAAAATCATGTGCGATGATAACGTTTTGTTTTCCTGCTAGTACTGTCAAATTTAACCACTACTGGCGCTGCAGTCTATTCGCAAAGAGCCTATTGTCAGAGTGAAAAGCAAAGCATCTACAGTAATTAATACTCAATGAATAGAATTACAATTTGCGATATATTTCATATATTGACAGGTTTTTTTACATCAAAATAAAAACAGTACAACATCAAAAAACAGATACCATTTTCATATTATTTTCAGAATAGTTGGCGTAATATCAACAGGAGATTTATGGTTATTGATAATATATTTCTAACAGTTATGGATACGCAAAGTTCGTGATTTTTTCACTAGTAAAAAAATGAAACATATTTTTTTACTAGTGAAAAAATGAAACATATTTTTTCACTAATGAAAAAATAAATTCTATTTTTGCACACCTAATCGTCCTAATCCAATATAATTCAGTTTAGTAATGCTACAAGGATAGAAATAAACAGGTATTTAACAAAAAAGAAATATGAATTTGTTCACAAAACTACTTATTTTTAAATATAAAAATTAATTGTTGACAGTTCTTTATTTATCAAACAACAATTGTGCATTCTTTTGGTTACAATACCCAGGTGACTGCAAATTAATTTTATTTTGTACTCTTTTCCTACATTTTACTGAATAAAACAATAATTATTGTTGATCTATCTATTAGTTGCGCTTTCGAATGAATTTGTTACCTCGACCTTACGGTCTCGTATAAAATTGCCATTCTCACGCGCAACAAAAAAAAAACAATCACTTTGCACACTTAATACAAAAATAACTATTTGCCAATCGACTTTGAAAGTACAAATTTATTGACAGTTTACAGTCTATAAAGTGACATTTTTACTGCCCAGGCAGTAAAAGAGTCGCTTCCACAGCAACCACACAACAGACGCATAAAAACTTGGTAACCGATCAACATATGCATAGCAACATAATTTGATAGCGATGACATTTATAAAAATATTGAAATTAATCATAAAATGGTTCAAATTTAAACAATCGGCAAAAAAATGTATATTCAACACGGCAAAAAAATAAAGATTTACTGCCTTGCTACGCCTCGTCTATGAAACTCTAGCCGCGTCAGTAAATCTTCTATTTTTTTGCCTAGTTGAACGAATAACCATTCCCATACCAAAAACAGTCTGTAAAACGACAATTGCCACATTACCATCTAAAACATTCTCAAAATTATTAGTGGTTCATTTGTTATTATAAAATTTGAATTATTATAGAATTCGTCATATTTTTCTCGAGAAAAAAAAAATGAGGATTTTAATGTGAAATTAGAACTATTATATTAGTCATATTTGGACATCACATGCAAACGATCATCAATAATTTTTTCAAAATAGGTAATTTTATTCTATCGTGTTTGATATCACATTGGAGCTCCTGCGAGGATATTTATAGTAGAAGTGTCAAAAAGGATATTTAAATAATTGTCAATTGTTTCTTTCTTAAGTGTTTTAAATGTTGTCTAGTTTGATATCAATTTGAAGCTCTTAGGAGGTGGAGGAAGATAAGCTTAATAGAAATATAAAGTAAATAGTATTTTTGGTTGTTAATTTGAAACTTAGCTAGATTATGACAAGTTTGGGATCAACTCAAGCAATCGGACATAAAGCTTATGACGGTTGTGACATAAAATAGTAATTTCATATAACTGCCATCTGTCACTTTGACAATTACAGTTGTCACTTTGAATCATGCTAGTTACGACATTCTAAATTCTAACTGGCCATAAAACTCAAAGTCAGGAAAGTACTGTGATGGTCACAGCAGATTTTTTATCATTGTGGCTGATTTTGTTTCTTTAGAGATGAAATTGATCAATAGAATCATACAAAAAATTGAGTCTAATAATAAAACTTTATCGAACAGTAAAGAAAATACTCCAGCAACATAATTTACATTCACTAAAACACATCGCTTTATTATGTAATTTCAGGTGTTCGTATTGAAAATTGTCAAAGTGCGACCATGAATCTTAATTATGAATTTTCTTGTGATAAGCAACAATTATTCATAATAATAAGCTAATTTATGTATCAATATAGGTGGAATTTTTAAGATAACTCAAAATTTCGGTTACTAATTATTTTAATTATTCAATAAAAACTGTAATCGTAGAAAATTATAAAGTCGGATAGAATTAGCGCAGACAGGCTACAATACAGAAAATTGATAACCTAAATTTTACATATTTATTTGTTAGTTTGTCCGTACGGATTTCCAAGAAACTTTATGAAACCTAGAACCAGTTTCACCAACGCTAGTTAAATTTATCCAAAGGTTATTTCACACGAAAAGTATTGTTGATACAATTGTAACCATAGTTACTGACTCAAAATAACCCCTTGATAAATTCAACTGAGTTTGTTGAACCCGGGCCCTATAGAGTATATTAAGATGTAAACATATCTAGTTTTATTTTATTTTTTTATTTTGTGGAGATATAGTACTCATTTAAAAATGTAATTGCTATGCTAAGATTGGAATAAAGCTTCATAATAATAAATAACGTGGCAAATAACATATCCCATTTGTACGCGGCTTCGTTGTTAGGAAGACTTTCAAAAAAAAAAAATCAAAAACTGCCAAAAACGGTTTTTTGCGTTTTACAAAAAAACTATGCATCTGACAAAAAAAAGTGTTAAAATATAAAGAACGCGCAATAAGAAGAAAAATTAAATGAATTTATCTCAGCTCCAATCGGTTCAGTTGTTTTTAGATAAATTGCAAGAAATCTTCATTTTTTGCTATTTTTCAAAAAACAATTACTCGCTTTAAGTTCAATATTGAGACTTGAATTGTTAATAAAATTTAGTTTTTGTAGTTTCTAATATAGGTACAAAATTTCAGGCAGATCGGCTGTAAAATTTAAGAAAAATGTTGATAGAACCAAAGAAATGCCCGTCCGAAAAATGGCCATAAAAAAGCTATTAGCCAACGTAGACCAATTTTACAAACAACATTTCCTTTGTCAAGTTTTACTCTACATGTACTCGAATGACGTTTCTTTTGAGCGAGTGTAAGTTTGAAAAAAAAAAACAATTGCAAAACACCGCACTTCTGCACATATTGAGTATTGCAAGCATCGTGAACTTTCAAAGTAGTGTGTCTGCGAAACTTGAGGTACTTATTGACGTTAGCCATCGGCAGAAAGTAACTCTTGACAAAGAAATTGCTGTTTGAAAAACTGGTCTACGTTGGCTTACAACTATTTTATGGCCGTTCTTCAGAGAGGCCTTTCTTTAGTTTTCTTAATATATTTCAAAAATTTCACATCCGATCTTCCTGAAATTTGGTGCGTATGTCAGAAGCTACAGAACCTGCATTGTATCAAAACTTCAAATCTCAATATTGAACAGAATACAGATCATTCATTTTCGAAAAAATGGCAAAAAATACGGTTTTTTGCAATTTATTTAAAAACTACAGACCCGATTGGGGCTTAGATAATTTCATTCGATTTGTTCTCTTATTGTGCTTTTTTATATATGACACTTTTTTTATCAGATGCACAGTTTTCTTGGAGAACACAAAAAACCGTTTTTGGCAGTTTTTGATAGTTTATTTGACAGCTTTCCTGACAACGTAGCCGCGTACAAATGGGATATGTTATTTACCAAGTTATAAACTAACAAATAAAGAAAATATATTTTATAGGTTATCAATTTTCTTCTTGGATATGCCAATTCTATCCGACTAATAGAGTACAGTCCTCAATTTCACACTTGTGTAAAATAGGTCATTTTCTATGCTTGTTGCAGAATAAATCTTTATAATTCAAAATTCACCTCATTATGGCCCGGTTTCACCAAAGTCAGTTAAATTTATCTAGAGGTTATTTTGAGTTAGTAACTATAGTTACAATTGTATCAACAATAGTTTTCGTATAAAATAACCTCTGGATAAATTTAACTGGCTTTGGTGAAACTGGCCCTAAATCTTCAAAATTTTTGTTTCCTCGCAAATAATTGTTTTTCTTAAATGTCAGAATGTCTAAATTGTATTTTCTACCAAAATTAATTTCCTTTTATTTGATCTTCGGCCAACCTGTCTTCGAAAACAACTTTGTAATAGACAAGGACAGATTTGTTAAAAAGGAAAGCCCGTATGTTCCAGCTTAACAATAGAGAAAAGTAAAACAAAGACAAAAAAAGAGGTGAATTATCCGCTGTGCAAAGCATTATTTTTGGCTATTGCGCGGAACCAAAATTAGATAATTGGGGCTATTCTGTAACTCAATCGATAAATTTTTATCGATCATTATCTATTTTAGTCAATGAACGTAGATAGCACTGACAAAAATTCTTAATATTCGCTTGTTATAATTGTTTCTATTTGTCAAAAATCTTATCGATCGATAATAAGTTAATGATTATGTTACAGAATACGGACGGCCAAATATCAGACGTTTCGGGATCACCCCTCCACGTTAGCAATTCTATATACAGTCCACATTATAGGTAGTCTTCTTGATCCTTTGATCACAGAATTTATCAAAAACAATTTAACAAAGTGAAAAATAAATTCCAATCAGAAATTATATCCATCATTCTGTAAAATAGAATGGAGGGCGGTTTTGCAACTTCCTATTCGACTCTCGACAAATTTCATTTTCGGATAAATTTTTCTCTACTATTTTCGAGCAGCCATATGCAGAGCATCTAAAATAAACTATCTCAAAGCAGTTGGATTATAAAACTTTAAAATGCTCTGAGGTTGTAGCTTTCTACTATTTGTATATGGTATCCAGAAATTTATAAAAAAATATACAGTGTAGTCAAAACTAAAAATTTTCGGAATTATTTAATCTTTATAATGAATTTGAAATTTTCCTTGCAAATGAATGCCAGGGAGTATTTTTTAGATCATTTTTCAAATCTTGTTTTGTTGAATATTTAAAATATATTTGTTGGTAAAAATATGGGATCATCCAAAGAACATTTTCGATTCACGATTATTTTAAGATTGAGTCAAGTGTATATAAGTATACAAAGAAAGATTAGATACAGTTTTTAGTGCACAAGTAACTTTTCAGCTACAGTAGGAGTGAAGATTTTTTATATTCAAAAATTAGTATTCATATCTCATCCCATATTTTGAAAATCATAAGTATAATGGAAAATGTATTCCAGCAAACTCTGTAAAATAAAATCTGTTGTTCAATTTAACCGAACTTGTATCTTTCAAATGAAGAGAGAATGTGTATGTAGGGTCTAACAGAAATGAATACATTAAATTTAACCAGTAATAGAATTCGTCAAGATGAACAATATTTCTCAATAACTTTTCTCCAAACTCTCATTCTTTACTTACTTGTACAAAGTAACAAGTAATTATTGTGAAACCGACAAAATTCACCTATCGGGACTTTGATGGAAATATCCGTTTTGAGCATCCCTAAATCCATTTTGACTATTTTTGGCTTGATGTCGGTACATATGTTCGTGCGTGCGTGCGTAGCTCGCAAATCTTAAAACTGGTTGAACGTATAATGTTGAAATTTTGTATTTAAGACTATTATAGGGTCTAGTTGTGCACCTCGCATAATGATTCCAAGCGTCTGTACCGGAAGTGCACTTTACTTGAAACTTTTTTCGAATTATTCCAATAAATCCAGAATGATCAACCGTAGGATGTTGAAATTCAGTATGTACTAAGCTAGAGTGCGGATTATATGCATTTTGCATATGTTGTTCAGTTGTACATATCAGTATTTTCTCTACAAATGTTCACAATCTATACTGAAATAAAATGTAATTATTGATTTAAATTTTGCATATTGTGCATATTTATAGTTTTTTCACATATATTGAGCTTTTCGTGCATATAATTGCATGTTTCTGATTATATTATATGACCAGAATAATTACAAAATTTCTTCTCGTAGTATTCAGTTAATTTTCGTTCAGCTTCGATAATATTTGAACTGTCATGTATGAACTTTGTAGTTTTGTTTTTTTATTAAATCAATGTCGCGCTTACACACACACTGTCTCGTCGTACTAAAAATGTAACCAAATGTGTAACTGTCAAGAATTAATAAAAGTATAATTTCATTATAATAACTTGAATAATTACTCTTTATGAAAAGTGCTATTCTCCGAACGCTACTAAGAACCTAAAAACATATAACATGGTGGCAGCTGGTTGAAAAAACGCGTAAAGAGGTTATGTAGTGAACAGAAAATTGACAGGAAAAAGTTAATAATTTGTGCTCTTGAGATAAAAATAAGGAAACACAATGGATCAAGGTCAACCCCCAAAAGAAATGTTATTCAAGGGAAACGTAGCTCAAAATTGGAGGCTATGGAAGCAAAAATTCGACATTTATTTACTCGCTAGTGGAAAAATTTCAAAAACAGATGAGGTGAAGATAGCGATTCTTCTCAACTCTCTAGGTGACGAGGGAATACAAATATACAATACTTTTGATTTTGCTTCTGACGAGGAGAGAAAAAAGCTTTCAGTAGTCCTAGATAAATTTGATAGTTACTGTAATCCTATAAAAAACCTTGTTTATGAACATTATAAATTTTTCAAGCGGGACCAGCTTGAAGGGGAAACACTGGATCAGTTCTTAACGGCCCTGAAACAACTTGCGAGCACATGTGAGTTTAAAGAAAGGGACGTGATGATTATGGACAGGATAGTGTTGGGAATAAGGGATCCACGAATGCAAGAAAAACTATTGCAAGAGACAGAATTGACTTTAGAAAAAGCAGTGTCTATTTGTCGCGCGATTGAGAGTTCTGTGGCAAAACAGAAGGAAATATCAAGGGATGTAAAAAACGATTTTGTTTCAGTGAATACAGTTAGCTCAAAGGGCGGGAATTATAAACACAAATATTCCAATTCAGGTCGTCCGGTGATTCGTGGAGAACATCATTCTGGAAATGCTGTTGCTGGCACAAGCAGGGGAACAGGACAAACTCCAGGTAACAGTTGTTCAAACTGTGGAATGAATCACCAACAAGGAAGATGTCCTGCATACACACGATACTGCAGTCGTTGCAAACGTAAAGGCCATTATCGAAAATTCTGCAGAAACAAAAACGTGAGCGAAGTTGTAAAATCCGAAGAAAATAGTGAAAATGAACTTGACTATAATCAAGAAGTAGTGTGGACAGTGACAAGTTCAGACTTCCCAAATATGAATGCAAATAACACTCAAGTAAGTGCAATTGAGTGGTATGAAAAAATTGATGTCAATGGTTCAAGTATAAGTTTGAAAGTGGACAGCGGAAGCCAGGTGAATATTTTGAACATGAGAGATTTTGACAAACTTAAAATTAGTAAAAGTGAACTTTGTGAGGCTACGTCGCGCTTGTACTCTTACTCAAATCATACTTTGGACATTGCGGGTCAAATTACTTTGAAGTGCAAATTTAAAAATGTGAAAAAATACCTATCATTTTACATTTTAAATTCGGACAATTCAGCTTCTATCTTAGGACTCAGTGCTGCTACTGATCTTGGAATAATAAAGAATAATATTTCGGAAGTAACAACTTTTCAAACTACTGATAAAATAATTGAAAATTTTAAACAAGTTTTCAACGGAATTGGAAAAATTTCAAAAATTTATAAAATAACTTTATGTGACAATAACGTACCACGTATATTTGCTTCACGTAAAATACCATTAGCTTTAAAAAATAAAGTCAAGGAAAAATTGGACAATATGGTTGCTGATAATATAATCGTTCCAGTAACGGAGCCAACAGGTTGGGTACACCCGATTGTGATTGCTTCCAAATCTAATGGAGATATTCGGATTTGCATGGACCCTCGTGCATTGAACACATATGTAAAACGAGAATTGTTCCAAATTCCTACCCAAGATACAATATTTTCGGAACTAGCTGGTGCAAAATATTTTACTTTACTAGATGCTTCCTCAGCATTTCTTCAAATTCCTTTAGATGATGAAAGCTCAAAGCTATGTACTGTAGCAACACCCTTTGGACGTTTTAGGTTCGTGAGACTACCATATGGACTTTCATCAGCTCCCGAAATTTTTCAGAGGTTTATGTCTGAAACACTAGAGGGTTTATTTGGTGTTGTGTGCTACTTTGATGATATTCTTGTATTCGGACGAACCAAGGAAGAACATAATACTAACCTGACTAACGTTTTGGAAAGAATTTCCAAGTCTGGTCTTACTTTAAACAGAGAGAAATCAAAATTTTGTGTAACTGAGGTCAAATTCTTAGGACACCTATTAAGTAGCAAAGGAATCGCCTCAGACAATAAGAAAATTGAAGCTATAACTAATATGCAAGCACCTCGAAATAAAAAAGATCTTCAGCGTTTTCTAGGTATGATTACATACTTAGCCAAATTTATACCAAACTTGTCAAAGGAAACCAGTATTCTAAGAAGGCTTCTGTCCAATAAATTTGAATGGCAGTGGAGTGAAAACGAAGAAAAATCGTTCAATAACCTTAAAAAACTTGTGACTTCTACTCCTGTCTTATCCTATTTTAATCCTAGTAAAGAAATCGTTTTATCCGTAGATGCCAGTCCTTTTGGCCTTGGTGCTGTAATATCTCAAGATGGACACCCAGTTGAATATGCGTCTGTATCACTAACTCAGACTCAACAAAGATACAATCATATCGAAAAAGAACTATTAGCTGTGGTGTTTGGCTGTGAACGATTCCATCATTATGTTTTTGGTCAAAAAATTATAATTGAATCAGACCATCGACCTCTATTAGGATTGTTAAAAAAACCATTAGATGAAATGTCTCCAAGAATTCAAAGGTTAGCATTCAGGCTATTAAGATATCAGTTTGAATTGAAACATATACCAGGAAAAGATCTGCAAGTACCAGATACACTAAGTCGAGATCCTACAAACTACAAGATAAATACACAATATCTTGAAAATAATCTTAAAGTTTTTTCTGTTATTTCTACTTCAAAAGAAAACGAAAAACGGTTACAGAAGGCCATTAATGAAGATTTCACACTTAGTAAACTAAAGCATTATGTACAGCATGGATGGCCTTGCCATAAGAGTAACTCTGCACCAACTCTGAAAAAATTCTGGTCATTAAAAAATGATATTTTTCTTCACAAAGAAATATTGTTTTATAAAAAACGAGTTATAATTCCTGACAAACTCAAACAGGAATTTATTGATCTACTTCATGAGTCTCATCAAGGTGTTATTTCTACAAAACTGCTAGCCCAGGAATCAGTGTATTGGCCAGGAATAATGACTGATATTGAAAATGCCGTTCTAAATTGTTTAACGTGTCAAAAGCATGCAAGAGCTAATACAAAAGAACCTCTTCAACCTCATGCAGTTCCAGAACTTCCGTGGCAGAAGATTGGTATTGATTTTAAATCTCTTGGACCTCCAAATTTTATTGTAGTTGTAGATTACTTCAGTAAATTCATCATTGTTAACAAGCTTGGAAGTAAAACAGCTGATAGTGTAATATCTGCACTGAAAAATATTTTCTCCATCAATGGAATCCCTCAGGAAATATTCTCCGATAATGGACCCCCTTTCAACTCAAGAGAATTCCATAATTTTGCTCATAAATATGATATTCATCTTTCAACGTCTAGTCCTCACTATGCAACATCAAATGGTATGGTAGAACGTGCAATCCAAACCGTTAAAAGTCTATTAACCAAATCTTATGAAGATGGTAAAGACCCATTTATAGCAATTCTGAATTATAACATTACTCCAAAACAAGATTTACCGGCTCCTAGTCAATTGTTGATGGGGCGAAGACTAAGAACAAGATTACCAATCGCTAAAAGTCTATTAAATCCAAAATACTCTGCGAGAAATGTGAGAGATGTGTTAAAAGAGAGACAAAGAAAACAAAAATCTTATTACGATCGACATTCTAAAAAGTTAACTAGTCTCAATCCTGATCAATCTGTCATGATGCAAACTGACACAAGGAAGTGGAAACCCGGAGTACTAATGAATCAATCCGGACCAAATGATTATGCAGTAAAGATCGATGATGCAATCAACAGAAGAAACCGTAGATTCATAAGACCATTGAGAACTTCCAATATGGAAAACGAAGAAATCAAAATCGAACTTGAAGACTCTCGAATAAACTGTGACTCTCCCCAATTGGTGCGTGAAACCCCGGTTGTGAATGATTCTAACGCTAATAACAATATTATTATGAATTCAGCTAAAATTGTAACTAGAAGTGGGCGTGTTGTTAATCCACCAAAAAAGCTGGATTTGTAAAATATATGTTCATGTATTTTTATGGTTATATTTAAACTTTTCTAAAGGAGGGGCGTGTCATGTATGAACTTTGTAGTTTTGTTTTTTTATTAAATCAATGTCGCGCTTACACACACACTGTCTCGTCGTACTAAAAATGTAACCAAATGTTTAACTGTCAAGAATTAATAAAAGTATAATTTCATTATAATAACTTGAATAATTACTCTTTATGTAAAGTGCTATTCTCCGAACGCTACTAAGAACCTAAAAACATATAACATGAACCTGCACCATTTTTACGTTTGCAAAATCTGTGGACAGCAGCTTGGGAAAAGCATGCCGCTCACTTGATAAGTGATTCATATATTTGATCTTGGAAGAGAAAATTAGTTCTGGTTATGCTCATGTTCACATTTCATGTTTGAAATGTCTCATTCATTTGGTAGTGTAAGATCATGGAAATTGAAATAATGGATGAAAGAATATAAGTTCCTGGATGTAGACAACGGGATTGTATTTTGTATAGCTTGCGAAAAAAAAGATGAAATTTATTGATTGTACATAGTTTGATTTTTCTTTACAATAGTGTATCATATTAGCCATTTTGCTTTCAAATTATGCTCAAATTTTCTCCTTGCCAAATCAATGAAATCGAATAATATAGACAAAGATAGAGAGAAAGTTGATAAACTGTGCTGTTTTCGGAAATCAAATGATGATAAGTAGAAGGTATAATTCAAGAATGAAGTTCCGATTGTGATACACCTTTGTAAATGGATAGTGGTTTAGAATATGTCTTTGCCAGTACACGTGAGACTTTGGAGTTTGCAGAGGAAAGAGTCCTTATTATTTTGTTGGATAGATCTTAGTCAATAGGTTCTTCTTTGATTTTTGTTGATATTTTCAATATTTGAGCAGATATATTCTAGATAGCAAGAAGTCAGCCACCTGTATAATTCTATGGAATATATTCCAAAAAATATTGAAAGTTAGAAGAAAAATAAAGTCTTGTATCACACTGTTTCGACTACTGTGTAGCCATCGTCAGAACCGGGAGAACTATATAACTACGGGATTCAAATATGCTTCAATTTGTTTTTCATTGACATATTTTGATTATTTCAAGAATTTTTCACGATATACTCCTATTTTCTACAAATTAATTTATATATTCTATTTTATTTATACAAGTTATTCGTTTAACCATCTATCTACGTTGAAACTTTGAAGCATATTTGAATCCTGTAGTTATATAGTTCTCCCGGTTCTGACGATGGCTACAAAGTAGTCGAAACCGGTCAACAAAAATAAAAATTTTGAACAGTGTGATACAAGACTTTATTTTTCTTCTAACTTTCAATATTATTCATATCACACTAGGGTTAAATCATTCTTATCATTCCAAAAAATGTGCTTTCTCATACGACCATAACTCTAATTGTTACTATTTATGTACCTACTTTTAGGTAAATATGTTCATATTCAAGACGTGAAATGTTTGGTTTCTTGTGATAGTATAGATACGATTTATTTTATTTTTGTATTTGATGATATACCAAAGATAACAAAGTTCAAATGAAGTTGCATATTTGCATATATTTAGTGAAGTTCACATATATATTTTAATTAATGCATATTCAAGGAATATTTTGATGATATTCTAGTGCATATTGTATGCATATTTCGGTTATATTTCCCTGCATATATTCCGCACCCTAGTACTAACTATCTGAAAAATACACGAAATCCCTAAATAGAAATCAATTTACTTGACAATATACTAATTCTTTGTTTACAATAAATATTCCATACGAGTTGACGTTTGTTGCCTGTTAAATTGTTAAAAACACTCGATTGTCAATAGAAAAAGTTCTTAAAAATAAATTAATTTCAGTAATTTGGCCTTGATCAATATATGGAAGTATAACTGAGCTGACGTTTGGTTGATCACTACCCTAAAATATTTAATTAAAATTTAAAAACTCCCTTGAATATTAAAAAGTGTTGTAATGTACTACAAGCATTAATGTCTGGTAACCACACACTCAGTAATCAATTAATTAATATATGTGAGTAGGCTTAGGGCTAGGTAACTATCACGGTAAAATACTTCATAGTTCTCTGCCCTATCTGCTTTTATATAATTTTAATTAATGTCTTCACTAATTCATTGTTTACAATAAATATTCATTTGAGTTGTCGTCTGTTGCCTGTTAGATTTTTCCAAGCACAAATAAATCTTCGACTTACCCTTTTTATTATTTTTTTTTGCCTAAATCCATCCATATCACCTTCAAGTCGAAGTCGGTGTGACACTAAAAAAGAAGACGACCGATGCCAATTTTAGAAGAAACATCGATATGAAAATTCATATCATCGTGAGGGATTTATCGAATTGACTGAAATCTTGCATTCTTACTCATTTTCACGGGGGCCACATGATAGTGACGTCAAAACACTGTTCCTCATTTGCGAAGGCTTTATTTTTCATTGTTACTATTAGTTAAATTGATTCAAAAATTGAAGCAATTCTGATTAGTTGATTAGCATAATTTTTTTCATTTATATATAATTATAAATACTCATCCTCATACTGGGTTGATAAAAATTTCAATTTTTCCTAGTTCAATGAGCATCAGGAATTTTCCGCAAAACTGTACCACTATACCAGAAATAAATCGGAATTCTCAAGCTTATCTAATCGTTAGTTGTACGCCATATGACAAATTTCGCACAATTTTCGATCTTCATTAGATATTTTTATCGCGAAATATACCTAAATCGATGGCTTAAAACTCACAGCGAATAATAACTACTATAATCATAGAAAATTGGTTTATTTAATCACTTTTCTGGAAATATTTACATATAGACAAAACAATCTGAAATTGTCAACTGAATTTAATATGTGATGAAAATGACCACCGTTATAATCAATACAACACTGGAGGCGTCGACGGAATTAATCATTTACTCTTTATAACATCTGTGTGTTGTTACCAAAGCTTATAACTGCATTTTCAAGTCGTTCGCGCAAGACTTGTATCATATCAATAGAATCTGAATATACCAAGTTTTTCATGTATCCCCACAAAAAAAGTCACACGGATTCAAATCTGGCGACTTGGCAGGCCACGCAATAGGACCATTACGTACTATCCATCAGGCAGAAATATTTTCATTCAATCAATGTCGTACCACCAGTGCACATCAGATACACATCATGCATGTACCACAATCATGTCTCAACGAATATTAAAGGGCAAATCTTCTAGGAGTCTAAACAAAACGTTGTTTAAAAAATGTACATATTCTTCGCCACTTATGCATGGAGTCATTATGTGACGACCAATAAGACGTCCATTTATGATTCTCGCTCAAACATTAAGAAGAAAATTCTGCTGAAATATTTTCCTTACAGCGTGAGGATTTTCGTCTGACCAGATATGCATATTGAAAGCACCCTCTTTGGTAAAGCCAGTCTCACCCATTGTCAACACAATTGATAGAAAATTTTAATGCTCCAAAAATTTTCCCAGCATCTATTCCCAAAATTGACGTTTGCGAAGTAAATCTTTGAGCAGTAAGCACTGAACTCTTTATACATGATAAGGATGGAGTTGTTCTTTAAATATTCTCCAAATTGTCATATGTGACACTCTTTGTTGCAGTGCTACTCTTCGAGTATCAGGACCTGGTTGAGCTTCAATACTTTCCAACACAACCTCTTGTATATTTCCTATATAATCAGGACATATTCTACCACGATCTTGACCAACAGATTCAAAGGACTTGTGATCTCGGAAATGCTGGACAATATTCACGGAGATGCGAACGTTTAGAAGGCGACGATTCGGAAAACGGTCCAAATAAATTCGTTGAGCTAGAGCAGCATTTCTCTGGTATGTAAGCCAATACAATATCTATAAATTCGTTATTCGTGAAGACAGGCATTTTCACTACTTTCAATCATTATAAAAATTATAATTCGATCTACTCTTTATATTAACTAGACATTAGGCTCTGCGCACTTTATCAACGAACTCTCGCACTTCGCCATTGTCATTTCTGTCATGCGCAAAACATGCCTTCACACGTGTTGAAATGAACTAGAAAGCGATACCGAATAGAAATAAAAAATGGTGATGTGTTGAATGACGACCATCTTGGATTTCTATTCAACAGTGCGAATTCTAAGGTATTTCAAACATTAATTTTCCTCTGTTGTAACGCATGCGTATTGTGGTAGCAATTTGAAAATAACACATGTTAGGGACTTGGGTGGGAGTTCCGGCGCTTGCTGGTCACTCGTTTGTAAACAAAAGGAACGACGAATTACGAACGAATTACCTCGATGAACGCCTCTGCAGCAGCTTTATTCAATCTGCGTGTAATAAATTTATTTGACACAAAATATTCGAAATGCAATAAATTTACCGAAAAGTTGCTAAGAAATTGTCATCCGGCAGTTCAAAAGGATCCATAGCATCTCTTAATCTCCGCCTATCGATACGCAATTGGATATTTCCCTGCGGAGCTCCCGGTAATACCATAGTGCCATAAAAGCCGTCTGGATAAAGAAATAGAAGATTTATTATTCTACATTCTTACAGTTTATTTGCACTCTATCACAATAATACTAAATATAGTATCAGAAGACAACAAGAAGATAAAAACGTATAAATTTTGATGCAGATTAATAGAATTATAAACAAATACTCACATCTTGAGATTCTTGAAACACAATAATTATAAATTCTCCAGGAACAAAATTTGAATTAAAACTTGAATCAACTTAACGCTACTAAACATCAACTATATTCACTTTGCCAAATACGTATTCGTCTGGTCCCGACCAGTTGAATAGGCCTATTCAACCAAGAATAGCAGAAAATGGCCGACTTAAGATGGCGCTAGGTAACGAAAATGTATTCGGTATCGCTTTCTAGTTACAAAATCAGGACCCAGCACTACTATTTTGCAGTTTCAAAAAAAATTATATGAGTTCCAAAAACCGTTGATATGCATCCGAGATCTGTTCCAAATCATATTATACGAGTGATCAATAATGACTGTCTGTCACGTGACTTGCAAAATTCCGCATTATGATCAAAAATATCTTCAGGAATAAAGTTAGTATAAATTTATTTATTTGGTAACGCACGTTACCGCGATTTCAAAGACACAGTGACGTTTCAAGTGATATTTATGCGAATTATGTAAAAAAAAAAAACAATGTAAATTACTCATGAACAAACTAATTGGGTCACTTATGTGTAACTTATTTCATGGAACGAAAATTTAAATATGTTCGTTTTTATACATGCAGTTAATAATTTTTTCAATTGGTCTAGTTCCACGCGACTAGGAGCATGACAATACTATATAGTGCCAGCAGTGTTTCGCCTATCGAGTTATCTGGAATTCATTCAACTGGTGAGGACCATTATTATGCTGCTGTCCCGTGTCTGGTCTGCTCCTGATTTGTCAAGAATTAATTGAAATTGAAATTCATCTGGTGAACTTTTTTTTACAAAATACATTCCACTGTTTGAAAATAAATTTATCAATGTATGATTGTGATATAATATTTTATCATATTTTCAATTTCCAACATTATTTGTTACAGGATTTGAGATACCACGCAGAGAAAGACAACGAACCATTTCCAGTAGTCTGCCAGTAGTAAAAGCACCTCTGGCGTGGCAGTATATTTAGGTCAGAAGAATCCGTAAATTCAATCAACAAGTGATAGAAAATATGAATGTCTAATTAATAAACACACGGATAGTAATTTATTAGAAATCCTTTCTATTGGTAACTGAAATTAACCCATAGCTACCTAGTGGTTATAAGCGGAATTATATTGTAAAGTGGATTCAACCTTAATTTCCATATGATCATATGTTATATTAATGGCTTTGTTAGCAATATTCAATGGCTTTTTTGAGGTTGTTTGTATGAAATTTTATACTACAATAGTTCATATTGGATTTGTTGCAATTAATTCAGTGAAAAATACCTAGCTTTCGACTTTATTGTTAAATAACATAACCTCATTACTATACTGAAATTAGTCTTTCTCAAGATTTTACTCTTCAAAATATGGAATCTAAACGAAGAAGTGTTAAAAATTGTTGTGTTTATAGATGTCATTCCAAATTTAGTAGAATTGTTGATTTTAGTTTCCATAAATTTCCTAAAAGGGGAAAAGGAAAGTGTTGGTAGTAAATAAATTTGGAGACTATGATCCAGTTCATAAACAAGCTATGCGGATTAGAAAAATTCGTACAGGGACAGCTGAAAGCTGAAATTTACAAAACAAAAATGTCATAAATACTTTCTTGTAATATTATTTTCTTTATGCTTTAAATTTCATAACCTCATTCAGTCTTCCAGTTACAACTAAAATTCACATATAAATAAAAAGATTTTAAAAGAAAAAACTATATATTATAAAAGAAGAAAGTCTATACTTCCCCGCACAATTGAAATTGAATTAAATCATTCCATGGAATATGAATATTTCTTTGCTGAATATCAGTGTATTTACATTGTAAACAGATTACAAACTTGCCGTAAGCCACTTTTAAGGCACCATTTTGTAAGAACAGTGCTGCTGCCAACGGTACTTTCAGTTGCCAATTGGCAAATAAATTTAAGATCGCAGCGCCGCAGCGGATATTTTTGAACTAACTGAGTTAGGATAAACTTGAAGTTTACATGTATTTAAATGGACTTGTTACGATTTTTAAAGATGATAATCGTGAATATTAAATAAAGATTTGCTTTTTCATGGATATTTTTTAAAAGTATATTGTTCGTAAGTACCAGGCAAGTGAATTATTCAATCTGTTTATTTATATTTAATTCATATTTTTAAATTGAACTTAACCTTTAATTTCTAGATAATGATATTGAAACTTCAAGAATATTTTGATGCAAATGTCATGTCACGCTGTGTGAATGGGGGTAAAGAGCTAGTAAATGCTTGACATATTATGATGATAGTGACAAGAGAGTATTTCTGCATGCTCTTTGCATACAAACATCAAAAGTCCTTGAGAATCCGTATGAAATTAAAGGAGAATTGAATTGTAATGAATATGATGCCTTGAAGATTGAGAATATGACTTGTTCTTGCAAAGCAGAAAACAGCGAAAGTTTAAGGCATAGATCTGCAATTTTTTTATTGTGTACCATGTGTTGAAAAGTTGAAGTGGCGCGAGAATGCCTTTTAATTTTGTTAAATAAACATTAGATTAGTACTTATTAGTTGGACTGTTTGTTTGAAAAAATCCTTAAATGATTTGAAGATAATTTGTACTTGTAAAGTATACCTGGATAAATAGAAAACAATCCAGACAAAAATATTCATCAGTTGCAATATCTGAAATGTCCTGCATGAAAGAAAAGATTTTGGAAAACTCTGAAACTTTGGATTTTATCTTCTTTTTCAATTTAAAAGTAAAAAGTACAACAAAAAGAAATAGCAACTTGACATATCAACTGTCAGACAGCGAATGCGTAGGCTATGGCTTTATCAGTCATTACTACTTCACTTAATCCTCCATGGTAAAATTTTGTATTTGAAATTTCAATCAATAAACACAATATTTTTTCATGAATTTCTGCTAAAATCATTCAGAATTATTATCTTATATATGTTTTTTATGAATACTAATTAAATAACCGAATATAAAATATGATTTATTGATTTGATTATAAGCTCATGTATAACATATATGTAGCGCGCCAAATCTATCCTAACATCACTAGTTTGAAATTCTGTCAGCAGATAGAGTATCGCTTATGTTTATTTGCCAATACCTAACATATATACGTGCGTATCCTGCTGCGTATGTTCAGCTCCACGTATGAATCCAGGGAGTACCGGGAGCAGTGACCTCAATGACGTATTAACAGTAGACCCAGCACGCGGCATTTGTTTTGATGCAGGAATAAACAGTGGGGTGAGGAGGGTAAACATCGTTGTATCGCAGGTTGCGTTATTCATTTGAAAAAATATCGATTGTGAGATGTGAAAAAAATCTAGATTTTTTTTATTTTGAATCAATTAATATATTATTACTTCTATTTCAATAAATATTAACATACAGTACAGAATATAGGCGTGCACTTCTCAAACATAAATAAAAGCAGGCAAACCGCATAACAAGCATGTTTACTCCCTTCGCTTCGCAGAACCCCTCACCTTGTAAGTGCTAACATCACAACAAACTATGGACTGCCATAGGACGCGCTGGGTCTACTTTAATAATATGTCATTGAGCGACCTCTAATATATAAATGGACTGGAAAGCTGTATACTTCTAACACATAAGGGGCTGGCTCCAGCGAAATGTCATTGGAGAGAGTTCATCCTTGTTCATTTTTACATGCTATCTCTATCTAACGCGACAACTGCGCATGCTCTGTAAATCGGCTCAGCGTAACCAGAGGCGTCGAGTGGACTACTTTTCTTGGGTAGAATCATTCCTTATCTGTATCATAGGCGTGCGGGATCTGATAAGTGTCTTATTGTTGTGCATTGTTTTCAATTGGGCACTTGGAGTATTTCCTGCCTTACAAAATATCACAAGACCATATCGAATTATATTTTTCAGCCATTCGGCAAAGAGGAGGTTGGAATAATAATCCTACTTCCAAGCAATTTACATGGGCTTTAAGACAAATGTTGTTTAGCGGACTTATTTCTTCAAGTTCTAATGTAAATACCACAAACACTGAATACTATTGCCCAACTGTTTTCGAATTTAGATCTGTATATCGTCAAGTAACTCAAAATACACCGCAAACAGATGATAGTATTGACAAAAATTTAGAAAACTTGTGTACACAATTTCATCTAGATGAATACATTGATAATAATTTGTGTTATATAGCGGGTTACATCATTTTTAAATTAGTTAAAAATGTTACATGTTTATATTGTAAGGAAATAATAGTAAAACCTGGTAATGATCACACTTATTGTAATGTGAATAGTGAATATTCTTTTTAACTGTAGAAAAATGTTTCGGCTAATGAAAACTGAATTTCAATCAAAAAATTTTAAACAAATTATAACTAGAATTTATGTAGAATATTTCACAACGAGACTGTTTTTATTTACTCCTAAGCATATCAACATTTTAGAAGTAGGAGAGGACATTCACAAAATACAGATAATAAAAAAAGTTTGTAAAATGTTCTTAAATATTCGTTGCAAATATTATGTTAAGAAATTGTATTTGAATTTGCAGAGAAATAAGGCAACTGTGAGATCAAAATTGACAAAATAAATTCTATTTTCTAATGTTTAAATAATGATTGTGAATTTGTGAGTTGAATAACATAAATTTATTTATGACAAACCATCAGCAATTATATTTATAATTAATAATGTTTTTTCTATATTTTTCTATTCACAATATAATGTAACGTATTTTTCGCACTCCCGGGAGTAAACAACGAATTTAATCCCTCATTTCAGGGACTCAAGTTTGAGTTTAGTCCCTCCGGGATCTAAAATGATCAAGAATCTCAAGGGACTAAAGTAAAATAAACAAATTTTTCTATGACAACTAAATAATCAAAGTACTCACCTAAATGTCAAATTCAATTTTATCATTAAAATTTAAACCTTCATTCTTAATTTGTAATAGCATTATTGCAATTCACACAATTTCACAAATGCATTGTATTGTTGTTCGTAAATTTCCTAGACTTTCGGCAAAATCATTTTACAGTTACCTGTTCCGCAGCCTTATCAATATCAATTTTCTCACTCATCTTTTTGACAGCAAGCTTATTTATTAAACAACTGCTGTAGCCAGTCTTGTTTCTATGGTGAATTTACTCAACATTTTTGTATCAAGTTTGTAGTTGTCAAAATTGTAAGATTAATTAATCTACTTTAGACTATTGTGATTCAATATAATACGGTAGTGCGAAAAATAGCGTAGATAACACATGACTTAAGTGCCTTTAATCCCTCAGGTGAGTATTGCCCTCGACTGCGTCTCGTGCAATAAACTTCACCCTCAGGATTAAATCAAGCACTTAAGTCCTTCGTTATATAATATACTATTTTATTCATTATTCAATTTTTTAATGGAAAAATACATTACTGCAGAATCCAAAGAAAACATTTTGAGAGCCGCATTAGAAAGAGATAGCCTCTCTCCATTTGTGCGTGGTTGCATAAGTTCATTTTGGAGCCACGAATACTCGTCTGCTTTCCAGTTCATATATGATTAGAGGTCACTGACCGGGAGAGATCACTCAAATGAAAGGATTTGGCGCTCAGCTGCTACCATCTTGCGGGAAGGGGCGCACCTATTTTTCAATTTTATTTGAATCTTGAAGTTACCGTTGAAAGAAATTTGAACAAATGTTGATTTGTTCAATCCTATTATTGAAACATGTTATTTCTTACTTGGATACCAATCTTGAAACTGTTTGTTTTGTCAACTACAGTGATTCCTATGACAACGGGTGGGCGAAAGTAGTGAGTGTAATTACTTTCGTCCACTCACTCTTTCATAACGAAATAAAGAATAAACTGCAATACATTTTATAACATTTATTTATTAATATGGAAATGAACTTCACAATTATTGAAAGTTGCATTATTTAAACAAGATGTACCAGCAACTGAAAACTGATGAGATTCAGTAGTTCTCGTAGTAGCTTTTGTAACCTCAACTTGAGTGCTATTTCTATTATCACTTGTTTTTTCTTCTCTGTTAATTATTTTCCTCGCAATGTCGATTTTATTGGCCACAGACTCTTCTACATAACTCTCGGCTACCGTCGACGAACGCCAACCTCCATGACGCTTAAGTGTCATAATATCTGCAGAAGCATTCGCCAAAAATGTTGCCGACGTTCGTCGAAAGCAATGCCCGGTATATAGATTAGAATCTTTCAGATTCAGATAATTTGCTACCAGTCTAGGTATCTTGGACAGTGTATTAATACCTACAGGTTGCACTGTGCATTTCCCCGCTCGGTAACATAAAAAAAGTCTCCCCTCACCAAGCACTGCAGGACGTAACGCTACATACTTTCTGTATATATCAATACCATTAAAACCATTTCCTGCACCATCAGTAACGACAAATGATCTTGGTTTATAATTTTTAGTTTTCAAAATTTTGACAACCAATATAGACCCATTATCTTCTACGTCGGTTGTTTTGAGATTTACAAGCTCATCGCAACGGCAAGCGCCCATGATTCCTAATACAACAACTACCTTCATCAACAAAAAAACATCATCCGGAGCTTCGTTAACAAATTTTTCCACATCTTTAAGATCAAAGGTCTTCGCTTTCTTTGGTTGGTATCCTTTAGATTTACTTTTGAGAATCGAGAACAATGTTTTAAACCTATAAATTAATCCGCGGTTAAATCCAGCAATTAAAAAATATGAACTATAAAACTTACTTGCTAATATCTACTTTTTCAAAAACAAATAAAGTTGATCTTAACATTGAGTATGTAGACCACAATGAAGGGGGTGCGTATTTATTAATTAATCCACTAAAATATGCTAGAATTACTTCCTCCGTTACACTTTGAACGTGTTTTGCCAGCATCCACTCACGAAATTTTTGTAACTCATTCAGATATCTTCCTTTAGATTTTTCGGGTAACAGATTGAATGTTACATTATTGGCTTCTCTCATAACGTCTTCTGGCACAATTTCATTTATATCTTGTTCCATTTCAATGTCACAATTCATATTTATAGAAATATCAGAACAAAACAATTTATTATATTTTTGACAGTTGCGGATGTTTATATTTACATGATCCATAACAACGCACCCGCCGCCTATGCTACTTTATACTTTATACATGATCTTTGTTTAAGAAGTGTAATAGGTTTTAATGTTTTAATAAATGTTTCAATAATAGGATTGAACAAAACGCTATACAGCACTCGTGAAGAAACGAATTCGCTCACTTGTGTGCCTTTGCACACTCGGCTAGCGCCTCGTGCACAAAACTGCCACCCGCGTGAGCAAAACTCATAGTTTCTTCACTTGTATTGTAATATACTATTACATAAAAAAATGTTTGTCAATGCAAATATTATTTTTAATCGAGATTTTCTGCTGATTTTAATAGTTAAATGCTACAAGAAGTTATTAAAAAGTGAGTACAACAAGTAAATTTTAAGTCTGCTTAGTATTTTTCTGTTCATTTATTATAAATCATAATTATTCCAGGTGTACATTCACTGGTTCCATTCTGCGGTCTGCAGTTTTCTATAAGTGCAAAAGCATTATTACACACATGATTTAGATCTACCACAATTAACAGATATTGGACTAAATCATTTTTTGGACTTTACAAATTTCGAACAGTGAACAAATAAGAAGCATTTGGAATAGATGAGAATTTTCCAGCTCCAATGAACGGTGCTAGAACTGAAAAATATTTGTAACGGAAGATGCTCCAATATATTATCTATATCATATGGAACCAAGAAAGAGTAAAACTCTTCAATCTTGATGCTATTTTGGAATTCAGGCAGCCGAAGAAATTTCAATAAATTTATACTCGCAACAAGTTCATGCTTCACAAAAGTGCTAAAAGACTCTCCAGTTAATTTAAAGGAAATAGAACCAAGAAGAAAAGTAATATTTATGGGAAAAAAAATCTTAAATTCAGTAAAATTGATTCAGTTTAGACAGTAGATGCATTTATGTTCAGATAAAGTGAAAACAATGCAGAACGTCACTTTAGCTCAAAGTAAATTGGAAAAATTCAGTAATTATCTTAAAAAAATACTTCAAAATAATAATATTTTCTTTTATTCATTTTCTCAATTAATTAAACATCTCAAAATAATTTGTACAAGTCTACAGTCCTGGGTTAGTGATTTTCGTGTCCTATTTTTCTCAGTTTTGTTATTAAAACCCATTCTAGTTCATATCTATTGCTCATTTATCACCATAAGTGATTTAAGATTGTATTTGAAAGACGTATATTAGAAGAGAATTCACTAATCCAAAATTGTGGGTTAGTATGAGTTCTTTTGAGAATATGGCTATAAAATAATAGAATAATTTCGAATTTTTTTGACCGTTTGTATTCAATGTTTCTCTAGTCTTGTTCACAATGAACTTGGAATACTGTGAAAAGTAATTTCAACAGAAAGTATGACCCACAATTGAAAAAAACATTTCCTGAGAATAGACACTTTAAAGTAATTGACCTATTATGACGTTCTAGCTCAAATCACTAATTTATTCAATAACTACAAAGTTGAATCAAAATTAATGCATGAAATGACTTTATTAAATTTTGAGTTTGTAAGCTATTCAATGTATTGCAATACTGTGGAAAGTAATTTTATTCTAAGATATGATCCACAGTTAGAGAAGGCATTCTACAAAAATAGATTATTCAAAGTCATTGATTCATAACGTTTTTTAAACAAATTTTGAATATACTTTACATCTGCGGATTTATTGACTACAATAATTGGATCATACTTCATGGATAAAGTAACTTCAAATTTTATCGCAAAACCTGATATTTGTACATATATTTTGTCGGTGAGATTGATTTACATGTACAAACATTTATAATACATGTATTTTTGTTGAAAAAGTTTTGTGATTCCTTTCTATCAATATACCTAACCTCAAAATACTAATTTAGACTAGAAACCAATGACGTCAAAACATTAGACCCAGCTTGCTAGCATTTGTTTTGAAGCAGACATTAGGGGTGCGGGGAACGGAGAAAGATCCAAGTTGGTAGTGCAGGTTGCATATTTCTAACCTTCATCAAATTTAAAACTTAATTCTTTATCAGAAATATATGAATTGATGAACAAGACAAGTGATTTTTGAATGTTAAAAGTTGTGAAAACGTGGATTTCACATTTAAAATACAATTCACAAAAAAAAATTACAATAAGTTAAAGCCTTTCATTTTATAAATAAATTACGGTGTGATTTTAATATGAATTGATAAATTTTTCGAGTCGATTATAAGATTGTAATTATTTAAAAAAATTAAAACACAAACAATAACAGTACACGTCATACAAATAGTGTAAACTAGGCATCACGCACTTCAAACTTGGATAATTCCCTTTCCTCCCTAACCGCTAATGTCTGCTTCAAAACAAACTGTACACCAGGCCCCCACAACTCTCATTGCCGGTCTACTATAAATGTGTCTGCTGACTGCGTCAAGCATGTGGACGTGAGAGGTGAGAGGAAATGTTTCAAGATGGCGGATATGTAGGGCCTAGTTGCCAATTGAAAAGCGTTTGATTTTAGTGTTTGTGTCGTTGAATACAGTCAGATTATAGTAAATAAATAATAATTTAATAAAGTAATAGCCGTGTGACAAATGAACATTCAATTTAAATGCCTGGAAAATGTTTTGTCCCGAATTGTAATTCTGGATATGAGAGTTGTAAGATAAAATATAGTGTGTTTAGAGCTCCACTTGACATGATAGAAATTTGGGAAGCAATTGAATAAAATTATGTATACAAACACGTGAATTAAACTTTCTTTATTTGCTCAAAGAATTAAAGCACTCGCGCTGAACTCGCTCGTGATTTTGAACTTTCTTCTCGCAAATAAGCAGTGGTTTAATTCACTTGTATAAATAACTATTAAACTAGGTCCAGTTTCATAAATGAATTTAATTCTCATTCAAAATTCACAAAGTAAATTTGTATCAAGTCATTCAAATGAAATCTAAACTTTGACAATGTTAATGAATTAAGTATAAGATAATTTAAAATAACGTGTATTTGTTAAAAATGAATATAAGTGCTTTTAATACAGAAAAAACTATTACGTTGTGAAACATTATGTATAATATAGAAATATAATATTTTGAACTGAATCTAATTTTTGTTTAACTTATGTTTTCATGTTTCCTTTATTGAAAGTTCGAACAATTTTCTTGTAATTGAAAACATATCATCTATATGTATTCTTGAAGATTAAACACATTGTTAATGTATTGTTCAAATATTTCTCAATTATTGTTAATCGCATGTGATCTCGGAATTTATCCAACTGAGTTTCTTGCATAGGTAATAATTAAATATTAAATATTACTCAATGCAACACTAATTTAACAAGTATATCAATTTTTAATTAAAATAAAATATATAAATGATTTCGTAAAATTTTGTAAGTTTAGTGTAACTATACATTAAACACTTGTAAAACAGGCCTTACTGATGTAGGCGTCTCTAGCGGCGACAGCGCGAACTATAACCATCTCAGCGGACGCATTTTCGGGGCGAGTTAGGTTACCTACTATGTCTTGTACCGTGCTGTACACCAACATAGGACGTGCGGAGTCTAATATATAAGACGTCATTGCTAGAAACCATGGTTACATAGCTATTAGAGATTTCATGTGGCAAGGGGCGCAACTATTTTCATGCGCAGAATTTTTAACATTGAGTGCTCTCTTCCGTATGAATCTCATATGGTTAAAAAAAACATCAACATTGATTAACAGCTGATAATTGTCAAAACGCACTGTTGCCAATGGTAGTATAATTGTTTCATACACTAAATATATTTTTAGAACTTCATTTCCAAATATAATGGTTATTGATAGATATTAGTTTAAAATAAATATATACAATGTGCGATAAATTTTAAATGCTATACATGGCCACAAGAACTTTTAAGAATCGAAAAGAGAATTCGCTAGTGTGAACTGCTCTTTGAATTCTAGCTGACTAAACTTTTTCAACATGCTTTGTAGTTGCTTATTTTCAGACAGGATAGATTGTCACTGTATGTATATGTACAATGGAGGTAATAGTAAACAAGCCTCACAGTAGTAAATTGCATTATTGTAGTGATTTTTGTTATCTTTGTCTGGCACATAACAAAACTATTACATCCCAAAACAGTATTGGTTCAAGAGCACAAGAAATACTAGAGTGTATTATTCCAGAATATGTAAGTAGTTTTTCATTTTTTCAAATAGTATTACATTGTTGTTTGTGATAAATTTATCAGCAAAAACTCGTATTTTGTTATGAAGTAATATTTCTAACCCTAGAAAAAATTTATTAAGAGATTCCATTGATAGCAATTAATTGGTGGAATTATCATACCATCATCGAAAATTTTTGAACAAAAATCTACCTATAATATTGTTGAATCATAATTGATTAAATCGTAGCTAAATATATTTACTTGTTTGAAATATTATTTAAATATATATAAATCTCAAATTCTGGAGTTTATCTTTGATATTTAGAAACTACATATATTGTAATCTAATTCATATCGCAACAGCCTAAAGAAAGTTCTTCTACTTTAATAGTTAACTTCATGGTTTTGATGCTTGAAAAGTAAGGAAAATTTTTTCTACTGACGCCAAAAAATGAAGACATTTGTACATCAATATTAGTATGCGAAATGCTACTTTGGAGTTGTTTATCATGGCAACTTGCACGAAGTACTTCGTGCTCTGATATTATCTTGACACGTGCACAAAGTATTTCGTGCATGTTGGTATGATAAACAACTCCACTAATTTTTGTATTTCAACATGATTTTAATATTTTTTTTTTATAAATTTTTAACGTCTGTAGAAAAAATGTTGTACGCGACTCGTGCGCGAAATTTTTATTGTGCTTTCGAATGATTTGTGTCTGGGCTACCGCCTCGTCAAAAAACTTTCATTCTCAAGCAAGTATAATTTCGCGTACTAGATACGTAACTAACTATTGTTACATAGTAAAAATCTAGCGAATCAATACTGTCACAGTAATGCGAATTGATTTCTTTATCTTAATTATGTGAATAATAAAAATAATGTATTATTTGATAATAATGTCAACTATATTCCAGGAGAATGAAGTTCGGAACACGAGCCAAAAACAAGTGTATGAATGATGCGAATGAAATATAGCCATTTTACGCAAATTAAATACCTACTGTAATTTATCTACAATTATTTAATACTTTTAGAAGTTATTTAAATTTAACATTCCATTCAAAAGAACTTGACACATTCTCACATAGATCCGAGTATAAATAAAATGAAATAAAGATAAAAATTTCTTGTGAAATTATAGATACAATTTATTGCCATAAGCTATAAGAAATGTAAGTTATCAATAGCAAAAAATCTGGCCCTGAAGATGGCGTAGAAGCTACACATCATATTATGTTAGCCGTAAAGCATACATTTTCTCATAACTTTTTTTGTTTGTATTAATATTATATTATACTCTTTTACTTACTTGTACGAAGTAAAACTAAATTATGTGCACTTCGCATTATGGTTGCAATCGTCTGTACCGGCAATGCACTTATATGAAACTTTTTTTAAATATTTCGCATAATTCCGGAATGATTATCCGTGAGATACTGAAATCAAATATTTGAGATTGCTGTAGCATTTAAATGGTCATCTTCTATTTTTGTAGCAATCGGCTGAGCCGGAAATGCATTTCATATAATCGAATTTTCGAATTTTTCACATAACTTCAAAACAATCAGTCGTAGAATATTGAAATTTTATATTAAGCACTTCTATAACATCTAATTGTGCACCTCGCATTATAATTGCAATCATCTGTACCGGAAGTGCACTTTGCCCGATTTTTTTTTAAATTTTCCGTATAAATCCAAATCGGTTGAACGTAGAATGTTAGAATTTAGTATTTAAGACAATTGAGTCATCCAGATGATCATATCTTATTTTCATTTAGATCGACTGAACCAGAAGTGCACTTTACTTGACAGTCTTTTAAATTTTCTCGCATTAATTCGAAACGATTGAACGTAAAGTTTTGAAATTCAGTATTTCAGTCTGCTGGAGCATCTGCATTATTACCTACTATTCTCATAACAATCGACTGAACCGGAAGTGCACTTCAGTTGTAATTGCTCTTTCAAAAGTGCACTTTACTTGACAGATTTTTAGAATTTTCTGGATAAATTAGCCGTGGAACGATGTGATTTTGTGTTTGGTTATCGTATTATCACATGCAAAAAATATATTCAATGATGTACTAGTAAGTCACGTGAGATCCACGTCAGATTTTTTAGAATTTAGTCACCATGATATTGCAATGTGTCAGTTCTTTTCAATGAAATCAAATTCAAATAACTTGCAAATACAATTCAAACAGAATGGTTATGGATAATTATGGTAAGTTGACTCATGTATAATGACTATATTTCCTTCATATAGCATACCTGATAAAGTCAAAATAATATATTATTGTGCTCTCTCATTCACATCATTCTAATCAAGAAAATATTCCAGATACTCCAAAACATCGAAATGCCAAATCAAATCTGTGATGAATGTCTTAATAATTTAAATAAAATATTTGAATTCAGACAAAAATGTCTGGAAAATATTATTTCCTTCAGTGAATACGTAAAAAAATTAACAAAAGAATATGAAACGAATAAATGCATATCAGTAACACTGATTGATTTTCTGCAACAAAGAAATTGTAAAATTTTAAATGACGAACACAGAAATGATCGTTGTACAATAGTAGCACCAAACGTCAAAATAAAAGAAGAAATTGAAATATTTGGTATGGAAAATCAGAATAAAAATGAACAGAAATATGTTGATAAAATAGAGCACGTAGTAATCAAAAGTGAAAATACAATAGATGATTTTTGTGTAAAGAAGGAAATTAATGAAGAATTAATTATAAAAGAAGATTCATGTTTCTTGAAGAATTCGCAAGACAGTTTGGAAAGAAGGTCAGAGCATTCTCACAATATCAATCAAGAAGATCAACATTTTCCTGTTACCTCCAGCGTTATAAATAAAAATGGTATGGTGGAAATTATATACTTTACTACCAATATATTGTCAATGAATTTTCTTGAAAAAAATTCCACTAAATGTCTCGGGGTGAAAACATTATACAGGCTGTTTCATTGAAATTAAATCTTGAAGTATGGCTTCATCTATAAATTTTACTAAAAAAAAATATATTTATAATCAAACCACTGGTTCTCAAGTAGTAACTTAAATATATGTATATACTTTTTAACGTTGCCCATATTTTTAACTGATTTGAAAATTCAAATGGAGTACATTCTTATCCCCGCTTTACACGATCATATTTTTACATACAATTTTACATGTCTTGTCATATTTAATAATTTATATCAGCACTTTGCACGATCAAATATTCTCCGAATTTTTGATAGCATGACAGCGGTATGTAATATATTTGTGGTGGCAATACTTTGGGCTCGGAGCAACGACAACTTTATTTGTATTTTGTTTTGTGTAGATCTACTAGACATTGAAAGATTTGGTTGTTGTTCATTCAAAATTATTGATTTCGACGTAGTTCCTTGATTCCACATTTTTTATAATAGCTATTCACAAAAAAAAAGCATTCTTCTATAGTATTAATATTGACACAAACATACTAACAGATGCTTGAACTATAAAGTTAAACGCTAAACGTGATTCATACTAGACAGCAACTACAAACTCTAAAGTCTCTAGATATCACCAAAATTTGATTAAAATGGTCTGTTTCAACTATTTTTACAGCTTCGTATTGAATAATGCCATTCTGTTAGATTCTGTCGCTCTACACGATCAAATATAATTCAACAAGATTTTGTAAAATCACATGTATATTTTAACCGTGTAAAGCGAAAAAAATTCTTCACTAAAAATATAATTTAAAATTTGTTTCAACATGCTGATCAGAAACATTCATTTTTGTTAACAAAAAATCGTAATGAAAGAAATACCTTACTTCACTATTTTATTAAGCGTTGCATTCGCATATTTACAATATATCTAACATAGATCAATTTCTTATGGATACCTACATTCCTTCAATTTTCAATTTATTATCTAATTTTGTTTTTAACTTTTGATTTTTCACTAAAAAGACATATTTATAAACTTGATGCTGCTACTGCGCTGCCGTTACCACAACACTGTTGCAGCTTCTGTTTCTATAGTTCATTTAACTTATTCGATAAATTTGCAGTTTCGCCGTCTGTTCTGACTTAAGACAGCTCACAAACGTCATTTTTCGTATGAAAATCGCCTGACTTGAAAATCTCTTTCTATTTTCTATAATCTTAATGACAAGACCATGAGACTACACAAGGAGGTCCAACTCTGTTGACATAAAAAGCCTGACAATTAAGTTGTGATGCTATTCCATTAGCACCAAATAAAAAACATTTGCTGAATAGAACTCAAATCACCTTTTTATTGTTTAAAATGTTATTTTATATATCAAAATTTGAGTATTTTCAATCTCACCTAATTTTTTTATAGCCAGTTGCACCGCTTTAGCTTGAATTTTTAAGTTCACTCAAACAAAAAATATCAAATCGGAAAAATGATAGCAGTGTTCATGCCACATTTGACCTTTGAGCTTAGATACGATATTGTTCAGTTAAACGATACCTAAAATTTAAGTGATAGTGGTGCAACTGGTCATTAGACAGATTGAATCATAAAAATCATGAGTTTCTAATTTTTGTCGGTACTAACCAAACACTAGCGATAAAATTGGAAAAAAGTATTGAATCTGAAAGGTAAATTAAAAAAAAAAACAGGAAAAGTTATTAAATCTCATGGCAGATGTCTGTGCCATTAGCTTAGAAGTCACGTTACTCAATTTATAAGCTTGACGTAACCGTTTCACTACCTCTTTCGTTCATCTCTACGTAACTAATAATCACATAAATTCTACCTTACACGTCTTATCAGATTTAATAACGTTTCCAATGTGCTGATAAAATTTAAAACGAACGGCGGTACTGCAATTTCATAAATTCAGCTAAATAAATTACAGATACAGCAACTACAACAGTGCTATGGCAACGGTAGCGGAGCGGCAACGTTAAGTTTATAAAATGAAGTTAAACCTTAAAAGTTTTTACTTTTTGATCGGCTCGGCTCATAAGAAGCTATTTGAAATAAATAATCTTTAGTCATTGTGAGAGAATAACAGAAAAATCACAAAAAATACAATATGTACAATAATATTCATTTCCTGACTAGTTTGTAATTTCTATTTTTACTAATAGCATAATCAATGTCTTGTCAGTGTCAAACAGTAAACAAACATATGTCACAAATTTTACTGTGAACTAATAACTTTTCAAGTTACAGTGCACTTTTAATTTATAAATTCGACGCACAATTGTCACAAAATGTAAAAATCGCTAGCTGTAATTTTTTTGCTCAACAAATTATCTTACCAGTCTACGTGGATTTATATACCCTTTTCCAACATTCTCAGATATTCTAACCAATCAGAATGCCGTCATTCAGTTAGCAGACCAATTGTAATATGATGACATTTTATAACAGTGAACTAGCATTCAAATGTCTAATAAATAACAAAAGCATTTTCTAAAATATTCGCAAACGCTAAGTTGAGCCCGCGTCACACAACGCTTTTTTCGATGCTGGATTGCTTGCTGGTTACGCTGATGGGTTTCTAGCTGGCTGGCACGCTGGACGTTTAAATGTCAAAACAAATTTGAATGGAGACGATATTGCAGAAACTTTTCGTCAGCGACGAATGATTATTATTGCGTCTTCATAAATTCAAAAAATATATTGACAAAACGAACGTCGACTTAGTTGTGGTTTTTGCGCGGAAATAAAGAGCATTTATAAATAAGAAATATACAAAATGTGAAATATAACACACAAAAGGAGAAAATTATAAAATTCACTATTTTGGGTTTAAAGTCATTTAATTGATTTTCAGTAGACTACTCAAACGTTATCATTGTTCAAATTATTAGAACACACAAAATATGGTGGAATCATTCAGAGTGAAATGTAGCTGCCAAATTTCAAATAAAACCAACAATCAACAAAAATTTAATGCATCTAGGATCTCTTTTCTACAAGTAATGCTGGTCGTTTGGTTACGCTAGATTGAATTTGCAGTTTCAGTAGCAGATTTCGTGAGTTTGAATGAGCCTTTAGTATTGTACCAGGGAGAGGTTGATAAAGAAAATTACAATTAATCATCTATTTCTATATTGATTTTTTGAGCAATTGTATTAAGAAACAAGATTATAGTCCATTCACATTCAGAATAAAGCAGATGCCTCCTTGAACACACTGCGATTCAAACATATTACATTCAGGATTCAAAAAGAGATTTCTATCAATAAATGTAATTAATAAAACAAAAAATATGTTTACATATTACCGGGACGGCAGTAATTTTTTTCTATTGTCCGCCTGTGATACGAAAAACTTCTTCATAATAAGTTTGAAGCCTTAAATTGAATAAATATGAAGCGATTTTAATTTAAACTTGGTTAGCATTTTGACCAGTCGAAATCATAGATCTAAGCTGAGGCATGGCCCATTATAAACGTGAATGCCTACTTCTTATTTTTTATGAACTATTAAAGTTTTCTCATAAATACTGGAGTCTTTGCTCTAGAGGCCTCGGATATTGCTAGAACGTTCAAACGTAACACATCCAACAACACAGTTCATACCCTCCTTGATGAATAGAAACTATGTTCCTTGCTCCATCTAACATTATATTTGATCTTCATACTGAGATTGAGGAACATAATGCCATTGGGAATATGAAATCAAAAAAGACAGAACATCATTTTTGAGATAATAGCGCCTTTTTTGGTGACCTATGTGTCTAACTTCAAATACCTAACGGTTCTCATTATGCCATCTTGTTTTAAAAAACACGGCCTCTCACTAATGTAATTTTTTGATAAGTAGACTGATTTATTACAATTTTTTTGCTTCTGATCCATTTACTGCACTGTTGTAGAAAAATGCGCGTACTTACTGCTGCCATTTTTTCATAGATACATTAAATTATTACGATTTCTGCGTCAGACCTATTCACCATTTTTAATTTTAATTAGATGCTCTACCTTCAATTTTTAAGGTCCATTCATGGGTTCATACTGCTGATGCCACTGCCATTCGGTGTAAAAACTACTGTCATAAATTTTTGTATCAAAATAAATTTCTACCAATAAATTAAATATAATGAATCAGAGAATTCAGTCAATTAATTATTTTTTCTTTCCTAGTTCGAACAGCTTCGGCTACGCCTTGGCCATCTTCAAGAGCGAAAAGAATTGTTCAGTTTGTAAAAATTTTTAAGAGCATCTATTTATTAAAAGAGAAAAAAAGAGTAATTTTTATTTTGTCATATGCCACAACCGACTATTATGGACGCTGCTGAATAAATGCGTGTTGATAATGGCTGAGATGTAACCGAAACTGTCGAGCTAGAAAGTAAAAATTAATTGATTGACTGAATTTCCTGATTCCCTTACTTAAACCCGCGCTACGCTAATTTCGCTGCTGAATTGCTTGCTTGGTTTCGCTGATGGGTTCCTAGCTAACCACGCCGCTGGACATTGTAATAAGTGCTATGCGATGTTGGCTTCACACGATGCTAGATTGGATTAGCAGATCTTTTCAATACCCATATGAAGCCAGAAATTATTTTTCAAATATCAAACAAAAAATTGAGACAATCTTTGTCTTTCAGTAATATTCTTGATGATTTGCTACTAAATTGTCATAATTTGCCGAAATTTTGCAGTATTGCAAATTATTTGTTAGAGCACTACACTGTTGTGAGAGGTTTGGGGATTAGGAATTTTGAAATTTCAAACAAAAATTAAACCACCAGCTACAATTCCAAATGAGCTAACAAAAAAAATTGAAGAATCATCTAGATGATGAAAGCGCATTTTTGACAGCTCATGAATGCTTGTTACTTCAGAGATCTCGCAAATTACCATCTCCCACAATTACTGAGCTTGAAATCAAGCAGTTTGGGCAAACTTACGAAAAAGCAGCTTCCATTTAGTACTAGTTTCAAGTTGACTATTTGATAGGTACATAATTTTGACCAAAGCAGGTATTTAGGTACTTACCTAAGTACCTATTTGTTTAAATCACCATACTACCTACTTTAACTTCATAATTTGAATACTAAACATTTACAGATTTTGTGTAGAGAATTAATGCAAGCAGATAAATTTCTTAAAGAACAAGATACACAACTGCCTGCTATTTTAATCTTGTGATTATTCATCTAGAAACCTACATAATTTGTACAAAATCATCAAAATAATGATATTAAACGTATCACAGAATTGTTAGTGGGCTCCAAGATGGCGGACGAGTCAGCTATTGACTATCCAATAAGTCACTTAATAGTTCGCAATTCCGTCGCAAGATGTCGTCGAGTTAATTTTAGTTGCGAATTTAGATGTAAGATTGCATCATTTAGCAAAGAGCAATCACAAAATAAAATAAGTGAAAGACAAAAATTCACAAAATTAGTAATATTCAGTAACATGTGAACGTGTAGAATCTATTTTTCTGTTGTAATTGTATATGTAAAAAATAAATATTCGCTTTGTATAAAATTTTAGCATTCCATATTTTTGTGAAAACTTATCCCGTTTTTATTGGTATAAAATGATAAAAATAAATATGCGTATAAAAGAAATAAGCAAAGAATTATTTTCTTTTTATTTTATTCAATGTTTCTTCGCATTAAAATCAAAATCCACATTTTTAATGAACATCAAGTTACTCGCTCGTTAAACATCTTTTATACTATTGGTTTTGTGTTGAAGTATTCGTCATCCGAATAAAATTAGTATATTATTATAGATAGAGATTTTATACTTGTTTGAGTGCTTGTGCTTACGCAAGCGCATTATACACTAGGTACTAGCAGAGATAGACAGCACTAGGTTTCCATAAGTTTATTTCTCTCTGACTCTCGATAATGCATCTAAAATCTTTATATTTTGATATGAAGTACTTATACTTAGTACTTAAGTACTTTGAAAAAAGTATTTCAAGTAATACTGGTACTTGTAGTGTAAGTATTTTCTAGAAAGTACTTAGTAGTTAGTATTTCAGTACTTTTTTTGAGTACTTATCCCAGCTCTGCCTATCGGCTTTTTTTTTCGCCATGCCAACGAAACGAGCTTGGCCAAAAATAAGTCGTCATGCAAGCGAAGCGAGCTCCATCAACGTTAAAACGCCTTACTAGAGATGCGAACTCGGTTAACGATAAGCTGCGGTGCCAGCGAAGCAAGCTCGGACAACGGTAAACCACCGTACAAGCAAATCGAGCTCGATCGACAGTAGACAAGAAAAACGAGCTCGGATAATTGTAAGCTGCTGTGTGAGCGAAGCGAGCTTGGTCAATGCCAAGCTGCTGTGCGAGCGAAAAGAGCTCAGTTAACAAGCTGCCGTGCGAGTGAAACAATCTCGGTTGATTATAAGGGTAACAGGAAATAAAACCCCCGGGAAATAAAACCCCGGAAAAAAAGCCCCGGAAAAAAAACCCCCGGAAAAAAAACCCCCAGGAAAAAAATCCCCCGGAAAAAAGCCCCCTATGAAAAAAACCGGAGAAATTTTATATAACAAATATTATAAATTAAGTATATAAGGGTGTTTTCATTATGTTTGATAATAAAACCAAGATTTATAAACAATTCTATATAACGTGTGATGTATATAATGTAATACAGACTGTTTTATTTATCTGTTAGCGTCAGTAATAGTATAGTGTAGTAAAACATTTACATACATTTAATTTTTGTGCATGTTTAAGAGACGATCTTTGAAATATTTTAGTTTTTTGAAGAATTTCCAGAGGCCAAAAGATAATTAAAAATTGATTTTAGTCGATTGTTTATTCTGTAAATAATTCCTGAACTGTGGCAAATCAAGAAAAAGGTTTTATGTAAAAAAGTTAAATATTGTTATTAACCAGACAGTGGCGTGCGTTAACATTTTTATTGTAGGGCATATTTTTCAAATACGACACAAAGTTATAATTTTTCAAATAGAACTAATACCTGAAAATAACAGCAAAAAACTACATATATTTTTTTTTTATTTCAATGATATGAAATTTATTCTCGTTATTTTGGTAAAACATTAAAAATTTTACAATTTCTGTATTTCATGTTGGATTAAATTTGATGCCTCAACTTATGCTAGTACCTAGCCTTTATAATTTTAAATAATATAAGACAATCGAAAATAATTAACATTATTCATAAAATATTTTCATATTGACGCTAAATATTTGTTTATTATTACCACTCATTTTTAAGCAGCAAATGGAAACGTTCGTCAATTGTTTTTTGAAAATAAGTAATTTTTTTTTTCACCGTGCTTGGTATCTAATTGAAAATTCTGAGTTGGACCTAATAGAAATCTGAAATAAGAAATCAGTGGAGTTCATGTTACCATTTTGAAATCACACTTCCGGCGATCAAATGCTAGAACTATATGTTCAAATGAATTAGAGACCCCAAAAAATTTGTAAAAAAAGCCTTCATTCTCAAAAATACTCATTTTATGTAGGGACTAAAATATAATCGCCATCTGTCACTTTAACAATGACAGCTGTCACTTTGACAATGAAAGATGCCACTTTTACAATGATAGCTATAACTTTTACGATGACAGCTGTCACCTTAAAATATGTAATTAATTGATGCTATATTCTAAGGCCAGAGATATCCACCTCCTGATATATTTATTTGGTGAATAATAACTATAGTAACAATTGCTGCCGTAGTTATTAATCACAAAATGAATTTATTAGAAGGTGGATATCTCGGGCCTAAATTTATGAAAGTTATGCAACTGGCCATGAAATTTATGATCGGGAAAGTACTGTGATGGCCACAGCAGATTGATATTTTTTATACAGATTACAAATATTTAGCGTCGATATGAAAATATTTTATGAATAATGTTAATTATTTTCAATTGTCTTATGTTATTCAAAATTATAAAGGCTAGGTACTAGCATAAGTTGAGGCATCAAATTTAATCCAACATAAAATACAGAAATTGTAATATTTTTAATGTTGTACCAAAATAACGAGAATAAATTTCATATCATTGAAATAAAAAAAAAATATGTAGTTTTTTGCTGTTATTTTCAGGTATTAGTTCTATTTGAAAAATTATAACTTTATGTCGTATTTGAAAAATATGCCCTACAATAAAAATGTTCACGCACGCCACTGTCTGGTTAATAACAATATTTAACTTTTTTACATGAAACCTTTTTCTTGATTTGCCACAGTTCAGGAATTATTTACAGAATAAACAATCGACTAAAATCAATTTTTCATTATCTTTTGGCCTCTTGAAATTCTTCAAAAAACTAAAATATTTCAAAGATCGTCTCTTAAACATGCACAAAAATTAAATGTATGTAAATGTTTTACTACACTATACTATTATTGACGCTAACAGCTAAATAAAACAGTCTGTATTACATTATATACATCACATGTTATATAGAATTGTTGTTTATAAATCTTGGTTTTATTATCAAACATAATGAAAACACCCTTATATACTTAATTTATAATATTTGTTATATAAAATTTCTTCTGTTTTTATCATAAGGGGCTTTTTTTCCGGGGGTTTTTTCCTGGGAGTTTTTTTTCCGGGGATTTTTTTTCCGGGGCTTTTTTTCCGGGGTTTTATTTCCCGGGGGTTTTATTTCCTAGATTCGATTATAAGCTACCATGCGAGCGAAGTGAGCTCGGTCAACTGTAGAACGTCGTGCGAGCGGAACGAGATTGATCAACAATAAGATGCCGTGCGAGCGAAGCGTGCTCGGTCAAAGTTAAGACGCCGTGCGAGCGTTGCAAATTCAGTTAAATGCAAGCAGCCGTGCGAACGAAGCGACGTCGCTCAACAGTACGTTGCCATATGAACGAAGCGATTTTGGTAAACTTGGATTATTCCCAGCACATGCATATTCATTCCATTGTTACATTTTGGTTAGGTTCATATTCAAATAAGCAAGTTATGTCCAGTATAATAATTACTTCTATATAATCACTTGAATAAGCATGTCATGTGAGATTCATATATTTAATGTATAATCTTTGATAAATTAACAAAAAAGAAAGTAATATAAACTCAAAAGACATTCAGTGGAACTGCAAAGTCTCGACCAAATACAAAAATCTCCTATTTCGATTGATTTCCTACAAGAAAGATCTTTTTACAGTTTGATATGTTCTTATCATTTCCGGGTTATAAGGTCCTGTTATAAATGGTAGGCTCAAGTGTATCTTGCAATTTGAATTTATCAATTCTGTGGCGTTACGAAGTACGCCGGGCCAGCTAGTTTTTAATAAATATGTTTTATTTGGAAAAAGTTCTGCATATAAATTATTTGAAACGTTGTGTTTTAAATAATTTAAATGCAGAACTTTTTCCAAATAAAACATATTTAATATTAAAGTAGATGTCGACCATATGCTATTGATTTTGTTTTTATTGTAAAGATAATTTTGAGTTTTGAAGTTTTTTTTATTGTTCCAAAACAAATCTAAAGGCCGTTTAATACGATTATTTTCTTCAAAATTATGTACATAATTTGGAGCTAAATTTGTTTCATAATTTTTTCTATTTTTTTTATTATTTAAGTATGTGGCATACAGAGCTTCAAAATTCTGTACATTATTCTGCACGTCATTGAGATCATGTGATAACTGTCAGAGAGAATGAAAATATTAAGATGGATGAAATCAATGAATTTAATTTTTAAATCATTCACAGTGACATTTGTTTATTAGAAACAGTTTGATCATTATTTGCTCCAATGCTCTGAGCCTAGCGTGCTTATTTTTATAATCTGTAAATTTAACTTTATACGAACGTGGGTTTTTTACTGAGAGCTGATTTATAATGGATGTAACCGGTAATATATTCTATAATCTTTAAAGTTAAACTATAGGCATTTCCACATTGTCGTTCATAATGACACGAAATATGATGTTAACTTATGCTGTAATCGTAAAATTCATCAACTTCCAAGTTTAACATCATACAGCTTATTCCCAACCAATTGCGATCGAGCATTGTATCACGTGTATGCGTTGTAATTTTTTTTTGTATTTCAGCAGACATATTTAACATTTCCTCTTCTTTGTCTTCACATCACACAGTTTGTACTACTGTTTGAAATGAGTGATTTTTTTGACTTGTTGAAAAATTTCCGCATTTATAGGACAGATATAACGTGAACTATTAAAAATAAAATATGTAATTAAAATTCGTGGAAATACATAGCTGATGAATGAAAAGTACCGCGTAAGAAATTACATGAAATTATAATACATTTCATGATATCTCCTTCTATGTAATGATTCTTTTATATTTTAATAGAATTATTATGAACATTGCAGAACCAAATCATTCTCTAGATCCATTCCCGGGCAAGGTCATAAAATTTTGACGTTTGATTATGAACCAAGTTGTTAAAAATAACACCATACATAGTAAGTTAACAAACATAATAAATTTACATTCATTATAAACAAACCTTAGTACAAAGTAAAAGTAAGTATTATGAAACCGACAAAATTCATATTTCGAGATTTTGATGGAAATATCCGTTTTGAGCATCCCTGAATACTTTTTAACTATTTTCAGCTTGGTTCATTAGCTAGAGAGGCTTCTATGGAATCTTTTTCTTATTCAATTATTCTAACCTACATTTGTGCTTATCTATGATATTTTAGTGTACCTTCTTTTAGTAGTGAAGAGAGCTGAATTCGGGCCATTGATACACAAATAATTAAAGTTTTTCAAGCTACAGTGACGTTTGCGAATATTCGTTTACGTTCAAACTAAGCTGACTACACTTTTTATACCGAATAGTGCTGTGGCTTTTTAAACTATCAGCTAGATACTGAATTCCGCACTCTTGTTGTACGCATTGAAATCTATCAAAGATGATCCTCAAATTTCTGCGTCTTGGATTTCGTAAAATTCTCACGCTTCACTAACATTAGTTGTTTTTTTTTTTTTTTGACTCTATGAAGTGAAAAATTGAAGTGTTAAATTAACACGTCCATGCTGTTTATATCAGTGGAGCTAATAACTTTTCATATTCTGCATACAATTTTTTTCATCAGTTTAAAATGGCGTTTTTTAATGTAATATACTTTACTTCACGAAGTATATAATTATAATAAATTAATGTATGATTCAATTATGTAATTTATTTTTCAGATTCACAATCAACATCAGATTTCAACAAACAATTAATTTTTAGGAATCTAAAACAGAACAAGCTGATCAACAGAGAAGAAAAATCATTCACATGTGATATCTGCGGAAAAATATTTTCTCAGATTGGCAAATTAAATAAACACAAACGCATACATAGTGATGAGAAGCCATACGCATGTGATGTTTGTGAAAAAACTTTCAATGAAAATGGTAATTTGAAGCAACACAAACGCATCCACAGCGGGGAGAAGCCATTCGCCTGTGACATCTGCCAGAAAACATTCAAACGATTTAGTGTTCTTCAAAGACACAAACGTATTCACAGTGGTGAAAAGCCATACGTATGCGATATCTGCGAAAAAACATTCACAGATAATGGTAATTTAACAAAACACAAGCGCATTCACAGTGGCGAAAAACCTTACGCATGTGATCTCTGTCAGAAAACATTTAATTTTTTCTGTAATCTAAATAAACACAAACGCATCCATAATGGTGAGAAGCCATATACTTGTGATATCTGTCAGAGATCATTCAGTCAACTATGTAATCTAAAGACACATAAGCGCACCCACGATAATGACAGGTCATGCTCGTATGATCAAGATGACAGTGATTAATATGTAACTAAAAATTTAATTCAGTATTTGTCCTGGTTACTGAAATAAATAGATTTAATGTCCGACTAGTTTATTATTGTTGTCATAATTTCAGGGTAATTACGTAACAAATAATACCCGAGGGCATTATTTTGAAAAATAACAAACAAGTTGCCTAATTACAGCAAGTAACTAGAGTAATTCCTCTGACAGAAATCACAATGACAGGACATACATTACTAAAAATTTTGATTGAAATACAACAAAAGTCGGACATTAAACATTGAAGGCACCACGGGAGTTGAACAGACAATAATGCCTACGGTCAACGTACACACCTCGGGCCAGAGGTCCTCGGAAAGTACACTGTTGACCTCAGGCATTATTGTCCTTTTAACACCCTTGATACCTTAATTACTATAAGGATACAACTGTTTAAAGTTTTGTTAGTTTATTTTATCTTGATGATGATATAAATGGTAGAAAAATTCCTATTTGATACTTTGAATTCACAAAAAGTCCATTATGATACTAAAAACCTTTTCATAATAAAGAGTAGTGTGAAATCGTAATTGTAAAATTTTTGTTTTCTCAAATTAGTATACAATACATCTATACCAATTAAAAAATAATAATCAGGTATACTCTAAAATATTTACTGTTTTAATAATATTTGAAGGTATTCAAAATGCCAGATATTTATTTCATAATTTTAATTTCAAGAAAATTGAAACTGACTCCTAATTCCTCCACCATTTTTCTTGTATGAAATAATTTAAAATGTAGTTTGTAAAATTTCAATTCGAAAATTATAAAACGTCGAACTTTATAAATAACAATTGCCCGCATTTCACATATGTTGCAATGATAATCAAATAAATACAGGATGGAATGCGAAATTGGAAACACCTTTTTTCTCGGAAGATATTATAGATACCAAAAAATTGTTCAAATAAAATTTTTTGTACTTTTAATAAGCTAACTAAATCTGTGTGAATTTGGTGGAAAAAAAATTCTCGTAGATATTGCCATATTTGTACTTTCTTCAAATGGAATCCCCTGTATATTATTGCACTAATGAATAGAAAATAATTTTTGCTTTGAAAAAGTTGAAGGGTTCTTACCTGCTAAACTTGATAGTTTTTGAGATATTAACGAAAATATCTAAATGTTGCTTCACAAAATCAAGTGTGCGTTTAGAACTAAATTTTTTGACAGTTGAGTTATTTTGTGTTGTATTTGCGTTAAGAAAAATTGTGTTGTATACACATCATTGATATTTTTGTGTCAATAATATTACTGTTAAGTACGCGGGGAATTACACAACGTTTATATTTTTTAAATTTAAATATTTTTGCGCGCTCTGACATTTGCACATCATCATGAACGAAATGCATAGTTCAATTACTATTGAAAACAATGTACAAAATAAACAATTTTATTATCATAATACCATAATAGAACATAAAGAAGTACGGAATAAATGTTATCGAACAAAATGTTCAAAATTTCCACCGTTTTCTCGGACACATAAATAAAGTCTTTTCAATAAATTTTGTTTTATATTAACTGTATTCAATTCAATAACAGCTTGTCTTATTCGGTTTTTCAGTTCATCAAGTGTAGCAACGGACATTACATAAATTTTCTTTTTTATAGCTCCCCATAGAAAAAAATCTAAAGGCGATAGATCCGGAGATCTTGCGGGCCACGATGTAGGGCCTCTGTTGCCAATCCAGGAATTTGGAAAATGTTAATTCAAATACGCAGTTACATCCAATGAATTATGCGGAGGTGCACCATCTTGCTGGAAAATCATTTTGCGTCTAACTTCCAATGGTATATCATCCAGATAATCTTGAAATTCACCCAAAATAGTGTTGTTTATCATACCGCACCATACGTTAATTGAAAAGCGTATTTGAAAATTTGAAATAAATGTTTGACGTGGATTCGTTTCTACTGATTGCCAATAATGTGAATTATGTCTATTTAGTATTCCATTTTTAGAGAAATTTGTTTCATCTGACCATAAAATTGTATCTAAAAAATTAGGCTCTGCAATACTTTCGAGTATTAAGTAATTACAAAATTGTAATCTTCTCACATCATCGCCAGGATGGAGATTATGAATTTTGTAGATTTTATAGGCTTTGTACTTATACTTTTTCAGAATCTTAAGAACCTTTGTATGTGTGGTATTTATTTCCAATGCAGCTTCTCTTATTGAATTTTTAGGGTATACATTGAAATATGATAACACATCAACTTCTAAATTTTCATCTACTATCTCACGTGTTTTGTAATTTCTTGAAACTGACCCAGTCCTACGCAGCTTCCTCTCTAATTTGAATAAATACGAATGGTTTGGATAAAAGCGTTCCGGATACTGTTGTCTGTATAATTGCAGAGCTTGTCTCGAATTATTATTTGATAGATAAAAATATTTTATCATATCTAACTTCTCATTGATTGAATAATCTGCCATTATTAACACCAAATAATAATAGTATGTATGCAACACAAGTTTTTGTAGCGCAAATACAATACAAAATAACTCAACTGTCAACAAATTTTGTTCTCAAGGCACACTTGATTTTGAGAACAGCATTTAAATATTTTCGTTAATATCTCAAAAACTATCAAGTTTAGCAGGTGTGAATCCTGAAACTTTTTTACAGCAAAAAATATTTTCTATTTATTAGTGCAATAATATAGAGCGTATTCCATTTGAGGAAGTAAAAATATGGCAATATATACTAGAATTCATTTATTTTTTTATTAAATTCACACAGATTCAGTTAGCTTATTGGAAGATCTAGAAACTTTATTTGAACAATTTTTCGGTATCTATAAAAACTTCCGAGAAAAAAGGTGTTTCCAATTTCGCATTCCACCTGTATATCTCTAAATTATATTTCCATATTTTCGGTATTTGAAGTTTTTAAATTTCTAGAGAACAATTGATGCAAAGTACAAAGAGTAGTTCCAGTGTTAAATATGTGCAATAATATATAGTAGTAAACACAGGAGTTTGAAACTCAAAAATTAAATTTCAAAACTAATACAAGAACTGAGTATTTTTAAATTATTTTTTCCAATATTTCATATTGTAGTTTTGTTTTTTCATATTGTTTTAAAAATCATGAAGAATTTCATATTTGTTTGAAGAAGCGATTCACATTGGTTTAAACGCAGATTATAAATATTTTCAATAATATGATGAATATCAGGCCGGCAACATATTGGCGTTCAGGTTGCTGTATTTTATCATGTATATCTAAATTTCTCTATTCAGACACATTTTTCTGCCTGACACGATAGTCACGATTTTTAAACCAGCACTCAAAATTTGCAGAGTTTATAGTGCAATAGTCCTCAATCGCAGCGACCTGAATAGAATTATTCCTTGATTTAAAAAAAATCTCTTCCATCAAGATCAGGGACGAACAACGTTTTGAACGCTGTTTTATACCTGGCTTGAGATGTTAATGTATTATAAATAAAATAAATTGTATATTTGTATAAATAATATGTTTGTTTTTAGAAATATTTGTTTCATTTTCCATGTACAGAATGTGCAACGAAACGCGGAACATAGGATTTTCAAAACGTGCGGATATTGGTTCTCCTGTATATTTTAGAGCAAAAGTACAAGAATAAAAGTTGTTTAAAATCATTTTTACCCATGATAAGTCTTCATTTAATGTAATAGAATATTTGTAGCATTAGATATTCAAATAATAAAATATGACATTTTCGTCAAAAATCCGATAGCCATAAAAATAAAAAATGAATGAAACCAATTTTCGTTCAATTTCGTCTTATTATTGTAATTGTTGTAATCGTTGTGTTCACATTGTTACAGTCTAGAAATTGCGTAAATGTTCGTGTGTGAATTAAAAAATCAACTCTTTTAGTATCGAAAAAAAATTTTGTTCATCAAATTGCAATTCAATGGAAGTAGTTATGATGAAATTCGTGCATTTTTTGGTGGCTCGTATTCAGATCATCCACTTCTGAACAAATCGACTATATTGCGTGTTATTGATAGATTCAATAGAATAGGTAGTGTTTTAAAATATTACAAGTGTCTAAGGTCTAATACAGTTGAAAATGGAAAAGACAAATAAACATAATTTATGTAGTGTGGCTCCAGCTCATATTGAAATTGAAACGATTGTAAAACAATATCTTATGAAGTATTTCCTGATACATGGATTGGTAGAAACGGACCACTACACTGGCAAAATATCTAGATTTGGAATCACTGAAAGACGGAATAGCTGGTATACTCGGACAAGCCTAACCTGTCGCTTGAGAATTTATCTTCTGGAGATAGAAATAGCCTGACCTAACTGTATCTATCTCTCTCTTACTAATACTATGAAAGAAACAGTTGTTGCATGACGTTTGTCTTTCCAAGCTAAGACATACTCTATTGCTGATGTCCTCTTTAATTTCTACCTACCGCCTTGTACCAGTAAGAGACGTATGTCTGCGTGAAAATATTTTGTTCATTCGCTTCCATGAGCGCACTTAGTAATTTTGTTTGGCTAATCAATAAGGTTTGAGCCTCGCGAAGATTGAATATAACTGAATTAAACGCTTCTTTCTTTTCACTTGTTGATTTAAGACATTATGTACATTTCGTATGTAAAGCAAACATTATCGGAGTACAAATATTTTTCTTAAAACTGTTTTATCATGGTTATTGATTTTTGATATAATTAATTCAATCATGACAAATCATAAATCCATTCTATAAAATGTGCTGACTTTGATAAACAATACATAGATAAACGAAAAGAAATATATAAACGCTTTCAAGAACACAACATGTACCATGTTAAATGCAAAGAATCTATTCAAGTCTGCGTTACCTTATAATTTTCAAGAAACAGGACTCAAATTTTAGATTAATAATCCTAATCTTCAACAAGTTTATAATATGTGAGGAAAATAATTTGAATGCTTCAGAGGTAATCCAAATGGAAATCGAGAAGTTGTAATAGATCAAAGCAACGTATCACATTTAATTATAGATTTAGAGGATTCCAGTGATGATACCGATGACTCCGATAGTTGCTGGTGATTGTAACGGTAATGATATGTTGTCAATAACATTATAAATTATTAATTACGATAACAAATATCTTTTATGACAATTCTTGCTTTTATCTTTTGATTTTCATTCTATTTTATTATAATAAATTTTTCTTATATATATGAACATATTCAATAGATAAAGTATTCTCTAATAAATTTAAAACATTTGAGAATAAAATGTGTACGCCGCTGACGACGTCAGTTTCCTATCTTAGCCGATCTTGAATCATACGATTACCGAACTTATCCGATGGGACTCATTTGACTTGTCCGAGTATACCATAATCTATATGGGAAAATTGTTGTCTAAAGCAGGGGTCGGCAACTTGCGGCTCGCGGGCCGCATGTGGCCCTTTGCAACTTTTTGTGCGGCATGCCAAAGCACCAATATTTATTTTTATTCATATTTATATTCGTATATGATATAAAAGCACTATTCAAGTTACATTTTACATTTCAATGTGCGGCCCGTATAAAAAATTTTATTGTGAAAATGGCCCGCCGTCCGAAAATGGTTGTCGACCCCCTGGTGTAAAGTATTTGAGAAAATTCTGATTACGCTAAAACACAAACGGTACAATTTGGAATTAGGGATTGGATCCACGTCAGAATTCAATAAACGGGATTTATTCTTATATCTAATGCTACAGATATTCTACTGCATCAAATGAAGACTTTTTATGAGTGAAAATTTATTCTAAACAACTTTTTATTCTTATATTTTTGCTCTGAAATATGCAGGAGAGCCAATATCTGCACATTTTAAAAATCCTGTGCTATGCTCCTATGTTCCACGTTTCATTGCACGCCTTGTATAACATTCCACATACAACATTCATCCAAATTGTGTACACTGACTGTAATGGGGAAGTATACTATGCCCATGTAAGTTTTTTTTTTTATATTTGCGAACGCCTTCAGCTGTTCCTTAAACGGTAGGTGTTAAGATATTATTCTTCAACAAATTGCAAATAGATTCCGATTTAAGGTTGTTAAGAAGAGGAGTGGAGTCAAGTTATGGTGGGAGCCCTGCTCTATGCTAAATACATAGGATAAACATTCATTGCCAACTTCAAATAATCAAAATTTCAATGATTAAAACTAATGGAAATGTTTGTTTTCGATTGAAAATACATGATTTTGAATAATTTGGTTCCTTATTCTATTCTTTTGAAGAGCTTACATCCGTTGAAATATTCTTTTTTCATATTTTAACAAAGCCACAATATGATATGTATAGTGCGTAACGCTGTAGACTTTCGGAAGTATTTTTGACATCTGACGTTTAGTAGTGGTACTGCGTTTCATAACCAATCAAACTTATTGATGATAAATCTATATCAAAAAAATTATATCGATGGAAGAATAAATGGGATACTCAATCAGTGTACCGTCAAGTCAGGGAAATGATGATAAATCTAGTTTATTCTAATCACACACACTCTTCCCATTTCATCTCATGCGGCGACGTTGCCAAGCGTATGATAACTTGCTAAATTTTAGTAGCTTTTGTACAATTTTTTTGTGTAATAATCCAATTTTCTCTGAAACTATAAACAAGACTTTTTTGAAACTTGGTACACATGTTTATAAGACTTTCGTAGATATTTTGACGATTTTTTGTAATGTTGTCATTTCAGGTAGTCGAGATAATGACGTATAAATTAATGTGAAACACGTCGCGTGCATTAACGCAATGTAATAACATGTCACCGAACAGCAACTTTGAGATTTTTTATCTCGATAACTAGAAACAAGATTGAGTTCAAACTTTGCCAGAATATTCTTCACTAAACAAATAATATACTGTAGAAATTTAAATAAATTCTCATATACTTTGATTTCCTTCTCAACAACCTTAAAAAAACTGCAGATATATGCTTGCAACTGTCGCTGTTTCCTGCTTTGCAAGAACAAATCATATTCTCAATCTTCAAGGCATCATATTCATTACAATTCAATTTTATACGGATTCTCAAGCACTTTTGATGTTTGTTTGCAAAGAGCATGCAAAAATACTCTCTTGTTACTATCATTATTTAATTTTCGACAGAATAAAATATGTCAAGCATTTACTAGCTCTTCACTCTCATTTACACAGCGTGACATGACATTTGCATCAAAATATTCTTGAAGTTTCAATATCATTATCTAGAAATTAAAGGTTAAGCTCAATTTAAAAATATGAATTAAATATAAATAAACAGATGAAATAATTCACTTATCTGGTACTTACGAGCAGTATATTTTTAAAAAATATCCATGAAAAAGTAAATCTTTATTTCATATTCACGATTATTATCTGCAAAAATCGTAACAAGCCTATTATTATACATGTAAACTTCAAGTTTATCCTAGCTCAGTTAGTTCAAAAATATCCGCTGCGGCGCTGCGATCATAAATTTATTTGCCATTAGCATAGTTGGTAACAATGATATGATACAAATTCCTGTTGTTGTCAGAATTGCGTGTTTGTTTGGCTCTTGAAAATATAAACAGTTGTTATGTAGTTTTGAAAGCAGCAAATTGATTATCATGAAATAATAATCATTTAAATCAGTTCAATTTGAAAAAGATAAAAAGGTAGAAGTGAATATTTGTTGTTTTTTTTTGAATGATTTATATAATCCATATTTTAGGTTAGAAAATGTCTACAATAGAAGAGCGGCTCCAAATACGAAGAGTACCAATGGATAAATGGTCAATACGGGAACAGCTTTGTTTAGCTTCAGCAGTAGTTCGTAGCGGTGATCAGAACTGGATGTCAGTAAGCCGTGCCTTGAAACCTTTTGCCGAACCAAATCGTCCTCCAGATTGGTTTTCGCAAAAAAACTGTGCTGCACAGTACGGTTCTCTTCTAGATAATGTCGAAACACCAAAACGTAAGAAGAGAATGTCAGGTTCAGAGACAGTTATAGAAACTCCAGGCGAAAGTATTCTCAAGAAGCTGAAAGAGGAACGAGTGATTGAATTACGAAAGAAAATGGAAGAAGAAAAACGTGAGTACTTGAAACTTCAAGAAGATATGGAATTGATTCGATCAGGAGCAGCTACTGAAAGCATGATAGAACAAATGTGTGCTGAAATAGATGAAGAAGAAAAACGAAAAGAACAAGATGCAATTGCTCATGCACAGTGGTTAAAACAGCGGGAAGAGCGTAAATTAGAAATAGAACGTGCATCTCGTCCAGTTGCAAAAGTAAGCTCTCCAGTTATTGGACAGAAACGAAAAGCTTCAGAATCTTTAGATGCATCTATTACCGAGACTGATGAATCTGCATCAACACAAGAAACTGCTAAACCGGCTTTATCACCTCTACTGACAAGTTTGTTGAAAACACCTTCACATGTACCCAATGTTACATCTTCTATTTTACATTCTGCCATCACGCAACGTGGGACAACTACGTCGCCTACAATAGCTAGTTTATTGAATACAAGTGCTAGTGTTCCAGTGTCACCTAGTTTGCAACAATTAGTGAGCACAGCCATCAGTCAAGAACCAGCATCGACTCCAGTTGTTAATATTCCACCACTCGTATCTCTCTCCAAACCGGATACTTCCATTGCAGTAACAACCACTACAACTATTGCCGTCAGCTCCAACACTATAATGACCACAGTTAAAGAAGAGTTTAAACAGATTACAGCCGAAGATTCTCTTCTGGAAAGTAGTAAAATTAGTGATAAAATTATGCAAATAATTGAGCCAGAAGTTTTAAAGACACAAGAAATAAAAACTGAAAATATTCTAGAGATCAAAGAGGAAAACCAAAAAAACGAAAGTGTAGAAGAAGATATAATAATTACCACAGATAATGATGACACGAAAATAAAAGTTAAAGAGGAACCAAATGAAGTTATTGAAGAAGTAATTAAAGATCAAGGTGATGTTTACGATTTTGATAATGATAGTAAAATCAGTAGCGATGAAAAAATATTGGAAGAATCTAATTTAAATATTACAAATGAAGTAAAAATGGACAATAATGATGACCAATCGAAAGAAAATATTGAGACGATAATAACAAATACACTTTCAGAAGAAATAATCCCAGTCAAATTACGTACTACTGGTAAAGAGATTGAACCGGGCTCAGTTGAAATTGTAGAAATTGTTGTTGAAGATGAAGACAGCGATAAAGAAATGAATAAAAAAGTCTCCGAAATAAAACGAGATATCATTAAAAATAAACAAGAAAAAGATGCAGATTTTCATAAAGAATCTACAGCCGATGAAAAACCAGCACAGAAAGAAACGAGCGTGTATGATGAGTACGATTTTGATGATATTAAAAAGTCAGATGATAAACTTGATGACAAAAGTAAAACAGACTTGAATATTGATGCACCTGAATTTTCTCGGAAATCTACTTTTACTCCTGAATTTTCTGAAAGTTTTTATGATGATATGTCTATTGAAGTTACTAAGCAAGAAAAATCTGGAAAAGCTAAACGAGATTATTCCCGAACGCGTAAAAAAGAAGATAAAGAAATAGATATGTTAATGGTTATGGAAAAAGCCGTTAATGCAAGCATGGAAGAAAATGAAGTTTTGGAAGAAACTGGTTCAGAAAAAGACTCTCAAGATAGCGATAAGAAATCAGACAGCAGCAAACACAAATTAAAAGATAACACAGAGCGATCAAATAGTCCGTGGACTGAAGAAGAAGAAGTTCTATCAAAAACAAAACGTCGCTTATCAGCAACACCAGCTACTCCTAGCGACTCAATTCCAAATTCCCCAGCATCTGGAAACGCAATTTTTGATGATGATCGCGATTACCGTACCTGGAAAAAATCGGTGATGTTAGTTTATAATCGTTTAGCTGCTCATAAATTCGCATCTTTATTCCTGAAACCAATTACTGATGAACAAGTTCCTGGATATCACAGTATTATATATCGTCCCATGGATTTGCAAACTATTCGAAAAAATATTGAGAATGGTGTTATTCGCACTACAGCAGAGTTTCAGAGAGATGTTATGCTCATGTTTACTAATGCTCTAATGTATAATAAACGGGACGGGTCTGTGTATGAAATGGCACGGCAGATGCAGCTTGAAGCATTGCATCAAATACAGATTCTACAAGCTGCACAGGCACAACTTGAGGCTCCTGCTCGGCGAGAAACAAGAACTTCTGAATCAGGACTCAAACGCAAGAGACAAGATGATTTGGTATCAAAAAATAAGAAACGCCGAGATGATTAAACTTTTTTTTGATCCTCAATTTTATAGTATTGATATATACTGTTTTATTTAAATGAAATTATTTTTCTTGTTACTGAAGATGTAAAAAAAAAAAATGTATGACTCTATTCATGTCAGTATTTTTCAAGAACAGCAATTCTCAAGTAAGAATAAAAAGTTATATTCCTCTCGTATTCCTCCAATTGGCATCATACCAATTTTTCAAGCACTTCAAGTTGATTTGATGTAATTTTTGCATGAAACATTTCTGAATTTAATAATCTATGGAAGAAATGGAAAAACCAAATATAATTCATTTCAGTTAAGAACGGTCCAGCGGCTCGTAGGGTACTACGATTTAAACCTTCTGATTGACGGAAATGAAAACACAATTCACACATAATAAATATGCTGAATTTGAAGAAACTATCTAGAAATAAATTCGATGAATAGAAGCAACAAAAATATTCACATATTATCTGACAATTTTTAATCTGTAAACTGCATAAATTTATTTGAAATTGATAAATGACTGAGCTAATGCAACAGACAGATTGCGAAGTACGATTTTTGTGTTAATGTAAAATAGCTTCGCATTTCTGCCAATCAAAATACTTAAATCATATTCCAAGAAGAGCTCTTGGCCCGTTCTTAACTAAAATAAACTATAGAAATTTTTATTATTTATTTCAGATAAGAACGGTCTAATAACTCGTATGGGATTACGATTTAAATGTTCTAATTCAGGGGTCGGCAACCTGCGGCCCTTTGCAACTTTTTGTGCGGCCCGCCAAAGCACCAATATTTATTTTCAATAATATTTGTATTCGCATATGATATAAAAGCACTATTCAAGTTACATTCTACATTTCAATGTGCGGCCCGCATAAAAAATTTTATTGTGAAAATGGCCCGCCGTCCGAAAAAGGTTGCCGACCCCTGTTCTAATTGGTCAAAATGCGAACCAATTTCACATAAGCACAAAAATCGCACTTGGATTTCAGTCAATTGCATCATAAATAGATTTAAGCAGTTCAAAGATTTAAGTTTATATCTATTCCGGTAATATGTGAACATATTTGTTGCTTTCATTTCCAGCAAGATTGTTTTGAATCCTGCATTTAATGTAAGGGAAACGTGATCGGCCAATCAAAAGGCTAAAATCGTAGTTTTATAAGAGCCTTTGAATCGTTCTTACCTGAAATGAACTATAATAACTAACCTTTTTATAAACGAAATTCACTATGGTGGTATGTGATGTGTAAAAATAGTTATGCGTAAAACTACATAAAATCATAAATATAATTGGTGATAATCAAGATAAATTGATTTTTAAGCGATCATTATAAAAAGTGATTGTCTGTGCATATCTGTCAAACTTTTTTTCATAATACCTGCATTTACTCAGTAACATCTAAATTTTGGAAGTGATTTCATAGTGCTACACCACTGGTGTAGTTGCTGTACGAAAAATGCACCATGAAATAATATACTATTCTTGTGCACAATTTCTGCCTAGGCACACCGTGACTTTTCTTATTGTCTAGGTGAGTACTAACATTTGGAAAGCATTTCATTCTGTTACTCGATCGGCCGGGTTTTTTTGCAGCCAGCTCTCGCTCTATAACATTTAGTAAACGCTTTCTGTGTCTTCCCACTGCTCCAGGGTAATATGAATGATTCTGTGAGCACGTTAATTTTCAAAAAAGAAAATGCTAAAAAAAATCATAAGCAATGCATTAGTTCGTAACAATTAGTTAAACAAGACCTATTAAAAATAAATGAGAATAATTTTTAAATAGTTTCATTGTACATTAGTACAAGTTCATCAAATTTTTTTATTTTTCAATAATTTTTTTTGTTAATAAAAATTAAGAGAATGAAAATTGATAATTTTGTGGAATAGTATATTATGCTACAAGGACCGAACGACTGTCATTTTGTCCAGGATAAATTTGGCTGCATTCGGTGAAGACGAGGGCAAAGCCCAAGGCATAGTTCCGTGCAGCCAAATTTATCCGTGACAATAATGACAGTCGTTCAGTGTCCGTGTTGCATACGATACTTTTTGTAACAAGTGCACCGAAGTACCCCCATTATTAAGCTTTTTAAATAAATTTGGATGCATCGAAACTATCTTATCGATTTGACAAACAGATTTTTGCAAATGCAATCACATTACAGTAAACTAATACAATGAAACATAACTCACATGATTTATTTTATTGATCGATATTTCTCACATTTTCTATGCTATCCCGTTCACAATAACGAACACATTCAATAATACAAATTTCTTTCAAATATCAATTTGACATATATCAATGAAATAAAAAAATCCAACGATGCGTTGATCCATGATCTACAATTTCATTTTTACCCAGCGAGAAAAAATATCCATTAATTCCCAGTCAACAGAGAATTAATGAAAATTGTTACCATGATTTGGAATTGAGAACTTTCGAAGCAGAAGTCAGCTAAGTAATAGGGTACTTTCGGTGTACGTGTTACAAAAAATTATTTATTAATCGAGAAAAATTATAATATTTTTAACAAAAGAGTACAAATGTTCTTTCGAATGAAAATTAAAAAAAAAATACCCATGAACATATAAATAGGTTAAAAATAGCAAGAAAGTTTTTTCCCATTTTTCTTTTCTATCTATTTGTTAATAACTTTCAAAATACATAATATGAATGCCATTGTAATTTTAAACGTTTAAACATGGATTGTGTCACATAACGTTAAAAAACAATGTCAAATTATGACTTCAATGAAACTTGAATATAACGTTTTAACTAACATTTGAATTACATGAATAATGTTCGTATATATAAACGTCGATTCTACATACATTTGAACTGAAGTAATAAAATGACGTCTGAATATAACGCTCATACAACGTCGATTTAGTCAAGGTTACTCGAGAAGTATCTACTCTGACTAAAGAATCATATATAAAGAATAAGTATGATTTCCTAAAATGCTGAAACATAACGTCAAATTATAATGTTAGTTCAACATTTTATGACGTCAATTTATGACCACAATAATTTAACTTGACATGTGACGTCAGTTCAACGTCATATGACGGTCAGCTTATGACGTCACATTTCGGTCGACGGTCAGCCATTGTTACTTGGGCTTTTTAAATAAATTTAGATGTATTGGAACTATTTTATTAATTTTACAAATAAATTTTTGCAATTGCGATCATACTTACACAGTGGCGTAGCAAGGGGGGTGCAAGTGGGTCTATTACGCTCCGGGCGCCACTCACGGAGGGGCGCCAAATGGTCACCAAGACAAACAAGATTTTTCGGATTTCAATTGCTGTTTTGATCGATTTCTGGGAAGCATATTCTAAATTAATAATAATTATTATATTCATATTACGAGTAAATTCTATATATTAGGAAGGTTTTTTTAGTTTAAATTCTGTATATTTTATTTATTTTTGGACGTTTTGGCTCTCTATCCCATAGTCTCCATCGGAAAAACAATGATACAAAAATAAACAAAGCAAGTATCTTGATAATAATAATAATAATAATCTTTATTGATCCAAAATTGAGATCAAAAAGCAGGAGTTCAGCAAGGCTGATATTCCACTCCGCTTTTAGTACATAAAGTCACATTCCCACCTCTATCATAATCATAAGTCTTAATCATAATCATAGTCTCAGGAAATTCGACCGTTTCCAGCTCTTATCATAATCATAATATTTTGTTCACAATTGAATCTAAAAAGTAATGAAATATATTCAAAATGATTAAATAATTAAATTTTACTGTTGTATAGAAATAATACTACTATCATAAATAGAGCCCAAACTTTTTGTCGTAATCATAAATAGAAAGAGATGGATATATGTAGCGCTATCTCGTTTCATGGAATCGTTGCTGATTTCATTATTATTATTTACTTTTGTCATTGAAAGAAAGGTATAGATATAAAAATGTGAATAGAAATCAAACTATCAAACACGACCCGTAGCAAACAAAAAGCAAGATCTCAAAATCAACATAAAGTTTATGAATTCAGTGGCCTAGAAATCACTACTTATCACGATATTTTCTCAAATAAATTAAGATAATATTGTTTTAAATATTTCTGGATATTTTATAGCTTTTAAAGTAATTCAATATGAAATATGATTTATTTCATTTATGTTATTACATATTTTAAAGAGTCATGGTATGTTCACATATAATTGAGTACATTTAGTATATGCTTTTATTATTTGTTATTCAACTTATTATTTTTTTCCTTAGCAAAGTAGTATTATTTCTATACAACAGTAAAATTTAATTATTTAATCATTTTGAATATATTTCATTACTTTTTAGATTCAATTGTGAACAAAATATTATGATTATGATAAGAGCTGGAAACGGTCGAATTTCCTGAGACTATGATTATGATTAAGACTTATGATTATGATAGAGGTGGGAATGTGACTTTATGTACTAAAAGCGGAGTGGAATATCAGCCTTGCTGAACTCCTGCTTTTTGATCTCAATTTTGGATCAATAAAGATTATTATTATTATTATTATCAAGATACTTGCTTTGTTTATTTTTGTATCATTGTTTTTCCGATGGAGACTATGGGATAGAGAGCCAAAACGTCCAAAAATAAATAAAATATACAGAATTTAAACTAAAAAAACCTTCCTAATATATAGAATTTACTCGTAATATGAATATAATAATTATTATTAATTTAGAATATGCTTCCCAGAAATCGATCAAAACAGCAATTGAAATCCGAAAAATCTTGTTTGTCTTGGTGACCATTTGGCGCCCCTCCGTGAGTGGCGCCCGGAGCGTAATAGACCCACTTGCACCCCCCTTGCTACGCCACTGTGTAAGTATGATCGCAATTGCAAAAATTTATTTGTAAAATTAATAAAATAGTTCCAATACATCTAAATTTATTTAAAAAGCCCAAGTAACAATGGCTGACCGTCGACCGAAATGTGACGTCATAAGCTGACCGTCATATGACGTTGAACTGACGTCACATGTCAAGTTAAATTATTGTGGTCATAAATTGACGTCATAAAATGTTGAACTAACATTATAATTTGACGTTATGTTTCAGCATTTTAGGAAATCATACTTATTCTTTATATATGATTCTTTAGTCAGAGTAGATACTTCTCGAGTAACCTTGACTAAATCGACGTTGTATGAGCGTTATATTCAGACGTCATTTTATTACTTCAGTTCAAATGTATGTAGAATCGACGTTTATATATACGAACATTATTCATGTAATTCAAATGTTAGTTAAAACGTTATATTCAAGTTTCATTGAAGTCATAATTTGACATTGTTTTTTAACGTTATGTGACACAATCCATGTTTAAACGTTTAAAATTACAATGGCATTCATATTATGTATTTTGAAAGTTATTAACAAATAGATAGAAAAGAAAAATGGGAAAAAACTTTCTTGCTATTTTTAACCTATTTATATGTTCATGGGTATTTTTTTTTTAATTTTCATTCGAAAGAACATTTGTACTCTTTTGTTAAAAATATTATAATTTTTCTCGATTAATAAATAATTTTTTGTAACACGTACACCGAAAGTACCCTATTACTTAGCTGACTTCTGCTTCGAAAGTTCTCAATTCCAAATCATGGTAACAATTTTCATTAATTCTCTGTTGACTGGGAATTAATGGATATTTTTTCTCGCTGGGTAAAAATGAAATTGTAGATCATGGATCAACGCATCGTTGGATTTTTTTATTTCATTGATATATGTCAAATTGATATTTGAAAGAAATTTGTATTATTGAATGTGTTCGTTATTGTGAACGGGATAGCATAGAAAATGTGAGAAATATCGATCAATAAAATAAATCATGTGAGTTATGTTTCATTGTATTAGTTTACTGTAATGTGATTGCATTTGCAAAAATCTGTTTGTCAAATCGATAAGATAGTTTCGATGCATCCAAATTTATTTAAAAAGCTTAATAATGGGGGTACTTCGGTGCACTTGTTACAAAAAGTATCGTATGCAACACGGACACTGAACGACTGTCATTATTGTCACGGATAAATTTGGCTGCACGGAACTATGCCTTGGGCTTTGCCCTCGTCTTCACCGAATGCAGCCAAATTTATCCTGGACAAAATGACAGTCGTTCGGTCCTTGTAGCATAATATACTATTCCACAAAATTATCAATTTTCATTCTCTTAATTTTTATTAACAAAAAAAATTATTGAAAAATAAAAAAATTTGATGAACTTGTACTAATGTACAATGAAACTATTTAAAAATTATTCTCATTTATTTTTAATAGGTCTTGTTTAACTAATTGTTACGAACTAATGCATTGCTTATGATTTTTTTTAGCATTTTCTTTTTTGAAAATTAACGTGCTCACAGAATCATTCATATTACCCTGGAGCAGTGGGAAGACACAGAAAGCGTTTACTAAATGTTATAGAGCGAGAGCTGGCTGCAAAAAAACCCGGCCGATCGAGTAACAGAATGAAATGCTTTCCAAATGTTAGTACTCACCTAGACAATAAGAAAAGTCACGGTGTGCCTAGGCAGAAATTGTGCACAAGAATAGTATATTATTTCATGGTGCATTTTTCGTACAGCAACTACACCAGTGGTGTAGCACTATGAAATCACTTCCAAAATTTAGATGTTACTGAGTAAATGCAGGTATTATGAAAAAAAGTTTGACAGATATGCACAGACAATCACTTTTTATAATGATCGCTTAAAAATCAATTTATCTTGATTATCACCAATTATATTTATGATTTTATGTAGTTTTACGCATAACTATTTTTACACATCACATACCACCATAGTGAATTTCGTTTATAAAAAGGTTAGTTATTATAGTTCATTTCAGGTAAGAACGATTCAAAGGCTCTTATAAAACTACGATTTTAGCCTTTTGATTGGCCGATCACGTTTCCCTTACATTAAATGCAGGATTCAAAACAATCTTGCTGGAAATGAAAGCAACAAATATGTTCACATATTACCGGAATAGATATAAACTTAAATCTTTGAACTGCTTAAATCTATTTATGATGCAATTGACTGAAATCCAAGTGCGATTTTTGTGCTTATGTGAAATTGGTTCGCATTTTGACCAATTAGAACAGGGGTCGGCAACCTTTTTCGGACGGCGGGCCATTTTCACAATAAAATTTTTTATGCGGGCCGCACATTGAAATGTAGAATGTAACTTGAATAGTGCTTTTATATCATATGCGAATACAAATATTATTGAAAATAAATATTGGTGCTTTGGCGGGCCGCACAAAAAGTTGCAAAGGGCCGCAGGTTGCCGACCCCTGAATTAGAACATTTAAATCGTAATCCCATACGAGTTATTAGACCGTTCTTATCTGAAATAAATAATAAAAATTTCTATAGTTTATTTTAGTTAAGAACGGGCCAAGAGCTCTTCTTGGAATATGATTTAAGTATTTTGATTGGCAGAAATGCGAAGCTATTTTACATTAACACAAAAATCGTACTTCGCAATCTGTCTGTTGCATTAGCTCAGTCATTTATCAATTTCAAATAAATTTATGCAGTTTACAGATTAAAAATTGTCAGATAATATGTGAATATTTTTGTTGCTTCTATTCATCGAATTTATTTCTAGATAGTTTCTTCAAATTCAGCATATTTATTATGTGTGAATTGTGTTTTCATTTCCGTCAATCAGAAGGTTTAAATCGTAGTACCCTACGAGCCGCTGGACCGTTCTTAACTGAAATGAATTATATTTGGTTTTTCCATTTCTTCCATAGATTATTAAATTCAGAAATGTTTCATGCAAAAATTACATCAAATCAACTTGAAGTGCTTGAAAAATTGGTATGATGCCAATTGGAGGAATACGAGAGGAATATAACTTTTTATTCTTACTTGAGAATTGCTGTTCTTGAAAAATACTGACATGAATAGAGTCATACATTTTTTTTTTTTACATCTTCAGTAACAAGAAAAATAATTTCATTTAAATAAAACAGTATATATCAATACTATAAAATTGAGGATCAAAAAAAAGTTTAATCATCTCGGCGTTTCTTATTTTTTGATACCAAATCATCTTGTCTCTTGCGTTTGAGTCCTGATTCAGAAGTTCTTGTTTCTCGCCGAGCAGGAGCCTCAAGTTGTGCCTGTGCAGCTTGTAGAATCTGTATTTGATGCAATGCTTCAAGCTGCATCTGCCGTGCCATTTCATACACAGACCCGTCCCGTTTATTATACATTAGAGCATTAGTAAACATGAGCATAACATCTCTCTGAAACTCTGCTGTAGTGCGAATAACACCATTCTCAATATTTTTTCGAATAGTTTGCAAATCCATGGGACGATATATAATACTGTGATATCCAGGAACTTGTTCATCAGTAATTGGTTTCAGGAATAAAGATGCGAATTTATGAGCAGCTAAACGATTATAAACTAACATCACCGATTTTTTCCAGGTACGGTAATCGCGATCATCATCAAAAATTGCGTTTCCAGATGCTGGGGAATTTGGAATTGAGTCGCTAGGAGTAGCTGGTGTTGCTGATAAGCGACGTTTTGTTTTTGATAGAACTTCTTCTTCTTCAGTCCACGGACTATTTGATCGCTCTGTGTTATCTTTTAATTTGTGTTTGCTGCTGTCTGATTTCTTATCGCTATCTTGAGAGTCTTTTTCTGAACCAGTTTCTTCCAAAACTTCATTTTCTTCCATGCTTGCATTAACGGCTTTTTCCATAACCATTAACATATCTATTTCTTTATCTTCTTTTTTACGCGTTCGGGAATAATCTCGTTTAGCTTTTCCAGATTTTTCTTGCTTAGTAACTTCAATAGACATATCATCATAAAAACTTTCAGAAAATTCAGGAGTAAAAGTAGATTTCCGAGAAAATTCAGGTGCATCAATATTCAAGTCTGTTTTACTTTTGTCATCAAGTTTATCATCTGACTTTTTAATATCATCAAAATCGTACTCATCATACACGCTCGTTTCTTTCTGTGCTGGTTTTTCATCGGCTGTAGATTCTTTATGAAAATCTGCATCTTTTTCTTGTTTATTTTTAATGATATCTCGTTTTATTTCGGAGACTTTTTTATTCATTTCTTTATCGCTGTCTTCATCTTCAACAACAATTTCTACAATTTCAACTGAGCCCGGTTCAATCTCTTTACCAGTAGTACGTAATTTGACTGGGATTATTTCTTCTGAAAGTGTATTTGTTATTATCGTCTCAATATTTTCTTTCGATTGGTCATCATTATTGTCCATTTTTACTTCATTTGTAATATTTAAATTAGATTCTTCCAATATTTTTTCATCGCTACTGATTTTACTATCATTATCAAAATCGTAAACATCACCTTGATCTTTAATTACTTCTTCAATAACTTCATTTGGTTCCTCTTTAACTTTTATTTTCGTGTCATCATTATCTGTGGTAATTATTATATCTTCTTCTACACTTTCGTTTTTTTGGTTTTCCTCTTTGATCTCTAGAATATTTTCAGTTTTTATTTCTTGTGTCTTTAAAACTTCTGGCTCAATTATTTGCATAATTTTATCACTAATTTTACTACTTTCCAGAAGAGAATCTTCGGCTGTAATCTGTTTAAACTCTTCTTTAACTGTGGTCATTATAGTGTTGGAGCTGACGGCAATAGTTGTAGTGGTTGTTACTGCAATGGAAGTATCCGGTTTGGAGAGAGATACGAGTGGTGGAATATTAACAACTGGAGTCGATGCTGGTTCTTGACTGATGGCTGTGCTCACTAATTGTTGCAAACTAGGTGACACTGGAACACTAGCACTTGTATTCAATAAACTAGCTATTGTAGGCGACGTAGTTGTCCCACGTTGCGTGATGGCAGAATGTAAAATAGAAGATGTAACATTGGGTACATGTGAAGGTGTTTTCAACAAACTTGTCAGTAGAGGTGATAAAGCCGGTTTAGCAGTTTCTTGTGTTGATGCAGATTCATCAGTCTCGGTAATAGATGCATCTAAAGATTCTGAAGCTTTTCGTTTCTGTCCAATAACTGGAGAGCTTACTTTTGCAACTGGACGAGATGCACGTTCTATTTCTAATTTACGCTCTTCCCGCTGTTTTAACCACTGTGCATGAGCAATTGCATCTTGTTCTTTTCGTTTTTCTTCTTCATCTATTTCAGCACACATTTGTTCTATCATGCTTTCAGTAGCTGCTCCTGATCGAATCAATTCCATATCTTCTTGAAGTTTCAAGTACTCACGTTTTTCTTCTTCCATTTTCTTTCGTAATTCAATCACTCGTTCCTCTTTCAGCTTCTTGAGAATACTTTCGCCTGGAGTTTCTATAACTGTCTCTGAACCTGACATTCTCTTCTTACGTTTTGGTGTTTCGACATTATCTAGAAGAGAACCGTACTGTGCAGCACAGTTTTTTTGCGAAAACCAATCTGGAGGACGATTTGGTTCGGCAAAAGGTTTCAAGGCACGGCTTACTGACATCCAGTTCTGATCACCGCTACGAACTACTGCTGAAGCTAAACAAAGCTGTTCCCGTATTGACCATTTATCCATTGGTACTCTTCGTATTTGGAGCCGCTCTTCTATTGTAGACATTTTCTAACCTAAAATATGGATTATATAAATCATTCAAAAAAAAACAACAAATATTCACTTCTACCTTTTTATCTTTTTCAAATTGAACTGATTTAAATGATTATTATTTCATGATAATCAATTTGCTGCTTTCAAAACTACATAACAACTGTTTATATTTTCAAGAGCCAAACAAACACGCAATTCTGACAACAACAGGAATTTGTATCATATCATTGTTACCAACTATGCTAATGGCAAATAAATTTATGATCGCAGCGCCGCAGCGGATATTTTTGAACTAACTGAGCTAGGATAAACTTGAAGTTTACATGTATAATAATAGGCTTGTTACGATTTTTGCAGATAATAATCGTGAATATGAAATAAAGATTTACTTTTTCATGGATATTTTTTAAAAATATACTGCTCGTAAGTACCAGATAAGTGAATTATTTCATCTGTTTATTTATATTTAATTCATATTTTTAAATTGAGCTTAACCTTTAATTTCTAGATAATGATATTGAAACTTCAAGAATATTTTGATGCAAATGTCATGTCACGCTGTGTAAATGAGAGTGAAGAGCTAGTAAATGCTTGACATATTTTATTCTGTCGAAAATTAAATAATGATAGTGACAAGAGAGTATTTTTGCATGCTCTTTGCAAACAAACATCAAAAGTGCTTGAGAATCCGTATGAAATTGAATTGTAATGAATATGATGCCTTGAAGATTGAGAATATGACTTGTTCTTGCAAAGCAGGAAACAGCGACAGTTGCAAGCATATATCTGCAGTTTTTTTAATTGTGTACCATGTGTTGAAAAGTTGAAGTGATGCGAGAATGCCTTTTAATTTTGTTGAATAAACATTAGATTAGTATTTATTAGTTGGACTGTTTGTTGTTTCAAAAAATTTATCAATGATTTGAAGATAATTTGTATTTGTAAAGTATACCTGGATAAATAGAAAACAATCCAGACAAAAATATATTCACCAGTTGCAATATCTGAAATGTCCTGTATGAAAGAAAAGATTTTGAAAAACTCTAAAACTTTGGACTCTAGCTTCTTTTTCAATTTAAAAGTAAAAAGTACAACAAAAAGAAATAGCAACCTTAACATTTCAACTGTCAGGCAGCGAATGCGTAGGCTATGGCTTTGTCAGTCACAGTCATTACTACTACACTTAATCCTCCATGGTGAATTTTTGTATTTGAAATTTCAATCAATAAACACAATATTTTCTCATGAATTTTTGCTAAAATCATTCAGAATTATTATTTCATATATGTTTTTTATGAATACTAATTAAATAACCGAATATAGGATATGATTTATTGATTTGATTATAAGCTCATGTATAATATATATGTAGCGCGCCAAATCTATCCTAACATCTCCAGTTTGAAATTCTGCCACCAGATAGAGTATCGCTTATGTTTATTTGCCAATACAAGTGAGCTGCGGGGAGGCGAGAATTCACGTGATACTAACTTTTTAAACAAATCAGACCTTTTTTCGTCGGAATATGTTGCATTGTGGGATGTGTAGTACCTAAAGGCAAGTTTACACGCTACGATAATGCTAGCAATCTATCGTAGCGATTGAATTGATACGATTTATCGTTGTGTCTAAAGAGAAAATTATAGCGATTTATTGGAATTGGAATTAAATTGGATGGTTGATGCAGGCCAGCATCAAATTCTGCGAATCGTTACGATTTCAGTTTGCATTGCTGGTTTAAAAATTGTAGTTGAAAATTTCATGTCCTTAAAGCTTCTTCCGTTGGCAAGGAATCATAAGGTAGCTGAGAGTCTTTCGTACGGAGATATCGCTCTTTTTATAATAGTATCATTTTTCACACTAAACCCAACAAAAGTTTTTTTATCCATTCTTAAATAATTCTGCCGGTAATTGGGTTCATTTTGCAATTCTTTCAATAATTTTATATAAGAAAATGCATTTTTCTTCAGCAACCACTGGCGGCTTTACTTTTTTCTTGGTCTTCGCGATTTTTCACTTTTCTTATTAAACAAACTATAAATAACGACCACAACAGTACTTCCTATATATGGCAAAAACTAACTGAGTGTACCACAGTCGATAATGAATATTGGACAAGAAATTGTTGCATGTAAACCAGGCCCCCACAACTCTCATTGCCGGTCTACTATAAATGTGTTCGCTGACTGCGTCAAGCATGTGGACGTGAGAGGTGAGAGGAAATGTTTCAAGATGGCGGATATGTAGGGCCTAGTTGCCAATTGAAAAGCGTTTGATTTTAGTGTTTGTGTCGTTCAATACAGTCAGATTATAGTAAATAAATAATAATTTAATAAAGTGATAGCCGTGTGACAAATGAACATTCAATTTAAATGCCTGGCAAATGTTTTGTCCCGAATTGTAATTCTGGATATGAGAGTTGTAAGATAAAATATACAGCCTTATTCATAGTAAGCATGATAGTCGGCGACTAGAACCGATCTAAGTAGTCCTGACTTAGTACGGAACTAGAGTTATGTATTCATAGTTCAAATTTAGACTAGTATTAACTAGTTCGAAGTTAGTTCGCAACATTCATTTGGTCTTGTTTGGTTTTTATACGGCACATGCGCATTAGTACATGAACTGTCAAAATGTTCATTGCCAAGTACAATAAAGCAAAATATTCATGTGCTAATTAATTATTATTCTTTATTTTATTTTGTAATAAAGTTCATTTTTTTATTTTTTATCCATGTAATGAAGTAAATTTTTCTATTCTTTTAATATACGTCGTAAATAAAATGTATGTAGATTTATCTTTTTAAATAAAATTGATTTCCGTCGATACATTTATTAGTAGGCAATTAGACGGAAGTAAAACTTGTTTTTATTTTACGCCCTGCTAAAAATTATCATACTGAATGCGTTATCAATACGAAATATGATCTATTTGAAAAACTAATTAAAAGAAACTTGTTATAAAAATTACGAAAAACTAAATACATCAATAAATAATAATTTATCGAAATTAAAGAATTATTGATATAAAACGAACTATCTAAATTCTAGAGTAATGAACAACTTATCTGTGAGTAATTTTAAATTCTGTTTTATAATATTTTTCAAACGGATTTACATGTATTGAATAAACTTTTTTAGATTCCTACGATGTTCTAGAATATCATTTATATTTTGTATATCGTTTGCATTATTCATAATATCATCTATTTTTCACAACAAACACGAAACAAATACAAAATTATAGGTTAGTCCGCGGCTATACAAATACGTGAATTAAACTTCTTTATTTGCTCAAAGAATTAAAGCACTCGCGCTAAACGCGCTCGTGATTTTGGACTTTCTTCTCGCAAATAAACAGTGGTTTAATTCACTTGTATAAATAACTATTAAACTAGGTCCAGTTTCATAAATGAATTTAATTCTCATTCAAATTTACTCACAAAGTAAATTTGTATCAAGTCATTCAAATGAAATCTAAATTTTGACAATGTTAATGAATTAAGTATAAGATAATTTAAAATAACGTGTATTTGTTAAAAATAAATATAAGTGCCCTTAATACAGAAAAACTATTGCGTTGTGAAACATTATGTATAATATAGAAATATAATATTTAGAACTGAATCTAATTTTTGTTTAACTTATGTTTTCATGTTTCCTTTATTGAAAGTTCGAACAATTTTCTTGTAATTGAAAACATATCATCTATATGTATTCTTGAAGATTAAACACATTGTTAATGTATTGTTCAAATATTTCTCAATTATTGTTAATCGCATGTGATCTCGGAATTTATCCAACTGAGTTTCTTGCATAGGTAATAATTAAATATTAAATATTAAATATTACTCAATGAAACACTAATTTAACAAGTATATCAATTTTTAATTGAAGTAAAATATATGCTGTAAACATTACATATATGGTTAGCTTCAATATATAAATGATTTCGTAAAATTTTGTAAGTTTAGTGTAATTATACATTAAACACTGTTGTAAAACAGGCCTTACTGATGTAGGCGTCTCTAGCGGCGACAGCGCGAACTATAACCATCTCAGCGGACGCATTTTCGGGGCGAGTTAGGTTACCTACTATGTCTTGTACCGTGATGTAAACAGTACTTACTCTTTCGATTTATTTAAACAATAAATTGCATTCTTTCAGCGTTACGATACATCGTAGCGTGTAAACTTGGCTTCAGAAAGACAGACGATTATTTCGGATTTTTGATTAAAAATTGGAAAAACTGGAAAGCTGTGTACTTCTAACACATAAGGGGCTGGCTCCAGCGAAATGTCATTGGAGAGAGTTCATCCTTGTTCATTTTTACATGCTATCTCTATCTAACGCGACAACTGCGCATGCTCTGTAAATCGGCTCAGCATAACCAGAGGCGTCGAGTGGACTACTTTTCTTGGGTAGAATCATTCATTATCTGTATCATAGGCGTGCGAGATTCGATAATGAAATAGATGAACGTCAAACTAGCAGGTCAGACAATAAGCCAAGATGTAGCTGATGCATTAGAATTTCTAAATAATTTAAAAGCGAAGGAGTTTGAAGGTTGTGAAGAAACAATTAAATTCATTAAATTGATAGATAGGATATTCGACCAGTTAAATGTTGGGAATATTTTGGGAATCGGCTTCAAATCACCAATTATTCGAATGCTCAGAAAACTTTTGCATGCGGCTTTGTTACAGCAATGAGGGGTACAATTAATTTGGTTGAATATTTGTTTTCAATTGAGCACTTGGAGTATTTCCTGCCTTACAAAATATCACAAGACCATATCGAATTATATTTTTCAGCCATTCGGCAAAGAGGAGGTTGGAATAATAATCCTACTTCCAAGCAATTTACAAGGGCTTTAAGACAAATGTTGTTTAGCGGACTGATTTCTCCAAGCTCCAATGCAAATACCATAAGCACTGAACACTATTGCCCAACTGTTTTCGAATTTAGATCTGTAGATCGTCAAGTAACTCAAAATACACCGCAAACAGATGATAGTATTGACAAAAATTTAGAAAACTTATGTACACAATTTCATCTAGATGGATACATTGATAATATTTTGTGTTATATAGTGGGTTACATTATTTTTAAATCAGTTAAAAATGTTACATGTTCACATTGTAAAGAAATAATGGTAAAACCCGGTAATGATCACACTTATTGTAATGTAAATAGCGAATATTCATTTAAAAATTTTGTAAATCGGGAGGGATCAACTGTAGCGAGTAAAATAATTTTTTTAATTGTAGAAAAATGCGAAAAAATGTTTCGGCCAATGAAAACTGAATTTCAATCAAAAAATTTTAAACAAATTGTAATTAGAAATTGTGTAGAATATTTTACAACGAGACTGTTTTTATTTACTCCTAAGCATATCAACATTTTAGAAGTAGGAGAGGACATTCACGAAATACAGATAATAAAAAAAGTTTGTGAAATGTTCCTAAATATTCGTTGCAAATATTATGTTAAAAAATTAAATTTGAATTTGCAGAGAAATAAGACAACTGTGAGATCAAAATTAACAAAATTAATTCAATTTTCTAATCTTTAAATGATGATTGTAAATTTGTGAGATGAATAAAATAAATCTATTTATGACAAACCATCACCAATTATATTTATAATTAATAATGTTTCCTCTATATTTTCCTATTCACAATATAATGTAACGTATTTTTTATTCATTATTCAATTTTTAATGGAAAAAAAATCATTACTGTAGAACCCAAAGAAAACATTTTGAGAGCCGCATTAGAAAGAGATAGCCTCTCTCCATTTGTGCGTGGTTGCATAATCTCATTTTGGAGCCACGAATACTCGTCTGCTTTCCGGTCCATATATGATTAGAGGTCACTCGCGGCAGCACTGTGCTTACAAAATGGCGGATCAAAAGTGGCTTACGGCGAGTTTGTAATCTGTTTACAATGTAGATACGTTGACATTCAGCAAAGAAATATAAATATTTTGTTGAATGATTTAATTCAATTCTAATTGTGCGGGAAAGTATTGATTTTCTTCATTCATAATATAGTTTTTTCTTTTAAAATCTTATTTATAGACTCTGCGAATAGATTGCAGCGCCACAAGTGGTTAATTTTGATAGTACTAGCAGGTAAACCGCAATCGTTATCATTGCATATGATTTCAGAATATATGCATCAAATTAAAATAATAAAGCAATTTATAAGTGAATTTAACATGAAAATTGAAATACCGTGGGTTGTATTCCAAACTGTAAAACAATTGCGGAAACACAAGAAAACATTTAAACATTGCTACAAGTTGCATTCAAACGACATGAAATAGGAATAAGAAAAAAAATGGATTCAGGCTATTAAACGAGTAAAGAAAGTAAAAAGAAGTCAATAATAATTATAGAATATGTATTGGAAGGAGAAATTACTTGATGAAAATAGAAAATTTATGTAAGAAGTTAGATTAAACAATTGCACACTGTAGCAATTTTGTATGTATTATTCTTATGTATCGGATAAGTTTTTAAAAATGCATGCAAAATATCTCGCGTTTCGTCAACCTAAGGCAATATGAAAAAATGTACTTTCATATGACATGTTTTGATACGTCTGATATGTAGCAACCTATAATTAATTACTTCAAAATAACTTATTTTACTTCGATGAAAACTTTATAGGGACAAAAATTAATCGACATGCGCGGAAATGAAACTTTTATCCAAAAACAGTTTTTCTTCAATATTAAAAACATGTTTATTTTTTTGCACTAATTTTCTTTTTTTAATATTGTACTCCGGATACAACCAGATTATGGATTGGAACTGTTCCTATTATAACTCTATTAGTAATCATTCTCTTGTATTTTTAAACTTATTTCAAGCTTCAATATAAACTTTTTAGCTTTTATTTACTTATTCCACGCAATGACAATTCAAATATTTACCTGAAGCTACTTTCAAAATTTACCACCTCGAGCGCTAATGTCGCAATGATTTTTAGTTGTAACCACGAAGGAGAATAATAGAGGAGCGGACACTCAGTTGGAAAACTGAAGCCTAATATGTAATGCGGCAGCTGTGAGAGACTTAGCGATAGCGGGCCCAGCTTTGCGTGCGTCATATGCAGAAATAAGATTATATTTCAATTATTTCCAATAAAATACAATTGCCAGATAGATTTCTTATTTTCATTATGTTAAATACTACATTATCTATTAAATGGAAGGCAAAAGTGAAAGAAAATTAGCATTTCTATTCATTAAAACCTGCAAAGAATTAGTACATTATGATGAAACCTGTTTTATAAACGTTTCTTTGGACGCAAGTTTTCTGATTATAAATTATAATAGGCATATAAATAATTTGATGAATAGTTTATATTACAATAGGCGTGATAAAATTGAAAAGATATACACAAACAATTTCTTATTCACTAGAAGAAAGGTAGAAATAGAAAATGCTGCTCTGCAAAAACTTTTTGTTTGTTGAACATGAACGAAAAATTTAACAAAAATATAATATATATCCACGATCTCACAAAAAGTAGCAGTTTTTGACATAATTTCTGAGGTAAAAAAAGTTATGAAATTAAACTGCGCAATAAAAGTTATATTACTTGACTCTATTCTATCAGTAAATACTTCAAACATAGTTTTTATTACTCATGCAGGATAAGTACTATGTTGCACTTATTTCTCCGGGTGGTGAATGGCTATTTGGCTTTTGCGTGCGCTAAGTATAATTTACCGCCTGGAAAAAACAAGCGCAAAATGGTATTCACCCGCATTCGTGATAAAAAATAGTATCTACAACTCGTGCGGTGATGTCAGTTGTCCACTTGTGTTCTCGTGGGCAATCGAGAACTTATCGCACTTGTTGCACAATATTCTATTGTTAATTTCAATTTTTCGAGAGTAGCACAGGAGAATTAAAAAGCCACAGGGCTAACAAGAACACTTGCTTCGCTACCTTTTGATAATTTTTCACTCAAAGTCTAGGTTAGATACGTATAATAATTTGAAACATTGATATAACCTTTCAATTTCTATCATAGAACTGTCAGTAGATCTGCAATTATAATTTTAAAATAATTTCTACTCACTTTTACATCTCTATTCATTCTTTTGTAATATCCTCCTCTCTGAAATGTTTTTCACAAACGTAATCTATAATTTCCAATGTTCTATTCTGTCGTGTTATGTTCTTGCGCCTCTTATTTAATAAAATATCATTTTTGAGTACAGAAAAAAAAACAATATTTCTCCTTACAAGTTCTGTACTTACTATTACAACTTGGCACAGAACATTTTCTTCCTAATTTACGATATATTTCCACATGAAAATACTAAATAGAGCGAAGCTCGCCATTTACTTCCATACAAACATGGGCCCGCCTCTACCTATCTCTCAGTTACCTTCTCTCTCTAACAATATCACATTTTTGTCTTCACTTTTGCAGCACAGTTAAGATAGAGAATTGCATAGGCGTGGTTGTAACTGAAAGACTGCTTGAGGTTATAAAATTCATAGCTTAAAAGAAAATAATATTACAGGAAATTATTTACGACATTTTTATATTGTACATTTCAGCTTGCAGTTTTCTCTGCACGAATTTTTCTAATTCATACATCAAGTAATTTGTAGTTCCCAAACTTATACCTTCTTTTTTCATTTTTAGAAAATTTATGGGAGCTCAAATCCACAATTCAACTAAATTTGGAATGACATCCATAAACACAACAATTTTCAACACTTCTTCGTTTAGTTTTCATATTTTGAAGAGTATAGTCTTAGTGCCAATTCACAATGTACGTAAACGTAAGGAGTACGTAACCATAAACATAAACATAAAGTTGAACTACTGTATTTCAATGCCCGTGTTCACAATGCTCTTACGTATTTCTTACGTACACATATTGTCATAAGAGCTATGTAATGAAAACGTAAAGTTGAGATAAATTCAACTTTGTTATGTCTACGTACGAAACAACTAATAGCGCATGCGTCAACTTTAAACACATGTTTTCATCTGACTGTTGACAATACCCTGGATCGAAACATACTTTAAATATTATTGACATAGAATTATTATTAAAAAAAATAACAATTTCTTCTTCGTCTTAATATTTCTCTCGTTGGCGACTTTTATAACGCAGTTTCAATCTGGTTTCAATAATAGTGAAACAATCGCAAGATCTTTATCAGACATCATACAATAAAACAAAACAAACTAAACTCCAAATTGTTAAAAGTGAAACATAAGTGAAACCAAAGAAAAACAGTAAACACGAAACAGAATCGAAATCAACGGAATATTTGAAAATGACAGTCAGAGAAACCAACACAACACATCAAAAACCCTAATTTGTACCAACGTAAAATAAAAAAAACACTTTATTTTAATATTTTACGTTACGACCATTGTGAACATACATAATTTCTTACAGTTATGTTTACGTACATTGCGAATTGGCATTTAGGAAAGACTAATTCTAGTATAGCAATGAAGTTATATAATTTAACAATAAAGTCGTGAGCCAAGTATTTTTCACTGAATTAATTAGAACAAATCCAATAAGAACTATTGTAGTATAAAATTTTATATGAATAACCCCAAAAAAGCCACAAAATATTGCTAACAAAACCAGTGACATAACATAATGATCATAATGGATATTAAGTTGGATCCACTGTACGATGACCGCTTGGTGGCTACGGGTTAATTTTAGTTACCAATTGGCAGCTAAAATTACCGTTGAGGGTAGTACAAAATGGCGGATCGGTAGGAGTGAGGAATAGCACCCCGTTGCATTTCGCTCAATTTTCAAGAGATGGCCTTACTAGCGATTCACTAATGCAATCAAATTTTGTCAGTGGCACTGAAACAGTGTCGTTATTTATAAAAAAAGTGCAGAATTTCTTTACGTATAAAGTTGCATTCACAACCACTTTAGACTCTGCTTAATTTGCACTTGAAGTTCAAATTACGCAGGTTCAAAATTTGTATCATTCACAACCACGTTCAACATTGCTTGAAATTTTGTAATGCCATCCATGAACACAAGTACAAAATAATGCAAATATTAAATACTTTATTCTTCTTTTCGTTTGAAAGAATATATTTTCAAATTCAGTGGTCAATTCCTTGCGAGGCATGAAGAATAGTTGTTAGTTACAGTTATCTATTTACTTGAATTTCAGTTCTTATTGAAGAATGTTATAAGGTAAATGAATATAATAAGTTAGCAAACTTCATAATTCTAAATCCAATAATCTTTCGTCCATATTAAAGAAAAAAAAAGATCGATTAATGAAATATCAAACCAAGCTTTATCACCGTCAATTCACTGTTTGCATATGGCTTCTATTATTCTATTTAGCGACTTGAAGTGAAAGTTTGCACTTTGCAAACATTGCAATCCGAACGTAAAGTACGCAGACTACAAATTTTAGTTGTGAATGGTTACTACTGAGCTTAACTTTTAATTTTAAGCTAGCATGAAATTGTGCCATGCTCAAATTCGGTTGTGAATGGACCTTAACAATTGTTAACTTGCGACTTTAAGAAACATCCCTGAATATTACCACAATTGCGCTGTGCGCGCCTCTGGGACAAAACTTGAGAAAAAACCACACACCTCGAAGGGTGAATTAAACTTCTCAATGTTGGGCTGAAGCCCAGTCTAAAAATAAGAGCTCATGTGTAATGATGGCTGTGAGTTAACCAGCTTACACCAACACCAACAGATTTGCTACAGATTATCAATTGCTTGAAGACTACTGCTTACATAACAACAACACGTGAGTCCTGTGCGCAAGCGCTCTACTTCGCTATTCTTCACTTTAACCCAAAATTTTGCGAGTTCATGTATATAGAGATTTATAGCTATGCTATCAGCGCCACTGTGAGTAAAATTCATAGAGAAGAGATTTTGCGCGAGGTTATTGCAAGTGGAAATGATTTACGAAGAATTTGCTGTATTTAAAAGTTGTAAATCAATAGAAATTATGATGTTACAGATTATTATTGTTCTGAATTTGACTCTTCACTTTTATAGTACATTTATGTTTCAGATAAATAATTCAATGAATAATAGCAGAATGACGAAGGATCTAAGATTTTCCTTGATAGAATATTTTCGAAATATTAAAATTAAAATGCCAGAGTAGTTTACGTAGGTGCAGAAGTTTTTAATGCTGGACATATAATTATTTGTGGCACTTCACGTGACAACTCAGATTTAAATATAAAATTGTATAATTTATGTTTGCAAACTTCTGCGTTGCAGTCACCGCCACACAAAATTGAAGAAATACTTTCATAAAAGAACTCACTCTCTTTCCAATTTTGAAAGAATCAATTCATACTTCTTTTCTACTTATAAATTCAAAATCATTAAATTCATTTTTCACTTTAACCTTACTCTTCTGTTTAAGAGATAGGAAAAAATTTAAGCTTGACTTCCGGTTTTTTCAAAAACTACAGCCAGGTACACAACAATATGTAGTTGATATAATTATTCAAATCAAATATTCAAATATCAAAGCTTAAATTCTTAATAAATTCAGTAGAAAGAGATAAAAGAATGTTACTGACGTTTTACGAATATCTCTTATTGAGCTACTAAAATTTGCCACCAGACTGCGTAGCGCTTAGCTGGAAGTCCCTATATTCTTGAGCATAACAATCAATATTTACTGCCCTATAATATTGTTGATTACAAGTTTTGATTTAAATAAAATTATGCTGGCTTTGTAATCCGAAAGTCGCGGGGTCGAATTTCACCGACGGACAAAAAATTCAGTAAGATTTTCACTGAATTATGGTGTACTCTCCACAAAAACTAAAAGTACCCGTAGCTTGATGACAGATAACCGCACCCTACGGCTGATGAACTTTAAGAGTCTGCCACATTTGTAGCGGGTAAAAGGCGTGATTGATCTTTATTTTATTTTAAAAAATGAGGAGATTGATCGGAGTTTTAATGTTTTCATGAAATTAATGAAAATAAAATCACACACAAATGAGAAAACATAGCATTTTGATCAAATATATCAATGAATAGTATTAAAAACTGTAATAAAAATAAAATCAGCGATTTCATTGGTCAAAATGAGTTATTGTGTAATAGAAATTAATTTTTTATGGAATAATAAGTCAAATAGATTCCATTAAAATAGCCCAAAGCAAAGGCTACAATGAATTCTGAAAATCAATGTGCCCAACATTGGATACCCAAGTAACAATGACTGACGGTCGACCAAAATGTGACGTCGCATTTTGGTCATATTGAAGTCATAATGTGACCGTCATATTAAGACGTCATTTGACGTTAAACTGACGTCACACGTCAAGTCAAATTGTGGTCATAAATTGATGTCAAGAAATAACGTCATATGATGTTGAAGTGACATTATAATTTGATGTTATGTTTCAGTGTTTTACAAAATCATACTTATTCTTTATATGATTCTTTAGTCATATTTTTTTAGTCAGTGTGGGTATTTCTCAAGTAACCATGTCTGAAAATCAACGTTGTATATTGGTTGTATGAACGTCATACCTAGACGTCATTTTGTTACCTCAAATGTACGTAGAATCGACGTTTTTATTTACGTACATTATTCACGTAGTTTAAATGTAATATTTTAACGTCATATTCAAGTTGTATTGACGTCATAATTTGATATTATGTATTTTGAAAGTTGTTAACAAATAAACTGAAAACAAATATGGGAAAAAAAATTTCTTGATATTTTTAACCTATTTAAATGTTTATGAGTTATTTTTTTTTTTTTATTTTTATTCGAAAGAATCTTCGTATTCTGTTGTAAAAAATATTATAATTTTTCTCGATTAATAATTGATTTTCCAGAAGTTACGGATATAGACTTTCGTCTACTAAATTGTTGATTTCCATGCTCCAAATTTTTATTAACAAAAAAAAAATTATTGAAAAATTAAAAAAAAAATAATACATTTTTTTTTTAACTTGTACTAATGTACAGCAAATCTATTTTTAAATTATTTTTATTTATTTTTAATACGATTTTTTTTAACTAATTGTTATGAACAAATGCATTTCTTTTTTGAAAATTATGGTGGTCAGATTCATACAATTCCCGAGCAGGGGAAGAAAAAGAAAGCGTTCACTAAACTAAAATTCATTTTCAATTTCACTATTTCCAATTTTATACTCTTCACTGAATTAATGGACGAATATGGAGAGTGAAATAACTTTTTTTTACAAGCTCTGCTTGTTTACCGTGAATAATACGGGAATAAGAGAGTAAAATTTTGATTATTTTTCTTTCTTGAAATTATGTTTATTCACAAATTTTAGTAGACTGAATGGAACCCAAACAAAATATTTTAGATTTGAGGGATGAGTCACTTGTAGGCTGTCCAGCCAAGGCATGCAAGCCCTTTCAGATTCTTCGTGTTTTCTGTTTGACGAAGTTACATATGTATCATTTTTCTACTGTGACAAATCAAAGTAAGTTAATTATGTAGTAATATTCTGAATTTTTTTTTAAGTAATACATTATTCATTCGCGGAATGCCATGTGATTGTATTTAATGGAAACTCGGAGATAGCAGTGGTTGAATATCTTAGTCCAGAAATGGAATATTAGCAAGATGGCCCTATCATCAAAAGAATATTCCGATGAAACATAGGAACATAGTAAAAGAGCGATGGATGAATTCGATGTGTGTGAAGTAGAAATTATGAATTCATTCAGTTTGAAGTAAATTGAAAGAAATAGTTTGCCTTTGCTTTGCAGTTAATTATATATTTTTTTGTTGGTAAATATTTTGTCATATATAAAACTTCTTTTAATGTACAATTATAAGTGTTTTTTTTTATTCGTTTTTTTATTGATGTAAATAATTATATTTTTAGTTTCGTTGAATCCTATTTTGTATGTAAGTTTATATGTATAAATAATAAAATTTACATTTTATTCAATTTTTTTTTATTTACCAGTTTAATTCATTTTTGACGTTAAAATTGAGTAGTAAAGTGACGTTGTGGTATGCTATTAACAGTTATTATTTTAAACGTCATAAATTAACGTCACTTTCGACGTCATTAGAAAACTTAAATTCTACGTCAGCATAATGGTCTATTTGACGTCACAAAATGACGTCCGTAAGCTACTCGCTGAGACGTCTTGAGGATCGTCAATCGACCAGGTCTGTGACGTCGATACAACGTTGTATCTTGGTCACTTATGTTACTTGGTTACAAGCATACCATACATATTTTTAATCGCTTTAAATTCTTGAGCTGCTTACGCAATTTTATGAAAAATAAAATAAAAGCAAATATCACTAAATATAGTATTTGGAAATAAGTTCAAACTTTGAAAAAAAAAAACATATTTGTCACTGTTGTACGCATCAACATTGACAATCAATCTAATTTTGTCTAAATACCGTACTTTTAGTTCACGCTTCACGATGAACTGTTAAAATACGCATGTATGATTATTCTACTGTGTAACTTGCAAAATATGTAATTTTCTATTATTGGTACATTCCACTAGGCGACCGCAATGCTCAAATCGTCTCAATGATCGTTCCACAAAAAGATTGCGATTTTTGCGTTCAAAATCAATCAGACATAGATGACGTCATTAGTAGCAACCGCTTCAAACTCATAACATCCATGATTGAAAGATGAATTGAGACGGTCGCTGCAATAATTTTTGCAGAAATCACCAAAAAAATTGAATTCATTGAAAAGGTGTCATTCAAATTTGTATTTTCGATTCAAAATTATGCCGATTGATTCAAATTTTTTATTTGTCAATATGACAAATAGCTTCATGGTTTCTAATTATCATTATTTATTATTTATGAGAGATTAATTCACACAGGCATATTGGATTTATTCAATTCATATAGTCTTGTCAAATTTTTTGTCGGTTTTTGCGCGTGCAGTGATCTTGAAGCGGTCTATATTGATGATGATGACATCATCTATGACGTATTGATCGTAAAATAAGCTTATCTCCCCGAGAGCTTCAAAAAAAATGTGACGCAAATTTTGCTCACTTTACGATGAGACAGAAAGTATCTTCTCTTTCCCCACCTTATGCATGCGCTATTTCTATCATTTCCACAGTTACGCTGACACGCAGATCTATGGTGGCGCAGACACGAAGCATACAAATATTTATATTCATATCTTCTGAGCCCTGCAAGTTATCGAAATGAAACAGACACGAATATTTAGGTTAAAATTTCTGCTTTAATCCCTGAAATTATTATTAAAATCTGTCTAGTCGTTTCGGAGCCTATTCGAGACAAATTTTCGGAAAGACAGACAAAAATTCTGAGAATGATAATTTATGAATGGACATCGTTCAAATAGCAGTTCTCATTCAAATTTTCGCATTCATTTTGAAATCACAGATAGATACTTCAATTATATTTATCTGTATAGATAGATAATGTAAATAATATTTTAATTTTTTCAATAGATAAATTTCAATAGTCAATTGAATTTTAAAATTAGGGAGTTTTTGCAAGCCTCCGCTATTGATACGATAACGCTAACGTGAAAAACTTATTTTTAGGGAATGCTTGCTCAATAATGCTTGCTTGAATTATAGAATACTCACAAGAAATTTCAAGGATTAGCAAACATGAATAACGTTACAATGAAGTTATTTGTTAATTTCAGTACGGATGCATAAAACTCTCTATTGTTTGTGTTATATTTAAGACGTCCTTCCTGATATTAGGCGAATCATGTATCTATTTTCGCGCGAATTTGAAAAAATGAATCCTGCAGCATGTTTACTGCAAAATTTCGTACAATAAGTTAGAAAAGGTTTTAGTGGTTTGTGTATTTAAAATTGAATGTTTTGTCAAAGTTTTATTAGGTTTGTAATAAATTCGAATATGATTAGTGCTAACGTATAAAGTTAGCATGCAATTCAGATATCTCAGAAACTACACGAACGAAGTTTTTTGGCTTCTTAAGCTCCAAATTTCAAACCATGGAAATAATCATCATTAATTTCCTGTTGTCAGGAAATGAATGATTATTATTTCCTTGCTGATTGGATGCCGTTGTTAATTTTTCATTTTATAATCTGTCAAGTTGACATTAAAAAAAAATTGTATTGTAAGATGTGTGCATTTGCTGTGACCGTGATAGCACAGAAAATAGGAAAAACAAAATGTAATCGTAATTAATAAAATGAGTCATGTAAGTTATGCTTCGTACTTTCGTAGTATTAGTTTGCTGAAAATGTGATCGCAATTGCAGAAATTCGTTTGTAAAACCAATAAAATAGTTTTAAGTTTTACCAGATTCAAATAAATAAAATTCAGTAATCGGGTACTTCGGTACACTTGTTGCAGAAAGTATTATATGCAGCATGGATACTGAACGACCATTGTCATTATTGTTATATTATATGTATTTTCACTTAATATGTTACAGATTCACTTTATAAATAAATAAAAATTCTTTTAATAATACTGTCACAAATTTTATTGTGATTAATTTATTATAACAGGTTACAGTGCAAACATTTATTTTACAAACGTTCACAATGACGAAATCGCTCACAGTTACTCTTATTGAATGATTTTCTTCTCGCTAGCTCACGTGTCTTATATACCCTACTCCAACAATAGGCCAACATTCAAATGTCTGACAGTTGAACAACAATGAACCAGCATTCATCTAGAAACCATAGACTGTCAATCATGTTCGACAATTAAACACCGACTAAATTGTTGGTCAATGCTAACTAGGATTATAACTAATACAATTAATTATTGAATAAATAGCGAATTCAAATAAATAATAATATGAACTAATTACTAAAAAATATTTCACATTTGTGACAATACTATTTATTATAATGTCCATCAGTTTACAAAACTTAATATACATCGAAGTTGTTCTTCTTATGACCGACATAACATAATATCGATCCAATTGTAATACCACGTATCACTGATTCTAACTGGTGGCAGCACTTGCTAGTGCGTTCAGTATTAATCAATCTATTCTAATACAATATTTAACTAATATATCACAATTGTTATAGGTAAATTTGACTGCACGAAGCTATTCATTGGGCTTCGACTTCGCCTTCGCCTCATGCTTCGAACTCGTCTTTGTCTCGTGCTTCTACCTCGCCTTCATCGGGTGCATGCAATTTCACCCTGGATAATAATGTTGGTCGCTCGGTTCTAGTAGCTTAATATACTATTTTTGAAAGAGATCGTATAGATAGTATAAATTTTGTTTTGTTTTGTTGTAATCATAGTTTTGGTTTTGATTTTGTTACAAAGAAACAATAGATGGACAAAAAAAATTATTAATGATATTTAAAAGTTTTTTTTACAATATTTGTCTGAATTTTAGTGACATGATATAAATTTTGCCTGGATATATGCCAACATTTGATTATCGAGGTTTTGTGATTAGACATTCTCTAAGGCTCACTTGATATGATCGATATCATTTTATATAATTATTTATTTTAGCTACAATCGAAGAACTACCCATGAACTGCAGGATTAAGTTAGAAGAGTCATAAATCAAATATATCGCCAATTGTGCCAAGAAAATATTGATAATTTTGTTAGGGGCTGCTAGTAAAGTAGATGAGCTCATCCATCTTGATCAGAAAGTTTGTTTGAAATAAGAATTTTACCATTCTTCAAATAAATAACACTTTAAATCATGAAATAAAAAAAAAAGTTTTATGGTTTCAACAGCAATGTGCTGCCTTTTTCAAGTGTATAAATGTATAATATATACATTTATACACGCTGTGTTTCTGATAATTCATACAGAACTTTTTACCCAATAAAACATATTATATGTTTGACAGTCAACAGTCAAATCTTGTCAGAAATGCGGTCCAACACGCGCCACGTTCGACTCAGTCCAAATCGGAAACTAATACAAAACTGATCCTGAACTGCTTGTTGGAACAAACCTATTCTTTTTTTCTATCACGTTTCATGTTTTTTTCTGAGAAATGCACTACAATCTACATTTTGATGCTATGTGAGAGAGATAGCGTAAAACTAGATTAGAAGGGGTTGCATAAAAAAATGTCATAATATTATTCACTCTTTCCGATTCATTCAATGATGTAGACACTATTGGCGAAGCCTCCTCTTGATACATTTACCCTAATGCAATGTGGCTTTGAAATACCTCATTTTAAACTATTTTCTGAAAAATAGATAGAAACTAATATGATTTCAAATTTCCTTTGTCCGACATATTTAAATAATCGAAATACTCGTTAAAAATTAGCTAGCATTTGGGCTATCATCCAAATATAGAGAAATACCACAGAAATAAGACAGATATTTATTTTCTTACAGAATTAGTACTTGATTCCTTTCGAAGGCTTTAAACCTCTTAATTAAGACATACATAATGTAATCGCAATAGTTTTGATAATAATAATTTAAAGTCAATAAATTACAGTATTTTTAGTCTATGATATTATGTAAGATATATTATATTTGGCTTATAAGTAAATTTATAGACAGTGAGTTCAGCTAGAAAAGTTATTGTGGCAAAAACTAGTCCAACTATCCAAATAACTAGCACCCCTTCAATGTGATTAACTTTGAGTTTAATGGGTTCATCTTCTGAATGGTGCCCTGTTGCTAGAATATGAACTGCCATCTGCACTTGATTGTCCAAATAATTTAGTGACACAAGTGCTTCCCATATATAAGACAAACCTGCCTCATGAATATGTAATATTAACTTGTTTAAAGCCTGTATGAATGGTGAATTTTTACGAGTCATTAAGACACACTGCTCCCAGTAAATATCCTCTGCCATAAGCAGCAGATGTGGTACTGCCTCTTGAGTTATATAAGTACCAATTGCATAATGTCCAAACGGAAGTCTTTCAATAGAAAACGCAAAATCACGAGTTGTTGTTTTTCTGCTTAACTGTTGTTCTGTTCGAACTTTGAAATTTTTTACAATTTTAACAATATCAGGTTCTGTAGCGGAGAGAATTGAAAAGAGCCAAGCTTCGTGAGTAGCACCCCAATTCAAATCACTGTCAGCCAAATCTTGGACGGTGCGGATTGCTTTCTGATAACGTGGCACTGTCATACTACTGGCCAAACCACTGTTATAGCATGTTGCCAGCAACAAACTGAATACTAGCATACATGAAAGAATACAACGTATTGCAGCTTTGTCCAAAGCGCGAACTGTTGGCCATGATTGTAATAGATAAATACGTACCAACATCAGTAGCAAAAGAAATCTATCTTTTTCATCTTTCAAATCAGGATCATTTTCTCTGTAAAATAAATTGCTCATTTCTTATGAATTTTAAAAACTTAAAGTATAACAGAGAAACCTCTTGAAGTTTAGAAGTTCATCAAGAAATAATCGTGGATGTTTTTCAAAATTTATTGCACGGCCTTCAAGTGCACATTATCATTTTCTGGGTATTCTCAGAAAAATTGCTGTAATTTCTTGGTATTCGTGTATAGCAAACTGCAGTTTATTCATAATTTTTGCTGATGCTTATATACCCCAGTTCTCAGAGATCCCATAAAGAATGAAATTGAAAGAAGTATAGACAATTAAATATTCAATTAATTTGGTGATTCAGATTTTTATTTCAATAGAATGAGGCTATGGCTCGCATAATTATACAATGATAGTCTTGAGGAAACTATTTCTTCAACTTTTCACTCTGATATACTGGGTATCGAGCACGTTTGCCTGATTTTGTTTTACTCTTATTGAAGTGCAACTTTTTAAGTATTGTGAATTGAATTCTTGTGACGTGCCGACGTGCGACTGAACCACGTTATAAGAATGAATGGTAGCACATCTTCTTTGTGCTTTTACACAGCTGCTATAACTTCTGTATATAATGCGCTGAATGTTTAGCTTACACTTATGCAATTCCGAAAATTGACACAAAAAATTGTTTGTTCGCACCATATATCATACCGAATATCATCTTAGCTCCGAGTTCAGTAAAGTGGCGCTGAGGATTGCTCCAAAGGCATCAATGGCAGGCTACACTGTCAGCTATCCATACATAGAGATCAGTGCATATAATGCTAAGTGTTACACTAACTAGCGGTAAAATTTAGAGCTCGCGATTGAAAGATAAGTTATAAACAACAATATTAATATAAATATTATTTGTTTATCGGGAATACTTTTTTCACAAAGCAATGCATTTCAAATTACTACAAGGCTTCCAAAATGAGCAATTAACATTGCCCTTAACCTCGATGCAAATCTTTATTAAAAAAAAAATAGTCTATTCGCACAACTAAAAAAAAAAATAATAAGTACCTAACTGGTAATTAGATCTCTGGCTTAGATCATTTATAGTATCTATGTAGAATCTAGATGACTATAGATGGAAGGAATCCTATATCACACAATACATTTTTGCGAACGATTATGCCAGAAAGAGAGGAAAATATAGATAGCGTTAGACGTTAGAGGGACAAAGAAATAGAATATAATGAAATAAAGTGGAGTGAAACGAACTGCACGTGTGTATTTCATTTGCTATATTATAAATGATGTTAAGAAGATGCACTTTGCAACTAGAAAACGGCGAATAGATATTAATATATTTTACAGAAATAAGAACTCATTTCATCATGTGTTTATCATTTTGCGGGCTTGAAAAACCGAAATTTGATTATTGTCACGCTTGCGCACTTCATTTTTCCAGCTTTCTTACAATATGTGTTCCATCTCTTTCCGTTTCGTTTCGCAGTTTCTTCCATCTAAGATGGGGTCATTGTCAAGGACACTGTCAAACTTGGAATCCCCAACGAATTAGAATAGGGATCCATTAATTAGGGATCGTTCGTTTTAAAAACATTTTCTTTTTTCTATAGATAGATAGATGCTTACTTCTGAGACAGATCTGAGATTTAAACTATTCCTAAGAATAGAAGATCTAGTAAATATTCGAAGGAAATTGAAGTATTCTCTTGAATTGTCATAATTTTATTTTTTGAACTAATAGTTCTGTATGACGGGATATTGATAAGTTTTTGGCCTAGCACAGAAAGAACAAGCAAATCACAAAAACTATTTTTTTTTAATCAATGTAATCTTCTCTCAACTCTATAGACTTAATAGGTACAACAGTAATAGAGTAACCTCAGAACTTTAAAACAAATTCCCTGTTTTTCTCGGCAAAAACTGTTTCTCAAAGAGTTCCTCAAATTGCCCATATAGGATAAGGTATAAAGATGTTTATGAAGTAGTTTTTGACAGATCAATCTCAAAAAAGTAATATTTGACACGTGTACAAAAAAGTGAAATTTTATGGCCGCAAAAGGGGAATAGAAACATCTTTTTTGCTATGATCGCCTAAAAAATGTGTAGAACATCAGTTCCAGTTACTCTTAATCGAATTTTTTGTGTGTGGCAACCAATAAGACTTTTATCTAAATCTGAAATCTCCAATATACAAAGAAAATTATGGTCGAAAATAATTACTCGAGTGATGTGAAACCTCAGATATCAGCTACAAATATTTATTGCAAATGAAGACGGAATCAGTTTCGGATGAAGATAAAATTATCTTTTCAATAACTTCTAAATATCAATGGATTTTTCTGTCGCATTCTACGGAGTTCACTTACCGTCTTCTGAGAGCATAATTTAAATAATAAATCAGGATATATGATATTAGAGATATCAGGAAAGAAATCACAACGGCGATCCAGAGAACGAGGTTAAATGGAAAAAATGGCACAAGTAACCCAGACTGTAGAAGAGGAGTAGGTGCAAGACAAGTAATCCCTGTTCTTACAACAGGTAACGTCAAATCTAAGAATCCATATTCATGGTACCACGTGTACAAAGCACCAAATCCTAAGTCTGCATAGTCCATAGCCATATTGCCTAATATTCCATTTCCAGTCCAGTTATCGTAGATTTCACCCCATTCGGCTGCATTATCCACCAAAAAACTGGGAGTAGCATTGTGTCTAGCTGCAAATTCCAGAACTATTCGCATTTCTGTTCCATCCATTTCTGTTTCCCGTATTATGGAATATGGTTCATAATTAAATGTGGCCATTCGAAGTACACGCCCTTGTAAGTTGCTTAATTTATCAGGATATAAATTATTATTCCATTTGAAAGTTTGATTTATTGTATACCAATAATCTAATACTATTGTTTTATTATTATCACTTACACCAACAAATTTATGCGTAATTAATTCAAATTCAGCATTGCACATTTCTCCAGTGCCTGACGTATTAAAATCTGTTGAAGGAACTATAACCAACAAATTAGGAACATATTGTAGTTCAGCATGACTTGGTAAATCTTCTAAATTTTTAATACTAGTCTGCTCATTTGGCAAAATGAGATAACGGCGTCCACTGAATCTTTGATTTTGCATCTTCATATCGTATTCTAATTTTGTTATAACAAGCCCTGGGTTGTCAACTTGTATTATGAAATTTTGACAACCATATTTTAATAAATGTTCAACATCAAATTCAGTAGCTGTCGTTAGTTTTATATTCACAATAGGCAAATTGCTTTCATAATTTAAACCAAAACTCTGTGTTATTACAAAAGTACAAAAAGAATCATTCATGTAAGTGTTGATGATGATTTTGATCAAAAAGTCTAGATGAAATGTGAGACACATGTTTACATAAATGTTCACGATTCTAATCGAGAAATGTTATATCAGCTACGTTGTCATGTATTTATCTATGAAAATAATGGGGCAATTATTCTACATTAGTAAATAAGAGAAGACACAAAAGCCCGAGTTTGTTTAAGTTAACTTTCATGTCTCAAACAAACAACAATTACTTTGAATTAATATCAACATAAAAATTATTTTAAGAACTACTTTATGCTATTATTTTGTAGTCAAAGAAATGTGTGCTCAGCTATTGAAATAAAATACTATAACTGTTGCAATTATCTATGGTTAGATAATATTCAATGTATCTTGTTATCAAGTTTTTTTTCATGGCAATATTACTTTTTAAATCCATACCTATTTTTTTGCAACTACAATAACAAAGTATGTGTAATATTTTGTATCTTGTACCAATATGAAAAAAAAATTGGATGTGTTTAGGTGTGAAATGAAAGTTAAAAATTAATTTTCTTTTGACGTTTGTGCAACAGGAAATAATGCAACTACCATTGGTTTTGAGAATATTATCTATGTATATACCGCATGCCCGTAAACTAAATTTACAAAAAAAAAATAAAAAAGTTTGACTTTCGATTAAAGTTTTTGCTTATTATGAAACTACTGAAACTATTCATTCATTTTCCCTTGAATAAATAAGATGTAATCAGAACGCAGGCACATTATTAAATTGGCGCAGTTAATTTTCAGGTTGATTAATTAAGAAGTCCTTTCAGTTTTTAAAGATGTGGAAAAAATATATCTGAAAAATAATTTTTTTTTCTATCATTTAGCTAGTAAACGAATCTATATGTTCTCCGGTTTTTTTTTGTCATCACTTGAATAGGTTTTTGTTAACAAATCGACTTCACTGTCGTGTTTGTTATAACACACTCGATTTCGCTCCCCATCTAATTTCCGTACGGCACGCTACATATGAAAATCAATTTTTAAAGAGTAAACTCCAATAATTACCCGGAATTTGAAGCTTGATTGAAAAAAATCAGGTTAATTATCGATTGTTTTTCAATATTTCAAAATTATGTAACAGACAAATAAATTCATCTGAGGATGAAGAGAGCGTTCATTAAAAACTAAATACCGTTAAACAACCGACAATCCATTGAATTTTAAAATTTTAAGTCATTCTTATACTAGGAATCATTTCCTAAATCCACTGTGCTGATATGCCTTGATTTGAATATACTTTTCAATAATTTAATGTGAAATATAAACAGCTGATTACTAGTATCGAAAATTAAGCTTATAATTCCAATTCTACGAGCAATTCCCACAAATAACAATGTTTCCTCATTTCAAATTAACAATAATTAAATTAATAATGAAATGAATATCAATCAGGTCTTTCATCCAATACGGGTGTGTCAGACATTATTTTAGTGCACATTGATAGACTTGCGTGGTAAGAAATCCTAAAAACCTCATGCATAGGCGGAAAATAAATAATACATTCTTTGAAAAGTATTTTTTTAAAGTTTTATTGTTGCAGAAATGGAATATAAACTGAACTAAACTAGAATGGTTAAAATACAGGTTTTCATACTGTAGCGAATTTAAGTCTATAAATTAGTCATTTCAACTTTACTGGTGCTTACAATTATTGTGGAATTATTCTACATCGAGAAATGGAAGCGAAAATATTTGTTTTCTGGCAAATTGCTGATACCTTCAAGCGTTATTCTAGAAACGCCTAGACGTTTGCGGGAACAATGTAGTGGGGAGAGACCGGCGGTATATATTCGCTGACTAAGCGAGAAGCATTATTGATTTTTTAGCACAGTGACCTTATACTATGGATTGAAATAAATTGTCCTATTTAAAATAAATCAACATTCTAGAACATTAGAAGGGAAATTTACAGAACATTCCAGAACATTAGAAGACAAATTAGCTGAAAATTCTAGAACATTGAAAGAAGAGTTGCTAGAAAATTCTAGAACGTTAGAAGACAAATTAACTGAAAATTGTAGAACATTGAAAGAAGAGTTGCTAGAAAATTTCAGAACCTTGGAACAGAGAATGGATAATTATGAGAAGAAAATACAGGAATTGTAAGAAAATTTCTCAAAGATGACTTCATCACCGCTATCAGAATCTGTTGCATGTGAAGCGGGCAATGTAAGGATAATAAAAGAAGAGAATAATGCAAAGATCCACATTAAGACACCGGAATTTGATGGGAAGACGTCGTGGCCGATTTACCTTAAACAATTCGAAGCTGTTGCGAAGGCATATGGATGGTCATCTGCAGATAAGGCCTCAGCATTGACCGTTTCGTTGCGGGGAGAAGCCACGAATGTTCTTCAAACATTAAAAGAAGACGAACAAGGTGACTATGACCAACTGATCAAGCGGCTGGAGATGCGCTATGGCAACGCGCACCTCGAACAGGTGTATCAGACGCAACTGAGAAACTGATGCCAGAAATCGCAAGAAACCGCCTTCGATAGCGTTTTGGAGGGCTTAGTCACTCAAGCATTCATTTTTGGGGTTCGAGATAGCGAAATACAGCAGGCACTACGAATTTATTGTCCGAAGTCTTTAGTTGATGCATTATCGTATGCATTAGAGCATGAAGCAGCAAAACAAGCATCGCCTGGACAGTCCAGAGCTAGACAAATGAGTGCTAACAAACATGATGAAATTGAAGATTTGGGAACCCGCCTAGAAGAGAAGTTGCGGGGTATCATCAAGTCCAAAATAACTGCAGGGAAAAGACAACTTCGCTGCTGTGGAGAATTGGGCCATCCGCAGAGGCTGTGTAAGAAACCGAAGATTAAGACAGTAATCAAAACCAAAGAAGCAGAAGAAGAAAAACTTGTTGCCGTCAAGAGAACAACAGTAGTCGATGAGAGATGGCAACCGAAAGAGTTACGCAAAGACCAGGAGAATGATCCGGATTTGAAAATTGTACTGAAGTGGAAAAATGATAATGTCAGACCAGCTTGAGAGGATGTTGCACCACACTCTCGGAATGTAAAATCGTATTGGGCGCAGTGGAATTCCCTCGTGGTTGAAGAGGGCCTCCTGAAACGCATCGTAGAGAGTACGGACGGTACACGAAACAACTGGGCAGACACCTGCGAACATCTTATTTGGACGAGAGTTGCGCTTGCCATGCGACCTGATATTTGGTAGTAAACCAGGTAAAGATCTAGCAGGAGAAGACTACGTTAGCAACCTCCGAAGAAGAATGGACGACATTCATGACCGAGTTCGTTCAAACATCCAAAATGCCAGTGATCGAATGAAGGAAAATTATGACATCAAGGCCGAGAAAGGTGGTTATCAACCCGGGGATTTTGTGTGGCTTTATAACTTCCAGAAGCGCCGAGGGTTGTCACCAAAACTTCAGCGGAACTAGGAAGGTCCATATGAAGTGATGAAGAGAATTAACGACATCATCTACCGGATATGGAAAACTCCAAACGGAAAGCCGAGAGTCGTTCACTTTAATCGGCTACCCTTATTTGCCGGCGATAACCATGAAGACCGACATGGAGCCACGGTTCGACGAATTGTTGAGCAAGAACCAACCTTTGAAGAGTTCATGGCCAACTATTCCAACGGTCGTAAAGTGCGGTACGGCGAGACGAAAGAAGAACAACAAGACCTGTTCACAGTGCCTTTGAACCATTCCCTGGCTCACTGTGTGGCGAGTGACTTGAAGATGTCCCGAGGAATAGCGTCCGTTTTCAAGAAGAATTATGGAAGATTAGAAGAACTGGCCAACCAAAATCCATCAGTCGGGAAAACACTACACCTAAAGGACACCTGCACGGAGCACAAACGATACCAGTACTATATGGTGACTAAGTCATGCTCCTACCAGAAACCGACATACCACACTATGTGGAATGCTCTGCTCGATCTCCGGAAGCATCTATTGGACAACGACGTAATGAAGCTCGCAGTACCGAAGTTGAGTTGTAGCCTAGATAACTTGGATTGGAGGGTAGTAAGTAATATGTTGGAAATCCTCTTCCGGTCTACCGGAATAGAAATCCTCGTCTGTAGCTACAACCCTAAACAGCAGACGAATAATTATTGTGGAATTATTTTACATCGAGAAATAGAAGCGAAAATATTTGTTTTCTGGCAAATTGCTGGTACCTTCTAGCGTTCTTCTAGAAACGCCTAGACGTTTGCGGGAACAATGTAGTGGGGAAAGACCGGCGGTATATATTCGAAGCATTATTGATTTTTTAGCACAGTGACCTTATACTATGGATTGAAATAAATTGTGCTATTTAAAATAAATCAACATTGACATAAATAATTAAAGTTAAGTTATAGTGTAGTGTATAATAATCTTTAGCTTGAATTATAATTAGTTATTAAAAATAGTGTTAGTTATTTAATTTATTATTTTAATAAATCATAAAAATAAATAGTAGTGTTTAAAAACTTTTGCTCCCTAAATGAAATTAATAGTATATTATATAACGAGGGACTTAAGTGCTTGATTTAATCCTGAGGGTGGAGTTTATTGCACGAGACGCAGTCGAGGGCAATACTCACCTGAGGGATTAAAGGCACTTAAGTCATGTGTTATCTACGCTATTTTTCGCACTACCGTATTATATTGATTCACAATAGTCTAAAAGCAGATTAATTAATCTTACAATTTTGACAACTGCAAACTTGATACAAAAATGTTGAGTAGATTCACCATAGTAACAAGGCTGGCTACAGCAGTTATTCAATAAATAAGCTTGCTGTCAAAAAGATGAGTGAGAAAATTGATATTGATAAGGCTGCGGAAGAGATAACTGTAAAATGATTCTGCCAAAAGTCTAGAAAATTTATGAACAACAATACGATGCATTTGTGAAATTGTGTGAATTGCAATAATGCTAATACAAATTGAGAATAAAGGTTTGAATTCTAATTACAAAATTCAATTTGACATTTAGGTAAGTACTTTGACTATTTATAATTGTCATAGAAAAATTTGTTTATTTTTCTTTAGTCCCTTGGGATTCTTGATCATTTTAGATCCCCAGGGACTAAACTCAAACTTAAGTCCCAGAAATGAGGGATCAAATTAGTTGTTTACTCCCTGGAGTGCGAAAAATAAATAACGTTATAATACTAACTTAATGCTGACACGAATAATATGAGAGAATGAAATCATCTGACTACATTTCCATATACCTACATAACTCGGACACTAAATAATATGATTTCTAACAAGTCTTATAAATATAATAGATATCACAAAATAATTATGACAAATTTTATGCTGTAGAACATTTGAATATCAAAATTCTGAAACATTAATTTATTTGTTCAACAAAACTTCAAATAAGGATCGGTTTTGATACCATCATCTTAGATACGTGTATACAATTGCTCGCCGATCTAAGATGACGGTGTCAAAACCGATTCTAAGATTTCAAATTTTGGAGAACAAACAAATTAATGTTTCAGAATTTTCATATTCAAATGTTTTACAGCATAAAATTAGTCACAATTATTCTGTGATATTTATCTTATTCATATCCCGTAGCTGGCTTTATGCTCGATAGATGTTTTTACTTCTGCAGTCCATCTATCTTTCTGAGTTTAAACACTCTGGGATCCAAGCCCTGATTATATTGGGTTCTTGGCTATACTGTACTGACTAACCCCAATAAAGACGAAACACGTGTATACAGTTGCTCCTGCTCCCTGATCCAAGATGGAGTCAAAATCAATTCTTAGATTTGAAATTTCGCGGAACAAATAAATTAATGTTTCAGAGTTTTGATTAGTCTTCAAACGTCTCAATGCGCCAGTATTTGAGATAAAGTGTCACTGATTTGAAACAGCTATTTATATAGGTTAGAGAGGAGTTAACGGCTCATGTGTCACTTTGTCTTCAATTGGAATATCACAAGTCAAGCTAAGAAACATGTAGGTACACTCACATAAAAATTACGCCATCTTCTTAAATGAGATTTAATCATTTATCAATCAACAACAAACAAATTGGAGCAGATCTATTTTACCTCATCTACATTCATGATTTTAACTATTTTAAAATTAATATCAAATATATGTAAATTTCAACTTATTTTCATTGTGCCTTTACCAGTTACACGATTTATTAGAAAAGTTTCTAAAAAACAAATCGTGCTTCGCCTCACTACTTCCTTAGCAGTATTCATGATCGTTATATGACATAAGCTTTTTAGAAGTGTTTCTGAAGAGGGATCTATTGATAGACTTGAAAATAATAAGAACGACAAACATAAAAATACCGTTACTCAAGAAGTCTCAATTTCCAGAAGTGTGAATTGATGGGATCATCGTAACTGCCTTTATATACCTTCCTAGTTAATATCTTCAGTATTAATGGTATTATGAAATTTAGGCAGAAAATCAAAGAGTCAGTAGAGGATCATCCAGAGAACCGATTTCAACCACAATCTGGATACGATGAGTCACAATGAAATTTTGTCTATAGATATATAGTTAATTTCAACACGACTGGTCAAAGCTGTAGGTGCTATCGTGGAATATTACACTCAATTAAGAGACCAACTTCACTTTCGAAATTGTCTCAATTATTTTAAGACGAATAAATCATTATTTTTAAGTAATTTATAACGATCACAATACTTCCTTTTCGAACCAAGAAGGATGAAAATAAGAAATGTCAATTCTCGTATCTGTTATCTGAATGTTACAAAATAAATAGTTGATAAATGAATCTTGATATCTTTGTTGTAAAATAAATCATTCTTAGTTATTTTATTATATGTATAACATTATAAATATAAACTAGATACTAACAAATATAATTTATAAAAAACTTTAATTAATGTTGACACCAGCATTCTCCTGAATCCAGTCTAAGTACTCTGTAACTCTTGTGTATACATGCGGGAAACCCATTGAGCAACCTAATCCATTTCCAAATGATACAAGACCAATCTGAATGGGCTGTCCATCACGATCAACTGTAAGTGGACCACCACTGTCTCCGTTACAAGAGCTGTGTCCTCCACTTCCAGAAACGCACACGTGAGTCTTACGAATAACGAAGGGGAATCTCAACGAACATCTAAGCTTGCTTATAACGGGGTTGGAAGTTTGGCGCAATACGGGGCTCACTGTTGTAGCTTTGTCTGAGTCCTTGCCCCAGCCGCTCACCGTTGCAATATCGTCAGTAAATAAGTCGCTAGCGTCGCTGCGAGATGGTAATGCAACTAAGGCAATGTTCTCATTTAGTTCCAATGATTCAGGGAGTTTTATGAGGGCAATGTCATTTGATAAAGTTAGTTGACTCCATTTAGCATGCACTACGAATTCAGTGCTGGTGATACGAACTTGAGTATCTTCTTCTTCACGAATATTGTGAGCACCAAGTAGTACATCAACACTACGTACTCTATAAAAAACAAGAAATTACATTAACTTTAATTAAACTTTTTGTATAGACGCAAATTTGCGCATGATAGGTACCCAAATAACAATGACTGATCGTCGACCAAAATGTGACATCAGATTTTAGTCGTAATGAATTCATAAGCTGACTGTCATATTTCAACGTCATAAGACGTTGAATCGACGTCACATTTCAAGTCAAATTGTGGTCATGAGTTAATATCATTTTCCGACGTCATAAAATGTTGAACTAACGTCATAATTTGACAATATGTTCCAGCTCTTCAGGAAATCATACTTATGCTTTATATATGATTCCTTAGTCATATTTTTTTAGTCAGTAAATTTTGCGCTTACGTTTTCAATTGATTGAAATCCTTCTTTTAATTCATTTTATAATTTGAATTCGACGTCATTTTATAACTTATGTAACACTTTTTAGCTCAGAGTCATTTTATGATTTAAATTCGATGTCATTATCAGTATCAATTATCTAGTTATATAAAGTTATATTTAGTTGAATAGAAATCACTGAGGATTATAAACAAGTTGAGATATGAAATGAAAATTGGGTGCGTTCGGCTTTCATATTTCAGTCTAGATAAAATTTATTTTTTTCCTATTTTTTTGTTAACAATCTGTCAGTATCAGGGAGGAACCTGATTTTCTATTTATTTTGACTACAAGTATTCAAACGGTAACATATTTCGGTAAGATTCGAACTATTAAAATATCAAACTACGGCCAACAGTTTCTCTTTCTTTTGTTCAGTTCAGGGAGGTTCAGCTGTTTGTTTGTATAATACTGCTCCATTCAAGAATTTTGTTGAAGTTATTGGAAGGTAGATAACTATATTTAAATCAAAAATAAGTGACTCATCGTATATCCAACACATTAAATAATTTGTTATCGATCTATAAGAATTTTAAAATTTAGAAACAAATGTTTCATAAAGATATTTATTTTAAAAGCTGTTATTGGAAATTTGATTGACTACAAATGTTCAGATATGAACTGAATAATAGTGTTGAAGAATAATCCCGAATAACTAAAAATCAATTATAATAGTTTTTCTTTTTCCAGGATAACATTTTTATTGGTGCATTTTTCAAATTTCGACTCAATTGTTGCAGTGCCGACTGTTGGACGGAGGTACAAAATAACAAAAGACTATCGTCATGGCCAACACATTTGAATAAACCCAAAAATATTCGTAAATTGGTCTAGAATTCGTATATGCTGGATGGTCAGTTCTTCTTTTCTTTGTTAGATTTACATTTATATAATATTTCTCTGCACATAATAGTTTTTTCTATCTGTAATATATTTGTATGCTTATAGAAATAAATCAAATGAAAATACAATGATGTAGTATTATTCACATAATTATCTAAGTTCCTTGAATCAATAATAATAAAATAGGTGATATACAACGTTATAATGTTACCATATTATTTATTTTATTATTATTTACTCTTTGAGGAATTTTTAAGTAATGGCTAAGATCATATAGGGACGTTGAACCTAAGTCATAATATGACGTCAAACTTAGGCCATAATATGACGTCGACATCAAGTCATAAAATGATGATCAACTTAAGTCATAAGATGACGTAAAAAAATCATAATGTGTCGTCATATAGGCCTGTTGCGTATCTTCAAATTTCGACGAAAGCGCCGCATATTATTCAAAAATCACAACTTCGAGGTGTGATGTCATCTGTCAATGTATTGAAATATATCAATCTGCTTTAAAATCAAAATAAAACCCATGACGTACCATCTTTATTCCTAATAATAATATTGTATTCGATTTATGACAACATTTGTAGACAAAAATATTCTAAAAGAAGCAATTCAACCATAGTCATTATTATTTTTTATTGTTTGTGACTTATCTAAGGGTAATCAATTACAGTTGGATTTATAATGTGTAATACGTACAGAGCTTGAGCAAAATCATTGGAGGAAAGAGATATTCTCATCTTATTTATCTTTAAAACAATTCTTGAATTTTAAGGAGAAAAAATATTCAGCAAAAATTTGGTGTTTTCAGTAAAGCATTCTAAGACGAATTTATGTGACTGTTCAGTCGATTAAGGAACTATTCTAAGTGGTATTTATTGAGTTTCTTTACAATTTGAAGAATTGAATGATATCTAATACCTTTTTATAGTTTATTGCATAAAATCACACTTGTTTAACTGCTGTTATCCACATTTCTCTTTGTTTCGCTTCATAATCTCTTCCCGGAGACCTATAAAAATGTAGTTCTAGGCTTTTTGCTTTAGTATTAGTACATCCAACAACACAACAACTTCTAAGTAAATGATTCATATTCATGATTATCGAATAATATGACATACAAAAATGATGTTTGACAGTTTGACGTTTTTGATGGCACACCTCGTAGATGTAAAATTCAACCGATAGAGCGGAGCCACTGAGGATACGCAATAGGCGTATAGCCCCACGCATTGACGTCATATCGATGTCATATTATGGTGATAATTGTTACTTGAATTAGGAAGCTGTTTTAGTTAATGATAGAGATTTTGAAACTGAGCGTTACTTAACGCCAACGGTTTTCAGGTCCAAACATAAAGATATCAGATAAAATGGTTGACGCTGACTGGATATGTAAATAATGTAAGAGATATATTCTTGGGATATAAATAAAATTAAAATATTGACTGAAATCCCAAGAATATATCTCTTACATTATAAAGATATCATTCTGAAATATCAACGTGTAGGTTACGTTAATTTACGCTGACGTTAACCCAACGTTAGCATTAATTAATTCATTCCGAACTCTATAAAGAGCGTAAAAATCAACCAGTCATTATCATATCTTATTTTGATATTTCATACTTTTCAATCTTCTGAGTAAAGAATTAATTTAGCGATTTAATCTTTATTTGGGAGAGAAAAAAAAGGAAAGAAAGTAATTTCAATTAGTCTCCTAAATATTGAAAAAACAATTTGATGAATTCTTTTAGTCAATATCTATTTCATTTTACACAGAATGTTACTCTTGTGATTACTAAATATAAATTCTTGATATCTAATATATAATCCAGCATCTTTTCATAAATGTAAAAAGTAAAGAAATGAAGCAAAACATTGTACAATCCAAACCTATCTACAATTTAGTTAAACTAAATTTATTTCCTGTCGACAATAATAATCTTAGTAAATGAGATCGGTTCAACTAAATTGTAGATAAACTTGGATTGCACAAGCGAGCCTAAGCTGATTTTTCAGTCATGGTTTCAGTTGAAGCATAAATAAATTATGATTTCATATTTGCACTAGTTCAACGAAAGTTAAAATCATTGGTATTGAAAATTAACTTGAAGTAGATAAAACGTTTCACTTTGATAAAGATATTAATGGAAATAGCAGTATGTATATATGTAACAAGAAAATTAACTTCATCGAAACATAACTTACATGACTTATTTCATTGTTTGATATTACGTTTACGTTATGTTTTTTACATTTTCCGTGCTTTCACGTTTATAGTAAATACAAACACTATAACGAACACATCCTATAATATGAGTTTTTCTCATATATCAAGCAGACAGATAACAATAAAATGGGAAAATACCAACAGCAGCCATGATCCACAATTATCATTTTGTCCCTCTCAGTAGGGAAATTATCATTAATTTCCTGTCAACAGGAAATTCATGATAATTGTTTTCATGGTTTGAAATTAAAAACTTCCGAAACTGGAAACAGTTCAGTAATAGGGTACTTTCGGTGCACGTGTTACTGTCATCATGGTCAAGGATAAAGCTGGCTGCACGAAGCTACGCCTTGGGCTTTGTTCTCGCCTTTGCCTCGTGCTTTGCCTTTGATTTCGGCGAGCTAACTTCATCCTGGACAATCATGACAGTCATTCTGTCCTCGTAGCATAATATACTATTTTTCTACAACCATGCACAACATAGGTTAATTGAACGTTTTTCGTGTCTCAGTTTTACCACTATTCAAACGCGTAACTGAGTTTCATAACCTGAATTTAGTTTTTCTGTGAATTCATGCCTGTGGTCTCTTCTCACTGATCCATGTGTTTAGTTTTTTATTAAATTTAAATGTGAACTTGTACTCTGGGCTTCCTTGCTGTGTGCTCAATAATAATAAAAATATGAAAGTTGAGAGCCGTAAAAGAAATTTTGTATGCAACGTGAGTGTAAACAGGCATTAAGCCATTCAATCAATAATTTTAGTGACTCGACAAGCTTCATTACCAAAAGTTTGTTCTCACTTTATACACTTGTTGCATAGATTACTACTTTAGATTACTGTCGCACAATACTTTCATTGTTAAGTCCTATCATAAAATTTTTACTTTGACTAATTTTTTTATCGATCACTTCATATGAATTTGTTTAGTTTCACATCTTTCTTTTTACTTTAATCATCACTTACCCAGTAGCTGAGGTCACGCAATGAGCTGCAGTTAAAACAATGTTGGGAGCAATCAAGGATCCACCGCAAAATACTTGTTGACCATTATTCCATTGGATAAAAAGGGCAGCCTACACAAAACTTGATTTATAATATTTTGCCTCGAAAAGATTTGAAAATAATTGCATACCTGAAAAGGGCGAGTGTGTGGTGCAACTTCATCACCTCCTACAATTCTTCCGTTGCCTCGCTCTTCAGGAAAGAAAGGTTTTCCATTGAAAATAGGATTTAAATCTCCATGTATCAATTTGTTCCAGTCTACGCTGGCCTACGAGAATATATGAATAAAATGGATATTCAAAAGAAAAAAAGCTAAGTGGACAAGTTCTATTTGTTGATAGATAAATAACGAGAATAAAAGTTTCTATATACGTAGAAACTTTTCTGATAGAGCATAATTTTGTTTGGTTTGCATCGAGTCCCTAAATGAGACATTTCAAAACAAAAAATGGGCGGCCTCGATCTCGGCACCAAACTACCTGGATCTTTAATCCCCTACTCGAACTCGGCGCTATCCTATGAATTAGGATTTGTGACTCAATCGTTCTACCTGAGTGAGATTTTCTGGACACATGTGATTTTATATTAATAATGAACCAAGCTCAAATTTAACTGTACTTTTGAACGAATTTTATCACACGTGTGACATCAATAACTCAAAAGTCCTGCAATCGTAAACAAAATAATTTGTTTCCATTTGATGCAAGAAATTCCAATGTCAAAAATACCTAAAAAAATTAAATGTTTTGGTTTGCTCTATACATATTTATAAGTTTTTATAATAATGTAGGTATGTACGGACAATGTATAAATAAGTCTTTTTTAATATCTTTTTTTTCTGAAGTTTCATTAAATATTATTTGCAGTATTATTTTTAATACAAATTAATTTTAAAATAAAATATAGAGCCTTATAAAACCAAATCTTGCAGGTAGATCGTGGCTTTATTTAAAAATTGACAGTGCCGAGTTCGTGTGTGCCCCGCGCTAATCAGATTATCATTACTGCCGAGTTCATGTTCTTGGTGCCGCCCCAAAAAATTGATCTTGGAAGTACAACTCAATAACGCACTAGCTCTTTCTAGTATTTCTCTAATGTTTGGAAAATTATTGTTTAACAATCGTGAATTATAATCCATCAATGAATTATGTACGCATTATTAGTACAAAACGCCTATTTTTGTCTAATAACATCATACATTTTTTATAGGCATATCGGGTTTACTATACAAAGTATCTATTCTACTATTTTGTATTGTTGCAAGACGACTTCTTGTTCAAAACACAGCAGAAGTTCGAACAAATTATGAATATTCTTTGTACTCTTTGATGTTTCAAATTAGGATAAGGTGCAAGAATTTATCACAAAAAATAAATATTTCTTGAAGGAAACTTCAAAGTGGCCTCTCTTTCTGGCATTGTTGAGGTATATCTTTTGTTTTCGAGAAAAACGGTCATTAGATTCCTAATTTTTCCAACGAAATTTTAAAGAAATCATTTCGAATTCGACAGATAATCCATTAAGATGTAGAAAATTTCAGTTCTTGAAGAGATTTAGATAATATTAGAATTAGTACTTTGGTCAGCTGTCATCCATCATCAGGATATATTTTTCGAAAAATGAAAGATGCATTTTGAATGCAGAAAGAGACAATATTGAGAAATTTCACTTGAAAAAGTTATTCGATTTGAATTTTGCAGCTGCCGCGTTAAATGATCCTTAATTATTTTCAATACATACACCTAGACAATAACACAAGAATTTCTCAAAGATTTGAAAATATTTTAATATATAATCGAATACTAAATGATTATTCACAGAAAATCCTTTAAATACTGAGATTATTGAACAGAAATATTATTACCTGAGCAACTGCTATAAAAGCAAAAATATTAAGAATAGTGAAATTCATTATAACTGACTGAATAAATGAACAAAATATTGATCCTTATATAGCCCTTCAATGAAGATACCAAATATAGGAGATAAGAATTACTTCAAAAAATCTTTATAAGATAAGTACACTTCAAGCATGACGCAATCCTTTTCATTTTATGTTCAATCTCTAACAAAGAAAAGAAATTATTTTATTTTATCTTACTACTGATTTCTGATTTGTTTTTTATTGATTTTCAGATACGGAAATATGGTACAATCACATTGCTAATTACAAACGCTATATTTTCTAGTTACTTCTAAAAACAAGATTAGATCCAGGAATTAAAAATTGATTATCAACAATATAAAGACTTGAATAGACAAGCGTGTAAGGTGAATTTAACTTTTCGTGCTGGACCGAAATATAATTTATTTGAGAGTTACTACTTACAACAACAGCATTATGTGACTTTTGTGAAAATATTTAATATTTAAACACGTTTATTTCCTTATTCAAATTTAGTGAATTTAAATTAAATTGTTTGAATAAATAAATAATGGAGAAAGAATATTGGTCGCTACGAGCCTTAGATCACGATCAGCGAGCACAACCGAAATATGACAAGAAACTAAATTTCAGGAAAAAACCTGCATAGAGGGAGAGAAAAATATGTGACCGCTATAAGCAAGATTTTACGATGACCGTTGTAATCACGTCATCCTTTAGCACTATGACATAAGGCCAAGTATTCCAAGAGGAGACTTGTCGAATCATGAAAATTATTATTCTAATGCCATAATTCTTGTTTAAACACTGATTGCATGCTAGGTTTTTTTTTTCAATAGTCAACTTATCTATTTTGACAATTATTAAGCACTCAGCAAGCGACACATAAAAAATATATCGATGATAGGTGCTATAAAAAAAACTAAATTTAGGTCACGAAATTTAACTATCATGCGTTCATTGTTGTAAGAGCTGAAATATATTAACACTTAATTTGCTCATTGCTGGCGATCTGTAAAGTACTAATTAAAGAGGTGGCCGGAGAAAAATTGTATTCATAGAGATATTTAATGATGGAACTCCAAATTTCAATATCTTCAATTATAATTAGAGTAGTTAGGGTAAGGCCCTCAGGAATCCAATAAATGTTGTTCATATTATATTTTTATATATCGCAATATTTTTTTCAGTTACTATTACTTATTCTGTCATATTCATTTTGTTTTCAAATATTGCAGTCTTATACTTATTTCGTTACAGAACGGAATCTTCGGTACGCGAGACCAAATCACACTTTTGTCTCCATTTTTTTTTTAAGATTAAAGCTGAATAAAAGATGATTATTTTGTCTGTATACATTTTCTAATTTCGCCTTCATTATGCAAGGTTTCGAAAACACACTTCAACAATATATTGAGTAAATAACGAAAATGATAACGCCCAATTCTCTCACGATCAGATTTTATTTATCTGTGCACTTGGTCGCTCGGAAACTCCAAAATATAATAATCTCAAGTGAAAACTCATTGTTAGCTCTGATAAAAGATTTTTTTTACTTATCTCTTACTAGGCACAATCTCTGTTGATAATTTTATATTTTTTCAAGTATTCGCTCTCAAATGTAAAAGAGTAGGTCACCTGCATTTTAACTAATTTTTTATGGATATTATTGCTGCTGTTACATTTAGGATTATTTTATTTTATCATATGATGAAAAAGATCCTTAAGGTGTAAAGAACGGCAACTTCGTTATTAGCTACTGCTACTCATTCAGCGTTAGGTATAGAGAATGAAGTATAAGTTATCAGCATAACTTTTTTGCCTTTGTTTGATTATGATTTAGTATTATTCTCATTGCAGCTCGAAATAGTCGGCACGAACTTAAATATAATAACTTTAGATCTAAACGGGCGAATAGGAATTACAAACAATGGTATTGAAAAGTAAAAGCTCTGGTGGACCCAAGATGTGAAACAGGCGGTAAAAAAGAAAATGGTTGAATAGAAATTATATGAAAGCACTAAATGACTGAAGGATCGTGAAGAATATAAGAAGCAAAGGACCAAGGTTGAATTTATGGTGAAACAGACCAAACAAGAAAGTTGAATATAATTTGGAAACAAACCTGAAACTATTCTATGGGGCTATGAAAAACAAGATGGAACTATTTTACAAGACTTTTTCAAAATTAATTTACTTTTATATATATATATATATATATATATATATATATATATATATATATATATATATATATATATATATATATATATATATATATATATATATATATATATATATATATATATATATATATATATATATATATCTGCCTATATGTATCAAGGCAGTAAAGATAGCCTTTTTTTGTTCGAATCTGTTAGTCGGAGAGGAGAGCCCATGACCCATTTTTCATAAAGTGTTGTGTTTTATTCAGATAGAAATTTTGCACAATGGTATCTTTAGGTAAGATGTATAGGTAAATGAGTGTTTGCTTGACCTACCTGGGTACGCCAGGTACTGCGCATATGAGGAAGGTGTAAAAAAAAAATTTTATTGCTTGAACCCAGAAAAAGTGTCTGACTTCTTGCAAATATTTTTAAATATATCTTATTAAGATGCTATAAAAATTTCAGTGTGAATCAATCACTCCTTTTCAATTTTTGAAAATACAATGTTTGGGTATTTTGGTTCAATCACTTTATATGTTAGGTCAATAGTATGCTGCGAAAATATTCCATTAATATATGTTTTTAGGCGATCATAACAAAAAAGTTGTTTCTATGGCTCCTTTTGCGGCCGTGAAGTTTCACTTTTTGGGACTGATCTGTCAAATTTCACTTTTTGGGACTGATCTGTCAAATATTACTTTTTGGGACTGATCTGTCAAAGACTATTTCATAAACACTTCATACCTACCTATATGAGCTGCTTGATGAACTCTTTAAGAAACAGTTTTCGACGAAATACATATTATATTCTTCCGTCAACCTTCATAGTTCGTGCAATTCAAGAAATTGATACGCATTTTTTACAAATGTCACTTTGTTTAGAAGACAATAAAATAAAACAATTTCAGCGGCAACTAAGATTTACAATTGCAATGTTTTAGAAATAAATTGATAAAATTTTGTAATTTTGAATTATTTCGTGATGATCGCCTAAAAAACGTTGTGTGCCCCTCGGCCTACAGTTCTTTTTTCGTCTCACCTGAATTGCAGCCTCAGCTACGCTTCGGCCGCAAACAACAGATTCGACCAAAAAAGATAACCTTTACGGCCTTGATACACAAATAACTATTATCTGTATTGCAATCTTTAACTTCTGTGTGAAAAATTCTATTAACATAATATAAAAATATGTTATCTTATGGCTCGCCGTTTTACTATTTAAAAGCAACAATTTGTTCGAGTTGAATTTAAACTATACATTTTTATTACCTTGCAAGATAATTTTATTGATTGAATTTTTATGATTGAAAATTATGTACATAATGGGAATTCAGAATTCTTATTATCTTGCAGAATCATTTTAATTTATTGAATTTTTATAATTGAATTAAAATTATGTACATAATGGAAATTAAGGCCATTATTATCATGCAAGATGATTTTAATGCATTGAATTTTTATGATTGAATTAAAATTATGTAGATTATGATAATTCAGCATGGAGATTAACTAGCAAATTGATATGGAACATTTGAATTTTTATGTTTGAATAAAAATGATGTACATAATGATAATTCAGCATGGAGATTATCTAGCAAAGTTATATGGAATTGTAGCATTTTTATGATTGAATTAAAATTATATACATAATGGAAATTCAGAATTCTTATTATCTTGCAGAATAATTTTAATTTATTGAATTTTTATGATTGAATTAAAAGATTATGTACATGATGGGAATTCAGAATTATTATTATCTTGCAAGATAATTTTAATGCGTTGAATTTTTATGATTGAATATAATTTGAATTAAAACTATGCACATAATTTTTAATAAATTATTACAATGCTCTCTCCCTGTTCATGATTTTTCCCAAGGATGAAATGTACTCTTCTAGATGAATCATCCCATATGTTTGTACATTACTTGTTTTGAAGCCGGCAGGACAGAAAGAGAGGTACAAGGATAGAGATATATTTGACCTACTTAAAATATTTGTCATAAGATGTCACTATGACCATCTATCAGTTGAAATCACTACAAACCAGGCTACAAACAATAAATATTGGGGTAAGTATAATTATAACATAGAAAATATCAAATTATAAATTATATGAAGTAGATTTACTAATTTCACAATTTTTAGAGCATTATTTTTGTTGTAATCTATCATAATAGTCCGAAGTTGTGCAGCGTATTGTTGTAAGTGCCAATATGTGAAAAATGGATCAGTATATTTGCACGTGTATGTATATAAATATGAATAATTTAATAAAAAGTTGATATTAATTTAATATCCGACTAGTTCATTATTGTTGTCATAATAACATTGTTTTCAGGGTAGTTACGTAACAAATAATGCCTGAGGGCATTATTTTGAAAAATAACAAGCAAGTTTCCTTTTTACAGCAAGTAACTAGAGTAATTTCTCTGACAGAGATCACAATGACAGGACATACATTGCTGAAAATTTTGGTACAACAAAAGTCGGACATTAAACATTGAAGGCATCACGGGAGTTGAACAGACAATAATGCCTACGGTCAACGTACACACCTCGGGCCAGAGGCCCTCGGAAAGTACACTGTTGACCTCAGATATTATTGTCCTTTCAACACCCTTGATACCTTAATTACTATAATATACTCGTGAAAAACGTATTTAATAAAATGCTTACGCAGCTGACATCTAGTGAGACAATACTGAAGTAGATCAAACATAGCTCTATCCTTGTACCTTTCTTTCTGTTCTGCCAGCTTCAAAACAAACAGCTACTTGCTTTGTCTAGGGTATATGTTGTCCTTGATTTTTCCCAACGAATTCACGTGAAATCCAGGGGTTGGCGCTACTATAACCTGGATGTTACAAAATCTAGAAAAAATCTATAATCTTGGTAACACTGTACGATAATTTTTAAACGTTTTGTGGCGTGGCATCACTGATGATCATCCTGAATTAGGTTACTCGCGCGTTTTGACTTCTGACGGAGTTCTTTTCAAAATAATAAATAACAATTATATTTGTATTAAAGCTGTCATTTATTTACAACTGCTTTTGAATGGAACATACAGTTTCAAGCTAGAATTTTGCTTGGATCCAACAAAATCAAATAATTATGTGAACTGTTGTTAAAGTTGAACCGGCCTAACCTAAATATTCTTTAATTTATTGTTAAAAATTTAACAATGACTTCTATAATTAAACTGCAAGCTCTATCAGGAGCAATGGATGAATCTCCTCCTTGTTATATTTTACAAGTAGATGAAGTAAGAATTCTATTGGATTGTGGCTGGGACGAAAAATTTGATCCAGAGTTCATTAAGGAGCTTAAAAGGTGGGTATGCTAGAAAAATATAACATTTTTATTGTAATATTTCAAATTTCAGACATGTTCACACATTAGATGCTGTGCTTCTTTCATATCCTGATCCATTACATATTGGAGCTTTGCCTTACTTGGTTGGCAAGCTAGGATTAAACTGCCCTATATATGCAACTATTCCAGTATATAAGATGGGTCAGATGTTTATGTATGATCTTTATCAGTCGCACTATAATATGGAAGAGTTTGATTTATTCACTTTAGATGATGTCGACGCTGCGTTTGATAAAATAATTCAGTTAAAGTACAATCAAAGTGTATCAATGAAAGGTAAAGGTTACGGATTGACTATTACTCCTTTACCGGCAGGACATATGATTGGAGGAACTATATGGAAAATAATGAAAGTGGGAGAAGAGGATATTATTTATGCGAATGATTTCAATCATAAGAAAGAGAGACATCTAAACGGCTGTGAATTAGAGAAATTGCAACGACCATCATTGCTTATTACTGATGCATTCAATGCAATGTACCAGCAAGCTCGCCGTAGAGCTAGAGATGAAAAGCTTATGAGTAAGTTTCAGTTATAATGTTATGAATATTTCATAATGTTTAATATTTTCAGCAAATATTTTACAAACTCTACGAAACAATGGTAATGTATTGGTAGCTGTTGATACCGCAGGTCGTGTATTGGAATTAGCTCATATGTTAGACCAGTTATGGCGTAATAAAGAGTCTGGTCTTTTAGCCTACTCTTTAGCTTTATTAAACAATGTCAGTTATAATGTAGTAGAATTTGCCAAATCACAAATAGAATGGATGAGTGATAAACTTATGCGAAGTTTTGAAGGGGCACGTAACAATCCATTCCAATTCAAACATTTACAATTATGTCATTCTATGGCTGAGCTTTCTAAAGTTCCTAATCCAAAAGTTGTTCTGGCTAGTTCACCTGATATGGAAAGTGGTTTTTCTCGTGACTTATTTCTACAATGGTGTGCAAATCCAGTCAATAGCATCATATTAACTACAAGGTAAATTGATGAGTCCACATTTGTAATTATATAATCTTTGCAAATAAATATTATCATTCTATTATCAATATATAAACAGAGTACCTTCAAATGTCATAAAAGGTTTTGAGTATTTTAAATATTGGCTTTCTTGTATATTTCATAGTAAAAATGTAAGAATAAAAAGCTGTTTAGAATTAAATTCTACTTTCAAAAAACTCTTTGCTAATACAAGAGCTTTACTGGAAATTGATGTGCGAAAGAAAAATAAATCCCAGTATTATTTTTTTTTTTAATAAAATAAAAATAAAAAGTATATGATTGTTCCGTGTAAAAAAGTTGTCGAGTGGGAAGAATAAACAAGCGTGTATGTATAGAAGCATGAATGTGAGTGAAGGGAAAGAGGTGTGCTTGAATACGGGTGTGGTGAGCTGGTGAGATATAAACAACGCTGGTTAAATTTTGAGTAAAAGTCGTAATTTATACGATGTATATATAGTATAATTACACGTTAATGTGACTATAACAGCCAGCCGTTTGATTACTAAGTTAATTTTTTATTATCACTTTACTATAAATGATGAATCACTTCAAATAATATTTTATAAATGAAATTCAGTATTCAATTGGTGATCCTTCTGTTCAATTTTTTTTTTAATATTGGAATGTGACCAAGGGATCAGAAAAACGATATAGTGAAGAAACTATAAGTTTAATTGGACATTTTGACGCCGAAACGTCCAATTAAACTTATAGTTCCCCGGCTTATACTACCTCCGGTAATGCTTCACATCCTAGCATCTTATTAAGTAAAGTTTCCAATAATTCTATTACCACTGGTTTTTAATGTACTTATTTCTGTTAGATCCTTATGATAGGGGAAGTATTCTAATCGTGATTTTTCGACAGTTCGAGATTTTGATGAATCTTCATATTTTAGACTCTGCCGAAGCCAAAAACATGATTTAAAAAAAAGTTGTTTGGTCTATCGGTCTGAAAGCACGATAACTTGAGAACGCATACGAATTTATTTTATATCTAAGTTTTTTATTAAAAAGCTAGGTTTAAGTTCATAAATAAGCTTTTTTCAAACAGTGAAAAGAAGTAAAAAGAATCATAATGTGAAATTAGAACTATTACTATTACTCATATTTGGACATCACATGCAAACGTTCGTCAATTGTTTTTCCAAAATAGGTAATTTGGTTCTATCGTGTTTGATATCAAATTAAAGCTCCTGCGAGAATTATTCTAGTAAAAGTGTCAAAGAAGATATTTAAAGATTGTCAATTGTATTTTCACAAGCAATTTAAATGATGTCTAGCTTGGTATCTATTTAAAGCTCTCGGGGAGATGAGCTCAGTAGAAATATGAAATGAATAATCAGTGGAATCCACGTTACCATCTTTGAATTGCATTTCCGGCGAACAAAAGTTCTAGTGGTCGCGCCACGGTACTTTTAACTTAGTTTGCCACGGAATATATTATAATTGGGTGAAAATCATGCTCACTTGATCTGAAGATGTGATCGACCACACGATCTTCGGACTACAAAACCAGCATAACTGCACTTAGCTATGAATATTCATTACCTGTACAATAATTTCAATTTGCAGAACATCTCCAGGAACTCTTACTCGAGATTTGATTGAAAATGGTGGTAATCGAGTAATTGAAATGACAATAAAACGCCGAGTTAAGCTCGAAGGATCCGAATTAGAAGAATACCAAAGAAAAGAACGGGAAAAAGCCGAAGCATTAAATGAAAAATCGTAAATCAGTCTTATTTTTCAGCAAATATAGTATATTATATAAATATAATTTTATTTATAGAGAAGAAGCTGCACTAAGTTCAGAATCAGAAGATGAATTAGAAATGAGTATAATAGGTAGACATGATATCGTAGTGAAACAAGAAGGAAAATTATCTACAGGTTTTTTCAAGTCTATAAAGAAACAGCATCCAATGTTTCCTTTCCATGAAGAAAAAATTAAATCTGATGAATATGGAGAGATAATTCGACCAGAAGATTATAAATTAGCTGAAGCACCAACAGAAACAGAAGAAAACAAAGATAACTTCTTGATGCACGAAGAAGAAGTCACAGCAGATACAACTGAAATTCCTACAAAATGCGTAACAACACAACGCTCCATACAAGTCAATGCACACATCCAATATATTGACTTTGAAGGTCGTTCAGACGGAGAATCATTATTGAAAATTCTGTCACAATTACGACCAAGGCGAGTGATCGCTATACGTGGAACACCTGAAGCTGCAGCTGCTATTACGAATCATTGTCGTGAACAAGTGGGGGCTAGAGCTTTCAGTCCTGCCCGCTTAGAAACTGTCGATGTGACCACAGAAACTCATATTTATCAAGTGCGGTTGACAGATGCCCTTGTGTCGCAGCTACAGTTCCAAAAAGGACGTGATGCTGAATTAGCTTGGTTAGAAGGACAAATTTCTGTGCGAGAAAGTGGACAAGATGTGCAACCAATGGACGTTGATGCACCTAGTGAAAAAGTATTTACCCTGGAACCACTAGCGCCTAATAGTCTTAGCAATCATGACACTGCTTTTATAAATGAACTCAAATTATCAGATTTCAAACAGATTCTTACACGAAGTAACATATCGTCAGAGTTTTCTGGTGGAGTTCTTTGGTGTTGCAACGGAACACTTGCTGTACGAAGGGTAAAATTTTTGTATGAGTATATTTCATAATCTAATTTTGTTAATTTATTTTCAGCTCGAAGCTGGAAAAGTAATAGTAGAAGGATGTTTGTCAGAAGAGTACTACAAAATTCGAGAACTATTGTATGACCAGTTTGCTATTGTTTAATTTCTTTTACTTATATTATATACATCTTAAATTGGACTGAAGTCATTATTTTTGCTTAAATTTGTACAACATGAAATAGGTGTTAAGAACGAGGTGTAACGATGTATAATAATTATTTTTGTGACCATACATTGATAATTGTATCAAAAAAATGTCTTTTACAATTCTTTATTTGAAAGCAAAGTAAATATTTATATCCATAAGATCTTTTATTTCGGTGAATCAAATTTTTGTGACTTTCTCAAATATAAAATAATTGTTTTCGATACATTGATTCTACCAAAACTGACGTACTTCACAAAAAATTATTATGTAACTAATATAGAATATTTTCATTATTTGATTGTATTTAAATAGAGTTTACCATATATCTTTCACAGTACAATGATTCGTTGATTGAAATCAAATTTGAACTTTCAAATAACGTAATGCTGATTAATAGGTAAAAACAACTATTATTATGTTTTCGTCACTACAATCATCCAGAAGTAGTAAAATAATAAATTTGATATTATAATGGTTTTAAGAACGAAAATGACAATAGCAGGGCTTTACACATTGAGTTATTAAATTGATATTATATGTATAAACTAGGAACAATAACGGCAAAATAGACTGATAAACTTTTGCACGAGAGTTCGAAATAGAAAGCGACCATCTCTTATTAGGAGCCAAAATAAAAATAGAAACAACAGTAGTTTACACTAACAAAAGCAAAAAACAATCGAAGTGGAAGGTAAGGAAGACATATATTCTTAAAGATATAAGTAAAAAAAGGCAAGTGTATGACAAGCAAGCGATAAGACCAAAGATGTGTTGGAAAAGGAATATGAAAATGTAGAAGCACAATGGGAAAATTTTAGAGCCTTAATTAGAGAAGTAACAGAGGAAATCTATTTATAATAATTAGCAAGAATGAAAAGCGAACCAATTGGTGGAATTAAGAATTGAATGTATGTACTTTCAAATGGAAAAACTAGAGAAAAGATATTTAAAAATTATTATTTCTAGCTGTTATCCGCGGCTTTACTCACATGTAGATATACTTTTTGAAATTGATGAAAACAATATATAATAATTGAATGCAGCACCCGATCAAACACTGTACAAACGCGGAACATAGGAGCTTAACATGTGATTTTTAAAATGTGCGGATATTGGCTCTCCTGTATATTTTAGAGCAAAAGTACGAGAGTGAAAAGTTGTTTAAAATCAATTTTTACACATGAAAAGCTTTTATTCAATGCAAAAGAATATTTGTAGCATCAGATATTTAGGAAATAAGATATGACATTTCCTTCAAAAATCAGACAGCCATGGAAATAAAGAACGAATGAAACAAACTCCCATTCTGATAGTTCAATTCAGTGTTATTACAACAATTATTATCAATAATGAAGAGTTGTTCAAAATCAATTTTTACTCATGAAAAGTCTTCATTAAATGCAATGGAATAAATGTAGAATCTAATAAAAATCAGTAATAATAGCACAGAATGAAATTTTATGTAGCGATTCTGGAATTTTCTATAACGCTACAGAACTGTAAATCTGAACAAAATCGCATCAATTTTTGTTCACAAATACATTTAGTGTCATTTGACATCAGGAAATGATGTGATTTTGTTCAGATTTACAGTTCTGTAGCGTTATAGAAAATTCCAGAATCGCACCATTAGAATGAAAACTTGTTCCATTCGTTTTTTATTCTCATGGCAATCTGATTTTTGACGAAAATGGCACATTCTATTTTCTTGAGATCTAATGCTACAGATATTCCACTGCTTTAAATGAAGACCTTTCATGAGTAAAAATTGATTTTCAAAACTTGTCATTCATGTACTTTTGCTCTAAAATATACAGGAGAGACAATATCCGCACATTTTAAAAATCCCATGTTAAACTCCTATGTTCCGCGTTTCATTGCACACCCTGTATATATATTTTTTTAAATTTAGGATCAATCAATCAAATGTTCTTTTTCTTGAATATAGAGTACGTTCGGAAATTGAATCAATGGAGCATTCTGAGCACACAGACCACGTGACCAAAAATTAATTGTGGCATGATCTGTTCACTGAATAAACAAACGCGATAGATCTCGATAGATCATCTTGAGCTGTCAATATGAACAGATGAGCGGTTTTGACAATTTTTCAATTTATAAATGATTCTTTTTTCAATAAAAGTGATGACGAAGAAGATATAGAACAAACTCCTAAAATTAAGAATTATGTCGAAGATATTATACCACTTATAAATGGTAATACAAAATTACAATTATGGTTGAATTTCGACCACTAGTTTATTTAAAAGATTTACATCCTCATATGACAAGTCGCACATAGGGCATTGATATGAAGTGATTTCAAACATCCTCTACAAAGATATGAGTATTAGAAAATAAATAATTAAACCTCAATTCACAAACGGCACTTTAACAAGGATCTAAACGCTCGACGATTGATCTCTGAGCAGATCGAGCGCGCTAAAAATGCTCCGTGAGTCAATAAACGAACGCAGAGCGCGTGCTCCGAACGCTCCATATTTTATTTTCGAACGCTACGGAGCAAATCGAGTGCGCTCGAAGTGCTTCCACCAAATTTTCTAACGTACCTATAATAATTGTCTATATCTACAATACCCAGGTAAACCGATGCGAAACTTGCGGTGACTTTTTGAAATCAAAGAAAAAAAAATTGACTACTACAACCGAGCAAACCACGGCTTTGTCCGTGGTAACTTTTTGGAATCAATGAGAATAAAATTATCAACTGACTGGAGCATCAGGGCAAACCACAAGTTTTGCCTGCAGTAGCCTTATTTCTATAGAAATTTTTAGTTGTTTTATTCTAGGGTTAACCGATCAAATTGAATTCCTCATACAAATATAATAATACTAAATACTCGCGGAGAATAAGATTTTCCACACAAACATATGGGAGTGTTTCCCTACAGGATAAAATTTCAGAAAACTCTTAATTAGTGGTTATCCATCATATCAATGCAGTGTCAAAATTTCTGCTCTTTAGGTCCAGCGATTTGGTATGTGTATTGTCTGTCGAATAATAAGGCTTTAGATAAACGAATTTAGAACTGCCTACAGAAATGGAGATCAATTTAAAAAAAATTACTATGAATTTTTTAAACCACTTGAAATATTAATTAAGAGGAATATTTATATTACAGCGCGAATCGTTCTTTGATGGTATTATCTCAGGAACTTTCACGCAAGCGCCAACAACAACTGTTTAAATTGCCAGCTCAATCGTATGAACGATCCTCAAACGAATAGTTATCTGATATGATTTTTGCGTCACCTACTACGTTTATATTGCTATGTCAAAAATTTTCACCCAAGAGTCAATAAACACTGTACAAAGTTTCAACTCGATCGGGTGAATTATACACAAACAAACAAATACAACTCGTGCGTCACTCATTATATATTGATAATTTTGTCAGAAATCTCTACGCAAGTGCAAGTAACAACTGTACAAAGATTCAACTCAATCGATTAACGCGTTTTGAAGATTAGACTGGACAAATAAAGTGATAGAGAATCAGACAGACAGACAAACAAAAATTCAAAAAACGTGTGTTTGAGTTTTGATATCCTGCAAATAGCCATATGAGATTGTGAGAAAGTTTTTATTGGGAAATCACAGACAGAAAATCCAATTATATTTAATGAAGGAAAAAACTTTTCAGAACTCATTTTATAAATAAATATGTTTTATTGGGTATAAGTTCTGTAAATTTATTAGAAACACAACGTTTCAACAGCAAAGTGCTGCCTTTTTCAAGTGAAACTAAATAAATATAAATTATATTTACTTATATAGATTAATTAAGAGAAACATTGCAGCGGGAGTCATACTTTGATGGTACTACGATCAAAATTACTCGATATGAATCGCGCGCCACGTATACAGTGATAGTACTATGTCATAAACATTCATGCTGACGTACAGCCGAAACTGTAAAGTAGGAAAGAAATTAAAACAGAAATATTGACTGAATTCCCAAGACTTTTTACTCACTCAAATTCATTCATCCAGTCAGCTTCATCAATTTCATCTAATTCATGCGGATGTCAATAACAATTGTATAAAGTTTCAACTTAATCGGATAAACGATACGCGAACTACCATTACGACTCGTGCATTGATGGTTCTATATTGAAAATCTTGACGTAAGTGCTAGCAACATTGTACAAAATTTCAAACTTTTATAGAGTGAAATATTCTGTAAATTAAAAAAAAAAGTCGTGTTGTACACCGTAGGATAGTTATACCAGTATACCGTATACCAAAGTTTTGAATTTGAAATACCAATTGAAACATGACAAGAAATGTATAAAAGAGGTATATATTTAAAATAAAAATAATACATACAATTATATACAAAGTGATCAAAAATGATTTTCAGTGTCGCCTTGGAATACCAATTAAAACATGACAAGAAATGTATAAAAGAGTTATATTTAGAAAAAAAAATAATACATACAATTATATACAAAGTGATCAAAAATGATTTTCCGTGCCGCCTTGTTTTGATTTTTTCTTTGCCGCCTGCTTAAGATACTGAGCTACAAGTGACAGATTACAGTTCCTCTGAAAACACTATTCTAACCTAATAATTTGGTAGAATAATAATAAATTCTCAATAATCATTCAATAATAATACAGCTATTTACTTACTTTTTTGTTTATTGAATCAGATTATGGATAAATCCGTCATAAAATATGCAAAATATTCGCCACTGTGTTCTTGAAATGTCGGTAACGTAGTTTTCAAAATAAATAAATTTATACTAACTTTATGCCTGTATTACACGATACAATTTATTGACCAATAAATTGACCAAGTTTTCTGTCAAGTTTTCAACAATTTATTGTCGAGCTCAAAAATATTTTGTACCATATTACACGATACAAGTTTTCGTCAAGAAAAATCAGAACTACCAACTTATAATTTTTGACGTAACTTCAAAAAGTGTGGTTAGAGAGAAAGTGAGATAGTAGAGATGACAAAAAATTAATATACTGAGGGTAACTGTATATAAAATTATATTAGTACTTTGTCAACACTAAGATTATCATTTGACGCGAAATAACTAATATGAGTAATGTTGGCAACGACAAAATCTCCCTAGAATACCCCAGAATATTGGTGAAAAATAGAGTCAGTTCTATTTCAAAAATAACTTGGTCAATTATTGGTCAAGAAAAAATTGTGGAAATTTTGGACATATTACACACAACAATAAATTGAAGGTCAACTTTTGAAAAGAATTGACCAATAAATTGTATCGTGTAATACAGGCATTATTCAATGAAGATAGTTTTGATCATAATGCGAACTTTTGTCAGTCACGTGACAGACAATCATTATTGATCACTCTGTACATAAACTATATGCTATTATAGACACTTATACTTATCAATAATGATTGTCTGACAGGTGACAGGCAAATGTTCGCATTATGATCAAAACTATCTTCATGGAATAAAGTTAGTATAAATTTATTCATTTTGAAAACTACGTTACCGACATTTGAAGAACACAATGGCGTATATTTTGCATATTTTATGACGGATTCATCCATAATCTGATTCAATAAACAAAAAAGTAAGTAAATAGCTGTATTATTGACTGATTATTGAGAATTTATAATTATTCTACCAAATTATTAGGTTAGAATAGTGTTTTCAGAGGAACTGTCATCTGTCACTTGAATGTCACTATCTCAAACAGGCGCCAAAGAAAAAATCAGAACAAAGCGGCACGGACAATCATTTTTGATCACTCTGTACATAAAAAATTAATTATCTTCTAAATTTATGCCTGCTAAATCTTCATCAAATGGTTCATATACTTTAATTTTCTCAGGTTTGTTCCTCAATTCAATTGCTTTTTTATACGGTGGATTTATTGGTGGCTGAACTGGATTCTTGTATTCATATTCTTCTTCCCCATCCAACTTAAATAGATTTAACTGTCAGTAATTTTTTGCATCATAAAAATATCATTAGAGGACCCCGAGAAAAGTTTTGACGATTGTTTTTCATCACATTTGCATCAAGGACACATAGAATTTCTATTATGCTGGGGCCACATTTACGTTAACGTTTAATGCCTATTATTGCAATAGATATCGCGTCAAATATAACGCTCTAAGTTATGCGCCAAATTAAGTGGCCACACTAGCATTCAATGTTAAATGTTATCATAAATGTCACTAAATTGGCCGTCAAAGCGCTATCCTATGAACAAGGTTTCTTTTGAAACACTTCTTGGAATGCGATGGCTATTTCATTGCACCACTCCATTGTATACCTTTGATGATACCATTATTCCAATGAAAAACTTACTGAATTTAAATTCGCACATTTAAAATTTACGATGACAGTTGACAGAGACAAACGCTAGTGTAGCCACAACATTGCAATAAATAACGCGCTTGATCTCTTTGATGTGTCGACTTGGACCGTCAACCGATCTATCGCTTAACGTCTCACGTCATTATCAACGCCGTGAATAAATTATCACGCTAAGACGTGGCTACACCTACCTTCAATATCAAATAACACCTTAATTAATGGCGTTAGGCGTAAGTGTGGCCCCAGCATTATAATAAAAGTAAAAAGAAAGAGAAATCCGAATGCTTCAGGTTGTTGAGTATTTGCCTGGCAAAATTTGAATATTCGGGCCAAAAATTTAGTTTAAAAAAAAGTCATTTTAAACTGGTCTTCCTGAAGGTTGCAGTGGAATGAGATAATGTGAATCATTTTCCCGAATAGTACTTGTAGGGTAATAGCATTAAATAGATCCATACTAACAACGGTCTACATCTTAGCTAGGACTTAAATTTAAGACTGATGATCTGCCGAGATGCAAATTAATCCATATTAGTACAAAAGTCGTACTCGACCATCTGTCAGCAATAGCAAGGGTACGATCACGTGACTTTTTTGCTACAGTCAATCCCTGTTTGAGAAACAAACATCTAACTGACTGTTATTTGTTCATCTAAGGGGCCCATACATTGTCAAACAAATTGCGCAACATATGCTGTTGCGCAATAATTTGCCAATGTATGGCAGCGTTTGATGCGTTGCACAAATGTTTGACTAGTTTCAAACATGTTTGAAATCCGTTGTACAACGGGAACGTTTGCGGAGCGCGTTGTGTTGTATATGTGCATGTTGCGCTCCGTTGCGCAATATTTTTGAGTTATCGGCTGGTTTTCCTAGAAGAAATTTCACTTGCGACAATGATAACTATTCAGAATAGGGAATTTTGGAGAGAATTCATTGCAATATACAAGAATGCAAGTATGGAAAATTAAAAGCGATATCTATAAAAATAGAAATCTGAAAGATGCTGCTTACGATAAGTTGTTAGAAAAATTAAAATAAATTGAACCATGAGCTGATCGTGAAATGATCATTAGTGATTCTATCATCCAAATTCTCTGTTTAATTTTCCGTTTTCTGATTACATCGTCATCATCTTAGGTACATGTGATACTTGAGGACATACTTGTCGTACAATTCCCAATTTATAATTAAAGTTTGAGCAAAATTTAGCCAAGTGTATGGATGACGCAATTGTGCAACGCAACGTTCCGCATCTAGAGCAAGATCCCAGGCCCGCCAGACATTACTTATTTTCTGAGAAACAAAATGTGTGGAATAGAATAGTATTAGTTTGTACTTTGATCATACGCATACTTGCTAGTTTGCGCCGACGGTCAATTTACAGATACGAGGTGCTAGAGGTACGTTAAGGCAATTTTCACTTTTCTTTAGATCTTGAGCTCTGATTTTGATGTATGTTTCAGAGCACAGTGTTAAAAATTGATAATCAACACTGCTAGACACTTTCCATCGGTGGTTATTTCTGCTAGACCCTTTAAAGCTCACAAAGAATAGCGTGATCTTGCTTATAGTCTGAGTGCTAATTTTTATATATGATACTCAATCGTAGGGCTAAACATCCCCCAGAGAAAAGTAGAATATGTGAATAAAAGCACGAGGTCACTATTTGTAGGCTTGATAGTAAGAGAAATATCTATGGGCACCCATCTCTTCCTTGGTCTAGCTGTTTACAAAAAGTATTGAAATTGCTCCCTGATTTTCATAAATAAAATTTAGGATTCAAACTATGAGTAAGATTACGATATTCTTTTTGCGAGCCTTATAGCGTTTAGCAGGAATTACTGCCGATGGGAAGTGTCTGGTAATGTTGATTATCAATTTTCAACAATATTCTCTAGAAAATACATCAAAATTAGCACTTAGATTTTAAGATAAGTGATAAATATCTTAACGTACCTATAGCACCTCGTATCTATAAATTGGCCGTCGGCACAAACTAGCACATATACGTATGATCAAAGTACCGACTAACACTATTTTAATCCACAAATTTTGTTTCTCAGAAAATAAGTAAGGTCTGGCGGGTCTGGGATCTTGGACTAATCGTTTTGTTGCGCAATTTGTTTGACAGTGTATCGGCTCCTTTACATTTCGTTGATGAACGCGCTTGGCTCATAGTTTCAGTGTCTATCAGCTGAATATTATCTAAAAGAATGACGTCTTTTTATTTTGAAAGTTTGCCTGGTGTTGAGAAACAGGCAGGAGAAATAGTCCATAAGTTTTGATGGACAAAAGGTCAAAATTACGATAAAACTAATTAACTCAAAACTGTGAATTGACTTAAATTGTTTCGAGAAACGGGCTGTTAAAGCTGGAATTAACACAATACACATCAAAATAACAAAAATAATACAGCAGTCACAGCACATACTTATCTTCATATCTACCTTTAAAAGTAAAAATTTAGAACTAAAACTAACATATTACACGTAACAAGAAAGAAAATAGTCCAAATATCATAATATACACACAAAAAACATCAAAAACACTAATGAAACCAGCAACACAAAAATCAAGCAAACAAACAAAGGAATAAACAACGCTTACGAAATGTCACTTTGACGTTTTGTATTGGCTGCAAAAAAGTCACGTAATCACCCCAAACCCATAGTAAGTTTGATAAATGATAGAACTGAATATTTTGACCTATTACCCCAATAGACACAAATTTTAATCTTTAATGGCCAATTGCACCGCTGTCCCTTAAATTTTAAGTGTCGCTTAATTGAACAATATCGTATCAAAACACAAAACTGAAAAGTCAAATGTGACATAAATATTGCTGTCATTAGAGCGGTACAACTGGCCATTTTCACCAACGTTAGTTAAATTTATCTTGAGATTATTTTGAGTTAGTAATTATGATAATAATTGTATCAATAATGGTTTTCGGATAAAATAACTTCAGAAGAAATTTAAATGACATTGGTGAAGCTGACCCTAAGCTAAACAAATGTAAAATATCAATCACGTTTTTCAACTATTTCTGAACATGGCACGAACAGATCATGATGTTTGATTCGGTAAATTGATATTTTTATGCTATAAGTAACCAGCCGTCCAATACAGTTACCCATGAATGTTAGTGGGGGATATACTACAGAGGAGATTTTCATGAGTTGAAAATTGAGGGCGAAATTTTACAACGGATTGAACCCGGTTCCCCATGGATCGCCAGAACAGAAGTCAAGCGTTATAGGCTCTCGGCTATCTCCCAACAATCTGTTGGTTGATTCAAAAGACAGATAACCAAGAACGATTTCAAGCTACTGCAACTTGGTATGCATTTCTGAAAATCAGAAGACTTTAATCATAGTCCAATGAAGGATCATCTTAATGTGAATAGACTGCAGAAAAAAAAAAATTTATTGTTCTTGCTTCAGCTTTTTTTCCTTGATAGGATTAATTACACTGGTTGATACCACGAGCTCTGTTTTTGGCGGTACTAGAAGCGTTGTGTCAAGATGTGGTTTTTTAATGCAATTAGAATTTTTCCAAATACTTTAGAAAATAATCTCCAGATACAAAGTACAGAAAACATATATACCTACAAAATTAATTTGAATATTTTCCATTAAAATAGCTTGAAATATTTATATTGCCTTAAACTCTTCTTAAAATAACACTGCTAGTAAAGCCAAAAACAGAGCTTGTGGTACCAGCCTATGATCTCAGAATCGTTTGTTTTTCGTCAAATGGGTACGTAATAGTTGAGACACAAACATAATCCATTTTAACATTGTTTCTTATGAAATATATATATATTTTTCGTCAGCAAAAAGTTCAATATCTCGAAAATTAGAGATAAGAATTTGATAATATTTTGCAAAAAGATAGAACTCAATAAGCTGGTTGTTACAAAATGATATCATCAATGCTATTTTGTTTTTTGTCTGATCTCAAGTTAGCAACGCGAATATGTGATAGTTCAAATATTACTCTTGTTGAATAACTCACAATTGACCCTTATGACTTTACAAGTATTTATACAATATATAGGTGCCTGTGCACATTGAAAATTTAGTGAGTAGTTGTTTGTTTTTACAATGTGTCAAATGTAATATATTTTTCTGATGAGAATAAAATAGTTCCTTGTTCAAGTTTAAACTCTCATTTTCAATTCGCGTGATCTACCAACCTCAATAGGTTATGGGCCCAGGATGCGCGTATCGTGATGTGAAAATTGAGAAGTGAAAAAGTATGAATCGGGCGAGACTTTGAAAAACACACAGTTTAGTTTCGGTTCAAAAAGTTGGACAATTCCATGCTGTGAAAATGGCCTTTAATACCACGACGCGAATCGACATGCTTATGAAAGATAATTTCGATACGTGGAAGATCCACATGAGAGCACTGTTGATTAAAAATGATGCTTGGGGCTATGTGAGCGGCGTCAAGGTGAAACCCGAGGCAGGGAACGCAGAGCAGACTGCGGCAGCACTGGAATGGGAGGAACGGGACAGTAAAGCCATGTCAGATATTCTTCTGGCAATTCATGCATCAGAACTGAAGCAGGTGAAGGATTGCACTACTTCCAAAGAACTTTGGCATAAACTGCAGACTGTGTATCAGTCAAAAGGGCCTGCGCGGAAAGCAAACTTGCTTAAACAAATCGTGTTGCAACGTATGCAAGACGGAGATGACGTTCGTGACCATTTACGCGCGTTTTTCGATGCAGTGGATCGACTGAAAGACATGGACGTGGCGATTAATGACGATCTCTTATCGATACTCCTTCTGTACAGTCTTCCGTCTGATTTTGAGAATTTTCGAATCGCGATTGAGTCTCGCGACGAGCTTCCCTCGCCGGAGACATTACGGATCAAAATTACTGAAGAAAGTGACGCGAGATCTAGCAATCGAAAGAGTGTTGTGCAAAACGCGATGATCGCGGGCAATTCCAACAAGTTTCGTAATCATAAAAATTTCTGTAAATTAGAAAACGCGAAACGCGAGAATAAACCGTGGATAACATGCTACAGATGCAAAAAGAAAGGACACAAGGCGTCGGAATGTCGGTCGAATACGAAAAATGTTTACAAGAAAATTGAAAACACGTCACTTTATACAACGATTAACGCAGACGCGAGTGCTTTGACAGTTTCATCAAACGAAAAACTGTGGTGCATTGATAGTGGTTGTACGGCACACATGACCAAAGACTGGAATAGTTTTCGCCGTATCAACACGAATTGCTTGGACAAGTTAAATTTGGCCAATTCCAGTACCACGGAAATAAAAGCCAAGGGTGACGCGCAACTCGCGACTCGAGTGAACAAACGCGACGTGAAAATCGATTTGAGTGACGTATTGTACGTACCGGACTTACGAACGAATCTTCTATCGGTCGGGAAGATTGTTGATAAAGGCCACCGCGTAATTTTCGATGAAAAATCGGCTCGAGTTCTGGACAAAGACAATAATTTGATATTATCCGCGAATCGGCGCGACGGGTTGTTCTTTGTTCAAGACGTTGGCGTGGCGGAGCAAGTTCAGGTAGCACAAGCGAATAATTCAAGGAGCGGAACACTGATGGACTGGCACAGAAGATTGGGGCATCTCAATGAAATGGATATCAGGGGCGCACTCAAGGACGGAGCAGTACGAGGACTACAGATTGATGATCTGGATGAAAAACTCGACTGCAGCATATGTTTGGAAGGTAAAATGACGCGCAAATCTTTTCCAAAGAAGTCCATGAGAAAATCGGAGCCTGGTGAAATCATACACTCGGACGTCTGTGGTCCCATGAGGACGACATCCAACGGTGGCGCCAGGTATGTTGTTACATTTATTGATGATGCATCACGTTGGTGTGTAGTTAAATTTATTCATCATAAAAATGAAGTTTGCAAAAAGTTCGAGGAGTTTAAAAACACCACTGAGACGCAATTTGGAAGAAAGATCAAGTTCCTACAATCAGATAATGGTACTGAATATGTAAATGGTCAATTTGATGAATTATTGAGGAAATCCGGGATTCAGCGTCGTTTAACTGTACCAAACAATCCAGAACAGAATGGAGTGGCAGAAAGACTCAACCGAACGTTAATGGAGATGACTCGGTGTCTGCTGCTTCAATCCAAACTTAGCCACTCGTTTTGGGCAGAGGCCATGAATACAGCCTGTTACATCCGGAATCGTTGCCCCACTTCCGTTTTAAAAGGACGTACACCTTTCGAGATATGGATAGGTGATCAACCTGATATAAGCAATCTCGAAGAGTTTGGGAGTGAAGTCTATTGTTTGAACAGGACGAAGGCAATCGGAAAATTCGATCCTCGTGCGCGAAAAGGCATTTTTCTTGGAGTTGATGACAAGTCCAAGGCTTTCAGAGTGTGGATTCCTCAAGAGCCTAAAGTAGAAATTTCACGCGATGTTCAATTCCTGAGGCGAAGCAACAACGATAGTCAGTCAACTCACGCTGAAGTGGAACGAGAATCTCAGCAGAATTCGACAAAGACGTACCAACAGGAATTGATACTAAACAACATAAATGCGTCGAAGCAAAATATGCAAGAGGAAGACCATGGGATTCATGATCTCCAAGAAGAGGTTCTGGAGAACGGGAGTAATGGAGAATTGGACTTTCTGGGCTTCGACAACTTGGTGGAGCAAAATTCCAAGGAAGCTGAAGCACCTCCACAAAGGTGTAAACCAGGAAGACCCAGGAAAATTCTTACGGGGAAACCCGGCAGACCAAGAAAGCAACATACAGTTGAAGAGGCCAATCAAGGACTAGCGGACATTGCGCTCGCAGTGGAAATTCCGATAAAATCCGCATTCTCTGGTCCTGATGAAGACGAATGGATGAGAGCTTCAGCTGACGAATTTACATCTATTCTCAAAAAGAATACTTGGAAACGAGCAAGATGCCAGCGGACATCTTCAACAAGGGTCTACCTACCGTAAAACACTGGAATTGTTTGACTGCTCTGGGAGTGGTCAAAGTGGATGATTCGGGTCAAATTAGTTCGAGAGGGGGTGTTGAATAACTCACAATTGACCCTTATGACTTTACAAGTATTTATACAATATATAGGTGCCTGTGCACATTGAAAATCTAGTGAGTAGTTGTTTGTTTTTACAATGTGTCAAATGTAATATATTTTTCTGATGAGAATAAAATAGTTCCTTGTTCAAGTTTAAACTCTCATTTTCAATTCGCGTGATCTACCAACCTCAATAACTCTCCTTGGATTAATATAGTTGAAGCACACTGAACTATATAGATTTCGCAGAGAGACTAGGAAAAGTTGGAAATGGACAATTTTAATTGTCATACTAATTTCTAATATCGGTAAAACTTTTCAAAGGGTCTCTTATATCATGTAATAGTACCTGAAGTGGGTAAGTTGTATCAGAATCAAATCCGCTTAAGTCACCACAAACTATAAATGGTACAATTCTTTTATTGATGCCAGTTAAATTGCTGGTATCATAATAAGAAAAATCTAAGAACGGTGTTAATAAAGTGGAATCGAATCCCTCTGGTGGTGAATAATTCATACACACAACAAAGGATTCTAAAATAAGAAAGCATTAAAATAAGAAAAAGATTGTAATTATACTATTTTACCGATGCTAGAGTTTCTAGAGCTTGGAGGTTTGGTTACAATAACATGTTTGAATAATATTTCGAGCTGTGCTGTTAGTAACCACACATCTTTACCTCGAAATATTTTAGCAACAAATGTTCCTCCCGGCTTTAATACATTTGTTGTTATATGTAAAGCACTTAGTAAAAGTTGACCCTGAATATAAATATCTAAATCATGTAATCCTGTAACTGTAACAAACGAAGAATAAGTCATATAACGAAAAGTGACCGAAGAATTGGATTTACCATCTGGTGCTCCATCACAAACCACTAAATCTGCAGATAAACCTTTAAAATGTGAAATGATTTCTCGTGCAGTTTGAATTTTTGTAATATCTCCTTGAATCTGTACCACGCCAGCCAATGGTGCCATAGGTTGTAGATCCACAGCAACTATTTTTACTTCATCTGATATATCAGGTTTTGATTCCTTGTTTGGTAAATATAATTTCCGTGATAAAACTTGACTCCAACTTCCTGGTGCAGCACATAAATCTACTGCACGTTTTACATCTGAAAGTTTGATATTTTGAGCAAGTAAGTTTAAGGGTTATGTCAAAAAAACCTTTAAATATGGTAAATTTCTCATCAATTTGTATCAATTTGAATGCGCTGCGAGCTCTCCAACCTTGTTGTTTCGCCTGACGATAGTAAATATCACGTTTATCTTTAGAAGTTTTGCCCATTTTATTTCCCTATCAGAGAACTTTTTGAACTTCAAAATGATGTCAAATAAACTAGAGTAGAACTCGCAAATACTTCTAGCAGCAAGAAGAATTACGCATTATGCAATAAAATGGTCTACTGCTGGTCTGCATTCTCTGCATTAATAAACAATATTTATTTAAGACTCAAGATTCAAATAAAATTAATACATAGTTGCGTTTCTGCCCGCTAGAAGATAAATAGCGGTACCACATAACACTAACAACTCCCTCCCTGAGTTCCTGATCTTGATCACGAAGGAGAATTGGAGTGGACATTCAGGTGGAAAACATGAAGTCTAAAATGTAATGCGACAGATGTGAGAGAGATAGCGAGATTAGGCCTAGCTAATAAAATTAAATTACGACGTGGATTTAATATTTTAATTACGTTAAATACTTCATTAAATGAAAAGCAAAAGTAAAAAAAAATTAGCATTTCTATTCATTAAAACCTGCAATAAAAAAGTCAATTATTATGAAGCATATTCTATAAATTAGCATTTCTATTCATTGAAACCTGCAATAAAATAGTTAATAATTAACTATTAAAGAAACGTTTTTAAAACATTTTAGGGCTCTTGTTTCTAATGAACAAGTGACCTAAAATGTTTTATGAAACGTGCATCTTATACAATTTTTTCTGTTTGGGTTCATATATGTTGAAAAATAATAAATTTTCTATTTTGAAAACATTGATAGAGAATATTTAATTTTTTATTTGACTCTTGGTAGCACTGAGACTTGACAGATAAGTAATTTGTGTAAGTGCCAATTCACAATGTGCGTTAACATAAAAAGTACATAAATACATAAACGTAAGCCCTAATTCACAATGGGCGTAGCATAAGAAGTACATAACATAATTCTTATGAAAATCTTATGCGTGTTCACAATGAGCATAGCATAAGCAAAGCATAAAAATGATTTTATAGGGATATTGCAGCCTGAGTTGGTTATAAAATATAGGTACTTTTAGTTTTTAGTATCTGTCACAATTTAAATCACTTGTCCTAAACAACGCTTTGCTTCATTTTTGTTTTGATTCGATTATTTTATCAAAACAGCTGTTTTAAAGACTCCTTTTTTTAAAATTTTATATTTGAAAATATTTTTCATTGCTTTTGGTTTTGTTTCTTATATTAAAGCTCTTAGTTTAGTGCATTACTTTTGTTTCTGCACATGTTTGCAATTAAATGTCTTTTGTGGAAGACGAAATTCGTTTAGTATTGTTATTAAAACAAAGATTATAAATATTCCTAACCACAAAAACAAGTTTATTTTCATTCATTTGACACATTTACTGTCTGTGTCTGTAAAACTATATTGGACATGCGCATTAAGAAAATATATGTGTAAGAAATACGTAAAGTTGAGATGATTTCGACTTTCTTATGCAGCTGTTATGGCATAAGAAATACGTAAGAGCATTGTAAACACGGCCATAAGAATCGCACATGTTCAACTTTATGTCTTATGTATTTCTTATGTACTTCTTATGCTTACACCCATTGTGAATTAGGACTAAGAAATTATGTATGTTCACAGTGGTCGTAACGTAAAATATCAAAATAAAGTGTGTTTTTCATTTTACGTTGGTACAAATTAGGGTTATTGATTGTGTTGGTTTCTCTGACTGTCATTTTCAAATATTCTGTTGATTTCGATTCTGTTTCGTGTTTAATGTTTCTCTTTGGTTTCACTTTTATTAGTTTGAAGTTTAGTTTGTTTTGTTTTATTGTATAATGCCTGGAAAAGATCTCAAGATTGTTTCATTATTATTGAAACTGCGTTATAAAAGTCGCCAACAAGAGAAATATCAAGACGAGGAAGAAATGTTTGTTTTTTTTATTAATAATTCTATGTCAATCATATTTAAAGCATGTTTCGATTCAGAGTGCTGTCAACTATCAGATGAAAACATTTAAAGTTGACGCATTCGCTCAACGCTATTAGTTGTTTCGTACGTAAACATAACATAAAGTTGAATTTATCTTAACTTTACGTTTTCATTACGTAGCTCTTATGTCAATACGTAAACGTAAGAAATACGTAAGAGCATTGTGAACACGGGCATTGTGAACACGGGCATTGAAAAACAGTAGTTCAACTTTATGTTTATGTTTACGGTTACGTACTCCTTATGTTTACGCACATTGTGAATTGACACTTAAAACTTAATTTCCACAACCACGTATGCAGTTTAGTTAAACCAAGTATATTTCGTTCATAAATACCAATTTAAGGTATTTTTCATAATACTTGCATTGAAACAACGCGTTTCAACTCCTGTTTTGTCAGTCGAAACAAGGAAATTTCAGACAAATGCGAATGACGCCGGGCAGAAACAAGCTTGTTTCTCACATCGTTTTATCCCTAGCAGAGTCGCATTTGTTCATTGTCAATCTCTAAGAAAAAATCATAGAACCTCAGTTAATTTGACATTTGTTGTAATCGCAACTGTAAATTAAATTATAAAGAGGAATAGTTTCAAGAAAAAAAGTATTAATACGATAATTTTAAGTACATCACAATATCTTATTGATAAAGCACAAGCAGCCACTCTCGACTTGTTACCTGCAAAATCAAAAGAAAAATATTTACTTTGTTATGTCTGTAATATGGAAAGTTTCAATGCAGGTATTATGAAAAATACAGTGTGTGGCACGGAGCAAAACACGATTTCAACCGAGGGTGATGCCAGCGCTCACCCTCGACTGAAATCGTCTTGTTTCGTCCCTAGCCACACAATATACTATTTCTTTGAATAAAAAGACTTTTTATTCAAAGATATTTTTCATTTTTTTTCCTCTTTTCACAACGTTGGCAACATCGTATATGCCACGTGACTTCTGTCAATGGAGAAAATAGTAAACAAGTGTCACAAGATTGAAGTGTATTATTTGAGTATAGATTCAAGGAAAAGTTCAAAAATTACATTTATTACTATACTTCATTGAATGATCTACAGTTATATTGGGTATAAACCTCATTAAAATTAGTTTATTATTTTTATGTATTTATATTTCCAATTTTAGGTTACTTTACATAGGGTATAATTATGATGATAAGTGTATGAATAAATATTGCAGACATTATTGTACAGTTGAAATTATACGATAGTGTGGCACTCTATATGATAGTGCAGTTTTTCCATCTTCTAAGTTGTGATGAACTGAACTTTGTCCAAGGTCTGAACAATTTTATTTAGGTGAGATATATTTTTCACAATATTAAAGAGTTATCTTATCTTAATTGTTTCTTTGAAATAATATAGAAACCATTTTGCGAGTAAATATATATTCTCTAGCCACAAACTTAAATACTATCAAAAGTAGGTTATAATACTGAATAATTAAGCTTTTGTTATTGTTAAAAAATTGCAGAACTTGAATGTCAATTAAATTAGAAACCTACAGCTCGTAGTTTGAGTTGACTATCTTACAATTTTTTCCAGTTTCAATTAAAATATCAAATAAATCAAAATTTTCGTCGTCACAATAATAATTTAAAAAATATCGTATCTTTTCTGAACTCGTTGGAGAGTAGTGGAGTTGAGATAATGTCCTACGTAGGGTTTGAGACAAAGATTGATGCAGGGCACAATTCAATGTAATAAACCATCGAACAAACCATACAGAATCAATAAATTAATCACAATGTTGGTTGCAACGCGTTTCGATTTTCCGATCATCATCAGAAATGAACTAAAGGTTGAGGTTTAGGAACGATTTTTCCACCGATGAGTTGGTAGTGGAGTATGAAAGAGCTTTAATAGTTGGAAGATTGGATTGGCTATTGATTTGGTAGTTTATAATAGGCATGTTTATTCTTTCTTTGAAAATTTACAAGTTTGCCGCTATGTTCAGTCTGTTACTTTTATTTGCTGTTTACATATTGACATGTATTGTCTTCAATTTTAAACACTGAGATTTTATTGTCGGACAGAGGTTTTGCGTAATTACAAACTTTGAATCAGTTAATATGTTCTTTATAACTACATTTAAATTTACGACTCGTTTATCCAATATAATTTAGATCACAAGTATCGTATTGAAATTCTTAAATCTCGCTTTTATTGTATTTATTACTAGCAGTTACCCGCGGCCTCGCCCGCATATAAATGTACTTTTTGAAATCTCTGCAAAAAAATTTAATGTCTTAACGTTAGGAGAACTTGCATGCTCGCACGGCGGCCTACCGTTGACCAAGCTCGTTTCGCTCGCATGGCAACTTACAGTTAACCGAGCTCGCTTTCTGCGAAAAAAATATAATTGTCTTAACGTTGATCGAGCTCGCTTTGCTCGTACGGTAGCTTACAGTTAACCGAGCTCGTTTCGCTCGCACGGCAGCCTACCGTTCACCAAGCTCGTTTCGCTAGCACGATTACTTGTGTGTAAGTACCCAACAAATGATCGAAACTATTCTATTCATATTTTAAACAATTAAATTTTAAAAAATTCAAGTGTGAGTTCATACGCTGTAGAAGTGAAACTTTGTATTCCGGTTTTGGAACGTGTGTAGTCTGATGATGAAGATAGCATCGTGGCGGTTGGTGTGCTGTAGTCTCTTTTTCGTAACATATTTTCGTTTCATGAATGTCCCAAATAAAGTTTCACTTCAAAATTAAATATTCTATATTAACCAATCAAATATCCTAAATATGTGTACAAAATTTCTAGATGACCGGCTGAGTAGTTTACGCGTGAAAGCGTAACAAACAAATGAACTCACATTCGCATTATTCTCGATTCCAGAGTTTATTATTAAATTTTGATTTTTAAATAATTTGATTATTGCATGTATTTTCTTACCGAGATGTTTGTGAATTTGATCCCAATTTCGTTTTCCGGTTCTTTATGAGTCGCTTGCTTATTTTTATTATTGAGTTCGTATTTTATTTGTTTATCAATTTTATTTGCTGTATTATTAGAATAACTGTTGTTAGTCGTGATTTGATAAATATTTTTTAATTCATGATTGTAATTATCTTTGTTAAAAGATACGGTTTCAAGACGGTTTTATGACCATCTAAATACCGCGTGCTTATGTTTAGGATGCTCTTATGTCGCGTGTATTATATTATCACTTTGAATGAGTATTTGAAAATTTTGTTACATTATTTGAAAATGGCCAAATCCATGTAATTAATTTTGTTTAATTTTTTTAGTGTAAATTTTATATCTGTTAATTCATTTAATATTTCGTGAGGGCTGCTATGATCTGTTTATATAGAATGTCATCGGCGTATCGTATCCACTTGATGATTTTAAATTCAAATTTTATGTTATCCAGAAATCTAATCTCAAAATATTGTGAGAAAATTCTGAATAATATTAGATTTTATTGGTAATAATGATTACATTGAGTTAAAAACCGACTCCACTAATGGATACTTACTTAATTTTAAAAACGCGATCTGTTCTGACTATCGATACTATATTTACAAATTAATATGAATCCACAAGCCCCGATTATGAAAGCTTTATCTAAAATTAGAAAATCTCTTCATATGCCCAAACCAATACAACTAATTGTTTTCTTTCAACGACATTTTTCCAATATTGTTGAAATAATAATTTTATATCCGATCTCTTCTCTTTTTATATCCATAGACATTACACAAAAATCTCATTTTGACAATATTTTTTGCAAATACGCCCAGCATTAATTCCCATAAAGCAATACAGACACGAGACACAAATATTCCATTATAAAACCTTACTCATGCATTTTTTGAAAAAAAAACTTTCTGTAAACGTTTCCAATGTATCAAAAACTTTACAAACTGATGATATTTTCCTTTCAGTTTTCTTGTCAATATTTCCACTATAAACATTAAATTTTTTTAAATATACAAATTAATTCACTTGCTCAGCTTCTCATTTATTGAATAAACTTTACTATCATGTATTTAAAGTAATATTGTTTTAGATACCACAAAGCTTAAAGATTCTAATGGAAATTCGTGACAGATATTTAAATAGTTCAAACAGCATCATTTAGCTGAAGACGTCTGTCTGTGATCGAGTACAAAAATTCACACAAAAATATGGAACAAACAAATATTTGTGAAGTAATAAATGATTCGGGTGCAACTGAAGAATCTGAAGACAAAATGAAAATGAGAAATAAAATATTTGATACGTACAATCAGAATTTACCAACAGAAAATATATGTAGCCGTATGGGCGAAATAGAGCAGATAGTAATAAAATGTGAAAAAGATGATTTTCTTGTAGATGAGGATAATGTTGAACTAAAAGAGAAGGAAGATTCAAGTTTCCTCAAGGACACTTTGCAAGATAGTAGTTTGGAAATGAGACAAGACTATGTTTACAGTGTCGATATGCATTTCTTAATTAAGGGAAAAGAAGATGAACATTTTGTTGTTAACGCGAATCAAAATGGTATGATAATTATGTTTCTACCTATTGATAGTATTACTATGGAATACTATGTAACCTGTACAGTAAAGTGAGAGATATAAATGATTATTTAAATATTATACAGAAAGTTCCAAACTAGGATACCTTTTAGATGTTTTAGACAACATGGCGGTATTTATAAGAACACATAAACGAATGAAAGATTTCTCTTTAAAAATTTTATCAAATTTTTGTTTTATTTCATAGCCATCATATTTACAGTCAATTCTGCTTAATTGAGCCACCGGTTGATCGGGATAGCTGCTTATTTGGGTCAAATTTCAAGAAACGAAAACTAAACCCAGAAACTAACACTAATTCAATTCATTCAATTGGGATAATAATCCGCTTAATTTTAACAGAATAAGTAAATCAATAATTTTTTTAACGATAACTTGAAATATTTCTGCGTGAACTTCATAATTATTTAAATTATATTGTTTCGCGTGATCTTCAAATAATAAGTGGAGATCCTTCATACTCTTCATACTGTATATTTTGTGCTTGTCATATTATTTGAAGTAAAAATCTGATATTATGAATTGTCCAAGCTATGTTCTTTTGTTCTAATCATTCTTCGGAGCAAGTGATATTTCTCCGTGATTGACCTATAAATATTAATTTCAAAATGTACACATCTTTCAGGCTATATATCATGTAAATGTTTCCCTGTATTTTGCACTAGACTGTTTTATTTCAAGGACCACCTACTTGTCGTTTTGCTAAATTAATACTGAATCAATAATAACAATTGTTCAGTGTCCGTGTAGCATACGATACTTTCTGAAACAACTTCGAAAGTACCCCATTACTGAACTTTTGAAATTTATTAGTGTTTAAAATTATAATAAATCATTAAAACTATTTTATTGATTTTACAAACAAATTTTAAGGTTTTTTTTCAGCATCTTGTAATTGCGATAATATTTACAGCAAACTAATACTACGAAACATGAATTACATGATTTTTTTATTGACTAATATTAAATTCTATTTGTCCAAATTTTCTTTGCTATCACGTTTACAGCAAATGCAAACACTATACGCCTATTGCGTATCCTCAATGGCTCCGCTCTATTAGTTAAATTTTACATCTACGAGGTGTGCCGTCAAAAACGTCAAACTGTCAAACGTCATTTTTGTATGTCATATTATTCGATAATCATAAGTATGAATCATTTAATTAGAAGTTTTTGTGTTGTTGGACGCACTAATACTAAAGCAAACAGCCCACAACTAATTTTTATAGGTCTCCGGGAAGAGATTATGAAGCAGAACAAAGAGAAATGTGGATAACAGCAGGTCAACGAGTTTGATTTTATGCAATACTCTATAAAAATGTATTCAGTTCTCAGTATCAACCATCTCTAATGGCCAATTGCACCGCCGTCACTTAACTTTAAGGGAAGAATAATATCTATGGTTGCCATTGTATAGGCAATTATTCCCATGGTAATTATTCCGTACTTGAAGTTAAGTGATAGCGGTGCAACTGGGCATAAGAGAAGTTAAATATTATAATTGTGAAGAAACTCAATAAATACCACTAAGATAAGTTTCTTAATTGACTGAACAGTCACATAAACTCGTCTCAGAATCCTTTACTGAAAGCACCAAACTTTTGCCCTATATTTTTCCTTCTTAAAATTCAAAAATTGTTTTAAAGATAAACAAGATGAGAATATCTCTTTCCTCCAAGGATTATCCAATTAAATTATGTACGTATATAAACACATTATAAATCTAACTGTAATTGATTACCTTTAGATGAGTCACATAAACAATAAAAAATAATAATGACTATGGTTGATTTGCTTCTTTTAGAATATTTTTGTCTACAAATGTTGTCATAAATCAAATACAATATTATTATTAGGAATACAGATAGTACGTCATAGATTTCGTTTTGATTTCAAAGCAGATTGACATATTTCAAAACATTGACAGGTGACATCACACCTCGAAGTTGTGATTTTTTAATAATATGCGGCGCTTTCGTCGAAATATGAAGATACGCAACAGGCCTATAACGAACATATCTCATAATTTGAGTGAGTAAAAAGTCTTGGGAATTCAGACAATATTTCTGTTTTAATTTCTTTCCTACTTTACAGTTTCGGCTGTACCTCAGCCATCTTCAAAAGCGCTGCAATTTAATTATTTTTTATCACTAATTATTTATGCTAATTTTATCGGAAATAAATAATTAGTGATAAAAAATAATTAAATTGTAGCGCTTCTGAAGATGGCTGAGGTACAGCCGAAACTGTAAAGTAGAAAAGAAATTAAAACAGAAATATTGACTGAATTCCCAAGACTTTTTACTCACTCAAATTCACTCATCCAGTCAGCTTCATCAGTTTTATCTAATATCTCATAATACACATTTTTTACAAATGTCAACTTGACAGATGACAATAAAATGAAAATATACCAACGGCATCTATGATTCACAATTGCGATGACATGATGAATAATTACTTTTTTCTGCTACTGTATAAATAAGTGGGTTTTGTAGCCCTGGCAACTCGAACGATAACGAAAGCAAACCTTCGTGTTACCTCGTTGCTATGCGTTGCTAGCTACGAAAGTAATACTTTCGGGGCCAGGACAAAAAAGTAGAAGTTTGAAACAATGCAAATATATTGGAAATTTCAATATTTATTCAAATAAATAAGTAGTTTATGACAATAATATGATTTTATCCAATCTATTTAATTCAATTTTATCTATCTATTGGTTTTAGATAATTATGCAATTTGTCCAATTGGAAAAAGTCATGATAGGAATATTTTTTGAATTATTAACTTCTTCACTTTGTATTGGGAGATTTTTATCATTTTGAATTACGTCAAAATTCATATTTGTCACTGTTTCTTTATTTGAGGAAATATTAATGTGAATTTCATGTAACACCTTTTTAGAATTTCAATTTCATTACTTTACGAAGAAGACTTCCATCCGCTCTTTAAATCCAAAATATCGGCACCCGAAGCATTACATTTTCGTCAATTCGAGTAACGTTTTTATCAGCAAGCCATTTAGAAAACATGCTGTATGTTTGATTGTACCTTTCTTTGGATTTATCCGCAAGAAGTGAGGCACATGCATTGTTAGCTGCCTTTTGAATACCATTTTTATTTTCTGGTAACATTTTAAATTGGTCAAATGCAATGTTTCACTAAATTATTGAAATTCAAAATCTGTGACAGGCGCTGATGACAGATAACATTGTGAATAAACCGTTGCTATGGATAATTTTAGACAGGTAAAACAGCCTCCATAACATTATTTCAAATATAAATTATTAAATATTAATATCTATATAGAACAGTAGCAGAAAAAATTTAATACATCACACGATGCGAAAGCCCTTTCAGGTGTTCGGAGGTTTTGAACGGCCTCGGCTTCACCTCGGCCATTCAAATACCACCTCACACAAAAAAAGAATACTTTCGCATCTTGTAATGTAAATAACTATTTTCTGCTACTGTATAAATAAGTGAGCTTTGTAGCCCTGGGAATTCGAACGATAACGAAAGCAAACCTTCGTGTTACCTCGTTGCTATGCGTTGCTAGCTACGAAAGTAATACTTTCGGGGCCAGGACAAAAAAGTAGAAGTTTGAAACAATGCAAATATATTGGAAATTTCAATATTTATTCAAATAAATAAGTAGTTTATGACAATAATATGATTTTATCCAATCTATTTAATTCAATTTTATCTATCTATTGGTTTTAGATAATTATGCAATTTGTCCAATTGGAAAAAGTCATGATAGGAATATTTTTTGAATTATTAACTTCTTCACTTTGTATTGGGAGATTTTTATCATTTTGAATTACGTCAAAATTCATATTTGTCACTGTTTCTTTATTTGAGGAAATATTAATGTGAATTTCATGTAACACCTTTTTAGAAATTTCAATTTCATTACTTTACGAAGAAGACTGCCATCCGCTCTCTAAATCCAAAATATCGGCACCCGAAGCATTACATTTTCGTCAATTCGAGTAACGTTTTTGATTGTACTTTTCTTTGGATTTATTTGCAAGAAGTGAGGCACATGCATTGTTAGCTGCCTTTTGAATACCATTTTCATTTTCTGTTAACATTTCAAATCGGTCAAATGCAATGTCTCACTAAATTAATAATAATAATAATAATAATAATAACCCTTTATTAAAAGCAATTTGAAATTATTGAAATTCAAAATCTGTGACAGTCGCTGATGACAGATAACATTGTAAATAAACCGTTGCTATGGATAATTTTAGACAGGTAAAACAGCCTCCATAACATCATTTCAAATATAATAATCATTATTAAATATTAATATCTATATAGAACAGTAGCAGAAAAAATGTAATACATCACACGATGCGAAAGCCCTTTCAGGTGTTCGGAGGTTTTGAACGGCATCGGCTTCACCTCGGCCATTCAAATACCACCTCACACAAAAAAGTATACTTTCGCATCTTGTAATGTAAATAACTATTTTGTAACACGTGCACCGAAAGTACCCTATTACTGAGCTGACTTCTGCTTTGAAAGTTCTCAATTCCAAACCATGGTAACAATTTTAATTAATTCTCAGTTGACAGGGAATTAATGGATATTAATGTCCGCTGAGTAAAAATGAAATGGCAGATCATGGCTGCCGTTGGTTTTTTTAATTTCATTCATATATGTCAAATTGATATTTGTATTATAGAATGTGTTCGTTATAGTGCGTGCATTTATTGTGAACGGGATAGCACAGAAAATGTGAAAAATATCAATCAATAAAATAAATCATGTAAGTTATGTTTAATTGTTAATACTCCGTTTGGGATTGACTGACAGTAATAAAACAAAATTTTCGAGAGTAGTTTTGGATTTTTCTCACGCATGCGGCAAATGAATCTATTAGAAAAATAAAATATATCTTTACTACGATATTCATAGAAAGCCGCACACTATGTACTTGGAACAGAACTCACTTCTTGAACAATGGAAACACTTCTATAAGCTTACCCATAATCCCTTTTTGACTCCAACATAGACGTAGATAGGATTTTTCAGAATGACCGGTTTATGTATTTATTTTATTTAAAAATAGAAATTCTTCATCAAAATTCATATTTATTTCAACTTATTATGTGTAGTCAATATAAAAATCAAATCTCTTATCAATATATACATGTTCACATTTTATATACCAAATTCTAGATTTAATTCAGGTGGTTACATCTTAATTATTTAAGTGACTTAACCCAACCTCAAAAAATAACTGAGAACTGAAACGATAGATCTATATCGAAATTCAGTCTTTTCGACTATCCCTGTACAAACAATTATTGGCCCGCCACTGGAATCTCTTTGACATACTGATTTATTACTGTCAGTCAATCCCAAATGGAGTATAGTTTACTTTAATATGATTGCATTTGCAAAAATCTGTTTGTCAAATCGATAAGATAGTTTCAATACATCCAAATTTATTTAAAAAGCTGAGTAATGGAGATACTTCGGTGCACTTGTTACAAAAAGTATCGTATGCAACATGGACACTGAACGACTGTCATTATTGTGATGGACAAATTTGGCTGCACGAAGCTACGTCTTAGGCTTTGCCCTCGTCTTCGCCTCGTACTTCGCTCTCGCCTCTGCCTTGGGCTTTGCTCTCGTCCCCACCGAATGCAGCCAAATTTATCCTGGACAAAAATTAGTCATTCGGTCCTTGTAGCATAATATACTATCCCCAGCAAGCGAATAAATTATTTTCCTTTCAGCAGGTAAATGATAATAATAATTTTGATCATTTTACAGGTATACAATCAACATCTGATACCAACACAACAAATGAATGGGAAAATCAATTCGCTCCAGAAGAACAAAATAGCGTCCACTGCAGCAGCCAACTTGAACAATTTGGAAGTATGAAAAAACCCAAATCCGTTCATAATATTGAGAAGCGACACATCTGCGATGTCTGTAAAAAAACGTTCAAACGGAGTTTTGATTTCAAGAAACATAAACGAATACATACTGGTGAGAAACCGTACGAATGCGATGTCTGTCACAAAACTTTCGCTGAATGTGGTAATTTGAATCAACACAAGCGCATCCACAGTGATAAGAAATCTGTCCCATGTGATGAATGCGAAATGGCATTCACTAATAAAAGAGAACTTAAAAGACACAAACGTACACATCTTGAAGAGAATCCATATACATGTGAAATATGTCAGAAAAAATTCAGACGGCTGTTTGATTTTAAGAAACACAAACGCATACACAGTGGTGAGAGACCTTATGCATGTGAAATTTGTAGAAAAACTTTCACAGAATTCGGCAATTTGAACCAACATAAACGCACTCATAGTGGAGTGAAACCGTACTCATGTGACATCTGTCCAAAAACGTTTACCCACGTTAGTAATCTTAATTTACACAAACGTAGTCATAATGGTGAGAAACCATTTACCTGTGAAATATGTCAATTGACATTTAGTAGTAAAAGTTATCTTATTATACACGAACGCATCCACAATAATATAAGACCATTCGTTTGTGATATATGTCCAAAGACATTCAAAGCTTCTCAGCATCTGAAGAATCACAAACGTGTCCACACTGGTGAGAAACCGTTCGCTTGTGATGTATGTTTCAAACGATTCAGTAAAAAAGCTACTATGAAAAAACACAGAGTCAGACATGGTGACGATGTTAAACAAGCAAGTACTCATCAATCAATGAAGAATTATAATGTTGCAGAAGAATCCAGCAATAGAATCAAAACTGAAATAGTTGACTCAGACGATAAAAATTTACTAACAGACGAACAGAGCGAAAATATGTTCAATGATTCTGAAAAAATAGAGCAGATTGTAATAAAATGTGAAAAAGATGATTTCTATGAGGAAGATGAAAGCAATGAAGAACTGATAATGAGGGAAAATACATTTAGTTTGCAAGACAGTAGTTTGGCAATGGAACAAGAACATGTTCACAGTTTCGATAGGCATTCAGCAATGAAGGGAAAAGAAGATGAACTTTCTTTTTTTACCGCGAATGAAAATGATAAGTATGGTATGCTAATAATCATATATTTGTCCATTATCTTCATTACGATCAGTTGAAAGATAGTAATTTATTTAAATAGAGTGTTAACTCAGGCATTTTGAAATGAGGCCAAGTATTTTAGTACGAGTCACGAAAATTATTATCTGAATATTATAATGCTTGTTTACACAACTACCATATATTGACAATTATTGAGCACACAGCAAGAGAGGGCAGAGGCATATCAATACGATTATTGCCAGATTATAGCTGTCCTTGTTTGGAAATTTCAAACGTGATGTATTTTATAAAAATGAAATAAAAAGTTGTTGGACTGTTGATTTACTTGTGACATTACATTTTGTTGGTAAAAAAAAAATAAAAGGAAATATGGTCAGTACAAAATTCTCAGAGCCAGGCATTCGAATTCAAGACAATGGATTTAAAATTGAAACTTGGTAGTGCGTAGATGCATCCCTGTGTAAGATAAACACTGCTCACATAGCAGACAGCCGTTACCTGCATTGTTAGATCAATGTTACGCGAAAGAATGAAGTCAAAAGACATTTTTCACTGTTCACATTTGTATAAAATCCCAATAGATGTCACTATCTAAAAAAACAGAACTGAAATTTATTTTTGAATGCTTCTTTCATAGCAAAGTAAAACATAGAATCAAAACAATACTAATTTCATTCGTGAATAAGTTTTTTTTTACTTACTTGTACAAAGTAACAAGTAAGTATTGTGAAACCGACAAAATTCACCTATCAAGATTTTGATGGAAATATCCGTTTTGAGCATCCCTGAATCCATTTTGACTATTTTTGGCTTGATGTCGGAACGTATGTTCGTGCGTGCGTACGTGCGTTCGTTACTCGCAAATCTCAAAACTGGTTGAACGTATAATGTTGAAATTTTGTATTTAAGACTGGTATAGGATCTAGTTGTGCACCTCGCATTATGATTTCAATCGTCTGTACCGGAAGTGCACTTTACTTGAAACTTTTTTCGAGTTTTTCTAATAAATTTAGAATGATCAACCGTAGAATGTTGAAATTCAGTATTTGAACTTGATTTTGTATCAGAATGGTCATCTGCTATTTTTGTATGAATCGGCCAAGCCAGAAGTGCACTTTACTTGAAACTTTTTTTGAATTTTTTGCATAAATCTAGAATGATTAGCCATAGCATATTGAAATTTCGTATTAAGCACTTCTATAACATCTTATTGTACATCTTGCATTTTGATTGCGATCGGCTAAGCCAGAAGTGCACTTTACTTAAGACTTTTTTTCAATTTTCCGCATAAATCCAGAATTATCAGCCGTAGGATACTGGAATTTAGCATTTGAAATTGCTGTAGCATCTTAATGGTCATCTTCTATTTTTGTAACAATCGGCTGAGCCAGAAGTGCACTTTATATGACAGACTTTTTGAATTTTTCGCCTAAATTCTAAACAATCAGTCGTAGAATATTTAAATTTTGTATTGGGCATTTTTTTAATATCTAGTTGTACACCTTGCTTTATGATTGCTATCGACTAAGCCAGAAGAGCACTTTATTCGATTGAATTTTCCGCCTGAATCCAAAACGATTGAACATAGATTGTTAGAATTCAATATTTAGAACGATTATACCATCTAGATGCTCATATACTATTTTTATTGGGATCCATCGAGCCGGAAGAGCACTTTACTTGAAAGTCTTTTGGAATTTTTCGCATAAATTCAGAACGATCACCTGTAGAATATTGAAATTTGGTATTTCAGTCTGCTGTAGTATCTGAATGATTGCCTACTATTTATATATATATATATATATATATATATATATATATATATATATATATATATATATATATATATATATATATATATATATATATCTCCAATGATGTACAAGTAAGTCACGTGATGTTCACGTCAGATTTTTATTGTTATCGCGATATCGATTTTTTTCTTATTACAAATTCTTAAAGAGTTGTAACTCGGACAACCTTGTAATCATATCAATATTATCTCGCTAAAGTTCGTCATAGAACTAATAGATTATCTTGTATAGATAATAAAATACATAATTATTATAACCTAAGAAGCTGCAATTGATTCTATGACTGGAAAAACGGCAAGCCAGTAACATTTATATTGATGCATCTGTAGATTACAGCTGTATGATTTTCCAGTCATTTTTTTTTTCTTCTTTCACTATATTTCCCAGACTCCTCTCTGGCAAAAAAGCTTGCAAAAATTTAGTCTATTCTTTCAGTCATGAAATCAGTTGAGGCCTTCATATTGTGACTAAATTGAATCACTTTTTCAGATGCGCAATCCACATCTTTTGCGAAAAGACATGTTTGTGATATCTGTCAAAAAATATTCAAACGGATTTTTGATCTCAAGAAACATAAACGTATACATAGTGGAGAGAAACCTTACGTATGTGATATCTGTCAGAAAACATTCACAGAAATGGGTAATTTGAATCAGCATAAACGTATTCATACTGGTAAGAAACCGTATACGTGTGAAGTGTGCCAGAAAACTTTCAACCAGATTAGTAATTTGAATAAACACAAAATCATGCATCATAGAATACAACCATACACATGTGACGTATGCCAAAGAACATTTACTCATATTGGAAATCTAAAGCAACATCGAGTCATCCACAAAAATAAAAGTTCATTAGCTTGTGACATAAAAGAAGAAATTGCAGATAATATTGAAATAGATAATAATTCAGTAGAGTCTCATGTTTCATTGAAATATCTTTTCAATACAAATGTATAAATATATAGTATTTATTTCAAAGATATTTATTTTATAAAAATATACATTCAGGACTGTCAGACCATCTTCAGGTTTATAAATAATAATTAAATGAAAAATAGAAAATAAATTGAATATATTTTAAATTTTTTTGAAAAATTTGCTATTTGTCTTTTTCAAAATTCTTTCCGTGGAAAATAATATCACAAATTTTATTGTAATTGAATAATATTACAGGTTACAGTACAATTTTTCACTTTACAATACGTCGCATAGTAACAAAATCTTTTATTGATTCATTATTCTTCCACGTGCTTTATATGCTCTTTCCCAACTATGCGCCAACATTCAAATGTTGGCCAATTGAGCAACAATGAGCTAGCATTCAAATGTCCGACAACCGAACATCTCGCAACAATAAACTAGCAGATGTCTGAAAATTGAACATTATCTAGATTGTTGGTGAATGCTAACTAGAATCATGATCACAATATATTATTAAATGAATAATGAATTCAAATGAACATCAGTGTGAACCAATAACTCAAGATATTTCATATTTGTGACAATATTTTTTCTAAGACCGTGCGTAAAGTAGGCTCGGTACTTTCTCAAGTCCTTCATGTTCATCTTTCATCGATGTAGGTCCATATCATTGATATAATTAATATGCAAAATATTGGAAATAGGATAAGTAACACATCAATTTCCGCTCATGCATAAAATTATTTTTATTAATAGGTATTGCGTGTACTAACATTTTGAAGATATTTTATCCTGTCACATTATCGGCTTGATTTTCACGATCAACTATTACTCTAAAATTTAATACCAACGGTGAAGAATTCAATCAATTTAAAAAATAGGTACTGATTGACGCTGAAGAAGAAAACTGATATCAGAATAAGGTACCCGTAAAAATATGGCATTCATATTCACAAATTGTAATGTGCACAGTATTAAATGGAAGTAGTGGATAATGCTGACTGTTAGATGATATGAAGAAAACGAAGTGTGGGAATTCAGTCAAGAGTTTTATTTTTATTCTACTCTACAGTTTCGGTTCCACCTGGGCTATCTTCAGGAGTGCTACATTGTACAAAAGTGTGAACATGAGGGAGAAAATGACAAAGTGAAATGAACAGTGTACTCACAATTAAATTAATGTGTGTATGTGTTAACATCTGTGTGTGGTAATAAGTTAAATAAAAGTCGGTGTGATAAAAATGAGGAAAACAATCATGTTTTCGGTCACAAATTTTAAAATAAAATATTTAAAAAACTGTGCTTAGCAAGACAAAACAGTGGGTAATTTATTTTCCAAAATTAAATACAAAACGGATATAAACATGAGATCTAACTTGATTTACAAGATTCCATGTAATGATTGCACTTCACATTACACGGGTCAAACCAAGCGGTATATAAAATCACGTTTCGATGAACATAAACGCAATTGTAAAAATGCCAAAAAAGTCAGTGCTAAATGTGCGTTGGTTAGTCACTGTACCAAGACCGGACATTCTTTTGATTTTGCTAACACACGCGTTCTACAGAATCAAGCTATTCTTAACAAAGGACTCACATTTGAAATGTTACAATGTTACATATAAAACAGGACAAAAATAATGTCAATGAGAAAACTGATAATATAGCCTTAAGCACTATTTATAATAACATTTTGAAATGATTTGAATGTTTTTGTTTCGTTGGTTTATTGGTTTTTTGGTTTTTTGGTTTTTTCTTTTATGGCTTGCATCCCTTGATATCCTGATGTGATTCTTATCCATTGGTTGACTTCATCAACTGACTGTTATCGACCTGTGTGATTTTGCTTTTCCGCATTACGCGGGCAAACACCTTATTCAACAAGCATTTAGTCTTGGTCTTTCATAACGGTCAGTTGCTGCCAAGCACAGTTTTTTAAATATTTTAAATATTTTATTTTAAAATTTGTGACCGAAAACCTGATTGTTTTCCTCATTTTTATTACACCGACGTTTATTTAACTTATTACCACACACAGATGTTAACACATACACACATTAATTTTATTGTAAGTACACTGTTCATTTCACTTTTTCATTTTGTCCCTCATGTTTACACCTTTGTACAATGTAGCACTCCTGAAGATGGTCCAGGTGGGACCGAAACTGTAGAGTAGAATCAAAATAAAACTCTGACTGAATTCCCATACTTCGTTTTCTTCACAGTATTAAATATTTGAAGTAAGATATATAATGCAACTATATTAGTATATAGTTTTTACATCACTTGGTGATTCCACTTCGAACTAATTCTAAAGCAATATAAATTCAAATATTTTTTGATAGTCTGATTTAAAATGGGTTAAATATGAAGTATTAAAATGTAATAAGTGTGCTTTTCCGTTGGAGCTAGCTACATTCCATTTAAAAAAAAAAGTGACTAATGGAGTGTGAAGATCGTCGACTTCTACTCCAAAAAACTCCATATCACATTATTTTTGCTTCATTATCCGTTGAGTTGTAAAAGGTTGAAAGTGTTGAATTTTAAGCATTAAACACTGATTTTTTCAAAGGCTTTCGAGCAAATCACTCAAAGAGGGTCACATTTTATTTCGGAGAAGTCTGTTATGATAAAAAAGATAACTTATGAAATAACGAAAACAATCCATATAATAATCTATTTAGACTTATCGTTGCCGAGATACAATTTATTAATGTAAGGTGCATTTGAACAAATTCCTGAGATGATCACACTTTTTACACAGTCATAATTCTGATTTTAAAAAATTCTTCAATATTCACCTTGAACCAAATTGAGATTTATTACAATTACTTAAAATTGTCCTTTTTATATTTCCAGTAAATTCAAAAATAAAAAAAATTAAAATCGTGCATGATGGATGCATTATCTAAAATATTTTACACAATGTATGTAAACAAATTTTGAAATAATTAATTTCTTTGAATTTAATGTTAAATAACTTACAGGAAAGCATCTTAGTTAAATGTAACTACAATTTTTTTATTGATGAAGTTGATAATTTAGGGGATAGAAATGTTTGAAGTTGACTCTTAACTTGCGTTTTTTCTCTAATTGACACATTTTAGATATAGAAAAACTGACAGCCCTTGTACTACCTTATCTTTAAAATGGTTTTCCTGGATGATTTTTAGGATTAATTTCCTAAATAAGAAGCGTGCCTTGTTGTAGCAAATTAAAATATTGTTCGTTTGGCAATAAAGTCTCACAGTATCTTCAATTATAGGAGAATAATCATAATTTTTATATTTTTTTTTTTGATATTAACGCACATTTTTTAAGTCATCAGACATTGCATGCACTGTGCATTTTTGTAAATATACTGAAATGTTTATTGCTTGAAGAATCAGTTTGTAAGTAAATAAAAGTCACTATTTAATAATCTAAATTGAAATAAAAGTTTTATTCTTCTTATGTCACTAATAACACTATATTTATTTATTTGTCACTTAATTCTAACTTAAACAAGGTCACAGATATTTATATTTCACTATTTATATACACTGTTCACTGTTCGATATTTATTTCACCAGCACTACTCTTTTCACTATTCTCTCTACACGTCTTTTGCTTGGCCTTATATAGAGAAATATCGTTTTCTCGAATTTTCTATTTCTCGACTCTTTCCATTTCTAGAAATTACTAGCGGCTTCCATTGGGAGGGGTGATGTGCTGCGACGCGGCACGGCGTAAGCGAGGATGAAAGGCCCCTCCCCATATCACGTCGTCTTTACGAGCTTCCCCCACTCTCGCACGTCACAATACTTATTACAAATTTATGTTACACAATGTAGTATAGGTCATTTTTAATAATAATAATTAATTTACTCATTTTATTCTTATTCTATCAGCCATATAAAGAAGCAACATATTTTTTTTTTATTTCTGACATCACATTCGTAATCAGCAATCTCTAAAACATAGATACCTAAGCTTCGTTAATTTATTCTCGGTACTTCTTTAATGATTGATCTTTTGATTTTAGAGATGATTTTTACTCTCTTTAAAGTTGAAGCAATTATTTTTTTTATTAGGATTAGTTCGAAATTTGGATACATTTGACACCAAGTGATTGTACTATATAAGATTATCTCTTCATTATTGTCATACTTGAATTCAAGCAAGAAGATATTAAAGCTGAGCATTATGACATGAGGCCAAATATTTGGTGACTTATTTTACGCACGGCCATAGAAAAAAGGAACTCCTAGATTCAAGTAAAAAGATTATTCGTTGTGTAAATGAATTTAATTCTTAATTCTTCATTAATGACTATTCGATAAGGATAAGAATGATAGAATATATCTGTTTTTTAAATGTATAAACAATAATACTAATAGCAATGTCAGCAAAACTGTATTGTATATAAAAGTTGTACTACGCAGACTGAATTGCGATCATTAACATGTTTTTTAATATAAAATAATTATACATATTGTAAATATAATATTTATTAGATCAAATGTGGTATTCTTATTTTATTTGAAATAGCGAGCATGAATACAATTTTCTCCCCTTTTCAAACTCTGAAATAACTAAACTTCAACTTTTGATAAACCGGTATGCAGTAATTAGGCTGTGTTCAGCTGAACCAGTATTATTTTTTATTTGATTGTTTATATATATTTATATATATATTATGTCTTTATACAACTGTTTCATCCGTGCAAAACTAGAATATTGTTTTTTAATTTGGAATCCATTGTACAAAAATTCTATCAGGGCAATAGAGGCAGTTCAAAAAAAATTCCTCAGATACTGTTTGCATAAATTTAATTTGGTTGCTACTTTGAATGATGATTTTCACTACTTCAAAGCCCTTATGGAATTTAATCTACTGTCATTGGAAAATATTAGAGTTTTACAATCATGTGTATTCCTTTTCAAATTAGTTAACAATATGATAAATGATTCCAATCTTCTGTCATCTATAAAGTTTCGTATTCCTCGCACCAGTAATACTAGACAAAAGTGCCTCTTTGCTCTTCAAATGGTTAGAGCCAATTATGAATTAAAAGACCCTATTCGCCGTATGTGCTCTTTTTTTAACGACATTAGTAAGGACACTGATATTGATATTGGATTCGACAAACTTGCAACATTTAAATGTAAAATTCACTTGTACTTGAGTAACTTAAACTGAAGAATTTTGTATCTTATTCATTATTTTATAATTGGTCTTTTCACTATTGTTCATTTCGAAATTGATTTTTTTTTTCTTGTTACGCTAGCTCACTTTTTTTCTTTTGTATATTTTTATCATATATTATAACCCTCTGTAATTGGGACATTAGTTCTGTAGGGTGGTTTTTCCAATAAATAAATATATATATATATATATATATATATATATATATATATATATATATATATATATATATATATATATATATATATATATATATATATATATATATATATATATTGTCAAAGACACAAAAATGTGTCGTCTTTGGAGCGTACAGCAAACTTGACAAAAATGCAAAGAATCTTGTACAATGTTGGGATACTTACTCAGTGGTGTAGTGGTTATCACGCATGACCGGAAATCATGAGATCTCGGGTTCGAATCCCGGCGCTGTACAAGACTTTTTCAAAAATCAAAAATTAATTTACTTTCATTCAACCGTCTGGCTCATTACGGATTCGCCAACTAGATTTACATTCAGTATATATATATATATATATATATATATATATATATATATATATATATATATATATATATATATATATATATATATATATATATATATATATATATATATATATATATATATATATATATATATATATATATATATATATATATATATATATATATGTAACATATATATATATATATATATATATATATATATATATATATATATATATATATATATATATATATATATATATATACAGGATGGTGATGTGATTCGTAAGACGCACCATAGCGTTTTCAATGCTATTTTTGGAATGCTTTTTTTTTATTGTCTTCCCTAATTATTTTACATCAAAAAAGTTGAATAGTTCATAAAATATTTCCGACTGAAAGAAGATGCATGTCCGAGTATTTTTTGTATAAATATCTAAGCGTCTCTAAAAAAAATTTTTTTATTTTTATCTTTCTTCTAGTAGGTAAGAAATAGTTTATATATTATTTTTCAATTTTATTCCGCCCATTGTAATATAAAATATTCAGGAAATTGCGTATAAATGTTTATCTAATTCCGTTTTGAAAAGTCAAACTTTACATCAATTTCTGACGTTATGCAACGTCCCATTTTTCATAACTGCAATGCAACAGTTGCGTAAAGTAGCATAAAGTAGTTACGTAATGACTTTACGTAACTGGCCATGTTTCAGAACTTATCAATTATACTTATGTGCGTACAATTAAAAGAAAGATTTATTATTCACAGTATGCAGCTTTGGCAGAGTCTTTAATATCAAAGGGTACTATATCACTCAGGATATTACTGCTTGAGCACATTTAAAAAAATTATTTTGACGTTTTGTGAAAACTCGATATTTGTTTATTTCAGTGAACTCTTGTTTCTGTAGTAACAATAGATGGTCAGGAATCACAGTCATCTGAATTTGGTGATGTGACGTGAGAGATGTTCTCATTGAAAAATACAGTTAAAATTATTCTGACGGAATTAGATAAAATTTTGTACAGAATACGTTATGAAAAGCCATATAGGAGACGAGATGTCACGTGACATAAATCATATGGCTGGTTCCTACTAACTTCACTCGAAGCTTTGCAGCTAATATCTCTTTCTACTAGAACTGTCATTTCGAGAAGAGCGGAAAATTTGAAAAATTATTCATTGTAGAAAAATTATTTTTTAGGCGATCATAACAAAAAAGTTGTTTCTATGGCTCCTTTTGCGGCCGTGAAGTTTCACTTTTTGGTACACATCTGTCAAATTTTACTTTTTGGGACTGATCTGTCAAATATTACTTTTTGGGACTGATCTGTCAAAGACTATTTCATAAACACTTCATATCTACCTATGTGGGCTGCTTGAAGAACTCTTTAAGAAACAGTTTTCGACGAAATACATACTATATTCTTCCGTCAACCTTCATAGTTCGTGCAATTCAAGAAATTGATACGCATTTTTTACAAATGTCACTTTGTTTAGAAGACAATAAAATAAAACAATTTCAGCGGCAACTAAGATTTACAATTGCAATGTTTTAGAAATAAATTGATAAAACTTTGTAATTTTGAATTATTTCGTGATGATCGCCTAAAAAACGTTGTGTGCACCTCGGCCTACAGTTCTTTTTTGGTCTCACCTGAATTGCAGCCTCAGCTACGCTTCGGCCGCAAACAACAGATTCGACCAAAAAAGATAACCTTTACGGCCTTGATACACAAATAACTATTGTGATCGTTGAGTTGTCGTACAGGAAGTGTTTTGTGGTATTTGTCAGTGTTTTTATTTTCAGATGATACCTGCGGAGGCATATTGGAAAGGTGATATTTGTAAATAAATTATATTTAAGCAAGTAACAATTATTCATATGTGTGCAGGGTGGTTGGATACGAGAGAGTTGAGAGACGTCGCTGATGGTTAGAAGCAATTGAAAATGATACTCGTGTTCGGCTACATTTTATTATTGGTGGGCTTCCTTTGTATCAGCTTGTTTTATCATCCTTTACGTACATCACAATGTCCCTCCTTACTTCAAGAATCTCCATCTCTAGCTTTTTTTGAAGATTCCACATGAACAATTTAATTTAACGAAGCTCTAAGTTAATGCCTTTTGGTTTTTTGTTTGCCAAACAGATATTGCAGTTGATGATAAAGATCATCCAGTCTGGGTGCCATCAAAAAATCTTTTTGACAACATGTGGAAAAATTGAGAGAGAGAAGAAGTATAAATATGGATTTATTGCCATTAACATTTAAAAAGATGCATATTACTATAACATTGAAGATGTATCAATCAATGATTGTAAATTCTTCCATATACGAGTTGAATTTTATTAATTATTTGTTTTACAAGGTATTAGATATTAATTTTTCAAAGCCAACCACTGTTTACTTTGTTTCAGCTGGGGAAGTTCAGAAATATACGGCCACAGAAAATAGCAATATGAAATATAAATCAATAAGTAACAGTGCGCTCTAGCGAGGCAAATTTTCAGATAATATTATTACCATGAACTGTTTTAATCAGCATCTATTTCAATTGAAGAGTTATTGGCACGGTTTAAGTGAGTATATATTATATTTATTCTTTTGAATATATTATGAAAATTAGTTATTATTTCTGTGCAAAAAGGAATTATCTACCCGCATCTCTAGTTGCCGATAGTAGCAGAAATATGTCTTCCTCGTTCGGCGTAGATATTTTGTAAGATTTAATAATTCTCAAATGTCCATTAATTTCTCCCCATTTTGCCTTGGGAAACTTTCCACGCAGGCTTTACTCCCGTTACGGATACTTTTTCTTTTTGTAATTTCTCATCTTCTACAGCGAACAAAATAGCAGCAAAATGTCTACAAGCCTCACCAAGACCTGCAGCGCATCTACAATGACTACAAAGAATTTCTCCTTCTGGCCGAGCTATAATCCAAGGCTGTAGAGGTTTTTCATTGAGTCGTTGAGAATGCATCACCTAAGATACAAATTGTTAAAAAATTAGTATGTACAAAAATATTAATTCTTTACGTATTAATTCATAGTTATATTTGAATAAATTTGAGTGACCACTTTAGTCGCATAACGTGTGTTACTGCTTTATTTTTATTTGCTGTGCATATCGTTTTAATTGAAGCTATAAAGAATTGGAGAATATATCCTTTTCAATAATATTTCAAGATTTTATGCGTAAAATTTTTTGTTATATAAATATTAATAATAAATGTTCAGTGCACACAACTTACCTTTCCAAAAATCAAGATATTCTCTTTAAACTTTTTCACCAATAAATCTCGCACCTATACGCATGACACATATTTATAGACTTCTAAAATCTTGAAAACTCTAAATTCTTGATGTGTATAGAAACTTAGATCTAAATATTAAAATTTTTTATCGTGTTATATTTGTTCCAGTTGCCGTGAAAAACTGGATAAATCACTATTATAAGGATCGTCATCTTCAAATTGATTAATTTTATTTAAATAACGAGCTCTCACGTCACTCCTTGAAGATTCAAAATATTTAGACATGTTTATTTCGCAAAAATCACTAATGAACCAAATTAGTTAGGGAGAATGTTTTGGCTCAAACACTTTTTAAATTTATCGTAATTTCGACTATGAATACTTCTGTTCAGAAATCCGCTTAAAAAACTCTCAAATATGTAGGTACTTGATTTTGTATTATTCATGTAGGTATAATCCTTCTTTCAGCGAATATATATCTGTACACAACAGTAAACAGTTACAAAAATTTTACTGTTATAAATATGCAATTTGTTTTGTAAAAGATTGTCTTTGTGTAAAGTATTTTTGCATCGTAATTTAGTTTTAGTGCAAGATCATGTATTTGGAAAACCAGATATACATGAGATCATGTTAGGAATATTCACCGTAATAAAAAAAATCATATAAGTAAAACAGAAAATACAAAAGGTACAGTTCATTGTGGTATTTAATAGTAGAAGAAAATATGAATATTTTAGCGATCTTAAATTACTTGAAAAAAAAAAATTTCATGTAAAAAATATAATTCCACCATATTTACTTGTAATTCCATTTTAATTTTCTGAATTTTTTATAGGTTGATAGCAGATATAATTCATGTAACTGAAAAGACCGTATATTTCAAATTATGAAACATACATTTTTTTTAATACATTTTGAATTCCCGCCCTTCTCAAAGTGACAGTTCTATTTGAAAGAGATATTAGCTGCAAAGCTTCGCGTGAAGTTAGTAGGAACCAGCCATATGATTTATGTCACGTGACATCTCGTCTCCTATTGTTTGACTCACGTAATTTGCAAAACTCGCTCCGCTCGTTTTGGCAAATATTTCGTTTCGTCAAACAATATGGCACTTTTCATAACTAATTATGTAAATAACTATTATTGTAATTCGTAATTGAAAAAACTCGTGTCCAAAGAGATATAAAATATGTTCCATAATGTACTATTTCATTACAGGTTTTATTAAATAGAAATGCTAATATTCTCTTATTTTCGCCTTTCATTCAATAAATAAAAAAAAATTCAACTTATTGAAATAATAAATCCACCCGAATATTGTATTTTACTGAATAAAATAAAAATGTAATCTCATTTCTAGATTAGAAGGCCTAGTCTAGCTGTCTCTCTCACACCTGTCGCATACGTAAGGCTTCATGTTTTCCAACTTAGTGTCCGATTCTCTTTTATTTACCTTCCTGATTTTTAATATAGTTGGCAACATTGTGTATGAAAATGGTTCTGTCAGTGGGAATCTGACGTAAATAATTGTAAACAAGTGTCAAAGCAAAATATACATTTAGGTAATTGTTGCTTTTATTTATCTTGTACATTAAACAAAAAATGCATTTTTGATTATTGCTTGTTGAAGACAACAAATTTATACAATTTATCATTTCTGAAAGAATATGTAAGTATTTTTCAATCACCACCTTAAATTTTATTTAATACATCAGAAGATGGTTAATTATCGATGAATAATGTACTTTCCTTTCAAATATTTATTCATGATTTTGGTCTTATGGCAGAATAACTTTCTCTACTTTAAGAATTAAAATTATTGTATAATTATTACGCAGTTAAAAGCATGCTTAGACTTTTGATATAATTGATAGAAAATTTGTACATAATCATAAAAACATTTTTAAATATACATATAATTCATAAAGTCGTAGCAAATATTTTTGTTTAAAATAGATTGGTTATTAAAACGGCTAGATTTGTAAATAAATTCACAATAAATAAATATCTTGCCCGGTTGGCGGTATCAGGAACTTTATTTAAATATGAAAGTGAACAATATTAAATCAAATCTAAACAGTAAACGCCAAATGGGTTGCTATCCAATTCGATTCGATATTTTCCATTTTGATGAATGATTAGTTTTATGAACATTTCTGTAACCAGGCGTCTCTTTTATTGTTGTAATGTAAGAATATTATTTCAGGTATCTTCAAAAAACTCAGAAATTTCAGTTGGCAAATACGACATATTTAAATTTCTTGAACAATTTTTTTAAAATTTGTAAATGTATGAATAGTATTATTTTTGTTAACGGGCATATCCAAATTTAATATAATAATATGGATCAATTAAAAAAAATAAAAAGTGAAGTTCTCGATACAAATGATCGCAGTACACCAACTGAAGATCAAAATGAAAATATCAAAGAAATAGAGCACGTAGTAATAAAATGTGAAAAAGATGATTTTTATATGGACGAGAAAAATGACGCAGAACTAATAGAAGAAGATCCAATTTCTTTCAATATGAATTTGCAAGACAGTTGTTTGAAAATGAAACAAGAGAATCATCAAGATGTCAATGTGCGCGTGAATGAAGAAAAAGAAGATGAGTATTTTGCTGCCAGTTCGAACGATGCCAGTGTAAATGGTATGATAATTATCTTTTGTTCATGATTAAAGCACTTTTGGAGACTGAGTGATTATTTAAATAATATGGAATACAGGTTCATTTGCATTAATTGGGCGACATAAAAGTAATGACACTTACTCATACAAGAACAGCATAACAATCATTTCAGTGTATGAATTAACGATGTATGAGATCTCTGGAAATGATTGTTATATAATTGATTAGCTTGTTTTTCAAGCTTTCTGATGCTTTTATGAAAATTATGAATGGTTACATTAAACCGTTCATGAGATTTGACTCTTAATCTTTCATTTATATTGCATATTTTATCTATGATATCCAGCTGATATAATAGTCGGAAAATATTGAAGACATGGCGCTCTCGTAAAATTCACTATTTAAACTTTCTTTCTCCAACACTGTTTTGGAATTTGCATATTCCATAACCAAAAATTATGTTGGAACAAATGACATTAAAAAAAATCGTTTAGAATGATTCCGTATACCGTTCAGAATGATTCTGTATGCCGTTAGAATCACTTCGACGAATCAGAAGCTGTTAGTTTGGCTACTACCATGATTACTTCCTAACAATTCAAGTATTCATATCTGGGTTTGACGTTTGACATTTAATAATTTTTTAAGTTTCCTCTGAAATATTGGTGAGTTTCCAAAACCTTGTTAGAGAAAGTATAGTCTAAAACATGTTTGGAATGGCGTATTCCACACTCGCGAACCGTAATACTCGCCTTCGGCTCGGATTACAAACTTTTCGCTCGTTTGGAATAAGGGCCATTCCAATACTTATTGTAGAATATACTATTACATGATGTATTGGATTTTCTGTACGATGATATAATAAATTTATTTTTGAATCGAATAATATTCAAAAATATCAATTTTCGAGATTCTTAAATTGATGGAAATGTTAATTTTTGATTGTGATAGTGAAGTACAGAATCACAGAATATAGGCCATTCCAATACTTATTGTAGAATATACTATTTCACGATATATGCTCATAAATGATAAAAAATATGGCAACATTGTAGGTCCCTTCTTGAAATTTCATCTAATATTAAATGAATCATATTGTATGAATTTGATAGAAATATTCCTTTGTGATACAAATATACTGGTCTCTTTCGTAGTATTGTGCATAATTATAATGGATTTGATACTCTTGAATCGGAGTATAGTAATAAAAAAATATGTAGTTCACATATTTTCTGAGTTTTTTTTTTCTTTTCAAATAAAGCTCTATTTTTGAGTACCTTCCACTAGGCGATCGCAACGATTCGCTCAGGACCACAATATTTACCGTTCCACTAACATATGATTGCTGTGGTTGATGCTTCAAGTGAAACGATGCGAGTATCTGTTAAATATCAAATAAACTGACAATTCGTCAGATTGAACAAACCTGTAGCAAAAAGGAATGGAATGAATTCGATATGCCGGGGTAAACTAATCTCTCATAAATAATAAATAATGATAATGAGAAACAGTGAAACTATCTGTCGTACTGACAAATAAAAAATCTTGAATCACCCGACATAACTTGGAACCGAAAGCACAAATTTGAAATACATCTTTTCTAATTAACTAAAATTTGTCGGTGATTCCTGCAAAAATGTACGCAACGACCGCTCCGATCCACCTTTCAATTACGTAGTGAGCTTGAACCGGTCGTGATCGATGACGTCATTTATGACGTATTTATCTTGAACACCCAAGACCGCGATCGTCTTGTGGAACGATTATTGAGGCGACATGAGCGTTGCCGTTGCCTTTGTTCATAAATTATAATCAAACATTAATAAGAGCAACACAAAAGTTCCAACATAAAAATCGTCAGAAAATCTATGTACCTGCATAATAATTATAGTCACTTTGCAGTTTTCTCTTTTTTTATTTTCATATTATCAACTGGGATTTCATGGCGAATCGGCTAACAAAAATCTGCAAGCATTCCCACTGACCATTTTTCATTACATCGTCTTTCTTTGAAAAATTTGTCTTGGTGAAACCTTCCACCATGTTCTTCTGATACGGCACCAATATTTTTAGGGAAAGAAATTTAAGTGCGAGTCCAAACATCAACATTAATGTAGTTGTGCAAGTAGTGTTGGAGATTGCGGTAAGGGGAAACGTCCCATACTAAATGCACAGAGCAGTTTGTCACTATCAACGTGAGAAAAACAAAATTATTAATATAGACATTTGATATTTATCGTTGAACAAGTGTTAACAGCATTCGATATTAAAAAAATAAATAAATAAATTCCATTTAATTACAGTTGATTCATATTATTCAGGGAGTACCGGGAGAGAGCACTCAATGTTAAAAATTATGCGCATGTAAATAGTTGCGCCCCTTGCTACCTGAGGTCTCTGATAGCTATGTTACCATGGCTCCCAATCAATGACGTCATTGCTCCCAATCTAAATTTATTTTTTGAGGTTAAGTACTATAAATTGAAAGACGTCAATATTTTTTTCAAACAAAAATACATATATTATAAATGTTTGTACATGTAAACCAATCTCATTGACAATATATATATACAAATATCAGGTTTTGAGATATAAAGTTACTTTATGCATAAAGTGTGATCCAATTGTAATGAACAAATTCGCAGTTATAAAGTTCATTTAAAATTTCTATTAAAAACGTTACAAATCAATAACTTTGTATAATGTATTTTTGTAAAATATCTTCACTAACTGCGTGGATCATACCTTAAAATAAAATCACTTTTTACAGTATTGCAATACATTGAATAGGTACCAAACTCAAAATTAAATAAAGCCATTTCATGCATTAGGTTTGACCCAGCTCTGTAGTTATTTGGTAAATTAGTAATTTGAACTAAAAAGCCATGAATCAATTACTTTAAAGTGTCTATTTTCAAAAAATGTTTTTTTAATTACTGTGAGTCATACTTCATGTTGAAATTACTTTTTACAGTATTTCAACTCCATTGTGAACAGGACTAAAGAAATACTGTATACAAATGTTCAGAAGAATTTAAAGTTATTCTAATACACAATATCAAAATCAATAGCCATATTCTCAAAGGAGTTCATACTAACCAACAATTCTGGATTAGTGAATTCTCTTCTATTTTAATTCAATCTTGAATCACTTATGGTGATATGACGGCAGTAGATATGAACTAGAATGAGTTTTAATAACAAAACTGAAAATATTAGGACCAAAATCACTAATCCAAGATTGTAGACTAGTTCAAATGATTTTGAGATGTGTGATTAATTGAAGAAATCAATGGAAAAAATAGAAAAATATTTTAGAAGTATTATTATAGAATAATCACTGAATTCTTCAAATATACTTTGAGCTAAAGTGACGTTTTGTATAGTTTTCACTTCACCTGAACATAAATTCATCTTACTGTCTAAACTGAGTCAATTTTACTGTATTTGAGATTGTTTCTCCACAAATATTTGTTTTTTCTTCATTCCACTTATTGAAGCTTCTTCGGCTGTCTAAATTCTAAAGTAATATCAAGACTGAAGAATATTACTTCTTGGTTCCATATGATATAGAAATATTGGAGCATGTTCCATTACAAATAATAATTTTCAGTTCTAGCACCGTGTAAATATTGCAGCTGAAGAATTTTCATCCATCCCAAATGCTTCTTGTTTACTATTCGAAATTCCAGGTATTTGTGAGGTCCAGAAAATCATCTAGTCCAATATTTGTTATTATGCTCGAACTACATCATGTGTGTATTAATGCATTTGCACTAATAGAAACTCCAGGCCGCGGAATGGAACCAGTGGAGACGTACCTAGAATAATTATGATTTATAATAAATTAACAGAAAAATATTAAACAGACTTGCAATTTACTTGCGGTACTTGCTTTTCAAAGTCTTTCTGTAACGTTCAACTGCAAGTCGTTGTATGGGATCCAAAACAGCTAGAGGACGGCTGTCTTGTCCAGTTAAGTATCTATTTGTTCGCTTACACCAAACAAAAATAGAGAACTTAACGGTGAACACAACAAACGTCCTCGAAATATCGTGGATCCCACAAGTTAGTCTTGTTAAGTCAGTATTAGAAGTCACGAAGTCCACAGTCCGTTTCAGTACACGTCTTTCATGTCCAAGTCGAGGTAAAAGTCCAAAAGTCTTATCCATGACTACTTTTACATAATACATGAACATAGTTCTAGGTCTTGTCAGTCCGTTCACAGTCAGTTCTTGTCGTTGTATCAGGTCATGTTCCGGTAAGGTCTCAGTAGATAGTAAAAGTCCAGTGCAAGTGTCACACAATCTAGCGTCTGTCAGTTGAAAATTTGGAAAATTTCTTTTTTTTTTTGGTGCCGGAAATCTTATCATCGGTTGACCAGCGTGAAGAAAACAATCCGGCACGCAACAACATTTCTTCGAAATTGACATCTACAAAAATTATGAACATCATTTATATTATATTATCATTATATAGTATCAAACTTGCATTGTACTCACCACAATTTTATGTATGAATCATAGAAATGAGAGCTTACCTTTTTTAATCGATTCACAATCTCAAAATTATAAAAAATAAATAGTAATAACGCAAGTAAAACTCTTAATTATCTGTATTGACAATTATAAACAATTTTATTTACTTAAATCGACATTTGCTCAAATTTTTTCAATGGTAACTAAGATTCAAGATTCAAATAAAATTGAAAAATAGTTGCGCCCCTTCCCGCAAGATAGTAGTAGCTATGCGCCAAATTCTTCCATTTGAGTGATCTCTCCCGGTACTCCCTGATATTATTTATTCTATTTTATTTGATTTAATTGAAGTCGTTTTTATAATAGAAGATCTGGCAACAATGTAGTATAAAATCTTGTCAAATGTAGAGTTGGTAACAGTGAGTGCGAGGTAAAATGAACCATAATGAACAAAAATTTATTGGCGAGTCTGATTAAGCTCGCAGCGCCAAGTGAGAATATCAGGAACTAACGGAGCTGTGATTCAGTGTGTTGGCCGTAAGGTGTAATATTAATATAATTATCAATAACTTTTGAATACTACTTTTATTTCTATAATTTTTTTTGTTGTATATATATTATAAAGCATGGAAATTTTATAAGTTGATTTAATTTTATATGATATAGTTAAAATATTGGGAATTTTAAACTTTATTTATATAATCTCCGAAGTTAAGAAGTGAGTATTTGTTGTTTTTTGAATTATCAGATTAGTAAATGATAGCCTTTTCAAATATATTCTGTTTTCTACAGAATGGATACCCCAGTAAAGCTGAAATTGAAAGGAATATTTGATATATTTAAATGCAGATCGCAATTCCAGATGTGTGTGCGATGTTTTGAATAAAAATATAATAGATGAAATTAATATTTACGCACTTTGCCGTCAGACATCGACACTAGCGAAATATCAGCACATTATACAGGGGATGCTAAAAAGAAATGAAATAAATAACTTGAAAGTTACAATCATGACATGTTCTTGCAAAACTGGAAAAAGCAGCCGCTGCAAACATGTTTCGGTTGTACTTTTATTATTTACCAGGTGCTTTATTAATCATATTTAGCTGCATGCAAAAATAATTGGCTATTCTTTTGTTTTGTATCAATTGCTTAGTTTGTCACTTGATTATTAACGAAAGCAAAAGCCTACAGGATGACTAGAAAAAATTTGAGTATATTTTAAAATAAATTACTTGACCTTATTATTATTAGAATCCGTTTGAGTGATTTTATTTAATCATCCAAAATATATTTTATTGAGGTTTTTAAGAAATTTATCTGATATTATACTCTTAAATATAAGTATTATCTCTCACAATTTCTATATTATGCTGCAATAACTAACCTCTATAAAGGTGGTCATTCTCATCAAAATGAGGGGAACACACTTTCATAAACCTACTGACTGGTTTTCTATTCTTCCAACTTGAATTTCTGTCCTTTTTTGTATGGATTTACACCCATACACGGAACAATGAACAATACTCATGTCGACAAATAGTGCAGCATAAAATTTAATGCTTTGTGTTTGAATTCAAAGAAAACAACACGAATCCCATCTATGCTTATACAATTTATCACACTTCCGGTAGTTCTACAAAGTGCCACCAGAGAGAGTATCGCTTAGCAAGACTCGCCAATATAGGTAAAAATGTATCTGAATAAGTTTTTCACAAAACTATAAATCGTGTTGAGAAGTGTTGTCTCTTTTTTGCAAATTTTGACTGACCCTGCTGTCATGCGCAATACACGTTTAAGAAGCAGTGTAGCCGCCTCTGCTCTCATGTTGTGTGATTATGGTACTTTTTCATATCTTTAACAATTAATTTTAGAAAAACTGTAGACGTGATTTTGATGACAATTGTTACACATGTCACTACTAAAATTCTATCAGTATATAACGAATTTTGAAAATTTCTTATCGCTATGTCAGTCATACGAGATCATATTCATTACTATTTCCTCAAGTTACCATTTAAGCCCTTGTTAAACATGATGTTGAAGTGCTAACTTTGTCTATTTTTTTTGCAACAACTGTAGACACAAATAAATTGGAACTCCGCGAGTGCATGACGAAGGTGATTGTTTCCATAACATATATTTTTTCCGAAATTTTCTAATCGTAAAAAAAATGCCTCTACTCTCTTAAGCGGTATCTTTCTTTCTCTTCCTATCAGCTTGAACTGGTTTTGTATGTACAGAACTACAGATACTACAGCACCGTAAGTTACTTTTAAAGTGAAACATAGGATGTGTTATATCCATGTTCACGAATTTGGCAGCAATATATTTAAGAGTACGTTCCACTAGGCGACCGCAACGCTTATGTCGTCCCAGTAACCGTTCATAGATGACGCATCGCTTCAAGTTCACAACGCCCGCGATTTAAAGATGGATCGAAGCGATTCATGCTTGCAAAAATCACCCGAAATTAGAATTAATTATAAAGGTGCATTTCCAATTTATATTTTCGATTCCAAATTATGTCGATTGATTTAAAATTTTTATAAATCAATATGACAGATAATTTTACGGTCTCTCATTATCATTATTTATTATTCATGAGAGATTTATTTACACAGACATATTGGATTCATTCTATTCGAATATCCTTTTTGCTACAGATTAGTTTAATTTTATTAATGATTTACTTTTCGATCTTAATCACGAATTATCAGTTTATTTGCCATTTAACAGACACTCGCATCGTTCCACTTGAAGTATCAACCACAGCAATCACATAGTCCGGAAGGTGACATGCCGTTGCATTTTAGGAAGTGTTTTAACGCTGATCGATTTTCTTCTTCGATAGACTTGGTATTACTTATAAGTGAACCAAGCGTCAGCTGGCTCTCCCGCAGTGGATGTGGGTGTTAGAGGCTGTGAAAGTGCTAGTAGTTTAGTCAAGAAGTGAGTTTTTCAAGAAAAATAGTTCTAAGAGTTCAAAAAATTTGAGTAATAGCTCATTTGATACAGAATAACATTCAAAAGGAGATGTTTTCAGGATTTTTTTCGCCAACAAAAATTGCAATTGTTATTAACAAAAAATTAAAACAAGAAAAAGTCACCTAGTTTTTTTGTAATAACTCAAAAACTATAAGTGATAGCAGGAACCGAAAAAAAAATTCTTAAAGAGATGAAAATTTCCAATAAAAATGTCCCATACACCTAAACTTTCTCTCGTTGTATATGATTTAAATTTAATATTAAAAATTGGGTTTCGCGCGAACGTAACAGCACGAGCGCACCGGCTGTTGAGAAAGTACAGCACATAAAATATTTTTTAGGCGATCATAATGAAAAAGGTGTTTCTATGGCCCTTTTTGCGGCCGTGAATTTTCACTTTTTGGTACAAATCTGTCAAATTTTCCTTTTTGGGACTGATCTGTCAAATATTACTTTTTTGGGACGAATCTATCAAAAACTATTACATAGATACTTTATACCTACCTAAATGGGCTGCTTTATGGACTCTTTAAGGAACAATTTTCGCCGGAAAACAATATTATATTATTCCGTCAACATTTATAGTTCGTGCCGTTCGTGCAATTCAAGTAATTGATATGCATTTTTTACAAATGTCAGTTTGATTAGAAGACAATAAAATAAAACAATTTCAACAGCAACTAAGATTTACTATTGCAATGTTTTAGAAATAAATAGATAAAATTTTGTGATTTTGAATTATTTCGTGATGATCGCTTAAAAAACGTTGTATGCACCTCGGCCTACAGTTCTTTTTTGGTCTCACCTGAATTGCATTTATTCTAATGTTAGTTTATTTGAAATAATTACATCACGTAGAGACAGTTAAAAGTAAAGGATGTCGAATATAGCTCTATTCTAATGTTATAGTACAAGCAATAGTATTATGCTTCCGCAAGAGTTTATATTTGTGCTAATGATATTCTCTAGATAACTTAAGGAATAACTTTATTTAAATACAAGTTGAATTGACTTTAAATTACATGTTAAAAACGTAATAATAAACAAGACCTCTTCTTTCACTGTTGCCCACCAACCATCATCATAATTGATTTAAATACTGATACACAACAAATATATTCTTTGAGCTTCAACTTTTGTCTGACTATAGTTCATTTTAGTTAGGAACGGTCGTAGGACCATTATTGGGACTTAAGCCTTCTGATTGGCCAAATGCGAGCACGATTCACTCACGTTAATCAAAATAGGCTTGTTGCAAATGAATTCAAGAAATAAAAACAATAAATTAATATATTCACATATCACTTGAATCTATTTAAGATAAATAATTGATGAACAACTGACAGATAGTACTAATGTGAAATTGGTTCGCATTTTGGCCAATCAGAGGGCTTAAATTGTAGTCCCATTAGAGCCTTAGGACCATTCTTAACTGAAATAAACTATAGATGAAAATTTGAATATAGGTAGTTGATACGATGTTTAATAACATATCATTCAAAGTTGCTATCATGTGGATAGGATACGAAAGTATTACAATCGTGGCATTCATAATTTAACAGTTTCTTTAATATATAGCCAACAACATACGCGGATTTATTTATATCTAAAAATGGCAACGATACAGAATTTTTGGAAGTTGATAACGCCGCGCCATATCAATGTCATGAGAAGCGTAAGGATTTGATTTTGTAGGATCTGTTGGAGTGGAATTGGATAGAAGTATTTCACAGGATAGAAGGTTATCACCATCATCCTAAATAATGTATCGTTAATTCCCGACTTTAATTTTAAATTAGCAAGTGATCTACGCAAAGTTCGAACAGACGGAAAGATAACAGTCTAGCCAAATAACGATAACAACGGAGTTCATGCTTTTGAATAGACAAAAAAAAAAATTGATTATTTTACTTCTTTTACAATTATGGAGGAGAGACATAACAAAAATTCTAAGAATTCGCACTAAACTATCGATATTTTCAATATTCTCGAGGGTGCCGGGGATAGGATATCAATCTTTCTGCGCTTTCTCATATTCACCAAACGTTTTCCACGTTGCTTCATTCGCTTTAGCAAACACTCTGTCCTCTGCAACTGCACGTACAATTTCTGCTTCCTGGGAGAAAGTTAGTGCAGATGAGTTACACCCAGTCCTCGCAAATCCATTCGCTCAAGAGTCCTTAGATAAATAAGGGAGATGAGTTAACAAGAAAAGTTGAATTGATAATTAAAATAAGTGCTAGTTATTTTACCTCTACGTTTCCGCAGAGTTCAAAGAACGCTTTCTAGGGAGTAGTCACTTTGGTTCCGACTTGTCGGATGGATTGGTTCGAATATTGATGAACAATTTTAAATATTGCGATGGTGGCGCTCTCCAATACCGGCAGTTCACTTACACTAAAACTTTTGCCCACGGCTTTCAATAAGTCTGTCCACGGGCCTAATTCAAAACAAGTGCAATCTGTTCGATTTTCACCTTTTTTGTAATTGTAATCTGTGTTTGAAGTAAAATAGTGATAATAAATATGTTTTATGTTCGACTGCATCATAATCATATAGTTTATGGTTGCATTTAGTGCCCATAATGTGCCACTTAATTGGACTAGGACTTTTACTTTATATAATTGGACGGAACTGTCACTGTCAAAAAAATGTCACAAAAATATATTTAATAAATATACTTTTTTAAATAAAATAAAATATACAGAATTAAAACCAAAAAAGTCTATTTATTATGATATAATTGTGAAAGTATGTATAGATCATTAAAAATATATTTTTTTATTGACATGAACTAAATTTAAACAATTAAATCAACATATCATTTATTATTGTAATGAATACTTATAACACAATTGGTATTGTCGCGAATATTCAGACCCGAAGATAAATTCTTCTTGTTACAAAAACATTTTTCTCTCAATATTTGTGATTCTTTGGCACTTGCTGTCAACAGTTCTACGCTTTCTGCAGTATTCATTTCTTCTTTTCTATCGTATTTATTCTTTTCTACTCTCTCGACAGTATCCATTTATTCTTTTCTATCGTATTTAATCTCTTCTACACTTTCTAAAGTATTAATCTCTTCTATTAAGTTGTATTTAATATTTTTGACATCTGCAAACAAACAGTAAAAACAATTGTAACAATAGCAACACTAGCAAAGCACACCAAATTATACTTACCGAATTTTTGAATAGGGAAATCAAGAAATATTTTTAGAAGATATCCTGCGTCTTTAGAGCAGTCGAACATAAAGCTTTGTATGTAATTCGTACATAAACAAACTTTATAGACTCGCCTTCCTTATAAGACTCGCTCGCGCTGCTCGCTCGTCCATAACCAGTGGCTCGTCCAATAAAGTTCTATATTATATACTAATTACATAAATAGCTATTATTGGATAATAAGTTCTGTATTAATTAATTTGAAAAAGGCAGCACTTTGCTGTCGAAACGTTGTGTTTCAAATTAATTGATACAGAACTTATTACCCAATAAAACATATTTATTGATAAAATGAGTTCTGAAAAGTTTTTTCCTTCATTAAAATAGTGATACTTGTTGATAACATGATCATATTAATAATTTTCGTATTTATTTATATTAGATATTATAATTATACTCGTCATGGCTGGAAGGAAAATTGAAAAGAAAACTTGAAGATAAAAATATAAAGTTTCAGAGTGAATGGGAAAATTTGTACTTTTTTATTCATTCAAAAGACAATGCTGTATATTTAATTTGTCGCCATACAATTACAGTTTTAAAATTATACAACCTAAAAAACATAGCGAAATTGATAAGTCTACTGTTGGCGAACGGAAAGCTAAGTTGCAATCTTTGAAGAACAACAATATATAATTCATAAGCAAACTATACAATTAAACGGTATTATCAGTGCTAGCTTTCGAGAGTCTTACATTATTGCTAAAAGTATGAAGCCTTTAACAGACGGTAACTATATCAAAGACTGCCTTAATTGTCGCAGTTGAAGAAATCTGTCCAGAAAAAGTGAATCTTTTTACTTAAATTAGTCTGTCACGTCAAACTGTATAGAAAGAAGAATAGAAAACATTCCGTGTGATATTTGTGCATCACTAAACACAATTACAAAAAACTTCGTATTGTAACGTGCGAAAGTGTAGAAAATTAGAAAGTGAGGTAGGCTTGGATCTAGCCGCACCGCACCACATCGCCCGCATGGTGGAAAGTTCTAGTGCTCTGTAATTGGGACATTAGTTCTGTAGGGTGGTTTTTCCAATAAATAAATAAATAAATATATATATATATATATATATATATATATATATATATATATATATATATATATATATATATATATATATATATATATATATATATATATATATATATATATATATATATATATATATATATATATATATATATATATATATATATATATATATATATATATATATATATATATATATATATATATATATATATATATATATATATATATATATATATATATATATATGAGAAAACGACCTGACTGAAGGATAATTAATGATGAGCAGTAAAGCAGTAAATATCAAACAGTGAGTGATCAGTATAAATAAATAGTTAAAAATAAATATCTACGGCTTTCTTTGATAGTAATAAGTGATAAATAAATTATATAGTGTTGCGTAGTAATATTTTGGAAGAATAAAACTTTCATCTATTTTCATTTAATTAAATAGTGACTTTTATTTTAATTATAAACAATTTCCTTTTAAGCAATAAACGTGTGAGCATATTTCTCACTGGCTTTGGACGAAATTCCAGATATCAATGATATTGCAAAACCTGCTATTTTTTTTTTTTCAAATATCAAGCTAGTCAATTTTGTTCATGAAAAAATTATAAACAAATGGCTTGAAAAAATTGAAATCGAGGTTTTTTATTGACTTTGTCAGACAAAACCAGCAACAGCATATTATAAAAAAAAAAAATAACATTTATTAGATCTTTTATTTTTTGTTAACTTTCAAAATTTATAATAAACAAGATAAACAACTTTTGAATACTTATATGACGTAATATTGTTGAGTAGATATTATGTAAGAAAGACTCCAAGAAGCAAAAAATCTATAGACGAATTATTAAAACATTTTTTCTTGTTTTCAATGGAAACGGAGGCGCGAAAAAACTTGATTTGAATTTTTTTTGCCTACAGATCTTTATTCTTTTAAGTGTTAAGTTGACACCATAATTTATTCGAATTCTTGAATTATTACTTATATAGTATTCTCTCAACAGCCGGGCGGAATCCTGTTTTCAACATTGTATTAAAATTATATAAAATACAGATAGAGTTTAGGGATGTGTTTATTGGAAACTTTCTCCTTTTTAAAAATATTTTTCCGGTATCCACAATTACTTATAGTTCTTGAGTTATTGCAAAAAAAATAGGCGACTTTTTTATTTACATTTTTTGTTTATAACAATTGCAATTTTTTTTTGGTGAAAAGAAATACTATAAAACTTCTCCTTTTGAATATTAATCCAAATCGAATGAGCAATTGCTCATATTTTTTGAACTCTTAGAACTATTTTTTTCAGTAAACTCACTTCTCGGCTAGAGTATAGGAAAATATATGTACATATTATTATTATAATATGAATACGTCTTTAATATTGTTCTTGGAAACATAAACAAGTCAGTTAGGTGAACCTTAGAAACTTCTTCTATTTCTGAATTTTTTTTAAAGGCTTCTCGTGTGAACCCGGTATTAATTTTCATTTTAAAATGAGACTGAGGCCTGGTTGCATGAACGTGCATTAACTAAAGAGTTCTTTAAAAATGAACAATATCAAATCGAATATATTCATCAAATCAGTTGCTTAGCATTGCTGTCAAAAATTCGATTTGATATTGTTCATTTTTAAAGAGCTGTTCAGTTAATGAACGTTCATGCAACCATGCATGAGAATATATTCAATTGAATCAATTATATATTTAGCCGTGAATTTTTGTGAATTTACTATTATTACCTACTGTTTACTCGATCTTTTTTTCAAATTGTTTGTTATTTTGTAACTTTCTTACAATATTTACTTATGGTATCAGTTCAATTGATTTTGTATATTTATTTTAAATGGACGTTTTAATATACTGATGTCATATTCGTAACCATGGACAAGAAATATCCCATGTTTAACATTAAAATAAAGTTACGGCATATAATTAACATATAAATATATATGTTTAATTTGAAGACTCAAATTTGTCTCAGTTCAGGTGATATGTTGATATCGTTTTCACTTCTATTTATGAAATTTATTTTTGTTCTTGACTTACAGCAGTAATGTTGGATGAGAAAGCTGAGAAAAATCAGTATAAAAATCCGAGAGGAAAACCTATTCTAAAAGAACAGAAAATTTTGATATTTGATTACTATCGAAAGCTTGTTTCTTTGGGTACAAAATCAAAAAGACAGTGTGTTCTAATGACAGCAGAGAAATTGGGTATTGGCAGATGTAGTGTTTATAGAATTGTTAAAGAAATTGAGATAGAAGGAATAATCAAATCACCAGAATACAAAAGAAAACGAACAACGGTTTTCGAAAAGCTGAATGAAGATCAGAAGAATAGGATTCGACAAGTCGTCCAAGATTTTTTTGAAAGGAATGAATTACCAACTATGGATAAAATATTTCAGGTATAAATTTGCTTATAGTAGAATTGAATCAGCGTTTTTTTAGGTCGATTTCGGGAGATGGAATTTCGCAGGAAAGTTAGTGTTTACGTAAAATTTAAAGCTCTAAATCTCGCTGGAAAGTAGCCAAAATCACAATGGTCTATAACGAATTATCGTTTCATCTAAATAACTTTTTTAATAAAAAAAAAAAAACATTATCAGAGTGAAAAGTTATTCCTCCTCAATCGAGAAATAAATCAAAACACTTATTCTGATGGAAGCAGCATATATTGGACATAATTAGAAGATGAAAAATACAGAAATGTCAGAGCATGTTTATATTTTATACTCTAAAATAGGGCGACAAATGCGAACAAAGTACGGCGCCCATGCGTGTGGTCCTAAATGGCGTTAGTATACAATCATCACTCGCAGTATAATTCAAACGACAAATTTTATCATAGAATTTTTTTATTAAATCGATTTCCTATAAAAATACGATGTGACTAACGTAGGATAAAGGTTGAGCGGTCACACGGTTCTCGAGAAAAAAATAATGAAGCTTGGAAAAGTGTGAAAATTCGGAGTTGAATTAAAAGTAATACGAAATTCTCAATTTTTTACTAAGTACAAGGAAGTATTGTGAAACCGACAAACTTCACCTATCGAGATTTTGATGGAAATATACGTTTTGAGCATCCCTGAATCCATTTTGACTATTTTTGGCTTGATGTCGGTACGTATGTTGTTGAAATTTTGTATTTAAGACTGGTATAGGGTCTAGTTGTGCACTTCGCATTATGGTTCCAATCGTCTGTACCGGAAGTGCACTTTACTTGAAACTTTTTTCGAATTTTTCAAATAAATCCCGAATGATCAACCGCAGGATATTGAAATTCATTATTTGAACTTGATGTTGTATCAGAATGATCGGCCAAACCAGAAGTGGACTTTACTTGAAACTTTTTTTGAATTTTTTGCATAAAACTAGAATGATCAGTTGTAGCATATTGAAATTTAGTGTTTGAACTTGTTGTACCATCAAAATAGTTATCTACTATTTTTGTATCAATCGGTAGAGCCGGAAATGCAGCTTATAAGTACAACAGACATTCAGAATTCGCCGTATAAAAAAATCAGTTTAATTGAAATGAAAAGATAGGCAATGATAATCTGTTGTCAATTTTTTGATTTTGTTTGACATTTTACATGTCGAAATATTATTGAAATTATATTAATTATAATCTGGCGTGACAGAAAACTTTATTGAATAATTTTGTGTGTATATCAAATGACGTACAAGTAAGTCACGTGATGTTCACGTCAGATTTTTTTGTTCATGTCTGCAGAATAAGCATTTTATTGAGCGTTATTATTGTACCAAGCCGCATACTTACATACATATATGTATATGTATCTTGTAATCTTTTGTTAGACCACTGAAATCGATAGAAAAAATTCATTAAAACGCTGTGGCAGTCTTAAGTACTAAATTTTATCGCTCTACGGCAAATAGTCTCTAATTTATGTGAAAACTTAGAATAGATTGTCAAATAAAGCTTACTTCCAGCTCAGTAGATTGCTATGAAAATATAATGGTATCATTTGAATGCTACAATTGCTTTAAACACTAAATTTCATGATTCTACAGCTGAACGTTCTGGATTTATGCGAAAAATTTTCTAGTAAACTGCACTTCCGGTTTAGCCGATCGCAATTATAATGTGAGGTGTACAATTAGATGTTACAGAAGTAATTAATACGAAATTTCAATATTTTTCGGCTGATTGTTCTGCATTTATGTGAAAAATTCGAAAGGACTGTTATATAAAGTGCACTTCTGGCTCAGTCGATTGGTACAAAAAAATAAAAGATAACCATCTAGATGTTACAGCAATTTCAAATACTGAATTTAAACATCCTACGGCCAACCATTTTGAATTTATACGAAAAATTCCAAAAAAGTTTCAATCATAATGCGAGGTGCACATTTAGATCTTAGACCAGTCTGAAATCAAAAAATTCAACATTAGTGGCGTTCGTTTTACACGAAATCTCACTTAATCTCATCTCAACTGAAGTCGGTAATGTTCGATTTGTCATAGTGCAACTGAGATGAAGTGAGAGACTCACTTCCCCCCTTGCCGATGCTACACTACCAATTTCGCTGACTTGAGTTGAGATTGTACTGAGCTTAAGTAGGGGGGGATAGAGAAAGATTTGAACAGAAAAGTTATGAATGTTAAAACTTTGCTTCTGACTTCATACTTGTTATTATTGCAAAAGGGGCATACTGTACTGGAAACTATTATAAAGGAAGAAATGAAGAGTATAGAAAATATATTTCTGGTGAGAGAATATTTTGTGCTGTGCTATGATTTTATTTATAGGAATAAATATTACAGTCTAGTACACATTACATTGAATTTTACTTGTATCCTCCACATTTGCAGTTTCTGTTTATGATGTTTTTCTACATTTACTTTTACCAAATATTCCTCATAGATAATTTTTGTGTTTACAAACAGCTGATAACTTTCACGACGCTAGAAGCAGCGCGGAAAATTGTGTACCAATAGAATTCAAGCTCTGATAGATCATGTGATTAATTGAGTTAAACGAGATTTTAATCCATTCTTTTTACAAGAGAACTCTCTCAACTCACTTCACTTATCTCATCTCACTTTGAGATGGAATTTTTTGTAAAACGAACGCTACTATTATACGTTCGACGGGCTTTGAGATTTGCGAGTTACATACATATGTATACACGTACAGACGTCAAGCCGAAAACAGTCAAAATGGGTTTAGGGATGCTCATAATAGATATTATCATCAAAATCTCAAAATGTGAATTTTGTCGGTTTCACAATACTTGTACTTTGTACAAATAAGTAAAAATAGGAATTGGATGCGAACGGAAGGAGAAAAATTCAACCACTAACTCTAGAAAAATATGAAGAAAAGATAAAAAAATCCCTTTCCCTTTCCTTTTTCATTGCGATTTTGTCCATCTCCTAGCGAGTTTCAGAACTTCAAATTACACATATTTATTTTTGAGCACTAACGAAACACTTTCTGCAAAAAATTTGCATCCTCCAGAGATTGTTCTGAAAACATGTTTTTGGTGCTAATTCGACTCAACTATTATAAAATTTTAGATATTTAATTACATTTTAGCATTGTTACAGGCTATAGCAGATGACGAGATTTTACCTCCAATTGGCAGAACATCATTGTGGAAAATAATAAAAAAGTTGGATTTCGTAGTGGGGAAGCTGGGTATTTGAATATATAATAACTAGCTGTACTATCTGGCGCTTATCGGGTTGCTATTCATCGAAAAGAACATGAGAATAGAAAAATAAAATACTTACCACTGAATTCTTTCACGTTAATATTTCTACATTATACTATATTAGTTATTTTTTTAAATATAAAAATAATGGAGTTAATTGTGCATCTTTTTTCTCTTTTCGATGAAGTAACATATAGTTGCTCTTGAGCAAAAAAACTATCGGGCCAATCTATATCAATAGATTCCAAGGATCGCCCTTGTCCTTCTTGTCTTCATCATGCGTTTTTATGGGAGATGCTCGGCAAATTTAGCACGTCGGAAAAAGAAAACTACATGTATTAAATGAGTCTAATATTTTTTTGTAATGCTCAAATAATAATTCATGTACAAGAGTATAAAGTTGAGCATTATGACATGCGGTCAAGTATTTGAAGACGAAGCTTGTCGAGTCACAAAAATTGTTGGCGGAATGTCATAATGCTTATTTACACTCGTATTGCATACAAGATTTTTTTCTACGACTCTCAACTTTCATATTTTGACAATTATTGAGCACACAGCAAGAGAATCTAGAGCACAAGTTAACATCTAAACTTAATAAATTACTAAACAAATGGATCAAAAAGAGGTACTACAAACATAAGTTCACAAAAATTAAACTGCTACGCGTTTAAATTATAAAACTAGATAACAAAAAAACGGTTACTTTACGTACGGCTATAAAAAAAATGTTATTTTATTAATTAAAATTAAAAAATTTCCAATCTCATTTAAATTCTGTTGGGCAAATTGAGTTATAAGAATCATGAAGATCTCAATTTTCTAATTGAATCACTCATTTCAAAAACTACATGTCATATTTTCTGATACAATGGAGTTTTATCAGATTTTATAATATGTACTGAGGTATTTACACATGCACTGTAAAAATCTCATAAGACACGTTCCTCTAGCAGAAAATATTCAACTGGAGGACTGAGGTAAAGTCTTCAGAATATGTGGAATCTAATGAAGAATGTGATTATGTGCCATAATTGAAATTTAATTTAATTGAAACTTCTAAACGCCTATTAAATAAGCTAAAATTTTCTTTAAACCAATTTAATATTCATAATAAGTTTAAAAAATAGAAATATTCGATTTGTTCTGTTTCTCCCAATATTATCATCATTTCCTTGCAAAATCAACAAGACAAAATTTCCTATTTGTTTCTGTCAGATTATTGTAAGATACATTCAAAATAACTTGGCAATATATATTTTAAAACTTTTTGGAACAACAATCATTAACCAAATGTGGAAAATAATTATTATTATTGAGATAAGAAGTTTTTATTAGCTCCTGAGAAATCAGAATAATCTGACATGCCTACTAATCTACTAATAGAGTACTAGCAACATTTAAGTCAAAGTGTTATCTATCAAGTTTTGTGGAAATATTTTGTCATTTCGCTCATAAGACTTTGGACTCCGTATGTAGTCTCCATGGCGTAAACATTCACTTTTCATAGCAACCGTAGAAAAAATGGCTGGTACCACGAGCTCTGTTTTTGGCGCTACTAAGAGCGTTGTGTCAAGATGTGTTTTAACGCAATTAGAATTTTTCCAAATACAAATTACGGAAAACACATATGTCTACAAAATTTATTTGAATATTTTACTTTAAAATAGCTTGAAATATTTATATTGCCTTAAAACTCTTCTTAAAATTACACTGCTAGTATAGCCAAAAACTGAGCTTGTGGTACCAGCCATTATATTTTATCACAAGACAAGCTTTTATTAACAATTTGTGACCTGGTTTGGGAACTCTTCCAGCTCAAAAGAAACAGTTTGGGCCATCATTTCAAAATAGAAATTGAAAAAAAGGCAAAAACTTTTTTTTTCTTCTTGATATGAAACAGCAGAGATGTTTGCTATGACTTTTTCGCGGTTCACTATCAGATGAAAAATTATTCCAACAGTTTTTAGGTTGTTGTCAGTTAAAAAGCTGTTTGATATTTATTAACTACAATATAAGTGTAGTTCATGAACCAATACCAAACTACTATCGGAGTAAAAATTTAATCATTGGTCGCGTTCATCCCGGCGAAGCGCTTGTAGCGATTCCTCTGGAACCATGATAACACTATCTACTGCACCAATCAAAGCAATGAAAATGGATGTTTAAGGTCTTTGGTTTAAACGCGAATAAATATTTGCAAGCTTCGCTGAAAAAAAAATCGGATTGTTCATTATTTGTGCATACAATATGTGAGTAGAAAATTTTGTGTCCTAAATTATGAACTTCCTTTTAAAAGCATCCAAAAAGAACTTGTTTTTACTAATATCAAATTTGTCGAACTTTATTTAATAATTACTTAGAAACTATGGTTTTTATTCCTGATATTTTAGATAAACATTTTTCTTGAATCGAAATCATTAACAAAAAAATATATTCACAATCATTTCAGTAATGTGGTAATTTTGGACCTTTCAGAGGTTAGGAAGTATCTATGTAATCTTTAACTTCAATGACAATCTCACGGGTGGGAAGTGACAGTGCCATACATATCTCTTGGGCGGGAAATGTTGATGCATAATGGTGTATTAAAAGAATATTTTGGTGTTGTGCAATCGTCACCATCAAAAATCAGTATTCTTCATGAGTCATATATGCTACGGAAGACAACATTACTGTCTCGTATGATGATGAAGAACCTAATAATTTTATCATATCCCCAATTTCACTAGTAGATCAGCTAAGAACATAGTAACATTCTCATAGAAGATCCACCAAAATATTTAAAATTGGATCAAAAATGCACTTTGCTAGAAGCTAGGGCTACATTTGTGCAATTTCATGTCTCTTTTTTCTGAATCTCATGCTCTGTTTCTTTAGAACCTGACAACACTGAGCAGACACAGTGATAGTCGCAACTCGGAAGTGGCACTGCAATACTTTGTAGTAAATAAACTTTAAAGTTCCATTCGTAATTACTTTCAAGTTGCATTTTTTAGTAATTCTGACTTGAAAATTATTTCTCCCAAACTTCGCCATTTTTATTAGCAAAATATGCGACGCCATTACTACAAAACGAGAACTTGTACTCTACAATGACTAAAAACTTGGACGAGCTCATAAATTCAGCACTACGTACAACAAATTAATGGATAATAATTAATTATATGCTCTAAATAATGAATGGAGGAAAGTATTTTTTGCGTTTAAGGCCCGGTTGTACAACCTAAGCTTATCCACAGTTTAGTTGAACTGAGTTTAATTTCTATGGTTACAATTATTTCAGCAATTGTAACTATAGTAAATGAGCTCGGTTCAACTGAGCTGTAGATAAACTTAGATTGTACAACCGGGCCTAAGCGTCATTTTCTTTCACAAAAAAATATTTGATAAACAATATTTTAATTAAAAAATGACAAATTTGAGGGTGCGTGTCAGATTTAGATTTAAAATCATTATGTTTAACAGTAAAATTGCATTTGTTTCAATTTTTTGGTCACTCAGATTAGATAACAGGGAATTATCAAAAATGAATTGCGTTCGTATATTCCTTTCATAGAGTATTTCATTTTCTTTCTAAGTTGAACAAATGTTATAAACAGGTTTATACTAGAGTGGAATATGAGAAAGATAAAACTAGTTGCAAGACAAAGCAAGCAACAAGTTTGGAATAGTAGGAGAAAAGTTCCAAGAAAGTCGCGAAACCTACACAGCAACGACGCTAATACGGAACCATTACATTTCTGGAACGTAGCCAAATAAGCTCCAGGAACGTAGTTGGAACGTAGCCAGAACCAAAAATTATTCTCCATTTTGATCGTACTTTCGTAATAGGAACGTTCCTAATACGTGCCTATGGCTAGTGACGAGACCCATAAAAGCTCCTAATGTAGTTGCTGTCACGTTCCGACGACTATTTGTGCTAGTTGGGCAGGGTTACCTAGCATTAATCATAAGTCATAAGTAAAATAATCCGTACTATCAAAAATATTCGCTTCTTAGTCATATAATAAGCCCTCATCTGTAATGAAATACTTCCCGCCTATTAAATGTGTTAATACAATAAAATGAAAAAAACTGACATATCATTCTCCATTATAAACAATGATAGGAACTGAGATTCGAAAAAGATTAGGAATTCGAATATTTTGAGAAGCAATAATTAAAGATAATTTTTGATGTTTCTACACATTTCATATGTTCTTCTTTGATGAAATTTTTGACTGATAATGTTGCGGGTAAAATCATAATTAGAATATCGTTTACTGTTTTATCCTATTTTATCAATTTTAATAATTTTTTATCAGTGCGTTTAGATAGTGTGCATTTTATAAATTTAAATTCTTCGAACAAATAATATTGAGATGGATTTTTTAAATCATAATTTAGATACATATTCGTAGAATTAGTTGAAAATATATGATTATTTATTTTCGATTGACTATTCATTTTACTCTGGTAGTAGTTTCAAGTAGGAATCCAAAATTTTTTTGACCAGTACAAAAATAATAATGAATTACAACAAAAATTTGGAAATTCTGCTATAGAGGTACTGGATTATCATCGTCAGAAAATGAAAATTACTTTTGTATGATCCAGCTATAATTTGAAATGTATTACTAAAATTTTGTACCAGTCTATATTCTAAATAATGCAATAAATTTTTTTCCATCATACTATAATACAGTTTTTTTCCAATTCTCTGAATATACTTTCCCTAATAGCCTCGCCTATAATTTCTGGCAACAAACTCTCACCTGTGCCCAGATCTGTTCTGTCGGATTTATTGTTTAATTTATAAATTTGATGTCACCGGTTTACTGCTATTACTGCTCTTCATTACAGTTCATAATTAAGATACGTGTAGAGCTGTAGAGTTATTTATAATGTATGTTACCGCTACCAATAGCCTATCCGTTTAAATCCGAAATGCCTAAATTTTGCCATACGTCATTCGTCCATTAACCATTGATTTCTAATTTTACCTGGGCTAAACTAGTGAAGCAATGATTCAATTTCCATGAAAAGCCAGAAACGACCTAGCCTACGCCACGAACTGCTCATATCAATATGTATCAGGAGTTCGTGGTTCAGGCTACGTTTTTTGTGCTTTTCGTGATAGATAAATCATTTCTCAACTAGTTTGAACCATGTAAAATTAGTTCTACTTGAAATCGGGCTTTGATTGTAACACTAATTTAGTAAGAAATAAACAGAATTGAACAAATAATATTATGAGGTGGAAAATGTTCTTTATTGGCACGGGCGTATGTCTTGAAATTTCATTTCATTTTCGGTATTTCTTACTTTCAATATCAAAATGTGAATTATTAGAGTCAAATGAAATTTATGAGCTATCATAAATCAAGACTGATGGTGTAGATACAAGATAAAAAAAAAGTTAAATTCATTTAGAAACAGTAACTACAACAATGCGATATCAAGTTTATAAATTGAATTTAATAGGCAGTGACAAGGAGGCCACCTCGATACATATTTGCCGTCATCAGCAAATAACTTGTTGACAGTGTATTATATTAGGTTCTATCTTAGTTCTTCTCATAACTTTTAATACCTCAGCTTCCAATCCACGAAATAGTCTTCCTTATATCGTAACTTGACAAATGCGACTGTATTTTTTTTTTTTTTGAGCAATACGACACATTTTTTATATCGATGACATCCAGAATTCTAATTTGAGAAGAATTCTCTTTAATCATTTCTCGAAAACCTGAACTTTCATGTCTCCATAGTAGTCATCAGCTTCTTCGATTCGACAATAAGCAGACCATTCTCGACGAAATTTCCGATATGTGCAATATTCAAACATTCACCTTTCTCAGAGAGATTTTTCAAACCAGTAGAAAGATCGTTACTGAAAGCTTGTCTTACGGTAAGTATACTTTTTTCTTTCTTTTTATATTTTCGCTTTCGGGTACCCAGCATTGACACATATCTGATTCAAGTAATAAATTAGCTTCTTGATAAGAAGGTGATCCACGCCTGAAAGTAGAAATAATTTTTAAAACATTACAACAACAACTATAAAATTTTACTTGGGTTTATATTGGTTATTGGAAATGTACACTGCTCTATCAGCAAATAGTCTAGCTTCTGCATTTCGTGCATTGTGTTGGGAATGCCGAGCCACCCGCTACGCTTGATTTGTTAAAGAAGAATATATTTTTAACTTTTAACTTTCCATCTATTGTTCAGAATTAATGAATCCTGGTTTTAGACCTCACTGAACTTAAAAGATATAGGCTGGTACCACGAGCTCTGTTTTTGGCTCTACTAGAAGATTTTCTTAATCTCTTTGAAAAATAATTTTCAGGTTCACGTTACGGAAAATACATTTATCTATAATATTTTATTTTGATATTGCTATTAAAAATTTTGGGAATATTTATATTGCTTAAAACTCTTCTCAAAACAACACTCTAAGAATAGCCAAAAACAGAGTTTTTGGTTCCAGCCATAGTTTTAAAAAAAAATCGGTCTGTCTGTCGGGTCGTCTGTAAAGCACGATAATTTGAGAACGCGCACGAATTTTAAATCAGTGGTACCAAAACTTCATTGACGGAACTTTTTTATTTTTAGCGTTTATTTTAGAAAAGATAGTATTTATCAAAGAATATAAATTGACTAGAATTGATCCTCGAATAATTTGACCCAACATTTATCCTGAACATTTTTCGCAATTATCAGCGGTTCATTTGTCATTATTAAAATTTGAATGTTTATAAAATTCATTGTTTTTCTGACGATCATCAATTGCTTCTTTTACAAATTATTCAAATAGTATCTAGTTTGGTATCAATTTAAAGCTCTCGGGAAGATAAAATTAGTAGATATCAAGAATGAATATTGATTAGTGGAATCCACGTTACCATCTTTAAATTACACTTTCAGCGGTCACATGTCAAAACTGTATGTTCCAATAAACGGAAGACTCCGAAAATCTAGAAAAGGACTATTTATTTTCAAGAATACTCATTTTATGTAGGACTAAAATATAACTGCTATCTGTTACTCTAACATTGACAGTTATCCCTTTGACAATGACAGATATCACTTTGACAATGACAGCTGCCACTTTGAAATATGCAATTAATTGATGCGACACTCTAAATTTCTGAAACAGTGATGAAACTGGCCAGGAAATTTATGGTCGAGGAAGTACTGTGTGGCCACAGCATATTTTTTTGTATAATGACATCGATTTTTGATTCATATAGAGATATTAAGATGCTAGTAATATTCAATGTATCTGATTGATTAAAATTTCATTTTTATTATGTCACCATCTGGTTTGAAGAATATATATATATTTTTTTTGTATTATATTTTTTGCCTCATATTCATAAAAATAGGGGCGCAATTTTATGATTCGCCACGGGCGGCCAATACCCTAGTTCCGGCTCTGCTTGTTACTAAAGTTGTTTGAAATAAATAATATAATATCCATCATTAATGACTAACTGAGAGAAAAATAAACAAGTCACAGTAAACTGTAGGTACTATAACAATCATTTCATGATTACTTTTTCATTTCTATGTTCTAATAATATCATTCAAATGTCTTATCAGTGTCAAGCAATAAATCAACATATGTAAACAATTTAAGACATTTTAAGAGAGATGTTGGATGAAACGTTCTATTAGGCTCGCGTGAACTGTGATTAGTCACTTAAGAAAAGTAGCCATTCCCCAAGTAACAATTATGACCAAATATGACGCCGATATGACGTCACATTTTTGGTCATAATCGCGTCAGCAAGACGCGTGGAGCTGTATGATGTCATAATATGACTTATATTTGATGTCATTTTGTGACTTACGGTGCGGTCCGAATCATGCAATTGGTGCTCACAACGCTCACATCACTCACAGCTGGTCCGAATTGATTTAGTGCGCTGACACTGTCCAAGAGCTTCACGATTTGGACCTGTCATAAACACACATTTTTGCTATCATGAGACTTTAAGAGTTAATAGGAGAGGAAGATTAATTTTAAATCAAAAAATGGAGGGTGAGGCCAAGCGACTTCGCATCATGGATAATTTGATGATGAGAAACAATTAAGTTATTTGTAATGCATATGTCAATTGCAATTCTGAAATTGTATTGTATTGTGTATGTAAGTAATAAATTTGAGAATATTCAACTTGAAGAGTGTTTTTAAAATCTTCAATAACCGAATGAAATTGGCTACATGAACAATTATTTTTGCAAGGAATTTTTAAAATGTTATTGAGTTTTTTGAAAACTAGACAATTTTTTTGTATGAATCAAAATGAAACACTTATTTCTGATGAAAATTAAAAAAAAAAACGATAAAATAAAGAAAAACCTTATATATAATATATAGGTATACAAAAATATTTACAGAATATATAAAAAAAAAATAATATTCATTTTGATAAACTCATAGAAAAATATTTTGTATATAATCTTTTATTCACCACGTGTTCTCACAGCGCTTACGGTGTCTAACCTTTTGACTTTGAGCAGTGTGGGTCACTGTGGGTGTTAATAATGACGTCATCTATGACAGAGCAAAATTTGAGCACTCATTGTGTGAATCGGACCGACTAGCCTCATTCACAACACGAAATTAGTAGTTAGTGTTAGTAGTTATGGTCAATGCTAGATGTTTGGCATGCACAATCGTGTTAGCGTTCACAACAACAAAATTGGCCCAGCGTTGCTCTACGCTAATCACGGTTAGCGCAAGAGTTTGCAAGCTCCAAACTTTTTGGTTAGTAGTTAGTGGCTCAAAGTACTTTGTGCACGTTGTCAAGAAAAATAATTCTACTAATTTTTGTATTTTAATATGATTTTAAAATATTTTTTCAATTTTTTTACGTCTGTAGAAAAAATGTTGTATGCTACTCGTGCACGAAATTTCTTTGGATCTTTCGAATGATTTGTGTCTCGGCTACCGCCTTGACAAAAAACTTTCATTCTCAAGCACTATAGTATAATTTCGCGCACTAGATACATAAATAACTATTTGTGGGCATAGCAGTCAGTTTATAGTGGCCAAAAATAAAAGAGTTCTCTTTTAAAATAGAAAGCTTGACTGATGTTCAGCGATCAATTGGAGTGAAATTATTTCTAATTCGTTCGATTCGGAACCAGTATATTGCTCCATTTCACTATTAACAATTTCAATGGATACACATATAAATAATTTGATTCTTAAATCAAGCGAATGTCTTTATTTTTATACTTGTAAATTATTGCCACGAGACATTAAATATATTTCAACTATGCTCTTTTCCAGATATGCAGTCAACATCGTCAAGTGATTCTACCACAACAGATGAATGGAGAAATCAAAACACAGATTCTAATAGACTATCAACTTCAAAAAAACACGATGAAGATCTTTTTTCTGAATATCAATCGTCTGATTGTACATCTAAGCAAATTGGAAATTTAGAAAAGCCCAAACGCATTTACAATTGTGAGAAACGGCATGTCTGTAATGTCTGTCAGAAAAAATTCCAACGGTTTAGTGATTATAATAAACATCAGCGTGTACACAGTGGCGAAAGACCATTCGAATGTGATGTATGTAAGAAAAAATTTACTGAATTTGGTAATTTAAATAAACATAAACGCATACACAGAGGCGAGAAACCGTATTCATGTGATATTTGCCAAATGACATTCACTAGTAATAGTTATTTAACCATACATAAACGAATACATAACGATGAAAAACCGTACACATGTGATATTTGTCAAAAACAATTCAGAGCAACGCAGCATTTAACTAAGCACAAACGTATACACACTGGTCAGAAAACGTACCCTTGTGACATATGTGAGAGAACATTCAATCAGAATCGTAGTTTAATTAAACATAGACGGTTACACACTGAGGAAATGCCATACCCATGTAATATATGTAAAAAAACATTTAAACTAAGTCAAGATTTGAGGCGACACAAACGATTGCACCGTACAACAGAAACATTGAACAATAAAATTGAAAATGGAATGTTTTATACAAATGATCGCAATCTAGGTAAAAATCTGTACGGCTGTAATGAACAAGTAGAACACGTAGTAATAAAATGTGAGATTGATGAAGAAATTTTGCAAGGAGATTCATGTTTCTCGGACGACAGCTTGGAAGACAGTTTGGAAATGAACCAAGAACCTGATTACGATATCGATATGCATTTTATGATGAAAAGTGAAGAAGATGAACATCTTGCTGTGAATCAAAATGGTAGGTAAATTTAGTTCAATATATGAATTAAATTCTGAAATATATGTTAACCTGTTGTAAATTATCTTAATCCGTATTTGCCCGATATTCAGATTCGTTATCAGTGGCCTTAAGAATATATATTTAATTTTTTTCAGTTACTAACTTCTAATAATGGGCTCAGTATTAAATTTTGAGATTTAAGCGTTGTTTTCACTCTCTTACGAATAGAAGTACATCTATATTTTTTTATATTTGAAATTGATACCCCAAAAGATTAAGAATTCTCAAGAAAAAAAAAATACAAGCCGTTATAGAATTAGTTGGAAGTTTGGGTACTTTTGACACCAAGTGACTGTACTAATGATAAAACTGTGTAGTTAAAGTCATGTGGTGGCATAATAAAATAATGTATTCCAATTAATTAAAATTATCGTGTTACATGAAAATAAATCGATATATTGAAATTATTATCATGGGACATGATTTAAATCATGGATCTCTATTCCATCTCTATATAGCTTAGATTCCTTCAATTGTTATTATGAAGGACACAATTTACATTTTGATCAAAAACCTCTTTGTTTTACTTGTCATTATGATAAGTCATATAGCAGTTCTATATATTCAAAAATAAAAATACTTTAGTATCTTGTAATTGTTTTTATTGTTACAGCACAGTTTTTATAATCCAGACCCACTCTTAACCGGATCTCCAGCAACCCAAAGCTTCTCATTGAGTAGGCAGCACATCAATCAAATTAATGGAATCGAAATGGGCTATTCTGTCTTTAAGGCTGTGGATGTTTTAGTCATGACAATGTCTTCTTATAGCAAAAGAAATGAAATTCGTTTTTATCAACTTCGTCACATCATTTTCGATCGGATGGAGATATTTTTGCGATTCCTTTATCATTATGCTAGTCTTGCTGAGCTCTTTGTACTGTATTATTTGTTTGGCGATTGATAAATATGCAAACCGCGTTGGTTCTAAATTTTCAATGTTTTCAGTCACTTATCCATAAACTTTTATGTCACTTATATTAGTTATTTTATTTATTTGCGAATAGAACAAACCAGAATTTTTCAAATCATTTGACACGTGATTCTAAGTCCAGGTACGTGACGTAACCCCAGACGTAACTTCTTTACGAGCACTTATAACGACCTAGTATAAACAGGACCATTTTCGTAGCGCCAACTTTCCGTGCTCACTGGCTTGCGGATTGAGACGTTGCCACTTTGAAAGATTAATTGTAAACTATTTATTATTCATTTCATATTAAAGAATATTTATAAATTATTATTAAAATGTAAATATTATTCACAATATAAATATTAGATAAAAATACTGTTATTTGAATATTATTTGTCCAACGCTGATCCATAATAAGTCTGTTATTGTAGTTATTTGAAATAAATAATATCCATTAGTCACTCAACAACTCAACGATTGAATAATGTAGAAACCACGGTAATAATGTAGAAACCAACGATCATTTCATGATTACTTTGTAATTTCTATGTTTTAATAATATCATTCAAATATCTTGTCAGTGTTATAGGCTATGTGCAAGGGGGCGGAGTTTGAACAAATATCGATGCGAGCGTTCATGGTGAGCACCATTGTAACCATTGAACTCCATTTCTCAGAATATGTCAATGAGCTGTCATTGAGCATTGTAGTTTAAAAGTGAAAATAATTGCATATAAAACATGGGAAAACATTTGTTCTGTTTCAGGCAGTTGTGTTAAGGATGATTCAAGTGAAATATAGTTTCATAGATTCCATGTAACCAGTTATAACATAAAAAAAACGAGTGAAGTGAATCAAAGCGATAAATAGAGTATTGTCTGTCTTTCATTATTAATCTATATAACAAATATGTTTGTAATTCAATTGTGAAATTAGAAATATTCATCATCGATTTGGGATTCATGAATTTACTTCTATCTCTAATTTGTAAGATGTTTCAGTGATAGAAGTTTATCAGATGCACTTCGCAATAATTTTGTTGTTAATATTGTCAGCAACATATTCTTCAACATGTTTAATATGGCAAAACTAATTTCACGCTTTTCTTCAATGCTTCCTCGGTAAAAGGGATACAGTGTTTGATAAATACAAACCCGATCTGCAAGATCATTGGCGTCATAATTTGAGGTTATCCTGTCAATTTGGACGAATTAAGACGTTTTCTCTATAATAGATACCTTATAATTGAAGAAAAAAATACTCAAAATAAATAATTTCAACGTACCTTTTATGCTAAGCAAGTTATATTATACGCACGCAGCTGAATTAAATAATATTAGTACATTTAAAAAATTATAGGTATGAATCAATGATAAAATGGAGTTCAATCGTTCTCCATTGCCCGCTAGAGGCGCTAGTAGACTTCATGCACGTAGCCTATACAATAAGTCAACATATGACAACAATTCAAGACATTTTAAGAGAATTGTTTGATAAAACATCTGAAAGGCGATTAGTCACTCAAAAAAAGCAGTAACATCATAACTAAACTTTTTCTTTCGTGACTGATGTATCACATTCTACACTAGGACAAGAAATTAATATTTAATGAAGGAAAAAACTTTCCAGAACTCGTTTTATAAATAAATAATTTTTATTGGGTATAAGTTCTGTAATTTATTAGAAGCACAACGTTTATATATATATATATATATATATATATATATATATATATATATATATATATATATATATATATATATATATATATATATATATATATATATATATATATATATATATATATATATATATATATATATATATATGTATGTATATATACAGAGAGTAACGCTCTTTCATTGCATTTTTTTTTCACCCGTTTGATGAAGAGTACTTTCACATTGTACGGGCACAGCACGGAAACGATTTTAAGTCGCGTTGCAGCCGTCCAGTGTCACTGGATCCACACGGTTTCAAACTTACTAGACGGTTTCAGTTGTGCAGGAACTGTTTCCAGTACACGTTGCTTGACTCAAAGTTTGCATTATTTTATTTTTGATGTTTGTTTCTATAAAGTACTTAAGTGACAAAATCGTCATGAAAAAATTTGGATGTTACAAATTTTATTAGAAAGACAGCAATAAGAGTTTACAAATATATAATTACGCTTGAATGGCATTTATTACAAAGCAGTATTTGAAGACTTACTTCAAAGTCATAGCCATGGCATTTCAATTAGTTGTATACAATTTCTGAATTGTGTATACTTTGCCGTTGAATAACATTCTTCATTTTTCCGTGCAAGTCATCAAAGGCAACATATATATATATATATATATATATATATATATATATATATATATATATATATATATATATATATATATATATATATATATATATATATATATATATATATATATATATATATATATATATATGTATATATATATATATATATATATATATGTATATATATATATATGTATATATATATATATATATATATATATATATATATATTATATATATATATATATATATATATATATATATATATATATATATATATATATATATATATATATATATATATATATATATATATATATATATATATATATATATATATATATATATATATATATATATATATATATATATATATATATATATATATATATATATATATATATATATATATATATATATATATATATATATATATATATATATATATATATATATATATATATATATATATATATATATATATATATATATATATATATATATATATATATATATATATATATATATATATATATATATATATATATATATATATATATATATATATATATGTTAGCGCCGCATATGGTTTATCACGATTTTAACTAATTGATAATTAATTTTGGATGGTTATAATACTCTTAATTGATTATAATCAATTAAGAGTGTTGGCCGATTTATCTATGAATGTTATGTTATATAAGGTGTTTAATTGTGTTGCATTATATTGCATAAGATACGTTGTATTTATATTAATGTTTGTTGTGTGAACGGATTTATTATTATCTTGTCTATGGAAGTGAACAGTAGGTGATTGCTAAATAAAAGTTACTTTTTCAAAGTGTATTTGTTGAATTTCTTAATAAAACCCATACCAAATCTAACATCAGAAGTGGGATAGAATTCATTAGAGGTACCAAAAAAAATGGAAGCATTAGTGAAAGTGTTGGGTGATACGCTACAAGAGCTGCGAGATCAATCATCGAAGTGCGCTGTACCATCCAGTGCTATCAACATACCAGCTTTCGATCCTCAGGTCGCTGACAACGGTGCATCCAAGTGGACTGATGAAATCATGAAGCTAGGAAAACTGTTCAAGTGGTCTGATTATGAAATGCTAGTTCGAGGTGCTAGTGGTTTGGCTGGTGAAGCCAAGGACTGGTACGCGACGTGGAGACCTGCTGAGAGAAACTGGAAGAACTTCAAGACAGAGGTTGAGAGTTTATATCCTCCGAGGAGAAACTTGAGTGAAAGATTCAGGAAAACTGGGTTGTATACAAGCGATGATGCTGAATCGTATAGTGAGTATGCAAGAAAAAAGATTGCACTTATCAAATCATTAAATTTCAATTTATCTTTAGATCAGTTACTTGAATTAGTAATAGGTGACATAAAAGATGTCCAGATTAAAACTGCGGCTTTCAACAGCCGACCAACGTCTGTGAGCGAGCTATTAATCTTGTTAGAGGATTATAATAAGCCAAAGTCTGTGTTACATAACCCTGTCAAGAGAAAACACTCCATAGAATCATCTGCGCCAAAGGTGTGTTTCACGTGTAGACAGCCAGGGCATATTCAACGTAATTGCAATAAATTCAAAAGTCACGAGAAATCTGATTCGAACTTGCCTCTCAAACGTCCTAAGCTTGAGAACGAGCGTGGGGCTGTTACAATTTGTAATTTTTGTAAAAAATTGGGTCACACATTCGAAAATTGCTTTTTCAGATTGCGAAATCAACCATCTACTTCAAAAATTAACTGTTTTTCAGTAACTTTGGACGAGGATTTTTGTACCAAATTTATTGTTCAGGAAATAGAATTGAGATGTCTTGTCGATACGGGAGCAGAGTGTAGCTTATTATCGGAGAGAATAACAAAGGTCGTTAAATGTAAACTAGAGCCCGTTTTTAGAGCTTTAAAAGGCTTAGGAAATAATATCGTTTATGCAAACAACAAAACCACGTTGCGCATTGAAAGAAATGGCACGGCATTTGAAATAGTTTTTCTTGTTGTAGACGACTCGGCTATTAACTTTGACGCTATTCTAGGTAGGAACTTATTTTTGTTCAAGGGTATTCAAATTTGTACTGACTTCAGAGGAACTAGGATTCATTTAGACACTTTTAGAAATTTGGAGATAAGTAAAATCCAACCAGTCACCATTTCTTCTGAAACGGTGAAAACCCCTCTTTCTGGCACTGACTTACAGAACTTATTGAATTTACTGAGCAAGTTTTCCAATAATATGACTGTAGGTAATTCGGTGAACCCTATAAAAACCGCTGAACTCTCCATAAAATTAAAGGAAAACAAAATAATTCATTACCAACCATATCGCATGGCAATAACCGAGCGCGAAAAAGTTAAAACCATAATCGACGATTTGCTAAAGAACGGTATTATCCGCGAGAGTACTTCTCCTTACGCGAGTCCAATTGTACTTGTTCATAAAAAAGATGGAAACTGACGTCTGTGTGTGGACTTTCGAGCCTTGAATAAAATAACTATCAAGGATAGATATCCATTACCTCTTATTCAAGATCAGCTAGATAGGTTAGGTCAGAATAAGTACTTCACAGCTCTAGATATGGCCTCCGGGTTTCACCAGATACCGGTTGCCCAAGACTCAATTGAGAAAACAGCATTTGTAACGCCAGACGGACATTATGAATATTTACGGGTCCCGTTTGGATTGTCTAATGCACCCGCTGCATTTCAACGTGCAATATCCAATGCCCTGGGTAAACTAAAAGACAATGTAGCATTAATATACCTAGATGACATATTAATCCCATCAAAATCCATACCAGAAGGTCTGAAAGGGTTGGAAGATGTTCTCCGTGCTCTTACAGATGCTGGATTTTCTTTAAACATGAATAAGTGTCGTTTCTTTGAAACACAGATTGAATATCTGGGTCAAGAAATTTCTGAAAATGGAATTCGCCCAGGGAAAAATAAAATTGATGCACTTCTTAAAACACCAGCACCCCAAAATGTAAAACAAGTCCGTCAATTCATGGGCTTAGCTAGCTACTTCCGGAAATTCATTCCAAATTTCGCTGCACGTACAGCTAGTATTACAAAGTTAACTAGGGCAAACGAAAAGTTCATTTGGGCCGACGATCAAAACTCGGCTAAAGAATATATTTTCACTTACTTGAGTCAAAGACCATTGTTAGTAACTTTCAACCCTAAGCTACCAACAGAGCTTCATACCGATGCCAGCTCACTTGGTTTCGGGGCTATATTGTTTCAACGTCATGATAATCAGCTGAAAGTTGTTTCGTATTTCTCCAAACGCACATCGACCGTCGAGTCCAAATACCATTCGTATGAACTTGAAACTCTAGCTGTATTTTACGCTGTTAAACATTTACGCGTATACCTACTAGGTATAAAATTCAAATTGGTCACCGATTGTAACTCGTTGAAACTGTCGCAGAACAAAAGGGACTTACTCCCTCGTGTAGCTAGATGGTGGCTCTATTTACAAACTTTCAACTTCGAAATCGAATATCGCAAGGGAAAGTATCTTCCCCACGTTGATTACCTAAGTCGGAATCCAGTCCCAACACAGACCGTTGATAGTGTAGCAAATATTAACACAATATCACAAGATAATTGGTTGAAAATGGTTCAGGCAAAAGATCATGAAACTAATGATATTAAACAAAAACTCAATGAGGGAAAGCTAACAAATGATTACTTTTGTCAAAATGATATCCTATTTAGGAAAATAAATCCAGGCAGCAATCCTCCTGTTTATCGCGCTTTTATACCAAAAGGTAGTCGTATTGGCTTACTGAAGCTTTTCCACGATGATCAATGTCATGTAGGCCCAGATAAAACTTTTGCAAAAATAAATCATTACTTTTGGTTTCCGGGAATGACCAGGTTTGTACGAAAATATTGTAAGCATTGCTTGAAGTGTATTATCAACAAAAAGCACACTGGACCCCAACAAGGGAAACTGCACCCTATAGAAAAAAAGCCAGTTCCCTTCTACACAGTTCACTCCGATTGCGTAGGTCCTTTTACCGCCTCTCCTGAAGGATATAAACATATTCTCCTTATCGTAGACGCCTTCACAAAATACCTATTTTTGATACCATTAAAGACACTTTGCGGCTTAGAAACCCGCGATACACTAAGAATTCACTTAAATATATTTGGTTGCACCAAACGGTTCATTAGTGATAGAGGCACTAACTTTACTGATAGTCTAGTGAGACGGTTGCTTTCCGATCTGGGTATCGAGCAACATTTAATTGCTAAAAGTGCCCCGCGTGGCAACGGGCAAGTAGAAAGGTACGTGGGAACAGTATTGAATCTGTTAACTACCGAAATTGAGAAGAAGTCAGATTGGCCGAACGCGGTTTTCAAATTACAAACTGTGCTAAACACAACGATACATAAAACTACCGGCTTTTGTCCAATTTATTTATTAACCGGTCTCAATACTAGCTCCCCTGAGATAACTACCCTCACTGACCCTATTCAAAATATTGATACTTCCAGTAACTTAGAAAATGATCGAAAAATTGCGTACGAACGTATGAAAAGACAGGCGGAATCGTCCAAAACTTTATTCGACAAAAAAAGACGTTCTAATAAAATTATTGAAGTTGGCGACTTTGTGTTCCACCCATCGGGCAATTCACACCTATCAAAGTTAGATGAAAAGTATGACGGACCCTTTGAAGTAGTTCAGATTCTACCGAATGAAAGATTTGAATTAAAAAACCTGGCCACCAATCGAAAAAGAACTGTAGCCAAAGATATGATCAGAAAATGGCCCGGAGAATTCTCTGAAAACTCTAGTTAGTATTTTTGTGTTATGACAATTATAGTTTCATGAAATAGCTGTTGGAATGCGAAACGCTTCACAGTGTATGTGGTAAAATATGATGCTGGAAAACAGTATGTTTCTCATTGGGGTAATTCTGCAATTTAGTTTTATTATTTTAAGGTATACAATGTTGAAAGACGTAACGCTTTGCATTGGTAGGATCTTGTGATCTTGGTTATTTGATACAATGTTGGAAGACCAAACGCTTCACATTGATATAGATTGGTCAAATCTTGATATCTGAGACTGTTGGAATGCGGCGCGCTTCGCAGTTCTCGAGTGTATTTCCTAGGTAATTCGAGGACGAATTATTTTGTCAGAATTGGCCGTGTTAGCGCCGCATATGGTTTATCACGATTTTAACTAATTGATAATTAATTTTGGATGGTTATAATACTCTTAATTGATTATAATCAATTAAGAGTGTTGGCCGATTTATCTATGAATGTTATGTTATATAAGGTGTTTAATTGTGTTGCATTATATTGCATAAGATACGTTGTATTTATATTAATGTTTGTTGTGTGAACGGATTTATTATTATCTTGTCTATGGAAGTGAACAGTAGGTGATTGCTAAATAAAAGTTACTTTTTCAAAGTGTATTTGTTGAATTTCTTAATAAAACCCATACCAAATCTAACATATATATATATATATATATATATATATATATATATATATATATATATATATATATATATATATATGTATGTATATATATATGTATGTATATATATATGTATATATATATATATATATATATATATATATATATATATATATATATATATATATATATATATATATATATATATATATATATATATATATGTATATATAAGTAGTTAAGATACAAGATTCAAATCCGGACGTGCGTTGTCGCGGCTCGAATCTTGCGCGGGTTGAAAATAATTAGCGCTGGAAAGTAATAGGTCATTAGTGGGATTTTTGGTTTCAGAATTTTTGCTTGAGGCAGAAATGCAATTAAAGCTAATTTGGTTTAATTTTGGATGTTTAGAGAAATTATTTCATATACGTGTACAAGGTTTATTTTGAAAATAAAATGCAGAGTATTTTTTATACAAGATTATTTAAGGGTCATTAGAGGAATTTTGATGTTAGAAAAATCATTTCATATACGTATACAAGGCTTATTTCTAAAAATAGTGTATTAGAATTTTAAAAAGATAAGGAATTTGAAAAAGAGAAAATGTATAATATATGAAGGTTAAAAGAGTGAGAAATACAGATATAAAAGCTGTATTTATTTTAGTAGAATTCACAACAGTCCTTGTCCTGGTAAAAGAAGTAAGGTTTTCATATCAAGTCTCAGGTAAGAATATTGAGTTATTAAAATATTTATATGTATATTATAAAGAATTGTTTTTAATATTTCTTGTTTACTGCTATCATTATTGTTAGTAAGAAACATTTAACACTTTATTTGTTTAATACTATTCAGAAAATGGACTTCTCCAAATTGAATCAAAAAGGACAGCTGGCTGATATCAAACCTATGAAGAAAATTATGGAGCTAGAAATTGATACGACATACAAGCTGGTCGACATCAAGGCCGTTAAGACCCGTGGATTTGGACGAAAAATTATCGCTGAGTGTGAAGATTTTGTGGTGTTTTTACCCGGACGTTTTGATGTGATAACTGATGAAGAAATATGCCAGTTAAAACAGTGCGATGTTTCCATATGGGGTATAAAATATACAGGTGTGAAAAATTATAGTGCTGGAAAGCAGGCACGATTAATTGAATTTGTTAAATTGTAAAAGTATATATAAATTAGTAGGGATACTGTTTGTATATGAACCATGAATAAACATCTTACTATGATCATATTTTTCTTTTATTCTGTCTTTAATAAATATGAAACTAGGATTAGATACTGACTTAGTGTTCTATCGCTTTGCTTGCCGACAACATGTGTGTAAAATTTACACATCCGTTTTCAGCTTTAATAGCCGGTCCAAGTCATGCAGGGAAATCATATTTTGTAAATAACTTTCTGTCTAATATCAATGAAATGAGCGATACGAATTTTAAAAAAATATACTGGCATTACGGCGCATGGCAAAGTATGTACGATAAAATTAAAAATGTAGAGTTTATCCAGGGACTACCTGATCTTGAAAATATAGATGGAAAATACCCACAGCTAATGATACTTGATGATCTTATGAGAGAGGCCGATGATCGAATCGTAGACATTTTTACAAAATGGTCGCATCATAAAAACTTATCTGTATTTTTCCTCACACAAAACTTGTTCCATCAGGGTAAAGGCCAGCGCGATATCTCGCTGAATGCATATTATATAATTTATTTTAAAAACCCCCGTGATAGAGCGCAAATTTCACACCTAGCGCGACAGGTTTTTCCAGAAAATGTAAAATTCATTCAAGAATCTTATAGAGACGCTACAATGGAACCTCATGGCTATTTAATGTTCGATCTCAAACAAAGCACTCCTGAATGGCTTCGTTTTCGCACATCACGTGACGGCCTCACATATGTTTATTTACCAAAAAAATCATATAAATATATGTCCAAAAACATTCCCGAGGTTATTATATAAAATGAGTGGACCTGTTATAAGCAACGCCGAGTTTTTACGCTCTCTCCACAAACTTAAACCTAAATATAGATTAGCATTATTAAAAAATAGTGACTGTACAGCTGTAAAATGCATTTGTGAATGTATTTATAATATATTAGATGGTAAAATCCCGCTCAGTCGAAATCAGCAAGCTGTACTAGGACGTCATAAAAAAGTTTTACGACAACTTGTGAAAAAAGGGGAAAATTGGAAAAAAAAGAAACGTGTTTTAGTTCAAAACGGAGGAGCATTCTTACCTTTTCTACTAGCGCCTATTCTAAGCGGTGTCCTGGGGTCCTTGTTTAGTAAAAATTAATTATGGAGCATGCCAAAAAAATGGTTCTTATATCTCCCGAGAATTTGAGCCGTATCCGGAATAGTAATGTTGAGGAAGGTAGAAATACTACCCATCAGTTGGATATAGATATGAAAAATGTCTTAGAAATGGAAGTCTCTGAATACGAAAAATGGCGAATGTATCAAGAAATTCTACAAAGATATTTATTTTTTCAAAAACAAAATAGGGAACCTATAAAATTACAAATTGAACAGGATATTCTCGCAGAATCTAAACCGCTTGCTGAGAAGCACGACGATACTGAACAAATTGTAAGCGTGTTACCTAAGATCCATCAAGAAAAAGCCCGCTTGTTATTGCAAAGGTTGAAATTGCAGGATTCAATTTCTTGGGATAATATCGGTAAAGTTTACATAAATAATAGAGAAATTCCCGATTCAAATATTTCGGATCTGATAGGTGATATTGTACGATACAAAAAAAATAATAATCCGTCGGGGTGGAAGGAGTTTGTAGAGGCTCTAAAAATAGGAAATATACCTCGGGAACTAATTAATAATCCTCAAAGAAAAAAAAATTCTGACGGAAGAGTCAAAATCTGATATTTCCGAAAGCAAAAAATCAATTAACAAAAAAAAGAATAGTGAACTATCATTTAAAGACGACATCGAAGGTGTGAGGCCCTCGAAACGGAAGTGGAAACGTTTTTCATTTACATGATGGATAAAAAACTATCTAAAATTTATTATGACCCGTCACATAGTGCAGGTTTTTCAAGTGTGAATAATCTTATGAACTTTATGAAAGGGCAGTATAAACCTAGCGAAATAAGAAATTGGATAATTTCTCAAAATGCTTATACTCTACACAAGCCTGTTAGAAAACATTTTCGAAGAAATAAGTACAATATTTCCAATATTAACGATCTTTTTCAAGCTGACCTCAACGATATGCGAAAGTTAAGCCGATTTAACGATAATTATAAGTATATATTAACAGTCATTGATGTATTTTCGAGATACGCCTGGGCTATTCCATTGTTCGATAAGAAACCTTCTTCTGTTATTCAAGCATTTAAATCTATATTTATTGAGAGAAAACCAATCTGTATACAAACGGACAAAGGCTCTGAATTCATTGCGAAATCAGTGAAATCGTTTTTGAAAGAAAATAATGTCAAATTTTATACGATTCACAACGCTGATATCAAAGCATGTTTTGTAGAACGATTTAACAGGACTTTGAAGACAAAAATGTATCGTTATTTTACATACAAAAATACATATAAATATATCGACGTGCTACAGAAACTTGTAACATCTTATAATAAAACAAAACATCGCTCGACTAAAATATCCCCTATTGACGTCAGCGATAGAAATATATTGCAAGTTTGGAAAAATCAAAATGAGACTCAAAAAAATTTCGAAAACAAAAGTGAAAAATATAAAGTGGGAGATATAGTTCGAATATCAAAATACAAAAGCCTTTTTGAAAAAGGTTATGAACAAAACTGGAGCGAAGAGCTATTTAAAATACACTCAATAAGTAGAAGAAACCCTATTGTCTATAAATTGAGAGATTTGAACAACGAACCAATAGAGGGCACTTTTTATGAGCCTGAGTTACAGCGGGTACATGTCGACTCAGATACAGTCTATAAAATAGATAAAATTATTGCTACAAAAGGTAAAGGTCTCAGAAAGAAGTATCTAGTTCGCTGGAGAGGTTACAGCGAGAAATTTGATTCCTGGGTTTCTGCCAGCGCTCTGAATATTTCAAAAAATGAATGACAGAGAATTTTTCATAACGCTACCTAGTAATAGCAGCATGCAATATTTTCCCGGCAATAAAACATCAAAATTCACTACACAGTTACCTCAGAATATAAAGCTGGATGGAAATTGGGAAGTTTCGCTATCAGAAATTATTTACCCGTGCACTTTCTATAATGTGAACACAGAAGAAAATGAAGTTAAAGTATACTTGACAAATACATTCAAGAAAGAATCTCAAATTAACGAACCGGATGTGACATTAGTATTACCTCTACGAATTAGTAAAGAAAAAGTTACTTCAAGAAATTATGAAAATATCGACCAGCTATTGCATGAGATGAATAAAAATTCAGTAATAAATAAATATGTAGCATTTTCATACAACAAGTCAGAAAAACGCGTTGAAACGCTATTTAAGCAAAAAGAAGTGTGCTCTCTGAAATTATCACCGCGGCTTGCGCTCCAGCTGGGATTTTCACCGTTAAGTGATTTGTATCAAAAGAAATCATCAATCAATGGACCTAATTTATTGTTAGGTCTGCCTAATCATCTGTATGTTTACTGCGACATAATTGAACCTCAGTTTGTCGGTGATGTAGTTACTCAACTTTTAAGAGTGGTTCATGTTGAAACTGAAAATTTCGTATTCGGATCAAGTAAAACAATTTTGTACACGCAGCCGCACTATGTTCCCATCCTACGACGCGAATTTTCAAATATTGAAATAGATATAAGACTCAACGAGGGGGGTGCTGCACCATTCCAATTTGGTACTTTATGTGTGAAACTACATTTTAGAAGAGCATCATGAAAACTTGTCCTTATCAGCGATACTATAACGAGCAGGCTGGATCAGGAATTGGCTTAGTGTACCGAGGCGGAAACCAGTTTCAACGAGGTCATGGAATCGGATCATTTTTTAGCAGCCTGTTTCGAAATATTTTTCCAGTGATAAAGAAAGGGCTGGGAGTTATTGGGAAAGAAGCACTCAGTACAGGAGCTCAATTTCTAGGAGACTTGAGTGAAAATCAGCCTGTTAGAGAATCTTTCAATAATAGAATAAGAGAGGCGGGGATTAATTTGAAACGTAAGGCTGAGAACAAAATTGATAAATTGATGGACGGTTCTGGCTATAAAAAGAAGAAGCTAGCTAAGAAACTTGTTCAGTTTAAAGCTTCACCTGCTGCAGTAAAGAATAAAAAACGAGCTAGAAATATTGATATTTTTGACTGAAATGGCATTTCTACATACACAATCTTGTGAATGCGTTAAAACCGAATTAGATTTATTTGCTTTACCCCCCACACAGACTAGTATCGAAAGCGGTCTTTGGACCTCATACAAAACAATCTCTTCCGTTGAAGATGGACCTTTAGAATTCCTGATACCTGGAAGTGGAGAGGATTACCTGGATTTATCACAGACAATGTTGTACTTGAATGTTAAGATTTTAAAATCAGATAATACGCCATTAACTGATACAGATAATGTAGCACCTGTCAATAACTGGCTCCACTCAATTTTCAGTCAAGTTGATTTATACTTGAATCAGAAACTAGTATCGCCGCCTAACAACACATATCCATATAGAGCATACATTGAAACTTTATTAAATTATGGTAGTGATGCCAAGAATTCGCATCTCACCTCAGCTCTCTGGTATGCTGATAAGGCTGGTAGAATGAATAATAAAGATGTTGGTGGCAATCCCGGTTTTGAAAAACGTCAAAAATATACTGAAACAAGTAAAAATGTTGATATGATTGGTCATCTTCATGTTGATATTTTCAATCAAGAGAAATTTCTACTTAATGGTGTTGAAATGCGTTTGAGGCTAGTACGTTCACGTGATAGTTTTCAACTGATCTCAACTGGTTCAAATTATAAAGTCCATATCAATGAAGCTACACTACTTGTTCGTCGTATAAAATTAAATCCTAGCATTTTATTAGCACATAATAAAGCTTTAGAACTAACTACGGCTAAATATCCAATCACGAGATCCGAGGTCAAGGCCATCGTCATTCCTACAGGAGTACAGGGAAAATCTCTTGATAACATTTTCCTGGGTCAGCTACCTAAGCGATGTATTATTGGTTTTGTTTCAAATAAAGCGTTTAATGGAGATTATGCGACAAATCCGTACAACTTTGAGAATTTCACTATAAATTATTTATCATTGTGTGTCAATGGTCAACAGCTACCGTCAAAACCGTTACAGCCATCGTTTAACGATAATAACAAATCATATATTCAGATGTACAACACCCTATTTTCGGGTACTGGAATCCATTTTTCAAACACTGGACATGGCATTACACGAGAAGATTATCCATATGGTTATTTTCTATCTGCATTTGACCTTACTCCAGACCTTGCAGCAAACTCAATACAACACTGGAATTTGACCCGCCAAGGCTCCTTAAGAATCGAAGTCGGTTTCGAACAAGCACTCACTCAAACAGTCAATTGTGTAATTTATAGCGAATTTGATAATATTATTGAAATTGATAGGAATAGAAATGTTATCGTAGATTATGGTAGTTAGTACGGTCAATGTATAATATATTTTAGTTTATACGTGCGAATAAAGGTTTGTAATATCAAAAGAATTTTTTTTCATAAGTTCCCATATATATTTATTCTTTTCATATTTCATTGCTAGTTTTGAACTGACACTCGTCTAGCTAACTAGCAGGAATGAATGCAGTGTTCATTAAAAATATTTTCCAAAATTATTTCAAAAATACTTGTCATTATGGTGTGTACGCTGCAAATAAACTTCCTCGTCATGTTAATTTTCCATGCTCTATTATTGTAAATTCTGATCCCGATTCAAAGAAAGGCGAACATTGGATGGCTATTTTCATAGATCGAACGGGATATGGGATGTATTTCGATAGTTTTGGGAGACCACCGTTTGTACAAGAACATATGGATTTCTTATGGAGAAATACAAGAAGCTGGACTCACAATACTTATGCCCTTCAGGATATAACGACATCAGTCTGTGGATGTTATTGTTTATTGTATCTTTGGTTCCGAATTAATAATTATTCACATAATAATTTTGTACTACTGTTTAGTAAATACGATAAACTTGAAAACGATGAATTTATCAAATACATGTTCTATTATTATTTCAATAAAAGACAGTTTTTCTGAATATTTGTTTTATTACAATGTTAATATATACCATTACAATTTTCATAAATACCTCAAACAGAATCTACACAAATAATTTCCAATGATAATTATTATTTCAGAAAAATGAAATAATTCAAGAGGATTATTGAAAGAAGAAGAATCACTATTCAATGTAATCTTGACCTTTTTGTTCCATACGGAACTGAATTGAAATTTTCCACTTGTCTCCGTTTTGTGAAATTAACAGAAAATTTTTTTGTTTCTTTTTTCGTAACTACAGTATGATCTGACATACATCTGATATTCCTACTAGTTATAACAGGATTGATTTCATCACCTATACCTAATACTAAATTTTTTACAAGTTGAAAATTGATTTTTTGCGAATTTTCATAATTCAGTGTGAAAAATTCACCTTACAGAGTTTTTTTATTCACCGGACAATAAACTCTGAAGCTGTAGTTTTTGGCCCCTCCGCATACAAACTCAGTGATATAACTTTCTGGACCATAACAGACTAGCTCATCTGTTAAATCGCCAAGAAAATCACCTGTAGAGGGTTCGTACTGACCCGGTGAATGGTAATAAATTATACTATCAGTATCATAATATAACGTTCTATCATGTAACAGGTGAAGATATTCGTAGAGTCTCAAGCGAGCCTGGGCCGTCGTGTACGCCGCGACGGCGATGTTGACTGTCGGTATCTGTTCCATCGCTTCTCGTTTATGCTGCCAATTCACATATAACATAGTATCACCCGCTGGAATAATTTTATGAACTTCGACAGCAGGATTGGCTAGAAGTTCAAAAAGCTCTCCAGGAGATGACACAGTCGTTGTTCTCGGGCGGTTCTCTGCTTGAGCAAATTTACCTGTAACACATAATCAGATTTCGATATTAATACCATAATTCAAATACAAGATCAAATAACTCACCCCAGAAAGAATTCAGCATTAATTTAGCTACAGATCTTTTGCCTGCGTTTTTCTCGATCTTTTGAGGATCCAGTTGTACGCCTTCATTTTCAAAATAGCTTTTTATGTAAGCAGCCTTGTCAGGGTCCGTTTTACAGTTTTCAGGATAACCTGAAGCCTCTTGTTTCATTTTTAGAAAATGATTAACATACTCTACGAACATTCCTCCTGTTTTTGTCGTCTTGTCATACTGACTAATCTCATATTGCCATACCTCGAGGACTTGTAAAATTTTGTAGCCATGTTTCACAGCTAATCTCACCTCATCGGCAACCCAGGACCCCGTGAATTCTCTTTCTTTATCGTTATGTATACATTCATTTTTTTCTAGATTATCGCAGCATGTACGGCATAAAACAAACATTAGCTTACCATGAGCTTTCCTAGGCAGCACCGGATGATACAGATTATGGGGTGGTAATACAGTACATTTTATTAATCCCTCGACACGATCAATATTGTTATTAGGGCATAATAAATCACATTCTGTACCAACAAAAATTTCTGGATGCCCGACTGGGTATTTTCCATACTTACAGACATACGGGTATAAACTGCAAACATCGACATACTTAATTTTTTCATTATTTTCTATTTTTTTATATGAATAAGTACAGCCTGTGCGCCCACCGTACAAAGAATCTCGCGGTTGTAGAGGCAGAGAATTTAAAAGTTGATGATCTTGCAATTCTTTCGCGCTATTTTTATTTTGTTTTAAATAACTCCGAAATTCACACTCCCATGTACTTATGACCCTGTATCCTAATTTTTCAATTTTCTCTAATTTCTCAATTGTTCTTTGATATCGAAATTCCATAGTCTCTTTTGTAGTATTATAAAGTTTTTCATTACGATTCGATTTAAAACAAGACTTACATCCATGCCAGAAGCAACCTAGGAATTCATAAACCAGTTTATCGCGAGCATAAAAACCATCGACTTTCAAATTTGGAGTAATCATAGCTTCTGGGCCGTGACCTGCATGCTGTATACGTATTCCTTGCTCATTTTCTTTAGAAATTAGCCACTGTAATGCAATTTTAGACTGGTTATCTTTTAATCTATAACCATTCAGAGGGATGATACCGATCGTATCAGGCTTTAAGAACAGGCGACGGAATGCTTTATTACAAGCTGACGCGATAGTCACTGCTTCCGAGAATGGACAAACTTTACAGTCATTTATAAAAGTTTGGCGAAATTTTTCACAAGTACGACGCAAAATATCGACATCGGATATACAGTACTCCACTAATTCTTTCTTCATATCAAATATCTCGTTATTATCTATCTGCTGGTTATACCATGTTAGAAAATCTTGTCGTACAGAATTGCTCATTGAGTTTACCCCATAATATTTTGCTCGCGGTAGGGGGCCTACATAATCTGCATTATTCAGAGTGTTAAATAAATGAGGGAAAAATCCTTTTTTGACCGAAGCCGCTAGACCCATAGCTTTAGGTAATGATGCCAAGGACATGGGCATATAATTTATGGAGTCGATAAATCGAACATTGGAATTTACTTCAATTAGAAAAACTTTATTCCCATTCAATATTATTTTTGGTTTTATATTCATAATTTCAACTAAAAATTTTAAAATAAATTGCGCGTCGAACGATTTGGCATTATGAGCAATACATGTAACTGATGAAAAAGAAGCTCGTGGGGTCAAAACAAATGTAAGAAAATTTTTAACAGGGTCGTCTTTGAAAATCAGTTGGCGAATGCCGCATGAACTGCAAAAAGTATTAATATCTTCAATATCGCGACATGAAGAACAGGACTGATGTACAACGGCTAAATTCACTTCATGCTGTTTATATTGATCAAGATTTTTTTCCTGCCTAGTTTCAAAATCGTAATAAAGCGTTAGATTCTTGTCTTTCACAACGTTTTGATCGATCGAGATATAACATTTATGTCCAGATTCCTTGTAACTCTTACAAATTTTACAGTATATCTCGCCGCATGAATGATTTCGATTTTTGGAGAATTTATAAGTTTTGTAACAATTTAGTAGTTAAGAAAATATTTTAGAAAGTTTAAGATTTGAGAAATCATTTTGAAGTATTCATAAAGTATCTAGTAGAAAAATTAGTCACTACCTGAAATCTCAATCTGATTGAAGGAAGATAAAGAGAATATTATTTAAACATTCATTTTATTATTTATTTATATTTACAATCAAATTTTCCTCTCCCCTTATTTTAAGTCAATCTTTAAGTTAATTTCATTCATACAATGAATTTTCCTTCTCTTATCATGAAGGTCGACACACACAAAAGGTCCTTATTTAATTTGTTGCAATAGTAATTATACATTTCACCAAAAATATTTTCACACTCTGTATTGTGCAAATAAATATATTCATATAAACTTTTACTTAATTCTAGATTTTTTTGTAGACTATAAATTACAGTATTTTGTAAAAGCTTTTTATAAATTTTGAATAAATTTTTATATTTATTAATAAAATATCTCTTTGATTCTAAAATTTTTGTTTCTAGTTTTATTAAATTCTGGACACGTTCTTCATTCAAAATTATCCAAGTATTATCATATCTACATTTAAGATGTTTTCTAGGAACTAGACCAAATTCTATATTAGCAACTTTATCAACTTTGTTTAGTTCTAAATCGCTGCATTTATTTTTTAGTTCTTTCTTCTTAAGGTACTCAATCACTTTAACAATATCTTTGATGTCGATAAATTGTTTATAGTTCACTGATCCCACTAATCTTATAGTTACATGCGGTACAGGAATCGGGTTCACTCCAATGGAAATAAAAACACGCCTTTCGCTGTCGAGAGGAATGGGCACCACTTCAAGAAGCCGATCATTATTATCTTTTAGGCTTTTGTTGTGTGGAAATGCAAAACTTGTTATCTCCGCGGTGGCATGAATTAAGCTCATTTTTTTTTCATCTGCCTCTGAAATAATGAATTCATCGTCCGAAGATTCATATGCATCTTCCAGTCTTTGGCCATACGGTTCATCATTTTTTTCCTCTTCCATAGTCTTCTCCTTTTCATCAGTTCTATCTGTTGTTTTTGCAGGATTATTATTTTCTTCTTCTTTTGGAAAAACAACTTCCAACGCCTTCTTAGTTACAATATCCAGAATTATCGATGTATTTGGAGTTGAGATTTTTCGTTTTTTTTTCTCAGCTTGACTTGTTACTGGCATATTCAAACTTGTTATCTCCCGTTTCTTCTCAGATTGAATGGAGGGGCCGAAATTCATTGAATCAGTTTCCTCCATAAGTTCATTCCTATTCCTAGCTGGCGTTATCATCCGATTCTCCAGAATTCTAATTTTTTTGGACATCTTCAATTTTTTCGGAGCTATGACAGTTGACGTCTTTGATTTACTCGGAGCCGTGACGAGATTTTCATGTACGAATGCGGTATCTTTCGGAAGCTGGCTGACGGTTTTTTCAGGATTCGACGTCTTTGTTTTATTCGGAGCCATGATGAGATGGATTCAGAGAGCACTCAAAACCAAGCAAGATTCTCAAAACTAAATACCCGTGAACAATACAAACACTGACCTAATAAACACGTGAGCAACACAAGCATTGCTAAAAACAGAATAATGAAAATATTCCTTTGACTTTTAATTAATATATGGTATCCCTGATGAAATCATTAAGTTGGCCGACGAAAAGTCTGAAGAAATTTCAAAATGTAAATTATAATGCATTTGGAAAATTTTCTTGTCTTTAAATTCCTATCAAATTTCACTCAAAATAACTAATGATTCTAAATTTAAAGATCATAATCGAATCATTATTTGTTACTTCGCATCATTTCCAAATTCTGAACCAAAATTCCAAAATTCTCTTAATGAACATAATAAATTTTGAAGATATCTTTTTGAAATTACGCTAATGTCAAAATCTATCTAGGTTATTTCTTAAACCATGTTAAATTAGAAATATCAATCAGCTCTTTTCAAATATAATTACAAACACTTGAAACCATGTTAAAATGAGAATATAATTACAAGCAGTTTAGCAGAAAAACATTTAAATATTCCTTTACAATAATTTCTTAAGAAGAATATACTTTGAACATTCGTCCATACTTTGTTTCAGATCAAAATAGAAAGTCTCAGCTATATTCCGTTCAAATTGAAATTGCCTGCATTTTATTTTCAAAAATAAACCTTGTACATGTATATGAAATAATTTTTCTAAACATCCAAAATTAAACCAAATTAGCTTTAATTGCATTTCTGCCTCAAGCAAAAATTCTGAAACCAAAAATCCAAATAATGCTTTCCAGCGCTAATTATTTTCAACCCGCGCAAGATTCGAGCCGCGACAACGCACGTCCGGATTTGAATCTTGTATCTTAACTACTATATATATATATATATATATATATATATATATATATATATATATATATATATATATATATATATATATATATATATATATATATATATATGTATGTATATATATATATATATATATATTTCTTTTCACTTGAAAAAGGCAGCACTTTGCTGTTGAAACGTTGTGTTTCTAATAAATTACAGAACTTATACCCAGTAAAACATATTTATTTAAATTAATATTCGTTTCATTTCTTAGAAGTCTTCATTAATCCGGATTTTTTAATTCAACTAATAAATTCAATTTTCAATACTAATCAAATTGTATACTTACTTTATTACAGATATAGAAAAAATGGTTGTTTAGCCCAGTTGTCAGAGACAAATTCAAACCAAAATCTCTCATAAAATGTGATATCGCTGAAACTAGATTTCATTATCTCGAAACAAAATCACAAAATTTTGTATCGAAATAAAAAATAAAGTTTGATAAAAACAATATGAATATTCTTTGTGAATGAGTACCCAGGTTTTTTTTGGGATGCTGATTAATAATTTGATATAAGATTTTCAAAATTGAGAATGGCGGATACAATATGTCGGCAATTTGGAACGTACCAAAAATTTTCAATCTTTCTATTTTAAAATTCAATTTATATATTTTGAAAGTGTGAATAGGTGATATGAACATGGTTTTTCTGCTGACTAAGATCATTATATATTAATGAAGTTAAAATTAAAATGGTGTATTCAATATGGAGGTTTTTAAAATGAGTGAGAATTTGTCAATAAATTAACAAAAGAATAAAATGTATTTCAAAAAACAATTGAAAAATTGATAGAAACTCTATTTCAAACTTGTACTTACTGTCTTCTTATTCTTTGGCATTACAAACATCTGCAACATCGCTGTTTCGCTCTAGCACTGAAATTTTAGGTGAATTTTTACAAACATCACCTGTTAAACAAGAACCACACATTGCAGAACTCAGTAAGTTTGTTTATTTACAATTACAAGCTCTCCCACATCTTTTTTTGCAATAATTGTAAAAAAACAAATCCAAAAGAGATTTTGAAGTTGGCAGTTTTGTCATTTTGACAGGACTTGATATCTTTGAGTTAGAATCGTCCATTTTCCAATCAATGTTTGCTTATAACCTGAATGCGTAATCAAAAAATGAATAATATATTCTTGAAGCTCAGGATTTCAACTAGAATTTTTTCTTTTTTGATAATTTTTGGAAGCTGAACTTCAAGTTGCAGGAATAAGAATGAACAAAGAACATGCATTTTCTTATATATTTCTTATATTGAAGATTACTCAAACATATTAAGTTGTTTCGATTTTTGAACTATCACACATTATGAAGTGTATTTTCAACTTCATTTTAAAAAGCAGATATAATAATTTCTGATTCATATAAATTAATTAAAACCGTTTTGAAAATGAAAATGTTGTCGAATGAATGCTACAAAAGAAAATGGTTATTTTAAAACATAAGTTTTATTAAACAGAGACAATGTTCATCATTTTAATTATTTTTACATTAAAAGTGAAAGTATAGTGATGATAAATGTACAAGGACTTAATTTTTTTATGCCTCTATTAATATCTATCATCAATTTCATAAAAGTCAGTGAGAATTTTAGAAATTTTAACTTCCGGTCGAATTTTCTATGATGCAGGGGCCACACTAATGTCTAATGCCGTTAAGTAAGGCGTTATGTGACAATTGACATATTGTCATTGACAATATGTTCATTATTGAATAATGCCTTAATTAATGACATTCGACGTAAGTGTGGCCCCAGCATTAGAGAAAAAAAAAATTATTGAAAACTAATGTCTTTCTCGGAAAGCTTAGAGTCTCCACTTTAAGATCATTTTTGTTTTGCATATACTTTAGATAAAGAAACTTTAGTTTTTTCTCGAACGCCTCGCTTGAATATTTGTATTCAGCGACTTGGCGCGCGTGGAGTTTTCGAGTTCGTTTTCGTATTTTTAATAATTTTTTATATTTCCTGCTCTTTCGGGTGGTACTATTAGTTTTTCGATTTTTCTTTTTTATTTTTCGAGATATAGGGCAAATACAAATTTTTCGATTTTGTTTTCGAGATTATGAACTTAGCATACACTTTAGAGCTGCAAAGATTTCTTTATCTTCTTCTACACCCAAAAAACTACCAACGAGTCAAATTTCAGCTATATTACATTTTATGAGAGGCCAAAATCTCTGACAACTGGACTATGTTACGATATATTTGAAATAGAAGATGCGTTACTATTATTTGACATGAGGTGATCTTTCAAAGTCCTTATATTGCGGCCTTTTGACCTTTTGTACCCTCTGTATTCTACTTTTCTGACAGTAGTCCTGTCTGTCCAACGAAATCTAGGATTTTCTTCAGATTTAGCTCTTTTAAAGTCTTATGGCCAGTGGCACCACTCTAGTTTAAATTTTAAGTTTCACTTAAACAAAAAATATCAAATCGGAATAATGACAGCAATGTTTATGTCACATTTGACTTTCAAGTCTTGATACGATATTGTTCAATTAAGCGACACTTCAAATTTAAGGCAGGGATTTAAGGGACAGCGGTGCAACGGGCCATTAGAGTGCAGCTTTTCTGCTCCTAGAAGACCATTTCTGCTGGCAATGATATATTACATGTGTAGGCAGAGGCGTCTCAAGCGAGGGTGCAAGGGGTGCACGGCACCCTGGCGCCATGTCCTTGAAGGCGGCAGTTGGGCCCCAAACATAATTCTTTGAAAATAAGACCAATTTCTTCAAAAAAATATTTTATCAGAGCTACTCCACAATCAAAAATCCATAACCCACTATTCTATTTTGGATTGGGATTAAAATTGTGGATTTTGGATCAGGAATAAGGATTTTGGATTGGGATTAGGATTTTGGATTGGGATTAAAATTGTGGGTTTTGAATCAGGAATAAGGATTTTGGATTGGGATTGGGTTTTGGATTTTGGATTGGGATTGTGGATTTTTGATTGGGATTGGGATTGTGGATTTTCTATTGGGATTGGATTGGGATTGGGATTGTGGATTTTCGATTGGGATTGGGATTGTGGATTTTCGATTGGGATTGAGGTTGTAGAATTTGGGATTGGGATTGGGTTTCTGGATTTTGGATTGGGATTGTAGATTTTTGATTGAGATTGGAATGGTGGATTTTTGATTGGGATTGGGATTGTGGATTTTGGATTGGGATTAGGATTAAAATTGTGTATTTTGGATTGGGATTGTGATTGTAGACTTCTAATTAGGATTGGGATTAAAATTGTGGATTGTGGGTTGATATTGAAATTGTTTATTGGGATTCAAATTGTGGATTAGGACTAAAATTGTGAATTGTGGTTTGAGATTGAAATTATTGATTGTTGATTGTGGATTGAGATTAAAATTTTGGATTGTGGATTGGGATCAAAATTGTGGATTACGGATTGTAGATTGCGGATTGACATTGATATTGTGGATTGTGAATTGGCATTAAATTTGTGAATTGTGGATTGGGATTGAAATTGTGGATTGGGATCAATATTGTGAATTAGGATTGAAATTTTGAATTGGGATTTAAACTGTGGATTGTTGATTGGGATTAAAATTGTGGATTTGAATTAAAATTGTGGATTGTGGATTGCGATTAAAATTATGTATTGTGGATTGGGATTGAAATCTATAAAAAAAGAGAAGTACGATGAAGAGAGGGAGGTAAGTAGGCTAGAGCCGCCTCTGTGTGTAGGAGTTTCATCCTATTCTCCATAACCTTTGCATACAGGTTCTTGTTTCAATTCCAATGTATGTAGATGTTTATTCATTGCACAGGGTCTTGCTATATAAGTTTTATCATTAGTCTGACATTTTTCCTACTTACAGAGAGTAACGCTCTTTCATTGCATTTTTTTTTTCACCCGTTTGATGAAGAGTACTTTCACATTGTACGGGCACAGCACGGAAACGATTTTAAGTCGCGTTGCAGCCGTCCAGTGTCACTGGATCCACACGGTTTCAAACTTACTAGACGGTTTCAGTTGTGCAGGAACTGTTTCCAGTACACGTTGCTTGACTCAAAGTTTGCATTATTTTATTTTTGATGTTTGTTTCTATAAAGTACTTAAGTGACAAAATCGTCATGAAAAAATTTGGATGTTACAAATTTTATTAGAAAGACAGCGATAAGAGTTTACAAATATATAATTACGCTTGAATGGCATTTATTACAAAGCAGTATTTGAAGACTTACTTCAAAGTCATAGCCATGGCATTTCAATTAGTTGTATACAATTTCTGAATTGTGTATACTTTGCCGTTGAAGTCATCAAAGGAGGCAACAGACATACGAAAGTAGTTGAAAAACTATCGGTCATCATTTCTCAGGTCTTCTTTTGAAACGGTTAAAATCGTACATGTACTGAAAAGTAACAGACCACGATTCAAACCCGTGCGAGTTTTGATCGTGCGGGTGAAAACGTGTAATGTGCAACGAGCGTCAATTGTCTGCCCTTTTCTTGGATGGTCCATCTAGGGAGGATCTTGCTTGTCTCTGACTTGGTGATAGTATTATCCAGTAGATCTTATGCCATTGCTGAAGCAATATTTTTATTTCCTATTTTATTGTTTTTATAGGAATCCCACAAATAGGTTCTGACCCAATAAAAGGCTAGAAGATACAAATATGTAAAGATTACATTTTGGAAGTACTAAATCGATTAAAAAAATATATGCATTCGAAATAAAAAATGCAAAATAAGTATTGTTCATGTTTTTTTTTCTTCAAATTCTGTATATTCATTTATTTTTCGACGTTCCGATTCTTTCATCAAGGGTCTTCATCAAAACAATGATACAAAAATAAACAAGGCAAGTATTTAGATAACTCAAAAATATACAGAGGACTAGATGTAAAAACGTGACTTGCACAGAAAGTCTAAATGTCTAAATTCTAAATTATAATTACTAGAGTGAGTATTTTACTCAAAGATGTGGATACCTCCAATTTGTGCTTTTTTCGTATTTGATGGAATATTTTTCTGAATATCTTCATCAATTTTATCTTCTGATCTATCACCAAACCTTACTGAACTAGATTCCATAGCAAGACACAATGTATTTCTCTATTATTCGTCAGAGAAAATGCAAAAAATTCTAATTTTTCAGTTTGACAGAAGTTTGTTTACTCGTTCCTATGAAAATTACGTGACTTGTTACTAGATTCTTAGAAAACTAATTTGAAAAAATGGTTTGACTCCTGGAATAGTCCTCCGTATACCATTTGTAGTTAAAGTATTATAGACTATTTTTGTGGTGCAATAACTCATGTTTATTGTGCTTGTGAATACCACTCGTGCTGCACACTCGTGGTATTCAAACGCAAGCACAATAAACATTCGTGATAGCACCACAAAAATAATCGATAATACTTCTACTACTTATGGTATAATAAATGATAATTAGGAAGCCAAACATTTTTGCTAATTCATAACCATCAGTATGGTTAAAATTATTTGGATCTTTAACTATCTCATTCGTTTCTCTGACTAATCTACCATAAGCCGATGAGCATCTTGCGATTATTATTGTTTTGGATGCATAAATAAGAGAATAAATAGCTCCTAATCAACTACTTTTTTTTCACCAGAAAGGAACGTTCTCAATTGGAAGAATTCTTTTCCATGATTCTTTCCGTTGTTACGTCCAGTTTACAGTAGCGCAAACTCCTGGACTTGACGTGGATTCGTTTGGTCGAGGTTTTGCGGGAAAAATAATTGAATTCAAGATTAGGTAGTAGTAGAAATTAGATTGATTTTATTTCGATAAATGTTTCATCTATATACGTGAAAAATCAGAGAAGAGAGGGTATCTTCCCTCCCTTTTACAATAAAACTTATATTTCTAACTTACAAATTAGAAGAGAAGGGATGCTAGGTCAATGTCCCTACTTCAAAATAGGCTGGTCTCAGCCGAAGCTCATCCCCTATTGGTTATCTGAAGTAACAAAGACCCTTCCGTCTTACCAAGAACTAATCTACTCATTTTTTGTAGTGTGAGAAATGTTAATTATTTGTTTAGTCTCTAATTTTTGAAGTGTGGCTTTAGGGTAAACATTCAACAAGAAATATCTGGAGTATATCGTATTTGATTTATATCCCAGACATAACACATTAAATATAATAGGTTACTCTATGTTTATATTCAGTTAAGGGTTGTTGATTTACTTAAAACATATCTCGAAATTGAATCTAAGCTATAAACATCGAGTTTCATTCCATTTCATAAATTTCATATTCTCTATTATTTGATTGAAATTAATTGGATATCTATTTTGCATTTAAATTTTGCGCTATTTTACTAAGGGCCTCTTCTGTTGAGCTCCAGCATATTTTCTGCTATAAAATATACCATGGGACATTACACCTTCCCCCTTAAAATAAAGTTATTATTAAAAATGATAACTTTGTTACAATAAAATATGCTAATCATTATACTTCGTACATAAGTAAATTGCTATTCTAGAATTATTTTAACATGTGTTAGGCAACTTATAATATTACATTTCAATATTATTTGAATTTTAAATACATTATTCATCATTTGAATTTCCATTCGATATATATACATAAATATTTTCTCTGTTTCTATGCTTTCTTTTATTGAAATTTTACATATTTGATCTTCTACTGATAATTATATTATTTCAACATATATCTTACTTTATTCTACAATACATTTAGTGAATTTATCATGTATTATATGTTTCATGGCTTAATCATCATTTGGTAAATTTGTAATAGGATCAGGTCTAATATGAGCAAGCTTTAGTTTATTGAGATGAACTAATTTAACTTTATCTCCTCTTAGAGCTATCATTGCATTACAATCCTCCAAGAGTTCGATTATTTTATATGGTCCATCCCATTCTCGATCAAATTTTGATTTTTGTGGTTCTTTTAACAAATAAACATAATCATTGATTTTAAAATTCTTGGTGTTTAGTTCCTTATCGTAATAAGATTTAGAACGTTCTTTCGCTTTTTCTAAATTTTCGACAGCTGTAGCTTGGGTTGCAGTAATTCTAGTAAAAAGTTCATCAAAATATTGAATATATGTTCGAGAGATTTCTTCATCAGCAAACTCAGTAGGTATACGGGCTTTTCTTCCAAAAATTAACTCATAAGGAGTAAATCTTGTAGATTCATGAACGGCGGTATTATATGAGAACATTCCAAATTTAATCCAATCATCCCAATCTGTTTTTGTACAATAATGCTTTAAATATTCAATAAAAACATGATGAGCGCGTTCTAAGGATCCTAAAGATTGTGGATGAAAAGCTGTAGATTTAATCTGACGTATTTTAAATATACGACAGAACGTTTTCATAACGTCACTCAAAAAGTTACTTCCTTGATCAGTATGTATGACTTTGGGACATCCAAACCTAGCAATAAAATTTTCGGCGAATGCTAAGGCTATTGTAACTGCATCAATAGTGGGAATTGGTATTGCATCAGAGTATTTCGTGAGATTGTCTTGTAAGGTCAGTAAATATTTATTTCCTCTTTTAGTAATAGGTAAAGGGCCTACAATGTCCATTTGAACTTTATCGAATGCCTCTTTAGGAGTATCGGTAATCCTCATTGGTTGTCTAGTCTTTACTCGAACTAACTTATTTTTTTGGCAACTTGGACATGATTTAACCATATTTTGTATGTCGTTTTTCATATTTTTCCAAACAAAATTTTGTCTAATGCGGTTGTATATTTTTGTAATACCTGAATGACCTCCAATTACGGATTCATGATATTCTTTTATGATTTTTTCGCGTTCATTAATTAGAGGAGTTTTAATTTCAGCAGTACAAATTGTAAAAATAAATCCTAAACCGGCGAATGTTTCTTTTAGATTCTCAATCATTAAAGGCCAATCTGATTGAGTTAGTCCGTTATCTACTTTGGATATACTAGCCGTTTTAATATTCACGTGTTCCATAAGATGTTTTAAAGATAGAATACAATTTTTGAGGTGTAAGGGATTAATTTTATCTTTCTTGGATTTTCTGACAATTAAGTGAAATATATAATATTCACTCCATTTTGAGGCTAATGCTTCTCCTAGATTTGTCTGATCAAGCTTCAATTGTATATTTGAGAATTGACTTTGCTTTAATAATTCTTGACTGGAATTTGGGAATGAATTACAATCAACAGATATAAAATGAATAATATGGTCTCTTCGCATAAAAAGTTTGTCTTTTATGAATTGAATAGAAGTTGAAGAATGAGTCATCATTAAACGCTTTTGTGTACTGTCATTATTTTGTCTTGTTTCGTCAATACTATTACAAAAATCATTCTCTATTATAATCTTTTCAGGTGTCATTTCCCGATCAACCAGCATATTCCTGCCATAGTCACTCAATTGACTACTAATTCCTTGCATGTTCTCATTCACTGATGCCCCGTGTGGCCTAAGCTCATGCATCTGCAGAAACTCATGCCCCTGCAGAATGCCACGGTGTACATCACTCACATTGCTCTTCGAGCCCAAAGTTTCCATAGATGCCCCGTGTGGCCTAAGCACATGCATTTGCGGGAACTCATGTTCGCACAAAATGCCACGATGTACATCTCTCACTAAACTTTCCTCAGAACCATGCACCAAAAGATCGTCTGATCTGTTATCCAAAGAAAACACAGACTCAGATAAATCATCTGAATATGCTGGAAGTTCGATTGAACAATCAAAAATTTCTTTGTCATTTATTACTGTATGACCGTCAGTCCTAATACATTGTTGAGGCTCTGAATTTGTTTCTGACCTCTGATTCATATTTTCCATGACAACCTGCTCAGTATACTGGTTCCCACACTCATTTTCCTTGCATGCCAGGAAAATAGAGCCCACTAACATTTCTACATTAAAATTATTGTCTCTATGTCCATTAGAGTCCTGGTCCACTTCGAGACCCGCAATTGATAATTTATCAGCGCAGACAAACATCAATTCCGACCCTCTCGAACCAGTTCCCTTTCTATTATCCCCTTTTAATTGATTGTCGTGTTCTTTAAAACGTTTATTTGACTCATCCTCCACCGGATTTCTAGAAAGAGCATCGGCATTGGAATTTATTCTTCCTGGTTTGTATACTATATCAAAGTCGTATTCATTTAATTTAATTCTCCATCTCATAATCTTAGAAGTAGGGTCTTTTGTATTGTGCAGCCATAACAAGGGCCTATGATCTGTAACTAACGTAAACTTCTGACCATATATATACGGCTTAAACTGATTTACTGCAAAAATTATTGCTAGTAACTCCTTCTCGGTAGTTGAGTAGTTTATTTCTGTTTCATTCAAGGTTCTAGAGGCAAAAGAGATAGGTGGATCTTTACCAATCGGACCTTGGCTAAGTACAGCGCCGAGTGCGTAATTTGACGCATCACATGTTACGACAAAAGGTTTATTGAAATCGGGATATTGAAGCAGGGGTTCTGAACAAATAAGATCCCTCAATGTTTCGAAAGCTCCTTGCTGAGATTCTCTCCAAATAAACATTGTATCTTTTTTTAATATTTGAGTTAAAGGTTTTGCAATTTTCGCGAAATCTTTAATGAAACGCCTATAATAGCCAGCTAAACCTAAGAATGATTTTATATTTTTCTTTGTTTTGGGGACTGGAAACTCTTTCACGGCTTGGATTCTCTTTGGATCAAGTTTTACACCGTTACTTGTAATTAAATGACCTAGATATACTATTTCCTTTTTTAGGAAGTGACATTTTTCAGGCGCTAAAGCAAGTTTTGCGTTCTGCAGTCTGGCCAAAAGTTTATTTAATTTTTGACGATGTTCTTCTAAGGAATTCGCATATATAACTATATCATCCATATAAACGAAAAGCTCAATACCTTGAAGCCCGGATAAAACACGATCCATTAGTCTTTGAAACGTTGATGGTGCGTTTTTGAGACCAAAGGGCATGCGATTAAATTCGTAATGACCATATGGAGTAGAGAAAGCTGTTTTCTTTTGAGATTCTTTTTCCATGGGGATCTGATGAAATCCCGATGCAAGATCTAAAATACAAAAATATTTAGCTCCACCAAGCTGATCTAATATGTCTGTTATATTAGGAAGAGGATATACGTCACTAACTGTTTTTTCATTTAATTTGCGATAATCAATTACCATTCGCCATCGGGGCTTACCCGTTGGATCTGATTTTTTTGGTACAATCCAAAGCGGTGAATTATACGGAGAATTTGAAGGATGAATAATATTATTAGTTAAAAGCTCATTCACTTGTTTTTGAATTTCTTGTTTATGGATTTGCGGATATCTATATTGTTTAGTGTTTATAGGGAATTCATCGGTAGAAGTAATTATATGATTCGTTACATCAGTATGTGAAAGTTTATCTTGTGGAAGACGAAATTGAAATGGAAATTGATTGACTGATTCTAATATGCAAGCCCTTTCGTGATCATCCAATCCATCTAAATTTAGGATTTTAAATAAAGCATTAAGTCTTTCAACTTTTGGCGAATCTTCATGCTCATTGAAAGTTAAGATTTGCGCAGAAGTAGTTACTGTCGGAACTTCAAATTCCTCGAGTTCAACCGGAGGTATTGTAATATTTATATTATGAGCTGAGGAATTTATTGCGAATATTTTAATCATTCCATTTTCGGGTGTGACTAAAGCTTCTCCAAGATAGATATTGGGTCCTAAATACATTTGTCTAAGATACCCATCCCCTTTAAAATTGTTTTTAACAGGAAACTTCACTAATTTCTTAGTTCGTGCAGGTAAATTATGAGTTGTATAATCAATGAAATCAATAACTTTATTATCCAAAATTATACTTCCTGAAAGATTGCTTTTAAAAATTAATTTTGCTTCTTGCTGCCGTAAGAAAGGAATGCCTAAGATACAAGATTGAAATATTGGAAATGAGTCATCAACAACTTGAAATTGTATATTAACATCGCGTATATATGTATCAATTTCTCCTTGGGTGGGTGTTTCTCCGGAACCTATTCCAATCAAGTGATATATTTTATTTATATTTATTGAAGCATTAGGAGAGACAGCACTTTGTTTAATTATATTTAATTGAGCTCCAGTATCAATAAGACATACGGCGCAACCATCTCTAAAAATTTTGCTCTCTAATGAAATTATTGGCAACTGTGAAATTTTATTCAAATCTAATTTGAAGCTAACCCGGTTGATTGTGAACGCGCAATTATTTTCATGCTTCGCGTCGCGTTCTCCCGCGGAGCATTTCTCTCGTTTAAATTCTCTTTAGTATTTTTATTTCCAACAGTTTTGCTATCTCTAAATTTTTTAAAACAATCATTTTCGATATGACCCGGTTTATGACAGTAATCACATTGAATAGAATTATTTCGCGGAATAGACTGTCGAAATTTTTTATTCGGACAATAACTTTTTATGTGACCTGGTTCATCACATTCAAAACATCTTTTTATCCTTCTGGCTTCAACTGTATTAACTCTATAATTTCGATTCATCTTAAATCTTTCAAAAGTATGATGACTCCTTCCAAGTAATTCATCCCTGTCATTCTTTCCTCTTTCCAGTTTGCAAGCTAAATTTATGGCTGTACACAATGAATCAGGTTCATCTTTAGAAACTAGTGCGCTTATTAATGAATTGTGGAGTCCCATTATAAATCCCTTAACAGCTGAGCAATTGATTAATACGTTCACACCAACAGCTTCCGGTCCTTTATATTTTTCTTTTACAGCTTCAAGAGCTCGACTCAAATTTTCGCTAACTCTAGCACCATAGGATTCTATTGATTCATTTTCTTTCTGTTTTGACCTTTTTAATTCGTCATGAATATGATCAACGTCAAAAGAACGAGCGAATGCGGTTTTTAATAAGCTAATAAGGTCATCAAGTGTTTCCGGATCACCGCGATTTGATATCAAATGATCGGCATATCCCTCAATTTTATTTTGTATTAAAATAAGTAAATTAAATTTGTCCGATGGTTGAACTCGCGAGTAAGCTATTTTACATTGTTTAATGAACTTCGATAAGGGACATGATTTGCCGTCGAATCTAGGTACAAGATCTATTGCAAGTTTTAAATTCATGTATGAAGGTGTATCAATCGACCTTATATCTACGCTACTTTCAGACGGAGGATTATTATTAATGACATGAACTTGGGGAATCAAAGAATTATTATCATGGATATGGGCTACTAATTCAGTTCTGCGTTGATTCGGTAATCCTGTAAATGATTCATGATTAAGATCTACATCAGGATTTTTTCGCGTAATTCTAATCGAATTAGCTTGAATATTACTATCAGGGGTAGCTACAGCTTGTCGACGACTTCGTGATCGGGTATTTTTATTCATTATGATTTGCTCAGATCTTTCGGAATATATATATTTAAAAAAAATTTAAATCAGATGATTGTAATGCAATATTGTGGTGATTATAATTCGCAGAAGATAATATTAACCATTTCAAAATTTAACAAGATACATAAGTGTAATTTTTTGATAATACGCTTACTGACTGATGTTGATTACTGGTATTCCAAATTATTGAAAGAGGGTAGCTCCTTAGAACACAGATCCCGTTGATGTAGAATGATGGAGTTTGATGTATCGCAAAGATGAAGCAGGATGATGATCCTGGACGATGAAAGTCGCTAATCCTTGAATCTCGTTCGAAGTTTCGTTACCTCGTTCAATTGAATTCCAGGGAAAGTATTCAACAAACTTGTAGTATTATTTTGATTTGATGGAATAATCTTTTGTTCTTACTGAATTTTATTCATTGAATTTAATAAGCCTATGATTTCGGAGGTATTGCTTCCACGGCAACCAAAATCATCCAACTCTGGCATTTACCCTTCGCTCTGAGGAAAACCGTGCTAAAACCCCAAGAGAGTGGTGGCTATTTTGATTAAATTCACTATTTTAATATCACAACACAATGATCAGTTCTTTCAATTGTTCGATTTAGTTTTAAACAAAAATGTTCACTTAATTTCCTTTGTAAAGTTCGGAATAAAATCACCAGTTTCAATTTTACACAATTACACTTTTTAAACTTTTCGCACACAATTTTACAACCAATCCCGCACCGCTTGTCACCAATTTGTTACGTCCAGTTTACAGTAGCGCAAACTCCTGGACTTGACGTGGATTCGTTTGGTCGAGGTTTTGCGGGAAAAATAATTGAATTCAAGATTAGGTAGTAGTAGAAATTAGATTGATTTTATTTCGATAAATGTTTCATCTATATACGTGAAAAATCAGAGAAGAGAGGGTATCTTCCCTCCCTTTTACAATAAAACTTATATTTCTAACTTACAAATTAGAAGAGAAGGGATGCTAGGTCAATGTCCCTACTTCAAAATAGGCTGGTCTCAGCCGAAGCTCATCCCCTATTGGTTATCTGAAGTAACAAAGACCCTTCCGTCTTACCAAGAACTAATCTACTCATTTTTTGTAGTGTGAGAAATGTTAATTATTTGTTTAGTCTCTAATTTTTGAAGTGTGGCTTTAGGGTAAACATTCAACAAGAAATATCTGGAGTATATCGTATTTGATTTATATCCCAGACATAACACATTAAATATAATAGGTTACTCTATGTTTATATTCAGTTAAGGGTTGTTGATTTACTTAAAACATATCTCGAAATTGAATCTAAGCTATAAACATCGAGTTTCATTCCATTTCATAAATTTCATATTCTCTATTATTTGATTGAAATTAATTGGATATCTATTTTGCATTTAAATTTTGCGCTATTTTACTAAGGGCCTCTTCTGTTGAGCTCCAGCATATTTTCTGCTATAAAATATACCATGGGACATTACACCGTTAATATAAAATTTTTCACATCGTTGCATCGTTGATATATATGTTGTCTATGGTTGGTAACATTGTTGGCGGATGCTGCGTTACATCAAACCGTTTGTGAAGTGTTGTGCGCAAGAAGTGTTTTTAATTCTGTCATGTCAATGCAGAGAATAAACAAAGTAGTTTTTAAAGTGTAAGACACGTTCAAATATCTGATTCAAGAAAATTAAAAGTACTACATTTTGCTTTCTCAAATCTGTAAGTACTTTCTAACTTTAAATCCCAAAGGTTACTTTTTTGTATTTCTAACCTTATCATGCATTTTGTGAGCTAGTACTTCCAATCCTAAATATTTTTGAAGAATAATGATAGCAAACGCATTGAATTTTAGAACTGGTTTTTTCATCTCTATCTATCTGTCGGTTCATATTTTAAGTTATAATTGTGTTAGCAACAGGTTTTATAGTTATTAATCGGAAGATAGAGTTAACGAAGGATGAAAGTAATGGCACTTATTGTTCAACTGCTGAGTTGTGTCCAAATTGGTAGAACTACAAATCTGTAGATCAGAGAGGTAAGATACTCTATTAGAGTGCTGATAGTCATAGAATCCCAACGCTAAAGACAGGGGGTACGTTCGGAAATTGAATCTATCGAGCACTCTGAGCACACAACCCACGTGACCAAAAATTCATTGGATTTGTTCTCTGAATAAACGAACGCGAAAAATCATCTTGAGCTGTCAAAATGAACATACGAGCAGATTTAACCGAGGGGTTAACCAAAATGTCAGTCCGGTGTACACTTAAAACGCAGTACTAAATTCAGTCCTTGTCAGTACAACTTTTGTGACAGACCAGTACAGACAGTACTGGTCTAGTCCCTGTCAATACGAGTCAGTCCTATACCAGTATCAAATATCAAAAGTAGCTCCATTAAAAGTTGTCAATTTTTTGTATGTTTTTATTACTCATGCGGGATAAGTACTATTTTGCGAACGTTTTTCCGGACGGTAAATGGCTCTTTGCCTTTTGCGTGCGCCAAGTATAATTTGAGTGCGACAAGTAAATTTGTCGCACGCAATTCATTTACCGCTCGGAAATACAAGCGCAAAATAATACTCATCTCGCATTCGTAATGAAAAATAGTATCTGCAACTCGTGCGATGTTGTCAATTGCCCACTTGAGCGAATGAGCTGACTCACTTCGTTCGTGCGCCCAACTTTGCTCTCGTGGACAATCGACAACTTATCGCATTTATTGCACAATATACTATTAAACATTGGAATTTCGACTAGTTTTTCGCGTTAGTCTCGAAAACTGTTAAATTAATCATAATGCCCCAATGAGATAATTTGTAGAGAATTGCAAGATCTTTTAAATAAAATTTAAATTTTCTGATCGGAGCTATTTTGCCCGAAAAAAACTTCAAAAACCTTTGAAAAATGGTAGTTTTTGAATAATTCATAATTTCGCTAATTCAACGTTTGTAGCATTGACTTTTCAGGAAAAAGTAATAATTATTGTGCACAAAAAGTATGCGACAAAAGAATTCTGTTGGAATAATAGTTTTTCCATACAACAATATTGTGACAAGTAATTTTGCATAGCTCACTGTATCTCGCCTGATTAATATATGACATATTTTCGTACACATTGTTACTAATTTTATTGTGATTTAATAATAATACAGGTTTAGTACTCTTATGCCCAGTTGCACCGCTATCACTTGACTTTAAGTACGGAATAATTACCATGGGAACAATTGTCTATACAATGGTAACCATAGATATTATTCTTCCCTTAAAGTTAAGTGACGGCGGTGCAACTGGCCATTATCCACTTTACAATTCGTCGCACAATAACAAAATCGCCAGCCCTGACTTTTATTGATTGATTATTCCCCATTTCACCAGTCCACGTGGACTTATATAACATTTTCCAAAAATTACAAATTTTCAAACCAATCAGAATGCCTTTAATCAGCCAGCAGACCAAATTGTACAATGATATTTTGCAACAATGAACTAGCATTCAAATGTCTGAGAATTGAACATTTTCTAGAATCTAGATTGTTGACGATTGCTAACTTGGATTTAATTACAATACATTGTTAAATAAGTAACAAACTTAAATAAACATTAGTGTGAACTAATAACTTGAGATATTTCATGTTTGTGACAATATTATTAAAATACAAAATGTTCATTTCATTTTTTGTTTAAATATTCATAACTTGAGATATTTCATGTTTGTGACAATATTATTAAAATACAAAATGTTCATTTCATTTTTTGTTTAAATATTCATAAGTAATCAAACATTGCTCTTTCTATTCGAGCGCTTCGAAAAGTAGTGGTGGTGGAGCGATAACGGGGAAGAGTCGAGGCTACTTGGAGTGAAGTAGTCGAACTGACGTGCACAGTATTTTTCATTTATAGCAGGTTTTTTATACAAATGCTTATAGACCGTCGGATAGTCGTAGATTTGAGTGCCCCATTTTGTTTTCTCTGCCTTGAAGAGTTTTTATAAGTATGTATATTTGGAGTATAATAATGCCAAAATTAAAGCTGGACCGTGTGGCCAACATAATAATAATTAATTTTAAATTTTTATAAAAAAAACCTGTTTTTATCCAATTTTCTAGTTTCTGCCATGCTTACGAAATGAAATTTAGGAAAAAAAGAATCAGCGAAAAACGATAGGCAGAAGTGATCCACTTGGCCAAGGGTTTGAAATGAGGGCTCGATTATGCAAAAAAATTATATCAATTGTTCACGTTCTTCTCGTTTCTGCCGTTTGGTCAGATGAAAGTTGATATCATAAGTATCTCGTAAAAACGAATGGCATAAGTTTTTCGAATGACCAAGCCAAGATATGCACGAAAACATTCAGACTTTCGCAAGATGTTTTCGTACATATCTTGACTTGGGAGAAAATTGGATCAAAACAGATTTTTTTTATAAAAATTTAAAATTAATTATTATTATGTTGGCCGCACGGTCCAGCTTTAATTTTGGCATTATTATACTCCAAATATACATATTCATCAAAACTCTTGAAGGCAGAGAAAACAAAATGGGGCACTCAAATCTACGACTATCTGATGGTCTATTATACTCACTCCTTGAAGTATAATTTGTGTTTACAAAAAGTGTTTTAAATGGATATTCCGCTTATGTTTCACTTTCTGTGAAGCACCCTGTATATATCCTTATGGAGAAACAAATTAATGTATGTTAGATATATGCTATTTATTAAAGGTAACTCGAATTAATGTAGATTTTTTTAAAAAAAATTTTGTTATTCATGATTATTATAAGGTGTGCTTAAACTGAAACGTAATTCCACTGTTTGATAGTTGCCAAGGTTTTTATGACTATGAGCACTCTAGTATAGTTTCTTATCTCGATGCTGCAGATTAATAAATAAGCTTTTATTGTTTTACATGAGATTCGTTTAGATCTGCCCGGAATTACACAATGATTATTAATGCACTAAATTTTAACACTTCCTGTAATAAAGACATTGATTTTAGGTACTCAAATAAATCTGAAATTGAAATGAAAACTGCAACAAATCTCTAAAAAATCAAAACAGTATTATTAAATCAAATCAAAGATTTCTAGTTAATTTGTGACAGTTACCATGCACCTTCATTAATTAAATCAAGATCATGGAACGAATAAATACCTATCAACCAATAAATAATTGTAGCGGAATAGAAGAAATAAATAACAAAATAGAAATTAAAAATGAAATTGTTGATACAGATGATCAGGTAGATGATCATAACTTATTAACAAGAGACAATAATGAAAATAAGTGGGGATATACGGAAAAAATAGAGCTCGTAGAAGTTAAATGTGAAAATCTAGTAGATAATATGAAAAAAGAAATAAATGAAGAATTGATAATAAAAGAAGAGCCATGTAACCCTGCTACTGATTCGGAAGGAAGTTATTTGGAAATGGAACAGGAGCATACTGGAAATATTCATGTGCATTCACCAAGAGAAAAAGAAGATATATCTATTCCTCTCAGCTCTAAAGTTACTCATGAAAATGGTATGATGATATATTCCGTATTTATTTATTCATTTGTTATTAAGTAATTTTTGGTAAACATTCCTTGTTAAATGCTATTGACAATTTTGCTTGAAGTCACCTAACTGTTTGTTTTTTGATAGTTTGAATATTTAGTTGCATTTCTGCAGTTCATTCTAGCCCAAGATCCCACTGTATGATTTATACGTTCATCTGTTATTTAATTGAGACACGATTCTAATGAAAGATTGAATATAAGGTAGCCCTCTTAAATTCTGGAGCAATTATTTCTAATAAGCGCAGTATTTTTTTTTCTAAACAATTCTGTTCATCTGCTACAGGAATAGACAAAATGTCATTTGAAAGAGAATAATTTGGATGATTTAAAAAAATAAAGCTCGTATCACCCTAGATTAATAGTTATTTGAGTATTAAGGTCAGTAAGTACAGTTACCGATTGGAAATAATAATTCGGAGGCCGAGCTTTGGCGAAAATTTTTACACGATTGGAAGATCTACCCAAAATATGGATCCGAATTTTCTTTTACAAATTGAGTACTACTGGTGATTATTTATTCGCTGTCGACTGCCAAGTTTGAAATTTCATTTATTCTTATCAATTACAAATAAAAATAATTAAATTAATATTTTTTGTGGAATCCACAATTTTTTACTTATCGCCTTTACCCATGGACGGTAAGTCGTCATAGCCATAGTAACCACAGCTTGCACGAAACAATCAACATACCACCTCGAATAGGAAAAACATTTTTGCACGATTGGGCGTTTTCATGTGTTTTCCAGCCCTCTATTCGAGGTAGTATGTTGATTTTACCATGCAAACTGTGGTTACTATGGTTATGCTGACTTACCGCCTATGGACAAAGGCGGTAAGTAAAAAACTATTAATTTTCACAAAAAATATCATTTATTTATCTTTATTAATTTGTAATTGAATATTCACAATGAAATGTCTAATTTGATAGCTGACAGCTAATAAACAATTACCAGTAGTAACTCAATTGGAAAAGGAAAATTCGGATTTTGGATACACTTTCCAATCGTTCAAAATTTTTTGTAAGCGCCGCAGTCAATAAGTACACTACCGATTTCGCATAATATTTGGAAACCTCGCCAAGGCTCGGCCTCCAAACTATTATTCTCAATCGGTAAAATGTACTTACTAACCTTAATACTTAAATAAATATTTCTCCGTTAATCACCAAATAATTCTATACCAAAAAATAAAATTTACTATCTAGAAAATAAAATTAGACTGTCTGCATATAAGTTGATACAACTTATTGCTGACAACATTCGAGATAAATTAGATTTTCAAGTTCTTCAAATCCAGCACTTTCAAATATGTATTATGTTGATTTTCAACAAGCTAAATAATTTTAAAACTATACAAGGCAATTTAAATTTACATCGCAATCATGTGATCTATAAATCCATTAAAGACTGACAAAAATGTATCGACTTTCGTTGATTAATGTCAATTTGTTCATAATGATTACAAATTCATTGCGATTTTGTTCATAATTCACGGATTTATGAGTTTATAATGAATTTAATTTAGGAATCTACATTTCGAAATTTAGTTTTATAATTCGCATATCTTGTGGTTTAATGATGAATTTAAATTTTCTAGATGTAGCCAATCACATACTTCATACGAGGAATATTTGATATAATGTATGCTTCAAATTAAGAATAAAAATAAGATAAATGAATTTGATCTTAAGGCCGTATGACACAATGCATAATTTATTTCAAAATTATGTCCGTAATTCTGAACAAAATTTGTATCATAAAACTTTTACAATTTTTTGAACATTATTTAGAAGGCCTGTATGTCACTATGATAGAAATTTTGAAGGAAGCGGTGTACGTCATCAAAATAATGTCACTTACAGCTACGTTTACATTGTATGCTTAAATCTCGTTTTAAATTGTACTGCAGGTTGCGGAGAAACCAATAAAATATTGAAATAGAATTTATTTTCATGATAGGTATTTTTAAATTATATATATATGTACAACTGTCAGATTGAATGAAAATATTAAGATAGATGAAAATTATTATTGTTATGGTCGATAATTGTTGAGAACAGCAAAAAAAAAACTTGATACAGAAATTGGTTGAAAAGACGAGAGCAAGGAGTTTTTCTTTATAAATGATGAATTAAGGATATTTGATACCTATAGCATTTATAACTTTTTACGATAAAAAAAGGGCACTGGTCAAAAATATGTAAATATATAATAAAAAGCAGTAAAAGAATTAGAAAAAAAAAATGTGGTTAAAACCAGTTCTGGACGGTCATTTCCGAAAATCCGGTTTATACTTTAAATTTTAAATGATTGTTTACAAACAGTCATTTGATAGCCTGAGCGTCAGCTGCACCAGTAGTGGTGGATTTAATTGTAGGAGCATTCGGAGCACGTAGAAAAACAGGGAGAAAAGTCATTTGATAAAACTCCAAAATTTGTAGGATTAATGTTTGAATAGCGAACATCACAAAAGTAACCGTCAGCTGCATTAAAATTGGCGGAAAAGCCGTCAGCTACCCTTATAAACCGGTAATAATAAGTGAGGTTACACAGAGTTATTCGATAAATTATGAAACTTATACAGCGTACTTCTAAACTGGGAGTTACACCGTCAGCTAGGAGATTATAGGTGTCAAGCGCACATGGGTTTTCAGCGTCGAATAATTTAATTAACTTACTAACTGACGATCTTTTCCTTATTATATCGTTAGCTGACGATTAGTTTCCCTAAGCTCAGTGTTAAAACTGGTAATTATGAAAATTTGAGCGATTATAAAATCAATTTAACTAATATTCAACATTACACTGTTTTCAACTTTTTTTTTTATCATGATCATGTTTACTTTATACGATATAATAAGAGAAAGATCGTCAATTAGTCAGTTAAATAAATTATTCGACGCTGAAAACCCATGCGCGCTTGACACCTATAATCCCCAAACTGACGGTCCAACTCCCAGCAGGAACCCACTTGACTATTATTTTTATCATGTCAGTTAATTTGACAGTTGTTGTATTTGTAACATTAAATTGAATTAGAAGAACGATGAGTTTCAAGGAAAATATGATTTCTCTGTTACTATTGGTCTAAAATTGTCTTATTCCGACTGGTTTCAGACATTGAAACTAAGAGTAATGCAGGTAATATGAAAAATATAGTGATATAGTGTGTGACACGGGACAAACACGATTTCAGCCATCGTATGATACCTCGGCTGAAATCGTCTTGTTTCGTCCCTAGCTACACAATATACTAAGCAACTGTGGCATCGCTAGAGCGGGTGTCATCCGATGCTAAAATTAATTATGTCATCGCATAGGTTTGTGGTGTTCCCCCATAGAGCAAAAGTATTTTTTTATATGAATACGGTTTCTGGCTTATGAAATAATCGTTAAAATTCAATAAATGTATAAAGAACAAACATTTTGTTTTTGACTAATAGATGTTTTTCACATTCATTATCTTTTTTTACTTAAAGTTTAAATAATGAACGTCATTTTCTTCACTCTAGTTTATAGTCGAAGCAATTCATTAATGAACGACCTACTTCGGCAATTTAATTAAATCCATCAGGCTGGTATAGAAACTATATTTTTACCGGCCTGATGATGTCAATTAAATTGCCGAAACCGATCGTTCATTAATAAATTGTTTCAGCAATAAACTAGAGTGAAGAAAAAGATGTTCATTTTTTAACCTTCACATCAAAATTCTTCACAAGGAATTATCAACTTCCATTATCTTTATTTAGAAAAAGATTACACAAAACGTTTCGATTGAAGATCGCATCAATCAAAACATTGTATAATTTTTTTCTAAAAATTATAACAGAAGTCCGAAAAATATTTTTTATCAATTAAAACCAACCGTTGTCGCAACCTTCAAACAAAAATTTAGTTTGTGTATGTCTCGGAACTTCTTAATTGTATATGTGCGATCACCTAACTAGCTTTTACCGCTGACACGTCAAACAATTGCACAACTAGCCTAAAGGAGAAATACTGTTGTGGAAATGAAATTTGTGCGTGGTATCGTCTGTAATTTTACCTCAAGAGATCAAATATAAGATAAATTGGTGTATGCACCTCGTGCTGCACACTCGTGGTATTCAAATGCAAGCACAATAAACATTCGTGATAGCACCACAAAAATAATCGATAATACTTTAACTACTTATGATATAATGAATGAAAATACATTTGGATGTTGTTGTAATCAATCTATCCTATCTGTTATAGCCTTGAACAGTTTATACATGCAATAAGTGCTACAGCATGTGCGCAATGTGCTTATCGCCAGCTGTCAACCTAAAATTGCATTTGATATTTCTGTGCTTGATATCTTTAGATTATTATTTTCTTGTATTCTAATTCTATCCCCAAACAAAACAAAAATAATATCAAACAAAAATGATTAAAAAATATTATATATGTTTGGTTATCAGAATGGCAGATGTATGTAATTCTTATTTTGCTCAACGTAGCAGTTAAGTTAACTACAATTGGAACATCGTCAATGAATTTTGAATATGATGAAATAAAAAAGAAAAGCTATATATAAGAAATTACGGTTTGACAAACTTTAAAGTTAATATTTTGAATCAAACTTTTAGAAACAGGTGTGGCAGACACTTGAAGTGCACTTGGTGAATTTATTAATAGCTCCTCAGCCGTAGGATGCGGTTACCAGTCTAATTCAGTGAGAATCAGTGAGACGATAGAAAGCATACAATACATCGTTTGCTTGAGGAGTCAATACTTGTAAAACTTTCAGCCAATCAGTAGGCTTAAATTATAGTCCTTCCTAAGCTGAGCTGTGGATCGTTCTTGACGTGAAATACATTTTTCGTTGAGAAAATTAGCATTCAGCTGCATTCAACATTCAGTACACTCACTTGACAGAATTTTGATGTTATATTTCTTATCATAAAAAAATGAATGATACTTTCAAGTTAACTGCACAAATCAATAACTCTTTTCTACACGAATAAGTAAATTGAAGATACTTTAAAAGAAATATGGTAACGTCAATCGTTAGTCGTTACGAAAACTGAGGAATAGACGAACAAGTCGTTGACGCACTCTCTTACTCTACCAATTCTTCCACCACGTACCTAACTATTCCTCTCATGCGATTGGCATTTTTGTAACGCTCGAGAATTGTTTTCCCCTCAGCAAATAAATTTTACTGCAAAAATATAGTGGAAGACCACATTCGTCATATTTCATTCGTTTATATGAATCGCTCCAATGGATGCCATCTCCGACCTTTTTGTCGGACACTACTTATTTGACTAAAATAAAAATTACAAGTCTAAAGCCTAGGATAAACCAACCAACAGATAGGTATAAACCGACCAACAAAATCTTGGCAACATGTTGCGTGTATACAGCAACTTGTACCTGGATACATGTTTTCAACTTTGTTGTGCGTCTAAGCCAAAATCAATTGCGCGTCCAAATCAAATGTAGTTTAGAATTGAAAATGAAAAGGTAAGTACAAACCGATCAACAAAATGTTGGCAACATGTTGGTATTGGTGTTGTCAACATGTATCCCGTCAACTAGCTACAAGTTGATGGATACTCGGCAACATCGGGCGGCATTACATCGAAGAAAATTGTTGTCTGTTGCTTGTATCCGTATTTTCCATTTCAAATCGAAAACATCGCTCAGTGTGTATCGTGGACTTTGTTGTCAACATCAACTTTTTAGCAAGTGGTGTTATTTTATGGTGGAATTCCATCAGAGTAGTAGGTACGTTATTATTCTTGAGAATTTCAAAGATGGCTTCGCACACATCGGGTACAATTGAGAAGATTGATTACTTCGATATTTTAAACAAATACATTAGACTAGTAAGCGAATCGCCTGTAGCTAAATATCAAAGAGTACCCGCCAATCTTATTGATGGTGGGATAGCAACACGGTAGTTTGTAGTTTTTCTTTTGCAATTTTAGGGGCTACCAAACGAAGATGCTCTTCGAAATAAGATTTTGTCAATCTGAAGAAATTTCGGAACGAGCTACCGTCGTTTAAAAGTAAATTAGCCATCAGATCATTGCCATGACTTGTCCCAATTCTTAAAAAGTCCCTCTGCCACTACATTCTTTTTCGTTTTTGGGCATGGGCAGCTATTACGCTGAAAGCAGCACTAGCACCAACAGCAATGATCTCTTCCATTTTCAATTTTAAACTACATTTGATTTGGACGCGCAACTGACTTTGTTTCAGACGCACAACAAAGTTGAAAACATGTATCCAGATACAAGTTGCTTTAAGCCAAGGACAAACCGACCAACAGAATCTTGGCAACATGTTCCGTGTATAGAGCAACTTGTATCTGGATACATGTTTTCAACTTTGTTGTGCGTCCAACCAGAATCAGTTGCGCGTTCAAATCAAATGAAAATGGAAGAGATCATTGCTGCCAGTGCTAGTGCTGCTTTCATCGTAATGACTGCCTATGCCCAAAAACGAAAAAGAAGGTGGTGACAGAAGGACTTCCTAAAAAATGGGACAAGTCATGGCAATAATCTGATGGCTGATTTACTTTTAAATGACGGTAGCTCTTTCCGAAATTTCGTTAGATTGACAAAATCTGATTTCGAAGAGCTTCTTCGTTTGGCAGCCCCTAAAAATGCAAAAGAAAAACTACAAACTACCGTGCTGCTATACCACCATCAATAAGATTGGCGGGTACTCTTTGATATTTAGTTACAGGCGATTTGTTTACTAGTCTAATATATTTGTTCAGAATATCGAAGCAATCAATCTTCTCAATTGTACCCGAAGTGTGCGAAGCCATTTTTGAAGTTCTTAATAATAATAACGTACCTACTACTCTGATGAAATTCCACCATAAAATAACACCATTTGCTAAAAAGTTGATGTTGACAACACAGTCCACGGTACACACTGAGCGATGTTTTCCATTTGAAATGGAGAACACGGATACAAGCAACAGACAACAATTTTCTTTGATGTAATGCCGCCCGATGTTGCCTAGTATCCATCAACTCGTAGCTAGTTGACGGGATACATGTTGACAACACCAATATCAACATGTTGCCAACATTTTGTTGGTCGGTTTGTACTTACCTTAAAATAGTACACATCACTATACACATCTTATTATTCAATTTGTTGATTCATATCGTTTTGAGTAACCCTGACGATTTTTTTAATAATGTAGCATTAACTAATTTGGCAGCTCTCAAAGCTGTTGCTTGGTAACAGCCTGTCGCCCGAATTGACGTCAAAAAAGTTAGCACCCCCACTTTGCGCAAACTTAAAAAAAAGTAGCCTATAATTTAGGACTAATTAAGGACTAATTTGTACCCAAAAAATTAGAATTTGTACCCACACAGTTTGCCCATAAAATCAATTTGAAAAGTGGGGGTGCCAATTTGCATATTTGAAATTCGGAACAAGATTAAAAAAATGATTTCAGGACAGGAAACAGTTTGGAAATCTAAATCTTAAAGTCAAGACTTATTAGTAATTACAAAATTTTTGCTGTAAAAAAATTCATTTGGAATTAAGGACCAATTTGTACCCACGTAGATTTTGTTATAAACAAATTATTTTTGCTGGAAATCAATTATTTTCGAATTGCGCTGCGCAAAGTTGAAAGCAATTTTAGTCAAACTATTTGAAAAGGAGGGAGACTTGAGAAAACTTTTATTTGAATTAGGGACTAATTTGTACCCACAAAGATTTTTTTATAAACAAATTATTTTTGCTGGAAATCAATTATTTTCGAATTGCGCTGCGCAAAGTTGAAAGCAATTTCAGGCAAACTATTTGAGAAGAAAGGAGACTTGAGAAAACTCATATTTGAATTAAAGACCAATTTGTACCCACAAAGATTTTGTTATAAACAAATTATTTTTCCTACATTTTTCTCAAAAATTGGACGATTTCCTATTTTTTTTTTTTACAAAATGTAAATTTTTTCTAATATTGGATCAAAAAACCTCGAAGTATAGGAAAACATGAGTTGAAATACTTATTTATTGCAGGCCAAATAATACTACTGGACATGGTGGATACTGGCTTTAATCCTACGAGGACAAAGCTTGTAGATCTGCCTCCAGTTTTAAAAATTAATCTGGTGAGCGGTACAACATACACGTTAGCAGGAGCTGTTGAATATATTCCTCCACGATATGCAAGAATGATGTCGGAAGCTGATGTTGGGCATTATGAAACATTCAATCGCATGTCGAATAATGTTTGATATGAATCTGACGATTTAAAGAAAAAAGCTTTCCGCGTTACCAATAAAAGTCTTATAATACCGTCTATACTGATGTATAAACGTATAAACTAAATCAGATTTTAAGAGAAAAAAGGATTATGTGATATAAGATTAATATGGTTAACAATGATATGTTGAATTATGCTCTGTAATCATAAAATTATGTATTAGAATAAGAATAAAAGAAAAACTAACAAGATTGAACGTCTATGAGCTTATTTTCCTCAATTAATTCAAACATAATAAAAATTAAACAAGGTTCAGTAAGAGAACATATGTTGCAACAAAAATAATTTTTCTATAACAAATTCTTTGTGGATAGAATTTACTTCACAACTCGAAAATAGGTTTTTCAAGATTCTCCTACTCTTAAATTGTTTGTTCATAATTGCTTCTAATAATAAGCAAAAATAATTTTTTTATAATAAAATCTTTGTGGGTACTAATTAGTCCTTCATTCAGATATGAGTTTTCTCAAGTCTCCTTTCTTCTCAAAAAAATCCTGTTTTGTACAAATTAGTCCTAAATTATTTCTTTCTAGTGAGCTGACTTTTTTTTCCGATTGGCCAATGTGGGGATGCCAGCTTTTGCTCAAGTTGGCACCCCCACTTTTCAAATTGATTTTATGGGCAAACTGCGTAGGTACAAATTCTAATTTTTTGGGTACAAATTAGTCCTAAATTATAGGCTACTTCTTTTTAAGTTTGCGCAAAGTGGGGGTACTAACTTTTTTGACGTCCCGAATTGTCTGTTGAGGAAATTATCAAATTATTTATCGATGATTGAAGAAACTCCAAACCAGTAGAATTATTATTATTTCCCTGCTGACAGGAAAACAATGATTATTGTCTTGCTGAGAGGAAAATAATAATAATTGTGAATTATGGATGCTGTTGATATCTTTTCACTTTATTTTCATCTATCAAGTTGACATTTGGAAGAAATAGGGTGTGTTCATTATATTACTGGACAATAACGACAGGTGTTTGGTCCGTGTAGCTTGACCTATTATTCCACTGATTTAACTTAATAATATATTCGCAATCATGTATTGAAATACAATTATTGAAAGTAATTAGTGAAATTCAAATTAGACACAAATGACGTTTGATATATTAGTTGCTTAGGATGTTTTCAATGTATGTACAAATAGTAGGATCTTGTTGGGTTCTAAATATTCATTGTAATCTAAAGCAACAGTTTCGGCGATACGAAAGATAATTTTTTTCTACATCTTTTTTTTCTATTTTGCAAAAACTTGCATTTTCATCGTACAAGTCTTTGTTTGAAATGGCTGTTTAACGCAGTATTAACCAACATGCAATGAGCAAACGTGCTATTTATCTAGAAGACCAAGATCGATATCTACTCCTAGAGCAGAAGAAGATATTTTAGCTGGGGTAGAGCATAATTCGGGGACCAGTGTGCGGAGAATACCAGTCGAGGTAGAAATGTGCTCCTCTTATTTGGAGAATCTTGCATATGCAGCTGCTTTATCCGTACTATGTACAACGAGTACAGGTTTTATATCTTGATCATCAAGCACGTTTGGTTTTTTTGTCGCTAGTTTCTATGCAATGATGCTGAAGACCTCCGTTTTCTTGCCAATATTTTTTTAAATTTATAATACCGGGTGCACGCGAAATGGAGTTGTTAATTTCCACAATACGCATGCTGTTCGACGAAAATTCCCATGCTCCAATGGAATCTGGACATCAGGCATGTTTTTTATTAAACATTTGGATAGGTATTGCAGGCGACAGGTTTCTAGGTCCTGTTGTTTTACCGATCCGATTAATAGGCGCTGCTCACCTAAACCTTCCACAGAACACAATGAATGATCTTTTGGACCAAAAGCTACAAATGTTTGTCCATCACGATGGTGGTCTAGCTCATTTTTCGATTGGCGTTAGAAAGCATTTATACCAAACTTTCCCACGTAGGTGGGTAGGTAGAGGCGGACCATTATTATGGCCTGCAAGATCACCAGATTTTGAACCCTCTACATTTCTTGTTTTGTTGAAAACATTAGTCTAAAGTACTCCTGTAATTAGCCTCGAGAAGCTGCGGCTTCGAGTTAATCAAAAATGCCAACAGATCCGAGCCACTGAAGGGGCTTTAAAAAAAGTATATCCTTCAGACAAATATGTCGTGCTTAAAATGGAAGGAGGGTACTTTGAACATCTTATGTAACTTTTTTTTTATTTCTGCTAGAAACTTCTTTTTTTTTATACATCATAAATAAGTAATACATAATTATTGCGAATAAATGTTTGAAAAAAGAATAATTTTCCATATCTCCGAAACTGTTACTTTGCGGACCCATGTTCATTGGGACTTTTCTTCTGCTTATTTTGGTTCATATTACTACCTCTTGAAATATTTTACACTCTTTTTATTAACATCCTATATGTATTATATATATTGGATTCAGAACTTATCAAAGACTTTTCTCATATATTTACATTTTTTTTTTATCCTTTTCAGTTCAACTGCGTAATACGAAGCTAAAACGAACAAATCAAGAGAGTCTTTCCCAAAGAATAATGTTTAGCAAGCTACGAAAAGTTGAAAAAACTGTTGCTCTACTGAAAAGACGTCGTGCTATCTTAAATGATAAATTTCTCTCTCATTCTGCCAATCCTCATGATATATCATTATATCTTCAAAATTTACCTAAGCCTCATAAAGTTTTTCTTCTTAGAATACTTAAAAATTTCAACAAATCCAAACCACTTCGCTTCAAATTTTATAGAAAATCTCTCTTATTATACATTTTCAAGCATTCTCCTAAATGTTATCGTTATTTGAATACATTTCTGGATCTACCTTCTCCAAACATTTTAAGAAAATTATCCAGTAATTTCAATTTGAAGTCTGGTATAAATGAACAGGTTTTTAAATATTTGAATAGTTTGTCTGCTAGTATGAGTAAATCAGATAGACATTGTATTATTATGTTTGATGAGATGAAAATAGCCAAAAATCTCAATTTAATTGTTAATAAGTCAACCTGCCGTGTAGAAGGTTTTGTAAAAGGAGATGAATTGAATCAACCCATCGCAGATCATGTTTTGGTATTCATGATTCGTGGAATTCGCCGGAGATGGCAACAGTCCGTTGCTTTTTATCTCACGAATTATGCGAATCAATGGATACTAAAAAAATTTATTTGTGAAGTAATTAGATCTATCCATGAACTAACCTATTTTAAAGTCGATACATCGATTAGTGATGCAAACCGCAGGAACGTGGCTGCTGTCCGTTTATTGACTCGGGAAAGTGGGTATGATATTAATGATTACATCTACAATGTTGACAATCATAAAATTTTCCACATTTTCAATGCTCCACATTTGCTTGAGTGTTTGAAAAATGATTTTGTTGATAAAAATATTATTTTTGGAGGCAACAAAACAGCAAAGTGGATTGATATCAAGCACGTTTATATTGAGGATGGAACGACTTCAACTGCTAAAACCTCAAAATTGCATCTTGAAACTGCTGCTCAACTCTTCAGCCATGATACTAAGATGTATTTAGAATGCCTCACTCACCATAAAATTATTAATGGACAGCATACTGCTGAATTTATTGGATTTATCAGTAATCTTTTTGATTATTTATATTCGCCTGCTTCAACAAAAGCTTTCGGATGTAGACCTACTTCACGTAACTTGAATTTCTGGTCTGCCGCGAAAGAAACCCTAAATGAATTAATTTTCCTCAATGAACATAATAATAAGATGTCTACTCCTAATAGTATTCAGTTTTTAATACGTTCAATAAATAACATTCAATTATTATATAAATATTTAAATAGCATGGGATATAAATTTCTTCCAACTAGATCTCTAAATAAGGATCCTATCGAACATTTATTTAGTGCTGTTAGAGAATTATGTGGAACAAATCGTCCAACGTCTTCACAATTTATCAGTGCATATCAAACATATCTTTTGAAGAATGCAGCTACATGTAATTTTCATCCAGATTGTGAAAATCGCCAGAGATATATTTTTGCATACGATTCTTTTCGGCGTTCTAGATCTTGTGTTTTCAATATATCTTTGATTTCTCCTTCTATTAATTCTTGCGTCACTAATCCTAGTTCTTTGGTTGCCTCCACATCTTTCGAAACTGCTGTAAATATCTCAAAAAAAATAAATCAATTATCAGGATCATCCGTTGCTCGCATCTTAATAAAGGAACTGTTACATCATAAATGCCAGTTCTGTACCGAATTTCTGTTAAGTGATAATTGTAGTGGCATTCATGATTCAATTAGGTTGAAAGAGTATTCTGGAGAGACTTGTATTAAATACCCCTCAGAACTCTTTATTCAATGCGTTAATAAAAGTAAAGACCAAATTTTTCACATGATACCCCTTTACATTCATCTTCCTAATTTTTTTTATCAATTAACTCAATCGTCTTTCTCTATTCCTTCTATTTTTTGTACCCAGCACGGCGATATTTTTCAGTCACAGACAGTTAACGTGCTATGTTTAGCGATGCTGCGACAGTTTGTAAAAAAGGTAAATTTGAAAATAAGTAACAAGGACAGCAGGCCAAATGAAGTAATTGATTCATTTATAAGAAATATTTGAACTGATCATCTATTTTTTTGAATACCCGCCGTATGTGCACAATTTGTATTTGTAAATACTTTGATATATGTTGCAATTCTGTGCAAATTCATAAGATTTGTAAATCCATAAAATATCGATAAAAACTCATCAACTCTTGTTGATTACTAATTATTCATTCATAATTATAACATATTTAATACGATTCTTCATAATTTACAGATTTATGAATTTATAAAACTTACAGGTATGCACAGAATTGCAACAATAATTTTGAAGTGGTAAGAATGTATACAGTTTATTTTTTGTTTTAAGTAAAGTTTTTAGAAACACTGTTTGAAATTAAGATTGAAACTATAATTTAAAAATCAGTTTTAGATAGTAATTATTTATTTTCAAAATTTGTTTCCTATCTTTAATTGGTTATAATAAAACAAATTTTTCCTAATAACAAGGTAGATGTTTGGGACAAATCGTAATGAAATATATCAGACTTATATGAGTGCCGTGATAATGAAATATAGCATAATTAATATCGTTCTAAATCCAACATGGTGAGCGCCTTAAGATGTGGATTACTTTTTACCACACAACCCCCTTAACATGAATATTGAATAAAAGGATTTGACGAGTAAAATACACTATAAAATATGTGACGTCATTCTTAATCTAAATATATATAAAGCATGCTTTAATATGTAATACAAAATTAAAGTTTAAAAGACTGAAGACACACTATTATTTAATAAGTAATCATGCACTGAACGAATGGAATAATTATTAAATACCTAATATTTCAACGCATACATTTTTTATGATTACTAAATGGTAACTATGCATTAAATGATGTGTCTCTTTCTTCGTTTATGAATCGTTAATTTAATAATATAATTAGTATACTTCTCAAAAGTCCAGCAGAAAGCGTTTCACGCTTTTTTGCATTTAATTGCCATTTAACAATGAGAAAAAATAAATAAAAATTGTGAGAGTTAAAATGCTAGACATTTAATAATTATTCCATAATTTTATTTCAAATTAAATTTATAGTCTATTCCAATTAAGAACGGCCCAAGGCTCTTATGAAGTTACGTTTTAATGCTTTTGATTGGCCGAATCGCAAACATGGTTCATTTATATTAAAGACAGGATGTAGAACAAGTTTTCTGAAAATAAATTCAAAAAATGAAAACACAAATATATTCATGTATCACCTGGATAGATATAAATTTGAATCTTCAAACTGCGCAAATATATTTATGATGATTGATGAACAACTGACATTTAATGCAACTGACAGATAGCCTAGTATGATTTTTGTGCTAATGTAAAATTGGTTCGCATTTCAACCATAAGAGCCTTGGACCGTTTTGAACTGGAATAGACTACAGATGTAAAAAATAAATCAGACTGATTGTCAGTTAATATTTCGACAATATTGAAATTTTTAGTTCTCTCAGATTTAATAATTGATATATTTTTTGATTGATTCACAAAATTACAAATTTAGGAGTTGGTTCTTAAACCATCATCATGAATAGGACGGTAACTGTAGAAACCTTTTTCGTCCTTATTAGAACTCTTCAGTACAGTATAGCAAGCCTCAGATAGTCTAACTTGTAGCCGCAAAAATGGACTCCTGAATTTGTAATTTTGTGAAATAATCAGGTTTTGATTTTTACAATTTATCAAATTCTGTTTCACGAACATTTTTCAAAGATCACCTTACAATGCCCTGTATTTTTTTTAATTATCTTTCTGTTTCTTGGATCAAAGGTACTTTACATTATTATTAATTTTTATCCAAAAAACTGATAAAATCAATCTGGTTCAGCTTGTTTCTTGACCAATTTTTCTGGATTTTTCCATCTTTGAATTCCTTGAATTCAAATTATTTTACTAATATTAAACCTGAAAAATAAACACTTTACTGTCTAAGCTACTTGAAAAAAAAAAAATTGTACACATTTTAGCCACTGAAAAGCATATCTAAGTATATTTGATACTTTTAAACCAAGCAAAAACTCAAAAATTATAGAAAAAATGTATTACAGATAATTTTTTTTTCTAAATTCAATTGTGTTTTATTTGTTTCTCATAATTTATATGTAAATTCAAATTCTACCTCATTTCAAGACTCAGTTAAAGAGAGGGACACAAACATGAAGAATTGTTATTTTATGTCGAAGTAGAACTTGTGAGTGATGAATTAGAATAGTTGAGTTTTATTTGAACAGATGTTAAAAAAAAAATCAATACATTGATGTAAAAATTCTTGATTTTATAAGATTCATTTCTGTAATATATGTATGTTCGAGACTAAATATATATTTTTAAACAGAAACTTTTATTCTTGCAATAAATAGAGAATTATAATCATGGAGACTACACAAGGAGCATGAGCTCCAATTGTTAGGATTACAGTAGGTGGCCAAATTATTAGGGGAAGTTTATAATTTTTTTTTACTGATTGCTTTATCAACTTTTTTTCAACAAAATGTTGATTCTATGATTCATTGATTTTTTGTATATTAGACTGTTTGATTGAGATACTAAAACAATGAATTACGAAAGAAAAATATTGAGTTTTTCCAAAGAAAAGAAATAATAAAATAAGGAAAATTAAAATTAACAATCAGAGTACTTGGCAAGGGATCAAATATCAGTAGTAAAATTGAATTCAGTTTTATTTGAACGTTTCGGCGCCGAAACGGCCTGCCATCATCAGCTTGTGTAGAAGTTGGAATATTATTACATTGTTGGTTGAATTTTAAGTTCATTTATAAAAAATCATAATAATTTAGACGTTTTATGCCCAGTATTATAAAGGACAAATAAATTTTATTCTGTTAAATGACGGTCGTTTTTTTGACAGCAATGCTTTTACTGTCATAAAGAGTAATAATTCGATTAGAATTTGTTAAATAAAATAAATTTACTTTGGAAATAAATTTACTTCGTCTTTTATAATACTGGGCAATAGTCAGAAAAAACAAACTACACAATATAAACATATGGCATTTTTAGATTAATGACGCGAGTGTTGCTATTCATTAAAATCAATAATAATGATACAAGTAACAATAAATATATTCTATGGAAACTAATCTGTTTGATTTCTCGCATTGTTCCTAATAATTTAACCACCTTTAATTGCAAATGGTGTGCTATGGAGCGAGCGTTGTTTTCGTTCGGTTTGCGCATGACGGCTTGGGAGCAAATGCAAGAATTGCCACATTATTTCCCGTGAATACTTCAATCATTATTATTGCCAGAATATATCAAATCTGTTAGATTTGGCTTACTCAAACGTTGTTAGGCAAGGAGTAGTGGCCAAATTTTTTGCCAATAAATGATTACTTGTCTAGTTAATATAAAAAATGCATGCTGCTGGTAGAAAATTCTTATACGCAGGTTTATGCATCATCTCACTGTCTTACAAGTTCTGAAAATTATTTTTTGTGTAAGTACAACATACTTTTTTATCCAATTAGAAATTGTAGGTACTGTAGTTTGAATATGAAGATGACACGATGAAAATACAAGGCGCAAAAAATTCATTGATCTTTTTGTATATAAGAGTGCTTGATTGAGATACTAAAAAAATGAATTATGAAAGAAGAATATTAAGTTTTTTAAAACAAAGATATAATAAAATAAGGAAAATTTAAATTAACAATCAGAATACTTGGCAAGGGATCAAATGATAAAAATAACAAGCCGCAAAAAATTCACCTTAAAAATATATTGTTACGTTTCAACGATGTAACGAAATGCAACAACATATTTTTTTATAATAATTGTTGCTGTCTTTTTAATTTGTCTAGCTCTTGACGTCTTTCATTTCTAATGCCGCTCAATTTTTTTTTTAAATTTTAGTAGTTATTGCGCCTTGCCTTAAATCGCGATTGCCTTTTGGTGCAAATTTAAGTAATTTATGCTTTAATATCTTGAAGAAAACAGTTCAGTGAAAATGCTTGAAAGAAATATGCCTTGGAAAAATTAATATAAATAACAAAATCAGATAATACTTGACGTCTAATTTTATCTTGATTAACATTAAATTTGTCCTGCTGGCGGAAGACGTTAACACGTTCACTGCGGTAGATTTTTTTATGTTCTTCCCGGTATGCGTCAAGGGACAATTGATCCCCAAGAAATCTTTCCTATTATGCGGTAAGGGGTCATTTGGTCCCTAAATTTTCGTTTCACCTAACCTATTGGCACGAAACTCAACTAGAATGATAGTTTAGGAGTCGGACAGCTTTCTGTAGGTATCTATCTTTACTATACTGGCTCAGCCAAGGAACTGATGGTCCCTTATCGCATATAGAGATGACAAAAGTTTGAATTATCATTTTTCCATTTCAATCAAAGTAAAATTACAATCGTGATTGAATATCACAGTTATTCTATAAAAATTGAATTATATTCTGTAAACTATTACTATAAATAGCTAACAGAAAATATATAGCACTATAAAAAAAATACAAAATTTCAAGTTTCAAGGTGAATTAAGACAAATAAACATAACTTGGGATTTTTGGGGCTGTCTTCACAGAAACTAGTGATTTTCTCTGCTTTTTTCTGTGCTTCAACACTGGACATTGATTTTCGTAAAGTATTAGCGTTCTTGACATTTCTTTCTTTTATTTACTCCTGGTCCATCCCGTTTCATGAATAAATGTCTTCATTTAGTTGCTTGCTTATTTAGATTGTGTCCAACTTCAGGTCTTGTGAGTAATACTGTGTTACAAGCATGAATAAACTTGTATAAATGTGAGGGACGATATGCCCCTAATCGCAAGGAATCGAATATATTCATATTATACATGCTGAGAGGGACCAAAAGACCCTAACAAAATTAATAAAATATCTAACTAATACACGATCCGCTCTTCACAAAGCTACATTTGGCGTTATAGCTTTCGCAAAACAGAAAATATGCATGAAATATTGCCGCACTACAGGATAGTCAAAGAAGGGACAATTGGACCCCTAACGCAGTGAACGTATCAATTATTGCCTGCATAAATATTTATCTTTTGGAAAGCTGTAGTATCGAATTTTAGTATTTATAGTCTTTCTAGCATAATTTCCGCAGCCGTAAATTGCATATGCAAGCATCTTATATTATAGAATTATTATTAGATATTAATGATGTATCAAACACCTGCGTTATCAGCATGTTATTAACAAATTTCCAAAAAAAAAACAACGATAAAGAGTTGGTAAATCAGATTCAGTGAGAGTTGACCTTCTCTCGTTCCCAAGATGACGTCAGTGTGCGACAAAGGGCAGTTGTATAGGCTATGTGCACGAAGTCTACTAGCGTCAGTAGCGGGCAATGGCAAAAGATTAAATTCTTTTTTTATTATTATTTCATACCTAGAATATTTTTAATAAACTAATATCATTCAATTTAATTGTGTGCGTATAATATAAATAGCTGAGCATAAAAGGTACGTTGAAATTATTTATTTTGGGTATTTTTTTCTTCATTTACGATGTATCTATAATAAAAAAAGCGTAATTGTTGTAAATTGACAGGGCAACCTCAAACTATGGCGCCGAAGATCTTGCAGACCTGGTCTGAATGTATCAAACATTTTATATCCTTTACTGAAGGGGCATTGAAAAAAGACGAAAAATTGGCTTCTTGCCATATTGAACATGTTTAATATTAATTAAAAAAAATTGCGAAGTGCATTCGGCAAACTTTCATCACTTAAGCACCTAACAAATTAGAGATGGAGATAAATTCATGAATCTCAAATAGATGATTAATGTTTCTAGTTTTACAATTGAATTACAAGCACCATTGTTGTATATTAATGATGAAAGACAGATAATACTCTATTTACTGCTTTGGTCCACTTCAATTATTTTTCGATGCTATAATTCCGTATGGGAAATCTACAAAACTTCATTCTACTCAAATTATCCTTAACGCAATAGCCTGGAACAGTGTTTTCAGATTGCTTAGTTTTCTATGTTTTGTGTGCAATTATTTTCACTTTTAAATTACAATCCGCAATGACGTAGTCTAAAAAAAGAAGTTCAAAGCTTACAACGATGCTCACCACAAGCGCTCGCATCGATATTTGTTCAAACGTTCAGTGACGTCATGCAAATATGTAATCATTTTTTAATTATAATGAAGCTATATTTAGGCTTAATTTCGTGACTTAAATTTTTTATTTATCACATACTTTTTTATTTTTATGAAAGTTTTCTATATCTTGATTTTGGTGGATTATTAAAATAGTAATTTGTATTGGTTTAGAGTTTAGAGCAAGAATGAGTATTTTTTTGAGAATTTTTAATTTGTAATAATGAAAGGTTCCAGGAAAAATAATAATTGTGATAATGAAAAGAAGAAGTACAAAGTACAATGCTTTGTTCCTATGTGTCCATCTAACAATACGATATTTCCCAATAAAATTTTCCTAACTGCTCCGAAAAAAATTGAGATTAGAAGAAAATGGATAGAGGCTGCGCAAATAGAACCTAAGAATGCACCTTCACCGTATTCAGTTATTCGATGCTGTGCAGACCATTTTGATGTAAGTATTATGAGCTTGGATTAACTACAAAATTATGTATTTGCCCTAGTCTCTCAAATTTTCATATCAAGACTTATTAAAATTATTTTGTCAACTATTTATTTCAGTTGGAGAATGATGTTGAAAACTGGATAAGATATAAATTGATAGGAGGCAAAATCTTTCTGAAGAAAAATGTTGTTCCACGTTATTTTGACTGTCAACGAATAAAGTCCAAGCTAAGAAAACGAACTAACTGTGAAACCTTGGGCAGAAGGAAAGAATTAGAAAGTAAATCTATTAGAAAATATCAATTTTTGTTTCTTACATTTTACACGAAGGGTGATCAATAAATATGTTGAAGGAAATCGTAATTATGTATCAGTAAGAAAAATGTATTCATTTAATAATAGTAATTTATGTATCTAGTATGCGAAATTATATTTTGGTGCTTGAGAATGAAAGTTCATTCAAAAGCCCCAAAGAAATTTCGTGCACGTGTTGCATACAACAGTTTTTCTACAGACGTCAAAATACAAAAATTAGTGGAGTTCTTTTTATTGACATCGTGCCCGTTGTCATGATAAACAACTCCTTTGCGACATTTCGCATACTAATACTAATATTGATGTACAAATGTCATCATTTTTTGACGTCTGTAGAAAAAATATATTCTACTGACCCTCTGTCATCAACATGATAAAATAACTAGCTAGCTCACCGCTTCAGTCCCAGAAGCTATCTTTGCACATCTGTTTTGCATTTTGTCCTGTAAATAAATTACAAATAATGCATCCATTTTAATTATTGGATTTTAGAGGTTAATTCAGATAAAAAAATAAAAATTTGTACGTTGAACTTTACAGAAATCTGTACAGAATTTTTTGAAAAATACTGTTCCCACAACAGTTCTGATGACTGTTTAGTGGCATAGTCGATATTGAAAAAGTATTTAATTGATTGACTATTGAAGAACTTGACGACATTATGAATTTTTACCTAATTTAAGAAGCACTGTGCGGGTCCAATTCATGTCTATTTGTACTATTATACACTATACACATAATTTGGCAATCCTAACATGCTTGTATTGAAAAAGACTACAAATAAGATTTTTCTGACACTTTAATAGAGTAGAAATAATTATTTTGAGTCAATCTTGTTTGATGCAGCTTCTTGAAATATTACTTGGCCACTTTTGAAAGAAAATATTTGTTGAAGTTTTTTTTCATTTTCGTTAATTCATCATATTTATTGATTACACCCTATCCACAAGAAAAATTATATTTTTTAGGATAACTTTTATTTTCGAGGACCGTGTGATTAACTCAGTTACTTATTTTTCCAGCTCCATCTCCGCAGTTTGTTGCTGTTTCAATGGATTTTGATTACAACATGCAAGAAATAATTGAAGAATCTGTTAGATCAAGTGACAACTGTGTTCAAGCTACCATATATTCTAATACGAAGAATAAATAACGATTGTACACATCAGTTACTGTTATACAGTGCGCGATGGAACAGTAAACAATTACTTGTATTTCCGCTCCAGTGTCACGACTGGATTCTCTTTATTATAAATTTTGTGAAATTTATTTCTTTGAAAGTTATGATCAAAAAGTATGCTACATTAACTTTGTGATTGGTATAGAATGTCTGAAATAAAAAGAAATAATGTAAACAAAAATCTCCATCTATCATATCCAGTCTGCAGTTCTCCTTGATGGTTTGTTGAATATAAATTTAAGTTAATATATCATTCAGAATGTATTATAATTTGAATAATAAAAGATAAGTTCTATAATAAAATATTGTATTATTTTTTTCTGGTCCAATCCAATATAGTAAAACTTTAGCTCTATCAAACTGAATCTTCTGCATCCAATGAATGTTAATTTGCTTTGTAGTCTCGAAATCAGATCGAGCTCAACAAGGCCATTTTCTTTTTACTTAAATACGTCAAGCACTGAACTTTACTTCAAAATTTTCTTCTGATAATTTCAGGCTAACATCATTAGCTATTGAAGGACACTTGAATGATGATATCACAATTTATGTTGCAATTCTGTGCAAATCCATAAGTCTTACAGATTTATAAATCCATAAGAAACTGTTGAAACCACATCCCCTTTTTTTGATTAATATCAATTCGTTCATAAGGATAAGTTCATTGCAATTTTGTTGATAATTTACAGATCGATGAATTTTTAAGAATTATAGATTCACACAGAAGTGCAAGACAAAAATAAGAAGACGGGAGAGCCTTGAATCTTATCATATTTCTTACTTCGCCAAAAATTATGATTTTGCTATTGAAATAAAAGAATTAAAATTGATAAATATCAATCACACCTTTTATTGGTCCGCTTTCTATCTGGCGACGTTCTGATTGGTATAATGTTCTGAAACATCAAACGATGCCTATAAATTCTTGTAGGAAGCTAGTAGAAGTCTAGTAGCGTGAAAAGTGAAAGCGAGCGATTTTGGAGCGAAATTACACTGTGCTACAATCTTTCAAATGAAATTTGTACTGTAATCTGTGTATAGGTTATCAAATCACAATTTGACAATATCATAAATTCGTCGTATTAAGGGCCAGTACATCAATAAAAAAAATCTTAATTATTATAAAATTTAAAATCGATATTTCATTGAATTGCAACTTTTTATTATTATCAATAAGATACTCTAAATTTTAACAGTGATATCAGATCGAATTATTTTAAACATACTCAAAATTTTAGATTTAATTTAAAAAATCTAATAAATTCAACTTCGTGCCATGTTGTTCACTGAAAAATGCTACTAGTGTGTCCGAACGAAACATGATTTTAAGCCGAAACCTAAATTGAAACCGAATATTTGACTTATGTAATTGAGTTAAATTTTCATTATACCTTGAAATCTAGAGCTTTTTTAGCTTCTAGATTTCAACTTATTAGAAAATCTTTTTATTTTGGAAATGCAATGTGGGTATAAAATTTGTCAAGAAAGTCTTAACTAATGACTTTATTCATGTACACCTTCAAATAATGTTTTTGAGGAGTATTTGTTACTATCAGGCTCTGTTATTATGCTATTTGCTTGATTCTAAATTCTACAATAAGTCTTTAGTCGACTGGTTAACTGAGGTTTAACTCAACAAGTAGTACAGATAAACTGAGATGGGTATGTTAAATTCGTCATGTATTATACTTCATCAAATTTTTCTTGTTATGTTCACAATCTTATTTAATTCAGATATAAAAATGTATTATTTGGAGCGTATATAAAAATCAGTTTTTTCACTTACATTCTGGTTAATTTATTTGCTGGGACAAAATGTTATGGTTATGAATGGATTAATCTTTTTTCATCAAACGGGAGAAGAGGCTGATTCAATGACAATAATTTCATTATGTATGAAATTGATTTACATACGATTCTGAATTTGAACAGAAGAATGAATTTTGTTAATTGCAATTAAAATTTTTCTTCAATATAAAAAATATAAATTAAAATTCTGAAACATTTATCTGTTGAAAAAATGGTTGAAGCTGACTGTATAAGTAAATGTGAGTGATTTATTTGTTTGTTCCAAAAAAGACTCGGTATTTGAGTTTCTAATTATACTGACAATTTTTTCAACAATCGTTATTAAGAAAATCAAACTACTTTTATGGTAAATCAAAGATTGAAATACCAGTCCTTTATTTAAAGAGTAGCTTTATTCTGTTGTAAAGATTGACGGAACAATTGTTACTATGGTTAAGCCACTCTCATAAATCAAGAACTGAAATATTGGTCCAAATTATCGAAAAATGTTAAAAAAAGTACTGAGCATGTACCTAATTTTTGCATTGAGTGCATTTTTCTTATCAAATTTACTCTTTAATACAATCTACTTTTTTTTATTTTCCAGGCTCACAATTATTATATGATGAAAATAAGAAATCGGATGAGAGAGGAAAACAAAATGTGGGCTCTAACAGACGATTCTATTGTGTTGAGTGTCAAAAAACATTTTCATTTAGATTTTATCTGCTAAACCACAAATGCATTCACATCAAAGAGCGAAAACATCATATTCGGACATCTAGCAGTGTTGAGAGACGACATGTTTGTGAAATCTGTCAGAAATCATTCGATCGAATTAGTAATTTGAAACAACATAAGCTCATCCATAGCGAAATAAAAACATACTCGTGCGATGTATGTAATAAAAAATTTGCTCAAATTTCCAATCTATTTAAACACAAACGCATACACGCTGAAGATAAACCTTACATCTGTGATATCTGCGAAAGATTATTCACCGAATATGGTAATTTGAAAAAACACAAACGCGTCCATAGCGGTGAAAAGCCTTATGCGTGCGATGTCTGTCAAAAAACTTTTTCAGATAATGGTAATTTGAAGCAACATAAACGTATTCATAATGGTGAGAAACCATTTACCTGTGATATCTGTCGGAAAGCATTCAGTCAAATTAGTAATTTAAAAACTCACAAACGCATTCATAAGGAAAATTCCGATGGCAACCATAAAAATGGAGAATGTAATGCAGCAGAATCATCAAATGATGGAATAAAAAGGAATAATGAAATAATTGGCCTAATAAAGCCGCCAATTGAGATAATGCAAGTTGCAGTAAAGTACGAAAATGAAATAGATGCATCTTACGAGGATAAAAGCCGTTGCTCTGTTACTTCGAAAGGTATGAATAATTGATTTACCAATTTGTTATTAAGAAAAATTATGATGAACACTAATAAATTGGGATAGTACACTAGAACATCTATAAGCTCTGTAATACATTTTGTAAAATCAAAGTTGATGCGATTATTATAAAATATTTTATGTTCGACTGCATCATAATCATGTAGTTTATGGTTGCATTTAGTGCCCATAATGTGCCACTTAATTGGACTAGGACTTTTACTTTATATAATTGGACGGAACTGTCACTGTCAAAAAAATATGGCTGCATCTATTCGTCCGGCGACCGGACGAAAATATTTTCTCAATTTTTTCCGGTAACCGGAGGAATAATATATTTTTATGTGAATTAAATATAATTGGAAAGTATTTGAACATCATATGAATTCATGAAAACAATGTCAAATGTCTTGAAATCATATTTGCTTCAATCACGTTATATATTAAAATTCACATTTATCTCACATCAATTATTCTTTTGTCAATCTCTTGAGCCTCGAACATTCCAAATGATATTATACATAACAATAATCACAACCTATGCTTTTTTTCAATTTTGAGTATTTATCAATCAATTTATGGAAGTTTTTTATTGTGAGTACTCTTTTACAACAATTTCTCTCGCTTTCAGGTAAATAAGTTCATTCTATCAATTTACCTTTGCATGTATTAAAATAAGCTCTAAAAAGATAAATTAAATTCTATCAAATATACCAGGAACGACTTTAGAGAATTAATTTTATCACGATCAACTATTCCCACCAACATTTAATTGAATGACGGATGAAATATAGGCTACTGTTTTGCACGCGAAAAAAAAATAACCGGACGAATAAAAATATGTTATTCCTCCGGTAGCCGGATCATTAGTCACTTCGAAAAAGTATCATAAAAATATATTTTTTTATTCAATTTTGACGTTTTAAAGCTACATTATTAAATCCATAGCAACAGTCATAAGTAAATCTTTATTCACTAGTGATTTAAAACGAATTATTAGTGATCTAAAAAAATTTAAATCACTGTTGGAATTCCTCTTCATAAAAAGATTTCGATTTCTGAGGAATAAATTTCCCAAGTGCAGCGGCTGTCTCGTTCAAAATCGTATTGGGGACGAGAACATTGTTTTAATCACTTTCTTCCATCATTTCAGACAATACTTTTCACAATTATAAACGCTTCAATTCAAAATTCACAAAACTGACAGTTTACTGACAGTCACACTCCCGAATGTTTGAAAAACAAACACTCGTCGCGAAGCTTCCTTGAAACTGCAATTTAATTTTATGAATTTTGTTCCTCAGTTTCATGTTCCAGAAATTTACGCAAAATTGAATAAAATTATGTATACAAACACGTGAATTAAACCTCTTTATTTGCTCAAAGAATTAAACCACTCGCGCTGAACGCGCTCGTGATTTTGAACTTTCTTCTCGCAAATAAACAGTGGTTTAATTCACTTGTTGTATAAATAACTATTATTGATATGAAATAAATTCAAACAATTAAATCCACATATCATTTATTATTGAAATTAAAACAATTAGTATTGTCGCGAATATTCAGTCCCGAAGATAAATTCTTCGTGTTACAAAAACATTTTTCTCTCAATATTTATGATTCTTTGGCATACAGTTCTACGCTTTCTGAAGTATTCATTTATTCTTTTCTATCGTATTTATTCTTTTCTACTCTTTCTGAAGTATCCTTTTATTCTTTTCTATCATATTTAATCTCTTCTATTAATTTCTTCTATTAAATTGTATTTAATATTTTTGACATCTGCAAACAAACAGCAAAAACAATTGTAACAAGAGCAACACTGGCAAAGCACACCAAGTTATAGTTACCGAATTTTTGAATAGGGAAATCAAGAAATATTTTCAGAAGATATCCTGCGTCTTTAGAGAAGTCAAACATAAAGCTTTGTATGTAATTCGTACATAAACAAACTTTATAGACTCGCCTTCCTTATTAGACTCGCTCGCGCTGCCCGCTCGTCCATAACCAGCGGCTCGTCCAATAAAGTTCTATATTATATACTAATTACATAAATAGCTAATATAGTTGAAGTAATAGATTGCATTAAACCATCTAATTATATAATATGGCGTATTCTTTCGCATTTGTAAGCTGTTTTGAAATTACCCCAACATCGTAAGAAGCTGCACTTGAAAAATTGTTTGCCTTGAAGTATAGTTTATATGAATGTAAATAATTGTAATATTTATATCTATATGCTATTGACACACTTGTTTTGACGCGACCTGCATACTGTCTAGCGGTTTAAAGTATAATGTCTTCAATCATACGTTTGAATAGCGCCGTTTAAACTATGCAAATATCAGTGTTATTTAGCGCATTGTTTGCAGCTATAAACACTTCGTCAGATCTCGATTAATATTACGGACGTATTGTACAGAATGTCTGTATGGGACTCGAACTTTCAGCCGATCTCATGCAAAATCATCTCTGGCTTGAGGTATCCATCTGGAGCGCCTAGTAAATTGAAATAATTAGTATTCACTCAACCATCAAATAACAAAGTTTAACATAAATTATCAATCCAATTCAAATTAATATTTTTTTAATTTTTGCTAAAGAATAAAGTGTGCACATTTAACGTAATATAAACCATTAAACACACGCAGTTCTTTTACTCACTACAGACTTGTACCTGAAATCCCTTATCTTTTCATATCAATACACTCGTGTCTTTTCATCAAAAAAGGGGCACAACATAAAACTGGTGGCTGCGATCAGAGATCGAACTCGAAAAAATTTGTTAGCGTCAGTCAATGAAGTGTAGGAAAAGTGTTCGAGTCAGTCGATAGAGTCGTTTCAGAGTGTCGAGCCAGAAGCAGTAGCGGATCAACGCAAAATCTACGACCGTTCCAGGATTATAAGGACCGATTCATCACCGCCGTCATGTGTACCAACTGATAGTGCAATGAAGTTATTTTGTGTTTATGTAAGTGTCCTAGTGGAAGTGCTGCACAATAGAGTCCAACCGTAAGCTATATAAAACAATTTTGTAAAATTCAGCAAATAAAATGCACGCACGTTTCACTTCTTCATAACGATTTAGATAGATTTCATTTATTGCTAAGTTAATCCTCAAATTCTTTTAACGAATTTGTAAATAGTTATTATTCTGAAAATAAAGAAAATATTAAGTATAGGCCTGTTGCGTATCTTTAAATTTCGACGAAAGTGCCACATATTATTCAAAAATCACAACTTCGAGGTGTGATGTCACCTGTCAATGTTTTGAAATATGTCAATCTGCCTAAAAATCAAAATGAAATCCATAACGTATCATCTGTATTCCTAATAATAATATTGTATTCAATTTATGACAACATTTGTAGACAAAAATATTCTAAAAGAAGCAAATCAACCATAGTCATTATTAATTTTTATTGTTTATGTGACTTATCTAAAGATAGTCAATTACAGTCAAGATTTATAATGTTATATAAGTACAGAAAATGAGCGAAATTCTTGGGGGAAAGAGATTGTCTCATCTTGTTTATCTTTAAAACAATTCTTGAATTTTGAGTAGGAAAAATATCAAGCAAAAATTTGGAGCTTTTTGTAAAGGATTCTGAGACGAATTCATGTGACTGTTCAGTCAATTAAGAAACTTATCTAAGTGGTATTTATCGAGTTTCTTTACAATTATAATATTTAATTTCTCTCAAGGATGGTTAATACTGAGAATTGAATGATATCTAATACATTTTTATGGATTATTGCATAAGATCACACTCGTTTAACTGCTGTTATCCACATTTCTCTTTGTTTTGCTTCATAATCTCTTCTCGGAGACCTATAAAAATTAGTTCTCGGCTGTTATCTTTAGTATTAGTACATCTAACAACACAACAACTACTAAGTGAATGATTTATACTCATGATTATCGAATAATATGACATTCAAAAATGACATTTGACAGTTTGACGTTTTTGACGGCACACCTCGTAGATATGAAATTTAACCGATAGAGCGGAGCCACTGAGGATACGCAATAGGCGTATATAAAGCAGGACTTACAATATTTCTATTGAAACCGGTTTAAAACTTATGATGTTAGCAATCTTGATGAACTTGCAATTTTCGAACAATCATGTAATTTTGTTATTGAAAATATAGCTGAGGAAATTGTATCTATTTTAGTTTGGGACATTACAACAAGACTGAAGAAAAAAGCGTTCAATCTTACAAAATTCAGAAAAATGAACAAATGAGAAGATATGAAGGAATTTTTAAATAGAGTTGAAGACTATTATTAAAATATAATTATTAATATTTTTTAAACTCGCAATAATCCATATCAGCCAAATTATTTTTATATTTAGGTTTAAATATATTCTATTCTTCCATATTAATTTAATGAATTATTTTAATAAAGTTGATAGATAGATGTTCAAATGGAATTTAATAGTGTTCCCAAATACCTAATAAAACCGTAATAATCACAGAAGTATTAAAAAATTTAATATTAATTCAGTACATTGAAGGTTGCTAACATCCATTAAAATAATGTGTATGCTCGCGAGATTATAGAATCATTGGGAATATACCTCTTGCACTTTAGAATAAGAACGTCTTCTATAATCAAATAAGTCTATATATCCTTTTTATTCAAACAAATCTTCACAGTATCAGCCTAAACAAAAAAAATCTATTATTTTTTTTCTCTCCTAGATATCATCAGCCATCATTTCATATATATTCAACATTCAACAAATCAAAAAAGAATCAAATATTTTAATATGTCACTATTGCAAAATACCCGACCATTCAATTGACCAATGTTAGTGTGTTGCTATATTAAATGTGAGTGCATGCGATTTTTCAGACGTACGTGCGCGTACGACGTCTCCGGTGAACACAAACCTGTTGATATAAACACGTATGGTTACACTGCAATTGATTTTTACTGACGCGCTCGTATGCTATCGCACGACTATCAGACCTAAAAAAAACTGGTTTTATTTTTCTTGCGTTGTCGTGCGAGTCTATCCAGGCAATTTAAATCAAAAAATGGATATTGAAGAACTGATTTGTTGTATTGAGTCGAAAAAAAATATGGGATCAAAACTCTAATACCACAAGAGAATTTTAATTGAAAAATTATGTGTCATGTGTTACAGTGTCTCTCTCGAGGTTCAATACATTTTCGGAAAGTTGAGAATTCTTCCAGTTCAGTTTGGATTTTGTATAGTATATATAATTAATACTCCAAGAGTTTCTTAGTTTTTTTCTTAAACTTTTTTAAAAGTTTTATATTCTCTTAATTTTTATCTTTATCTAAGTATAATACATTCACCCGATATTTTCTTTTATGGTTTGAGATCGTCAATCACAAAGCACTAATATTTTCGACTAGTAAATAATAATTTAGCAAATTTTGATGCATTTCACGAAACTTCTCGTTCGGCTCTTGCCAGTCGGACGGAGACAATGTAACCACCAATAAGTTAGACACGATATCGTACGTCCACGGACGTTGCAAAATCGCACGCGCTCGCATTTAATGTAACCACACACTTAAGAATGACAACGTAATAATTCGCGAAATACAAATAACTATAATTCAAGTTCATTCAGACGAAATCAACATCAGAATGATTATTCTAATAAGCCCACTCTTCGGAATATTAAAATGATCTCTTCACAAAACGAGATATTCAAAATCTCAGTTTGCATAACAATTCCTAGTTACAATAATGATTTAAATCATAAATTTGATTTTCTACTGGATACCGCGCCAGACGACAATATTTTCAAAAATTACTAATATCAATCTGTTATTTATTTTACCTTTGTACATCGTATCCTTCCTTATTTTCGATTATACTTCCTAGATATATATCTAAAGCTTTGGTCCTGTTGTATATTTTTATTATCTATTTGTATTTTCAATTGTTTTTCTTCTTTGGCTATTATCATTACCTTTGTTTTGTTGGCATTTATTTTCATATTTGCTTTGAGTAGTTCTTCGTTCCATTCAATTAGCAGCTATTAAAGCACAAAACAGTGAGCAAATAACGAAGCTGACCATCAACAAAACAATAATATGACTAATGCTGCTGTACAATTCAGAAAAATAAGTACTAAATAAAAGGCAACAAAGGAAAATCACAGCGGTAGAAATGAAATGTCTTAGAGCTATAGAGGGAGCAACAAAACTAGACAAAATTAGAAATGCAAAGATTAGAGAGAGATTAGAAGTACAGTCAGTGATGAAGAAGATAGAGCAGAAAGAATTGGGGTGGTATGGACATCTGATTCGACTCGAGAATAAAAGAAAAGTAAAAGAAATATGGAAAGCAAGAACTACAGGAAAAAGAATCCGCGGCAGGCCACGGAGAAGAAATAATAACCAAAAAGAAAATAACAACCAGAAGAACACACGAGTTAACAAGGAACCGGAACGAGTGCAGAAAATTCATAGAAGACATCTGAGCGAAGCAACCTTGACAGCGACACCCAGTAGGTAGAAGAGGAACAGATTATACTAATATCAATGACAAACTAACATGTTATCTAGTCTAGATCATAGAATAAGTCTTATCAGGTATAAACCCTGATCCTATCTCAACTCTCGAGACAGTAGCGATAGTCTGACCGATTAATCATTCCCGTCCATATTTATAAGGTCGTCAATTTCTCATCGTCACCGACCATAAACCTCTAGCCTGGATATTCAGTGCCAAAAACTCCGGGTCAAGGCTCACGTGCTAACATATTAAATTAGAAGAATGCAATAATAAAGTTATCCATAAAACAGGAAAAATTAATGTCAACGCGAACGCTTTGAGTAGAGTCTATATAGGGCTTGGCAAACTTAATACTGGTTTGATCGACATTAATTTTTCATATTTATGCGCGATCGACTTTGAAAAATGGGTTAAATTAAAAACAAATAAAAATTTATTCAAGGTCATTATTGAATACAATGGATCGAATTCATAAAAAAAATGATATGCTTATACTTGTAAAATATGATGGAAATCCTTTAGCTTGTATTCATAATAATTTCAAGCAAAACATTACACTTCTGGAATATAAGCATTTCCTTGAAAAGTTTATTAACTCGCATACGTATTCATAATCTTTACCTTTTACTTTGAATATAAAGCATATCCTTTAGATATTCTGAGTGAAGTCAGTAGCAAACTCACCTTCACAGTAAAATGTAGTTTTATTGTTTCAACAGCGCCATGGCAGATGTTGTGCATTTGAGGGATGTTAAACATTACAAGGCTCGCTTATCTACACTTGTCCGTGATTTTAAAGGATTGTATCGCTTCGAGAAAGAAAATGTACAGTGGCTCACAGACACATTTTTAGAAGTAAATGAAGAAACTCGGGGAGGTGCGTTGTCATCTGTTCATAAAATCAAAATATGTTTACGCTATCTCAGTGATATATCTGGATATCTAGGTATCAGTCAAGAACTTAGAGTAAGTCAAGCTACGGTATCTCGGACCGTAAATGAAGTAGTTGACAGAATTATTGCGCAATCAAATGAATGGATAAAGTTTCCAAAAACCAACAACGAAATGATGGAAGACAGACAGTTATGGCAAAGCAAGTATATGTTTCCGACAGCAATAGGTGCTATTGACTGTATCCATGTAGACATACTGTAACCAAATCGCCATGGAGATGAATATATCAACCGAAAAGGTAAACCTACTTTGAATGTGCGAGCCACTTGTAATGCCAAAGAAATGTTCACAAAATAACAGGAGTATTGACAACTTCTTCAGCAATGAATTGCAGTTCATTAAAAGTGTTTTCTACTCACTATCACTATCAGAGGAAGACATGGCGCCAAATTTATAAGATACGATCACTTAAACGTAAACAAAATTTGAAACAATTATATAAAAATATTATAACAGTGACACAAATGAAATGAAACTATTCGTGTTCGCGTAACAAGTGGGCTGATGAAGAATGCGGGAAAAAGAAGTATTGTAACATGTTCGAGTCACTTGGAATACAGACATGAGTCAACCCTTTACTTCTACAAGTAGAGGATTTCCTCACGAGAGTGAAACTGGCAGCGACTTCTGGCAGCGAGAACATTGACGCACAAAACCTAATTCCATGCATAACCAGGGTCAAATGGATATGGAAACCAAGCATATTTACGTTTTATTTATTTATTAGAGTATTATATCTACTGTGATTAGTGTAATTATAAGAAATGTGATGTGAATTAACAAAAACTTTAAATATAATCGGATATAATATTATATTATACAGTGAATCTAACCCCAAAATTGTGTTTCATTTCTTAGTAGATATTATCTTTAAACAAGCCTTTATTACAATTATACTGTTTTTAAAGTGAACTAGAAAGTTTAATTCACCAACTATATATATAGCAGCGGTTTCTATGACAATGGTTAAATTTATAGAAATTTTTTTAACATAAAAATTACGAAAGCTACCCTTAAAAAAAATACAATCCAATTTTAGTGAACCCTAAATAAGAGAACACATTTTTCTTGATTTTTTCATATATATAACATTTGTGTTTTTATTGTTAGTTTAGAAGTTATGAGTGTTTAAAAAGTAGCAGCGAGAACTTTCTAGCGGATGTACAAGTATTGAATTTGAATTTACCACCCTTAAACAATGTTATATTTTAAAATTATTTTATTTTTAATAAAGTACATGAGTTTAGACACCTACCATATGTGGAGCAGTGATTTTTATATTATTGGTTGAATTTATATGAATTTTTTTGACATAAAAATTACGAAAACTGTCCTTAAAAAAATTACAATCCAATTTTAATTAACCCTAAATAAGAGTACACATTTTTCTTGATTTTTTCATATATATAACATTTGTGTTTTTATTGTTAGTTTAGAAGTTATGAGTGTTTAAAAAGTAGCAGCGAGAACTCAAAAACTAGCAGCGAGAACTTACTAGCGGGTGTACAAGTATTGAATTCAAATTTACTACCCATAAACAATGTTATATCTTAAAAATTTATGATTTATAATAAAGTAGATGAGCTTAGACACCAACTATATGTATAGCAGTGGTTTTTATACTCTTGGTTGAATATATATGAATTTTTTATCATTAAAATTACGAAAACTACCCTTCAAAAATCTACAATCTGATTTTAATTAGCCCCAAATAGGAGAACACATTCTCCCAGATTTATTTATGTGCATAACAATTGTGTTTCTATTGTTAGCTTAGGAGTTATGAGTGTTTAAAAAGTAGCAGCGAGAACTCAAAAACTAGCAGCGAGAAATTACTAGCGAGCGTACAAGTATTGAATTTAAATTTATCACCTTTAAACAATGTTATATCTTGAAAATTCATTATTTATAATAAAGTAGATGAGTTTAGGCACCAACTATACGTATAGCAGTGGTTTTTATACACGTGGTTGAATTTATATGATTTTTTTAACATTAAAATTACGAAAAGTACTCTTCGAAAATTTACAGTCCAATTTTAATCAAACCCAAATAAGAGAACATATTTTCCAGATTTTTTCGTATGCATAAAAGTTGGATTCTTACTGTTATTGTAGAAGTTATGAGTGTTTAAAAAGTAGCAGCGAGAACTCAAAATCTAGCAGCGAGAACTTACTAGCTCGCGTACAAGTATTGAATTTAAGTAAACTACCCTCAAACAACGTTATATGTTGAAAATGCATTATTTATAATAAAGTAGAAAAGTTTAGACACCAACTATTCGTATAGCAGCGAGTTTTATACTCTTGCTTGAATTTATATGATTTTTTCAAAAATTAAAGTTACGGAAATTATCCTTTAAAATTTTACAATACAATTTTAGTTAAACACATTTTTCAAGATATACTATAATGTATAAGAGTAATATTTTTGTTTTAATATAGAAATTATGAGTTTCAAAATACTAGCAGCGAGAACTTACTGGCGGGCGTACAAGTATTGAATTCAAATTTACTACCCTTAAACAATGTCATATCTTGAAAATTTATTATTTATAGATTAGTTGAAACATCAACTGTACTTATTGCAGCGGTTATTATACCCTTGGTTGGATTTAAATGATTTTTTTTAAATAAAAATTACGGAAACTACCTTCAAAAATTTCTCAATCAAATTTTAAGTAACCCTTAATGAGAGAACACATTTTTTCAGATTCATTTTATATATAACAGTAGTTTTTTTATTGTTAGTATAGAAGTTATGAGTGTTTAAAAACTAACTGCGAGAACTCAAAAGCTAGCAGCAAGAACTTACTAGCGCGCGTATAGGTATTGAATTCAAATTTACTATCCTGAAACAATCTTATATCTCAAAAATTCATTATTTATAATGAAGTAGATAAGTTTGGACGCCAACTATTCATATAGCAGCGTTCTTTGTGGTCATGGGTTATTTATATGAATTTTTTTAACATTAAAATTCCGGACACTACCCTTCAAAATTCAGCAATCCAATTTTAATGAATCTCTAATAAGAGTACGCATTTTTTCACATTAATCATACATACAGCAGCGGTTTGTTTATACTATAGTATAAAAGCTTATAAGTGTTTAAAAGCTACCAGCGAGGTCTAAATAGTCTTCGGTCATCTATTTAATTCCAATATACTACCCTTAAACACTGTTATATCTCAAAATTCATCATTTATAATAAAATAGATCTAAAAGCTAGTGGCGAAAACTAGAAAATTGGATCGCAGAGTTTTTAGGAGCAGTATCCGGAATTTTAATGTTAATAATAAAAAAATAATAAATCCTTTAATTGTTCTAAGGTGAACCACCAAATTGCGATACATTTCATTTTACGTTTCATATTCATTTTTTTGTATCGGACAAACAAAAACATTCAAACGAACCTGATCTACATTTTCATATTAAACCATGACCATAAAAACTGCTGCTATGCGTATAGTTGATGTCTGAACTTATCAAATTTATTATAAATAATGAATTTTTAAAATATAACATTGTTTAAAGATTGTAAATTTGAATTTAATACTTACACGCCCACTAGTAAGTTCTCGCTGCTACTTTTCAAACACTCATAACGTCTATACTAACTGTAAGAATCCAACTTTTATATATATGAAAAAATCTGGAAAAATATGTTCTCTTATTTGAGTTTGATTAAAATTGGATTGTAAATTTTCGAAGGGTACTTTTCGTAATTTTAATGTTGAAAAAAATCATATAAATTCAACCATGTGTATAAAAACCACTGCTATACTTATAGTTGGTGTCTAAACTCATCTACTTTATTATAAATAATAAATTTTCAAGATATAGCATTGTTCAAGGGTAGTAAATCTAAATTCAATACTTGTACACCCGCTAGTAAGTTCTCGCTGCTAGATTTTGAGATCTCGCTGCTACTTTTCAAACACGCATAACTTCTATACTAACAGTGAGAATCCAACTTTTATACATATGAAAAAATCTGGAAAAATATGTTCTCTTATTTGGGTTTGATTAAAATTGGATTGTGAATTTTTGAAGGGTACTTTTCATAATTTTAATGTTGAAAAAAATCTTATCAATTCAACCATGTGTATAAAAACCACTGCTATACGTATAGTTGTTGTCTAAACTCATCTACTTTATTATAAATAATAAATTTTCAAGATATAACATTGTTTAAGGGTAGTAAATTTAAATTCAATATTTGTACACCCGCTAGTAAGTTCTCGCTGCTAGTTTTTGAGTTCTCGCTGCTACTTTTTAAACACTCATAACTTCTAAACTAACAATAAAAACACAAATGTTATATATATGAAAAAATCAAGAAAAATGTGTTCTCTTATTTAGAGTTAATTAAAATTGGATTGTAAATTTTTTAGGGGTAGTTGTCGTAATTTTTATTCTAAAAAAATTCATATAAATTCAACCAATAATATAAAAATCACTGCTCTACATTTGGTAGGTGTCTAAACTCATCTACTTTATTATAAATAATAAATTTTCAAGATATAACATTGTTTAAGGGTAGTAAATTTAAATTCAATACTTGTACGCTCGCTAGTAATTTCTCGCTGCTAGCTTTTGAGTTCTCGCTGCTACTTTTTAAACACTCATAACTTCTAAACTAACAATAAAAACACAAATGTTATATATATGAAAAAATCAAGAAAAATGTGTACTCTTATTTAGGGTTAATTAAAATTGGATTGTAATTTTTTTAAGGGCAGTTTTCGTAATTTTTATTTCAAAAAAATTCATATAAATTCAACCAATAATATAAAAATCACTGCTCCACATATGGTAGGTGTCTAAACTCATGTACTTTATTAAAAATAAAATAATTTTAAAATATAACATTGTTTAAGGGTGGTAAATTAAAATTCAATACTTGTACATCCGCTAGAAAGTTCTCGCTGCTACTTTTTAAACACTCATAACTTCTAAACTAACAATAAAAACACAAATGTTATATATATGAAAAAATCAAGAAAAATGTGTACTCTTATTTAGGGTTAATTAAAATTGGATTGTAATTTTTTTAAGGACAGTTTTCGTAATTTTTATGTCAAAAAAATTCATATAAATTCAACCAATAATATAAAAATCACTGCTCCACATATGGTAGGTGTCTAAACTCATGTACTTTATTAAAAATAAAATAATTTTAAAATATAACATTGTTTAAGGGTGGTAAATTCAAATTCAATACTTGTACATCCGCTAGAAAGTTCTCGCTGCTACTTTTTAAACACTCATAACTTCTAAACTAACAATAAAAACACAAATGTTATATATATGAAAAAATCAAGAAAAATGTGTTCTCTTATTTAGGGTTCACTAAAATTGGATTGTATTTTTTTTAAGGGTAGCTTTCGTAATTTTTATGTTAAAAAAATTTCTATAAATTTAATCATTGTCATAGAAACCGCTGCTATATATATAGTTGGTGAATTAAACTTTCTAGTTCACTTTAAAAACAGTATAATTGTAATAAAGGCTTGTTTAAAGATAATATCTACTAAGAAATGAAACACAATTTTGGGGTTAGATTCACTGTATAATATAATATTATATCCGATTATATTTAAAGTTTTTGTTAATTCACATCACATTTCTTATAATTACACTAATCACAGTAGATATAATACTCTAATAAATAAATAAAACGTAAATATGCTTGGTTTCCATATCCATTTGACCCTGGTTATGCATGGAATTAGGTTTTGTGCGTCAATGTTCTCGCTGCCAGAAGTCGCTGCCAGTTTCACTCTCGTGATTTCCTCGCAAGTATAAGGTAATCATTATAAATATAAAAAGAAGGAAATGCTTATACTTCTACCTTTCACTTTAAATCATTACCTTATACTTCTACCTTATGCTTGGGAGGAAATCCTCCTGTTTTATGAATTCGGTCCATTAAATTCACTATTTTGTGCAATGTACTATATTGGTAAATATTTTGGTTCAATTTTTTAATGTAGATGCGTTACATTCCATTTCATCAACAAGTCTTATAAAGTTAGGGTCATAATCACTGATACACAATCGAATGGATGCTATGGATGTTATTAGTCAGAGAACTCCTAAATTGCGATTTGATGTTTTCCATTTGAGAAAACGCTGCTTCACATAGATAAGTGAACCAAAGAAATGCAAATATCCTCACTGTTACCCATCTCAATAATTGATATTTTTCTTCTGGTAATAAATCCAAAAAATAATTTTTATTTGCACGTGCTTTTAGAATCATATCTGATTGTATTGTTGAAATTCCTAACTCTAGAATCGATGAATTAAATCGAAAAGTATGAGCTAGATTTGATGGAATATTCTCGTTATCAAATTCTCCAGAATGAAATGAAATAAATTTAAAAATTGTTCAAAGATTATTGAGATTTGCGAATCGTTTCTCAAGTTTCTAAATTCATTTTTCATTGTCTGCTAAATTTTTAGTACACATTTTGAATTAAAAGATTTGAAATTAACCTAGTGAATAATTAAAAATGTCTGCGATCGACTGTCGAACTGTTCGCGATCGACCGTTTGCTTAATCCTGGTCTATAAAATAAACGCAGTATCAACCAATTTGAGTATTTTCGATAGTCCACGTGGGTCAACAATTGTATATACATTGCACGTGATATAAAAATGAGAGTTTGGAAAAATTTGATTATACCTTACACAAAAAATCTGCTGTAGCCACACAGTACTTTCCCGACCATAAATTTCATGGTCAGTTTCATTCTTGTTATATAAATTTAGAGTGTCGCATCAATTAATTGCATAAATTTCAAAGTGATAGCTGTTATTGTTAAGTGACAGATGGCGGTTATATTTTAGTCCTCACCGTCCGTACATAAAATAATTATTTTCGAAATTAGAGTTCTTTTCCAGATTTTTGGAGTTTTTAATTCATTGAAACATACAGTTTTCACATTTAACTACCGGGAGTGTAGCTTGAAGATGGTGAAACTGATTATTTACTTTATGTTTTTACTAAGCTTATCTCGCCGAGAGCTTCAAATTGATACCAAACTAGACACATGAGATAGTTTGTATTAGGAATGATGAATCAAATTAATTTTTTATGATCATGAAGTTAAATTATTTTGAAAAGCCAACAGAAGAAGCAATTATTCCGCGTTTGAAAAAATTAAAGTTATTTTGTGGAATAGAGAACATATTGAATTTCATTTTCTAAAAACCTTTTGATGTAATGATCTGCAGTCCATTCAATTTTTAGGCAAAAAATGTCCCAATCAACAGAATAACCGGTACTGCTTTTTTTTTGCGAGAATATCTTCGTTTACACTTGTACAATCAGTGTGCAAAAATCATATTGTCAAATCTTGAGGCTTCTGGAGATATTGAAGGCCAAAGATTAAAAACTTTGTTTTTGTCAGGTTTTTCGCAAATATCTCATTTTCTAACGGTCGTAGGGCATTTGAGGTGATAAGTAAAAATTAAGTGTACATTTTTCTCTACAGAAAAGATTGTATTGACAATCGATATCCATATTATTTTCATTCCATATGAATGTATCTTAATTATGCAGTTAAGTAAATATTCAAAATATTATTTTATATCGTCGATATATTAGCTATACCTATGATAGCCCAGACAAAATAGTCGAAAAAAGTGCTGAGTTTGCATTAATTCCCAACAATCTGAATTTTTTTACAGGTCTTGAATACGACATTATAAATGCGATGTCAAAAGTTCCTATCGATCCTGCTTGTGCGTTGTTTTTTATTCGAGGTCAAAGGTCACAAATTTTCGTTTTTTGCGTATATCTCTAAAATGGTGAGAGCTACCGGAAGAATAAGTGAGCAAAAATTTATAGAACGTGAAATTATCTACAAAAAATGTCTCAATGCTTTTTTCCTTACGAATTACCGTTCTCGAGTTATCGCGAGTTCAAACCTAGAAAATACGAATATGGATTCAAATATGGCCAGTATGCATCATTAAAAGAAAAAAATTTTGGAATATTGGTTTCTGTGATTCATGCACTCAAATACTATATGTGGAAAATATACGATTGATTGAGACAATGACCGTCCCTAATTCCATTATTCGGTTGCCCTTGAGTAACATCAACAGTTCAGTCAGTTTTAAATGGTCTTTCGTAGTAAATAGACGTGTTTGAAGATGGTATTCTCATTTTAAACTGTGCCATTACAAAATTTTATGAAAATGTCAGAAGTTTGCTTCATTTGCAGTGAATCTTTGACTGAAGCTAAAATAAAAGAGTGCAGTTATCTTGTCTTCATCCAACATCTGCTTCTGCTTATTAACACTTGTTTCTGGTGTTCTACCAAGTGCAAGTGTGGTTGGACAATGAACTGAATCCTAAAGACTGGGACTGTAAATTGATTAATTTTAGTTTGGAGCCAATCCAGTCTTTACTTCCATCTGCTGCAATTGCAATAATAGCTGCACGAACAATTGTATTGAGCAAAAAAGTTGGATTGTTTTGTTCACCAGTCTATGCCAATTGTCAGGGCCACTCTTGCACTGATACTGAATCAAATGCAACAAATGGAAATTCTTTCGAAATTGAGAAGGATCCAACTGATATATCTCTCTTCTTAGAGCAGTCAATACAAATTGAGCATGGAGAGGAAGAAGAGAGCGAAGATAAAGAAACGAGTGATCATACAGAATTTGATGATCAATAATGTTATTTTCTTGCTGCTACAATTTTCATTATATTAATAGAATATCGTCCCATTAAATTTCCTAGATCGAAATACATCGTGTAGTATTCCTACCGGATAAATCACGTGAAAAAAAAGCGCCGAGTACACTACTTTAGAGGTGGTGTGGAGATGTGTGCATACCTACGGTTTGAAATCGCAATAACTCGAGAATGGCGCATCGTAGGGAAAAAAGTATTGACACCTTTTTTTGTAAGGAATTTCACGATCTGCAAACTTTCTCTTTTTCATTTTTCCAGTAGTTTCCATCGTTTCAGAGATATGAGCAAAAAATGAAGACTTGTGTTCTCTGACATCGGATGAAAAACAACCCACAAGCGGGATCGATGGGGAGTTTTGACATAGCATTTGTAATGTCGTATTCAAGACCTGCACAAAAATCCAGCTTGTTGGGAGTTAATGCAAACTGGAATGTCTATTTTGTCTGGACTATGATTATATGTGGCTAAACTTTCAATTAAAAGCGTTGGGCCGCACTTGTTACGCGCGGTATCTTGCTCGCGGTTATAAATACGGAAATAAGTTATAAAATCGTTTTTGTGGAGAAAAATGTATATTTTATTTTTACTTATGACCTTAAATGCTCTACAACCGCGAAAAACTGGTCAAAAACGGGGTTTTTGATCTTTGACCTTCGATATCTCCTGAAGCCCCAGGATTTGACAATATGATTTTTGCACACTCATTGTACATGCCAAAACGAAGATATTTCCGCGAAAAAAATCAGTACCGGTTATTCGGTAGATAAAACTCAAATTGACTGGACTTAATTGCCTTGCATTAAATAGAAAAGTCTGTAATATCACGTTATTTTTTTAAAAGCAAAAGGTCACCTGACTTTCATTCTAGAAAATATTTTCTAATTCTCGTTTTGTCTAACCTAGGATTCGGCTGAAGCCAATTCGGTTAAAATTTCACTCTTGAATTCAATTATAGAAAAATCTTAAGTTTGATAATTAATTTTTTTTTCCAGATTTACGGACCACCTCTTCTAATATCAATAAAATAGATGTCTTGGAAAATAAAAATGCGGAATCAAGGAAAAGATTCACTTGTAATGAGTGCCATAACACATTTTCTAACAGATTACATCTGAAAAGACACAGCTGCATCCACATCAATGAAAGCATTCGTAGTAAAGAGAAGCAACACGTCTGTCATATTTGTCAAAAGACATACAAAAGGTTCATTGATCTAAATAAACATAAAGCTATACATAGTGGTGAAAAAGCGTATGCATGCAATGTCTGTCAGAAAATATTCACTTATATTGGAAAACTAAACAAACATAAACTCACGCACAGTGGCGAAAAACCGTTCACATGTGGTATCTGTAAAAAATCATTCTCAGAATATGGTAATTTGAAGCAACACCAACGCATTCACAATGGTGAAAAACCATACTCGTGTGATGTATGTCAAAAATCTTTTACTCTTTTTGGAAACCTGAAAAAACATAAACGCATTCATATTGATGGGAAACCGTTTTCGTGTGATATTTGTAAGAGAAAATTCAATGAGATAAGTAATCTAAATAATCACAAACGCATTCATATTGGTGAAAAACCGTATAAATGTGATGTATGTCAGGCAACATTTAGTAATATCAGTAATTTGTATACACACAAACGTATCCATAAAAAAAGAACAAATGATCACCGCAAAAAAGACTATAGTGGAATCTGTGCTGGAGCTTGGCGTTATCCTGTGTCGGACGAACTAAAAATAATAGAACAAAACAAAATATTTGATTGTAATTCACCACCGAAAATAGAAAATATAGTAATAAATGTGGACAAATAACATGAAAATTGTTTGGGAACACTAAGACAACGCATGCTTCATCATGTTGACATGAATGCGTCCATAGTGATGGAATATTATAGTGTAGGAATGGCCTTGTTACAATTATTTATTTCAATATAAAAATTACAAAAATTCAGTTGTATTTTTTACTGTTGACATTTTTCTATTCTCTATTGTTTTTTTTAAATAGTAGTAGTAGTCATCTTATTTCTGCTTCCGGCGCTGCTGTCGACGCGCGCGATTTGAAAGCGTACAGCTCGGCCCTTCTTGATTCATCATCGGCTCGATGGTGTCTTCTTCAACGGGTTCTTCCTCTCTTTCGGCAACTTTTTCATTCCCAAGAATGGTGCCACAATCGCTTCCTTCTTCGCTTGAATCACTTTCATTTTCCTCAGGCTATGGTTTGAGTCTCTCGGGAGGCAGGACACTATTATTTGGCTTTTGCTCTAGCTGATTACCTGGGACATCAGTAACTACATATCTATCTTTACTTAGAATTTTATTCACGATATAAGGACCGATCAACTTTTTCGACATCTTAGGTGTTGAATCAGGATCGACACCGGTTTTCTTTATTTCAAACAGTTGGTTTTCATGGAATTGTGAGGCTGGTCTTCTCGTTTTATCATAATTAACTTTGTTGAGCTCTTGATTCTTCTTTAAGTTTTCAGCGACTTCTTTACGATATGAAAAATTAAAGAACTCTTCTGTTCCAAATCCACAGCGACAAAACATTCTAATTGTCAATAATTTGACATTTATTCTCATACCGGTTTGTTGAGAACGTTTATTATCAATGTGAAGAAGTGGAGAAAAGAGCTCGGAGTAGGAATTTCACGGAGAGAGCAAAACATTTTTTGTTAGATATTATTGAAAATTACGCGTGTATAGTGGAAAATAGAAAAACGGATGGCACAACAAATAAAATAAAATTGGAGACATGGGCCAAAATAACGAATTAATCCAATTCTCAACAAGATTCTGGAATAAGATTTACAGAACAGCTAAAGCATATATATGACTGCTTAAAAAGGAAGACTCGAAAGCAGAAAAGTGCCGAAAAAGTAAATTAATAGATTTCACATTTTATTTCTTTACACCGATCGTATTTTAATTTCACTAAATATCCTTCCAGGAGGAAATTTACCAAACTGGCGGAGGTGGAGTGATAAAATTAGTAGATTCTACAAGTGAGAAGCTTATGCGATTCCTTGCTCCTCAGATAAATAATAGTAATAGAATGTATGATAAGCAATGATCGTGATAATTCAATAGTATATTTATTTAAAGTTCTTTAACCTGCCGTCGGGCGCGGTGCTTGGAGTAACGTGAACTGGCGCGGTGTATCAATTTGATCTCGCTGTATGGCAGGATTTTTCGAATAAATCAATTGAAAAGTTAGGGATGTTAATCACATTGGAAATCTTGCGAAGAAATTAGATAAAAACTCATTAGGATGTAAAAAATACTTATATTCGAGCAATGTAACATATCAATTTTCTGTGAAAACCTTAAACTGTAACAATAATATCTTAGATAAAAATTATCGAAAAATAGACAAATCAATTATTAAATTATTGGTGACGTCTTATTCAATTATAATTATGTTCATAGTAATCAATCAATTACTGTTTTCAGCTTTATCTTGCTTCTGGAAATTCCTCAAGAAATTGCTGCATGTTGAACATTTTTTTTAAATTATAGTATACCATGCACGTTTATTTTTTGCCTCACCTTGATTTTCTTAGCGCGAATTATCAGTTCGATATCTGTTCTAGAGTGTGGTCTGAATAGATATATTATTGACTAATACAAATGTATAAATACAATAGAAGAACTCATCCGAATGAATAAAAATCAAAATTTTCACATTATTGAATAATCACAGGTATAGGCGCGGTATATCAGAATGATGAATCTTGACCTATCTCGACCATCAAGTGATTGATCAAATCGTGACTATTAGTGACGTATAGAGGAATAAGAATTAGGAAGCTACTGTAACATTCGGATCGATATCTCTGTTTTCTAGAAAATACGGAAACAAAATATTCGCCGACCGCGCCCGACGGAAGGTTAAACAACACAGAAAACATAATTAACCTGGAAGCAATTGACAAAAATTCTAGTAATCATGATATCGCCCAACCGTATCCTATACCATCACATTCACTAGAAGACGTAAGTCAAATCCCAAACAACTCCTTGGCAAGTTCTACACTCTCCTTGACAAAAATTTCAGGAAACAATAAATCTGCGATGTAAACCAATCTGAATCTCTATCCATTCTAACATAACCTACAAAAAAAAAAAACGAATTATAAATATAGTGTATGAGGGACTCGAAGCTTTAAACTAAAAACGAATGCAGAGAACAGAAATCAAAGACAATTATTTAGATCAAATAAATAAAATTAAATTGCAGTGTCAGGAGATAGAACTTAAAATCAAAGAAAAGGAGCTCGAGAATAAACTGAAGAAACTTGATTCTGGAATAATAGAAAATAACATTCGGAAAAATATTTTGGACATTGAACTGGAGACTGCAAAAATCAAATTGGAAATTGAAACAAAAAGATTACAAAATCTAGAATAATATTTTGCCTCTTTTTGTTTTGATTTGAGTTAGTTTTTTGAGTTAAATATTTACTTCTCTAGTTATAAATTTATATAAAATATAGTGTACCTTGAAAATGCAGTATTAATTAGATGAGTTCTGATTGCATTTCCTCTATTATTATCAACAGAGAACACAGAGAGTATTTCATTCAAATTTTCAATTAAATCGACCTCGTTAAAATACAGTTCTTCTTGTTCTACAGCTATATTATGCAACACAGCTGTAAGCTACAATTGTTGCTAGAGTAGTATTTATATTAGTGCGCATTCCTAACGATGGAGAAATCTTTTCTTCCATACTTCAAATAACCGTTCAACAGGATTCCTTGTTGCAATATGTGCTCGTTGATATCTTTGTTCTGCATCAGTTGTAGGATTAGTCAGCGGAGTCAATAAATAAGACCGACAGGGGTACCCACTGTCACCCAGTAAAAAGCAATTTCGATATTTATTATTTTCAAATTTGGCTCTTAATTGGAAAGCATCGAATATTGTGCTATCATGTGTTGAGCTACAATATCAAATATTTTCAAATTCGCGAAACAAATACACTGGACCAGGACTTTGAATGCGAACATGACTACAATTTATCGTACCAATAATATTCGGAAAACTACTAATTTTGAAAAACTGTTGCTAAACTGTGGGAATTTCATTCAAATTTAGCATTATTATATGATTTTGTCTTAAAGCTGCAATGCTGCGAGTGACTCGTCTAATAATCCTACATACTGTTGATTTATAACATCATAATAATCTTCTAGTGGATTTGAACGATTACAAAATATTTGTGGTCTTGGGAGGTTCTCCAATATTTCGAGAACTATTTCTTCATCAGAAGAGGACGACGATGACATTTTTCCTAATGTTATAGTAAAATATTTCTGAATAAATGTATTCCTGTACACCGAACGTATTTTTCTCAAGAATAAAATATGATTTTAGTCGGAAAGTGACGCTTCAATAATTCTCTTATTTCAAATGTCAAACAAGATTTATTCAATTATTAAAAACTTAGACGTCCGATTTAAAATCTTCAAGTTATTGAATAGTTTAGTGAATCAACAAAATTATTGAGCTGCCGTGCAACGCACATTTGTGAGATAATGAATCAATAGTTGATAATGAACCAATAAACAGTTTCGTGCAACCCAGCAATACTATAATAAAATAAATGGTAGACTTTCACAATTAAAGAATCTTTACGAATTTAACTGAATATTCAAAAGACATTGGTATACCGGTCGCAGCGAACATGTTCAGCTTTTATAGACTCTTACAACACCCGCTACATACGGACATGAGTGTGACTTCCGACAACAGGGCGGCACTTAGGGGTTATAAGTAGTAAACATTTTATTTTGTGACAAGGACAAGAAGATAAAATAAATTGAAAGTTCTTTATTCATATATCATTTCAAAAATTATAAAAACATTTGTGAAGTTTAGATAAAACGAATATCTATTTTGCATTCGACATGGTTCGCTTTTTCGAGATACATAATAATAGATAAGTTGCAGGCTCTATTTTTTCTATCAAGAGAGGCATCAGAATAAAGAATATGACATATTGACCATACATATTGTCACAAATATAAAATATCTAAAATAATTAGCTTGGACTAATGTTTATTTAAATTTGTTATTTATTTAATAATTTATTAAAATAACGATTTAAATTAGCTGGCTGATAGACTGCATTCTGATTGGTTAGAATATTGGACATTGTTGGAAAAAGATATGTCTCCGTGGACTGATGAAAAAAGAGAAGAATATTCAATAAATAAAAATGACGGTCAGCGATTGTATTGCTGTGCGAAGAATTGTAAAATAAATAAGTGTACTGTAACCTGTATATTTTCAAATCACAATAAAATTGCAATGAAAGCTTTGTTTTAATTCATTTCAATAACAAAATGTAGAGAATATTTTGAGGGATTTACTTTTGTTGCAAAATATGTTGAATATCAGAAATAATGTCAACTACCTCTACTATCGTTGATAAAGGACCCCATCAGTATCAATAGTGATCACATCGTCATCAACACTTTGTTCGACGTCCTGTATTTCGACAATAGCAATAATTTCTTCATGACTCAGAATTTCAATGCTGATTATCATCATTTCATCGACTAGCATGTATTCGCCAAATTCTGAATTTACTCCTTCAGGAATATCCTCATAAGCGACCACAGCCGTGCTGTATGGAGTGTATAGAAGGAGGGTTAACTCTAATGGATGACATATTCAGAATATGATCAAATTTTGTAGGCAAATAATAAGTATTTACATGGAGTATTCGACATGGCGCTGATAGATCTAAATAGAATGTTGAATAAGTTGCTATACAATATTTTTCATATTGTACAAGTAAAATTTTTCATTTATTTTGAATTGTTTTCTGATATTTAAACTATCCTACGTATTATGTTTGTAAATAGATGAGCTAAAACCTGCAAAGGTCAACAAACTTGATATCGTGAATAAGAGTTTCATAGCTACTAACATGAGATGGCCAGTTCCAGTAAAATGACTGGCGTATTAAATTATTAGTTAATTGAATATTAATTTTCAGATTTATTAATAATTAGGAGATACGAACTATGTAAAATGATTTACTTTTTGTATTTATCTGAAAAAAATAAATGCTTTTTGTACAGTTGTCATGACAGCTTGTTGAAATACCAAAACGGACTACTTTGCATGTAGTGTAGTGTTACAATATCACATTTTATTAAAGCGATTGAAGGAAACATTTTTTTTTTTGACGTGAAAACGTCTTTTTGCTCGTTAAGTACAGCATAACCGGTAAACTTTCTTGTGGTAAAAAATACCGTTAGATTTTAATCGCTAATAACAATAAGACTAATAATGCGATAGCAACGGTTGGGGTCCATGGATAGAGCATGTCTGTACGTGCTTATCGTGCAGCGTTTGTTTTGCCCTCCTTGATGTCATCGGGCTAGTGTAAGCATCTGCGTGTGATTGTTGTGAATTAGCGTTGTGTAAAATTATTAATTATTGTAGCGTGAGAATACATTTAGCTAGGACGTTCATTCGGTTGTCATTGTAAAAAGCTTGAAAAGAACTATTAGGATTTAAAGTGAAACAATAAAAATATTCACCAAAATATATGTAAAAATCGATATTAAATTGAAAATTTCCAAACAATTATGTCTCATATGAGTCTTAAATATGTGCGGAATTATAGAAAACGCAAATCAGAGGAGAGTTAGCATCAAAAGGAATTTAAAAAACCTTCGAAATAATTCGGTAATTAAAAGAGTAACTACCGGATGCTATTCACTAAACGGGCTATTTACGTTTAACAGCGTCCTGCCCATTCACACTCAAAATTAACTCACATTAACTAAGCGTATTTTGACGGCTGAAGAAATATCAATCAATCTACCGAGTGCACTATAAATGTCTGCCACACCCGTAGCGGGTAAAAGGCGTGATTGATATTTATTTGTTTTATTTCATTTCATTTTCTAGCCCCAAGGTAAACCTTCTTCTATACACTCCATACATAATCTTGAAATAATCAAATAATCTAGTTTTTACTTTTCAAAAATTTTGTCAATTTGTTTTTCATTGACATATTTTGATTATTTCAAGAATTTTTTACGATATACACTTCTATTTTCTACAAATTCATTTATATTTTATTTTATTTATACAAGTTATACGTTTAACCATTTATCTACGTTGAAACTTGGAACCATATTTTGAATCCTGTAGTTATATAGTGTATGATCATTAAATTACATTTGTATTAATTCCAAATTAGAACTTTAAGTTTTCATGTATCTTCTTGTTCTAGTCTTCCGGTTCTAAAGATGGGTACTCAGTAGTCGAAACCGGTCAACAAAATATAAAAAATTTTGAACAGCGTGATACAAGACTTTAATTTTCTTTCAACTTTCAATATTATTCATATCACACTAGGGTTAAATCATTCTCATCATTTTTAAATTAGGTTTAATATGTAGAAATCAGTAAAGAAAAGTGCTAGTTTTCTAATTAGTAACACTTTTCTAATTAGCAATAAAAATAATAAACAAGAAACGCACTATGACACGCGCCCAAATGACAGAAATTCCATGGATTACGCCGGAAACAAATGTAAAGTCGCTTCTTGAGCTGCATCCAGAATTTCGCGAGAATCTTTATTTTCTGCTGATTTTCTGACAAATTAATTTTTAATATTGTTTATTTGTTACTATGCTTTTATTTAGCAGTTGTCAAAGCCATTACTACGTTTTTGCAAGAACACAAGCTTGATTATTATTTCTGTAGAAAATTATTTCTATTCTTGGCGTCTTCCACTCAAGTTTTCCCATCAAGTATACAAAAAAATAGCAAGTTCAACACGTAAGAAAAGCGATATTACTTTGCCCGTGTAAATTAAATTTATTCGCTCGCTGGGGAACGTTCAGAAACCTTGCCCAGACAACAATTTTTTGCCCAATGCGTTCGTTATTAGTGGACAATTCATCTAAATAAAACGACTTGAACGTTCGGAATCAATTTGGGTGAAAGCCTCTAGACGAAATTATTTCGCCCTGCTTTTTATATGGGCGAGTTATAAACAAAGTATACCCAACCTGCGTAGTAAAACAATTACATCTTATCTGTGAAAAACAAATTATTGATCATTGAAATTATAAACTACAAATTCACGTCATAGGGTCAGTGTTATCAATTCATTTATTTTTTCGAAAAACTCTATAGTAATTCGAAAATGATTTTGGAACTTTTTAGCTGAAGAATTTTGAATTGTGATTTCTATAAAAAAAAAATTGCAGCGAGAAGACTTTTCTTAATGTTGAAGATTATTTTTTAGATTTTTCAAATGAACTTATAGTAATAATTCTTCGTTGATGTCGTCATTTTCAGCATTATTTTTGAAAATAATATTATAGAGTGAAAATTTAGAGGCCTTTAAAATACGAAGAGGCAACTCCGCCATTATTTTAAATTTAAGATTAGTTAAAATAAAAGAAAGTTGGTTCAGATCGTTCGGCTAAATTAGCTAAACACCGATGACGTCATTATATTTGACATCGCCTTGCTCTGAGCGAAACATTCAAAATCCGAACGCACCCCTGCTTTCGCTCGTGAATTGGAATATTTACACTCGCTAGTAAACTCTCACTTTTCTCTACTTGTTAAACAATCTATTATTTTTACACTAGTGGTTTTGAAGCTACGACACGAAGTTATATTTTTTCAAATGAGATGCTATATATTTTATTCCTGTCGATAGAATATTTTTTTCTAAATTCGGCCATGTATTCGTTTCATACCCACGATGAAAATATTCAGAAAAATGCGATTGAAATTTGGATAAATTTTATTTTCAGTAGGCTGTGAACAATTGAGCTACATAAATACATTAAATTATGTTTTTGAGTGAGTAAAAAGTCTTGGGAATTCAGTCAATATTTCTGTTTTAATTTCTTTCCTACTTTACAGTTTCTAAACAAAATTCAAATCTTTTCAAATGATTCAAAAGTAGCATTATTAATTGCTTTTGATGTTAAAGTAGCACACGCATCTCTTACGCGATGCATCAAATTTTCTTTTGTTGTTACTGGTGTAGAGTACATGTTATAGCAATTTGCAACAATAGAAATTATGCATTAAATAATTGAAATTGACAGATAGCACATTTTGTTTTTCATATTTTCTCAAAATTTTTATCATGTAACAGTATGAAACGAATACATGGTTAAATAAAAAAAAAAACTCTTTCGAATGGGCTTAAAAAATATATAGCATCTCATTTGAAAAAATGTAACATTGTGTTGTAGTTTGAGAGCCACTGGTTCAAAAAATTATTTTCTTCTATAATTGGGTTTTCGCCTTGGTCCTGCATAAGATTGTCCCATAGTATTTTATTGTATCTTCAATAACATAAAAGTTATTCGAGGTAGCTCGTTCCGCTATTACACCCTTATTTAAGTCCTGCCCCAGTGGAATTGGAATAGTCAACGAAAATTCATTTTAAACTGTATTTGGTTAGTTAGTGGGCAATTTTTTGAATTTTTTTTTTAATCTAGAGCCTGTTTGGAATTTTCCTATTTTTGTTTTTTAACAAAATTCTAAACATTTCCTAATGTTCACAGAATATAGAAATCCAAATAAATTTGAATATAGAATTTATAAAATAAATGAAGAGTAATTGATTTCAACATATTGCCGAAAAACTGGCTAAATTTCGTTAAAAAACATATTTTCGTTAGCTATGCCAATTTCATTGAATCCGGACTCGTAAATATTATATTGAAATTCTCTGAAAATTCTTGAGATTCAATTATTATTTCAATTAAAAATATTAATATTCATAATAATTCTTTATAAATCAATTTGATTTCAGCGCAGTTTTCTGTATAAAAATCTTTGAAAATTGATAATTAAAGAAATTGTTAAAGTGTATATATATTTTTATGCTCAGTAACTTGAAGCGACGATTATATAAATTGAATAGAATGTCTATGGAATGTTTCTCAAGTATTTTTAACATTAAATAACAACAGCTTGGCGTTAAAATAATGAGGTTAAATTCAGCTTTCAATTTTTACAGCTTATTGTGCGTCATCTTAGAATAATCCAATCAATCATGGCATCTTATTTCTCTCCGACAAAGTATGGTCCGTATGCCTTCCTATATATTCTGTTCTCTGAGCCAAGAGCTTATGGTATGTAAGTCTCCGTCACCGAAAACCCTTGTGATTAAAGATGAACTCCAATGTATACATATCACAAATCTCCATCGTTCACTATCGAATGTATGTTACTAACTACATGTAATGGAGGTAGCTCTCTTCCGGCATAGAACATTCGAATGAAATTCACAGGAAATATAGATGGAGACACGTAGAAGACCGAGTGTTCTTCGGTGTCCATAACTGTCGGTTGTTGCAATTTAATTAAATTTTTAAATTTTTCATGACTGAAGACAAAACGTTTCACGTTTTTTGTTTTTTCTAATTATTATCAGTAATTATATAATGAGGATTTTTGTTCTCAACATACATAATGTGTTCAATTTGTTCAAAAACTAAATTTTTTTCACTCCTGAAGATGACCTAGATGGGGTCGAAATTGTAGAGGAAAAGAAATAAAAAATCCATCGTTACTCCACCCATAAAGTGTAAGGAAAAAGGAAAATATCAACAATAATATCCATTTTTATACTTGCCGACCATCACTTTCATTTACAGAGCAGTTAAAAACTCAATTCAATTTTATCTTGGAAAAAAAAGGATGTTGGATGACGAAAATAAGGTAATTATTAAAATCAACATTTCGGTGCAGTTGTAAAAAAAATGAGAAAAGGCAACTGATATATTATGAAACATGTATTTGCCTTTGCTTTCAGTAAAATTCATTCGGGAAATCTATGGTGAAAGATAAACACTTTCATTACACCTGTTGTTAGTTTAACTACGATAATTAGCAACTAATAAGTCTGCGGCGATCGACAGATTTGAATTATAATTATGCATTTGTGTGTATTCGAATTTACTTTTAATTTTGAAAGTGTCGGTGACGCAGACTTACTTATCATTGGCTCTAGCTTTATTATTGGTCTTTGGTCTTTTCAATATCGACCATAATTCCTAAAATATTGAAGTTCGAATAAATATATATAACACATGACCTAAAAAAAAAAAAAAAATGACAGAAGCACAACCTAATTGTGCCGTATATTTAGACGAACACAGCATTACCTTCAGGTTGTGAGAAAAATTAAATGTGATCTAAAGGATTCTTCTGCATGTCAATATCGGACGTGTCAGATGTCGATAGAAGCTCTCTCATAGTAACATCCTTCATTTCGCTGTCGGTGACCTCGATATCCTGCTGCTCCAAATTACTCGTCCTAGATGTCCTTTCTGTACACACATCTAAAACAGAGTGCTGCATGGTGGGGCTGGGTGCCTGAGAAATCGACAACTGCGGCTCCGAGGCCACCTGCGACAAATTCTCCCGGGCACGCTGCTCGAATATCTGCTCCGACAATACCAATCCATTTTGGGAGGTCTCTGCTTGCTTCTCACGTGCAGCCAGTCGATCTTTGTACCATTTTGGTCCACATTTCTTGCGTATTTCTGAAAAATACAAGTAATGGTACACTGTTATGTAGTTTGTAGACACATACAGGGTGTATCAAGAACAGTGCGGTTTACTCGTTTATATGAAAAGATACACAGAAAAATGATAGAGATATTTTGTAAGAAGAAAACGAAATGTGGGAATTCAGTCAAGAGTTTTATTTTTATTCTACTAGAGTAGAATAAAAATAAAACTCTTGACTGAATTCCCACACTTCGTTTTCTTCATATCATCTAACAGTCAGCATTATCCACTACTTCCATATTTTGTAAGGCACAGAGGGAAACACATTTTGAAATAAATATTATCATTTTAAATCCAGTGGTACTTAAACTATGGATCAATATTTTATTTTTTCAATAGAATCATATATATTTGATTGAGTCCTTGAATGGTGATTTTTCTTCTGAATTCAACCATATAATAATATTGTACCCTTGAATCCTGAAAAATTTGATCAAAATCAATTCAAAGCGAGCATTTCAGTCTATTATATTTTTTGCGCAAACATTCAATTATTAAAACAAACAAAACTCCATTTTTGTTCTACCATATTCAAGTAAACGAAGATTTTATCAATAAGTTCATTACATTTAAAATAAATGAATATATTCTTCTGTTTTCCACGCGCTTTTGAAGCCTCATGATTACTTTACGATTTGGTCTGGGTTTATTCGTATATTTTTCAGCAAATTAATTGCATGCTAGAACTGTATTTTGACGGATCTTAACGTCGCACATCGATAAATAATAAATCGAAATAATCAGTATTTATTAAGCTGCCAGTATTATTAATTATTACAAAGGATAACAAATTACCGTTATTATGATAATATGTAACAAACGCATATAAGAATAATAGATTATTATATTAATAATTGAATTTTAACACAGACTACTTCAAAAATTATAATAAAATAAAATAATAACTTTAAATTGATTTTTATAGAATTTTTCGCGATGTAAGGATATAATATTATTATTTGGTTGAATTCAGAAAAAAAAAATCTATTTAATGACCTAATAAAATATATGTAATACTATTTGAAAAAATATAATATTGATCGATGGTTTGAGTATCACTGGATTAAAAATGATATTGTTTACTTATGTGAAAATATGTCCCCTTCTTTGTCTTATAAAATAGTTCCATCACTTTTTGTGTATCTTCACATATAAACAAGTAAAACGCATTGTTCCATTATCTTGATACACTCTGCATAACAATGGAAAATGGATTTTAGTGTCCTTTTCTAATCTCAATTAGGAAACAAACAGTACACTAATTTTCTGCTTTCAAGAATTAGATATTATTAGAGGCAGTTTCAATGATTTAAAAAAATGTTTCGCTAATAGACTACAAGATAAAATCGTAATCATACCATTTTTATTAGTGGCAGTTGCGGTGGTAGTCGTAACAGGAATATACTCATCTGGTTCTTCTTTTATAATTGGTAGCTCATTCAAAGAAAACTCCAATTTAATTTTTGGACTATTATTTTGCATGTCGTCTTGAAATGAATTTTCCACAATCATTTCTTCATCAATTTTTTCTCTCTTTATTACTCCTGTATTTTCACAAATTTCTTCATTTTGACTCTTCTTTAGAGAATTATAATAACTTATATTAGATACTTCAATATTCGATTCCATTTCGAAATTTGAATTCTCTTCAACATTAAAATCTTTTTCTATTTTGATATCTGATTGTTCTACTATGCTCTCTCTGTTTTCTTGATTTTCATCAACTTGTTGTTGAATATCTGTTAATGTAACTGATAGAATTTGGTTTCTTCTACCTCCTTCTTTTAGTTTTTGTATATAATTATTGAGGGTACACATATTTTTTAAACACCTTCGCCTGAATTCAAATATAATATCTAGACTACTTGAACATTCCTCGCAAATTTTCTTTGGAATTTCTGTCTCTTGAAGTACCTAAAATATTTCCTCCTTTATAACGAGATAATATAGAATATTCTCAATATTTAGCATAAAAAGAGAATAGAAAAATAATGTTCTCAAATATAACGGTACAAAATATGATATTTTATTCGTACATTTTTTATGCTTACAGGAAGCTTTTGATAAAAATAATAGCTATTTTTTCAACTAACATGATTTTTGCCGTGTTGAATAATTAATATTTCCACCGGTCAACATGAATATTAGGTTTTTATTGACAGTTTACGATCTGGGTCAGGGAGATTGTATTTTTTCAATGTAGCCAGGAAAAGTGTTGGTATGGAAACAATTTGACGTTGAATATGATTTTACAACTTCATATTATGTTTCTACTCATTTAGTAATAGATGTACGTATGTTTAAATAAATGTACTACCGTGTTTCAAAAGAGTGTGAAAAGAGATGTGGGTCATACAGTTTTTTTTATTTTACAAGATAATTTAAAGTCAAGTTTTCTTTATTTTTGATACTACATACAAAAGTCAATCTGAAATTCGCCTTGCTAGTATTTTTAATTAAGCCTTTCGTGCATTAGAGAATAACTAATTAACATTTCATACATTTTTTTCAACAGATATTAAATAATTCTGTTTTTCTCATGGATTGTTCTATAATATAAATAACGTCTTCTCAAAAATTAAAAACATTCCATATATTTTTCATGATTTTAATAGATTTACTATTTTTAATAGTATATCCTGCAACAAGGACCGAATGACCGTCATTATCATTCAGAATAAAGTTGGTTGCACTCGACGAAGGTGAGGGCGAAACACGAGTCGAAGCCCAAGACGTAGTTTCGTGCAGCCAATTTCATCCGTATCTATTAATGAAGTCATTCGTTCAGTGTCCATATTGTGTATGATGCTTTTGTAAAAAGTGCACCAAAGTATTCCATCAATGAACTTTTTAAATAAATTTGAATGCATTTAAACTATCTTATCGATTTTACAAAACAAATTTCTGCAATTGCGATCACATTTACAGTAAACTAATAGTACAAAACATAAATTACATGACTTATTTTATTGATTAATTTTCTGTGGTATCACGTGCAAACACTATAACAATTTTTTTCCAAATGTCAATGGCATATAAAAATTAAATGAAAAGATACCAATGGCATCCATGATCCACGATTATAAGTTTTTCCCTTTCTGTAGGGAAATATTAATCAATAATTCTCTGTCAAAAGGAGAGTAATGGCGAAAGGAGTCATGTGCCTTAATTCGGTCACCATCATCAGCAAAAATTCGTAGTCTCAACAAGCAAATATGAACATATCTTTTATAATTATATAGGTATAGAAAAAAAAAATGTTTAAAGAAAAACTCCAAAAGGTCTTCAATCGCACTATTCTCGTACAATTTATTTACCGAGGGTTTCGACCACTTCTTTAGAGTATAACAGACAGGAACATGAAAAACTACAAGAAACTACTGGTGCATATAGTGATCGAAACTATGTCAATGAAAAACTTTTCATTTCAGTGCTAATATTCAATTCAATATATACATATGCTTTAATTCAATGTATGAAAAAATTATTCTATGCCTATAAACAGGAAATGAGATTTTTCAAGGCACGTGGTGTTTTTAGTTTGGCAAGATGTGAAAGTGCGTGCTCCAGGTGTTTAAAAGTAAGCAGCCCGCCAGTTAGTTCACCAACAAACCATTATTGCATTTGATATAATCGTTCTTGATACTTTCGGAAGATTATCGGAGTCCACTTTCTCATATTCTAATTCTAATCTAGGAATCATGAATAGCAAATGTACAATTATTTTCTTTGCGTAATATTTAAGATGAAACAGAAAATTTCAAAGTAACAAATATTTCAAAACGTACATTTCAAAGCTCTTGAAATTACGTCAAAAAAGTTAGCACCCCCAATTTGCGCAAAATAAGAAAAAAGTAGCCTTTAATTTAGGACTAATTAAGGACTAATTTGTACCCGAAAAATTAGAATTTGTACCCACGCCAAGATGTATACCAAAAAATTAAATGAAAATTCCCTGACTTTTCCAGGTTTTCCAGGTTATTTTCAATAAAATTCCAGACAGTAAAAATCAAAAGTTTGATACAAGTTCACATATAATCAGATTAATGTTGCAATTCTGAGTAAGCCTTATAAATCAGTAAATTTAAAAAAAAGTGCGATGAACTTGATGTTCTTATCAACGAATTTATATTGATCAACAAAAGTAGATGCGCTTTAATATTTTTTTTGTGGATTTATAAATCTGTAAGACTTATGGATTTGCACAGAATTACAACATAAATCAGTCACTGTATTCATTGTGCCGCTGTGGTTTATATGACAGCACGCACTTTGGCCATAAAATCAATTTGAAATGTGGGGATGCCAACTTGAGCGAAAGCTGGCACTCCCACATTGGCCAATCGAAAAAAAAGTCAGCTCACTAGAAAGAACTAATTTAGGACTAATTTGTATCCAACAGGATTTTTTGAAAAAAAAAAAATTTTTATAACAAATTGATTTTTTTGCAATTGCGCTAGGTACGTGAAATTCGGAACAAGATTTGAAAAATAATTTCAGGATTGAAAAAAGTTTGGAAATCTAAATCTCAAAGTCAAGACTAATTAGTAATAACAAAATGTTTGCTATCAAAAAATTATTTATGTTGAAAATCAATTATTTTGAAGTTGCGCTGCGCGGAATTCATGCCATTATAACCAAATAATTTGAGAGTTGGGGAAACTTGAAAAACTTGATTTGGAATTAAGGACTAATTTGTACCCACGTAGATTTTGTTATAAACAAATTATTTTTGCTGGAAATCAATTATTTTCGAATTGCGCTGCGCAAAGGTGAAAGTAATTTGAGGCAAATTATTTGAAAAGAAAGGAGACTTGAGAAAACTCAAATTTGAATTAAAGACTAATTTGTACTCACAAAGATTTTGTCATAAACAAATTATTTATGTTGAAAAACAATTATTTTCGAATTTCGCTACGCGAAGTTTAGAAGCAATTATAAAAAAACAATTTAATAGTAGGAAAAACTTGAAAAACTTCATCCAAAATTAAGGATTAATTTGTACCCAGGTAGATTTTGTTATAAACAAATTATTTTTGCTGGGAATCAATTATTTTCGAATTGCGCTGCGCAAAGTTGAAAGCAATTTAAGGCAAACTATTCAAGAAGAAAGGAGATTTGGGAAAACTCAAATTTAAATTAAAGATTAATTTGTACCCACGTAGATTTTGTTATAAACAAATCATTTATGTTGAAAATCAATTATTTTCGAATTGCGCAAAGTTGAAAATCAATTATTTTCGAATTGCGCAAAGTTGAGAGCAAATAAAGGCAAACTATTTGAGAAGAAAGGAGACTTGAGAAAACTCAAATTTGAATACAAGGACTAATTTGTACCCACACAGATTTTGTTATAAACAAATTATTTTTACTGGAAATCAATTATTTTCGAATTGCGCTGCGCAAAGTTGAAAACAATTTTAGGCGAAGTATTTGAGAAGACAGGGGACTTGAGAAAACTCGAATTTGAATTAAGGACTAATCTGTACCCACAAAGACTTTGTTATAAACAAATTATTTTTGCTGGAAATCAATTATTTTCGAATTGCGCAAAGTTGAAAATCAATTATTTTCGAATTGCGCAAAGTTGAGAGCAAATAAAGGCAAACTATTTGAGAAGAAAGGAGACTTGAGAAAACTCAAATTTGAATACAAGGACTAATTTGTACCCACACAGATTTTGTTATAAACAAATTATTTTTACTGGAAATCAATTATTTTCGAATTGCGCTGCGCAAAGTTGAAAACAATTTTAGGCGAAGTATTTGAGAAGACAGGGGACTTGAGAAAACTCGAATTTGAATTAAGGACTAATCTGTACCCACAAAGACTTTGTTATAAACAAATTATTTTTGCTGGAAATCAATTATTTTCGAATTGCGCAAAGTTGAAAATCAATTATTTTCGAATTGCGCAAAGTTGAGAGCAAATAAAGGCAAACTATTTGAGAAGAAAGGAGACTTGAGAAAACTCAAATTTGAATACAAGGACTAATTTGTACCCACACAGATTTTGTTATAAACAAATTATTTTTACTGGAAATCAATTATTTTCGAATTGCGCTGCGCAAAGTTGAAAACAATTTTAGGCGAAGTATTTGAGAAGACAGGGGACTTGAGAAAACTCGAATTTGAATTAAGGACTAATCTGTACCCACAAAGACTTTGTTATAAACAAATTATTTTTGCTGGAAATCAATTATTTTCGAATTGCGCTCCGCAAAGTTGGTGGGTACAAATTAGTCTTTAATTCCAAATCAAGTTTTTCAAGTTTCCCCAACTCTCAAATTATTTGCTTATAATGGCATGAATTCCGCGCAGCGCAATTTCAAAATAACTGATTTTCAACATAAATAATATTTTTATAGCAAAAATTTTGTGATTACTAATTAGTCTTGACTGTGAGATTTAGATTTCCAAACTTTTTCCCATTCTGAAATTATTTTTCAAATCTTGTCCCGAATTTCACGTAATCAAACTGTTACAAAAATATTTTTTTTTTCAAAAAATCCTGTTGGGTACAAATTATTCCTAAATTAGTTCTTTCTAGTGAGCTGACTTTTTTTTCGATTGGCCAATGTGGGGGTGCCAGCTTTTGCTCAAGTTGGCACCCCCACATTTCAAATTGATTTTATGACCGAAGTGCGTGGGTAAAAATTCTAATTTTTTGGGTACAAATTAGTCCTAAATTATAGGTTACTTTTTTCTTATTTTGCGCAAAGTAGGGGTGCTAACTTTTTTGACGTCTTGAAATTGTAGCTTTTGTTTGGCTAGCAGTAGGAACATAACGCAGACAGATCAGTATTCCTCATGTTACGTCTTATGTTGAATTATTATTAATTGGGCTTAAAGCAATGAAAAACACTAAATAATCATTTTTATTATTCTGCGTAACATTCTTGAAACTAAATAATTAGAAATCAGTTTTCAAGAGCTTTTACGATCTTTGTCAGTCGCATATTTTTTATAAGAATAAATTGAAGTTTAGAATGACAATATAATGATAGAACTATCTGCTTTCCGTTTGATAAATAACTCCCTACGTTACGTCTTGGATTTTTTTTTTGTATAGTCTATCCTACACTACTTTTATAGATCGACAGTTTAACAAAATAAAGGCAAATTTTTTATTTTTTTGAGATCTAGGTAATAATCATTTGGCGCTTAATTTCTTGTTTTGACTTCGTCTCAAGCTGTCAGTCGCGGCAATAAGTCTGCTGCTTTCCACGAGGTGTAAAATATGACAGTAATTCGACTTTGTTTTTACACATCCTTCCGAGAATCATACAGATTGTATTTTTTATAAATTTCTTATTCAAAACAAAGCCTGGAACTGGCATATTTCATGTACGCTTTGAATAATGTGGAAGTTTCTGATATATTGTAAGACTTTGAGAATCTAATGGGATCTTTGCTAATTTTTTCTTCTTCTTGGCCGTTTGACACATTGCATTAAATGCTGCATTTTTCTTTGCATTTTGATTCTTCATTTTGATAGAAAGGAAAATGAACCGCATCATGCATATAATCAGAGTGCAGTGCACAAAATTAAGTGTATGACAAGATTCATTTTTCTTTGCTTCAAAAAGAAGGGTCAAAATGCAAAGCAGAATGCAGCATTTAATGCATCGTGTCAAATGGCTGTAAAAGTAATAATTTTAATATTTTTTTCAACTTACCAGAAACTATTACATAGGGTGCTGGCGGCAGGCATTTATATATGATTTTATTGTGTGAATAAGATCGAAAAGTGTGAAGACGTAATAATGAAAAGCAAATTCAGTCATCAAGGCTTTGCTGAGTTTTTAATTGACAGTCAGTTGAAAATGTAGTCAAAAAATATGCTTCTATATAATTTTATTGTGTCAGCCATTTATTTCAAACATTGCTTGTTGATCTGACATCGATATAAAAGTAGAGAAAATTGAAAAAAAGTTCAAAGAGAGAAAAATAAATTATTGTATTGAAAGTCAAAGCAATTTGTTATTTATTATTTAAAAACATATTTTTGACTTCAAATGTTACCGACTGCGATGCCGATTTTTAATTTATTTTGATCATTTAATTCTATCAAGTGCACTATAAGTTTCTGCCATATCCGTATAAGGAAAAAGACGTGATTGATATTTATCTATTCTTCATTTATTCAAATCATGAGAATTCCTGTATAATGAAACCAAAAAAAATTTTTTTTTTATTTGGAATAAAAACGGATCGAAGAGGAAGGCAATAAAAAAAATTATGATCAAATTAAAAATAGATCAATTATTTGTATGATGAAGAACAATTAATTCTCCTTCATTTTTTAGATCATGTTTTCAAAGAACTTGTTTAAAATAGTTATTTGTGTATCAAGGCCGTAAAGGTTATCTTTTTTGGTCGAATCTGTTGTTTGCGGCCGAAGCACAGCTGAGGCTGCAATTCAGGTGAGACCAAAAAAGAACTGTAGGCCGAGGTGCACACAACGTTTTTTAGGCGATCATCATGATATAATTCAAAACCACAAAATTTTATCTATTTATTTCTAAAACATTGCAAGTGTAAATCTTAGTTGCCGTTGAAATTGTTTTATTTTATTGTCTTATATCAAAGTGACATTTATAAAAAATGCGTATAAATTTCTTGAATTGCATGAACTATTAAGGTTGACGGAGGAATATAATATGTATTTCGGCAAAAACTGTATCTTAAAGAATTCATCAAGCAGCCCATATGGGTAAGTATGAAATGTTTATGAAGTAGTTTTTGACAGTTCAGTCCCAAAAAAGTAGTATTTGACAGATCAGTCCCAAAAAGTTAAATTTGACAGATGTGTACCAAAAAGTGAAACTTCACGGCCGCAAAAGGAGCCATAGAAACCCCTTTTTTGTTATGATCGCCTAAAATAATATTTTTTGTTGATTTGCATTTATAAAATTATTAAAAATCGTCAGCCGATGAAAAATCAGAGTAGCTGGTTTCAGCCATAATTTTTTTAACACTTTTTATAAATAAAGAAATCTTTCTGCCAAGTGGCTGACATAATAAAATAATACACAAGCATCACAAGCATTTTTTTTCTGCGGCCTGCTTTACTGTTTCTAATTACTTTGTGGAACTCCTGATATAAGATACATCCACAATAAGATCACTTAATTTTCTGTATATCAAAAATTATTTAAAAAAATTAGATTGTAGAAAAATGTAGACACAGATTTTTTCCGACTACATTCATATCGATGTCAGATCAAAAAGCAATGTTTGTATTAAGTGGCTGACACAATAAAATTATATAGGAGCATATTTTTTTATTGCATTTTCGACTGACTGTCAATTAAAAACTAAGCAAAGCCTTAATGACTGAACTGGCTTTTCATTATTACGGCTTCACACTTTTCGATCTTATTCACACAATAAAATCATATACAAATGTCTGCCACCAGCTCCCTAAGTAATAGTTTCTGATAGTTGAAAAAAATAAATAAAATTATTACTTTTAGGGCCGTTTGACAAGGTGAATTAAATGCTGCATTTTGCTCTGGATTTTGACCCTCCCTTTTGATGCAAAGAAAAATGAGTCTTGTCGTACACTGAATTTTGTGCACTGTACTCTGATTTTATTCATGTATGATGCGGTTCATTTTCCTTTCTATCAAAATGAAGAATCAAAATGCAAAGAAAAATGCAGAATTTAATGCACCATGTCAAACGGCCCTTAGACAAGTTTCAAGAAGAAAAAAAAATTGCGAAGATCCCACTAGATCCTCAAAATCTTACAATATATCTATAACTTAATATATATTTCCAATTTGATGGAAATATTCAGTGTGAGAAAATTCTCACTAATTCCTACACAATTAGCCTGTCGCGTTAAATTTCTACTGAACCGTTATGCATTCTATCAATCATCCAGAAACTTTCACATTATTCAAAGCGTACATGAAATATGCCAGTTCCAGAATTTAATTTGAATAAGAGATTTATAAAAAATACAATTTGTATGATTCTCGGAAGAAGTATTTGGAAAAAAGCTTGTTATAATAGGTTTTCATGAACGGAAAAAAATTTTGAGTTCAACCTCGTCTGGATCTCTAGGATCGACTCTGTTTTAGCTTTGAAATATCAGCCGTGGCAGTAAATCTACTATTTTCTGCCTGGTAACACAAATAAAAATTTCCCCCTGTTATGGATACCAAAAAAACATTGTGATTTTCAATTGTGTAGAAACAAAGTCGAATTACTGTCATTTTAAACCTCGTGAAAAGCAACAAATTTATTGCCGCGGCTGACAATTCATAGCTTGAGACCGCTTGAGACGAAGTCTAAACAAGAAATTCAGCGCTATATGATTATTACCTAGATCTCAAAAAAAGAGAAAGCTGGATTTCTGTATTTTCCAAAATTTGCCTTTATTTTGTTAAACTGTCGATTCATAAAAGTAGTGTAGGACTGACTATACAAAAAAAATCCAAGACTTAACGTAGGGAATTATTTATTAAACGAAAAGCAGATAGTTCAATAATTTTATTGTCATTCTAGACTTCAAGTTATTCTTACAAAAAATATGCGGCTGACAAAGATCGTAAAAGTTCTTGAACAACTGATTTCTGATTATTTAGTTTCGAGAATGTTACGCAGTATAATGAAATGATTATTTAGTGTTTTCCATTGCTTTAAGCTCAATTAATAATAATTCAACTTAAGACGTAACATGAGGAATATTGATCTGTCTGCGTTATGTTCCTACTGCTAGCCAAACAGAAGCTATAATTTTAAGAGCTTTGGAAAGTACGTTTTGAAACATTTGCCACTTTGAAATTTTCTGTTTCATCTTGAATATTACGCAAAGAAAATTCACAAATACAGCTGAAAATGGGAATTTTTGGTTGAATATTATTGAGATTTTATAAAAATAAGGAGAAATTTTTGACGTACAAACAAATGAAAAAATTACAAAGTGACGATTTAGATTGTTCAAAGAGCCCGTGTGAGTCTAATGTAGCGATTCTGGAATTTTCTATAATGCTACAAAATTATAAATCAGAACAAAATCACAACAATTTTTGTTGACAAATAAATTTAGTGTCATTTGACATCAAGAAATAACGTGATTTTGTTCAGATTTACAGTTCTGTAGTGTTGTAGAAAATTCCAGAATCGCACCATAAAACCATTTTCAAAATATCAAAACTGTAGATCTGTTTCCATAGTAATACTTCTACTGTTTCAGTTGTATAAATAACTTTGCGGCTGTTATCTATTAGCAAAATAGACTTTTTAATGTTGACTTGCGAAAAAATACCAGCTTTGACCGATAGAAAATATAATAGATCAGTACAGCAAGTTATTAATAAAATCATCATATTAACAATCCAACTTTAAGGTACATTGAAATCACTTAATATAAAACTTAATTATCCTTACATTCCCAGGAACGATACATCCAAGTACCTCTCGAGCTTTTGCACTAATATTTGCATAAGGTGTAATATTATTGTTGGGTGCCAGACAAATAGAGCAAAAATCACTTAAATAATACATTTTACAGCAATAAAATAACAATAGCGGCGTCAATTCTTAACCTATTCCCCTTCAACTGTCACAATACACTAGCTAAGTGATGACGTCACTTGTAGGGGGGAGAAATAAAACTTTTCCAAACATTCGAAAGATTAATGCGATTTGCCATAAGGTTGTTGAATATTACATATTTTCTCCGTTTGTGAGCAAAAATAAGGATGGAAGTATTTTATAAATATATATAGATACATTGTCGGATATATTCCGTATATTATTTTTACTGGTAAGTACCTTATATTCACATTGATTACATGAAACCTATATAATTTGAAGGTTATGTTATATGATTGATATTATTTTTAATGTTGTTAATTGTATTTCAGAATCGATTATGAGTGGCAAACGGGTTTTGAAGATATCTTCCATTGTTGCATATTTTGAGGACGATCGAAAATCCATTATTCGTGGTGAAAATGCTGTTGATAGTGGTCATGTCGTGAAAATGGATTTTAACGCAGAATTATTTCTTTTGCGTGGCGATGTTTATGCAAGCATGAAGAATAAAATTTATAAAGTAGAGGTATTTTAGTATTTGAAATTTTTATTTTAATATATTTATATAATTCTTTGCCCAGGTTACTTTCAATGATAATATGGACGTAACAGACGCTAAGTGCACATGTCCAAAAGGTATAAAATGTCATCATATAGCTGCTCTATTATTTTTCGGGCATTATAATATTTCTATTACGGATCAGGCCTGCAAATGGAATGCTCCAAAAACTAAAGCAACTGATAAAATAAAAACGTTAGATGAAATGTATCCAACAAAATCATATAGAGCAACTGATAGAGATATGACGACCGATGAATTAAATATTTTAAAAACAAAGTTGTGTGATACTGCAGTGGGATTCAGTTGGTTGTTGAAGAACGAACCTTCTGAACATTTAGAAAACCTGGTCCCAGCTATTGAAGATGTTGTCTTCAATGATGAATTCTTCAGCAGCAGAAATAAAATTGAATATTTAAATTTAAAATTGAATTTATCTAAGAAGAAGTTTCAAACAAAACCGTGGGACAATCGAACAATGAACTATGGGTGTTAGCTAGAAAACACCGATTAACAGCTAGTAATTTCGGTACTTTCTGTCAGCTTGCAAAAGAAATCGATATCCGCCTTCATTGTTTAAAAAACTCTTTGGTAAGAAAGGTATTTATTTTTGCATTGTGTATAATAAATATGAATTTGTTATTCAGGCGTATATAATCTTGATATGGTGAAGGCTATACAGTGGGGTAGAAACCACGAGAAAACGGCGATTGAAGAATTTTTTGCAGCTACCTCTTTGGAAGTAACTCCTACTGGTTTGTGGCTACATCCTTGCGGCTTTTTAGGTGGAAGTCCGGATGGTTTAGTAGGAGACCTTGAAATAATAGAAGTGAAATGTCCATTTTCTTACAGGGATGAATTTTTAAAGGAAAAATTAAAAACAAATAGAAATTACATAATTTATTATGATGATAATGATCAAATCATTTTAAATGCCAATCACCAATATTATGATCAAATGCAAGGTCTGCTGCACATTTTAAATAGAAATTTATGTTACCTGGTGATTTGGACTTTAAAAGAAACTGTTATTGTACCTGTAGAGAAAAATGAAGAATGGACTGAAAATATAAATGTTTTAAAATCATTTTATTGTAACCATTATATAAATGCTTTAGCAGAAAATAAAGAAATATAAAACTTTTTTTATTGTATTTATGAAACTTTAAACAGAAAATCCATATCTATAAAGAGAAACAATATTTACAGTAAATTAGATTTGACTTTTTCTTCAAAACTTTTTTACATTTTTTTTTTTTATTCACACAAAATGTTCCTCTACCTCTTTTATCAATGGATTGGCAAAGTTGGTTAACGCCACACATGTTTGAAATATCACTGACGAGTGTGGTATTAAATATTGTGGAATCTTATCCAATATTGAGTAGGTTTTAACCCGTCGAATTGCTCTTTCCACGTGAATCCTAGCTTTAGCGATTCGTTTCGTCTCTGCCACTTGGCTTGGAGTGAATTGCGGTGTAGTTAAAAATGGTGGAATATTCAAACACACACCTTCCGGCAATATGTCGCTGATAAGAAAACCTTTATCAGCTAAAATTAAATCTCCTGCTTTCATTTTGTTTAAAATTCCGGAATGCATCACAATTTTTTTATCAGACAATGATCCTGGATATAAATTACTGGCGTAAGTAATTACTCCGTTAGGTGCTACCCCAATCAAACCCTTCCATGTATTTTTATGTTTGTAGCTACTATAAGTGAGCCTCTGCTTCTCCATACTTTTTGGGATTACTGTAGCTACTTCAGTGCAATCTAAAATGATTCGACAATTTAAAAAGTCGGTAAATGCTGTTGGCAAACATAGCACGTTTTTTTGCCGTGATGGTATGTTTTCCATCAATTGCTCGAATAATACTTCATGCAATGCATAAATCCATGTTTGGACTATATTTGTGATCGTAGCTGTACTGCAATCAAACCTTACAGCTAGATCTTGGTGCGGAAAGTTTAACCGTAATTTTATTAAAGTTAAAAATAACTGATCCATTTTATCAATTTTAGATACAGTCCATCCTGCGTAATAGTTCAAGTTGAAATTATCCATTGTTTGAAACAATGTACAAAAAAGTTCAGCCGTTGGAATTCCTGTGTACATCAATATATTTTTATCGCTGTCTTTAATCTGGTCAAATGAAAACTGAGCTCTTGCTTTTCCTAATTCATTGCTCAAGTGATCAACTTTCTCAGTTAAAAAATATATTTCTGCTTCAAGAGAAGCACTTGACTGTCTGGTGACACTTCGGCTACTGCTACAAGCTTCTGATGATGCAGGACTAGTAACAGATTCAGAAAGTGTTGTCTGACTCAATGTTGCTGTTAAATCTACCACTCCTTTTGTGGGTAAAGTGGTTCTAACAGTTCTTGTACTAAAAAACAATATATTAAGACAAATCTACGTATAAAATATAAATAATATATATACCGTTTTTCTGGAGAAACAAATGCAAATTTTCTTTTGATATTATGTTCGAATATCGTTGGTCTATTCTTCCTATCACCATCTGCAAAATGACAACTGCAAACTAAACTATATTTACTGGGTTCTCGATCGGCACGTCTGAAAATTCATTATTATTTTAAAGTATTCATTCATAATCTAATATCTAATTACCTGATTAATTCCATCCAGATTTTCCTTTCTTGAACATTCGCAGGAAAACAAAAAAACTTGCAAATTTTTTGCTCACTGTAATGCTTACAGTCCGGCACGAAACACATTACCATCTCTGAAATATAATAAATTTTATTCCAAATAATATTATAAACATGAAATCATATGTACATAACCTTAAAATATACAAATATGTCATAATCTCACTCATTATATCGACTTACCGACTGCAAATGGAATATATTTATCAAATTACAATATATATATATGTGAATATACAAGTTATTTGTCTTATATCACAATAATAAATTCAATATCTTCGTAAACAAAATCTCTTATGGCATTTAACACAAAGGTTTCTAATGTTTGGAAAAGTTTTCAGTTATCCCCCACCACTGTGACGTCAGACTTAGGTAGTGTATTAAACCGCATACAGTGTTACCAAGACACTTGGCTTAAAAATCCTGAAATAGAAAATAATCGTTGAACATGAATTAGTTGTGAGATCATAAATTTGAGCTGCGTGTACTTTTTCGTTATTTGGGATTACTAAAAATACTTTTTTGATAAAATGTATTCTTGAAAGATTGTAATGTATGTGATCTACAGTCAAATCTTTAAATTTTTTCCAAATGGTGGTAGCACTGTTTGATTGTTGATCGTGGTTCTGTTTACCATTTCTTTGAAGTACAAAACAATAATAAAATGTTTTTTAGTAATTTGTGCTCTCTTTGTCTTACATACAACAAAAATGTCATAGCCCAGATCAGTATGGATTCTACAGCACGAGAAATATTTGAATGTATAATTCCTGAACATGTAAGAAAAATGTTGTTAAATTTTATAACCTCAATAATATTTTTCAATATGCCTTAATTGAGATGGTATTTACATATTTTCTATTTTCATTTTGCAAAATTAGTATAATGCAGGGGCCACACTAATGTCTAATGCCGTTAAGTAAGGCGTTATGTGACAATTGACATATTGTCATTGACAATGTGTTCATTATTGAATAACGCCTTAATTAATGACATTATACGTAAGTGTGGCCCCAGCATAAGTGAAGCTTCATTTTATTACCGGCTAATAATTTTTTCATTGAGGATTCCATAGTTAAATCTTGACGATAATTAATATCCTTGGTAGTAACTATATATTCAATTGTTTATTTCTATTTTTCTATTTATTTTTTAGCCCCTTTTTTACTATTCATAATACTTAGTCGTGTATTTAGAGAGCAAAATTAAACTTTGTCGTTTGATCATGAATGAAAAGTGTTTACCTTCGGCTGACGCTGCAATTATTGGGGAGCGACAAAAATACTGCGATCGTAACGCGCGTCAGTGGCATCGCTTGGGCTAGTAGACTCGCTTCTAAAACTAATGGCTCCGATCCATATATTTCTATAATATTATAGAGATCATTGGTGTTACTCCATAGGCTATTCATATATTTTTGTATTACTGAGGTTTCTGGCTTTCATATGAATTAATCGTTAAATTCAATAATATACAGGATGTAACAGAAATAAGTAGGTACATTAAATCTAAATAGTAATGAAGCTCGTCGAGAGCAACAATAGTTCTTACTTTTTTTCCGAAATCTTGATTTACTTTAGCATTTTTATCCTCGCCCCCGTAGATAAACGAGCAGTTAATATTGTATTCATAATTTGATCAAGTAGCAATAATAATGAAACAGTTATTTATGACAAATGAGAGTTTTCAAACTTTTCTAATTTTTACTTCTCCTAATAATATTTTTTTGAGTCGAAAATGTGTATCTAGTCTGTAACATGGTATAAAATTTTAAATTTTATCTCATACTAAGAATTACCCCCTTAAAACCCTTTCTAAAATAACGCTACTAAAACGGCTAAAAATAGAGCTCGGTGGTATCAGCCATTGTATTTAGATTTAGATGTTCATTTGAAAATGAAACATATGAAATAAATTGAATTAGTAGCTAGTAAAGGTACTTAACAAATTTTTTTTTATCGCACTATTCTCCAAAATATATTACCGGTGGGCGGTGAATACAATATAATAAGTGTAATTGACTTCAGTTTATCATGGAGAACATTTGGTTATGAAGAAAAATTGGCTAGAAGAAGGACTATCTTGGAGAGAAATTAATATTGACATAGTTTTACACGAACACAATGATAATTTTTTAATTCTCGATCTCTATCTAAAAGATTTTTGTTGCTATTCGTGCTATCTTGTTAATTTGGAAATATATCCCAATAGAATATGTGATTATGTTGATAAACCTGTCAATATTCATTGAAAATACATTTGGAATTTGTAATTTATAGCTTAGATATTTTTAGATAATAAAAAAAAATGGTACATATATTCGCAATCATATATTGAAATACAACAATTTAATGTACAATAATTAGTTAAATTCAAATTATAAACAGTCCTAAGTTATCAAGATTACTATGTACATATTTTAAAATAATGTACACTGTCATAATTAAGCAAAAATGATTTCAGGTACTTCGGAAGACAGAAATTCCAATCCAAATGTGTCAAAAATGTATAAACAATTTAAATGACTTTTTAAACTTTCGACAAAGATGTGTTGAAAATATTATTTCGTTCAACGAGTATGCATTGAAATTAAAACAGCAATATGGAACCAACAAATATCTATCAGTTACATTAAATGATGTTTTGAATGAAAGAAACTGTGAAATATCTCATGACAACCACAAAGATGACGGAAGTGAGAATGAAGCACCAAACTACAAAATAAAAGTGAAAAAAGAGATATCTGATACTGTTAATTACAGTAATTCCCTAGCGGGGAATATCTATGATAATACTGAGAAAATAGAGCATATTGAAGTGAAATGTGAAAACCTAATGGATGAATTTTATGTGAAGAAGGAAGTTGATGAAGAAGGAATAAAGATGAGGGAGGATCCATGTGTTTTTGAGGAAAATATGCAAATAAATTGCTTGGAAATGAAACCCGAGCATTCCTACAATGTAGGAACACACTTTATAAATGAAGAAAAACAAGATAAATATTTCTCTGGAAGATATGCTATCTCTGATTTTACTAATCAAAATGGTAATTTGATAGTTGATAGTTGAAATATTTTCTGTAGTATCTATAGCTTAATTACGTTAAGAATATACCAGATCGGCATTGCATGATTTAAAAAAAAAAACTTTCCGAAAGAAAATTGGGCAAAAAGCGCTCATGGTACTATTTAAAAATAATTTTACCTTGATCTTAGTTGAGATTTTACATTCACCTGGTAATTCCGGATTCCAAAAAATAAAAAGCGGTCTGTTTTATAGAAGACCAAGTAAAATTCCTCGAGTAAATTTATTTCATCCAACAAATTATAATCAGCTTGATTTTCTTCATGACAACAGAATCATTGCTGTCGAATAATGGACTGTCATCTAATATAGTAAATTTTATTTACTCGGCAAATGAATTACTTTGCCCTTTATAAAATCAAGCATTAGACTTAGTATATTCTACTAAAATTATTGGAAAAGCACTTATTCCATATGAACGAAAAATTTGTAATTCGAGCCGAAGATGAGAACTACGGTTCGAGAGAGTGGAATACGCCATTCGAAACATGTTTTAAGCTATACTTCAACAAGATTTTGGAAATTCACCAAGAATTCAAAAAATATATTCAAAATTTTGATACGTCAAATGCCAAGCCAGAAATGAATATCTACCAAACTAACAGATTCTGATTCGTCGAAAATGATGATGGTATGATTCTAAACGATATACGGAATAATTCGCCATGGAAAGTGATTGTATTGAATTACACAAAAACTTAATAACATCATTAATATTAATTTCAAATTGTTTATTAGTATATTATGCTACAAGGACCGAACGACTGTCATTTTTGTCCAGGATAAATTTGGCTGCATTCGGTGAAGACGAGGGCCAAGTCCGAGGCAGAGGCGAGGGCAAAGCCAAATGCGTAGCTCCGTGCAGCCAAATTTGTCCGTGACAATAATGACAGTTGCTCAGTGTCCGTGTTGTATACGATACTTTTTGTAACAAGTGCACCGAAGTACCCCCATTACCAAGCTTTTTAAATAAATTTGGATGTATTAAAACTATCTTATCGATTTGATAAACAGATTTCTGCAAATGCAATCACATTACAGTAAACTAATACAATGAAACATAACTTACATGATTCATTTTATTGATTGATATTTTCCACATTCTCTGTGCTATCCCGTTCACAATAAATGCACATACTATAAAAAACACATTCTTTAATACAAATGTAGAGTATAGTACTCAAAATAAATATGAGCAAAATATTTACTAAAATGGTTCAATAATTATATTTTATGTAAATACCAAATTCAATATGAGTATGTGAAAAAAGAAAATTATAAACTTCAACAGAAGATATACGGAGTCATTTCAGTCGTTAAAGGCCTATGTGAAAAAGAAGGGCTTTAATAGGAGGTACACCTACTTTATTTATTTTTTTTAAGACACGTTCTATAAAATTTATAAATAATATTTAAATTGAGTTTCCTCTCAATATATGACACTATACTTTCTTATTATGGCTCTATTGTCGTGTTTATCCAATATATCTTAATAAAATATTTATTGTGTGATACGCTGCTGATCTAATCCTAATATAATTATATGAATATTTTTTTATTTTTTTTTACGAAAGTAAAACTCTTCAAAGCGCAGAATTAGTCATTGATCGATAATGCCATCATCGAAATTCGTATTTCGAAATAAACGATTTTGCATGAAAATTTAGGAAAAAATAGTTTGTATAATGGTCATGGCTTAACGGAAGGCAAGCCCGATTACGGAACCAGCGGTCAGCAATTCAATCCCAATTTTCGACAATCGTATTTTTATATTATCATTGATGCAAATTGAATTTATTGTGTTTGAAAAAGTTCAAATGCGAATGCTCGAGTCGATTGTTAAATTTGTTATTGCATCACAGAACACCGAAGTTTTAAATATTATTAGACAATTGATTCACCATATAAGATATTTAATTTATCATAGGCTATAATTATTTTGTATCACATTATAATTCAATCAATTTTCAGATTCTCAGTCAGCATATACTGATATGTACAAAGCAGAATGGAAAACTCAAAATGTTGCTGGTTCAGAACAAATGAATTACAGTGAGTGCTATAAAGTACAACCGGAAAAACTCAATAACATCCTCGTCGAGGAGCAATCAAATACATGTCACACCTCCACTCGAACATGTAAACTTCCTGAAAATCGAGTTAGACCGAGAAAAAAACCTGGTGAACCTAAAATATTCGAATGTTATGCTTGTCAAAAAATATTTACACGGTCAGGTGATTTGAGGCAACACGAGCTTATTCATAGTGAAGTAAAACCGTATGAATGCGATGTTTGTCAAAAAACATTCACTCAGATGGGTAATCTAAACATACATAAACGCATACACAGTGACGAAAAACCGTTCGCGTGTGATCTGTGTGATAAATCATTCAAACGGTTTCATGATTTAAAGCAACATAAACGTATTCACAGTGGAGAAAAGCCATATTCATGTGATGTCTGTCTAAGAAGATTCGCTCAGACTGGTGCTCTTAACATACATAGACGCAGTCATAGTAATGAAAAACCATACCCATGTGATATCTGTCATAAATCATTTAAACGGTCTAGCGATCTGAAGCAACATAAGCGTATTCATAGTGGGGAGAAGCCATTCACCTGTGATATTTGTCAAAAATCATTCGTTCAGTTTGGTAATCTAAAAACTCATAAACGCACCCACAATAGTATAAATCAAAACCCGGACGATTTATCTGAAACTGTTAATAATATAAGTCAACATGCGAATGACTCAGATAAAAATATTAGCAGTATAAATCACAACCCAGATGATTCAGTTGATTGAAACCATTAATAGTACATATCAACGCCAGGAGGATTTAGTTGAAATCATTATCTAAGACGATACGAATGTATTCGTAATGGTTGAAAACCATACACTTGTGATATCGTGACAAAGTAAAATTTTTGTACCTAAGTGAATTGAGCTTCGTATTTCTTCCTTTTCTGAGATAATATTTTAATGTTCTATTGAAAAAAATACTCTATTTTTTATTTATTCAAACCAAATAGCTGTAAATATGTTATTATTATAAGTTTAGAATTCTAGTAGCTAAGTTTTAAATTAGTAAGTAGCAATATTCATGTTATTTTCTTGAATTATTTTATTAACTGAAGTTATGATAATTATTATTTAATTATAATGTTTTGAAATAGCCGCTATAATGCTTTGTGCACTTATCAAATATTCAAGATTGTGATTGTGATCAGGAATCGAACGTCGTTTTCCCTGCTTCATCAGACGAACAAATGCAAATTATTTATTGCCTGTTTCAACTCATTCATATGCAGTGGCGGCGCTAGGCTCTGAAATCTAGGAGGGCCAGTAAGGACCAGGAAGAAAATTAGGTAGGCATATATTTTTTATCATTTTAATAATAAATAACAATATTGTCAATATTAAATTTATTTGGTACCAAACAAATATAAATATAATGTAGAGTAGAATCTCTTATAGCATGCTTTCCTACAACACCCCAACTAAATTTACGACTTGCATCAGTTTATTACAACACGTAGAAAATCTAACATATACGTGAAATAACACAAAATCGGCGCTTCTTACTGTAACGTGCTATAATACAGTCGAGCGTCTCCTATAGCATGAATCTTTTACACCACGAAACGAGTTAACGCGTGCTGTAGGGAATTCTACTGTATAAATAATAAACAAGAACAAGCATATTCTAGATAGATATTTAGATACATGTGCATTGATGCAAAAAAAAATGCTGTTTAACAATGTTTTTTCTGTTTTTTTTTTCTTTCAGTGTTCTTCTGTCTTTTTTAAATGTTAAAAGCAATATTACTAGCAAAAATAGTCGGGGAGATCAACCAGGGGACTACTGAAAATTTTAGGGGGCAGGTGCTTCCCTGGAGCCCCCTCTTGCGCCGCCACTGCTCATATGTCATGTAGTTTAATCATAAGTTGAAAAGCAGTAGAAGCATAATGGGCAACCTAATGTCTATAAAATTATAGTCCGTGAGATAGCGTTGCATTTTAGATAGTGTATTTACGCCTATCAATTGATATTTTTTTCGATAGATCTGGTGTTACTAATAAGAGTAATAAGTGAGCCAAGAGTCAGTTGGCGCTCCCGCGCTGGATGTAGGTGGAAGAGACTGCGAAAGTGATAAAAAAATAAGAAAATAAAGTCATAGTACGCCGGCTGAAACTTTTTATTAACAGTTGACAACATAGTGAGTTCAGAAAAAAATCTTCAGCTGTAGCCCAATCCTAATATAATTATATGAATATTTTTTTATTTTTTTTCACGAAAGTAAAACTCTTCAAAGCGCAGAATTAGTCATTGATCGATAATGCCATCATCGAAATTCGTATTTCGAAATAAACGATTTTGCATGAAAATTTAGGAAAAATTAGTGATTGTTTACATGATGAAAAACACGAAAGCAACAATAAGTTCCAATCGACGTACTATTACTTTTTTATTTTATTTTTACTACTTTCGCAGCCTCGCACACCCACACCCACCGCTACTGAAGCAGCTGACGGTCGGCTTACTGATTATTAGTCCGAAATCAACTATCGATATCAAAATCAGCCGGCTTACTATGATTTTTTCATTTGCCACGCTATCTTCCGGACTATTATATACATCAGGGCTGTCCAAAGCGCGGGCCGCGGCCACTGATCTCTATATAACACTGGATTGGGCTTAGACCGTATTCTGGCATGTGAAAGCGGCCCCGATTGAACGGCGGCCTTGACAGTAAAATTGAGGCTTTGTGTTCCTATTCGGCGGCAAATTCAAAACACTTATAGAAGACACTCGATGAAATTCAAAGTATAATGCAAGTTAGATGAAGAAATTATTCTCAATATATATTAAAATACATACATTAATAATCAACAAAAGTTAAAAATTGTTATAATAGTTGAAATATTTATTAATAGTTAAAAATATTTGTGAACTTTTTAGTGTCAGTGTTTTAACTATTTTTTGAACATTGTAATTTAGTATTATTTAATCCGTTCAATAGTTTTATAAATTTTTGTTACCTAAAATTTAAAACTATGAATTTACCTATATGAATAAATGAAGTGCATTTCTGTGATAATATTGCCTATTCAAAACTAATAATTTTAAATATCTACTACACATGATAGGAGAATAATAATACATTTAATAATCAAGATTTTATTGTTCGTAAGTAAGCACAAATTTGCAGTCCAGCTATTAATTCTGTGGGCAAGATATTTTATATTAAATTTGATATATTACTCAAATTTGTTATCATAACTTACTTATGCAGCGTCAAATTTCTTAATGAATCGGTTTTATTTCCGCAGAACATGCATTTGAACACCATGATTTAAAAATTGCGACCCAACACCATACTGAACTGTCACCAACATATGTCACCAATTGAACACAGAACCTCATTTTTGCCAAGATGGCGACATTCAATTGGGGCCGCATTCCAGCGACTTAAACCCAATCCAGTGTTATATTCAGATCAGTGGCCGCGGCTTATATTTGTACGGCCCGGCATGTTTTATGTTCTCTCTACGACCATTTAACCCCAAGTTACAGTCTTTTAAAAATCATGAAAAAATTTGAAATTTCTTCATATCCTTGAATTTTTTGACTACTTGTTAATTTAAATGAATGAAATATTAATTCTTAATAAGTTTTCTGTCACTATTATTAGGAAAATTTTCGAACTGTGTGTTTACGTGCGTATTTTTTTATGCGGCGAATTGCGGCCCTCCAATCTATTTAATAATTTGTATTGGCCTGGGATCGCATCTAGTTTGGACAGCCCTGAATATACATAATGCATTTTTAGTTAAACAATGGGATCTGCCACTATTTTCTTTCTGAAAGTTGGGTTCAAAATAATAATAATTTTAAATAGTATAACTTTTTCTTATTTGACTCTACAGTCTTATATACGTATTTAGCGACCTCGAAAGCCTCTATTTGGGGGTGTCCCGCTCGCCTACTGTGGAGCATGCTGACTAAATGCATTTAGTCAGCATCCTCCATAGAAGTCGGTTGTGGCAATTTGACAAATAAAAACTAATTTTCCTCCATATTATGCAGTATTTTGCCTTTAAAATACATGTATGGATAAATTTAAATTTAAAATGAATAATTATTTTCGTTCCTCAACATGGCTAAGATGTATCCTTTACTGTAGAGTCAGAGAAAAAGAAAATATATAATGAGGTATTCCACTGATTTTTTTTCTTCAATTTTTCGGATAGCACATGAATAAATGAAAGTATTAGTAAAATGCAATTCAAAAGAAACCTCTCGTAGTGCTTGGGAATTTTTTTTTTTTATTTGAAAGTCTGCCGTTATGTTCAAAATCCTATTGTCTCTCCAATGGTGGTTTTTTTTGTATAATTTTTTTTTTCATTTTCTTGTTTCTACAAAGTAGTAGTATTATGAAATCAACAAAATTAACATTGCGATATTTTGATGGAAATACTCGTTTTAAGCATTTATGAACCCATTTTGACTATTTTCAACTTGACGTTGGTTCGTGTGTACGTATGTATGTATTACCGTCTAGATAGACTTGAATAAGATCAATATTAGACACTAAGATCACTTTGTGACCTGAATCAATGTGATATCGACGTCAATTTTTGACCGATGGTCTGTGTTCCTCGGTGGGTAACGTTTAGGAATTAACTATGTTATCTGGTTATCTCATCAAATTTGGATAGCTTAGGATGTGACAGGCAACTCAGATTTAATCTCCGTCTATTTTTCGCTCTTGGCCGCCCGGTATTTCTCAACTGGAGATAGAGAGCTAATCAAAATCAAACAATTATTGGAATGAATGCTCTATCTCCACTGAGAAATACTAGGCGGCCTAGAGCGAAATATAAACAGAGATCGGACTTAGGTGGTCTTTTACATTCTATATACAGTATGTTTCATCGGTGTCAAAACGGAAGATATCTCCTCACTGAGGCAATATATTGAAATTCTGTTTTTGCTGAAGTATAGATATAATTCATGTGCATATTTTAGAAATATCTTTGCTTGTACAGTTGTTCATATTCAAAATAGCACACCGAACAATTTAATTATTTATTATATATTTTTATTTCAATTGAAAAGTCAGCTCTTTGCTGTTGAAACGTTGTGTTTCTAATTATTTTTATACAGAATTTTTCCTAATAAAAATTATTTACTAAAATTAGTTTTGGATAGTTTTTCCTTCATAAAATTATTATTTATTTGGTTATTTTATTAGATCGACAAAGAATAGTAATGAGAATATCGAAACTTATAATGTGTGAATTTCAAAAATACTCGTGCATTATGAGAGAATCATAAAAACTTTGACGCTCTGTAATTTTTTTATTTCTTGCTTTAGCCTCTACAAATTACGGCTTTTAAAAAAACTTATGAAAATCTACATATACCGAGCATCACATAGGCAGGGTGTTTCATTTGAAAAACGATAGTTATCAAGTTATTTAAAGCTTAGCGAAAGTTGAATCATTTTTATATTGAAAAGTAAGAGATAATGTTGTTTACCAGTTGTGGAATCTACAAAAAAAAAAAAACTATTCTTTTCTGTAAAATCGAAATTTAGCGGGTCAACAGCTCGATATAACCCAATACAATTTCATCTTAGTTTTAAACCTGGTTTTAACAGCATTGAAGAGGCTTTCCAAAAATATAATAATATATAGGTTGTTCTATTTAAAAAATCATATGTTTGGTGTGTTATTCTGAATATGAGCAGTCTATGAACAATATCAAATCAGAATTTTGACAGCAGTAGTTAGCAACTTATTTGACAAATTTATTCGATTTGATATTGTTCGTTTTAAAAGAACTCTTTATTTAATAAACGTTCATGCAACCACCCTCAAGTCTGTTATTTATTTATTTATTGTAATATTTTTTTCAAGTCAGCATAAGGAACATTCTATAAAATATTTGTCAGTTGTTAGATATTTGAAAGATAGCTCATTGTCACAAAATGTGACGGTTACGTAATGGAAGAAGATTGATCCCATTGGTCCAGTATCGCTTCTGCTGAGAAACAACGAGCGGTAATACATAAATCCTCGTGGAAATTAGTAAAAGTCAAAAGTCAAGTGGTGGTGGAATAGTAGACATGAGCGATTTCCACAAAATTACATTGTGTGACAATCTGTCAAGTAAAAAGTGTAAAGCTTGTAAATAAATAATTAAATCACAATAAATATGTGAGAATATCATAAGACATTCAGAGCACGCCTATGCAATTCCCCATCTCAATTGTGTTGTGAAAATGAAGCCAGAAATGTAATATTGTTAGAGAGAGAAGGTAACTGAGGGATTGCTAGATTTGTTTACATGGCAGTAAAGGGCGAGCTTCGTTCCATTTACTATTTAATCCCTGAAATTTTCACTGAAATCTGTTGAGCCGTTTCAAAGCTTATTCGGGACAAACTTTCAAACAGACAGACAAAAATTCTAAAACGGTAATTTATGATTGGACATCGTTTAAATAGCAGCCTCACTTTGATTTTTGCATTTATTTTGAAATCACAGACAGACACTTCAAGTTTATTTATTTCTAGAGATTGAAATAGAAAATAGTTATAATTAAAAAGTTTTTGGGATTTAAACTCTGTATATTTATTTAGATTGAAAACTCTTGAATAGAGAGTCGAAACGTCAAAAAATATAAAGAAAATACAGAATTTAAACCAGCTCTGCTTTTCCCAATTATCAACAAGTGCTTTGCACTGTAGAGTTTAATATTTAAATTTTTTATCAATATCTTCACTGATCAAGTGGTAAGATTATAATGTTGTTTTTACCTTAGTTTACTTATTTATTGTGTTTTATTGACAGCTGATGATGGATGAGAATGTAATCGTTCGAAACGTCCAAATATATAAAAAGACAATGAAATAAAGAACCATTTTCAAATTTTTTTTGGAGAATTGTTTTTGATTGATCCTTAAGCCTCCTGAAACTTATTCATATTTCAATCCAAAGATCCACAACGTTTTTAAATAAATTTTCCTCATAAACCAAAAAACCTTTTAATTATGATTTAATTTTGAAAAACATGATACAGATCATTAAAAATAGTTATTATCAAAGTATGTGAATATTTGCTGTTTAGATTCGTTTCAGAGAGAATAATAGAATTATTTGATAAAAACTAACATATTTATACTGATATTGGGAATAAGACAAACTAAAAATTCAAACTCTGTTGGAAGATTTTTATTATCGTTACATGAATCTTCAATATTTTCTATTTCAACTACATTGAATAATATTTTAGTTGATGTCAAATAATATAAGTTCGTAAGGTTTCTAAAGCTGGAGACAAGATCGATAAAAATTGTTAGACAATTTTATGTTCTACGACTATATATCTAAAACTTTATAAAAATAAGTCTATTGATATAAACTCACAGACAATTTTATTTGTAATATTTACATATTTGAAAAAGAGTTGATTTAACTCACTTCAAACATATTATGGGTATTGTTTAACTATGATTTATTCTAATATTATCTATAAATTCAAGAGATACATGATTTGCAAAATGGTTTCGACGGACGGGAATTGGCAAATCAACAAGTAAATAGTGGAAATGGCAGTGTTATAGTACCTGAATGAAGTCATATTTTTTTATATCAAAAAGAAAACGCTGGATTCGAGAAACCAAATTGAAAATCAGTAAGATGAGATATAATTGTAAGTTATTGCAATGGCATGTTGTATGTCCATGAATTTAATTTAAAAATGGTACTAGCTCATTTTTAGGTCTTAAACGTCGCCGTCTTGCTGTTCTATTAGTGCGTGTCACAGTACCACGACGTACGACCGGAGCAGAACCAGGAAACACTGTCGAATCTCTCTTTGATGTTGTAACATTGCGACCAGAAATCGGCGAAATCAAAAATAAGTCATCAAAGCCACCATCGCTGTTCTTACTTTGCTTCTGTGCCTGTGATTTTGGATTTGTGTCCACAACATCAAACTTGGGAGTACTTACATCATCTTCCGTTAGGCGAGCTGAACTTGTAGGCATAGGTAACCGTACAAATAAAACATCATCTGCACCATCACTCTGATTGGCAGCATGATATTTGGTATTATTTAGATCTGCAGCTTGAATAGCTTGCACCACATTGTTGATGGCATTATCCATTTTTCGATTTTTGCGATCATCTGGTGCTGACGTGGTTGTTGTGTTTGTAACATTAGCATTTGGTGGCGTTTCCTTATGCAAATACGATACGGGCCAGTGACGACCTAGGCCTCCAGGACGAGGAGGTTCCAAGAAATGCTGATGGAATTTGTCTTCATATTCGTCAAGAGTAGGTCGATGCGCAGGATCAGGACCAAGTGGTGCGTGTCCGTAAGGTGGACGATAAGGTCTTTCTGCGTGCCAATTACTGTGTGATGGTGTTGGAGGGCGTGGTAAGTAAGATTCACCACCAGGATAACCAGGCTGGCGCTGGTGCGACTGTTCTTGATAAGGAAAATAACGTTCACTGCACGTTCGCCATTGATCGCGCGATGGACCTACATAGCACCATGGATAATTGAAGCCTTGTGAATATCCGCAGTGATGATCAGGTCGACAACAATAATCCCAACTGCCTACTTCTCCGCCTTCTAATTCACAGCTCCAAAATCCTGCTTCGCGATTCTCTTGACAAGTTGATCCACGTCTGCATGGCCAACCACTAACGGAATATACACGCCATGTGTCCAGTGGATTATGTATGTGATCATGACGGTGAGCACCGTGCTGTTGATCTAGCAATGCCGAGCATTGAGGACTCAAACTGTCCCATGCGAATAGCCAAGAATCAGGATCACGTCTGTAATCTAACTCAGGGCGTAAATCTCTTTGCTCTACGTCTGATAATTCACAATTTGGAGTACTGTGCGGTGGTACGTTCGTAAACGAGAACGACATGCACTGGAATGCTGACTGCTCTCGTGCTCTTGTACACTCTGCCTTACAGTCTAATTCACTTGAGACTGACAGCGCTCCTTTAGCTGCTTCTGGTGTTAATCGTGCAGGCTTAGCATAACCCACGTAGCAGACTGAAACAATAATTCATATTTCATGTGTAGGCAGTAGATTTTCTTTCTAACTTTAATATTTTCATAGCTATATATTTTTTATGAAACTGGATAATCTTTGATAGGCTTAAATTTTTTCCAAGCCGTACTGCATGTACGAGATGTAACAATTTAATTTTTCGGAATTTCCGTGTAATTTCACTCTTATGATTGTGATTTGGTTGTTACCATGCTTATAATCATATTTGTACAAGTTTTAACTAAGCTACTCCACTCGTAAATTTTCTGAACGCAAAGTGAACAGATTTTATACAAGATTTCGAACTTATTTAGAATTTACTCCGTTGTATATTTCAAAACCAAAATGTAAAAATAAAACAAATTCTGCTTTACAATTGCCTTAGCTCGATATAATGGTTTATATGTATATTAAGATGAATAATAACAATTTTGTTGAAAATCAGAATATATTGAAACTAAATGAGTTGTCCAAATGCAAAATTGCTTTCCATAAAATTTTCAGATTTTAGTATCCCTGGAGTTTACTTGACTCGGGCTACAAAAATAAAGTATAATTGAGCAGCAGATCTGGAATTTACCGTTTGAAAATTAGATTTAAAAACCCCCGTCGACCTATCAGATATCTGGTGAGCTCAAATTTTTCCGTTTGAAGACTGACTTACAAAATGTTACAGGGTATAATTGTTACGTCATGAGTACACATACAAAATCTGCTTATTTCTTACTCTCAATACAACTCTGATGCAATATTTTAGTACTTTCATATTAATTTTCAACATGTTTTGATTGATGCTTGATTTTGGTAATCATGTCGACTGATAGATACTTTGTGTTTCTGGGTTGTTTATTTTACTTTTGTTTTTGTTTCGTTTGAGTTTAAAGTCTTCGTAATGTGAATTATATACAAAGAAAAATGAGATGATAGATAATAGAAATAATTAAAAACAGTTAATTAAAAATACTGAAAACGGGAAGAGTAATTGCCAGATATTCAAATTCAGCAGACCATCCTCAAAGAGAAAATCCATAGACTTGCTAAACGTGTCATCTTTATATTTAAAATCAACCTTTATTTTATTTTGACAGCCTGATAAACGTGTGACTCAACGAAGTTTTCTTATAGGTATTTTCAAAAAGCTCGTGGATAACTTGCTTAGAAGCTCGAATAAGAGTTTTTACTACATGATCTATTCTGATTCAGCTGGCTGATTTTGCATCTAACCAATTCAAATATAATTATATTCCATTCACGTTTAGAAAATATGTTTCAGAGTAGGCTTACGATTTTAATCTTTCGATTGGTGAAAACGTTAAATAAAATTAAGTTTATATTATATTATTGAAATTGTACTCGGCTTTCTATCATTTCGAAGATTCAGATTTGTCATTATTCTGATAATTATCCGTATTTTATAGCATAGTTAGTAATTTATTAACAATTTATAAGAATCTTGACATATGAAAATAAACCCGAGTTTGTAAGACGCAATCTTAAATGATAGATCGGTGTGATAGATACATTAATATTGTGAGAGAAGCACAAAATTCATCCGGAACGGACGTCCCAAAACGTGAATGTGTTGTCTCCTAAGGGCTGGTTTACACTTATTCGTTTCTTTCCGTTTTGAAAGGAATTAATTACGTAAACCGTGTTACAAGGAAATACTTGTATGCTGTATATGTCAACTGCACCCAATCTAACAGCATTGAATTGTCTAAATGTCAGGGACAGGTTTATTGAGCAAGCTCGGAATCAAAATTTAAACTATAATCAAATTTCGGAACATCCAATCCGGATGAATTTTGTATCTTTTCAATGTTAAGTACCTATTGCATCGTATTCGCGATTGCGCCTAGCAAAATGAGGTATTTTTTCTCCGGATGCAATGTGATCGACAAAATTGCAGATCCGATTCTTTTTAGATTCTGGTAGAAAAAAGATCAATGCAGTCCGGCCATATATAACTGAATAGGATATCTGGAAAAAATTCTGCGTCTAATTGAGGGCAGATATTGCTGGGAAAAAATGCGCACTTTAATATGGCGGCTGTGAGGCGAAGCGAAATTCAAATTGCGGAAACGAGTAAAACTATACGTAAAAGCAAAAAAATCTTATAAATGCATCGGAAAGTGCTCGAAGCTGGTGCAGTATATTTTTTGAGGTGCACAAGATCGTTCATTTCATTTGATGAAATGTTGACCATAAAATTACGTTTCAATATGATTTAATAATAATAATAACTTTTTGATATTCTTCTGAATGTGCGCAATTTTTTCACTCATAATGGCGGACGCTCACAGGTAAGCTGCATGGTTTACATTGCATGTTCCTTGCAGCTATATATTGGGAGCGTGCGAAGCCATGGAAGGGGAAGTGAAATCGTCGCTAGCGCTAGCAGCGGAGGATTCAGGCACTTCAGGAGACTCTTTTGTATATTTCTAATATAAGAAATGCACGTATTGACTGCAGTTTTTCAAGAAAATAAATAAAATGAGCAATCGGTGTTGCATTGTTGTGAATTGCAAAAATACTGGAAAAAACAACGAATTTAAATTTTATTAATTTCCCGTTGCAAAATGGAAAGTAAATCAAAGAAATAGAAGGATAGCTGCAGTGAGAAGGAAAAGATACGTACTGCCATAATCTTTATTTCTGTAATAAAAATAACATTGAAAATAGCAGACTTCAGAGAGGTCACAGGTGCTTATGGACCATTAATTATTATTCTCAAAAGTAATTAAAAAATTGGCATTTTTTGGCGCTAAACATTTTTTCATATATATTTCTTCCAATTTTTTTTCTTTAGACTTTGGGATTATTGTTTTAATACCAAAAAATTTTCTCATATCTGCATATCATTAAATAATAGAATCATGCATGAATCTAGTTGAAGAAAATTTATTAATGATTTTTTATTAAGTGTAGATGGATTGCTTTGGTATCCTGAATCACATGATTATATTTGAGTGATCATTCATTGGAGGCAAAAAATCTAAAGAGGAGTCATGTCCTACCTATGTTTCTACAATATTCCTTTCAAATTACAAAACTTCAAAAGTTAGTGAAAGTTCAACTTTAAGCAGGAGAATGAATATATGCAAATAATATAATATTATTATTCAATTGTCCATCAGTATCAATGGCATGAGGAGTTATAATCAACGACAAATAATTTAGCATTGATTAAGGAGAAAAATAAACCTCGAAATGAACAAAATCTACCAAGTGAAAGCAATAGTAATCATATAAGTCCATCAGTAGGATTTATTAGTATTTTAAACATCTCGAGGATATTTTGAAGCCCACCATTAATTTCGGACATTTTGAATTTGTCAATTTGATTTCACAAATATATAACAATTCATATTGCAATTCTGTGAGAATTCATTGATTCTATAGATCTATAAATCCATAAGAAATGGTTAAAAACGCATCGATTCATGAGGATGACAAACCCATTGCGATTTTGTTCATAATTTATAAATCTACGAGTTTTACTGATTTATAATTTGACACAGAACTGCAACATTAGTTAAGGAATGACTATTTTATTCATTCTATACATTTTCATTCCATGTTATTATTTTATGATCGTTTTTATATATTATGCCATTACTCAACCAAACATTCATTGAATTTCAATCTATTTTTTCATTGATCATACTTACTTTTATGTCGGCCGAACTTATAAGAAATGTATAATATTAATGATTGAAACTTTTCACTTGCTTAGAATATCCGTATATACTTTTTTCTACAGTCACTATAGAATGATACCCATTCCACACGCTGTAGCGTGCGGAATAAGGGTCATTCCGCACGCTCAGGGATTCCTAAGAAAGCCGCGTGGCGTCGCGGAAAAACTGTTTCATTACTGTCAAAATTTTAATTCTCCTTGATTTTCTTTTCACTCCTCTTCAAAATGGAGTCAATATGAGTAATTTTATCGACATTTGATGAATTGGAATGAGATCAATAAAGCAAATTCTCTCTCAGAAAACGGTATATTTTGGTTATAGATATTCTCGCGGACATCTTTGACTGTAGAAAAAATAACATCCGTCACTCGTGCGAATCGATCATACCATGCTCATGTGAATTCTGCCACTCGACTTCGTCTCGTGGCTGAATTATTCACATTCGCATGGAATGATCTCCATTCCGCACTTGTATCGGAATATACTATTGTTGATAACAAAATATAACATTTTATCTCGTTAGATTAAAATGTACATATACGCCAAATATCATCCTTTAGTTCATACATCAAATGGCGCTGCTGTCGCGCACTGAGCGAATAGAGATCAGTGGGTTCGGTCCTAACATTATGTAGAATACAACTATTTTCTTGGAACACGATTTAATAACCAATGAGTCTTGAATAAGAATATTCAACGCAAAGGTATGATACTCTATTGTGTGAGATACGTAACTTGAAAATTTGTGTAATCGTACATATATCTATAATTAAGATGTTAAGATTGTAATTGTATTATAAGTTGTCAGTATAACATTCCGAGAAAGTTGAATAATCACGGAACAGAAGTTCGATGATACCAACAAAGCAGAACAATTATCCCGCACTTAAAATTAAATAAGCTCTATGGATCAAATATGCTACGTATCACATTATTTGCATAGTCTTAAAAAACTGTTATAGTCCAAGAGCCGATCGCACCTTATGTTTTATGATCGGTCTTACGGCCAAATTGTTCATGAATCGATCAGGAATATAGTGGTCAATAAGATGTCAGACTTTATACATCCAGGATCCTGTCCTAAAAAAAATGCCACATTCGATTTTTTTTCTGAGGTCAGCTTCCTTGACAGAGCTTAGATTGAAGCTAGTACCAATCGATAGTGAAAGTCAAGTACTTTAAGAAAGAAACAGGGTGCCACCCCTGTCCTGTCCAAAAGAGCGGCAGCTCCTTCCAAGTATAATCTATTATCGTATTAAACTTTTCTGATTCAGCTTACAACAATTATTTTCATACTCTTGAAAATTACGTCATATTGCATATAGAAGATAGCTGTCAATTGCTGATATAAATATAAAAATTATCATGCTTTATTCAATATTTAACTGAAAATATTAAAATGAAAATGTTAATTTGAACAAGCGCCATTCATGACTTTATACATTACTCTTGGCTTTATTAAATTTTTTTTCTCACGGAGTTCATGTTTCTAGATTTTGAATAACATATGTAGGAACTCGAACGAGCCCATTGAAGCTCGAACCTTCCTGGACACGAAGAAACCGGGGTGCAGCCCCTCTACCTTCCCGGGGGGGCGGCAGCTTCTCGTGAAGTAATCCGACTCTTAGATCCCAATTTCGAACGCAACTGTACTTCTCTTATCGAGTGTAAGATAATTTTTTTTTAATTGCAGCTCGAGCTTTTTTGATCACAAAAGTACCGAAGTGCTGCCTCCCCCGCCTAGCCCGCAAGGACGGTAGAAACTCTTAAAGTCATCCGATTTTTAGGTCACAATTTCGAACACAGCTGTACTACCCTCACGAACGTACTTTTTTTTGTAGTTCCAATCTTTCTGATCATGAAAAATAGTATATTCCGATACAAGTGCGGAATGGAGATCATTCCATGCGAATGTGAATAATTCAGCCACGAGACGAAGTCGAGTGACAGAATTCACATGAGCATGGTATGATCGATTCGCACAAGTGACGGATGTTATTTTTTCTACAGTCAAAGGTGTCCGCGTGAATATCTATAACCAAAATATACCGTTTTCTAAGAGAGAATTTGCTTCATTGATCTTATTCCAATTCATCAAATGTTGATAAAATTACTCATATTGACTCCATTTTGAAGAGGAATGATGAGAAAATCAAAAAGAATTAGAATTGTGATAGTAATGAATCAGTTTTTTCGTGACGCCACGCCGATTTCCTAGGAACCTCTGGGCGTGCGGAATGACCCCTATTCCGCACGCTACAGCATGTGGAATGGTTATCATTCTATAGTAACTGTAGAAAAACATGATTTACAACTCTTTTGAAAAGAAACGAAACGTATCACGAAAAAAATAAAGAAACGTTGGTTCAGCGTTAAATTATGATTGCATGAATGTCGATGCTAAAACCGAGACAAATAAGTCTTTATATTGTCTTTACATCTTGCATCATAGTTTTGAGATTGTAAATCAATGACTATTTAAGCTACTTCAACGTTGATGCCATACAAACTCACTTTTATATATTTCACACCTCTAACAAATTGTGTCAGCGTCTTTATTACAATAGTTATTTGTGTATCAAGGCCGTAAAGATTATCTTTTTTGGTTGAATCTGTTGTTTGCGACCGAAGCGCAGCTGAGGCTGCAATTCAGGTGAGACCAAAAAAGAACTGTAGGCCGAGATGCACACAACGTTTTTTAGGCGATCATCACGAAATAATTCAAAACCACAAAATTTTATCTATTTATTTCTACAACATTGCAATTGTAAATCTTAGTTGCCTTTGAAATTGTTTCATTTTATTGTCTTCTATAAAAGTGACATTTGTAGAGAATGCTTATCAATTTCTTGAATTGCACGAACTATTAAGGTTGACGGATGAATATAATATGTATTTCGGCGGAAACTGTATCTTAAAGAGTTCATTAAGCAGCCCATATAGGTAAGTATGAAATGTTTATGAAATAGTTTTTGAATTTGACAGATGTGTACCAAAAAGTGAAACTTCACGGCCGCAAAAGGAGTCATAGAAACACCTTTTTTTGTTATGATCGCCTAAAATAGTTATTTGTGTATCAAGGCCGTAAAGGTTATCTTTTATGGTCGAATCTGTTGTTTGCGGCCGAAGCGTAGCTGAGGCTGCAATTCAGGTGAGACCAAAAAAGAACTGTAGGCCGAGGTGCACACAACGTTTTTTAGGCGATCATTACGAAATAATTCAAAATCACATCATTTTATCTATTTATTTCCAAAACATTGCAATTGTACATCTTAGTTGCCGTTGAAATTGTTTTATTTTATTGTCTTCTATCAAGTTGACATTTAACAAAAAATGCGTATTTATTTTTTGAATTGCAAGAACTACAGAGGTTGACGGAAGAATATATGTACTATTCAAGCGAAAACTGTTTCTTAAAGAGTTCATCAAGCTGCCTATATAGGTAAATATAAAGTGTTTATGAAATATTTTTTGACAGATCAGTCCCAAAAAGTAATATTTGACAGATCAGTCCCAAAAAGTGAAACTTCACGGCCGCAAAAGAAGCCATAAAAACACCTTTTTTGTCATGATCGCCTAAAAAATATCTTTTTATAATTTAGCGCTGAACCAACATCACTTTATTTTTTTTGTAGACCGCTTCGTTCTTCGTCAAAATAATATAAGTTAAAATTGATGGCATAATTTGCTGGCAGAGAAATTACCAGCCCAGGCCAAAGGTGGCAGCTATGTTTTTTCATGTTCAGAAAGGTTTGAACTGCAATTTGAAAAAGAAGCGAACGTTCGATAAGGGCAGTACAGCTGCGTTCGAAATTGGGATCTGAAAACCAGCTAGTTTAATAGGACCGTGGGCAGCACCCCAGTTTTTTTTTCATGCACAGGGAGGCTTGAGCTTCATAAAAAAACTCGCAAATTCAATGAGGGGAGTCGAGCACGAATATGTGTCCCTCCTGAGCAGGGCGGGAGGCTGCACTCTAGTTTTCTCGTGTTCAAGAAGGCTCGAGCTACAATTTATAAAAAATAATCGTACGTTTAATTGGGACCTAAAAATCGGATGACTTTAAGAGTGGCTACCACTCTCTTGAGCAGGGTGGGAGGCAGTACTTCGATATGTATGTAAATTGACTGTTGCAAACAGGTTAAAATGTTCAATGATTTACTCAATCTTTCGTTCAATGAAATAATAGAACTCGCCCTATTTTGTTCAATATTTTCGTCAATTAATTGCGCAGATGATATGCGCCTATATCGCATTGCGCTGTTAAAGGTAGCCAGAGATAAAAAATACATTCATATCATTTAAAACAAAATGAAACAAAAGCAGGACAAAAAAAAGAAATAGAGGGAGCAGAAACTGGCTACAACGTAAAGAAACGAACGATGGTATTTTAACAATGTTGAAAGAAGAATTGTTAATATAAATTCGTTCAGAAATTATCAAAGATTGCCAAATGAAAGTATCCAGGATGTTTCGTAAATTTTTCATATTTAAATTGGTAGCTGCAACTGCGAGAACTAGAACCAGGAAATCAATTTCTTCCACATAACCCATTTTTGATATTAAATGTTTGACAGCTACAGCTTGTCGGTATGATTCTCAGAAAATAAAAATAAAGTACGCATGCGCATGCAACAGAAAATTGAGAAATGTTGCAAACAGGATTTCTTGCTTTCAATGATTTAGTTCATAAAAGAATACAGAAAAATTGATTATAAAACATTGACATAGAAATTGTACGAAAAAATTGAGCGTGTCATATGGGCTTTCGGAAAGGTAGGGAGACGGAACCCTAGTTTTTCCATGTTCAGAAAGGTTCGATCAGGGAAGTTAAATACGAAAATGGGTTACACTTAAGAGTGGCTGCCGCTCTCTCAGACAGGACAAGGAGTGGCATTCTGGTTTTTTCTTAAAGTTCTTGACTTCCACTATCGATTAGAATTACTTTTGATCGTAAGCTCTATTAGGGAAGTTGATCCAAAGAAAACAACCGAAAGTAGCCTTTTTTTCGACACTCTATTGACCACTATATTTCCAATCGATTCATATACAATTTGATCGTAAGCTCGATCAGGGTACATAAGGTGTGGCCGGCTCTCCGATTATTTCTACAGCGAACAAGTTGAGATGATAATACGGGTTATAGATTCAGTCTATTTTAATCTTTACCATTGAAATCGATTTAGTCTGAATTTCCTGTACTCCTTCTGTGTATTCGTATGGGGCTTAAGAATAGACTAAATATTCATTTTGTCCCTGTCTTTATCTTTTGAAATGAAAATTTTGCGTTGTTGATCGTTGTCATCTCTATGGGACAACTTTTCATATTCTCTCAAGTAATATCACATTAATGCCCAGTATTATAAAGGACGAAGTAAATTTATTTCCAGAGTAAATTTATTTTATTTAACAAATTCTAATCGAATTATTACTCTTTATGACAGTAAAAACATTGCTGTCAAAAAATCGACTGTCATTTAACAGAGTAAATTTTATTTACTTTGGGAGTGAATTTATTTGTCCTTTATAATACTGGGCATTACAATAATTAAAAAAAAATAATCTGCCGAGTCTATTAAAAGATATACGTACTCTTATCACTATGTTTTGGAATTGCACTGCCATCGCCAATGTGTTGACCAGGGCCAAGATGTCCATGATGACCTGGTACTTCAAAGTGATTATGTTCACAACCGTGTCCATAACTACCGCGTTCGTACACTTCATAACTAGGTTCAGGCACAAGATCTCGTCGTGGATCTAGCTCAGTGAATGGCCAGTCACTTAACTGGCAAGAGTCAATAGCACCTCCGTGATGAGTTGGACCCCAGCGAAAACTAAATGAGCGACAAGTGAATCTTGATGCTGTTAGACATTCCAGTTGACACTCTACAATTGTTTTGGCATTCAACGTATCCTTTACCACAGATGAGTCCAAACGTTGACCGCTTCGCACCCTTAGGAAGCATTCTACAACAAATAATAATCTTTAGTCATTTATAACGATGTCTTAGATGCTGCATTTTACGGGATGTTTGGCATATAACATTAAATGCTGCAATTTATTTCGAATTTTAATTAAGAGAAAAATCAGTTTTCAATGCACAATATTTTGTATATGTCACGTTACATTTTTCATTATATTAAAATTGCTACATTTTAGGCAATGGAGAATGCATCGTAACTTAAACAAAACATTATGCATCATGAAGGGATTTATTATACATAAACAGAACTTTTTGCATCATGCTGCTTTAAAATGCTGGGTTAAATGTAACATTTATTGTATCGCTTTAAACAGCCGTAATATGAAATGTAGCAAAGAAATCTTTTGGATTTTGAAGACCAAAAATGTCAGTCAAGTTGCGGAATTCAAATATTCGTGCATTAGGAATCTGCACCTGTCACGCAATTTGTCGACATCGACCACATGTTTTAAAACCGACTTATAAAAAACAACGCAGTGCAAGCAAAATTGTCACGTAAATGGATGAACACATGCGGATCTACAACATAAATTATGTTATCTATTGAAACCAGGGATCATTCATATGAATGATCCCTGATTGAAACAAACGTCATATTAACATTTCATTTTAATCAAGAACGGAAGACAATTTTGTCCTTATCAAGTGAAGTATCACGCACAGAGAATCTGAAAATCGTATTGAATGTAATATATCTGATCAAAAATTAGTTTATCTTAAGCCTATTGATATTAAAATTTGAAGAATCAGAGAAAACAAAAATAATTGAATATGTACCTAACAATAAAATAACATATGAGAAGGCATTCCAATCTTGCTGTGCATCATGGGAAATAAGTCCAGCGGTAGCGCCGTCAACAGTATGTCTTGAATAATACAAGATGCATACTCTGATTTTGATATTTTAATTGTAGACAAAAATTTCAAAAAGATATTTCACATAAATTTTCACTGGGAATCAAAAATGAAAAGGGGCAGCTTCCAAACTTATTACGCGCAGCACGAAACTCAATCAATATTTTTTAATGATTTTATTGCATAATAGTAATGAACTTTTTAAACTATAATTTTGAATAACAATCGAATTGATATAATTAGGACATACGTCACATAGTACCCATTGGCGGCGCTACCGCTTGATATATTTTCCATGATGCATTGCAGGATATCTTCTTATATACTAATTTATCTGATATGTGTCTGCACGTTCTTCCGATCTCATTCCTCGTTATTATTTTTGCGAGTTCACGTACGTTTAAAAACTGAAGATTATAAAAAGCCAAGACATTTGATTTCTAGACGAGGAAAAAATTTTTCCTCATACATTAACTATATTTTTTCTTATTAACTTATGTATTTCAGAAGATTTTTCTGTTTCAAAATTTTTAGTTATATATGTAGTAACTTACCGCTTTCTTCTTCTACGACAGGAATCAAACATGACTGAGATCTGTGCATAGCATAGATATCAAAATCTCTATCTGGTTCTAATTCTGTATAAAAGTCTAGATCGCTATAGGATCGATCACTTAAATAACAGTTATCTGTTGGTGAACTCAGGGTAATGGAATACCTAAAATTGAATTTGATATGTTAGTGAATAGTTTCATAATTTACAAAAGAATTTATATTATTTGCACGGTTTCGTGCTCATAGCGATCGTTTCTCTAGTGACCACTACAAATCGTGCTTCCAGCGGTCATTATTCCCACCCTATATTTTTTGTTTATTTATATATGCAACTTAATTTAGATTTACTTCTTAATTCAAATAAAGAAATAAGTATATTCAAATATTAAATTGAAATTAGCTATGAATCTAATAAGTGGAGTACTAGTTTGTCAATAACACTGAAACAGTCTTTTTTTAACGTTGTATGAATGAATAAAGTATTGATTGCTACGAGCACGATCGATATATGAATTCCAAAAAAAAATATTCAATACGATTATTCCTGGGACGTGTTACAAGAGCTGTACAAAATGTTCAAAGATTTTCTATGTAAAAATTATGTAGACCTAGAGCCGAGCTCCAAATTCAACCCTCATAAACCATGTCGAAAAAAAAATTATTTTGACCAGACTATTATTGAATGGAGCCTTTCACTGTTTTTTTTTTGAATTTTTTTAGACGCTCCTAGTACCGCCAAAAACAGAGCTCGTGGTACCAGCCATTGTGTTTACGAATCCACTTATACTCATGAAAATCTTATTTTAAATTTGAAAAAATTACCTATTATAATATTTTTCGCTCGTAATATAAGTACAATTCACGTTGAAAAAATTTGATCATCTTTTACTGGTACACAAAAAAAAGAATTTTCAGAATTGAAAACTTTTTTGCAGCATTCAGATGAAAGAACTTGGAAAGAGGAATGTTTAATAAAACCTTACTGTTCCACATTTTCATACAGTATTTATTTAAATAAATTTATTATTGATCCTTTTTTTCCTGAGCTCAAAGAACTTTGATTTAAAAACTTTCTATTTCAGCAATATACATCAGCATTCTTTTTCACGCATTTTTTACAACGAAATCATATTTTCTCAGTATGAATCGTATTTATATAGCAAGCAAAACAAATTATAAAGGAAAAAACTCTTCCGAAAAATAGTAAATCAGATTTTGATGGAGTATAGTGTTTAAGTCCCAGTGGACTTATTGTGTATAGGTATTGGCTGCAAAAATAGTTGATGATCGTTACTGTGCGCATGTAGAAACTTTATAGGTGTGAAAGAACTTGAAGAACAATATATTTTTAGATTTAACTCTTCACGCTATTTTTTTAATTTTCATTCAATAAATTTCTTTCAAAACTAGTACACGAACACAATTTTCCCAAATCAAACTGATACGAGCATATGCAGTCAAAATGGTAAAAGTGTGCTAGTATTTTGGATCATTTTGTATACATTTGAACCTTGGTCTATTTATAATTTGTTGTTATACTATTCAATTTATTCAAGGCATATTCATTATTATATTATATTATTCAGTCAAACTTGTAAGTATCGTCAAGAGTTAAAACGAATAGTCTTTATTGGAATATTAAATATATAAAAGAATATATTGCTTACCTGAAACTAAATGATACACAGTTGAAATCTTTCTCGCGATAGCATAATCTCTCACACTCATGAATATTAGGAACAGCATAAAACTTTTTCACGACACCTTTGTGTAGTCTGAATCCCATTCCTTGTCTTGTTGAACAGTCTGTTGAAATATTAACACAGATATAGATAATTTATGATAGAATATGAGTTACTGTGAAAGATGTGCCTGATTTCAGTTGTATATTAGATTAGATAATTATCAACCAATTTACTTGTACTTTGAGATTAATAATAGTCTAGCGGCTTTAAATACGTTATGAGCAAGAGGAAAGTGCAATCACTGTACATCTGGCGCCGTTACAGTCGTTCAGTAGCTAGTACATAAACAATATTCTGCTACCAAAAGCTCTGTCATCTCAGAATTTTTAACTTGTGGAAATGTTTTAAAAATAATTGGGGCTATTTTGTAATTCAATCGATACATTTTTAACGATCATTATCTATTTCAGCCAATAGTAGGTAGCACTGACAAAAATTCTGAATATTCGCTTGTTACAATTGTTTCTATTTGTCAAAAATCTTATCGATCGATAATAAGTTAATGATTGTGTTACAGAATACGGCCAATTATCTTTGTTTGGATTATAGCGAGTGGAACATAGATATTGATCTTGTCTTTTAAATTTTATTAGAATGCACCATTATTTTTTTTGAATAAATTCCAGGGGAGTCCGCGGAACAAACTCAACACTTGTTGTAATGAGGCCCAATACCAGAGTTATCAATATGCTCGTAGATTATTTAAAGCTATTCCAATTATAAAGTATCTAAAATTTTGAAACGATTTATTAAAAAAAAAAAAAACAGGCGATTACTCTTCAATATATAATTTTGATTATATCACACACCTTAGCAACAACCAATGAAATCAAGTGATTTTGCATGGTAACGTGGTATATCGCGATAATATTTTCTCCTAACTCGATATACCACAGTAGCTTTTTAAAAAATAATAAAAAATATAACAATCAATAAATTTCATGGTTTGTGAAATAATCCTTGTAAATACACCTCAAGATTCGGTATATTATCGCATATACCTTGAATTTAACTCAAATACTTTTTGTCTTGGATAATTTTTTACTCGACAAATTTGGAGATTTATAATCAACGATAATATCCCTCGAGCTAAAACTCTCGGGTATTATCAGACTATGAATCCCCAAATTTGTCTCGTAAAAAATTCCCCAAAAGACAAAAAGTATATTCGTGAAATTCTTCGGTATATCGATAATACACCTCTCTATCGGTATATTACCGTTGATTATATTACACACCTTAGCAACAACCAATGAAATCAAGGGATTTTGCATGGTAACGAGGTATATCGTGATTATATTTTCTCCTAACTTGATATACCACAGTAGCTTTTCAAAAAATAATAAAAAATATAACAATTAATAAATTTTATGGTTTGTGAAATAATCCTTGCAAATACACCTCAAGATTCGGTGTATTATCGCATATACCTTGAATTTAACTCAAATACTTTTTGTCTTGGGTAATTTTTTACTCGGCAAATTTGGAGATTTATAATCAACGATAATATCCCTCGAGCTAAAGCTCTCGGGTATTATCAAATTATGAATCCCCAAATTTGTCTCGTAGAAAATTACCCAAAAGACAAAAAGTATTTTGGTGAAATTCTTCGGTATATCGATAATACACATCTCTATCGGTATATTACCGTTGAATATATCAATGAAAATACAAATAAATCTGCTATTAACTTTGCATGCTTTGAGTCAGTCGGTCCACAAACGTACGAAAATCACATTTGTGTTTAGGAAGTGTTGAATAAAATTTGTTTTTCTTGGCTTTAATTGTGGATGTGATATAAGACTTCTAGAAAATTTACAGAAAGATAAGTGTTGAGAATGAAAGTTGAAATAATCATTGTTTATCTGAAATAGTCCTACAGTGTCTCATTTAATTTCCTGTAGTCTTTAGCTATCTCTAAAATTGAAAATCATCATGAATATCGGTTTGGTTCAAGTAGATATTAATGAGGTGTCTATGGTCAAACAATCAAAAAGCACTCAATATTGGGATCAGAATGTTGGAAACCGAGTATCGTATTCATTGATCAAATCTAATTGAACCTGGTTAGTTCATTTACTGGACGTGCTCATCCTTAAACCTGACAGTACTAACCTGATTCCAATATTTTATTTTGCGATTATAAAGTATGTACTAAAATATTTACTACGGAACTTTCTATTTAAAATGAAGTTCTTTAGAGGTGACCAGAAAATACCATCTTCTAATCTAAATTAGGAAGTTTGTATGTGTCATTTGAGTTGAAATCTCTTTTTGGTATAGTTACATATTAGATAAAATTGATGAAGCTGACTGGATGAGTGAATTTGAGTAAGTAAAAATTTTTTGGGAATTCAGTAAATTTTTTGTTTTAATTTCTTTTCTACTCTACAGTTTCGGCTGTACCTCAGCCATCTTCAGAAGCGAAAAGAACTATATTGTGAAAAATTAAAAATGTACATTGATGTGTGATATCGAGCTTAACACACATTTTTAATTTTTCACAATATAGTTCTTTTCGCTTCTGAAGATGGCTGAGGTACAGCCGAAACTGTAAAGTAGAAAAGAAATTAAAACAAAAAATTTACTGAATTCCCAAAAATTTTTTACTAACTCAAATAGTTACATATTATCGATTAAAAGTGCCCGTGGGGAAAATCTCTCCTATGCCTTATTTTCTTCATTAAATTCAGTGAAATGATTAAGTTTTATATTAACGTACTACCTTTAACAATTTTAGTTATGGAACTTACCATAGCAGAGGTTTGTACCTATAAAGATTTGAAGCATTTTCAAGTTTTAACCAAATCTATGGATACGCATTGCTCAGTCTTCACCTTTGCATTTTTTTTTACAACATAAAAGAAAATTGGGTATAATTGTTGATGCTGACTGGAACGGTGAATGTAAGTATTGAGTCATTGAGTGAATTCAGTCAAATTTTAATATTTTCGCTATTATTCTACAGTTTCGACTACATCTTTGCCATTTTCAGGGGCGAAAAGAATTTTTGAGTTTTTTAAATAACATATGTTTAGGTGAAGTGGTTTAATCAGTTTTAACTACTGCACTTGAACATATGTTGTTTAAATTTGGGTAATTGAACTCGATAACTCTTTTCGTTCCCAAAGATAGCTAAGGTGTAGCCGAAACAGTATAATAGAAATAAAAAACAATATGAAAATTGACTGCATTTCATTATTAACTAAATACTTATACAACAAAGAAAATGAATTTAGATCAGAGTAGTTTTGATTAGTCTTTATCGGCTATGAGATATTTTAATTTTTTTTTTACCCAACTTTAATTAGGCATTTATAACTGAGATCGTAGACACAGTTTTTGTGATCATTTATTAAGAACGTACCATCTCTTCTAGGATAAGAAGGTCCTGCATGATGATAATCATCGAAACCGATATGATTGGATGGTCCATGACTCGATGGCGGGTAATGTGGTAAAGCAGGCGGTGGTCGTGGCAGTGGCGGTCGTGGTAATGGCCGTGGCAATGGTCGTGGCAATGGTCGCGGCAGTGGTGGTTCAGGGTGATGAGGTACAGGCAAATAGTGTCCAGAACCGCTAGGACCAGCATGTGGAGGCAGCGGTAACGGGGGAGGCGGACCAGGCAGATGATAAATAGGACGATTGTCATGATGATCTCGATGTCCAAAACCCCAATAGCTGTAACCATCATGTTGCGCATATCCACCGCCGTAGCTGCCTCCATAACGACCCCAGTCTTGAGATCCACCCACTTGTCCTATACGGTATGGCACAAAATGCGATCGGTTCCAGTCTTGACCAGGACCGCCACTATGACCGTAACCATGTCCATACATTGGCAAGCCCCATTCGCGGTTATCATGATGCGGGCCATATTGTGGCCGAGGAGGAATTATTGGAGGTAATGGATAATGTGGACGTGAAGGCATTGGATAATGACTTCCAGGATTATAATCATATCGATTTCTGCCTGAATCTGAATAATAGTAATACCCATGGTAATAGCCATCATCTGGAACACAATGCAACAAATATGAGTAAGAAGTGTTTAGAAGATTTTGAGGCTAGATAAATTTGTGTACGTATTACTTGCGTAACTTATCAATCAGATGTGTCTGTAGATGTGTACAGTGTTTGTATGCATGTCATTGAACATGAGCCTATTGTTTTCCAAACTAGAAGGTCAAAGTGTTCCGATTCATTAATTAGACTATGAAGATGTTTTATCATCTTGTTGTACTTGTTTCTAAAAAGTTGATAAATAATATGCAGTTATTGACAAAAGCATCACCAAATAGAAAAGCTATTTTACATAAGGTTATTAACTGTGATTTTCTAAATTATACCCAAAAATACAATATATATCAATAAAGAAATAAATGTGACAATTTTTAAAAGGACACTGCTTCGTAATAGCCTGATGTCGATAAAGAAGCTATCAAAACTATGAGCATTCATCAATATCGAGAAATATTAACTAATATATTGTTTTTACAATTCTATCTGAATTATATTTGAAATTATTCATAAAAAGTACAATTATCAAAAATATGATTGTAAGAATTTAGATTAAATACAAATGACGTCTAACATTTTAGTTGCTTATCAATTTAAAATCTTCCAAGGAGGACTGTCAGTGTGATATTAATTTAATTTGTTGGTTTTGCACACGTGACCACATGTAGAGGGATCTGATTGGCTCCTTGACTAGCTACAGTTTTGATCTTAAAAATACGATAAAGATGGGTTTTTCAATTTAACTCCAACTGAGCTGAGTTGATTCACTATGATTACGATTGTAGAAATAAAATAGTCATTATAATTAATAAACTCTGTTCAGCTGAATTGAAGATGAACTAATATTGAACAATTTGACCTGAGTGCCGGTTTTTAAATTTAGATGAGTTTATTTTTATATTGAAATGAATATTTAGTATAGTCAATATAAATGAACTACATGTAGATAAATTAGGGCAGGTAACTTATTCTAGTTTCAATCTAAATTCTCCAACAGTCGAGATGAACTAAGTTTTAATTGTAGTTACAATTAATAAAACATTGTCATCTGAGTAAAAAAAATGTGAGAAGATTTGAATAATTATTTCTGAAACTATTTTAATATGTACAAAAAGCGTTCATGCAATTTCTTCTCATTATATCCAATCAAATCCAATCCAACTTCTTCTGGCTGAATTCAATTTATTGTTAGAAATTGTAACTTTACAATTGAAGTAGAGGTAGACCTTATCAGAATATGAATCAAATTTAAGAAATCGAACGGATTGTGTAATTTTGTGAAGCTTCTAATAAAATCAATCAATTTTTCATAAGCTTGATGTTTGATGCACGGCTACCGATATGGAACACGTCACGTGATTGAAATAAAGTAGATACTTTTATACGTATTGTACAAGCAATTTTTTGCATACTGATATCTAGTAATTAATCTGACCAATAGAGCAGATCAAAGTTAAAAAGTGTACTTTTTATGGTCAAGTTTAGTTAAATGTAAATAATAAACAAAAAAATTTATGAGGAAACTATATGAGAGAAAAGTTTTATTAAAGTAGTGAATAAAGGATCATTTTAATTATAAATAGACCTTTTTTTTTACCAGTATGCAGGAGCAATATAATAATAATGATTATTATTTATGTCCATTCCTACCATTGCTGGTTGTAGTTATCTGGAGGTTGATAACTATTGATTACGATTATATGAATAATTGTTCCCATCGTAATCAAGATTAAAAAGTGCTGATGAGAATGGGCATTATTGAGCGTATAATATAGGTTATTTTTTAGATGAATGGCTATGAAAAATACTCTTGAATTTGGCTCGTGCTCTAAATCTTATCCTTCTGAAAAATATTCAATATTATACATAAATCTATTACTATACTTCATCCTTAGATATTTTTGACCAATGGAAACTCTTGCTTTATTGACTCCGTCATTTTATTGAGAATAAATACCGGAAAAAGATATTTCAGTAATAATAGAAGATTTTACAATCGATTGAGTTTCTCAGAATTGTATTTGAGAAATATCTCTATTTGGAATATATTTTTCAAACTTTTATAATTAATTGAAATACTTTTGTGAAGAATCTAGAGAATCTCTGAATGTGATATTCAGTCAAGTAAATTCTTTAAGATTAATGAATTTGTTGGATGATCAACTTTTCGTCTATATGAAAAAACTTTTGACAATAACTGCAATAATTGAACAATTTACAAAATTAAAAAAAGATTTGTTCAGGAATTTTTTATTATAAATAATTTTATCATTACATAAAAATATGGTACAAATATATAGCACTTAAATTGATAGCCTTATATTATTATAACATTTGAATTTTGAAATAATAATTTACTTTAAAAAGACTAGTTTCCCACAAACCGAAGAAAATAAGCTTGTAAAAATGAATAAATAACAAAAGGCACATGGAAGACAGGCACACAATGTAATCAGTGCAATGGTTGGTATAAGTGCAGCTCGCAGGAAGCGATACCTTTGCGCCGGTCACCATAATAGTGAGGTCCTGTTGGTGGCGAAGGAGGAGGCAACCCAGGACGGTGATGAGGTGGCAGTGGTGGTGGAGCTGGTGGATAGCGGTGCCACGGAGGCCCACCAGGCCCAGATGGCCCACCAAGTCCATGCGGCGGTGGTCGAAATGGTGGCGGTAGTGGTCTACAATTTGGTCCACTATTTCTATCCTTCTCGTAGAAATCATAGTCACGTTCAGGGATAATATCACGTCCTGGATCCAAATGTCTTAAAGGTAAGTCTGTTAGCTCACAGTCGCCCTGGCCTCGACCGCTCTCATCCAATCTACATCATATGCAAGTTATTAATTAAAATACAGAAGGACACGTTATGTAATGACAGCTAATTAGATAAAAACAGGCAAATCACACCATAGTCGGATGATTCATTCCAGTATTGTAATTAATAACGGAGTATTTCATTAAAATGGGAATCTTGAAGTAATTTGTCTATTATTTAAATATATTGTAAAATACCATAAGGTTAGATCTGCCAGATCTCTGGAATTCCCGGAATCGTTCCAGTAATTGTCGCATTGTACCGTTTTCAAGAACTTAAGCAGTTTTACTCGACAATCCCAAAACATCTCATGTCGACAACTTATTAAATCAGTCACGACAAATGATAAATTTAATAAATTAGTTAACCATTTATCAAACAAAGAGTGTGAATGCTGGATTTATAATAAGACGTAGTGGATTATAGCAGCATTGTTTAAATGAGAATATTACTTCAATTTATTTTTAAATTTTGTCTTAAACTCAAAATTTGGTGTGTCTAGCAGAAATATCCCGAAAATAATGAGTGAGACAGCCGATAATGCTCGAGCGTTTGACTTCTCTTAGGCGCTCCAGACGAGCCGCACTTAATTTCAAGTAAAGTCAGAAATTGCATGCAATTTCCATAGCTCAAAAATCTCTCTTGTGGTGTACCTAGGGTTTCCAACTCAGTGCATCAAAATTCTGGGAGCCTTGAGGCATGATCGTCGAAAGGACAATTTTTTCCACATTTTTCATTGAAGGCTCGAAGGGAACACACTCTCAGTCTACGCCCTTATACTACTCTCCTTTCGATGGACAAGCCTTGAGTTGAGAGATAAATTATGATATTCAAATATTTATGATTTGAAATTGTATTTTTTTTTGCACAATAATCAGCTTGCAATACCTGTTGATTGGAAACAATAAGATCATAAAGTTCATAATAAGTGTACTTAAAATAAGTGCACACTTGTATTTCAGAAGAGCCTAACGCGGACTTTATAGGTAAAGTCAAAGCCAAAGGATTTTAGCTGCGTTTCTGGAGCCGTAAGATTTATATAGCTGAGACCGTTTTTTTAGGTGAGTTGGCAATTCTAGGTGTACTCTCCACTAACGTCTATGGGCCCCTGTAATTGATGGTTGGTAACCGTATTTACAGTCGACTGATAAATCTGCCGATTTATAGCCAGAAAGTGGTGAGATTGATTTTTTTTTCATAATGTCTGTACATTTGATAGCTCTAATTAAACTACAAATCTATTTACGGAGAAAAAATTTTCAAGAAAATATGACATTTTTTGAAAATTGAAATTTAAAAATCTAGTTACATCTGAAACAATACGATCTGTTTATTCGAATCTTAGGATACCTCACCGATAATAATTGAGAGAAAAATAAATTTGAAAATCGATATTTAAATATGTACCACGAAGAAATAATTTTTTTGTCTAAATTGTAGGGATGTGGAAGACAAAATTGTAATTTAATGTTTTTTTCTGTGACATTTTGCATGCTTTTGTAACGTGAAATAGTTAAAAGTAGTGCTGTTAAGAACCGGGATAAAGTGGAACCGGTTCCACGGTTCCAAAACTAACCGGGTACCCGAGTACCCGGTTATCGAGTCCAAATTCGATTCCGGTTCGAATATCGGTTCCGGTCCAAATCTCGATTCCGGTTCGAATCTCGATTTCTGTTCGAATCTCGATTCTGATCAGTCTCGATTCCGGTCCGAATCTCGATTCCGATTCGAATCTTGATTCCGATTCGAATCTTAATACCGAAAACCTTTCTTGGCAAATGTCATTTCTCTACTGCGTTCAAGTTACAAATACCTTCTGAGCTTTTAGTTCAGCGTTTTATTTTATTATAGTGACTCGTTCCAGAATAAACACAGCATTTAGAATTTTTAAGAATTATATTTTGTGCATTACAGTTGCCACAAATAACTACGTTTACTTATTTTTACTTTTATTCTATTGGTGACACTGCAGACTTTGAAGCATGAATGAACGTAAAATTCTGAACATCAAAGAGGATTGCAAATTATCCCGAATATCAAATATTCCCATTTTCCAAGAGGATCTTTCTATTAGTTTATTGAGCGAAACAATGACATTAAAATGAACTGAAAGAGGCTGAAAGGCTGTATCCGAGTTGGGCATTGTACCTGAGATAATCCCTTGCAACCGAAAGGGTAGGCGTAATAAGCTGTTCCAGTTGGGCATTTCTCTACCTGTATTTTTCTCTATATAAGATAGTGAGTTCGAACTGCTTTTATTTGTATTTCATCAAATTTCAATTACCATACGAGACTCTAAAGTTATGATACTATTAATTTCTTTCAAACACCAAACGAATCAGCTTGAATGGTTTTTCGGTAAGGTCGGAGACTGCTTTTCTTTCGGCAATATTACTTAGCGCCTGCCGTTCAATGTTTAATTCTTCTTCGTGATTATGAATCAAGTCACTGTTTATTATTTTGAACTCGCGATTTTTATATACCTTAGCGGTACATCGATAATTTTTATTTGTACAACACCATTTCATTCTGTCGTTTGTTGTCGAAGATACGCAAAATTTAAAATTGTCAATAACTAGCAATTCCTTTCCCTTTTCACTAACTATGCGATTTATATCCATGATCACTAAATATTAAATAACAGATGAAACGCAAATATTATATTTTCTTCACTTTCATTTGTTGATGAAAGCAAAGTTACCAATTTGAATACAATTTTTCTAGAACTTTTTAACTCTTGAAGCTATACATACAATTAGAGAAATGACCAATCAGTACATAGTATTAGGAGTAGGCGAAGTTAAAAGCTAAATGTTATGGAAAATGTAAAATGTATAAATATTTTGCAAACATTATAATCATACAGTCATGGAGGCGGATAGATACTTGACACAGGTAAATCCGATATCTGCATTGTAAGGGATTAAAATGCCCAACTGGAATACTCAGATTAAGGTACCCTTTACCGAATGCCCAACTAGATTGCAGCGGGCTGAAAATGGTAGTATGCCATCTGCTCTTGATCAGGCCATAAAATTAATCTTATCCAAAACTGGAAATACCGAGCGGCATCATGGGTACTCTTTGATACTAAACTACCTGATTTTGTCAATACACTCAATTATTATTGTCATAATATCTCTAAATTTTCATTACACTTTGTCATCGATTATAAAATTTATTCTATGAATAGTAAATAACTACATTATACACTATATATTTTTGTTTAAGATATTGAAATATTTCACACATACTGAATACAAGTGATGGTTCATACGTTCAGTGAATGATTCGAATGGCCAAAATTATAATCTTCATAACATAAAACCAGTATAGGTGACAAAAAATTAATTATATGTGAAAAAAAAAGAAAAAATGGCCTTTTTCGGTGCGTTTCGAATCTACTAATTCGAAACAGAAAATCGGTTATGTACAGAACACATAATTTTTCAATGGATACTGAAAATAACTGCGTCTAAGATCGGAATTTCTCTTCTCGGTTCTGGAATCGAGTCGAAGTGAACTGGGAATCGAAATCAGAATCGAAAACCGATTCTGGAATTGGAACCGAAAACCGATTCTGGAATCGGAATCAAAAACCGATTCTGGAATCGGAATCGAAGACCAATTCTGGAATCGGAACCGGACTCAAAACCGAGAACCGGTTAGTTGCATATTCAAATAACCGGGTGCCCGGTTCTTACAAAAACCGGTATCGAATAGTACCGATACCGGTTCCCACCACTAGTTGAAAGTGATTTAAAGGTTCGAACGGTTGCGGGAACTTTTGAAAAATACAAGTAGAACTTTGTGTTTTTAAATTGCATGGCAATGAATTATATAATAAGATAGATCTCGGCTGATTGATTTTATATTTGTGCAAGATTTTCCCAAAGTTACCAGAAATATATCTTCTGCGTGATACAATATCATTCGTAAGATTTCTGAGATCCATACTCACCACAATATTCCATTCAAATTATATTGTAAATCATATTGTGCGTTACACCTGTTATTCATTAGGGAGTTTTGCAAGCCACCGCTAATGAAACGTCAAAAACGATTTTCTTTGGGTACCGTTACTGGAATTGGCAAATAAATTCATTGTTGTGTTATGGTATTGATGTTTGCTAACCCTTGAAGTTTCTTGTGAGTATGTAACAAGGCTAAGTCATCATAACATATAAAATGCGTTATCAGTATTCTAAATTAACCAATTTGTATTTATATTGATAGTAAACATTGACACAATATGCTATGCCGACTCAGCGCTTGTTTAGTATATATATATAGTAATATATGTAAGGTAGGGCAGTTAAGTAGAACGTAGAGTACAAGAAGTCGAAGAACATTAGAGCTCCACCGGCACCTAGCCGTCTAGTAGTAAGTTACATCTTCTATATTTGGTCTCAGTTATCATTGTTAATATATCTTGTTATTTCATATCTTGTTATTTAATCCTCAATATATTTATTTGTTATACAAATTTGACATACTTTATATTTACAATAACCTTTACCCTCCATCCAGCAAAAACCCATTTATTCTTTGTTATATCCAATTTAGAGTGTAACAAGTACACTGTGATTCAAGCTAGCACTATTGAGCGAGCATTTCCCAAAAAAAATTGTTTTCTGCGTTAGCGTTATCGTATCAATAGCGGAGGCTTGCCAAAACTCCTTATAATTCAAAATTTTTCATAAGCATATCTGCAAAATGGGAGCTTTAATAATTTTTGCCAATTTCAAATTTTGATAAATATCATCAAAAAACTATATTCTCTGAAATAACTATCCAAGTCCCAGTATTTCAGATCCAGTTTGATCCATGGAGCTTGATTACTAAGGTTGTAATTCTTTTTACATTCATTGCTACGATAATTAATCTACAGTTTTCGTAGTCCGAACATTGAAATACTGGGCCCAATACTCGAAATGTATCCCAAATTATCTACTCATATTTTTAGCACACCAAAATATCCACAGAATTCATGTGACTTTTCCACATTCATAAAATTTATTGAAATATTTACGAAACCGGACTTTCAAAACTTATTCCAAAAATTTCTTCTTGGAAAATAAGAATACGTAAAATGTCGACATTGATCAAGCAAAAAATTTACTGTTTTTAATTTTACCTGCGATAAGATTGTATAAAGAACGTTGCCGCAATGAAATCTATCGAATAAAAAGAAATCATCAAAATCTATTCATAAAAAAAGTCTTTCGAGGTAAGCAGTAGATTGAAAATAGATAGGGGGCGACTTAAATCTTTTACTATGCGCAGAATTTAGTGTACAGAAATATGTTTCATCAACTAAAACTAGCTTTAGGCCAAAAATAAGAATAAAATTCAAATGCTTTCGGGAAAAAAGATTTTTCACCCTGAACAATGGTATCAACCTCATGCGCAGTAATAAATAAAATTTTCTTCCCAATCCACGAGCATGACACTATTATTTTAATTTTTTGCCTTACTCCTGTTCCTTGTTAAAAAAGGTATGTCATCTCAGCGCATAAATGAGTTTTTTTAAGCTCAAAAAATCGCTACATAAAATTATTACTTAAATAAACATGATCTACAGTGAAAGACTTCCTTATTTAACGGAGAAATTTTTTTGGATAAAAAGTCGATGATATTATTTTACTAGAGAGAGGCATATACAGTTACATTTTTTTTTATATTGACAGGAAACATATAGTGATTAGTGAGTACAACATAACTATACAAAAGCTTTGGCGCGCTCATTTCTCTGCTTTAACACCCCCTTTCAAATTGAACTTCATCCTATAAAAAAGATTTAAGGGTTCGTGAGTGCGTACATTAATTGATCTACTGTTCCAATGTACTCCACAATAAGATGCTTTGACGTTACAAGATTACAACATGATGGTATGCGATGTTCACCATGTTTCAGTTTCTTTCGACAAGGCAATACAGCACTCTTGATCGTTAACATATTATCTTCGTAGATCTTAAAGTCTTCTACGTGAGTGTCCAGATCGTTTAGTATTTTGATGATTCAAAGTCTCTAATTTGCACATTTGCTAAGTGTATATATCCCGCTTCTATTGAACTTATAGCTACTCTACTCTGCTTTCAAGAACTTCATAGAACATTGGCTCCAAAAACAAAGGACAATTGAAATGTACCTTTCTTCCACACTTTTGTTTCTGATGTAGATCGACTTTTTATTGACAGTACCTTTGATGTAACGAAAAATTCGTTCAATTGCTTGCCATAAGCGTTGTCCTCCTTGTGATTGAAATGTAAGATAGTTTTCAACGAAACAAAGATCGCTTTTCCAAATCAATTTATTTTGTATCATTGGGATATTCCGAAGATAAATTTATATATTTGTAACAAATAAATAATTTCTTCTAACTTCTTGCCCTTTTTAGTGTAAAGAAAACTATCATTTTTAGAGTATTCATAATCTCGATTTTCAAAAAATTTGTCAAAGTGCTCATTTCTTCCAAGCGTGGCTGGATTCTTTTGAGCCATATAATGCTTATATTAATGTAATGAATTGGAAGTTTCGAGAATAATGTTCAAGTAAATTTTGATCAGAATTGTACTTGATACGATAGAAATTAGGTTTGTCAGCAAAAATCGGAAGGAATAGGTTTCGCGCTTCCGCTGAGGGAGGCTGGGAGTAGTCTTCAATTAGTCTTCAATTAGTCTTCAATTGGTCTTCAAGTATTAAAGTTTAAAAGTCGTTACTTCCAAAGAAAAGTTGATAATAATTTTATTTTAGCCAAAAGTTTCAAGATTTGTTCTATTATAGTTCAGCAGAATAATATCAAGGCCCGTAATTAAATATTATATTAATTTTTGATGTAAAATAAAGAGAAAGACTTCGATCCCAAAAAGCTTCAATTGTTTAAGGTAGGAATGTTTTATTATTGTGTTTCATATTCAAAATTTTTATTTCAATTATTCATATTCAAGTATTAATTGCGTAATTATTTTTAATCATTGCTATTGTTGTATTAAAATTCTATAATTTTATTAAATATTGTTAAAAATATTCAGATTTTTATTATTCAAATTAAATAACGCCTCCGTATTATGATATAAATTTAGAAATAAACATTTACTAGAAATAAATAAATTTTATTGAACAAAAAAGTTGGTAATAATATTTAACAATTCCCAGATAAATAATAAGGTAAATGAGAGGAATTGTTACATTAATTTATGCATTTTTCCATCTTGTCTCTTAAAACTTTCAGGAGAATGAAGTTATCTAAACACATTCGTTTTTACATATCCATTAAAAATGCTGTGCGCACAACCAGCTGTTTACATAAAATATTCTTTGAATTGCAATGGCTAAGAAAATGCGTGTCAATTTAAAGTCTGAGGATAAATGTCAGCATAATTGGAGTTTTTGTTTGCTGTGCAAATTCTTAAACTATCAATCTTACCTTATACTTATTTTCTACTTCAACTTAATGTTCTTTATAAGTAAATACCTTTCGATCATCTATCACTGTAGTATTTTCTGACTTTTCTTTAGACTGCCATGTACGTTCTCTTCCATCGAACTCACTTCTTTCTGCATTGCACTTTCCTACTCTTGCCTATCAGACCTAGTTTTCACATCCATAGTTTTTTTCCAGCCGAATTCAAATACCTTGAGAATTTTTAAGCTGCACGTGTTGGCCTGTTGTACCTTATCGGTTCATCAGAGTAATTTTATTTAGAAATGGATGATTAATATCCTCTTGATCTTGGCCGTTAACGACAATCTTAGGCGTCTGCGTTTGAACTGGAGCTTTATTAAATTTTTGATGTCACGCGCTATGTTGATATGACGAGAAGCGATATCTAAAATCCTCCATCCGTTATCGACATATCCCACAATCGACCTTCTTTTGCTTCCTCTTGGTGGTGGGTAATGAAAGCATTTGCATCCAAATACTTTAGCCTTTTTAAGATCGTTCGTTCCAAATCATGATTTGCTTGGAGTTTCATCAGATTACACTTTGGTCGGTCTGCGATTTGACAAATAAGCAGCAGACCAGAATCGTATCACCCCTCAATATTGTTTTTTTAAAGAGTCTTCTAGTATTGACCGTGTTTTAAACATTGAAGTACGTATCATTCATTCACTAACGCCTTTTGTTGACTAGTGTAAGGAATTGTTTTCTGTATCACAATTCGTTTAGAACGACAAGAATTGATCCAATGATAAGTTTACAACTATTGTCATATCGTAGTCTATGAGCTTCTTTACTGTGTTTATCTTTAAGCATCTATACATAGTAAATTAAGGAAGTAGGTAACTGTGAAGTGGCTGTAATCGTCCACTATAACTTGATGATATACTTCACCAGCAAAGTTAAAAATTAATGGTACCATTAACATCACTATGAGTTGACTCACCGATTCTAGTTGTTCGAGGTAACTTACACTTAACAAAAGATGATCTAGAAATTTTTCACTTGATGCGAATATCACATGGGGTTTCGCTTATAGTCCATTTCATTTTTCTCATATTCTTCTTCTTTATGTGGCCTATACGCCTATATCAACGATTTTCTTATTTTCAGCAACGCTAACAGTGTCAATATTGTACAAAGAACACATGAAATCAATGAAGTACACCTTTCCCATTTTATTCAAACTAATTGTTACATTCTTCCCTTGTAATTTAGCATAGTTGCCAGAAAATATAATATCGACATATGTCCGAGTGAGTTGATTGTGTGACAACTTCGTCACAATGATAAAAGTAATTTTATTTGTTGATTATTATAAACGACAGATAATGTTTCTCTTTCTTCAGCACACAAATATTCTCCTCTTGCAAATAAAATTTTAACTTTGTCATTACGTTTCTCAATATTTACCCCTAACTATATAACCGGTTGCTCCAGAGCCCGAAATAAATTTAATATGATTATTATTCAACTGCCTGTGAAATGATTTAGGTCCGAGATATTCACCTCATGATAAATTTGTTTGGTGAATAATAACTATGGCAATAATTGTCTGCATAATCATAATCATAGTTATTATTCATCAAATAGATTTATTAGGAGGTGGATATCTCGGGCCTAAGTGAAACAAATGATACCGCATTGTCAGTATCTGCAACATAGCCTCCGGCTCCGGCTCCATGGCCTCTACCACATCCACTAGACGGTCGTCGATCCCTGCTGTTATTTTTCTCGACATGTGCTCTGAATATGTCCGTCGCGGCACAACCCCAAAAAGTCACAATCGTTGATTTTCGGATTAGGTGTTGGTTTGTTTTAGGTCTCTTTTCAAATTCCAGCAGCCTCGTTTTAACAAAAAACAACGTTATTTGTGAAGAGTTCATCGCTTCAATTGCAGTAACGTTATCATATCTACTAGGCATCTGCTTCATATAGCTTCGAAAACATTTAACATGTCTTTGACAGCTTTTTCTTCACGAATATATTCCAAATACTTATCTGGTAGACATTGCACAGTTTCGTTTTGATATTGTATTTCGCATCCTTTTCCTCATTGAAGGCTGCATCCCGATGAGTAATATTTGACACTTTATTTTCTTCGAGCAAGACCTCCACACGGTTTTTCCAGTTGGAGAAATTTTCTCCATCAAACTGGTACAATTTTGGCTGTTCCATAGTTTTTAGTGTCTTTTAAACAAATTTAATATACCAGGCTGAGATACTTGGTTCTTTAACTTGTTACTATTAGCTGGTTTCTAACATAGAAAGATGAAATAACACGTATCAGCCATACTAACCTTCATTTATTTCATATAGACAGAGTAGTCAGTGAGTTGTGAGTTGTGATACTCACAACATAACAATACAAAAGCTTTGGCGCGCTCATTCCTCTGCTTCAACAGTTTTTACTTTCTTTCAAACAATATGCGCATTGTCTTGTATTATTCTATTTTACTACCATATTATGATAAAAATCTGTCTACATGGGCAGTAAAATTACGTCGTGAGTGATCACTTTTTGTTTTATACTGTAATTATATTTGTACGTTTGTGAAAAATTATCTGATTTCTAAGACGAACAGATTTATTTGTTTTTGTGAATGAGTCATGATCAATATTATTGATTCATGATTCTTTATATAATTCACGTATGGGACATGCAGGAATTATTTACAAAGTGTTTTTATTTCTATAAATTCAAGCAAAACGAAAGATCTTCATCAAAATATTGTGGAAGATTCAGAAGGAAAATTCGTCAATAAAAAAAGGCAAAAGTAAAACACATTTCTGCGTAGTAATAGTAATTTATGCAACAAGTGTGTAAAGTTGAGTATTACGGCTAAGTATTTGGTGACGAGGCTTGTCGAGCCACTAAAATTATTGGTCGAATGTCATGGTGCTTGTTTACAAACGTATTGCATACTATTTTTTCTCTATTCTTCTCCAATATTTTGACAATTACTAAGCACACAGCAAGAGAGTCAAAAGAACAAGGTGACATTCAGATTTAACAAATATCCAAACAATTGGATTAGTAAGAGGTGCTACAAACATGCATTTACCGAAATTTAACGGCTACACGTTCTAATAGTGGTAAAACTGAGACGCGAAAAAGCCTTACTTTACGCACGGCCGTAGGGAAAATTAAATATGACGCCATCTATATGACATTTCTGGAGAATGTGCTCCTTACTTAATCCACTCATGTAAACATGTAGAACTTACGATTGAAACTAGTACCAGTTGATGGCAAAGGTCAATTACTTTAAGAAAAAACCAGAGTGCTACCCCCTGACCTGTTTGGGCGGGGGGCAATCATCCCTAAGTGTAACCCATTTGCATATTCAACTTCTCCTATCAAGCCTACGACTGTCGTTTTATTTACTGTTCCGGACAGGACAGGAGGTGGCATCATGGTTTTTTCTTAGAGTACTTAACCATCGCTATCGATTGTTCTATCAAGGAAGTTGATCCCGACAAAATTGATCCTGGATTCATAAAGTCTGGCATCCTATTGACCACTATATTCCCGATCGATTCATATATAATTTAGCTGTAAATCCGATCAGATGAGGTGCGGTCGGCTTCTGGAGTATATGGTACTTGTGTCAACAATTTATTGTAATTACAAAGATTATCTGACAGATGCAGTTATCCGATGATGAAGACACTGGCTCTTAGGCCTAGAATAAATTAATTAATTCGCTAGATAATACAATTATTGCAATAGTATTATCCACTGAATGAAGCTTTTCGATAGTTGGAAGTCCGGGCCGGAATAAAATGAAATAAAGTGTATACCGAGATAGGTGATCAATACATTTTTATGATAAATTGAAATATTTCGGCTTATTTTTCATAATTATTTTCTCTAATTTCAAATTATAGTGTATAGCATTCTCAAAGAGTTACACGCAACCCGCTCTACACAGGAGTATGCCGCGCCAGTTTGAGTTTCTCCTTCACAACAAACGCTACTATGCTTTTTATATGTTATGTTTCGTCGGAGGATAATAGCAAATTGCTGCTTGATACACAAAAAATAAATTCAAAATTGGCAACAAAACTGTCACGCCTCTATTGACGGTGGTAGTAAAAGAAGCCCTGGAATGCGTAAAATAAGAAAAATACGGCAAACACTTATTTTACGCATGATCGTAAAAAAATGCTATTTATAGTATACTATTAAATTAGAGTCTGCACTGTAACTTTATTTTATTTTTTTGATTCCTTGACAGAACTAAGATAATCCGTCGGAAAAAATGCTTGCTATTTTTTTGCCTAGTTGAAGAAATCGCCATTTTCATTAAATATGAAAAATATTTACTCGAAATGCTCTTTTACATCTTTTTTTCTTTCATTTTTCACTTGCAAGCGCCAGCAACAACTATAGAAAGTTTCAATTTAATCGGTTGAACGATGCTCGAACGGACAAATACTGTTAGTAGAACTATGTCAAAACCTTCATGCAAGTGCCAACAATTATATAAAGTTCCAGCTCAGTCGGATGAACGATGCGTGAACGGACAAATACGGTTCGTGCGCCACTCAAGTTATGTTGACGGTACAATAATAAGAACCTTCATGAAAGGGATTTTTTTTTACTTTTCAATTGCCACAATCGACTTCTATAGAAGACGCTGACTAAATATTACAAACACATGCATATATTAAACTCTACACACAATAATTCTCTTCGCTCTTAAGGATAGCTAAGGTGTAGCCGAAACTGTAAAATTAGAAAAGAAATATATCCAATCTGTGAATATCTTTCAGTAAAAAATTGTCTCGAATCAATTTATCACAGTTAAAACTTTTCTATCAAGTTGTATATGCTAATTACTAGTTTTTGCCTTTGCCGGTGAATTCGATAAAGATCTACCAATATTCTCAGACAAGTATTTATTTAAGCACGATGACCAACAACGAGCAATGAATTTGCTGGTTGTGTTAGGACAGCGGAAGTGACATCATGTTTCTCAAGATATTGCCGAGAGCGTTAGAATGAAGTCATTAGGATGCAGAGATTGTAGATATGACATTTAGTAAATTCTACTAAATTGAAACATGTTGAAAATGTAAAATAATTAAAAAAACTAATAGAATTATTGTTAAAATCGTAAATACATAAAAAGATGATATAATATACTTCAAGAGCTGTTAAGGCCGTGCATTAAACATTCAATGCTTTAAAGCATCAATTTTTTGCTAAGATAAATGCATCGTGACATACAAAAAATTAGTCTGCATTGAAGTTTGGTTTCGTGTAGATCATGATGCATTTTTCTTGGCATTCAAATATTAAATTTTATTCTGCATTGTAATGCATAAATTTAATAGAAAGAAAAATACACAGTGTCATACATAAAATCATATATCAATGCAAAATACCTATTCTGTACATATCAAAAGCATTTTTCTTTGCATTAGAGTGCAGAAAAAAATTACACATTTCATGCACCGTGTCAGACTGCTGAACTATCCTAATAGAGCTATAATTTGAAGCCAGAGAGCGCAGATCGAAGTTTACAAAGCGATATAATTATAATAGTATTCTGTCCTGAGGTTTACATATAGTTTTTTTAATGCCTGAATAATCATTATTAGAATATAGATAATAATACTTATCTTTTTATGATGGAAAGTGTACATAAGCAAGGAGGTAAGCTTTGGAATATACCAACAAACAGTAACAAAATTGGATGCAGTGAAAGAAGATTGATCTTGTTGGTTGACAAGACATATATGTCACAAAATAGTACATTCTACAATAAGTATTGGAATGGCCTATATTCTGAACGAGCGAAAAGTTTGTACGGTTCGCGAGTGTGGAATACGCCATTCCAAACATGTTGTAGACTATACTTTCTCTAACAAGGTTTTGGAAACTCACAAATATTTCAGAGGAAACTTATAAAATTAATAAATGTCAAACGTCAAATCCAGATATGAATACTTGAATTGTTAAGAAGTAACCCTGGTAGTAGCCAAACTAACAGCTTCTGATTCGTCAAAATGATTCTAAAGGCTTAGACCCAGTTGTACAGTCTAAGCTTATCCAAAGTTTAGTAAAACCAAGTTCAGTTTTCATAGATACAATTGTTAAAATAATTGTAACCATAGAAATTGAACTTGGTTTTACTAAACTTTGGATAAGCTTAGACTGTACAACTGAGCCTTTCAGAATCATTCTAAATGGCATACGGAATCATTCTAAACGATTTTTTGGAATGTTATTCCTTCCAACTTAATTTTTGGTTATGGAATATGCAAGTTCCAAAACAGTGTTGGAGAAAAGAAATTTATGATGATACAAAAATTAGTGCACCCCAGGAGAGTCGTGTATGCAGTGCCGATCTTGTAGGAGCCCTTAGATACAATATTTAATGAGGTTCTTGAACTAGAGAGAATATATGAAATGTTTAAGAAATTTCTAAAGTCGGTGGGCCTCTGAGTAACTGAATGGTTACAGCTAATAACTTCTCTCTGAATTTTACAATTGAATTCTCTCTCAAATTGTATGTAAAGTCCAGTGAAAAGTTGGCTACAACCAATCATCTGCTCCTTAAAATCATGTGACACCTCGTGTTCTATTGCTGCTTTAATAGCACCTCGGCGGACGTCATTTTTTGAGTTTGCCATGGGAAAATGATAACTTTATGCAGGAGGAGCTACTTAAATCATAGTCCGGGAGGTAGCGTTGATTTGAGTACATTATGTAAGAAGTGAAACATAATATACTTGGGGTATGCAAGGCGCCTAAGGCGCTCATTGAAAAGTGATGGTTCGTCAGTCAAATAGAAGATATGTTTAACACATAACATCAGATACCTTAAATGTAAATGATGATGCTTGAGGAAAGTAATATTGATGGTATATTTATCTGTATAAAGAAAAAAAAATATGAAAATTTCGATATCATTCATGATTTGAACTCTCTACCTATAAGCTATATGCTGCCACACTAATTTATTGCTATAACTGACTTATATGTATATATCTATCTTGGAGCGTTACGGAGTCAATGAATCAGTGATCAGCGTAAATATATGTCAAGCATAAAATTATGTACATGAATGCCATCGAGAGCATTACATCTATAATCAATAACTTAAACATGAGAGTCTCTAGAAGTTAACACAAATTTTTGGTGCATGCATCAAGCTGTTACGGCTCCAATTTAATTAATTCAATTTGTTCATATAAATGTATGAAAAAAGGTGAAATTTGAAGAATAATATAATCTATCATTGGTTAGTGATGAGATAGTTGAATCAGCATCATTTTAGATAAAATAATAATTGAAGGATCGCTAATAATGTCAACAATATTTTCACATTTGGAGTGATAAACTCTATAATGCAAATAAAGGAAGAATTATGATCGGAAATGACTCTGAAATTACCCTAATATAATTTAATATACTGTGACTTCTTTCTGTTTCTTAATTTGAAATTTACCTTTATTAAATGAAATTTGCACCGTTGTGAAGCGAAATGCATAAAAAGCTTGAAATTTTGAAGAAGCAACATCTGATAACTCTCATACTTAAATTCTCAATAATAAATATATGATTGTGTTGCTATTCATGTACATAGTTTTATACTCTACCAGTTGATTCCATTCATTTTTCACTATCACTTTTATCTAAACGATAAAAGGTGGAAATATGTCAATTTATTGTTCAAAATTACTGAGTCTTTATTCCCTTAAACCAAATTTTAAAATAATTGAACGGCAGAATCTTCATTTTTTACATTACTAAACTATTCCCTACTGATTAACGGACTTTGAAAGCATTTTATTACGTTGAATTTTATCGAATCGCTGATTTTACCTATATAAGAATATGTTTACTTTCATCAAATCATAAGAAATAAGATAAAGATTTCTACCTCATGATGCTATGATTATTGAGAATAATTAAATCGGATTGACTATAGAGAACAAAAGTAGCACCATCGTTTAAATCAGTTATTAATAATCTGTCATTTGAAGTTGAGATCCAAATGTTAACCAAATCTTAATCCATCAATTATTCGAAGAATCGTTGTTTGTGAGAATATGGAATTAATCAGAAAATATTTTGAAATCATGATTTCTTATGACTTAAAAAAAATAGCGCGTATGAACGCAAGGAGAGTTTATATATCTAGTTTTGAGTGAATAAACGGATTCTCTGATTACAATTCTAATATGAAGAATTTGAACTAGAAAAATTCTGCCTGAAAGGAGCAGGAAGGCTATTACAGCTATTACCGAAGGAAGAATTGCAAAGAAGACAGACAATAAAGCAAGATAACAGAGCATCAACTGAAGGTTGGATCCTCAGTTTTAAAAAGAATCACACACGGTTATGCAAAATAAAAAAATTAAATTGTCAGTTGATTTGTGGCACATCAGCTTTTTGATTTTACAATTTTTCAGAAAATTACGAGTACATGTATTGTTGATATGAACAAATCATAAAAACTTATTGTTTTTGTTAATAATACCAATAAAAAAATTCAAAACTAAACATGGAACATAAAAATTTTACAATTTGCAGAACAATTTTCCATCAGCGAGAAACTTTTTGGTCTTAGGAGATAGACCCATATATATACATTTCGATGTGCTGATTCACAATCAAGAAGAATTTTTTCAAAATTCGTAAAATTTGTGTTTCAGGAAGTGTACATTCCCGGTGCCCTAGGTCGACACGGAATTCTTAATGAAACTAATAAATAAGGATCTAACTCACGTAATTAAAGAGTGTATTCAACTACTCAATTTTATGATCAGTGACAGTTAGATTATTACAAAATGCCAGAATAAAATAAATGAATTTGTTATCCAACATTAAGACCGTGGTTGAAGTACTTATTTATTTTAGCTTTATTGAAATTACGTGTTGACTAGTGGCACTAGATATGAACTATTCGTGAAGCACAAATTTCACGAATTTTGAAAAAAAAAAAATTTTGACTGAATCAGCACATCGAAATGTATATGCCATGAAAATTTTTCACCCTTCTTGTAACACCCTGTATATATAATGAGGAGTACTCGCGACTGCTACGAATAGTTGAGAAAAAAGTTTAAACGCCGGATTGACAGTCTATTTGGAAGCTGGATTGAGGCACGTTGGCGCCTCTTAGACACAGTCTTCAATAAAGCTTCTGGTCGGAGAGGATAAACCTCTAAAATCGAGGGTCCGAAGCTAGGAGTCTCTAGGTATGCGCCTAGAGTGCCTAATGGACAATCTAGCACTGTGAGTTGGAATTCTTGAAAAATAAACAATAGGCAGTGAGTTAGGGAAAAATGAATGTATGCATTATTGTGCATAAATATAAGCTTGGTAAATGTAATTGAAATTTATGGACAAAAGACAGTTACTGCTAAATGGTATACTGCAAAATGTCCGCCTGAACTGCTCAGTACGTCATGATAATGAATCTTCGCAGAAGGCTGATGATGATAGAAAATCATTTATCATCTGAAAGTGAGATGGATCAGTATCCAGATATAAAATAAGCCCAATTAAGCCACTTTCAAAGTATGTATGCATAAACGAGACGTATCGCGAAATTGGTGGAAAATAATCATTAACCGTCTGCAGAAAATACATCAGATGACAAGTTTAATTCATTGAAAAAGCTTCGAAAGACGTTGCAGATGCTGACAGTATGCACATCACCATATTGTGTACATGTCAAGTTGAAATTATTTTTTACATCTCTAAATAATGTGGTGATGAGCACACCGTCAAGGCTGCAACTTCCTCCGGGCCTTTTTTCGATAAATATTGTCATCTGTATTGTCTGCAGACGATTTCACTCTACGTCTTGTGCATGTGTACAAACCTTCAGTGTTTTAATTGAGCTTATTTTATTCGTGTATACTGAACTATTCCACTTGCAGTTGCAGACAGTAAACGATCAGCTGTGATTTTCTGTCACTATCTACTAGTCTACTACTCATCTGATTTGGTAATACATGATTATTGACAATTTTTGGGCCTAAAAAATTTAACGGATCAGAAAGTTTTCATCTGCGGATCGAATTGATGATGTAATTCATCATTTTTTTGGAATCATTCTGAGAGGAATAATTGAGAACTTTTTTAAGTGGAAAGTAAGACTACTTGGAGCTTCAAACATATAAATTACATACAGTTACATAGTTCGCGAAAAAAACAAACCAAAATTGAACCATTTGAAAACAAATAGACGAGGATGCATATAATATGCTATGTTAGGTTAATGAAGTTCTGACCTTCTATGCAACAATGAGTCAGATGGGAAATGATTACCAATCTCCATTGCATAACGGTAAATTTAAAATATGTTTTCCTTTATAAAAACTCAATGGTCGACCGAAATAATAATTCATTGTTTTAGCAACATTATGGCTTCTTTTAATACGTGGTGCTCAAGTTTCTGATATAACACGATACAAATCACTGATTAGAGAAGACTACTTCGATAAGGAGGTTGAGTTTGAGTCTAAAATTCGTGGTATTACAATAAGCACTGATCTCTAATAAACACTGGATTGGGTTTAGGTCGCTGGAATGCGGCCCCAATTGAGCGTCGCCATCTTGGCAAAAGTGAGGTTCTGGTTCAATTGGTGACATATGTTGGTAACAGTTCAGTATGGTGTTGGGACGCAATTTTTAAATCATGGTGTTCAAATGCATGTTCTGCGGAAATAAAGCCGATTCATTAAGAAATTTGACGCTGCACAAGTAAGTTATGATAACAAATTTGAGTAATATATAAAATTTAATATAAAATATATTGCTCACAAAATTAATCGCTGGACTGCAAATTTGTGCTTACTTACGAACAATAAAATCTTGATTATTAAATGTATTATTATTCTCCTATCATGTGTAGTAGATATTCAAAATTATTTGTTTTGAATAGACAATATTATCGCATTAATGCACTTCATTTATTCATATAGGTAAATTCATAGTTTTAAATTTTAGGTAACAAAAATTTAGAAAACTATTGAACGGATTAAATAATACTAAACTACAATGTTTAAAAAATAGTTAAAACACTGATACTAAAAAGTTCACAAATATTTTTAACTATTAATAAATATTTCAAATATTATAACAATTTTTAACTTTTGTTGATTATTGCTGTATGTATTTTAATATACATTGAGAATAATTTCTTCATCTTGCATTATACTTTGAATTTCATCGAGTGTCTTCTATAAGTGTTTTGAATTTGCCACCGAATAGGAACACAAAGCCTCAGTTTTACTGTCAAGGCCGCCGTTCAACCGGGACCGCTTTCAGATGCCAGAATACGGTCTAAACCCAATCCAGTGTTATATAGAGATCAGTGACAATAAGTTACAGAAAAATACAATGAATAATATAATAATTTTTTAATTTGTTAGTTCACTACACATCATTATTTAAGTTATCTTTACATGAAAAAGACAGTGAGATACGAGCTAAAATAGTTTTTACACGCTTCAGCCTGTACTAAAATAATGTCTGTCACATTCGTATTGGGTGAAATGTGTGATTGATATCTATCTCATATTTATTTGATTCTGTGTTGAGAATATCAATTAAAATAATATTACAGTAAGTTCAAATATCGAAAACAAAAAATATTTGACTAAATCAGGTATTTCATATTCCGTTGATCGAACTTCCAAATGAAGCTTTCGATAAGTCTGATTGCAGGGCGTTTGCTGGATATGCGAACGATTAAATTTTTAATCACGTTTGTTATCAAAGCGAAATACGGTAAATTATATATTTTTACCTATAATTGAATCCTTCGCAGACGAATCGCTTCTCTTCCTGGCATTCTCGTTGACAATCTTCAACTCGTTCACATGGCAAGGCTCGCCGGATGAAGCTTCGCGCAATTCGCTTGCCGGCCAAGATACGCCGGTAACATGCTGCAACATACAAATCACGTGCTAAACAACTTTCTTCTATGTCTAATTACACTGTCAACAACTTATAACATACATTGTCATTTCTCATGTCTTGTATGTCATTTTCTGTAACTAGTTAATTCATTTTTTACGCCATAGACGGCCTATTATAGTCAATGGTATTAAGATGAAAATTCCGTTTCACTATGTCAGTCCAAGTAAAACATAATTATATATTATTACACATTTGCCAATGCAATATGCAACTATTATATTTTAATTTCAGTTTCATTGTTGATTATACTGTATTTTCATTATTTTTTCATATGACAAATTTATGAACATGATACAATACAAATAAAGCATGCACTATTTTGTATTATATTACATTTGCATATTATAGAAATACCATTGACCTACATAAGAATAATGCATAATTATGCTACGTAAGGTCAGGTTATTCAATAGTATATTATAATTGTACTACAAGCATGAAATGATACTTATTTCTTATGATATAGATAGTACAAGCAATAGAGACTTTGAAATGAAAATTTGGGTAAAGGTATTTAATAAGATGTACAATAACATATCATAGTAATGTCACGTGGAATGCTGAAAAAGTTTGGAAAATGGAAATTTAACCTAAAAATATCAGTTTTTCACAAAAAGCTTGGAAATTATGCGCTAAGGGAAAATAGTTTCATACAAAAGTTGTAGCTGATATAATTCTGTAATTTTGGTTTTTTGAACGATTCTAGGATTATAATTTGCTGGGAAATGATACATGATTTTTAAGAAAATTTGTTTATTCTTCAATAAAATTATTTTCTAGGTGATTGTTTAATATATATATAAATTATATACTCTATTACATTTTTTTGAAACTTTTTCAAAAATAATGCATTATTTCAATTCAATTATTTATTTATCTATTTATTTATTGACTTATTTATCTATTCTTGTACTTTCACTATTAATTATTTATCATCCACTATTTTATTTTTTTCTAGTGCTATAGGTATCGTTGTTCAAAATTTTTCAGATGATACTTATTGAAAATTCTGACTGCTTTTAGTGCTAACAGTCCTTTTTCTCAGTGGAATTCGTAAACTTTTATTGCTGGTTTTATTCATAGATTCCTTATAGTCCGTGAGACAGCGCCTAAATTTTTTGTTGATTACCGCTCATTTGAAACTTTGTGAGTGGCTTCATTGTGATGAGTCCGACAACTTTTTCATTTAGCAAAATTCTAGATTTGGGGGCGTTTTCCAGCGAGGGCCAATTAATTGAAAGAATATTGCTGTAATACTGATCTGTACACTAATCGAAAGATTTTTTGATAATAAAATGAAGGAAAAATATTGTCCGACATGAATATTGAGGCTACCGTTGAAACCGACAAGCCGCACTTGTCATAAGTATGTTGGTACTAATGGTAAGTATGTTGGTACTTATGACAAGTCGGACTCACCGGTAGCCTCAATATTCATGTCGGACAATATTTTTCCTTCATTTTATTATCAAAAAAATCTTTCGATTAGTGTAAAGATCAGTATCACGGTAATATTCTTTCAATTAATTAGCCCTCGCGGGTAAACGCCCCCAAATCTAGAATTTTGCCTAATGAAAATGTTGTCGGACTCATCACAATGAAGCCACTCACAAAGTTTCAAATGAGCGGTAATCAACAAAAAATTTAGGCGCTGTCTCACGGACTATTATACAAGTTACTTAGAATTATATACTGATACGTTAATGATTCATAAATAAACAATTGTATCAAATTCATTGGATTTCGTTCTAATGTAAAGTTATTATGATTTTCAATATTTTATTTTGCAACCTTTGGAGTGAATTTTTATGGTTACTGATAACTCCTCCCCAAGCAATTATACCATATTATGTAATAATGCTATTGTAGAAATTAAAAAAATCAAAATGAAATTCTGACAGATCAGTCCGAAAAAGTGAAAACTGGCAGATATGTCTAAAAAAGTGAAAGTGTAGGCTGCAAAAGGGACCATAGAATCCCATTCTGTTATGATAATTTAAGGGTCAAGATTCAAACTTTGTGATTATATCGTATTGAAATTTTCTAGTTTATATGAAAAACTGCGAAGGAGAAAAATTTATTTTTATTTTCTTGAAATATTACTCGATATTAAAATTCACAATACCGTCATTTGTCATTACTCTTACACCAATAAAAATAGCTTCTCATTATGTCAATAGAACATTCCATTGTATTTTTGAAAATCATTTGTATCTAATGCAACAAGTTCACAAGCTACTAATAATGAACATACTGTCAACAAACCACTAAATATTTCAGAACTTTATAATTTGATTACTGAACAAAGTGCAAACAAAACAAGTTGAAGAAGGCAGCACTTTGCTGTCAGAAACGTTGTGTTTCTAATTATTTATATATTTATATTTGTACGTATGTTCGTGCGTGCGTGCGTAACTCGCAATCTCAAAACTGGTTGAACGTATAATGTTGAAATTTTGTATTTAAGACTGGTATAGGGTCTAGTTGTGCACCTCGCATTATTGTTCCAATCGTCTGTACCGGAAGGGCACTTTACTTGAAACTTTTTCCGAATTTTTCTAATAAATCCATAATGATCAACCGTAGGGTGTTGAAATTCAGTATTTGAACTTGATGTTGTATTAGAATGGTTATCTGCTATTTTTGTAAGAATCGGTCAGGCCAGAAGTGCACTTTACTTGAAAACTTTTTTGAATTTTTTGTATAAATATATGTGGAAAGATCCGCCATAGCATATTGAAACTTCATATGAAGAGCTTCTATAACATCTTATTGTACATCTTGCACTATGATTGCGATCGGCTAAGCCGGAAGTGCACTTTACTTGAAACTTTTTTTTAATTTTCCGCATAAATTCAGAATGATCAGCCATATGATACTGAAATTTAGCATTTGAAATTGCTGTAGCATCTGAATGGTCATCTTCTATTTTTGTAACAATCGGCTGAGCCGGAAGTGCACTTTATATGACAGACTTTTTGAATTTTCCGCATAAATTCCAAATAATCAGTCATAGAATATTTATATTTTGTATTAGGCACTTTGATAATATCTAGCTGTACACCTTGCATTATGATTGCTATCGACTAAGCCGGAAGAGCACTTAATTCGAAACATTTTTTGAATTTTCCGCATAAATCCAAAACGATTGAACGTAGATTGTTAAAATTCAGTATTTAGCACGATTATACCGTCTAGATGAGTAGATGCTCATATCCTATTTTTATTGAGATCCACCAAGCCGGAAGTGCACTTTACTTGACAGTCTTTTGAAATTTTTCGCATAAATTTGAGACGATCAGGTGTAGAATATTGAAATTTGGTATTTTAGTCTGCTGTAGCATCTGAATGATTGCCTACTATTTTCATAACAATAGACTGAACCGGAAGTGCACTTCAGTAGGAATTTATTTTTTAATTTTGCGCATAAATTCAGATCTCTTGGCAGTCGTAGAATTTTGAAAATCAGTATTTAGGAATGTTGTAGTATAAGAATAGTGGCCTACTGTTTCCATAGCAACCGACTTGGCTGAAAGCGCATTTTACTTGACAGATTTTTAGAATCTCTTGGGTGAATCTAAAACGATTAACTGTGGAACGATGAGATTTTGTGTTTGATTATATATATCCAATGATATATATGATCAAACACAAAATCACATCGTATTATATATATATATATATATATATATATATATATATATATATATATATATATATATATATATATATATATATATATATATATATATATATATATATATATGTATATACAGGGTGTAACAGAAATAAGTACATTAATTTTAACCAGTTATAGTTCTTGTCAAGCCTAACAATTTTTCTTAGTAACTTTTTCCCGAATTCTCATCTTTTTTTAGCATTTTTTATCCCCTATAATTTAACGAGTCGTTCAGGTGCATAGTTATCGGATCTAGTAGCAGTTGCAATAGAACAATAATTGATTTTGACATGTGTGAGTTATCAATTCCTTACAATAAATTCTGGAATAGAACAGATTATAATTTATTAATTCTGTGTACGATTTCATGGGCAGTTTGGGATTAGCTTAGCTAATTTATTTGGAACGATCTCCAAATTGTCATTTTTCACTAAAAATTGAATTATTGTGGTTATGGTAATGTATTTAATGTCAAAATATTATGCACTTATACATTACGATGAGAATACCATGGAATATTTAGAACCTAACGTTTATCTGGAACGTAACACAGCAGATGAGATGAATGAAATACATCAATTTATGAATGAAGCACCTGTGTATTAGTTTTTCTCATATTATTACAAACTTCACACTTCACACTCAGGTCGTTTCACTAAAGTATGCGCCGTGAATTGATCTGCTGAATAAGCAAAATATTATATCATATATTTCAGAAAATATTAAAAATCAATTACCAAATTCAGTTTGATACATTTATAGGTTATATTTTCTGTTCTTCGAAAAAACAATCTCCAAAATTTCATGTAGCAATATTTCTATCGAATTATTCAGTGAATTAATTAATTTAGAATTACATTCCATTCAATATTCTACCGTTTTCTTTAAATAAATCGTTGAATGATTTACTCTTTATGTTTCTGATGAAGTAGGTTAGGAACAGCAACTAATTCTCGAACTGCTAGTAGATGGCAGCACAGTCTGACTCTCCTGACACAGTGACACAGTTTCAGACAATTCAAATCAGCTGATTCAAATGCAATGAACTTGTGCAGACAATCTTATGATTAAGAAATGTACTATCCGAAAATATACGTGAAATCCCTAAATAAAAATCAAACTTCTTAAAAATGACATAAAAATACGACTAAAAGACCAAATTGTTGATTGCAGAGACAAATTCAGTCTTTCTTCCAACATATACAAAAATAGAATAATCGAGGTGAGCGAATAACAATGTATTGCCAAAATACTAATATTTTTCCAGTTTCAAATGAATGATTGACAATCGACAGCTGTCATTCTTCCAACAAATGAGGAACATTCAGTTTGAACCATAGGCGCACTATGAAATTTTTGACAAAACTTTGATGAATTTTTACTCTGTATCCAGAGGATTCACGGAAAAAAGTTATCAGGAAAAATTGTTATGCTTGACAAATTGCATCACAGGTTAAAATTAATGTACTTATTTCTGTTACACCCTGTATACCCAATGATGTACAAGTAAGTCACGTGATGTTCACGTCAGATTTTTTAAATCTTTTTCAGCAGCGCTACTAAATTGTGAAGCTTTCAATTTATATAGAGCTGAACCTCCGTATATAGCCTCAATGGATGAAAAAAATATGAGTGTGTCTGAGATCATACGGTCGCACTTAAAACTTCTATACAAATAGAAGAGTCAAATTAGCGTCAAGAACAGGCTTTCAGGCCGATCTCTGAGGGATACAATTTTTTTTTTGCACAGAATGTTTCGTCAGGTGCCTTAAAATTTGAAGAACTGACTCAGTGCCCAGAAATAGAAATATATGTGATGTGCCCAAGGAAATTTTCAATTAAAAAATCTCTGCTATGCTATGTCTACTTATACCACTACAATCTTCATAGGGTATGGTGATATAAAATATAGAATAAGATAGTATAGGGGACCCAATTTAATTGTTCAAACAGAGAGATATCGACACTAATATCGACACTATAAGATACAGTAGTTCGTTAAAGTACAAGTGAAAATGAAAATATTTTTCTCCAACACTGTTTTGGAATTTGCATATTCCATAACCAAAAATTAAGTTGGAACGAATGACATTCCAAAAAACCGTTTAGAATGATTCCGTATGCCTTTCAGAATGATTCCGTAAGCCTTTTGAATCATTTCAACGAATCAGAAGCTGTTAGTTTGGTTACTACCATGGTTACTTCCTAACAATTCAAGTATTCATATCTGGATTTGACGTTTGACATTTAATAATTTTTTAAGTTTCCTCTGAAATATTGGTGAGTCTCCAAAACCTTGTTAGAGAAAGTATAGTCTACAACATGTTTGGAATGGCGTATTCCACACTCGCGAACCGTAATCCTCGCCTTCGGCTCGGTTTACAAACTTTTCGCTCGTTCAGAATATAGGCCATTCCAATACTTATTGTAGAATATACTATTCTCCAACACTGTTTTGGAATCTGAATATTCCATAACCAAAAATTATGTTGGGACGAATCACATTCCAAAAAATCGTTTAGAATGATTCCGTATGCCGTTTAGAATCATTTAGACGAATCAGAAGCTGTTAGTTTGGTTACTACCATGGTTACTTCCTAAAAATTCACGTATTCATACTTGGTTATACGTTTGACATTTCATAATTTTTTAAGTTTCCTCTGAAATATTGGTGAGTTTCCAAAATCTTATTAGAGAAAGTCTAGTCTACAACATGTTTGGAATGGCGTATTCCTCACTCGCGAACCGTAATCCTCGCCTTCGGCTCGGTTTACAAACTTTTCGCTCGTTCAGAATATAGGCCATTCCAATACTTATTGTTTCTAAGACAGCTGCGTGGCGTTGCGAGAAAACTGTTTCATTGCTGTCATAGTTTTATTCATCTTTGATTTTCTTATTATTCCTCTTCAAAATGAAAACAATTTGAGTTATTTTATGGATTTTTTTGATGAATTGGAAAAAGATCAATGAAGCAAATTCTTTCTCAGAAGACGGCATATTTTGGTTATAGATATTTCTGCAGACATCTATGACTGTAGAAAAATAAGATCCATCATTTCATGCTCGTCTCGTAACTTATTCACATTCATATGGAATGATCTCCATTCCGCACTTGTATCGGAATATCCTATTCTCTAATACTATTTTGGATAAGTATTATGTTGGTATGTGTTATTCCAACAAATCGTTTGGAATAATTTCGTACGCTGTTTAGAACCATTCCATCATTATCTTAAATGAACCATAGAAGCTGTTTATTTGGTTACTATGGTTACGTCTCAACAATTCAGGTATTGATTTCCAGCTTTGCGTTCCTCGTTTCAAAATTTCAAAAGTTTTTTCTGTATTCTTGGGAAAGTATAGGCTACAACATATTTGGAATGGCGTATTCCACACTCTCAAGCCATAGATTTCTGCTTTAGCTCAGATTATGAGCTTTCCGCTTGATTGGAATAGGAAGTCATTCCAATACATGTTGTAGAATATACCTTTCTTGCACGAATTTAGCTAATTTGTAGCAATTTCAAATATTGCTCAAATTCAGGAAACCAACGAAAATTAAATAAAAAGTTACTACTGCGTTCATCACTTTTCGGACTTATTACTGCCTTGATACATTTTGACATATTGTCAACTGATGTTTAGCAACCATCATGGCTCCAAATTTTTTGGGAACGAACACGAAACTTTAAAACTTTTCTTGTGATCTATTATCTAAGCTTCTTCTTCATGATATACTATTAGGTTTCGATTGGCAAAAGATCTATAATACTGGAAGTCTATTTGAAGAATAGAATATTGTTTTCCAATTTTCATCATCCTACGATTCAAATCGTATGACAAGCGGCATCATCTTGTTGAACGGACGTTAATGTAGTTAGCAACGGTCATGGTCCCATCTACAAAGTGTGATTCTACTGTAGCTGACAGGAATTCCAGGTCATCATGAAAGTCAGAAACAACTTTATTTCTAAGGCTAACTAGTATGATTTTTTCTGGAGTCCTCAAGATTTGGCTTTGACTACCACCAACGAAAACTTTAAATTCAACCTCTTTATTTCATAGTAAGGGCTGACGGAGCTACATTTTATGTAATGATTCATTCCCTTAGCAAGTAATGGGAAAGCTAGATTTAAAGTTTGTGTTGGTAATAGTCTAAATCGAGTCATAAAGACTCAAGAAGAATTCCATTACACAAATTGCTTCAAACTGCGTGATTGTTTGGGGATCCATATATGCCAGAGAGGTTGGAAAATTGTACTTCCGAAAATTGAACAGACGCGTTTGAATAATATCAAATATATATTTCTTTCTGGAAGTTCTTTTCTCAAAGATGGAATAGTAGGAGACTGGATGTTAAAAACAGTATTTTAGGTTGAAAGTGGATGTCTAGTAGTCCAGTTCTTTCACTTATCGTGTTCAGATGATTGTTAAACATTAGTTGATGCATTTTTTGAGAGATTTTGTTAGTTTTGTTCCCAAAAAATAAGAGAAAATTCAATTTCAATCTCAAAGACTAATGTCAAATCAGTTAATCACCAGCATCATTGATCTATTGAACATGAAAATTCTTAGTTTGAATTGAAATATCAAGTTCAAAATGTCAAAATTCCACGTGATCGCGGTGGCAGACAAAAATATTCGAACTTGGCTCACAAAAGAATCCTTTTACAGTAAGAATTAGCCATGAAACGATAACAAAGATTTCCAGGTAGCCAGCTCTTCGTCTATCATGTTATAATTTTAGTTGTTCTTCAATTTAACTTGCATGAGTTCTAATTTCTAGATTTCTTATAGAGTTAATAATTAGCTGTGTTCTATTGAACCCAGCTGTGGAATAAATGACCTCTGAAGATTAGCAGGTGTATCAAAAGAAGCTATAAGTATTATATAATAGTTTTCTTGATTCTGCTCACAGCTACAGGGTTGTACAAGAGAGCAGAATTTGTTTGAGTGTTCAGTAACACGATATGTTAGAAACGATCGTGGTACAGTTTTCCTCGATCGTTTTTCTCCGAGCCGTTTTCTTCGGTCATATTTCCTCAGGCATATATTCACCGCAATATATATTTCTCTGAGTATATTTTTCTCTAAATATATTTTGGAGCTGGAACAATTGGGAACTAACAAAAAAACCTACCGATGACATAACCTAAGTCTAGCTTATTAGGTAGACTGATATTTGATGAAAAAGTTCTATAAAAATCTATCATCAGATTGCAGCGCCACAGTAACCGCAGAGATTCCAAGAATAGTACTGTATTGAAGCTAGGTTTAGACTACGTTTCTGGTAGGTTTTTTTTTCCAAGCTTACCTCTCCACTTGTAATTATTTTTCCCATCATCCTCATGTTAAGTAATGAATTGAGCTGAATTCCAATATGAGAGAAAATAATTAAGCGGAGAAAAAAGGACCCGAGGAAAAATGTACTCAAACGGTTTCATGACTCTCATTGAATAATCGGTGAAATATCGGTGAACCAGTATTTCTACCTAATTACCGGTAATTAAAAAAATCAGTAAATCTGCAAGTCTTTGCCCGAAAATAAAATATATATCTCGGTGAATGATTTTTTTTCGAGATTTAACTAAATTTGCATATCTTACATTTCTCGAGATAGTCATGCCTAAATAGTTTCATCAAACATACTTAAGAAAATTTTATCTTACGATGGCTCTAATGACGAAGCTAGCCTTACAAATATTTGACCTTTTGAGTCATTGATTCAGCAAGAAGTTATGAAAAATTCACGGTCAATTAAATGGCTAAGCTATGGCTAGGTTAATAATTGTAGAAACAAAATAATGTATCAATACCTCTAGCATCCTCAACTATGATAATCCTAGTAGCATGATTGAGATCTAGCAGCGTAAGTACGCACACGCACGTCACGTATATCGTAAGCGCTTTACACATCCTTCACTTCATAATCTTATCACTGCATCTGTGATCAATAGTTTCAAAAATCTATTTGATCTTCTTAATCCTTTCGAATTTCGAGAAGAAACCAGGCACTGAATGACTATTTTATATTTAATATATCACAAGAAATGAACACTTTAAAGATGTAAGAACACAATTGTATGAGATTATCGCGGAGTGAGAAACCGCACTCGCGCTACTGACCGAGTGAGGCACCGCCCGCCCACGTTATATGCATTCCATTCAAGGATACGCTATTCATCTCCGCTACTACACCTACTATCTACTGCGACACCGACGTCCAGCGTCTACTACCGTCGTCTCGCTTGTCTGGTTGCTCCGTTTCAATGTGATGAGAGCGCGGAAGGACGTCGCGTTCAATTTACCAAAAGATTATTACTTTTTAATAAGGAAATTAACTAGAAGAGCATTTGTTTGGTACTTGAAATAATTATGGCTAAACACATTAAATGACCACTCATTTTGTTTGTTGAGACAGCTGACATAATCTGCACAAAAATAGCAACAATTTAATAAGATGATACAGTGTGTCGCATATCAACTGAGAGCTCCTTAATAACAACTTTTTTTTTTAGTATTCATATCTGAATATGCTGGCTTTGTAATCCAAAGGTTATTGAATCAAATCCCACTGATCGACGTACAAATAAGTCAGTGAGATTTTCACTGAATTATAATATACTCTGTAGCATACTTCTCACAAGAAATAAAAGTACCCGTGGATTGACGACTGGTTACAGCCCCTCATGAGTGAAGGGAATATCAGACTATAAATATGCACTATGAGTGTGACATTTCGGATTATTATAGACTTTGTTTAAAAAATGGAAACTATCGAATAAAAGTTAAAGTAGAATGAAATTTCTTAATTCAAAGATATGAAAGTTGAGAGGATGTACAATAATAGGTCTGCAAGACTAGGACTACCAACCATCCTTTTTTCCTAGGACACTGTTCTCTTTTCCAGGTTATTCAGACTCGTCCAGAGATACTTTTGAATGACGTCCGGAGTTTTAAATAATTTTGAGAGCTGGTATTTATTTCAAAATAAGCACTCAAAGTCTGAATAAAATTAGTTTATGGGATTTTCAGATGAAATAATGTCAGCGTGAATATTACAGAGAAATTTCGATTCTTTTATCTTTTAGAAGTAGATATATGAGTTCAAATAGTGATAGCTTTATAAAGTTATAAGGCATGGATACTAAATTAATTTGTTTGTTCTAAAATTGAAAATATATATACATGATAATAGGAATATAATCTAATTTCAGTGTTTGTCTTAATTTTCGCGCATTTTTGTCTGCATTCGAGGCTAGGATGTGAATATCCGAAGTTTCTGTTTATAAATCTTGAGTTTCAACATTTTGTTATGAAAATTCTGAGAAAGACAGACCAGTTGACTATTGAGTGAGAGTTCGCGAGAATTTAGTCGCAAACGACGGCATATTATAGGATATCCCATAGATTTCTTCATACTGTTCAAAATATTCTGATCAAATAAAAAAAAGTCAGAATTAGTGCGGACGGAGTAGAATCGGAGCATTCATATAGAATAGACCAGAAGTTGTTGTGAAGCCTAAAGAAAAAATAACATAAAATAGCTTAACAAACTGTACTTGTATCAATCAGAACTCAGAAATTGTATTTTTCATATTATTTCCGCGACCTGTATAATAGAGGAAGTATTGTATTCGAGATTTTTTGACAGTTCGAGATTTTGTTAAATCTCTACGTTTTAGACCTTACTGAACCCAAAAAACATAATTCCAAAAGAAAATCAGTCTGTCTGCCGGTTTGTCTGTCTGAAGTCTGTCTGAAGTGTCTGAAGTGCTTTCATAACATGAGAGCGTGTTAGTTTTCGAGTGAAATTTAATATTCAAGTTTTTAGTGAAAAGCTAGATTTGAGTTTGTTAATGAGCTTTTTTCAACTAGTGGTACCAGAATTTTACTTATAGAAATCTTCAGCTTTTTTGCGTTTATTTTATAAAATAACTGAAATTGTCGTTCAATAATTTAGCACAGTGTTTATCCGGAACATTTTTCGAAATTATCAGTGATTCCGTTTGTTATTAAAATTTGAATTATAATGAAATTAGTTATATTTTTCTGAAACAAAGAAATAATGAGAATCATCATGTGAAGTTATATAATCATTGATCATATTTGAGAATCACATGTTCGTCAATTGTTTTTCAAAATAAGTAAAATGGTTGTATCGTGTTCGATATCAAATTAAAACTCCTGCAAGAATAATTTTAGTAGAAGTGTCAGAAGAGATATTTCAACGATTGTCAACTGTTTTTTTCTTACAAGTTAGTATCAATTTGAAGCTCTCGGAGAGATAAAACAAATATAAAATAAATAATCAGTTGCCGTGAGTGTATTTTAAAAGATACACTCACGGCGTTTAAATGCTAGAACTGATTGTACTAATGAATAAAGACACCAAAAATCTGGAAAAAGGACACTTTATTTTCAAAAATGTAACCGCTATCTCTCACTTTAACAATGGCAGCTGTCACTTTGACAATGACAGCTGTCACTTTGACAATGACAGCTGTCACTTTGAAATATGTAATTAATTAATGCGATACTATAAACTTATAGAGCAGCGATGGAACAGGTCATGAAATTTATGGCCACAGAAGTTTTTTTCGAATTGAAGAAGACCAGTATATCTTTCATATAAATGACGTGTATATTATTAGTGAAGTTATTTGATGATTCAATTTCCTGGTAGTTTTATAGCAGTTTTATATTCAGATGTTCTTGAATTGTTTGATCCAAAGTTAATCGGAAATGAAATTTCGAGAAGAGGTAGGTGTACTTTCTTGTTGGGGGTGAATACATCCTAATTCAGGGGCTTCGAAGAAGGAGAACAAGGACCTCGAATAGACTGTCGAATCCTTTTCCAATAAATATTCAATAACGCTTATTTGGTCCAAGTACCCGCCTAGTTAAAGAAGATTGAAAATGTTGATTTTCAAGTAAAAAACATTGATTTTTCAAATGTCTATTTGATAATAGGTAGTTATTGACTCGTATTTCTGAATTAAATTGAAGTAATATATTGCAGAAACTAAATGATGGTTGCATCCTCAATTTTAAAATAAGAATAAATTTCATCGGTAACGTGCGTAGCTCCGGAGTAGATAGTTAATCTAATACTTTTATTGCAGATAATGGAATAAACAACGTGAACATTTAACAGTGGATGCGTCCATAAATGAAAGTTTCGTTAAAACAAACAGTTAAAATTTCTACGAATGTCACGTACATAGTTTGAAGTTCAGTGCCTCAGTAAGTTTATATCTTTCAAATTTCTTTATATGCACGACTTACGACTGTGAGATTGCTCCAAATACTTTAACCCATATAACGGTAGTATAAGTACAGCAAAACCTTAGATCATTCATATTCATAGTATCTAGATAGAAGGAGTCATCACACTATACATATTTGCGAACGGTTACGCCAGAAAGAGATGAAAATATAGGTTACGTACCACGTGCACCGAAAGTACTCTATTGCAGAGTTAGATTATGCTCCGAATGTTCTTCATTCCAAATCATGGTAACAATTTTCATTAATTCTCAGTTGACAGGGAGTTAATGGATATTTTTGTCCGCTGGGTAAAAATAAATAAATTGTGGGTCATGGATGCCTTTGGAACTCTTTTATTTTATTGGTATATGTCAAATTAATATCTGAAAGAAATTTATATTATAGGAGGTGTTTGTTATAGTGTGTGCATTTATTGTGCACGGGATAGCACAAAAAATGTGAAAAATATCAATCAATATAATAAATCATGTGAGTTATGTTTCATTGAATTAGTTTACTGTAATGTGATCGCAATTGCAAAAATTTGTGCGTCAAACTGATAAGATAGTTTCAATACATCCAAATTTATTTAAAAAGTTCAGTTATGGGGGTACTTCGGTGTACGGTGTATCGTATGCAACACGGACACTGAACAACTATTATTATTGTCACGGACAAATTTGGCTGCGCGGAGCTACGCTTTGGGCTTAACCCTCGTCTTCGCCTCGTGCTTCGCCCTCGCCTTCGCCTCGTATTTCACCCTCGCCTCTGCCTCTGGCTTCGCCCTCGTCACTACCGAATGCAGCAGACAAACCGGAATTTGATTGCTGTCACGTTTGCGCAGTTCATTTTTCCAGCTTTCTTACAATATATCTTCCATCTCTTTACGTCGTAACCGTTCGCAGTTTCTTTCATCTAGATATTATATATATATATATAATCCAAGAACAAAACATCCTTTTCGCGAATCGACATCTAAAATCGCGTCTTTCCTTCGATCACCATTAAAAATAGGGTTTACTGACAATTTACAGGTAGGAAAATAATATTTTGTAACTTGAGCCGGAATGTGTTTCTGTCGAAAAAATTCATCAATTTGATGCTTCTTTTAATTTCGTGATATATTCTTAACCTATTAAGCTGTATATTTGATTACACTTAGCTTGAAATTCTCCCATTCTTAAATAGTATAGATATTTCTTTTTCTCATCTCCTTTTCTTTTCACTCAGATATTTGAAACATTTTTGTAACACGTAAAGTATCCTATTACTGGACTATTTTCAGCTTCGGAAGTTCTCAACACCAAACCTGGGGAACAATTATTATCATTGAGTCCCTATTAACAGTGAATCAATGATCATTATTTCCCTGCTGAGAGGAAAAAAATGATAATTGTTAATCATTGGAAATTTGTTATTCAATTGTTATCTGTGAAGTTAAAATTTGGAAAAAAAAGTTGTATTGTAAGATAAATGTTCGTTCTAGTGTTTGCATTTGCATTACACAGAACATGTGAAGAGCAGAATGGAATATCAATCAATAAAATAAATCGTTTAAGCTATGAGTAAAGAAGCTTATGTGGTGGTAGCATTACTAGTAGTTTGCTCGAGAAGCAATTGTGAGTGAAAATGTGCTAAAGCTGTATGTGATATTGATAAGAGAGATGTTAGGTATGAATTGATGCGTTTAAAGATTGAAAAGACGCCTGGGTTGGATGGTTTAATGAATGAAATGTTGAAGTTTGGCGCTAAAAGGGTGTTTGAATAGTTAGCTTATTTGTTTAGATTCTGTATGAAACATTATGTGGCTCCCGACGATTGGAAAAAGGTTGTTATTTTGTTAATTGTTGGAGAAAATTTTAATTCGTAAAGTGCGAGCCATATCAATTTCTAAAATAAGTGATGTGCAAGAAGGGTCTCTGCCTGAAAGAGGATGTGACGATAAATAATTTTCTGTTCGTTTGATTGTCCAAATGTCACTTGGGAAGAATAAAATGGTGTTCTGTGTCTTTCTCGATCTCAGATAAGCGTATGATAGTGTTCTTCGAGAGGAATTGTGGAATATGCTTGTTGAGTATGGTATAAATGGTAATTTACTAAGTACGATTCGTGCGTTGTATGAAGAAAGTACAGTTGCTGTTCGGATGGATGGTAGAATAAGTGATTGGTTGAGCATTGATATCGGTCTGAAACAGGGTTGTGGTATGTCTCCGTGGCTTTTCAATTTGTTTATGGATGTGTTATCACGAAAAGCAGAGATGGTGTACATATTTGTTAGCGTATGCGGATGATGTTGTTGTTTTGAATTGAAGTGAAGAAAAATTGGAAAGAATGATTGATAGAATATATGAAGTTTGAAAAGAAATTGATCTTAATTTGTATGTTGATAAATGTGAGGTTTTGGTGTTTGAAAGAAGTAAATCGGTGATTGATTGTAATACTTTGGTGAATGGTGTGAGATTGGAATAAGTGGAAGAGCTTGTGTATCTGGGCAGTGTGATGTCGAATGATGGAAGAATTGATAAGATGATTGAAAGAACAGTATCTGCTGATTGTAAGATTTTGGGAGTTTTATGGATGTTTGCACTATATATGAATGTTTCAAGGGGTACAAGATTGAGTATATATAACGGAGTACTTGTACATGCATTTATGTATGGTAGAAGCACAAACTGCTGTGGGAATGAAATTGTTGCGTGGTATATGTGGGTATACTAGAAGCGATCGAATGCGGAATAAATTGATGTATGAGGAATGATACATTTGGAAAAATGTGGTAGAAAGAGTGGGTATGAGTCAATTACGTTGGTTTGAGCATGTGGAATGAATGTCGGATGAAAGTTTTTAAAAAAGATTTATGTTGGTGAAATCAAAGGTAAAAGTGGGAAGAATAAACAAGCTTGTATGAATAGGATAATGAATGCGAATGAAGCAAAAGAAGTGTGTTTAGATAGAGGTATTTGGCAAAGAATGATTGCTAGCCGAATGTTAAGTGGGGCTTATGCCAACCTCATTTTGAGAAGAAGGCGTGATGTATAATATGTATGTACGTATATATGTATAAGTTATGTTTTGTAGTAATAGATTGCTGTAAATGTGATTGTAATTTCAAAAATTTGTTCGTATAATCAATAAAATAGCTTCAAAGATGCAAATAAATTAGAAAAATTCAGTAATGGGGTATTTTATTGCACTTGTTACAAAAATTATCGTATACAATATGGACACTGAACGACCGTCATTATTGTTACGGGTGAAGTTGGCTGTTTTTTCGCGTGCAGTCTACTTTAGCCTGGACAATAATGACGATCGTTTGGTCCTTGTAGCGTAATATACTATTATTTAACACCGATCCATAATAGCCCTATTATGATGGCTGTTTAAAATGAGCAATATCTACCATAAGTCATTCAGTGAGAACAGAGAAGTCAGGTTTAACACAATACGTTCCAAAACAATAATCTTATGGTTACGTTGTAATTTCTATGTTTAACTTATAGTATCCAAATGTCTGCTGGATATCAAACTGAACTTCATTAAAAAACACGATTCAAGTCGTTCGATGAGATAAAAGTTTAGCAAAAAATAGTGTAGGAAATGTAATTATTTACTCAAGAATAGTATCCACGCAGCCTGACAGATCAGTGGCTAAGTTTTCTCTTTCATGATCAATATACAGGGTGGAATGTGAAATTGGAAACACCTTTTTTCTCGGAAGTTATTATAGATACAAAAAAATTGTTCAAATAAAATTTTTTGTACTTTTGATAAGCTAACTGAATTTGTGTGAATTTGGTGGAAAAAAATTATTCTCGTGGATATTGCCATATTTGTACTTTCTTCAAATGGAATTCTCTGTATATTATTGCACTAATGAATAGAAAATAGTTTTTGCTTTGAAAAAGTTCAAGGGTTTTCACCTGCTAAACTTGATAGTTTTTGAGATATTAACGAAAATATCTAAATGTTGCTTCACAAAATCAAGTGTGCGTTTAGAACTAAATTTTTTGACAGTTGAGTTATTTTGTGTTGTATTTGCGTTAAGAAAAATTGTGTTGTATACACATCATTGATATTTTTGTGTCAATAATATTACTGTCAAGTACGCGGGGAATCACACAACGTTTATATTTTTTAAATTTAAATATTTTTGCGCGCTCAGACATTTGCACATCATCATGAACGAAATGCATAGTTCAATTACTATTAAAAACAATGTACAAAATGAACAACTTTATTATCATAGTAGACCATAAAGAAGTACGGAATAAATGTTATCGAACTACACAAAATGTTCAAAATTCCCACCGTTTTCTCGGACACATAAATAAAGTCTTTTCAATAAATTTTGTTTTATATTAACTGTATTCAATTCAACAACAGCTTGTCTTATTCGCTTTTTAGTTCATCAAGTGTAGCAACGGACATTACATAAATTTTGTTTTTTATAGCTCCCCATAGAAAAAAATCTAAAGGCGATAGATCCAGAGATCTTGCTGGCCACGATGTAGGGCCTCTGTTGCCAATCCAGGAATTTGGAAATTGTTGATTCAAATACGCAGTTACATCCAATGAATTATGCGGAGGTGCACCATCTTGCTGGAATATCATTCTGCGTCTAACTGCCAATGGTATATCATCCAGATAATCTTGAAATTCATTTTGCCGAAAATTTAAGTATCTCTGCGATGTCAAAATGCCCTCATAAAAATATGGACTCAAAATAGTGTTGTTTATCATACCGCACCATACGTTAATTGAAAAGCGTATTTGAAAATTTGAAATAAATGTTAGACATGGATTCGTTTCTACGGATTGCCAATAATGTGAATTATGTCTATTTAGTATTCCATTGTTAGAGAAGTTTGTTTCATCTGACCATAAAATTGTATCTAAAAAATTAGGCTCTGCAATATTTTCCAGTATTAAGTAATTACAAAATTGTAATCTTCTCACATCATCGCCAGGATGAAGATTATGAATTTTGTAGATTTTATAGGCTTTGTACTTATGCTTTTTCAGAATTTTAAGAACCTTTGTATGTGTGGTATTTATTTCCAATGCAGCTTCTTTTATTGAATTTTTAGGGTATACATTGAAATATGCCAATACATCAACTTCTAAATTTTCATCTACTATCTCACGTGTTTTGTAATTTCTTGAAACTGATCCAGTCCTACGCAGCTTCCTCTCTAATTTGAATAAATACGAATGGTTTGGATAAAAGCGTTCCGGATACTGTTGTCTGTGTAATTGCAGAGCTTGTCTCGAATTATTATTTGATAGATAAAAACATGTTATCATATCTAACTTCTCATTGATTGAATAATCTGACATTATTAACACCAAATAATAATAGTCTGTATGCAACACATTTTTTTGTGGCGCAAATACAATACAAAAAAATGGAAGAATCATCTAGATGATGAAAGCGCATTTTTGACAGCTCATGAATGCTTGTTACCTCAGAGATTTCGCAAATTACCATCTCTCACAATTACTGAGCTTGAAATCAAGCAGTTTTGGCAAACTCACGAAACAGCAGCTTCCATTTAGTACTAGTTTCAAGTTGACAGTTTGATAGGTACATAATTTATGAATGTACAAACTCAAAAATATCTTTTATTCTTCATTGTTTAGTTATTGACTGACAGGAGGTCAAGTGCTGTACCTTAAAATTAAAATTTGCTCTTTATCAAAGCTATATAAAAAAATACACAAAAATTAAACAAATTTTCAACCAATAATAGTGATTCATTCTAACAAGCTTCAAATTTGCGTCAAACAAGTCATTGAATGAATCTCGGACAGATTTGACAACTGTACATGATAATAGTGACTCCCGCGGCAAAAGTTGTAACTAAATTTTTATCTACTTTAATAAATTTTAGTTGCCATATCCCTAATGTCATATATATCTATGGACATTGTTTCACTTGAAACAAGTAATTGAATAATTTAATCTCCCACAATCACTGAGCTTGAATTAAAGCAATTTGTGCAAACCTACGAAACAGTAGCTTTTATTTAGTACCAGTTTCAAGTCTATAAATAGTATAGTTACTGAGAACTCAGCGTCTCGCCAACCAGCCAGCCAGCCAGCCAGCCAGCCACACAGCCAAAGTGAATATAATAGCGCTTTTTTCGGAAAAATGCGCTAATAACTCAACTGTCAACAAATTTTGTTCCCAAGGCACACTTGATTTTGAGAACAGCATTTAGATATTTTCGTTAATATCTCAAAAACTATCAAGTTTAGCAGGTGTGAGCCCTGAAACTTTTTTACAGCAAAAAATATTTTCTATTTATTAGTGCAATAATATTTGAAGAAAGTAAAAATTTGGCAATATATACGAGAATTAATTTATTTTTTTACTAAATTAACACAGATTCAGTCAGCTTGGAAGATCTAGAAACTTTATTTGAACAATTTTTCGGTATCTATAATAACTTTCGAGAAAAAAGGTGTTTCCAATTTCGCATTCCACCCTGTATATCACTAAGGATACGCAAGGCGTCTAAGGCGCCCATTGAAAAGTGATGAGTCGTCATTTAAACAAAAGATATGTTTACCACAAATTAACTAACATAAAATACCTTGAATGTAAATGATGATGCTCTAGGTAAGTGATATTGATGAAATGGTTATCTGTATAAAACAAGAAAATATGAAAATTTTAACTCAACCCAAACGCGATTCGAGCTTGGTATCTGTCAAACCATAGACCAACGCTCTATGTCTGAGCCGTAGACTGCTGTAATAATTTGTTGCTGTAACTGATTTATATCTATATATCTATCTTAGAGCGTTACGGAGTCAGTGATGAGCGTAAATATATGCTAAAATTCCTTACTAGTACAATAAATTACTATTACGATATTCATGGCGTAGGACACTATAGTTATACGACTTTGTTTCTACACAGAAATTCTATAAGTAATGTTATTATTAAGATGCTTGCGATGATATACATATAAATTACTATTAATAATCCCAAAATTATTGTAATAATGAGGTTTTAGGCGATCCTAGCAAGAAAAGTGTTTCTATGACTCCTCTCGCGACCATGAAGTTACACTTTTTTGTACACATCTGTCAAATTTTACTTTTTGGGACTGATATGTCAAAAACTACTCGATGAACACTTCATATCTTCCTATGTGGGTAGCTTGATGAACTTGATAGAAGACAATAAAATAATAGTATATTATAGAATAAGGGACTATAGGTTAGCAATGGATATCAATAAAATGTTTCAGTTGCTAATTATGATGTGCTAAAAATTATAATTTAAAAAATAGTATATTATATAACGAGAGACTTAAGTGCTTGATTTAATCCTGAGGGTGGAGTTTATTGCACGAGGTATTAAAGGCACTCAAGTCATGTGTTATCCACGCTATTTTACGCACTACCGTATTATATTAAATCACAATAGTCTAAAAGTAGATTAATTAATCTTACAATTTTGACAACAACAAACGTGATACAAAAAATTGTTAAATAAATAAGCTTGCTGTCAAAAAGATGAGTGAGATATTTTAAATTAATAAGGCTGCGAAAGAGGTAACTGTAAAATTAATTTTTCAAGAATTTAGAAAATCTACGAACAACAATACGATGCATCTGTGAAATTGTGTGAATTGCGATGATACTAACACAAATCATCAATAATAAAGGTTTGAATTCTAATAAAAAAAATTCAATTTGACATTCAGGTAGATACTTTGATTATTCAGTTGTTATAGAAGAATTTGTTTACTTTACTTCAGTCCCTTGGGATTTTTGATCATTTTAGATCCCTAGGGATTAAACTCAAAAGTCAGTCCTAGAAATGAGGGATAATATTCGTCTTTTACTACCAGGAGTGTGAAAAACAATTTTAACGACGACCTAGATTTATAATTGCAATGTCTTAGGAATGAGTAAAATTTTTGGAATTTTGAATCACCTAAAAAACGTTGTGTGCATCTTCATCTGAGGTTCTTTTCTGGTCTCACCTGAATTGCAGCTTTAGCTGATGCTTCGGCAGCAAACAACAGATTCGACAAAAAAAAATATCTTAACGACCTTGATATACAGATTACTATTAGTTTAAAGAGGTTTGGTTTGAAGGACCGAAATGAAATAACGCTTATAATTGTAGATTCAATTCAATGAGGCTTAAAGATGTACGTTTCGGTTGTCAAGGCTATCATCTTCAGTATAAGAATATTGTAGGCCAAATAATTTTTATGGGAAAAAATTTATTGTCGGCTTTGTATTCATACATTGATAATAATCTTCACAAAACCAACGTTATCAATCCAGTAAGCTTCCAGTAATAAGAATATGAAGCCACATAGTGGAAAAAAAGTAGAAACAGAAATATGTGCTATCACACTGAGTGATTGGATTTGTAAAACCAACCCTTTATCAACTAAAACTTGATAATGATAGAATCAATTTCTCAGTCTATTGTGATAATACTTACGACAGGCAGAATAATCATATTGTAATGTTTATTGCTTGAAGAAATAGTTCATAATTGATAATTGAATGAAAATCGCTATTCAATAATTGAAATGTCGTGTATTTTGTGATTTGGGATGTGTGCGGAGCTGTAGGACATATTCCTCTGTTTGAGGTTTTCACGTGGTTTTCCTCAAGCCTTGGGTGAATGCCAGAGGATTTTATTCTTCTTGTTTAGGTGTGATATCCACGTTATCACATCTAGTATTCTGTATATTTTTAGTATCTAGTTACTTGCTTTGTTTTATTTTGTATCATTGTTTTCTGAAGAAGATTCTTGGTCAAAGTATCGAAACGTCGAAGTTTCAAATAAATATACAGAATTTAAAATCAAAAGTCGTTTATATTATAATAACTATTCTCAAATGACATTTTTCAGAATTATCAAAAATGAGTCAATTGAAAAGTACGAATGCTATGTTAATTTGACTCAGTATTCTAGCCCCTAAAATGATATCCAACTTTAAATTACCGTATTCATCGAACGGTTAGAAAGACGGAAACGTAACGTCAAGCTTTTAAAGTTTTTGTTCGGTACAAAACTATCCATGAAAGGGCACACCCCAACTCGGCACATTTAATCTCCCGATGGGACATCAGTCAAGGGTTGGTGATAATCCTTATGACCAACTCGGCACATCTCAAATAAGTATTTGCAGAAAAACCCATCCCTATTATCGGCTTAACACCTAAGAAAAATATAAATTAAAATGTTTTGCTTAGTAGCTATCTATTATCATTCTAACAGTTCAATCTACAACATCGAAGAAATCAATTCGCGAGATAACTACCCAACGTGGAAAACACTACTGATTGTAGAGCAACATAAATTCAGTAAATCAAATCGAAAATTTTTATCTGGTGGAGTGAAGTAGCGGTGTGATAATCGAAAGTGCAAAACATTTTTCCATATTATGAGCGAGTCCAGAGATAATGACAAAAGGGTTAATCCACGATCACGCTGAAATTATTATTTTTGTTGTATGATGCAATCTACTTATTTTTTGATTTGGTATTATTGTATGTCAAATTTTGTATGATTATAAAAAAGAAACTATAAAATTGATTTTATTTTATTTAAAAACATTAGAATGCCCAGTCCTCCTTTTGTTCAGGTACCTGAGTCATTTAATTATCATTAGAGACTACCTGCAAGTGTGCCGAGTTGAGTATTATTGCAGGTACCTGAGATACTCGTATGTGCCGAGTTGGGAAGTCATTAGCAGAGACTACCTGTAAATGTGCCGAGTTGGGAATCGCCGCCATGGAAAACTACGGATAATTATATTATTAGATACTCAAGGGCCTGGGTGATTTGTAGAGAACATATGTGAGTAAAAGATTACTAAATAATTCAAATCAATTTATCCGCAATATATACAGGGTGTATCACGGAAAGTGAAACATAGGTGTTTAACATGAGAAATCAATTTTTCCCTGAGCATTGCTCTCCTAATTATTTCGGACAAAAAGTTTCAAATGGATATAGTGAAATAGAAATTTCTGCATCCGAATCAATAAGAAAAAAATATATTTTGGCAGCCTTATAACAGCAGAAATAGAATTTGAAAATTCACAAAATTACAGCTAATCGTATAAGCCATGGAATCAGAAATAAGAGACGAGCAAAAGCATAATGCTTTATACGACAAATTATTATTATTCATTTTGACAAATTGTAATAATGTAATAAAAGATCGATATAAAAGTTATTCTCAAAAATGAATAACTATTCGAATGAAGAAAAGCTACAAATAATAAAATGGTATTATTCTGGCAATAGTTTATCATTATTATTAGATTTTTATTTAGAAAATTGATATTCACTACCTACGGAAGATATCTATTTTGACAATAATCATTCTGACCATTCTGACACTGACGTATTAAACGTTACGCTTTTGTTCGTCTCTTATTTATAATTTCATAGCTAATACTATTAAATGCAATTCCGTGAATATTCATATTTTATTTCTGCTCTCATGAAGTAGCCTAAATGATTTTTTTCTTATTAAGTCGGTACAGAAATTTTACTCTACAATATCTATTTGAAATTTTTTTCTAAGATAATTTGGGGAGCAATGCGCACAGAAAAACTGATTTCCCATGTTGAAAGCCTATGTTTCACTTTCCGTGATACACTCTGTATGTTCAGGTACGTCCGAATTAATTCAATTCAGATGTCTTATAACAACAACTAGGCTCTGACAAATCCATCATCAGTTTAATAGTAACATACAATTTGATCATAATAATGACAGGTATGCTTGAAGTCAAATTGTTGATTGTTTATTTTGAAATACGGTAGTTGCATCATAAACCTGGGCTCCTGTCAGGGTCGCTGGAAATAAATAAATCAAATTCCGACATAATACGAAATCTAGGTTATTATCATACGCTCCGTGCTCAGTAGATAGCGTAATGGCTATTTCAGCTCTTGTTAATTATTCATTACATTTTAATGGGTGTAATTACACCAAAACATTTAGGAGACTATGAGAAGGCTTAGAAAAAAGAATATTGCCCAATTAAAAATAGTTACGTTACATTACAAATCATGGCAGATAAGTATACGAAGTATTAAATAAATTTTACTGACATGATTATCATGAATTTGAATGTTTTTTACTATTTATACTAGTTTTTAAATCTCAAGCTTCAGATTATGATAACGAGAAAGAGATTACTGTAACAAAAAATTACACTTACAACAATTTTTGTCAAATTTTGAAGCTACCAAAAATATTAAAATATATTTTCATCATATACGGAATGACTGAAATGAGAATATTCTTCAACTTTCTGGTTCTAGATTTAAATGTATGAATATTGTTCATTTATGATCAACTCTGCACTTTTTTTAAACAATTTTGTTAATTCATAATACCAATACCAATAAATAAAATATCGTTTAAAAGAGGATGACTCGAAGAATTTGATAGAACAAAGCTGTGAAATCGCTCGATGCTCCTGTAATACACGCAATACTTTTGAAAAAAAATTCACACCTTTCTTATATGCGCAGTATCTGACGTACCCAGGTAGGTCAGGCAAACATTCATTTAACTATACATCTTACCTAAATATACTATTGTATAGGTTTCGTTTAATATTACGGATGTATAGTGTCGCATGACTGTCTGGGACTTGGACTTTCAGCGATTCTCATGCAAAGTCATCTCCGGCTTCAGGTGTCCACCTGAAGCTTCTTGTAGTATGAAAATAGTCAGTATTCACTCAACCATCAACCAATAAACTTCAACATTCAGTCATCTATCCAATTCAAATTCGTGTTTATTTGATAATTGTTAAAGAGTAGTAAAGTGTACACATATAGCGTAATATAAACCATTAAATACATTCAGTTGTATTATTCACGACGGACCTACACCTGAAATCCCTTATTCTCTCATACCGATACACTCGTGTCCTTTTCGTCAAAAATAAAAGGGCACAACAGTGGTCACCTCATCACAGCAGGGAGTATTGCTGACTACTGCTCAGAGCCGGATTATCTGAATTTATATAAATTGGTTCAAGTTTATGCCAAATATTTTGTTTTTATTTTTTTCATAAAACCATATTTAATACCTAGGTACAAATTGGTTTTAGCTAAATACGATTATCTGAATAACTATTTTCATAATTGCTTCACCGAATTGTTAATTGTCTGTACCTATAGAAGGCATTCAACTATTATGGGCTTATCATGTTTACCTATTTGAGCTTGTTTAACGAACATCAGAAATCAGTGTTGCATCAACAATTATTGTGTGTCAACTCTGCATATTATGCTTCGAAATATTGGATTCCATTATAAAAAAATTGATAAGCGACAAGCTATCATGATGAGGAATTGAAATATGGGAATTCAGTTTAATTACTCTTCCTCTATAGTTTCGACTCCACCTGAGTCTTCTTCAGGTGTGAAAAGATTCTAGTTTTTGAACAAATTGAACAAATTAATTTTTGAGGATGAGAATCTTCATGATATGTTTACTGATAATAATTAAATCAATGAATATATCATGAGGATTTTTGTCCTCAAAAATTCATGTATTCAATTTGATTGAAAAATAAAATCTTTTCACTCCTGAAGATGACCCAGGTGAGGTCAAAACTGTAGAGGAAAAATATTTTTTTTTTTTTTGACTGAATTCCCATATTTCAATTCTTCATCATTCAACTTACCAGTCAGCTCCATCCAACACATCCATAAATTTTCAATTAATATTAAAAAGTACCGTCCTATCATATATTTAGACGAAACTTGGTATGACACCCATGATATTGTTGGAAGAAGTTGGACAGATGATAGTAATCATTGCAAATTAGATGTTCCAGTATCACAAGGAAAAAGGATTATCATACTCCATGCCGGAAGTAACAAGGATTGGGTAAATGGTGCGCAGTTTTTATCGGGTCACAACATAATAGTTATTTATACAACAAGTGAATTAAACCACTGTTCATTTGCGAGAAGAAAGTTCAAAATCACGAGCGCATTTAGCCCGAGTGGTTTAATTCTTTGAGCAAATAAAGAGGTTTAATTCACGTGTTTGTATACATAATTTTATTCAATTTTGCGTAAATTTCTGGAACATGAAACTGAAAAACAAAGTTCAAAAAAATTAAATTGCAGTTGCAAGGGAGCTTCGTTGATATCGCAACGAGTATTTGTTTTTCAAACATTCGGGAGTGTGACTGTCAGTAAACTGTCAGTTATGTGAATTTTGAATTGAAGCGTTATAATTGTAAAAATTATTGTCTGAAATGATGGAAGAAAGTGATTAAAACAATGTTCTTCGTCCCCGATACCATTTTGAACGAAGCAGCCGCAGCAGCTGGGAAAATTATCCCTCAGAAATCGGAATCTTTTTATGAAAAGGAATTCCAACAGTGATTTAGATTTTTTTAAATCACTAATAATTCATTTTAAATCACTAGTGAATAAAGATTTACGTATGACTGTTGCTATGGATTTAATAATGTAGCTTTAAAACGTCAAAATTGAATAAAGAATATTAGTTTGGACTATCACGACAATATGTCTGTTGACATTTTTGAAAATTGTTTTCAGAATGATTTGTTACCAAATTTACAAGCAAAAAGTGTCATCGTTATGGATAATGCTAGTTGCCATTCGAGACTTGGTATAAAAAAACTGTCAAAATCTAGTACTAAATCAATCATCCAAGTATATTTAAGGTCAAATGAACTATATTCTGAGGACAGTTATAATAAAAATCAATTGTTGGGAGTAGCACAAATTAGACCAGCGAATAAGCAATATGTATGTGATTCTTTAGTTGAGAAATTTGGACATATTGTTTTCCGATTGCCTCCCTATTATTGCATTCTCAATCCAATACAATTAATTTGGGGGCAATGAGAAGCTAATATACGAAAAAATAATGTTTCTCCGACGTCAGATGATGTTGTTATTGAATTAATTCAATGTGAAATGAATGATATAAACTGTGAGAACTAGGAGAACAGTGTTCAACATGTCATACAAATAGAAGACACATTATATAGATATCAATAATATTGTTAAGCAATTAATAATAAATGTTGGCGAGTCCAGTGATGAAAGTGAAGTTTATAGTGATGTGGACATCAGCGATTGGTATTTTATTATTTTTTTAATTTGGGCATTGTTGATATCTTTATGTTTATGACCTTATGTATGTATTTTATGGTATATTTTTTTGCATAATTGTATATTTGAACAGCAAGTGTGCAAAATAACATTGAAATCTAAAAAAATTTGATACGACTCTGATACTTTCTGAATATTCATCCCCATAAATCATGTTCCAACCTCTTAGCGGGCATCCGCTATGAGGGTCGTCACGGTATAATTCTGGATTGAATTTTTTTGCAGTACAGTAGAATCTCAATTATTCGGATCAATGAGAAACATAGACCCTTTGGATCAATTGGGAACAGAAGCAGGGCCCATTTGGATATCTCGGTAATTTTTAATTCTTTATTGATTGTGTTTCACAGACCAATCAAAATGTCTTTTCAGCGTATCGTGTATTGTAACTAACTTAATGACTATGAAATAGTAAATTTAGTTAAAAGTTCCATAAGATATGATTTTAGGACACCGGCGAGTTTTTCAATAAAGAAGTGACCAAAAATGTTCTATATAAAACGTGCATCTTTTACTATATTTCTTTTTGGGTACTTACATGTTGCAGATTATCAAATATTTCAGTTCCTATTTGGAAAATATTGAGTAGGTATATACTTTTTCTTATTTGACTGTTGCTAGCGACGAGACCCGACTTGCATTTTTACTTACTTGTACTAAGTACAAGAAAGTATTGTGAAATCGACAAAATTCACCTATCGAGATTTTGATGGAAATATCCGTGTTGAGCATACATGAATCTATTTTGACTATTTTCGGCTTGATGTCGATACGTATGTTCGTTCGTGTGTAACTCGCAAATCTCAAAACTGGTTGAACGTATAATGTTGAAATTTTGTATTTAAGACTGGTATAGTGACTAGTTGTGCACCTCGCATTATGGTTCCAATCGTCTGTACCGGAAGTGCACTTTACTTAAAACTTTTTTCGAATTTTTCCTATAAATCCAGAACGATCAACCGTAGGATGTTGAAATTCAGTATTTGAACTTGATGTGTCAAGTCATCTGCTATTTTGGTATGAATCGGCCAATCCAGAAGTGCACTTTACTTGAAACTTATTTCAATATCTTTTTGCATAAATCTAGAATGATCAGCCATAGCATATTGAAATTTAGTGTTTGAACTTGTTGTAGCATCAAAATAGTTATCTATTATTTTTGTATCAATCGGCTGAGCCGAAAGTGCAGTTTATAAGTATAACAGACATTCAGAATTTGCCGTATGAAACAATCAGTTTAATTGAAATGATAAGGTAAGTAATGATAATCTGTTGCCAATTTTTTGATTTTGTTTGACATTGTACAAGTCAAAATATTATTAAAATCATATTATAATCTGAAGTGACAGAAAACTTTATTGAATAAATTTGTGTATATATCAAATGATGTACAAGTAAGTCACGTGATGTTCACGTCAGTTTTTTTTTTTTGAGATATATTATAGTTTGACATAAAAACCTAATAGAATCTAAGATTGAGTGGCCAGTTGCTAGGTATAGCATTCAATTTGTATTTTGTTCTCACATACTATTTTAAAACGCATCATTTCTTGAATATAGAAATCAGACAAAAATCAATTGTTTCCTTGTCTTATTCATATATATTTGTTTTTTATAGCGATTCGAATAATACGCGGTCCGATAACTATAATGTCCGGTACTTGCAGTTCTACTGTATCTTAAATTCTAGAGATAGAATAGTCATAATTCATTGCAACGACTGCGAGATATTTTGGAGTCAAAACCCTTACAAAGAAAATTATTCGGGATTCCAAAATTTATGTCAATAATACAGTATGAACCCTTTGTAACGTTATTCCTTTATAATGATGAACTCCCTATAACGTATAAGTGAGCACAATTTGGTTGATTTACCTTAAAACCCTGTTACAAAAATTTCGTCTGACGTCTTTTTTTTGTACAATTGTTTTCCCATTGCATACACATGTCGCCATCTATGTAGCAGATTCGCACTAATTTGTAAAATAGTACGTTCGTCCGACACTTGATTGAAGCGCTCTCTTGGGGAGTCGACGCGTCTGCTTCTTCCTCGCTCTCTTGCTTCCGAGCTGTTGTTGCAGACGTTTGTTTTTGAGTAGTCTTGTGATTTTTCTTGTTGTTCTAAATTTGGTGATTATTTTATTTAATTAAAATCAGTGTTATGATTTTGTAAGTATTTCGTTGATTATTTTGTTCACGTATTCCAAATTTAGTATTATTTTTCTAGTGACTTCGTTTGAGGCGACCCGCGTGGTTAACCTTTTGTTTTCCAAATTTATTTCTTTCATCCTTTATTATTTGTTAGTTTTTTTGTGTTCAGCACCTTTTTACTACCTTGAAACTTTTATACCAAATTGATATTTTTGTTCTAAATTTATTTTTTTTTCTAAATTTTATAATAGCGTAGGCAATAGCCGTTCCGGTCGTAGGAGCTGGTCTTTTCCTCTTTAGGAGGTTATTATTGTTTGTTGTCCTTCCTCGGGAAGATTCGTTTAACTATTTCTGATGTTTTGTATTCAGATTAGTTTTGATAATTATTACTATTGATAGTGTTTCGTACACATGTTCTAGTTGCTACCTGCCCTAGTTTACCATACTTTTCCGTCTACAAGAGTAGACCTTCCTTTTTTGTAATTTACCGGTTTTTTTTTGTATTTCTGTTTTAAATTTTTTTTACTACCAAACGCGATCAGGCGGATATCGATTCGGTGATACGCGATTTTTTTTATATAAACACTCGAAGTAATAAAACCTACGAGATTTGTGGCTATCTTCGTTCCTCCCTTTACCTTTCCTCACCTAAGTATGTGTGCTGTATGAATGATTAGTGAAAGTGGTTGATAATACATAATTTAACTATATTTTGGATCCAACGCGTTGCGGATTTGTCATTCAACAACTCGTAGTTTAGTTTCTTACGTTGTTTTAGTAGTTTTTTGTTTCCAGAGCTTAAAATATTTTGTTGTGGGCTTTAGTTCCCGTTTTTAAGCTGGAAAATCCTACGAGTTTGTGAAGATTGATCCAATTTTTTAGTAACGAACCACGTTCGTAAATTTATCGACTCGACGCTAATAAATCCTTTTTCTTGTCCTGCTAGACTTCGTATTTTCTTTGTTTTTCTTCTCTTTAATGCTCAGCGTAGTTTTTTTACTTTGTTATATTTTCAGTGCACTATTTAAAATCAGACAAATAAATAACATACTGATTATTTTATTTAACTTTTACTAAATTTACAGTTTATTCGTTTTTTTAATTGAATCTAAATTTATTCATTCAAGTTTAACGCTTCACGTTTGAAGAGAGCTCTCCAATTTTTTTGTAGGAACCTCCTGTTTCAGTTGAATTGGATACTGGTTGGGTTGTTTGTTTTCAGTGTAAACTGCTAGGAATCTTAGGGACCTGTGGCCACTTGAGACTAGTTTTTGACCAACTTCAAGTTAAGAAAAACATCAACACGTCTACGAATTAAAGAAGAACATTAATATCTCCCGAAGTTGACGACCAAGCGCACGGCCAACCTTAACACCTTCAAGGACCGTTGGGTATTTATCAAAGCCCTATAAGACGCAAGATCAACTTTACTTAATTCAGGGAACGTTCTTGTCTGACGTTGTTTTTGGTGGCTACCAATTCGACATCTATCTCCTCTGCCGATACTAGTCTTGAGTTCCGCCTGAAGAGGATATTTAGCTAGTTTTTGTAACGTAATTTTGAACGTCTGTGACGTGCTCTCCAGTTCCCTTTTGGCTGTTGCAGTGAGATTTTGTTTTTGTATAATAGCTTCAATCATTTTCGTAAGTTACAAATTTTTTGAATTATAATTTTTGGAATTCTTTGCTTTAATTTAATAATAATTTTATTTATAATTGATTTCGACGTCTATGCTTTATTTCTTTTTTGCTGTCGCTATTGTCTCCCAGAATAGTACCTTTTTCTCCTTTGATCATTTCCTGGGAGTGGCGCCCATTTCCTATTTTTCAGGTAAAATATTTCTGGTGCCCTTATTAATAGCTAGCCTGGGTCTTCACTTTCAAGGTAGGATATTCCATTACTCAAATTTAGTGTCAATCAGCAGTACATTAAGTTTTTGCTACCAAATAGTGAAGAAACATTACCTTTTTTAATTTCCTACTGCCACCTTGGAAATAGGAAAAGGTACAACCCAAGCATTGACAAACTCTTTATAGCGCAATAGTCATTCTCTATTACGAAGAAATTCGTTCATATTTAGACACAGTAAATATTTATTATCGGTATTATTGTTTATGTTATCTTATCAGGTTACAGAAGACGCCGAATAAACTTTTGAGGCCCCGAAACTGCTGAGGTCGTAAACAGCCGTCTTGCTTTTATTATTGTTAATTGCCTTGAACACGTGCATAATTTTACTTAGTTTGCTTGGAAATGCTGGTCTTGAAATGAACACACTGGGTACCTATTTCATTATCAGTGGTAAACCATCAAGAATAATTTTGTTACCTATTTTATCAAATAGATATTGAAAATTATTGTGAATTTGGTTGCTTTTCTTTCTTCACTCCATATAACGGTAACTCTCTATAACGTTACAAAATGTTCGGTCTCTTGAATTTCGTTATAAGATCTCGAGGCAAACTGAAACTGAGAGATTTTATATAACTACTTGCCATTCCAGTCCCGTGAATGTTGATCAACAAAAAATTGTCAGTCATGTATACCATCTTTTTCTTTCTTTCTAGTTTTAATATTCTCGCAGATATAAGCTGAACAATGAAGAAGTATTTGCGTACAGTTTAGCACCTCCGATGTATATTTAAAAAATGATATCTGTGTGTTCTAGGGCCGGTATTTTGATCTCCAGATCACTTGAAGCGCAGGTCAATTACCATAGTAAAAAGTATTTCAACTCAATACTATGAAATCAAGCTGCGTTTAGGATTGATGACTCTTCAATATTTCCAAAAAAGTGATAACTTCAATCAAGACTAAATCTCTACGGCTTATTCAAGATACAAGTTTTTTCATCTATTGTTTACTTAATCCGGGGACATACGGTATGAAATATGCAATTGAGATTTCATATTCCTTTGTATTGAAATTGGAGATGCAGATAATTTAAATAATTCTATTGTTCCTACAAATAATAAATAATGCAGATTTGAATTACTATTAGCTTTGATAACACCCTTGGTTAGTTTCACAAAATTATTTATTACTCATTATGTTGCAGTCTCAACTTGGACATGATTGGTGAGGTCAGCACATATAGGTATAGAGCATTATAGCATGAGGTCAAGGCTAGCTAAATCACGAAACTTGTTATATAAATATCACAATGCTTGTATATACACGTGTCGCATGCTAACATTTTCTTACTGCTCTCAATTTCCATATTTTGACAATTAATATGTACACAACAAATTACTACAGAGCACAAGTTGATATATCTGCTCCGCGTATATGATAGTAGAGCTGGCATGCATATGCTTAGTTCATGCATCGTTTGTGATGCATTCCTTGTTTTGTGATGTAGTTTGTTTTTCGAAGGACCACCGTTTACACGGAATAAAGGACTGAGTCTATGTACATCCTTTAATTATAAAATATTTACACTTTATACAAAAATTGACTGACTTCGATATTTATATTATTTAGATACTTGAATGGTAAAAAATGGTACTAGGTATATATTATTCAAGAACTATTTCTACGATATTTGGTAAAACTGTCAGCTCTATTTGGTAAAACACTGTCAACTTCAACTTCAACTTCAACCTCAACTCTCTGTCTCTGCCAAAAATTTGTATATATACACAAACACCACCCCGCACTGCACTAATTAAGGGAGGGGGTGTACCAAGGGTTGGTCGGTGGTGAAAGTTTGTTGAGCAGGGGTTCTCAACATCCCGGCCCCCGTTGAGGCCGTGGCGTCAACGATGTTGTCCTGGGTAGTACCTTCCATGGGCACGATGCAGATGTTCCGTACGGCGCGTTTCACTACGCCATTAGACATCTTAATGCTGACCACTCGCACGACGCCGTCCGTTCCTGGATGGACCTCGGTGATGCGCCCGTACTTCCAGGCGAGTGGAGGGGTATTTATTTCCTTTACAAGTACAAGGGTACCTGGCTGAATCGCAGCGGTGTCGTGACTCTTGGTGACCGGTCTCTGTTGTAGCTGACCAAGGTACTCCTTATGCCAGCGGCTCCAGAATTGCTGCCGCATATAATAAGCTGGTAACGCGATAATCTGTTCTGGTTGATATGTAGAACAGATGGTTCACATGGCGCCGTCAATGCGTTTCCGATCAAAAAATGACCGGGAGTCAGTGCTTCTAAATCGTTGGGGTCGTCGGATAACGGGCATAATGGTCGAGAATTCAAGCAGGACTCAATACATGTCAAAACCGTATACATTTCCTCATATGTGAGCAGAGCACTACTTAAAACACGTCTCAAATGATACTTTACTCTCTTGACACCGGCCTCCCACAAACCGCCAAAATGGGGAGACCGCGGTGGAATGAAATGCCAAGCAATATTAATATTGGCTAATTCATTTACAACTCCGTCATTGAATTGCTGTTTTGTGAAAAATTCATACATTGCATTTAATTCCTTTTGTGCACCCACAAAGTTGGTTCCATTATCCGAGTATATATTTTGTACCATACCGCGTCTGCTTATGAATCTTTTCAATGAATTTAAAAATGCATCCGTAGTTAAGCTACATACTAATTCTAAATGTATCGCCTTTGTAGCGAAACACACGAACACACATATATATGCCTTAATATTTCTCTTGCCACGTCCAGTATTTTCTTTTATCAGGATTGGACCGGCATAGTCCACTCCCGAATTTATAAATGGTCTAGAATATTGTACACGCAAAGAAGGCAGATCACCCATGATTGGTGTGATTGATTTTGGGTTAGCCCGAAAGCATGCTTTACATTTGTGTAATACTTGACGTACTTGACTACGGCCCGATAGTGGCCAATATTTCTCACGAACTGCTGCTAGAACTGCTGTCGTGCCAGCATGCAAATTTTTCAGGTGAACATTTTCAATTATTAATTTGGTAATATGGTGCTTTGGTAGAATTATTGGGTATTTTTTATTGAAATCTATATTTGCAAAACGTAACCGACCGCCTACTCTAATAAGTCCCTTTTCATCAATAAAGGGATTCAAACTAATTAATCTACTTTTATTGTTAATCTGGTTTCCTGATTTTAATGCCTGATATTCTGATTTGAAACACAACATTTGAAGAGATTTAATAATACAGACTCTTGCTTGCTCCAGTTCATCTACTGATAAACTGCTTGTTTTTTCCACTGATTTATTACGAACGCGATATAAAGGGCGTAAACAATACGCGGTTACTCTTAGTAGATTTCCAATATTGGAATATTTACACATCCAATCGACTATAGTTAATCCGCACGATATTGTTTTAATTTCGGGTAAATTTTGCGATGCTATTTTGATTTGTTCGCTTGGCCACGTATGTTCCTGGTTTTCCAACCAAGAAGGTCCATGAAACCATAAACCATTATTTATTAAATATTTAGGTGTACAACCGCGACTCACCAAATCAGCCGGGTTTTCCTTTGACCGTATATAGTGCCAATTTCCGTTTTCAGTTAATGATTGTATCTCGACGATACGATTTGCAACAAACGTTTTTAATTTGTCTGGTGAGGTTGATATCCAAGACAATACAATCTGAGAATCGGTCCAATATACTATGTTGGTTAACTTAATACTCAATGATTCAATTACTGCCTGCATTAATCTACTTAGTAATAATGCAGCGCAAAGTTCTAAACGGGGTATAGTTTGCGTCTTCAGGGGTGCTACACGCGATTTGGAACAAATTAAGTTCACGTGAATTTGACCGGTTGTGTCCATATTTCTAATATAAATGCATGCGCCATATGCCTTTTCAGACGCATCTGAAAACCCATGTACTTGTATGGAATGGGATGCTGGGTAACTGTGAATATCTTTGCGTGGTATATTTAACTTATTAATTTCTGTTAATTGTTCAGCAACAAGCAACCAACTATCTTGAATACTATCGGGTATTGGGCTGTCCCAGTCTTGCTTCAATTGCCATAATTTTTGAATAATCATTTTTGCACAAATAATTACTGGACTCAACAGGCCTAAAGGGTCATATATTTGAGCGATTTTTGATAGTAATGATCTTTTCGTTAATTTGTTATTCATATCTGAGCCTTCAATATTTATATTGAAATGTAGTTTATCTAAATTATAATTCCAGCCTAGTCCTAATAACTTGGTATTTCCATCCGGATCAAAATTGATTAAATGGTCTATACTTCCGGAATTTGGTAATAATAATGGATCATTTGATGCCCACTTACGTAATTGGAACCCTCCAAGTGACAATAATTCTTGTAAATCATCTCTTACATGAATCGCTTCTTCAAATGTATGTGTCCCCGTAATAAGATCGTCCATATAGAAATCGCGACGTAAAATATCTGATGCGATCGGAAATCTTTGTTCTTCTTCCAAAGCTAACTGTTGTAAGCATTGAACCGCGAGATAGGGAGCACATGCCGGGCCATATGTGACTGTATTTAATTGATGGACTTTCAAGTCCTCCGTGTTACATTATTACTCGAATGCATACATGTGTGTCCGTTTGTTTCAGAGGTGGGTGTTTGAGTTTGAGTTACACTATTATTAATATTATCACGACTTTCTATTATGGTCAAAATTTCACTTTCTGTTTCATAATATTTGGTTTCAAACTCATCTCTATCTTCATTATACTTATCTAATTTAGTTGGATCTAATAGTTCTAGTTCGTCTTGTATTTTCTTAAAGGATTCATAAGCTGAGCACAGATGTGGTAGACGAGCTTTCAATAAATTTAAATCATCATTGTTAGTATCAAATTTATTTAAAAAGGTAATCATACGAGTCAAAGAAGCTTTTACTTGACGACGTTGATCAGTCAATTTTGCGATCTGTTTTTCCATAATAGCAGTGCTACGGTCACATACAAGAGAAACATACAAAGCGACATGCACCAAGCCTACCTTGAACTACGAAGATGCTGCCCAACTGCTTCACCCTGATGTCACACTGCTTGGCTGATCCGGCTCGTTTGGACCAAAAGATGTTTTGTGATGTAGTTTGTTTTTCAAAGGACCACCGTTTACACGGAATAAAGGACTGAGTCTATGTACATCCTTTAATTATAAAATATTTACACTTTATACAAAAATTGACTGACTTTGATATTTATATTATTTAGATACTTGAATGGTAAAAAATGGTACTAGGTATATATTATTCAAGAACTATTTCTACGATATTTGGTAAAACTGTCAGCTCTATTTGGTAAAACACTGTCAACTTCAACTTCAACTTCAACCTCAACTCCCTGTCTCTGCCAAAAATTTGTGTATATACACAAACACCACCCCGCACTGCACTAACTAAGGGAGGGGGTGTACCAAGGGTTGGTCGGTGGTGAAAGTTTGTTGAGCAGGGGTTCTCAACATTCCTAAACAATCAATTAGTAGTGACTGTCTCTGCAAACGTTAGCCTAGTAGAGTATATTCAAATGAATTCATTTCTGCAATAATTTCATACAATTATATTATGATTTTTTTGTTTAAAGCGTTATTGAAAGAGAAAATTGTATTTGATTCACACATTATTAGTAGGCATTTGAGAGTGTAATCGAAAGTCGAATAGATCTTCATCAGAAAAAATTACTGAAAACGTTCATATTCCTTAAAATTAATAATGAAGACTATTTGGGAGTTTGTATATCATTCTTTATGAATTTCGGAACTCTTTATATCCAATTAGACCTGTATTTGTTTTTCACATGATGCTGTATGAATTTGAGGTATGATATTTGCTCGTATTTTGTAACACAATCATTACTTATAGTGGATCGATAAGACTTCTGACAAATGGAAACAATTGTGACAAGCGAATATTCTGAGTTTCTGTTAGTGCTATCTTGAGATGGACTCAATAAATTATTAATATTGATAAAATCAATCAACCGACGAAACAATAATTTTTCGAAAAGTTTAGAGAAAACTGATAGAAGTGAGAGTGATCCATAGTTCCCTACAAGATAGTTACTCCTTTCTTAGACTGGAAACTTCTTGGCAACTGTGTAGGAAGAAAACTAAACTCGAATAACTCATTGATTAATTGAGACAGAGGCAATGTTAGGTGCTCAATTACTAATACCTAGTAAGATTCAGCAAGGAATGTCCTTCAAACCCGCGGCATGATTTCCAGAGATCACGCAGACAACGTTAAAATCTTCAGTTTCGGAGACAGGATTAAAAAAAATTGTGCTCGTAACAGACGGAGAGACAGAACAGCATATAGTTGGAGTGCTATGCAATGACGAAAGAATGTGATTTACGGAATTGATGAAGAAGTTATTGAAATTATTAGAAAGTATGGCAGGATCAAATATTTCAGTTTTATCGTGGAGAGTGGGTGAAGGAAATGAATTATTCGAATTAGTTGATGATTTCTTCTTTATCAGAGACCAAGTCGCTTTCGAAATATTGGTAGACGATGCTAAGAAACTATTGAAAAAGAAACGTAATATTGAAATAATAATTTGCTACTTCAAAGAAGCTGTCATTTTTTTTTTTAATATTATCATTGAGTAAGATACTACCCAGTTTTCATTGCTTAGGATGACAGAATAGTTATTTACGTATAGAGGGCTGAAAGATTAAGTTTACACCCGCGGCCGAAATTTGAGGGTGAAAATTATCTTTCAGATCGAGACACGTACAACGTTTTACGCACAACTGTGACAAATTTACTTTTGAATTTCTCGTAAGTAATTAGTTTTTGAGAACACGCAAAAATATTTATTACTTCAAAATTATAAGGTGGCATATGGTAATAAAAAACATGCCAAGTGTTGAACAATTGAATTTTTATATGTCAACAGAATTCTGTTGGGATCAGGTCGAAATTGTATTATCTGTTCTGATCTGTTTAATATGGAGATTCCAAATGAAATATTGGTTGGGACTGAAGAAGCTTTGGCGGATTTGTGTCCTGAGAAGTCCAAGGAAAGATACGAGAAGGAGTTTCAATGCATAAAAAGCTGGATGATAGAAAAAAAGGTAGACACTATCAACGAAACTGTTTTGCTTGCATATTTTAATGAACTGGTAAATAATAGTATTTCATTGCGTATATTTGATACATAATTTATATTTTTCGATTTCCAGTCCAAAGTATACAAATGCAGCTCTTTGTGGTCAAATTATTCCATGGTCAAAAAGATGCTTTTATTGGAGGAAAATTTGAACATTAGTACTTACTACAAGCTCATTACATTTTTAAAGAATAAAAGCATTGGATATGAAGCAAAGAAAGCTATGGTGTTGTCCAAAGATAATGTTATCAAATTTATAATGGAATCTCCAGACTCCACATATTTGATTATTAAATTGCTAGGAACTTGTCTAGTAATGCATAATGTTTTGAATAGGTTGCCTTATTATTTGGAATTTATGGGGCTTGTCGAAGAGAAGAACTCGCAAATATTCAAGTGGACGATTTGGAAGACAGGGGTTCTGTCTTTCTTGTGAACATACTGAAAACAAAAACAAATAGAAAACGTCAATTTGGTATTGTAGATGACGAAATATCAGCATTGACGATATATAGAAAATATGTCGCATTGCGGCTAGGGAACCTAAGTCATCGTCGTTTTTTTCTACAATTTTGAAATGATAAATGCACTTGTCAGCCAGTAGGAAAAAATACATTTGGAGCTATTTCTGAAATTATTGCAAAATATCTCCGGCTTCCTAATTCTGAGCGCTATACGGGGCATATCTTTCGTAGAACATCTGCGACATTATTAGCAGATAGAGGAGCAGATATTACATCTCCAAAAAGGCACAGAGGTTGGAAAAGTACTTCTGTTGCCGAAGGATATTTAGAAGATTCGGTAAAATTGAAAACAAGAACTGCAAGATTAATTCTCAATACTAAGTCTGGACCAAGTACGTCGAGCGATATATCTCTAGTGACACATGAAGAGAACAAGATCAATAATTTAATATCGAACTAAATAAGTCAGCTGAAATTTCATTTCATAATTTGATTAATTGTACATTTAATATTAGTAAATGATAGAGAAAAGTAGAAAAACATTCTAATAAATATTCAAAACAATCACTAATCAAGATTTCGAGTTTTCTTACTTTACTAATAATACTGGTGACGAATTCTCTAGTTTACAGTCCAACGGGCGGTAAAATGTTTTACCGCCCGACAGGCGTAAAGTAGAAGTTACCACCATGGTAACTAAGTTGTAAGCGAACAATTTTGTATCAGTTGTGCACAAATAATATTTATTAATACTATTGTAAATTCTGGTGAATCGGTATTACGTTCCAAAGTAATACTCGAGTTCATCAAATCGATATTCCATAATTGAGAAGAATGATCCGACAAAGAGGAATTCACTATTAAAATCTATTAAAATCTAGATTAAAGTCACCGCACACAAAAATTAACGATCGATATGATGAGAATCTCATGAGCAGATTATTTAATTAATTATGAAAGTAATTAACATCACAATTTGATGACCTGTATACAACAAGTAAAAGACATTTGGAATTATTTAAAAAATAAATTAGTACAAGAATATTCAAATAGCTTATCTCAGGTATGAATGTTATCAAGTGTAAAAGAAACTGGTCAGACAGTTGGATTTTCTATACTTGTGATACAAATTTTGTGCAGTTATTTAGCTCATGACTTGAAAGCATAAACTAATTATTGAGTTGATTAAGATTTACTAATTTTTTTTGCATACAGGTCTTTATTGCCGTCTATTTTATGTTTAGCCTATGTTTACATGTCATGTGCTAAGTATCTAATTGCATTAAATTTGTACCTGAAGTAGAGAAATTTCGACTATCAGAACATTTTTTCGCAAGACATTTATACTGTTCGTGCATTGGTTCAATAATTCAATATTTGCTGAATATTTGATCCTTTCAGAAATGAGCTCGGTATTTCTACTGTTGCTTTTCCACTTTTAAGAAATGAGCGCGAAAAATTGAGTGATCAACTTAATCTGACAGCTTTGAAACAGACTTTGCTTGGAAATTATTTCCATTTTTCAGTATTTTTTTTTTTGCTAATCCTCTTTTCAGATGAGTGAAGGTGAACCGCATTTGCATTTCCATAATAATCAATTGAATCAGTCTAATAGAAATGTCAACGGATGCTGATCAAAACTAATAATCTGTAAGTTGTAACAAAAAAGTCTATTATTACAAAAATGTCAGATTAGTTGACTATAGCTCTAAATTCATATAAGCAATAACTATAGATCCTTGTTAATTTAACCACTTCAAGCTACCATCACGAAAAAAGCTGTCTTTGCATCAGTTGCAATTTAATATTTGATTGATATATGAGATGAAAATTTGTACTTGAATAATTGTTCAGTCCTCTGTTCGAATTATTTTCATTATTTTCTCTACTTTGTTCTCTTTTTACATTAATTCCTCGTAACAATTATTGTTGAAATTTCTTTTTTAATGGGATATTTAATTTGTGTTCGGCACTTAACGTGATCGCTTCAGTTTTGCTCTTCATCAATATATTTTACGTAATAATGCAATTCTACCAATATCTGGAAGCAAAATTACTCAATAACAAAGCATATTCTTATCAGGAAGCAGGTAAATATGTAATGAATATTCTTAAAATAAAAGTTTTGAGAAATACAAGTATTCTTAGAGTCAATTATAATGTACAATTGTTCATTCATATGAATATAAGTAAATGGATATTATATAGGCACATGCTTATTGTTAATGAAGTCATAGAGTCTGCAGCAATAGTCGTGTATTGCGTTTCGTCTTTAGTCTTATGGGGACCCACTTTCTTTTGTTTGTAGTAGAGTTCACGGCCTTTTTTGCGTAAAGGTTTTTTGATTTTATCGCATGTGTGATTTTCTTCTGTTATACAATCTTAGCGAATGTCTTTTCTATAATACTCCATGCGCAGATTTTGATTTGTCTTTCGCTATTGATACTTGTCTACACTTTTAATAGTCATATCTGTTATTCTAATTTTACTTCTGGAATCCCTAAAACTAAGACAGTTTAGATTTTGGTTGAATTTGAGCTTTTGTACACATTTTCATTAGACATGCGAAAATGACGGTATAGTTATTTTGGAATCAATATAGAAAATGAATGACTTTCGCTGAGAGAAACAGCAAGTCTCAATATTCGCATGGGACTTCAGGATAACGTTTTTGTATGTATCGCAAACAAGTTTTTTTCTGCAATCATTTATACATATAACTAGCTTCCTCTTATTTCCCGTAAAAATTCGTTATCTGAAGCGACTTTACTTCTTTAATTTCGGTTCAAATCGGTTCTACTATATTAAAAAACTTCTCACGTTCAAGGTAAATTTATGCCACCCTTATTATTGTATTATCATATCTATTGATAGGATTTTTTATAGATTGCTGTTATTTTCGGAGTAGTATGTGCATGTCAAAGAATTGGTATTGCCACGGGACCTTGGTATATTTTCTAATTCGAAGACAGCTTGGAAACAAGTAGCAGTTTCTTTGTTGATAAAACGCTATGACATAGTGATTATTTGAAGAGACTTGAATAATGTATGTTGGTGCAGACTATATGATTTACAAATTTATGCTGATAATAAAATAGTAGGCTGCTAAAAATAAAATTTTATTGATTTATGACTATTAATTTTCACTTACTTGTGCAAAGTAACAAGTAAGTATTGTGAAACCGACAGAATTCACCTATCGAGATTTTGATGGATATATCCGTTTTGAACCTCCCTGAATCCATTTTGACTATTTTCGGCTTGATGTCGGTACGTTCGTACGTGCGTAACTCGCAAATCTCAAAAACCATCGAACGTATTATGCTGAAATCTCATATTTAAAACTGGTATAGGGTGTTAATTTGCACCTCACATTATGGTTGCAATCGCCTGTACCGGAAGTGTACTTTACTTAAAACTTTTTTTGAATTTTCCGCATAAATCCAGAATGATCAGCCGTGAGATACTGAAATTCAGTATTTGAACTTGATCTAATATCAGAATAGTTATCTGCTATTTTCGTATGAATCGGCCAAGCCGGAAGTGCACTTTCAGTCAAACTTTTTTTGAATTTTTTGCATAAATCTAGAATTATCAGCCAAAGCATATTGAAATTTAGTGTTTGAACTTGTTGTAGCATCAAAATAGTTATCTACTATTTTTGTATCAATCGGCCAAGCCAGAAGTGCGGTTTATGAGTATAACAGACATTCAGAATTTGCAGTATAAAACAATCAGTTTAATTGAAATGATAAGGTAGGTAATGATAATCTGTTGTTAAATGTCAAAATATTTTTCCCTGAATTTAATTTCGTCAGCATGACAAAAGCGACAAAATTGGATTAGAACATGCTTTTCCATACAAATTTAAAATTCATTTTCATTATGTTGGTCACACGGTCCATCTTTAATTTCAGCATTATTGAACTCCAAATATACATACTTATCAAACCTTTTGAAGGCATGAAAAACAAAATAAGGCACTGAAATCTACGATTATCTGACGGTCTAAAAGTACAAGGAAATATTCTGAAACCGACAAAATTCACATATCGATATTTTAATGGATATATCCGTTTTGAGCATCCCTGAATCCATTTTGACTATTTTTGGTTTAATGTCGGTACGTATGTACGTATGTATGTGTGTATGTGCGTAACTCGCGAATCTCAGAATTCGTCAAATGTATAATGCTGAAATTTTGTATAAAAGACTGATATAGGATCTAGGATCATGATGTGCATCTCGCATTATGGTTGCAATCGTCTATACTGAAATTGCACTTTACTTGATAATTTTTTTTGAATTCTCCGCATAAATCTAGAATGATTAGCAGTGGGATACTGGAATTAAGTATTTGAAATTGCTGTAGTATCCAAATGATCATCTCCTATTTTCGTCCCAATCGACTAAGCACTTCATATTACAGACTTTTCGAATTTTTCTCATAAATTTAATATAATCAGTCTTAGAATATTGAGATTTCGTATTAAGCACTTTTATAGCATCTAGTTGTACACCTTGCGATCGACTAAGCCGGGAGTGTAGTTTACTCGGAACATTTTTTACTTTTTCCGCATAAATCCAAAACGATTGAACGTAGAATATTAGAATACAGTATTCAAGATGATAGAACTGTCCAGATGCTCATATTCTATTTTCATTGAGATCGACTGAGTCGAAAGTGCACTATACCTGACGATCTTGGAATTTTGCACATAAATTCAGAACTGTTAGCCGTAGAATCCTGGAAATCAGTATTTAGGAATGTTGTAGCATAAGAATGATGACATACTGTTCCCATAGCAACTGACTAGCCGTGGAATGATAAGATGTTGTGTCTGATTATATATATCCAATGATGTACAAGTAAGTCACGTAATGTCCACTTCAGATTTTCTTATACGGTACTATTACTGATCGTAGTAGTAAATTTTGATTTGAAAGTGTCCTTTAATACGGAAGACTGTCTTCAATAATACCAAGATTATATCACTTTTGAAGTTGTTTGCTTGGTGGTCGATATATCGAGAGTTTGTAATAAAATGCCAAAAAGCAATCTCTACAAACTAGAATAGAGCCCCAAAATTGTCATCATTGATTTAACATAATTTTTTGTGATTTGGAATGCAAATTCTATTCAAATCAATTTTTGATAGAGCTTTTTTCAGATAGGTATAGAAATAATATATAAATATCGATCATGCCTTTCAGCTATTTTTAGTATGGCTCACACAGATGATGCTGTGTGATTCGTTGGATCGATTTATTAGTACTATAAGTACGGTCCGGTAACCAGTCCTTGGACGTTGACTTTATAATCGATTGAAAACTATTGCAACAAAAATGAATATATGCTGCTTTTATGACTCTGTCTCATTATGGTTACATTTGATTGCTCAAAAACATCATCTCTGCATGTCCCAAGGCTATACCATCAGACGGGCAAAATAATATTTTTTATTTATAAACCACAAGATCTAATATACTAGTCTGAGATACTTCTTAAATCCCCAAAAACACAATAAATACCAAACATTATCAAGCTACATATTGATATATTTTTTAATAATATTCTGTTTAGGAAAGACATGTAAAATTGGATAAAATGCACCAATAGTACAGATAATGGAATGTTTAACAATTTTATTCTTATTGTTTTTCATCCGGAAACTATCTGATAAAACACAATAATTTGATTTCTGTTTGATTTTCAAAGATTGCTTCGAAATATGCAAGTCTTCCAGAACCTGAACATCAATGAAAATGAATGTTATGATTATCATGTCATATCCTAACTGTAATGAAGTATCCGATGAAAGTGAAACAGTAAATAGTCCCGTGATGATTTCCAACGATGCATCTGCTAACTGAAGTGTAAAGTTACCTTACTATTATTACGTTATGTTACGTTACATCACCGACTAAATACACACGCAGCTTTGAATATTACATAGCCAAACACATGTTCAAGCCACTGAGGCTGCGATAACAATCTGTGAACGTTAAATCTATGCCTGTGTGTGTGTTCATCACAGTGCGAAGGTTGCAGCAACTGGGGACTGCTACCAAAAACATTACATTAAATAGGGAACTCATTACACATTCAAATTCCTCATTAAAAAACTAACTTGGAGGTTAAGAATAAAAATAATGAGCTGCAATAGAATTTATGAAAGATGTCTCCTTTCCGCATGATTTTCAAATATTTTGTATGAACGTATGCGAGTAGAAGTTTAATATGATACATGCAAGAGAAAAAATTTTGAATAATAAATCTAGAATGAGTGCTTGTAAGAGAGACAAAATTAGAGATATATACCCAATATTTCACTTGTTTATATCTCACCTAGGGGATATGAAATAGAATAAGTTCAATATTGCTCTCCATTATAAACAATGACATACGCAATTAGGACAGAGATGACATGATGTACTCAGTCATAATTTATACGTACGTCATTCAAGGTGGCAATTTGAATCAAGCATTTAACACAATGGTTTGTGCCGAATCGGCGACCGACTCGACTGTCGACTCGGCACTTATGTTTTTAATATCAAATAGTTTAAAACACACTCTGCAGCAGTGCTGTTTTGTGTTTTCTACGTCCAAGGAGACATAAATTAGAACTAAAATCAAGAAAAAGATTGTTTGTTGGTTCTTCTAGAGAAAGAAAAGCTTATAGAATTTATAACACTCATGAAGAGAAAATATGTGAAGCAATTGATATCAATTTGATTGAATTAAAACAAGGACTAGTTTATAATAAACAAGAAAATAAAGGCGATTTGAAATACATTTATATTGAAAATGTTAGCAACATAGATAATCCAAAAGAAGAAATCTTGATATATTCGAAAATGCTATAAATTCATTCTATTGATGTTGGAAAATGGAAACTCGCAATAAATGAAGACATATATATGATGAAGAAAGAGAATGATAGAACTTGAAAGAAAAGTTCAAATGATAAGAAAATAATCAAATGTCGTTGAATCTACAGAACTAAACATGACACAGTTAAGAACAACAAAATTCATGAAGCTAGGTTGACTGCAATAGAAATTGGTCTAAGAATTGAAATTGAATATAAAGAATGATATAGTTCAATTATAAAGTGAGAATCAAAATTATATCAGTTATTAAGAAACCAATCAGGAATAATCTTTGATGTTTAATCGCCGTCAGAATACAATAATGATGAATATAAGGCATTTCAAATTTGAAGAAGTATTAATGGACCTCCACAATCAGGTTAATGTTGGAATATGATATTGAAATCTTTCTAAATGCTGGATTACAAGAATGAAATTTGGATTATGCGTTTATAGCAGGACGGAAAATTGTTGGTATATGTTTATATATATTTATGTTGATGATCTATTGGGAAGATAACAGCAAAACAATAACGAGACTTATCAAATATGTACAAGAAAAAATTGAGATCAAAGAAGTTACCGACAAAAAAATATTTTTAGGAATTGAAGTAGGAGGAGAAGTAATGTTATCACAGAGTAATTATCTAAGTAGAATTATGAATGAATTTGGATTGATTCATTGTTAGTCTGTAAGAATGCCAGGAATAATAGGTAATAATTTAGAAGGATATGGAAAAGTAAAAAATATGATCAGATCAGATATCAAGATGCAATAGGATCATTGTTACTTTTATTTTTATTATTAAGTCATCACAATTTCCAAAAGATCCTAGATTGAGTAAAAAATAATAACTAAATACAGATTTGTACTAACTCCGGGTGGTGCAAAACAAAATATAGTAAATCATTCATTGGATTTCCTACAAAGTTAAATGATATGTTGATTGATTGGAAATGTAAACAACATAAGATGGTCATCCTTTTAACAATAAAGGCAGAATTAGTTACATTATGTGATAGGGTATGTGAAGCAAGATGGATACTGAATTTCTTAGAAGAATTAGAAGAAATAAGACAGAAATTGGTTCAATACATAAATTTCCGTAGATCTCAAGAACAAAAAAAAAATAGAAAATACTATTCTATTCCCAACGAAGTCGGTGAATTGAATATTAAAATTAAATCAGTCAAGCTGCAGATATTTGAATGAAAAATGAAAAATGTGATATAGTATGAACAGGCATTTAACATTTTTTTGGAATATTTAATTGAAAGAGGAACTGTTGTGATAATCATTAATTCGAATAATATAAATGAGAGTACAAGACATGCGAAAAAAAGAATGGATATCGATGGCAGGATGAAAAATGAAATATCTTTCTGATTATATCACACACCTTAGCAACAACCAATGAAATTAAGGGATTTTGCATGGTAACGAGGTATATCGCGATCATATTTTCTCCCAACTCGATATACCACAGTAGCTTTTTAAAAAATAATAAAAAATATAACAATTAATAAATTTTATGGTTTGTGAAATAATCCTTGCAAATACACCTCAAAATTCGGTGTATTATCGCATATACCTTGAATTTAAAAACAACGATAGTATCAGATTATGAATCCCCAAATTTGTCTGGTAAAAAATTACCCAAAAGACAAAAAGTATTTTCGTGAGATTCTTCGGTATATCGATAATACACCTCTATATCGGTATATTACCGATGATAATTTATCAATAAATAGATTTATTCAATAGTATATTATATAACGAGGGACTTGATTTAATCCTGACGGTGGAGTTTATTGCACGAGACGAAGTCGAGGACAATACTCATCTGCGGGATTGAAGGCACTTAAGTCATGTGTTATCTACGCTATTCCCCGCACTACCGTATTATATTGAATCATAATAGTCTAAAAGCAGATTTAATAATTTTACAATTTTGACAACAACAATCTCGATTCAAAAATCTGGAGTTAATTCGCTATAGTAACAAGGCTGGCTACAGCAGTTATTAAATTAAAGCTTGCTGTCAAAAAGGTGAATATGAAATTTGATATTGATATGGCTGCAAAAGAGGTAACTAAAATTATGTTCTTGAAAATTCAAAAAATTCACGAACAACAATACGATGCATTTGTAAAATTGTGTCAATTGCGGTAATGCTAATATAAATCATCAATAAATGTTTGAATTCTAAAGAAAGAATTCACTTTGACATTTAGATAAGTACTTTGGTTATTTAGTTGTCATAGAAAAATTTGTTTATTTTATTTTAGTCCCTTGAGATTTTTGATCATTTTAGATTCCTAGGGACTAAACTCAAACTTAAGTCCCTGGAATGCGGGATTAAATCCGTTTTTTACTCCCGGGAGTGCGAGAAGAATATTATTTTCATATGCAATTCAATCATAGACAGTTGGATCTCATACTATGGACTTCAACAGATTGAAAATCAGTTTCTTGCTCCATTTCCATATCTATCGAAATTCTGACATTTCCACTTTTGATTTCTAGGCAGGAGCTTTGATGACTGATCATCGATAATATCCGGTTGATTTGAAAATTATTTGCCCACTTTTATAACCAGAGATAGATTTAGGTTTGAGGTCTCGTGGCTCGGGTATCGGAGGCTGAAATATGAGAAGCGCCAAAAAGGACAATAAAAAATTTATATGAACAAGCTACTCATTTCTCTTGTAACTATTTGAACAAATTTTTGAGCTTTCCTTCTTGTCTATATATATGCAAAATTTTATTATGAGAGTCACAATAGTGATTGTATTTATATCAAATCTTTATATGAATAGTATCTGATTCAAGTACTAGATTTTCATCATATGAAAAAAAAAATTGTCACAAACGATAGAAATGAACGGAATAGCTCTTCTGTATAGGGCTTGGCATTAACTTGGATGATTTTTTTTGTTTTTTGGACTCGATCTCTCCTACATCCGCTGCTCCATAAAAACCGACTTTTGACAGTGTTCTTTGTACGTACGGTTACTTTTTTGTGTTACACTGAAACCAGAAACTGACTAGTCATTCTTGTAGAGGACACTTTGGAGATAGTATATGTCTGGAACCAATTTTTTCAACCAAGTCCTCAAAAGTGGAACAATTAGAGCTTAAATTTGAGAATTTTGGCAAAAATAACTTCTTTAGAAAACTGTCATTAAAAGTGAACTTGTACATGGCAACTAGACACATATGCGAAATGATTGTTTTGTTAACAGGACGCGGAATACTTCGCAGCCAGGATGCGAAATAGTTAGATAAACTGTGTTGGTATCATAGCAACATTATAAGTGACATTGATTGATTCGCTACGTTGACAAAACAATCACGCCTATTGCGTATCCTCAGTGGCTCCGCTGTATCGGTTAAATTTTACATTTACGAGGTGTGCCGTCAAAAACGTCAAACTGTCAAACGTCATTTTTGTATGTCATATTATTCGATAATCTTGAGTATAAATTATTCACTTAGAAGTTATTGTCTTGTTGGATGTACTAATACTGAAGCAAACAGCTCAGCACTACATTTTTATAGGTCTCCGAGAAGAGGTTGTTGAGCGAAACAAAGAGAAATGTGGATAACAGCAGTTAAACGAGTGTGATTTTATGCAATAAACTATAAAAATGTATTAGTTATTATTCATAGTATCAACCATCTTTAAGAGTAGTTAAATATTATAATTGTAAAGAAACTCAATGAATACCACTTAAATGAGTTTCTTGATTAACTGAACAGTCACATAAATATTACGGAAAGCACCAAATTCTTGTTTAATATTTTTCCTTCTCAAAATTTAAGAATTGTTTTAAAGATAAACAAGAGATGAGAAAATCTCTTTCCCCCAAGGATTTCGCTCAAACTCTGTACGCTTATAACACATTATAAATCTGACTGTAATTGATTACCTTTAGATGAGTCACATAAACAATAAAAAATAATAATGACGAGGGTTGATTTGCTTCTTTTAGAATATTTTTGTCTACAATGTTGTCATAAATTTAATACAATATAATTATTAGGAATAGAGATGGTACATCATGGGTTTCATTTTGATTTTAAAGCAGATTGACATATTTCAAAACATTGACAGGTGACATCACACCTCGAAGTTGTGATTTCTGAATAATATGCGGCGCCTCAGTCGATATTTGAAGATACGCAACAGGCCTCTAGAATCAAAAATAACTCTTTCATTCCTATTTGTATTCATATTTTCAGCGGAAAAACCTACTGGAGATACATCGGGGGCCCATCGGGCTCCCACTTCACAGCTTTGGCTGAATTTCACACATTCCATCTGGATATCCCGAATCAATTTCACTTACGCTAATTCAATTTTTTTTTGTTCCAAATCATGTGGCACTCTGGAGCTTCAAAAAAAGACAGCATTATCAATTAATGCTATTGTAAATTTTAATGTTGTCGGCATACGCAAGTGAATGACAAGTAGAGGAATCAAAAAGCTCATTAATGAGAAAAAAAGCGGCCTAAGATTAGATTCTTGGGCAACACTAGGGGAAGTATTGAATTCGAATGATGGAAAACCATTAAAGTATCGTATATGTTAGAATCTTTTATTATGAAGATGAGACTTCAAAAGATTCACCAAGTTAGCAGAAGCTCCAAAGCAATATAGCTCAGTAAATAGAATATTTTGACTGATGGAATCGAAAGCTTTCGAGAAATCCGTATGAATTTTCGTGTTAGACAAATCAAGCTGTTTGAAAGAAATGCGAATGGCTATCGCAATAAGCACTCTTCCACCTTTAGAATGAGCAACAACCGAAAACTGCCCATCTGAACGTATAATTGAGTTATTGCTAGGATATAATTCTGCATAATCAAGACATATTTCTGTTAGGAAAGTTATATCAAAAGAAACAGATTAATAATTTGTATAAAAAATATCACACTCAGTATTTTGAGATCACGAGTATTCTGATGAACAATAATCAAGCAAAGGACAAGAACAACTGTTGGGCAAATTTTGTTCAAAAATTTCGACATAATTCTAGGAACTCCATTATTATATTTTGTAATAAGATTTATTTCTCCGTTGGAGGTTGGACAATTCGAGCCAATTCTTCATCCAAATTTTCATAGTACTATATTTGCCTACTGGTTTTATCATGAGATATAGATATATTAGACCATTTCTCATTGGATTTTACTTGAACCTGTGCTCTCTGTTCCATGATGACATTCTGAATTGAAATAGTTTGTTCAGCTAAGTAGCAATATGAATTCTTCACACTTACTTCATCATCAGAAGATGATAGTTAATGATTTATAATAACATACAAAATATCTATAGCCTATTTTTCATTTCAATTTTACTAATTTTCGAGCTCCAGACAAATATGTCATGAAGAAAGTGACATATAATTTGTCAATTTGAAAAAGATAATTAGTGTTTCACAAGAATCAAGAAATAGTCTTGATCTTGTCTTGAAATCAAGACAAGACCAAGACAAGAAGTATTTTTTATTTCCCAAGACAAGACAAGAAAGTACTATCAAGAATCAAGACTTCTTGTCAAGAAATCTTGATATCTTGACAACTAATTTTTCATATCTCCATATTCATTAATCTATTATTGAAATATTGTAGTCTGCTGCGGTCATTACAGTTTTTTCTCGAAATTAGATTTTATGGCCAGTTTCATCACTGTTTTATGAATTTAGGAGTATCATACCAACTTTCCAAGTGACATTTTTCATTGTCAAACTGACAGCTCAAAGTGACAGCGTCATTTTCAGAGTGACAGCGTCGTTTTCATAGTGACAGCTGTCATTGTCGAAGTGACAGCTATCATTGTGAAAATGACAGCTGTCATTGTTATGGTGACAGATGGCGGCTATATTTTAGTCCTTACAATATAAGTATTTTTGAAAATGAAGAGTCTTTTTCTAGATTTTCTAGTTGAAAAAGCTCATTTACAAATTTAAATCTAGCTTTTCAATACGGGTTCTCAAATTACTAAATTCTCAGACAGCCAGACCGATCGATTTCATTTAAACCTATGTTTTTTGGGTTCAATAGGGTCTAAAATGTGAAAGTTCATCTGATTCTCGAACCATCAATCACAAATTCAATACTTTAAGTATCTGTGACTATGATTTTAGAAACAAATATTTGATATATATCGAAAGCATGAGTCGTCAGTTTCCGGTGATTAAATCGTTTATGTAGAAGAGAAATGTATGGGTAGAGCTCCCAATACTCTAAGAAAACTGTGAATTCTTAGCAACATTGCTATATTATATAACAATTATAATTGCAGATTATTAAAACATGAAAATGACAGACTTTCCATTCATTTCTATTGGGGGCAAACTTGGAAAATGTTGCTAGAATCGATTTATAACACAACTGACAGAGTGACAGGGAGGATAAAGAATAGACACTAACGCTAACCTGAGTGTTCAGATTGTATAAAACAATAGAGAAAGGGGATTCCCCCTAAATTTCAAGATCAAGAAATATCAAGAATTCTTGAAACAAGACAAGAAATGCGTCGTCAAGAAATGGGCAAGACAAGAAATTTTCATTATCTTGTCTTGAAAATCAAGACAAGATAAGAAATGGTCATCAAGACAAGAAATCTTGTCTTGATGAAACACTAAAGATAATCGGGAGAGATAATCCGTTTAACTTAATTCTGAATTAAATTAAGAAATTATCACGATTAATTCCTAATTGAGGTTCTATAAACACATTCAATATTTGATTTTGACTTGGACGTAATTTTATTTGAATTAATTTAATTGGTATTAAATTATAATTTTCCATTCAAGCCAGATAAAATGACGTCAAAAAAATTTAATTAATGCTGAATTACTTATTAAATCCCAATTAAATATTTGATTTGCTTAATATGAACTGGCCCTATATAGTTTTCATACTTGTGAAACGGATTTATCCAAAATAATGCGTGAACATTTATTTTGTAACAATTGCAGCCTATTTATCTGCTTTGTATTGAAGGAAAACATAACGGTGCTGAAATACAAAAAATATGGCAATATAATTAAATTAGAAACTAGAAGCTTCGAGTTTTGTGAGAGGACATGTTTCAGTCTACACAAAATTTCAATTTTACTCGATATAATGCAAATGCTTATCAAATTCTAATAACTCATCTAGTGTTTCATCAAGATAAGATTTCTTATCTTGATGACCATTTCTTGTCTTGTCTTGATTTTCAAAATAAAAATTTCTTGTCTTGCCCATTCCTTGACGAAGCATTTCTTGTCTTGTTTCAAGAATTCTTGATATTTCTTGATCTTGACTTTTAGGGGGAGTCCCCTTTCTCCATTGTTTTATCCAATCTGAACACTCAGTTTAACGTTAGTGTCTACCCTCTATCCTCTCTGTCAGTTATGTTATGAATCGATTCTTGCAACGTTTTCCACGATAGTCATCAATAGAAATGAATGAAAAGTCTGTCATTTTCATGTTTTAATCAGTATTTGCAATTATTATTGTTATATGATATAGCAATGTTGCTGAGAATTAACAATTTTCTTAGAGTATTGAGGATTCTACCAATACATTTCTCTTCTACACGGAAAAAAATGAATTATACTAAATAAAGATTGATGTCCAATAAGCAGTGTTATGATCACTAATTATTACACTTTTAAGCAATAATACCTTTGTTTTGACAATCAATTCACAATAATCATTGTTTAAATACTCAAATTTAAAGTTTATATGCAAAAAACTGGTATTATGAACATTAAAAATTACAATGTGCTTGTTGAAAAAATGAAATTGTGATAATTATTGAGTAAAAACTCAATCTTTATCGTTTAGGAAGTAAAAATTCATAGTCTGAAAGCTAAAATATTCAAAGACAAATCATAAAATTTGTAAGTCAAACTGAACTTTTTAATATATTATATATAATGAAAATATACATGTACAGATCTCATATTTTATGTAGAATGAATATCAAGTTATACTATTTCAATATGAAATAATGAATTCTCAAGTGTATTTAATATTAAAAGAATTATTAAATTTTATCAATGAGCTCCAAGAAAATTTACTTAAGTGAAATGGTAAATTCTATATACAATACTAAATTCGATTTATACTTATTATAATCATCAGCTTGTGGAAAGTATATTTCGAACTCAACAATTTTAAAATTTGCATTATAATTTTTCATGTTTGAAACCTGATTCTCTGACCCTTTCCTCGAATGCGCTTAGAGCCCATAGGATTTGTAGTCTATTATTAGCTACAAGCCTCTAAAGTTTGCAGTGAAAGTGCCACCAAGTGAATTGCTAAGTGGATATCTCTAAGAAAAATTAACAGAATAGGTAAGTGATGCATAGCATTAAAATATTAATTATTTACATTAAAATCAATAAAGGTCCAGTTGTATAAAGCATTGTTAAGGTTAATCGCATTGTCAAATATTTGATCACGTGTTTCTAGCCCTACTTGCCGACTTTTTAATATAAATCATATTTTTATCCATAATTCCATAATAAATAAAACAACAAGTAGTTCGAACTCCTATCAACGAATTGAGAAATCATACTCCAAAAGTTGAACAAATTGAGATGTTGCTATTGTCCGATTAGTACGATGTAAGTATTGTAAGTTGACATTTGCACGAAATGAAGGAAGTTCATGATCTTATAACATGATTTATCTAAGAGAATTCGGTTAGATTGATAATATCCTGCAACAATAATGAAGTTTTCTATGAAAATGATCTGTAATTTGAGCTCAGGGAATTTTATAGAAACTTTTTCAGACTCTAAATTATTTATTTATTGCTTTATCTATAATTTCAATAGTGTGTCAATTTATTTTTCTAATGTGAGATATCCGTTTTGTGTGATACTAGATTTATGTATAATAATTCTATTTCTAGACTACACATATCCCTGAAGAAGGCAACAATATCAACAATGTGAGCGAAACGTCGGTTTTTGTGTGAATAAAATTTTAAACTGTGACTGACTTCCAATCATCGTTTTCATTCATCACCCATCCAGTCGATCATCGCTTTGATATTATTTTATAGTAATAATTGTTTTTTATTTTTATTTTTTTATTTTACTTTTGTACTGAAAATGTAAGAGTATATTATTTTCTGTAATAAAAATTACCACTCTTGAAACAAAAGCTGTGAATATATTATTTATTTATTTCAGTTGACAAATTACTACTTACCGAACGAGTTATTGGGCCTTATTATAGCATATTTCATGTTTACAAAAATGCAAGGTAAGAAAAAAAATCGATCAATTTCTTCGAAATTCCATTATGAATAATTGGCTCTTGGATTTTAATTCTGTGTATTTTTTTTCATTCCAGTTTGACGTTTCGATCCTTAAACCGATAATCATCATCGAAAACAATAATACAAAAATAAACAAAGCAAAAATCTGGATAGTAAAAGATCTACAGAAGCCTTGACATGAAAACGTGGACTCAATATTTACAACAAAAAGAATCAATAATCTCCTGCAATTCATCCAAGTTTTAAGTAAAACCATGTGAGAGTACCTCAAACAAAGGGAAAAATAATTCAAGTCACAATGATATTTGTCAAGACTAATATTATAAATTCCTCTAATTGAGGCTATCTCGTGTTGTTTTTCCTCAAACCTTGAATGAATGTCAGAAGTTTATTGTTCTTTTTGTCCTAGATGTATAATCTACGTTTTCATCTGATCTGCTGTATATTTTTCATTATCTTGATACTTGCCGTGTTTCCTTTTTATCATAATTTTCTGATGGTGATTCTTTGTTAAAAGATCGAAATGTCAAACTGAAATGAAAAAAAAAATACAATATTGCATTCAAGAACCAATTATTAATAAAAAAAAATATTTATTGATATTTAAAAAAATGAAAATTCAAACTTCGATAAGTATATTGTACAAGTAAATATTTTACTGAAAGAATTGCTAGTTTTTATTGTTTGAAATGACGAAATTTTAAATCAAGATAGAAATATTTACTATTATATATATTCAAAAAATAGTGTTGATACGTGAAATTCTATAAATGAGATAGGAGATTTTTAGTGTTTGAAACATTAAAATTCAAAGGTTGAGAGTTATTATTTACCATAGTCCCTGTTACATATTATATACTTCTACGTATATGGAATTATATGTATAGGAATAGAAAATTTTATCATTTGGAACTTTAAAATTTGTATCTTGACTCTGTATTATTTTTCCTTAGAGATAATACATTTTAGTGGATCAAGGATATATTTTTCCACTTTTCACTTTGTAATAAGTGACAAATTTTGAGGCAGGTTCCGGGTTACTATTCAAAACATCAAAAACTAGTAGAAATCTTACTAAATATTGACATTTACTTTTTTCCGTGTACATAAACGATTAAATCACCGGAAACTGACGACTCATGCTTTCGATATGTATCAAATATTTGTTTTGAAAATCATAGTCATGGATTATTTTTACTCCCCCCAATAGGTTTAAATTTGTAAATGAGCTTTTTCAACTAGGAAATCTAGAAAAAGACTCTTCATTTTCAAAAATACTTATATTGTGAGCCGCCATCTGTCACCATAACAATAACAGCTGTCATTTAGACAATGACAGCCGTCACTTCGACAATGACAGCTGTCACATTGAAAATGACGCTGTCACTTTTACAATGACGCTGTCACTTTGAACTGTCAGTTTGACAATGACAAATGTCACTTTGAAAGTTGGTATGATACTCCTAAATTCATGAAACAGTGATGAAACTGGCCATAAAATTTATTGACGGGAAAAAACTGTGATGACCACAGCAGATTTCAATATTTCAATAATAGAATAATAAATATGCAGATTTGAATAATTAATTGTCAAGATATCAAGATTTCTTGACAAGAAGTCTTGATTCTTGATAGTACGTTCTTGTCTTGTCTTGCGAAATAAAAAACACTTCTTGTCTTGGTCTTGTCTTGATTTCAAGACAAGATCAAGACAAGATCAAGACTATTCTTGAAACACTAAACTCATCAACCATTATTCCCAGATCATTTCTTACGGATTCAATTTCTTTGCATACATATAATCGATCGGGAAATTCCTCGACTTTATTATAATACATTTCATTTTGTCTAAATTAATCTCAAGTCCATTATTACACGGCCATGCAAAAACATTCTCCAAAATCATATTCATGGAATTCACAAGATCTTTGAAGCAAGTTCCCTGAACATAAATTATTGTATCATCAGCAAATAAGTGATATCTGCAATTTTTTAAAACATTATTGAATATCATTTATATATAATGAAAAAAGTAAAGGACCTTATATGAATGTAGCCATTCTAAGCAAACTCCTTGAGGAGGAGACATCTTTGAGAAATATTTCTATACACAACTACTCACTTGACTTTTTTTGCGTGACTTCCAACACGAACTCAATATTTTTTGTACTTTCTGGTAACGAATTAGTAAAAAATATTTCATTCGGAAATTCCAAGAAAAAAAATTGTTAATTACTGTTTCGTACAGTTAGATAACGGGAAGAAAATCAATGATATCACAAGATTTTTACTATCTTCAATTAAATAAAATTTATATGAGAGCATATAGTTTTTTATTACAACTTTTAAAACTGTATCTATTATTATGGTGGTGATATTCGAGGTAGTGAACTGCGGTATCAAACATTAAACTTCAACTGGGAAATTCATACCTTCTACCTGACTTTCTGCTTGACTAATTATTATTTTATAAGAAGGGCTGGCGTTTCGACAGCTAACAATATGCGATTGGCTTGAAAATTTGCTGAAACATTCGAATATGCTCAGAGAACAGCATCTAAAAGGAATTCTGACAACTCTAAGTGTAAGAGGTGAAAAAAAAGACCAATTTTTTAACAAATTTTGTGTACTCAAATATGTGTATACATTATTGTATTTTCAATAATGATAATCTCCATATATTCACTGTATCTCCATTTTTGTTTGCCTACTATATAAATATGTATTTGAGCCCACAAAAAATTTTAGCTTCCAGTACTGCAAAATATAGGTTACAATTGTTTATACTTGATATGTAATTTGATTTCCATACATACAATATAAAGACACTGATTTTAACAAGCATCTGAGTAATAAATTATAAATAAAATGCATGCATTCATCAGAATTGATGTCACTGTGCACAACATTTTCTATAATAAATACACAAAAAAATAATTAATTGATATTTTGAGTTACTTTCTGACTGATTAGCAGACTTTGAACAAAAAGCTCTATACGCAAATCGTACAAAATCAGATTTTATAGAACTACCTGGATTATCAGCCTTGCTTATTGTACCAACTTGCTCTGCCATTCACGAGAAAGTTCTATATTATGTATTGATCGCATAAGTTGCTATTGTTAATTGGATTTAATGCCCAGCTCATTGTTTTAAGATAGAAATTTGAGGGTTTTTTTTTCCTATCAACTAGAGATGTAGAGAGCTTTCTTATCAACTTGAAATTAGAAGGAAACTATCAATTCGAATATTTTTCAAATTTTATTTGCATATTCCGATTCGAATGACCAATTGTTCATTTTGAAGAGTTCACCTGAAAAATTGTCTTATTTTAATTTCATCAAAATCTGATGGATGATTCCAAAACAAGATACTATGGTGGTAGTCCGAATTTGAGAGATAATGGAAAATTTTATGATCATCATATGGTTCATTCATCTCGTCCTTTTTGCAAATGTCATTTCTTGAATTTAAGATGAAAACAATATCTGATATGAGTTCTATTGTACATTAGTTTGGTAACAGCTTTGAAGGTAACCAACACTGATTCATCTGCAAAGGTGGGCTCAGTTAGTCAGCAGCATTCATAATAACCGGTAAAACGTAAGAAAATTGCTCATTCTCAACTTTAAACATCAGATTTTTTAACTTTTAAATTTTTTAAATGTTTTATATTAATTTCCAAAAATTCTTTTCGCTCTTGAAGATGGCTTAGGTATTGCCGAAACTGTCGAGCTAGAAAAGAAGAACAAATAAATTTTGACTGAACTCCCATACTTTATATAGTCACATTCACTATTCCAGTCAGCGTCAACAAGATTATCCGATTATTGATAATGTAGGATGAACAATAGTAGAACACAAATTTATTTAGCTCCAAAGATATATAACAAAAATGTAATATGAATGAAAGGTTATTTATTATTGATCGTAACTTTGCATTAATAAGTGCATATTTTTCATGATAAACATTAGTATATTAATATTTTTTCCAACAACCAAAGATTAGAAAGGATATATCGTTCACAATTTAACTCGGCGTTGCGCATAATAGACCAGGAGATAGTGACAGAAAACTCCAAATCATTTGTTACTAGTATGGCAATGCTTCAGGGGTCGAAATGGGTAATTGATGGATAATCGTCGGGGCGTAGCCGCAAACTAATTAATTAAACTTGTCGGAATCAACTTCGAGTTTAAACGATTTATTACACAAAGATTTTAGTATTTCCCAGAAGTCGTTAATTGATAAACTCGACCTAGTAAAATGCCATCCTTTTCTGGTGAGGCTTAGATACCGCCATACCAAGTAGAACTCGTGAATTTTACAATTTTTTAAAAATATTTGTTACAGACAGTTTTTTCTTTGAACTTATTTTTTTTTAATGAGCTTTCATGAAAATCATTATGCCATACCCTTTCGACGATGATTCCAAATAACCGCCATACCGCCGAAAAGAAGCAAAATTATTTAATAATGCAAAACGATTTGCTACAGTATGGCACTTGACTCGTGGAAGGTTTATAACACAGTGAGACTATTCAAATATTTGCCATACTTTTGGCGAAGCGCAGAAGTGGTGCCATACTGAAAAAACGGTTTTTTTCAAAATAATCTAAGCTACTACATGCAAGACCTGAAATTATTTATTACAGTATAGAGTTTTTGTGATGAGTTTGTTTCAATACAAGTATACCTAAAAAGGAGTTCCATACTATGACCGTGGAGTTGGAGACAGATATATTCGCGTTACGATGTAACAAAAAAAAAAATGTCAAAACGATTTGTTACAGTATAAGATTTGAATTTTTCAAGACATAATAAAATAATATGCTTCGGGAAAATTTTGCCATACTTATGGTGAAGTGCTAAAGTGATGCCATATTTGAAGAACTGATTTTCAGCAACCTGATTAAGCTACAACTTGTACACGACGCATAAGTTCTCATAAAAGTACAGCTAAGTTATATCCAACTTTTTTTTCAAATTAGCTCATATTGTGACCACTCTTACTTTAAAATTTGATATTTACGTTCCTTGCACCTCAAACTTTCATAAAAAATTTGTTCCATACTGTAACAAATTAATTGAACTCCGCATGAAATATTACCATTTTGTAATAACATTCCACGTTTTTGACCCTTCCTACGGGTATGGCATAACCAGATTTAAATTTCTGATCATACAAATAACTGGTAATTGGAGTCTCAGGTTGTAACAAATCGTTTTGCATATTAGATAAATCTGCTTCTTTGAGGCGGTATGGCGGTTATTAGGGTTTATACAAAAACCGAATTTTTGAAAAACCGGTTTTCGAATTCCAAATTTCCAAAAAACCGGCTTTAGCCGGTTTTTGAATGTTTGTCAAAAAAAAAGTAATAGAGTGGGAGAAAATGTTTTATTCGATTTATATAAAATAACAGAAATCAAGATCTAAATCAAAGTCAAAAGTTAAGATATGATCAAAAAGTAAGGATTATACTTTACTCACACAAAACAACGACAACTTAAACAAAAATTCTGAATTACAATTACAAATAGTATTTATATTCATTTCACTAATTGTAATTTTTCCTAAGAAAATGGGATTTTGAAAAACATAAGACATCCAATAAACGGTGGCTAAGTCTTATTCTTGTTTTGGACACAATAGTGCCTGATATTGAAAATATTCGTTCACTAGCAACTGAACTTGGTTTTTATAGTTTTCAGGTTATCAAATAACAAATCTTTGTTCTTTCATTCGTTGACTCAAATAATAAAAATTCAGCTTTCAGAGTCTTTGGATTCGTGAGTTTTTCTTCAGGATCTTCTAGAAACTTATGAATTGATTTTCTCATGGCTTCCTTTAAAAAAGCATACTCTGATGAGAAGTTTCTTCTATTTGTTCTTCATCAGGATCGGTTTCCATTAAAGAATTTGCAACTTCGGAAAAATGTGCCGTCCGACATAGACGGAATAATAAATAAAATAAAATAAATAAAAAATTTATTTTCACATAATAATTTAAATTCTTTCAAACAGGTTTCCAAATGTGTCAAATTTATCTCAAAAACCGATTTTTGAAAACCGGGTTTGAAAAGCCGTTAAACCCTAGCGGTTATTTGGAACCGTCGAAACGGTATGGCATAGTGATTTTCGTGAAAGCTCATTCAAAAATATTATATTAAAAAAAAAATTGCCTGTAACAAATATTTTTTAAAAAATAAAAAAATTAACGAGTTCTAGTTGATATGGCGGCATGTAAGTTCCACCAGAAAAGTTTGGCATTTTACTAGGTCGAGTTTATTGATTAACGACTTCTGGAAAATACTAAAATTTTTGTGTAATGAGTCGTTCATACTCGTATTTGATTCCGACAAGTTTAATTAATTACTTTGCGACTACGCCACGACGATCAGCGCTACGACCATGATTTTTCTTTTTTACCTAATTCGACCCCTAAAGGGTCGCTTTACTAGTAACAAATGACTTGGAGTTTTCTGTCACTACCTCCAGGTCTAATAAACAAAATAATCAATGTAACGAATTACAGTTAACGAAAGCTTAGTTTAATGGAAGTTAACAAGAGCTTTAACATTTTTTCAAGTGGACTTAAAAGGGATTCCGACCAACGGATTAACGAGTTAATGCCCACTTTTGCTCATCTGTCAAAAAACAATAAATTTAGATAATAAAAAAAAAGTCAGATCTTTTGCTACCAACAGTCATGAAGAAAAAAATATTCCTAATCCGTGCTTGTAAAATATAACTTATATATTAACAAATAAAAATTGCAAAAATAATAATAAACAATAAAATTCTAGGCACTTATTCGTAAAGAAACTCGCCGCAAACGGTTCGTCTTTAAACAGTAACGGGTTCCTCAGGAACATGTCCTGTGAAGCTTGAATTTTATAATACACTCTCCTCTAACACTGTTTTGGAATTTGCATATTCTATAACCAAAAATTATGTTGGAATAAGTAACATTCCAAAACGTTGTTTAGAATGATCTCGTATGCCGTTTAGAATGATTCCGTATGTCGTTACAATCATTTTGCCGAATCAGAAACTGTTAGTTTGGTTACTACCATGGTTACTTCCCAACAATTCAGATATTCATTTCTAGTTTCGCGTTTGTCGTCTAATAATTTTTTAAGATTCTTCTGAAATATTAGTGAGTTTTCAAATCCTTATTAGAGAAAGTATAGTCTACAACATATTTGGAACGGCGTATTCCACACTTGCAAACCGTAACCCTCGCCTTCGGCTCGGATTACAAACTTTTCGCTCGTTTAGAATATAGGCCATTCCAATACTTATTGTAGAATATACTATTTCACTCTTTTTAATGAGAACTAAATAATAGAGTAGACTCAAAAGTGGGGATATTTTTATCTTCAATTCTGATCAAATCAACATTGAATAAACTTTTAAATCGGTATCGTATTATATTTGGTATTAATTCTAATATTCTCATCAATAATAATGACAAACCTAATCAATTGATTAGGGTATTGATCTTCAATTGTAATCAATACCTATTTGTTCAGGATTAATTCAAAGAAGAGAAGTTTTTTTTAGTTTTGTGTGTGATTTTTTATTGTCGGACCTATTTTTTTTGCAGGTGTCATCATCCTATATATACGTTATATTTATGATCTTTTTTTGTGAAAATAAATATCGTAGTAAATATTTTTTTAATGATAAGTAGGTGTTTCTATTTCTTAGAATTGAAAATTGTATAATGGCTCATAAAATTAGAAAAACAAGATGTTGAGATATCGACACAACGGTTTTTTCTACAACAAAGATAATATAAAAACTGGTTTTATAAAACAACCGTGAAATTCGACTACTTATCGGTGGAAACATCGCGATGAGTAATCCATGGCCTGCTAATGAGTTACTTGCTTCGAAGATGATTTTGCACTGCGCGATTCCATTGTATTCTTCTCTAAAATAGTGATGCTAATCCAAGGCCGTCTTTAGACCGAAGAAATTGTCCAATTACACTGTCAGCTTATGTTTCCTTCTACCCGGATTTATTTTAATTACGTCATTTGGCATCAAATAGTTTCGGCCTTTACTTTTTATGAAAGAATCGGTATTTTTAATCATTCAAGTGACGCCTACTTGGTCATAGAAGTACTTAATGATGATGGTCCAATTTATGAGTCACTAGCTGAGCTGACGGATTCACTCAACTAAATGAAACATTTTTACGTTTGATAAATCTACTAAGTTTAGGGGCCTTTTGACAAAATATAAAAGATTCAATCATATTCAAATAATAATTATATAGGTATTTTTGAAATAATATATCAAAAATCGTGCTAAACCTGAAAATTTTTTCTCGAACGATTTACTCCCAAACTATACTAAAAAATGTTTTTTCTTCAAACATCATTGAGAAATCAGATTTTTCTTAGCAAAAATTTTCGACCCAAAAGATTTTGATAGTTTTGTTTTTTATGTTTAGAAGAACTTTCCGTGCTCTTAATTTCTTCACTCTCCCGCCATCAGCAACATCTTGAAATCCATTCTCATTCTAAGAGATAAAAAGGACAATTTGACAGTTTTTTTGATAATGACAACAGAAATATAGTTACCAATTTTCGTAGTTCGGTATGTGATAGTATTCACACAGAGATTATTGATAGTATTGATATTTAAGAATCTCAATTTTGTTTCATAACTGTATGGAATTTAAAGCTTTCAGAAGTAGTGTTTTATTATGTTTGTTTTGCTTTCTCTACTAACATACTGTATATTGATTTCTTTGATTTCATCACACTTGAATTTTGAACAAATGCTCTTTTTCTGCTAGTATTTTGAACTCATAAAAAATTTAAGTGCAATGTACGTCACTTTCAAATTTATTATTTTCTATTTATGGATGTAATTACACTTATGAATCGAAATTAGAGATTATATTTGGACACAAATACTTAAAAAGTATGTGTGAATGTTACTCATCCATTTATTTTCTTCTTATTTTTAAAAGTATGCAAATGTTTCACATATATCCAAATCAAGCGCGTTTGATAATAAAGTAGTTTAATATATTATAATATAATCTTCGTGTGAACAGCATCATGATACTTTTCTACTGCTTCCTATCAGTCTATTCTAGCTATCATGTTTTTTTCAAATCTTGTCGCCACCGATGACGACATGAAGTAATACTTTTATCATACTCCGGGAGCAGTATCATAGAGTTTATGTCAACATGACACCGGCTATACATCCAGATGAATTAGGTTTTTCAATTGAATATTGCAGTGTATTATATATAATTATTTGAATTTATATTGCGATACGCAAAATGCACAAAAAATAATACAGAACCGAGTGCATTTGTTTTCTGAGAAACAAAGTTATTCATTTCGAAGAATGCACTCCGTTCTGTGTTTTTTTTTGTATCGAATTCCGCAACTATCAGCATATAATTTTGATGTTCGATTTCACTAATTTATCTACCTCAAAATTCTAACTATCTAATTCGTCAATTTGCAGCATAGAACCAAGTTTATAATTTTTTTTGAATGTTTTTTCCTGACTTTCATTTATTTTCCCAGAATCCTTCAATCTTTTTATCATACAAAATATATATACAGTTTATCTGAGTAATGTTTGATATTTTATATCTTTCAACAAATAAAATGTGTTGATTCATTGTTCCCTTGTCGCTATCAACCAAACTTTTCTTGATCAGATCTAGTTTTATATACTCTTGGGAAAAAATGTAATCTGCAATAAAGAAATATCATTGTATGGTAAATAATATTGGCTGATTTTCTTTCAAATAATAACCTACTTAATTCTTCAGTACTAGAAGCGAATTCAACTAAATAATAAATTGTTTTTGGTTCAAATTCAGTACATTTTATTGGAAACTTTGACGTTTCGATCCTTTGTCCAAGGATCTTCTTCAGAACACAATGATACATGAATAAAACAAGGCAAGTAACTAAAAATAGAAATTCCTTTAATATGAGAATTTGACATGAAGCAAAAAAGAAATTTGAACTGGATACGCCAATATTAAACAGGATTATAACTAATAAGTGTAATGTTGATTAAAAATTTTTCAGGTATACTGATATAGTCTCCCCAACTTCTTAGTGATAATGCCGAAACTCACTCATTGCTGGATTCTGGGTTGGACTCGTCTCCGCGGGGAATAATGCTACCTGTCGGTAAGAGCAGGAATAATTTTTAATATTTTTTGAAAAATTTATTATTTTTTTCAAGAGTAGGGATAGATGATACCGGTATTTAAAAATATATATCTCTATCACAAATTTGAATCTTAACAAATTCCGTTTTGTACATTTTTTTTTCGAAAAATCGTAAATAAATGAGCTATAAAAATATGTCTTAAAATTTTTAAATGTTTTGCTTAGCTTAAAATAGTTGAAATAAAATTATTAGCGGGTGTGACAATTTCACAGAATACATATGTGGATTGAAAATTTGATTCTTAATATTTTCTTTGGAAATTGAGAATAACTGAATTCTGAACAGATTTTTATGCATTTTAAAGCAGAGAGGAATGCAGCATGCAGCGAGTCATATATAAAATTGAATTTGCAGGCCTTGCTAATGATACGATAACCTTAACCCGGCATTCCACAGGTGAAAATTTTATCAACAGTTCCGACAGATGAGGTGGATGTTTGAGGAACAATGTTTTCATCAGTAAACAATGAAAATGTTGTCAGAAAATACATTGCAAAAATAGAAAAAGTCAAAAAACCCAGATGACAGGATTGTATACTATAACAAACTATATTCAATTGTTTACTTGAAAATAAATATTTTCTTGATATAGAATCAAAACTATCACAAACGTAGGGAATGTGTAGACTGATTCGGTCGTTTTTTTTAGGAAGTGGTTCTGGGTCTTCTTCTGAAAGTTTTCGAATTCTGTCCCGTAAATCACGACTAAGTATCGGATTGACCATTCTTCTTCTTTGATGTTCTTCCACCAGTTGGAAAGCTATATTTTCCAGAAAAAGTCTTCTTACGATCTTGTGTTCGTTGTGATTCACTAGATACATAATTTGACTGTTGATTCCTGCAGTACTGAGCAGAGTAAAAAAACTGTCAACGGTCAACGGCGACTGTTGCGTGCAACATTATATGAAGCAGAGAGCGCGTCGACAATATCAACTCCACACTTCGTGAAATTATAGAATGAAATAATTTCGGGTAGTTTCTTTTCGGAGCCATCATCTACTGCATTATCATGGTAAAGAGATGAGATCAATAGAACCATTTTTCCTTTTTTGGCATATAAGAAACAATTGTATACCTTTCTTGAAACCCAAAGATGCTGGAGTACTGGTCTCTGTCTTTGACTTTCAGAAACTCTGGTGACAGATCTGGTTTATTCTTTTTTATTGTTCCTACAGCAGTGAGTTTATGATCATCGCGCAATTTTACTAACAAATTCTGACTGGGATACCAATTGTCGAAGGTGATGTTCCGATTTGTGCCCGATACCGGAGCAACAAGATGATCCACAATATCTATAGGGTTATTGCTGAGTCGAAATGGACCGTCCGGTTGTTGACCGTACACCTCCATATTCAGCACATACTAGCTGCGTGCATCTAAAGAGCAAGTATATTTATTCCGTATTTAGCAGGCATATTAGGTATATATTGCCTAAATGAGCACCTTCCCCTAAATGATACTAGCTTCTCGTCAATAGTCAAATATTAAGATGGTGTATAAGCGGTTTGACCGTTGTCCACATATCTTTCGAAGATCGCTCTGATGGAGGCTAGATCATCCAGATATTTCCTTTGTTCGCGATTATATTTGTTGTCGAACCGTAGACAAGACACTAGAAACTCAAATCTTCTTTGACTCATAGTGGAAGGAACAACTTCTAATCCAGTACCATTGGTTTTAAATAGGTCGCCTAAATTATGGTGGTTACTTATGAATGCACTAGCAAAATATAAAAGGACAAACGCAGTTCTCATCTCGGGATCGTTAATTTTTCCGTAATGAGGAGAGTCTTGCCAACCGTCAGATTTTTCCTAAATTCTTTGATTGGTGTGTGGAACAATATCAGTTATCATCTTCTGTTCATCAAAGAACAACAGAAAACATTCCAGTGGAGTTCTTTGCACATGATTACGCACTCTTGGCAAATGTGTGATAATGTTTTCTGCCCTGGTCCTAACGGTTCTTCTTGTAATTCCTTTCGACCATTTCATTCTGTTTTCTTCAATAAAATAACTTCTCGGCTTGTTATTATCGTCCTTCGCACTGTCTTCTTTCTTTTCTGCTTGTCGATTTCCTCTTCATTTTCTGCATCTTGCTCCAAATCAGGATAATCACTAACTACACTTACATGGTCTGTATCTTTATCACTTGCTGAACCTTCTTGATCAATTAAATCTTCATCTTCAACTTCTTCCCAAAGAGCCAGGAGACGAGCTTGCTCTTTTTTAAATTCGCACATTATTTTTGCAGACTATATTTAACCTGTATGAAGTTACTGACGCAAACAAGATCACTATTCACTGCCTCAAAATACGGCCAAAACTTATACTGATTGTTACATAAAGAAGTAAAAGTTCTGACATGTGGCGTATGACAAATCTCAGTCGACTTTGAGACAATGTTACTCCCACCGTGATCGCTACTTCACTGTGATTTCTATGGTGATGCATAGATTAATACATCTGCGGAAGCTACTGAAGCGCTGAATGCACTGAGCGCAAAATTTATATAATAAAATTACGATTTTCGGGCGCTGGGGTTTATCACACCCCACGTATCGGATGCCGAGTTAATATTAGAAATGAATCATTTTGCGCACACTTACTAAATAAGGTTAGTTCAAATTTAAGCATACTCACGGAAAACTTCATGGAATACCGGTCACTTTCAAGACATATAAATCTTATCTTAAACACAAAAATAACAGCGCCCATAAATTATGGAAGAATTTGTTTTTATAACATCGAATACACTTTCAATCAATTTATCGGTTCTTTTACTCAAATTCAAAAATCGGTTATGTAACATTGAAATATTCGTTTTTTTATTCAAGTGAAAGTATCAGATTTACTACATGAGTCAAGTGTCAATTATAATATCCAAGTCCAAGTTTGAGTATATTTTTCAGTACTAAGATTCGATCGCTGATTCTGTTAACCAAGATCAATGTTTGGATCCACAAAAAAATCAAATTTCTAAGTATCTAGTTCTAGAACTAACTTTAAATCCGATCCCAATTTCTTTCAGTTCTCAACAACACTACTTGAGACCCAGTTATCATTGGATAACGTTTTATATATTCAATTCTAGCTTGAGAAATGCCGCAAAAAAATCTACTGGGTTCACACAATTATACAGCTAGATAAATTCACGAACTTGAGTGAACAATAAAATAAATGTGAAAATGAAAACTGTACTTACGTCGTTCAACAATCTGCGTGATAATAGAAGTGACGGTTCCACCTTCAGGCGATGCCTGTGCAGGATATTTATCTGCTCCCTGCGGTTTTGCATCATATCCTGGTGCTGGATATTGCTGTGGCTTCCCTGCAGGCTTCAAACTTCCATTTCCTGTTCCAACTCTATCCCATTCGCCATTATTACCATAATTATTAGGATTCACAGGATCTAGTTTATCTTTGTCTTTATTCGAATTATAGAGCTCTTCTTGTGGTTGTATATATTGAGGTTTTGGTGTTATCTCATTATTGATAGAACTGTATTGTTTATTTTCATCTTGCGGTATAGAAGTGGGATACTTATTATAATTATTTTTATTTGGCAAATATGGACTGTACGGTCTCTGCTCGTCATATTTTGTACCATATACTCTATTATCATCAACAGAATGTAGTCTGTTGTCATAATATAATCCGTATGGTCTGTTATCACTATTATTTGGATTATAAGGCCGTTTGTTACTATTATCTGGATTGTATGGCCTAGTATTATATGGTTGATTATCAAAATGATCCGGTATATAGGGCCGGTCATTTTCATTAGACGGTTTGTGCGGTCTATTGTGATCTTGACCATAAGGCTTATTATCCACAGGAGGCCTCACATGATAATTTTGATCATGAGGTCTATTGTTTGAATCATGATTTGGATCATACGTACTGGGCCTTACAGGATAATTTGTTTCAGGATATTTTTGACCATGAGGTGTATTATTCACATCATAATTTGGATCATATGTAACAGGAGGTCTGACAGGATAATTTGTTTCTGGATATTTTTGATCATAAGGTCTATTATTAGCATTATAATTTGAATCATGTGAAATAGGAGGCCTTACAGGATAATTTGTTTCTGGATATTTCTGATCATAAGGCCTATTATCAGCATAATTTGGATCATAAGTATGAGCGGGTCGTACAGGATAATTTTTTTCTGGATATTTTTGACTATATGGTCTATTGTTGAAGTCTTGATTTGGATCGTATGAAAGGGGACGAATATTATCGTTCACTGAAACATAAGAATTTTTTCTATTCGGATCACTACCGTATGGTTGATCATTATTTGCTGGTCTTTCATCATAAATATTGGGATTATCTGGATTGAATGACTGAGGTCTAAATGGTTTTGAACCATACGGTCTTTCTTCATGTATAGGTCTGCCGTTTCCATAATAATTTTTATCATGCGGTTTATTATGGTTATATTGTGGATTGTACGGTCTACTAGGCGCTATTTGCGAATAATAATCGTTATAATACGGCCTGAATGGGTTTATGTCTGGATTAGGTCGTAACATATCGTAATAATATTGGTTATTTTGAGAAGATTCTGGATACATTGGCCGCTGGTCTCTGTCTGGCCCATATGGCAGTGACAATGGCCTAGGCACATCATAATAATTCTGATAGCCATAGTGACTGACTGGACGTTCTCCATGAAAAATGAGAACATCTGGTGGACGAGGCACTGGACGACGGGGTGGGGGGCGAGGAGTTTGTTCCTGCACTTCATATCCAGGTGAACTCGGCCGATCTAGCACAGAAACAGCGTACGTGGGCTTAAGGGGATCAGAACTTGATGGATCCTTAGGGATATTGAGTTTGCAATCGACTTTTTTTATATAAAGGTCAAAATCAGGATCACGCACTGTTCCAATCGGTTGCAGGTCAGCAGTCTCTCTCACCGGCGCGTAACTTAGTTCACATGTGCCGTTCCCTTTTGGTGATATTCTGTAACATATAGAACAACTGTATCATACGTAAATTATAGAAATAGTGCAATCATTCATGATTATAATTTATTTTAGAAGTGTCATTCCAAACGTTCAGATTCCGTGAGCTACTAGATATATTTTACTTTCACTAATATTTCTATCTGATAAATTAAATAGAAATTAATCTTCAAACTTTTGTAAAAATTTTATTTAGGCTTCCATTTTATTATCATTGAAACATCTTTTGTCGATCAAAATGTGTTAAAAGCTACTTACTTAATCATCATGTACTTTATTCTTAAGATTAAGTTGACCAATAAATCCGACTTAATTGTTGGGATTATTTAATTTTTGTGAGTAAAACAAACCATTATTACATATAAATGGATGCTGATTCATATTTATGTAAATTAAAATAGCAATTATAGGGTACACAGAATTCACTCCACATTTATTATATTGTATTTAAATAAAAAGGCATCGTTCAAGGAATATTCAATAATCATTTGTTGGTAATTGGAATATTCTTAATATATAAACAATGTCGATATTGTGTAATAGCTCTTACTAACCCAAAGCTTAGCGAAAGACATTTCTGATTCTCGCCTGAGCAAGCAACTTGGCACTCTTGAGCTGTACGTAAAGTGAGCGAGTGGGTCACATCGCGTGGATCCAACCGTTGGCCGATTGCAAGGCGTTCGTAGCAGTCTGTAACATAAAACATTGCATCTTTTAAAATACGCCTACGTTAGCTACAACCAGTTGAACTGCCTCGATAAACGGAAAGTTGCAATAAAGAGCTTCAAAAAAGTAAGTGCATAAATGTTGTGCTGGAAAAAAATTGATATTTGCAATACAGTCTACACCAGGGGTCGGCAACCTTTTTCGGATGGCGGGCCATTTTCACAATAAAATTTTTCATGCGGGCCGCACATTGAAATGTAAAATGTAACTTGAATAATGCCTTTATATCATATACGAATATAAATATTATTGAAAATGAATACTGGTGCTTTGGCGGGCCGCACAAAAAGTTGCAAAGGGCCGCAGGTTGCCGACCCCTGGTCTACACTATTAAACAAAAAGCAGCATTCAAAAGACTTCAATATATCATCTTTTAGACAAAAATGTTTTTTACAGTTACATAAAACCGATCCATACGTGAGCTTTTCTTAGCCTGAATATTATTTTTCTATTTTAGGAGTTTGCTAAGCGTTTTGTTGGGCATTCCATAACCGAAATATCTAGAAAAAGATCTATACAGTGTTTTTTTTCTTTCTCTTTCTTCATATACATGTGAAGTAACTTTTAAGTAATTTATTTGTCAGTTTTTAATATAGTTGCATTCGCTTTTTGAAGTTGCGTTATAATAAAGAAAGGTATTTGTTCAAGAGCAACAATTTCACGCAAAGTTCTTACAGAAAAAGCATCCCAATCTTTCAGTTTTCAGGAAAATGGAATATTTCTGATGGAATTGTACAGTATAATCATACGCTAATGATTATTTGAGATATAATTGTAGAAAGTTATTCCTCAATGCACGAGCGGCTTATGACTAATCCAATTAAGAATGGTTCAAGGACTCTTATGAGATTTCGATTTAAGCCTCTTGGCTGGATGGCCGAAAAGCGAATCATATTTACATCATAGTCCGCGCTACAGAACCCCTTTCTTCGGATTATCAATACTCTTTTGAAATTTTGTGAGTGGCTTCATTCTAATGAGTACGACAACTTTTTTATCTTCAAAAAGACGTCGATCCAATGATTTATTCTTGATCATTAACAACACTCTCTTGTATAGCATAATCATAAGATAGTAATAGCAGAAACACACACAATATTTCGTCGGACAAAAATATTGCGGCGTTCGGCGTAACCCCCCTCTCCAACATGTCAAAATTACAAGTTTTGTTAGATTATTAACATTCTGTTGAATCTCTCAGTATTATTGAATAAACATTAGTGAAGTTGAGTGGTTATATTGTTCGACAAAATTTCTGCTGCATATTCTCAGTCCGAAGCTCTGAAAATGTCAATTCTATGAGATTGATCTGCTGATTAATACTTATCGGACAAAAATCATACATATAGCTGAGTATATCTCTTGATCAAATAATATATTGCCCGACAAAAATAGTGCGACGTTTTGCCAGTCCGAAAATAGAAAGATAAGAAGTAGCGTTTTCTGTGTTTGTATGCGCACAATATTGAATCTACCTTTAAACCAAATTTTGTACATGTATTTGTGAGATCAAAAAATATTTTTTTCCAAATTTCTACGTCTTTATCTCTATATCTTGGTCCATAGCGATTTTTCATTCGCAATTTTTTTTCCTCATATCTTTTTCACAATAGAGTAACATGTAAACAAAGGAATGAAAGAAATATTTTGATGTAAAACTGAGCATACAATTATTATAGGGAAAAATTTCAAGGGAAAGCGGAAAATTGGTAGCAGGTATGAAACAAGAGACATAGAAACATGCTTAGAAAAAATTGTTCCACGTAGAAAAGCAATTGTCGAAATTATATTTTCCATACGATACGAAAATATTGATATTTTGAAAATTTCCAAGAATAGTGGGAAAGTTTGAAACTAAATTTTAATAATTTATATGAAAGAATACATGCTTCGGAAGAGAATTTTTTTTGGTTTTGCAGTTAACGCTATAGTTTTTGTATAGTTCGTTGAAAATAGTCGGAACAACATCATTTTCCAGAGTCGTGTATCTTTTCTATTTCTAAGTTTGGCAAACCCTTTTGTTCGAGCCATTTTTAGAACTATTGTTCATCGGATGGAAATCTTGAAAATATTCACATCATAGCATAGCAATAAAAATAAGTAATGTTTACTTATTTCAGTCATAACGACAGTTGCTTCAGGTTCATTTGTTGTACTTACTTGTGCAGTGTCAAATTTTTTGATGAATCGGGCTTCTTTCCGCAAAACATGCAATCGATCATCATGTTTGATAAATAAAATAAACAGCTAAATTTTAAATATCGCGGCACAACGCGGTATTGATCTGACACAAAACCTCAGTTTTTGCCAAGATGGCGACGCTCAATTGGGGCCGCATTCCAGCGGCCTGAATCCAATCCAGTGTTATATTAGAAATCAGTGGATTCGAATCACCAATCTCGATGATACTTGCAGATATGTTTCAAATATGAAAAAGATGGAAAGCGTAGGTATAGATACTATTGCCAGGTAGAAAAAGATCATTCTTTCTACCTTCTATATCTATGGTATTACATTGGAGAATCTTTAGAGATTAATTTCAACATACCATTAGGGAGAATTTGCGAGATGGAGAACCATTTGAAATAAGTGAGTGTTAATCAACAAACCAATCTCATAGAATTGACATTTTCAGAGCTTCGAACTGAAAATATGCAGCAGGAATTTTATCGGACAATATCACCACTCAACTTCAGTAATGTTCATTTGATAGTACTGAGAAATTTAACAGGATGCTAATAATCTGACAAAACTTGTAATTTTGACATGTTGGAGATGTGGGTTACGCTGAACGCCGCAATATTTTTGTCGGACAAAATATTGTGTGTGTTTCTGCTATTAGTATCTTACGATTAAACTATAAAAGAGAGTGATGTTAATGATCAAGAATAAATCATAAAATAGACGTCTTTTTAGGCTGTTCAATGGAAAATGCAGCAGTTTCAAAATTTTTTGTAGATTAAAAATTTGTCAGACTCATTAAAATGAAGCCACCCACAAAGTTTCAAGAGAGTGTTAATAATCCGGAGAGAGGGGTTCTGTACCGCGGACTATGAGCACATAAATCGTACTCGGCTATATGTCAGTTGCATTAACAGTCAATCGTTCATCAATCATCACAAATAAATTTGTGCAGTCTGAAGATTCAAATTTGTATCCACTCAGCTAATGCTTGCTTGAAAATATAAAGCGAGTGTTTTTGGGAGCTCCGTGAGTGCATTGAAAACTGTTACAGGTTTGTCGTACAATGTTTTATCTTCGATCGTCCTCATTTTTGTCAAGCAGTCAATTATATATTAATAATTATTTTTGTTGAAGTTGGACATAAATGTTTCTGAAAATTTGATTTCAAATATTATATTTAAAATGTTTAAGAATGATTTTAGTGTTGTAGGTTGTAGGTGACTTAAAATATCCCTCGGATGTTCAAAATACCGATAATAGGAGCTAATGCACTCTCTAACTGAAATCGTGCATTAAAACTGTGCAATAAAATATTTATTGCATAATTTTCCATAAAACTGTAAACTGTACTTACTGACCTTAATATTTGAATAATTATTTTTAGCTACAGAAGGATTTTATTTCAATGGATTTGAGACAATTTTAAATATATTTGATTCATGCACATGATGTGAACTTAAACTCATTCAAAAACTTCACGGCCAATTTAAGGATCTCGAGTTGAGTTTATCCTGTTTGAATAACTCATTTTCTTGGTAACAATATCAATTTTTTTAAAATTTTTGTGTCACTACTATGGCCAGTCAAATGAGCTAAGTAAATCGAAACCTAGTTTACTGGTTAACTCTCCGCCACTTTGACCCAGGTTAATTCAACTCCAGATCATGAAATCAGTCATTACTTAGATTAAACTTGAATGTGACTCGGAAGCCTCATCTAATTTATAGAGATCGCTTTTTGATATTATTCTAGTGCTCTCAACACATGTATCATCTAGGAGACAACTAATGTCGTCATTATTTAAGAGAGTCTTCCAAGAATAAGAGACAGGATCAAGTTAGTATCTTCAGCTTGATACCAGCTTTTTGATACTTGTATATTAATCAAACAAATAAAAACAAAGGTCCATATTCTCACCTCTTGAAATAGCGCTACTTCCTAGAAATTAATGCACTTTATCTTGCCATCTCATGTTGCATCATATAGCGCAAGCTTTTTTTATTAAAATTTTTGCTGAAGTAGTGCGATTTCAAGAGGTGGGAATACTGACCAAAGTTTTTCAGGATTTACATCTTGAAAATATATATGTTAATTTTTTTAATCTAATAGTCTGCAAATTGGAGTTTAAAATCTATTATTCATAAGATCTGAATCTAAGTTGAGATATATCCATTCGATACAATGGATTTAAAATTGAAACTCAGTAGGAATTTAGTTCCGTCTCTATACACAGACACGCACACAAAGCAAACAGCTGTTACGCAAAAGTCAAAAGACATTGATTTATTATTGTTAGTAAATGCATAATGAGAGGAAAAAATAAGTCATCTTAAGTAGCATCTAAAATTTAAATTTATTTATTTATAAGTGTACATTTCTCATTTTGATTATTATGACTTACGGGGTGGTCATCGTACAATCTTGAATTATCTAAGAGAATAGCCCTACGATGTCAGATTTTGATTTTCTGCCAGATGAATAGTGTTTCACAAGAATCAAGAAATAGTCTTGATCTTGTCTTGAAATCAAGACAAGACCAAGACAAGAACTGTTTTTTATTTTCCAAGGCAAGACAAGAACGTACTATCAAGAATCAAGACTTCTTGTCAAGAAATCTTGATATCTTGACAATTAATTATTCAAATCTGCATATTTATTATTCTTTTATTGAAATATTGAAATCTGCTGTGGTCATCACAGTTTTTTCCTGACAATAAATTTCATGGCCAGTTTCATCACTGTTTCATGAATTAAGGAGTATCATGCCAACTTCCAAATTGACATTTGTCATTGTCAAACTGACAGTTCAAAGTAACAGCATCATTTTAAAAGTGACAGCGTCATTGTAAAAGTGACAGCGTCATTTTCAAAGTGACAGCGTCATTTTCAAAGTGACAGCTGTCATTGTCGAAGTGACGGCTGTCATTGTCTGAATGACAGCTGTTATTGTTATGGTGACAGATGGCGGCATACAATATAGGTATTTTTGGAAATAAAGACTCTTTTTCTGAATTTTCTAGTTAGAAAAGCTCATTTATAAATTTAAACCTATTCGGGAGAGTAAAAAGTATCGATGACTATGATTTTCAAAACCAATATTTGATACATATCGAATGCATATGTCGTCAGTTTTGGGTGATTTATTCGTTTATGTAGAAGAGGAATGTATTGGTAGAATCCCCAATACTCTAAGAAAGTAGTTAATTCTTAGCAGCATTGCTATATCATATAAGAATAATAGCTGCAAATACTGATTAAAACATGAAAATGACAGACTTTTCATTTATTTCTATTGGTGACAATCTTGGAAAACGTTGCTAGAATCGATCCATAACATAACTGACAGGGAGGATAAAGGGTAGACACTAACGCTGAACTAAGTGTTCAGATTGGATAAAACAATAAAGAAAGGGAATTCCCCCTGAACGTCAAGATCAAGAAATATCAAGAATTCTTGAAACAAGATAAGAAATGCATCGCCAAGAAATGGGCAAGACAAGAAATTTTTATTTTCTTGTCTTGAAAATCAAGACAAGACAAGAAATGGTCATCAAGACAAGAAATCTTGTCTTGATGAAACACTACAGATGAATACCATAACGTAACGGAGAAAAAAAAGAATAGATATTGTGTTTCCAAAAAATTTCTTTATCAAGTATTGACGTTTCTTTTTCACGACTATTGGATTTTCTGCAAAAGCGATTCGTCACGTATCTCTATGATTTCTCTACTTATTTTGACGACTGGTCCTTGCATTTTCTGCAATTTAATGTTTTCTATTATAAGGTATCTCATATTGAAGAATAGGGAGAAGAGTATTAAAATCTCACCTTTTCAACTCTTTTTTAGATACAGACAATTATGGACCATGGCTCATTCAGAAGCTGCTGTGAATAAAGAAATGATCTTTTGAAAGCATCAAAGCCGTTAATATATAAATCTGGTGCGGAAAGTTATTTGTGAATCTTTTCTTTAATGTTTAAGACAATGTATCAAGTTTGAATCTGTAAGATTGCTATATTCTTGTTACAGTATCGTTTTTTTTTTCCACTCGAAGGTAGCAAAAAATTGCATTGATGAGTGTCTCACGGCTACATACCTAATAATTTAAAAGCTGGCCGGTCAGGGTTAGTAAATTGTTATTTATTTTTGTTTGGGCCATTTCGGTAGATGGGTATCAGGTTTTGGTTGTAACAAATATGTACAGTGCAGAACATAAGACTTCAACTGACAGATCGAGAGTTCATACACACGTGTTGTTTAATTGAGATAAGAATTATAGGATCACTCATTATTTTTATTGAAAATCTAAAACAGCAATGTTCCATGTTTTTCTTGTTAGCGGCATTGAAATTGGTAGGTAAATACCTACGTGAGAAAAAATACCATAATATTATTTTTTCGACAGAGTTAGATTGAAGTGGTCCAAAGATAAATAAAATTATCTCTAGGAGTTCTTTTCTTTAATGCCAGGCTCTTGAGTCATATGAATTTTTGTTAAGAGTCAAATGTTCCAATATCCGTGCTATAATAAATAATGTGATACAACTTTTACAACAGGAATATATTATAAGGTGCTTAACGTAATATTAGAAGATAGGTACGAATTACGCTGCAATTTCTCAATTGGATGGAAGGATTAAGATGCTCAAAGCAATATTAAAAGATACGAATTACGCTGCAATTTCTCATTTTATGGGGAGCAAAGTTCAGTTGGGAAAGGTTTTTGCGACAGAGACGAATCAAAAGCCTGAGCACAATTTTAATTTCATGAGAAAGTTCAATGTATTTGATGTTAGTCATACAATTTGGTATTTGATTTGATCTCATTAGTTTCGCTATAGCGCTGTCATAATTCATTCCAATTCTTTTTTTTTTTTTAAGTAGCGCTTCAGCAAGAGATGAGAATAATAATAAGAGTGTTTTCATATACCATTATCATTAGATATTTATGCAATGAGTTGAAAGGAATCTCTCATTGTCACTGAAGTAGACTACATTTTCATCAGTTTTACTTACTTGTAACTTGTACAAAGTAACAAGTAAGTATTGTGAAACCGACAAAATTCATCTATCGAGTTTTTGATGAAAATAGCCGTTTTGAGCATCCCTGAATCCATTTCGACTATTTTTGTAGTATCCAGTATTAATATAAGTTCCGTTAGCTGGTTACCTCTTCCTCTAATACTGTGTTTCATTTTATCATTCAGTCTTGGATTAGGAACAGTTCCTAGTTTAATGTTGAGTGAATTATTTTCTGCTTGTATTAAAGGTAAAGCCCTTTGTGTAATGTGTTTATGTTATGCTGGAATGATCAGTGTTACTTCAAAGTGTTTTATATTTTAATACAAACTCAGGGAATGTATGCTGCCTTTTTCTTATGTAGTATTTCATAGTTAATCAGTGTTTTATTTTCTTATTATTTCATGCCTGAAACAAAAGGGAAATCTTTAGAAGATATTCAGCAATATTTTAAAGTTAACCAGACAAATATAATAATGTGAACTATACTTTACTTTAATTTTCTTTCCGTTAATTCATAAAATAGTTGACCTTCAACCAACAAAAAATGCACAGACTATAGAGCTCTCTTGAATATCTCTGTTCCAGTTGTATCTCGTTAAATATATTGTTCCACAAGAAGATTAATACGTCATAGATGACGTCATTGATCGCGACCGCTCCAAGCCTACAACGCTTGCGGTCGTTTATTTTCGCAAAAATCACAAAAAAATTAAGAAAACGAAGTGTGGGAATTCAGTGAAGAGTTTTATTTTATATTCTACTGTACAATTTCGGTCCCACCTGGACCATCTTCAGGAGTGAATAAAATTAATGTGTGTGTGTGTGTTTACATCTGTGTGTGATAATAAATTATATGAAAGTCGATGTAATATAATTTTATATAATTTATTATCACATACAGATGCTAACACACACACACATTAATTTTATTCACTCCTGAAGATGATCCAGGTGGGACTAAGACTGTAGAGTAGAATAGAAAATAAAACTCTTGGCTGAATTCCCACACTTCGGTTTCATCATTTAATCTAACAGTCAGCATCGTCTACTACTTCCATCACAAAAAATGTTGAATTAATTGAAAAGGTGTCTTTCCAATTTCTACTTTTGATTCCAAATTATGTCGATTGATTCAAGATTTTTATTTGTCAATATAACAGATAATTTCATGGACTCTAATTATCAATATTTATTATTTATGAGAGATGAATTTATACAGGAACATTGGATTAATTACATTAATTTATAATTCTTGCTACAAATTAATTTAATCTTATTATGGACTTACTTTTTCATCGTAACCACGAATTGTCAGTTTTTTAACATTCGACGGACACTTAGATCGTTCCACTTAAAGCACCAATCACAACGATAATATGTTTGTGGAACGGCAAAAATTGTGGTTGTTTAGTGTAACGTACTCTTAGAATATGCGACTGCAACGCTCATGTCACCTCAATAATCGTTCCACAAAACGATCGTGATCTTTGCGTTCAAGATTTATATGTCATAGATGACTTCATTAATTGCGACCGTTTCAAGCTCACAACGCCCGTGAATAAAAAGTGGGTCGAAGCGACCGTTGTGCTCAAGTTTGCAGGAATCGCCAAAAAATATGATCTAATCGAAAAGTTGTCTTTCCAATTAGTAATTTCGATTCCAAACTATGCCAATCATTCATGGTTTTCCATTTGTCAAGCTGACAGATAATTCCACGATCTCTCACTATAACATTTTTATCATTTATAAATGATTAATTTGCATAGGCGTATTGGATTAATTCCATTCATATATTTTTTTGCTACAGATTAGTTTGATCTTATTGATGGTTTACTTTTTGATTTTAACCAAGAATTGTCAGTTTATTTGACATTTCGACTTGGAGCACCAACCACAGCAATCATATGTCAATGGAACGGCAAAAACTGCGGTCGAGAGCAAATTATTGCGGTCGCCTAGTGGAACGTACACTAAAATGCACTATAAAGGAGAAAAAAAATTTCTCCATAAATAAAATCGTGAAGCGCTAAATTATATTGGCGCTATTTTTGTGAAGGCATCAAGCTTTTATTTATGGAGAGCCAGAGGAAAAATTTTTCTTATTAGTGCATTTTAGTGACTATTCCATTCGTAGTATTTATAACAAGGTTAACAATGCTAAATCGCCATAGAAACGGTGCATATCAGTGAGTATTTGGACGTGTAGAAATACCATCGGGTATTACACTAGTGGTCAGAGTGAGTATTTTACTCAAAGATGTGAACACCTCCAATTTGTGCTTTCTTCGTATTTAATGGAATATTTTTCTGAATATCTTCAGCAATTTTATCTTCTGATCTATCTCCAAACCTTTCTGAACTAGATTCCATATTAAGACGCAATATATTTCGCTCTTGTGATATTATATACGATAGTTTTTACATATTATTTTATCAAGTTCTACTGAAAAATATTGTTAACATTGTTCTGTTCATCACACCCTTCCATTCAATACCATATCAAAGACGACTGTGAAGAAATAAATGATTCGCCATCTTGAGATGGCAGCCATATTGAATATAGTATAACGTCACTCACCTTATCGTCTCTAGCATGTCAAACTCTCTATTTGAGATCCATATCAAAAGAATTGGGTTGAGACATGATGTCGAAAATCAGTGTAAAATCACTTGTTATAAACTAAAAACAACATTGTAGTTAAAAAAAGCTAAGTTCTCGGACAGCTCGGAATGGCATTTCAGCAGTGTGACGTCATGACATTGTTGTAAGTGTGAATCGGAATTTGTAATTGTGTGTGTTGACTTAGGGAGGATATAGAAATAATATACTGAATACATCATGACGTTTGCGTTTCCCTTTACATAATTATAGTGTTCAAAAATTGGTCTAACAATAAATATTTTCAGAAGCTTAGGAGTCCCATTAAATTAAAATGGATCTTAATTCGGCACTGCGAATATGTACTCGCAAAAATTAATCTCGTAATATTTCAAAGAAATCGTCATGCCTTAAATAATAATTCTTCTACAGAGTGTGCGGTCCACATTCCTAAATAAGGACGAATAGGTAAGAGTATTTGCATGAATAAAAAGAAGTGTTTTTTAAATTCAATATTAAAAAGTGATGGAAGAATATGAACAAGCTGTAATCAATGCCAGACTATTTTCAGGCATATATTAGGTGTCATTTATTCTCTACAACCAGGGACCCTAATAAATATTGTACCTAAGGGGCTCCAAAGTGCCTTAATCCGGCACTGTATTGAATATAGTGAAACTAATAGGGCTCTACATCAACACACCCCCAAGCCACCTTGATTTGAAAAATCTTGAAAAATATAATCTTTATCGAACGTATGCATTATATTTTTTCTGAATAAGTACCAGATTTGAAGCATTTGTTTTTCACCTATGCCATTTTTCCCCTGATATAAATTAGTAATAGGACTTACTCTATGATTCAGGGAATAGCTTACTGCTTACTGCTAGCTTCTCTCTAAACTTCACTTATCTGTTTCTCTATTTAAGAGAGGAATTAGATATAACTTCACTTATCTGTTTCTCTATTTAAGAGAGGAATTAGATATAACATTTCTCCAACACTGTTTTGGAATTTGCATATTCCATAACCAAAAATTATGTTGGAACGAATGACATTCCAAAAAACTGTTTAGAATGATTCCGTATACCGTTTAGAATGATTCCGTAAGCCTTTAGAATCATTTCGACGAATCAGAAGCTGTTAGTTTCGCTACTACCATGGTTACCTTCTAACAATTCAAGTATTCATATCTGGATTTGACGTTTGACATTTAATAATTTTCTAAGTTTCCTCTGAAATATTGGTGAGTTTCCAAAACCTTGTTAGAGAAAGTATAGTCTACAACATGTTTGGAATGGCGTATTCCACACTCGCGAACCGTAATCCTCGCCTTCGGCTCGGTTTACAAACTTTTCGCTCGTTCAAAATATAGGCCATTCCAATACTTATTGTAGAATATATTATTAGAGAGAAATAAGCATTCAGTCAACTACTCAAAGGCCCCCGATTTCAGAAATTTCCTTTAGCATAGCAGTTCAATAAAATACTGTGCCTAGGAGCCCCAATGTATATTGACACTCTATGTATGCCAAATTTTTTCATGAATAAATCATGTTCCTATATTTGGAGCAAAAGAAGGTCATGTGCTGGTCATATTTGCATAAATTTTCTGCCCAAATTCATTAACAAATATTTTCATCCATCCTGTATAATATAAAATTATTATGTATAAACAATATGAGTGCGTGTCGCTATGTCTAAGTCCACAACGTCTAATCACCATTACCGCGACGACTAATACCATTACGTCTAAAATGTCCCCCACTATTTTGTTCACAAGGTCTAATGACGCCCATTTTCATCACTATACCATTTGCTCACTCCCACCACTCATAATGTACAGTGGACCAGATGAATACTAGTTTAAGTCCCCATTCGCAAATTATATAAGAAAAATCGTACGTAATCAAGCGTAAGTTATCGTGAACTGCGTGCTTTGAGAAATCGCAAAGTTAGACAATTGTTTCTTTGAAATTGAATTACACAAATGTACCTAGTGTATCCACCATGTAGTATCAGAAGTTAAAGTTAACGGTATAAATCTGTATTTTGTATCAAAAGAACTTATCAAGAAGAAATATATTATAAGGAACGTATTGAATACCAAACTTTGACGGTTGAAAACAGGAGTTACAGGTTAACTGCGGAAAATTTTGATGTTTACGGAACTTTGCAGCTCTCACAAGTTATTTCAACGTATTTTGATAAGTACTAAAGAAGGAAACACTTTTCTGGAGATAATTAGGTGCTCTGATAACCAGTCACAGGCTGAAAATGCTTAAGGTGAAACATCACCCGGAAATACTAGCTATCTCTGTCTAGTCTAATCTTGTTTTGGAGTAAGTGGGCTTATGGAAGGTCAGTGATGACGGCGGGATACACAAGAATTCAAATTTGACATTTCAGAAGAAAAACATTTTATAGAGAAATTGACTGAAATTAATGCTCGCATACAAAATCATTTTTCAAAGACATAAGTTTTAATGAAATTATTCATATTGAGAATATGAAATTATGTTATAAAAATGTCCCAAAATTCACGCAAGAACTAATTTTGATAGTAACATGTTTCAAATAAAAAACTACGAGTTTTTTTTATTGAATCATAAAGGATAAGGTAAAGTAAAGGGTTATCTAATTTTGATAGAAAACTGGTTTTAAATTGAAAATTATGAATTTTTCATTGAACCGTAAAGTATACAGTACAAGGATTATGTATGGAATATTATATAGAGCAAATGATCTCCACGACTTTGTTGGCACATACAGACTCCGGATTATCATGTCGCTTTAGCGAGTACCATTAAATGTTTTTGCCTGATGATCAGTTGTTTCTTCAAAGAAGAATTGCTCGATGCTACCTTCAGCCCAAAATGTGCAACTGTAACACCTATTACATTTTCATAGTTTTGTATTGCTAGTTGCTCATGACTCTTACCCCATTCCGAAGCACTAGTAGATAGATTTCGAACATATGGTATGTTTTCTACTAGGGGTCCAGCAGGCAGTTTTCGCTTACAGACTAGACCAAAATTTGAAGCTGTTAGTCTATGTTTTCTTTAAAGTATTTACCCTTGATGTATTCACTAAGAAATTAATACTTGTAATTTATTTGAAGGTGAATATCTCGGGCCTTAGAGCAATGCTGATTCGGATCAAGTATTATTATTTGTAGAATAACAGATTCCAATAGTAATTGATATATATATATATATATATATATATATATATATATATATATATATATATATATATATATATATATATATATATATATATATATATATATATATATATATATATATATATATATATATATATATATATATATATATATATATATATATATATATATATATATATATATATATATATATATATATATATATATATATATATATATATATATATATATATATATATATATATATATATATATATATATATATATATATATATATATATATATATATATATATATATATATATATATATATATATATATATATATATATATATATATATATATATATATATATATATATATATATATATATATATATATATATATATATATATATATATATATATATATATATATATATATATATATATATATATATATATATATATATATATATATATATATATTCTGACAATAACTGTGAATCATCAATAAAATGATAAATATAATTAAGAAAGTTAATATTTACATTCTTTTTCATTTATTAAATTGATATTAACATATGTTACAATGTAAGGTTAGAATTAACATATCATATGGGGAACGCGTACATCACTCTAAATTACAAACACAGTTTCGTACAAACATGACTTATTACAAACACAGTTTCGTACATTTAGCGAAAACTTAAATTAATGTCCTAGCTGAGCTTCAAGCTCAAGTCTAATAATGACGGTTTGATTTTTAGCTGACAGATGGCGACAATAGTGAATTTGTCTAGATTTATATATTATCGAATATAAAAATATATGCTTCACATCAGAGTTCAAAAAAAAGGCGGCAGTAATAGAAATTTTAATGTGAATAGGTTTTACAATTGTTTTCTTTTTCAGAAATAAGTTTAAGCAACTCGATTGTGAAACAATTGATTTTAAAGTCACAGTCGTTAATGTATCCTGAAATAATTATTTTTTTAATGTCCGACTAGTCTATTATTGTTGTCATAATAACACTGATTCTAGGGTAATTACCTAACAAATAATACCCGAGGGCAATATGTTTCAAGATAATGCCCTCGGGCATTATTTTGAAAAATAACAAACAAGTTTCCCAGTTCCAGCAAGTAACTATACCCAAGTAACAATGACTGACGGTCGACCAAAATGTGACGTCGCATTTTGGTCATATTGAAGTCATAATGTGACCGTCATATTAAGACGTCATATGACGTTAAACTGACGTCACACGTCAAGTCAAATTGTGGTCATAAATTGACGTCAAGAAATAACGTCATATGATGTTGAAGTAACGTTATAATTTGATTTTATGTTTCAGCGTTTTACAAAATCATACTTATTCTTTATGATTCTTTACTCATATTTTTTTAGTCAGTGTGGGTATTTCTCAAGTAACCATATCTGAAAATAAGGCTATGTGCAAGGGAGCGGAGTTTGAACAAACATCGATGCGAGCGTTCATGGTGAGCACCATTGTAACCATTGAACTCCATTTCTCAGAATACGTCAATGAGCTGTCATTGAGCATTGTAGTTTAAAAGTGAAAATATCTGCATATAAAACATGGAAAACCGTTTGTTCTGTTTAAGGCTGTTGTGTTAAGGATGATTCAAGTGAAATATAGTTTCATAGATTCCATGTAACCAGTTATAACATAAAAAAAACGCGTGAAGTGAATCAAAGCGGTAAATACAGTATTGTTTGTCTTTCATTATTAATCTATGTAACAAATATGTTTGTAATTCAATTGTGAAATTAGAAATATTCATCATCGATTTGGGATTCATGAATTTACCTCTATCTCTAATTTGTAAGATGTTTCAGTGATAGAAGTTTGTCAGATGCACTTCGCAATAATTTTGTTGTTAATATCGTCAGCAACATATTCTTCGACATGTTTAATATGGCAAAACTATTTTCACGCTTTTTTTCAATGCTTCTTCGGTAAAAGGGATACAGTGTTTGATAAATACAAACCCGATCTGCAAGATCGTTGGCATCATAATTTGAGGTTATCCTGTCAATTTGGACGAATTAAGACGTTTTCTCTATAATAGGTACGTTATAATTGAAGAAAAAAATAGTCAAAATAAATAATTTCAACGTACCTTTTATGCTATGCAAGTTATATTATACGCACACAGCTGAATTAAATAATATTAGTACATTTAAAAAATTATAGGTATGAAACAATAATAAACTGGAGTTCAATCGTTCTCCATTGCCCGCTAGAGGCGCTAGTAGACTTCATGCACGTAGCCTATTGGTTGTATGAACGTCATACCTAGACGTCATTTTGTTACCTCAAATGTATGTAGAATCGACGTTTTTATTTACGTACATTATTCACGTAGTTTGAATGTTATATTACAACGTCATATTCAAGTTGTATTGACGTCATAATTTGATATTATGTATTTTGAAAGTTATTAACAAATAGACCGAAAACAAATATATGAAAAAAAGATTCTGGATATTTTTAACCTATTCAAATGTTTATGAGTTATTTTTTTTTTTAATTTTTATTCGAAAGAATCTTCGTATTCTGTTGTAAAAAATATTATAATTTTTCTCGATTAATAATTAATTTTCCAGAAGTTACGGATATAGACTTTCATCTACTAAATTGTTGATTTCCATGCTCCAAATTTCTATCAACAAAAAAAAAATGATTGAAAAATTAAAAAAAATGGATGATTTTTTTTTTAACTTGTACTAATGTACAGCAAATCTATTTTTCAATTATTTCTATTTATTTTCAATACGATTTTTTTAACTAATTGTTATGAACAAATGCATTTCTTTTTTGAAAATTATAGTGGTCAGATTCATACAGCCCCCGATCAGTGGGAAGAAAAAGAAAGCGTTCACTAAACTAAAATTCATTCTCAATTTTACTATTTCCAATTTTATACTCTTCACTGAATTATGGACGAATATGGAGAGTGACAGATTTTTTTTTACAAGCTCTGAGTGTTTACCGTGAATAATACGGGAATAAGAGAGTAAAATTTTGATTATTTTCTTGAAATTATGTTCATTCTCAAATTTTAGTACACTGAATGGAACCCAAACAAAATATTTTAGATTTGAGGGATGAGTCACTTGTAGGCTGTCCAGCCAAGGCAGGCAAGCCCTTTCAGATTCTTCGTGTTTTCTGTTTGACGAAGTTACATATGTATCATTTTTCTACTGTGACAAATCAAAGTAAGTTAATTATGTAGTAATATTCTGCAATTTTTTTTAAGTAATACATTATTAATTTGCAGAATGCCATATGATTGTATTTAATGGAAACTCGGAAATAGCAGTGGTTGAATATCTTGGTCCAGAAATGGAATATTAGCAAGATGGCCCTATCATCAAAAGAATATTCCGATAAAACATAGGAAGATAGTAAAAGAGCGATGGATGAATTCGATGTGTGTGAAGTAGAAATTATGAACTCATTCGGTTTGAAGTAAATTGAAAGAAATAGTTTGCCTTTGCTTTGCAGTTAATTATATATTTTTTTGTTGGTAAATATTTTCTCATATATAAAACTTCTCTTAATGTACAATTATAAGTGTTTTTTTTCTATTCGTCTTTTTATTGATGTAAATATTTATTTTTGACTATAATAATAATTATATTTTTAGTTTCGTTGAATCCTATTTTTATGTTAGTTTATATGTATAAATAATAAAATTTACATTTTATTCAATTTTTTCTTATTTACCAGTTTAATTCGTTTTTGACATTAAAATTGAGTAGTAAAGTGACGTTGTGGTATGCTATTAACAGTTATTATTTTAAACGTCATAAATTAACGTCACTTTCGACGTCGTTGAAAAACTTTAATTCTACGTCAGCATAATGGTCTATTTGACTTCACAAAATGATGTCCGTAGGCTACTTGCTGAAACGTTTTGAGGACCGTCAATCGACCAGGTCTGTGACGTCGATACTACGTTGCATCTTGGGCCCAGTATTTCAGGTTCAGTTTAATCTATAGATTACTTAAACGAAGCTTAGCTACTGGTAACAATTGTTTTTACAATCGTTGCTACGAAAATTAATCCACAGTTTTCGTAATCCGAACACTGAAATACTGGGCCTTGGTCACTTATGTTATTTGGGTGTTGTAATTATTTTTGAAAAAAAGTTGTTAAAAGAACAAATATCCTAAAAAAACATGAGTGATATTTATTTGTAAATTCAAGGGGTGAAATAACTGATATTCACCCGTATTCTAAAATACAATCAATCACTTTTTATCGAACGATCGATAAAAAATTCATCGATTGAGTTACAGAATATTACTTATTATCTTATCATCCTGTACAAATAATCACAATAAAAATAGTATTGGATAAACTCTATTCAAGTACTAGTATTTGAGAAGAAAATATACATTTTGACGAATTAATTTCCTTTCATCAGCTAAAGTGATGACCGGTTGCATTCCCTGTCCCTTGAATTTTAGGTTTCGTTTAACAGAACAATATCGTATCAAGACTCCAAAAGTTGACTGTGGCATGAACATTGTTGTCATTATTACGATTCGATACTTCTTGTTTGAGTGAAACTTAAAATCTAAGCTAGAGCGGTGCAACTGGCTATAACTGATGTAAATTGATCTTCAAAGTTTGTCATCAATATCTTGGAGCTTTACAAACAATAAGCAGCAAAGGGCTACTATTTTTAAGTGAGCATAATGATAAAATCACGTACTTGCAGCAAGTCAAATGCAATAGCACAAAAAATTGATGATTTTATAAAAATACTTCAAGAAAGCTGGCTAAGGTAAATTAAATGATTACAAATCTTAGAGCGAAGTCGCTACATTGGTTAAAGCTAGAGGGTGAGGAATAAGAATAAGTAATAAGTGTCGGAAAGGGAATCAATTGAATTTATAACTTTTTATTTCCATATCTGTATTTGGATTTGAACTTTGTGCCTATATTTTGCCTACAATTTTAGGGTACGTTCGAAAATTGGCTCTGAGCACTCTGAGAGCGCTCGATTTGCTCCGTAGCGTTCGAAAATAAAATCTGGAGCGCTTGGAGCACGCGATCTGCGTTCGCTTATTGACTCACGGAGAGTATGTATATATCATTATATAGAACAGACTTCTAAAATTAAGAATTATGTTGGAAATATTATACCTCTTATGATTGATAATTTATTTAGAAGAATTACATCCTCATGTGACAAGTCGCACATAGAACATTGATATAAATAATTACAGACATCTTCTAAAAAGAAATGAGTTTTAGAAAATAAATAACTAATGTTTGTTTATCTCTAACCTTAGTTCACAAACGTCACTTTGACAAGGATCTAAGCGCTCGATGGTTGATCTCTGGAGCAGATCGAGCGCGCTCGAAATGCTCCGTGAGTCAATAAACGAACGCAGATCGCGTGCTCCGAGCGCTCCAGATTCTATTTTCGAACGCTACGGAGCACATCGAGCGCGCTTAGAGTGCTCAGCCAATTTTCGAACGTACCCTCCTTCGTGGATCCTTGTCAAAGTGACGTTTGTGAACTGAGGTTAGAGATAAACAGACATTAGTTATTTATTTTCTAAAACTCATTTCTTTGTAGAAGATGTCTGTTATTATTTATAACAATGTTCTATGTGCGAATTGTCACATAAGGATGTAATTCTTCTAAACAAATTATTAATCATAAGTGGTGGTTTTAAATAATAAATATATTTTTCTACATGAGTTCCATCTGAAATGCTGATCAAATATTTTGTCTGATGAAGATTGTTCCTCGAACACAAATTCGAATCAATAAATGGTTTCATAGCCACAAATAATTGTGGAGAAGCTCGTACAACAGATTTCTCTGATTATTCTTATGTTATAACATACTTATTAAGTAATTATGTAATAAGCCAACATGAATATACTAAATATTTTCATGAAAATTGCTAATTATGTTGCAGTGAAACTCTGATCCTACACTTTGTTTTTAGGTAATTCCAAGTGAAATTTCTGGATCAAACTTACGAAATATGAACAGAAAATTTTTATATCTGCTAAACATAATTCAAAAATTAAGATCTTCAAATATCATATATCTTTTCATTCAATTGGAAAACGTAAAAATTAAATTAAAAAAAATTGTACTATAAATGAGATGAAGCTGCCTTAATCAGTTTGTAAAACTATTTTAAATACATAAAATAATCAGAATTACACTTTTCTCCTACAATCTCGTGAGAGAGTGAAGGAACAAATCGGGTACTCACTAGAATAAATGAATATTGGCAGAATGTCTTTCTATAAGGTATATTTAAAGCAAATTTGTTTTATAATTACTTTTATCAAACAGAATATAAAATCACACATGAGGACACTTTTGGGATAAACGATACAAGGCATATTTTTTATTCAATTCCGAGAAGTTTTTCCTGCTAAAATGTATGCATAAACAGAATCGTCATCCAGCATGCCATTTGAAGGTTGTAATATCAGCAGATTTGTTGGCTAACAAAGTCGTAAGCAGTGGCCAGTGTAAATGTCCTCATTCAGTAATTTCAAGATACTTTTAATAATGTGTTGATAGTGATACCAGAAGCTTGTGCAGTGCATTTTTGATTAGTATATCGCTAAAAGAATCTATTCTGTGAAAACTTCTTTGGACGTAGAGAAATGTACTATCTACACTTTTTCACAACATTGATAGCAAATACTTTCTCAATAATATGTTGAATTTTCAAGAAATGTGGATCTTGGTATCGATTATTGAATCAATCGAATATGACTCTGTATTGTACATGTATTTTCAAATTGATCAATTACATCTACAGGCACCTGCGACCTCCATTATTAGTGTAGCCTAGAATAATTTAAAATTTATACTGAATATTATGTAAAAATGAGAGTTGTATCTTAATCACCAATACTGTTTTTCGGGAGCTGCCTTCAAACAATTTCCGATGTGTTCTTTTTCCCAAATGCTTGAATTCTTCGGTTTCTACCCTCTAGATTCACTTTTCAAATTAGCTGTCAGTTTGACGTATTTTGAGATATCCATATTTTTTTTCACTTTTATAGTAGCTTTCAACATGGAATACTTCATCCACAATAAAACCGCATACTTTTTTCTTGATATTCAAGAAATATGAAAACAATGACTTCTTCATTCATTGTCCTTACTCTTCGTTGTTCTTCCCAGTCGCTAAATGAGGCAAATGCTTTTTTATGAAGTGCCTTGAATTTGTCAGGCATTGAACGCAGAGTTGATTCTTGAACTTTCTCAAGACTTTCTGCAGGAATAGAGTCAATTTCTTTCATTCTACTCCAAATACATCATTTTTTATCAATCTGTTCACACAGAATCAGAGTAAATAAGCTTACCATAGTAGCCAGTCATAGCTTTCAAGATTTCACGGAGTTTTGAGATGACAGATGACATTCAGTGATTTCCGTCTGACATTGAGAATTCAAGATGCCAGATTGGAATGATTCTTGATAATACTTGGATGAAAAGTTCTAGCGTTAAAACACTTAAACGCCTACTGAAAAAATTATTCAATCTGTTCAATATATTACTAGTATTTAACAAATTCTAATCAGTTTCAGTTTCTTCATGAATTATTGCTGTCAAATAATTGTTTGTTATTTGATAGAGTAAATTCTATTTATTGTGGAAGTAAATTATTCTATTTTTTATAAAATTGAGCATAAAACATATTTTTTGAAAAATCATTATTGCAGGATTAATAATGAATGTTTGTGACTTCAAAATTAACTATTTCAGAATCGTACTGCTTACATTTATTTTTAAAAATGTATCAATTATATCCAGTATACATGTATGCCATCCAACGCAGATTATGAGATACCTTTCATTGAAAAAAAAAATTAAACCTAAAATTTTATTACTGCCGCCATTTTTTTAACTTTGATGTGAGGCTTATATTTTTATGTTTGATAATAAATCTTGACAAATTCAGTGCTGCCGCCACCTGTGAGCTAGAAATCTAAACGTGACTATTAAATTTAGGCTCGAAGCTCAACTAGGACATTAATTTAAGTCAGAATTAAGTTTTCGCTAAATGTACGAAGCTGTGTTTGTGATAAGTCATGCTTGTACGAAGAAGTGTTTTTAATTTAGCGTTTTGTACTGCTACCCAGCTAATGTACCGCAAGATACAACAATTTGAACGGGCAGAAGCTGTTCTGAAACAACCTCATGGTATCCTGAGTAAAATATTCTTTTCTGAAGCCAAAACTCCTATTGACACAATTTAATCCATCAAAGACCTTCCTAGAACCCTGAAGATTTCATTCTTGTCCAGCTCCGCAATTTTCAAAAAACGAACACACCTTTTGCTTCACCATTGGATAGTTAACAAAAAGTCTCCCTTTGACATCTTTGCCAAGTGCTTTTGGATAACTAATACATCTAATATGGTACTTACTTCACTATAGAGCAGTTTCTATAAAAAGTCTTCACATATGCAGCAAGTTTTCATGAAAGCTGCCCCTGTAGGGCTTATCTCTGAATTATTGCTCCATCACCAATAGCACTACTGCCAACTGAATTTATTATTCTTCATTTCTGCAATATGAGTCAAGACAAAATCCAGCGCAAATAGAAGAAATGAATTATTGTTTATAACTGCTTCTATGTTAACATGTTTTTTTTTTTTTCTAATTTCATGTTCAAAAATCTTCTACTCCTATGAAAGGAGAATTTATTGTATTAATTTATGATAATATTCCATTTTGTATTCCATATATGTGAATATTGTCAGCAGAATTATGCAATTACAAAAAAAAGTAGGCACTATTCTCAAATTAACAATAATAGAATGAGAGGAGCCTAAAGTGTGAATATTACAAGAGAAAAGGGGATGGTTTTTAGAAATAAAAACTCCAAAGAGTCTTTTGTTTACACTGTTTTCGTGATTTTATTCAATTACCAACCGGTTTTGGCCACTTGGTGGCCATCTTCAAGGTGGTACCGGCGAGACTACACAACAATAAATGTAACTGACGAATTATAAATGCTATTATTATTGCATATTTTTCTAACAATATAAGAGTGGAACCAATTGTTTTTCATCATAGAACTGAACAATAATCTTTTTTCTGTTTTCATGTCTGAATTATTCATTTGTATTCAACAAATAAATTTTGAACTTCCACTTAATTCAGTTATACTTATACTCAGTATTTAGTAGAAGTTTATGATAATTTTCAATCATTCATGAGATTCAAACTTCCCGCGTAGCTTACATTGTTCTGATCAAAAAAGACAGATGGAGCTGCTAATCGTGTATCATGTTATAACATTGCTAATTCCTATCTTCTTATTGATATCGTTGATGTTTATGAAACGTCAAAAATAAATAAATATCAATCACGCCTTTTACGCCACGCTACAGGTGTAGCAAACACTTTTATTGCACTCTGTAAATTGATTGATATTTCATAAGCGTACTCTCCACAAAAATTGAGAGTACTCGTAGCTTGACGACTGGTATAAAACATATCCGATATGCAAAATTACAAAACATTATTCAGTTTTGAGCAATAAGTTCTCCCTAAGCAAAACTGAAGAGGTAAGTTCAATTGGCAATATTTCTGGATAAATTTCAGTTAGTATGAAGTATATACAAATTATTGCATGAATAAATCCGCATGAATGTAAACATTACTACCTTTTTAGATGAGCTACAGGAAACCTTGTTGTTTGGAAGACAGGATAAAAAATTGAGGAGAAGCTATTTTTGTATGGTACAAATGAACAAAAAGACAGTCAAGCGGACAAGACAATCATGCATATGCTGTCAAGAAAATCAAAGTACTGCAAATAATTATTGAGTATATAAGTTCTTTACATTTTGCTGGTATGACTAAATAATTGACAATAATTTCAAGGTTATAACCGCTCCACTTCCTTCGGCTCTAGCTCACGGTTTTGAGTTTGTTGATTTGGAGTATAAAAAAAGCAGAGAATATCTGGGACAGAAGATTCACTTAGCACAATTCTCTCAGCTTTAAATAATGCAAGCAATTACTGAAATGAATAAATCATTAGGATTACCTATAAATCGAGAAGAGTAAGAAATTTTTAAGACGAATTACTTGTTCAAATATTGTTATCTATATTTATATTTCTAGAGTTCAGTGAGTGACAAGAATTTCTCATCCCAACCATAACGCAAAATTCAAACGATAAGCAAGTGTATTATTCTTTTTGGAATGGGACACAAATGAATATTAGCTGCATTTCTTAACAATGTGAAGTTTTGTTCATACAACAAAATATTTACTGAAGATTTTGACCCAAATGATGTATTTCATACTTTTGTGTAAAATGATTGTCACTGTATCTAAATCTATGTTATTATTTATATCTGTATCTGTCTATCGTTTTTATCATTCGCAAACATTCTCAGTATTATAATTATTTTGTACGAGAGGTTATTTATTGAATCAAATGACTGTCATGTAATGTACCATAAACCGGAGAAAATTATTTTTGTATAATATATGAAATATATGATTATATTATTTTTCTAACAAATAATGTATCATTGAATTATAGGCTTCATTCAGAGAAACTGAGATTTTCATTACCACATCAAAATTTCAATGTTTTTCATGAAGTCTGAAATTTCATGTCCTACAAATTCAATAAATTCAAATTTAAATAAAATACAGTAAAATGCCAATTAGTGCCACTTTGTGATATCGTCCAAGCTAATATATTCTTTGTGCTATTCCCACGACTGATGTAAACACATACTCTGGACGTACTTTCCAGTGTTCTTTTGAGTATTTGAGGTTAGTTCATAGTCATTTACCACTTATTACTAGAGACTCTTAATGACAATATAAGAATTGAGGAATCATAACATTGTATAAATTTCAGACAAATTGATCAAGATAATTTTGACGTATTATTATTCCAAAACAGTCAAGAGTTTTCTTTTTGTGTTTTATTGTAAGAAAAATTTTACATTAAATCTAATTTCATTTATCGAGTACATATAATGATTGCAAGTACAATAATTTATGGTTGCCAATGAACATTAGCAGAATGAGAACTTTGATCTAGTATGAGAAACTAGTTGACAAACTAAGTATAAGTTAAAACCTACAATTGGTAAAAATTATAAAATATCTATTTTTAGGTGCAGCAAGAATGCTGGCAGAGATGAATTTGAAGACAATGCTTGAAGTATCTCTTGTACACAATTATCATAAAATATTCCTAATTCATTTATTTTATGTCGAAGCATTTAAAGCAAATACTATTAGCAGTGTGAGTGTGAATTTGTGAAGGGAACAAATACAAGAAAATCCACATTTAGAAAATTAAATAAAGTTCAAAAGAGATAATTTTACTAACTTATTATCCTTTGCTAACTATATCCAAACTGTAAAAATTGAAACACGCTCTACTACCAATTTATACGGTGTCTCAGAAAAGCTGTTGAGCTTGAGGATTTTGAGAACTGTCAGAGATACAAAGTCGCTGGAATGAACAGTTGCCTCATTATGGGGGCATATTCAAGCATGATTTTATTATTGTTTTATATTAGAAATGCATTGGATATAAACAGAAAATTATGGTTTGCCAATTCCATTCTTACTACAACGATTTGGTTTAATTTATAAAAGTTTCTAATTCCTACAGATATTTTTTTCATGGTGAATTTATAGGATTACTCTGATTTTCAATGCCAATTTATCAGAAATCGTAAAGATTAAAAAAAATCGACTAACCTATAAACTAGTCATAGAACAGTGTCTATAGAACGTGCAATTTTTCGCTTATATCCAGTGGTCTATGTATATTTCTAGAAAAATAAGAAGGTTCTATCTATTTTCATATGATTAAAAATTCGCCAGTATTTTTTATGATTTTAGAACTTTAATTTTAGATCCATCATGAAGTCTCGTGGTGAGACCCCAAAATACCTATTCTATAATTTCCCAGTATACTTTTATACAGGACCCCGAAATGATCATGAGACATACATATATATATAAAATAAGAAGGTTCTATCTATTTTCATATGATTAAAAATTCGCCAGTATTTTTTATGATTTTAGAACTTTAATTTTAGATCCATCATGAAGTCTCGTGGTGAGACCCCAAAATACCTATTCTATAATTTCCCAGTATACTTTTATACAGGACCCCGAAATGATCATGAGACATACATATATATATATATATATATATATATATATATATATATATATATATATATATATATATATATATATATATATATATATATATATATATATATATATATATATATATATATATATATATATATATATGTATGTCTCATGATCATTTCGGGGTCCTGTATAAAAGTATACTGGGAAATTATAGAATAGGTATTATGGGGTCTCACCACGAGACTTCATGATGGATCTAAAATTAAAGTTCTAAAATCATGAAAAATACTGGCGAATTTTTAATCATATGAAAATAGATAGAACCTTCTTATTTTTCTAGAAATATACATAGACCACTGGATATAAGCGAAAAATTGCACGTTCTATAGACACTGTTCTATGACTAGTTTATAGGTTAGTCGATTTTTTTTAATCTTTACGATTTCTGATAAATTGGCATTGAAAATCAGAATAATCCTCTAAATTCACCATGAAAAAAATATCTGTAGGAATTAGAAACTTTTATAAACTAAACCAAATCGTTGTAGTAAGAATGGAATTGGCAAACCATAATTTTCTGTTTATATCCTATGCATTTCTAATATAAAACAATAATAAAATCATGCTTGAATATGCCCCCATTATGAGGCAACTGTTCATTCCACCGACTTTGTATCTCTGACAGTTCTCAAAATCCTCAAGCTCAACAGCTTTTCTGAGACACCGTATAAATTGGTAGTAGAGCGTGTTTCAATTTTTACAGTTTGGATATAGTTAGCAAAGGATAATAAGTTAGTAAAATTATCTCTTTTCAACTTTATTTAATTTTCTAAATGTTGATTTTCTTGTATTTGTTCTCTTCACAAATTCACACTTACACTGCTAATAGTATTTGCTTCAAATGCTTCGACATAAAATAAATGAATTAGGAATATTTTATGATAATTGTGTACAAGAGATACTTCAAGCATTGTCTTCAAATTCATCTCTGCCAGCATTCTTGCTGCACCTAAAAATAGATATTTCAAATTTTTACCAAGTGTAGGTTTTAACTTATACTTAGTTTGTCAACTAGTTTCTCATACTAGATCGAAGTTCTCATTTTGCTAATGTTCATTGGCTACCATAAATTATTGTACTTGCAATCATTATATGTACTCGATAAATGAAATTAGATTAAGGCCCTAGATATCCATCTCTCAATAAATTTATTCGGTAAATAATAACTATGGCAACAATTGTCTGCACAATTGTTACAATAGTTATTATTCACCAGATGAATTTATTAGGAGGTGGATATCTCGGGCCTTAATGTAAATTTTTTCTTACAATAAAACACAAAAAGAAAACTGAAGCCAGCTCTTGACTGTTTTGGAATAATAATACGTCAAAATTATCTTGATCAATTTGTTTGAAATTGGGAATAGCACAAAGAATATATTAGCTTGGACGACATCACAAAGTGGCACTAATTGGCATTATACTTTATTTTATTTAAATTTGAATTTATTGAATTTGTAGGACATGGACTCTCAGACTTCATGAAAAACATTGAAATTTTGATGTGGTAATGAAAATTTCAGTTTCTCTGAACTCAAGATATAAATGATACATTATTTGTTAGAAAAATGATATAATCATATATTTCATGTATTATACAAAAATAATTTTCTCGTGTTTATGGTACATTACATGACAGTCATTTGATTCAATAAATAACCTCTCGTACAAAATAATTATAATACTGAGAATGTTTGCGAATGATGAAAACGATAGACAGATACAGTTATAGATAATTTCATAGATTTAGATACAGTGACAATCATTTTACACAAAAGTATGAAATACATCATTTGGGTCAAAATCTTCAGTAAATATTTTGTTGTCTGAACAAAACTTCACATTTTCAAGAAATGCAGCTAATATTCATTTGTCTCCCATTCCAAAAAGATTAATACACTTGCTTATCATTTGAATTTTGCGGTATGGTTGGGATGAGAAATTCTTGTCACTCACTGAACTCTAGAAATATAAATATAGGTAACAATATTTGAACAAGTAATTCGTCTTAAAAAATTCTTACTCTTCTCGAATTATAGATAATCGTAATAATTTATTCATTTCAGTAATTGCTTGCATTATTTAAAGCTGAGAGAATTGTGCTGAGTGAATCCTCTGTCCCAGATATTCTCTGCTCTTTTTATACTCCAAATCAGCAACAGAATAAGAGCACCAGGGTGAACTCAAAACCGTGAGCTAGAGCCGAAGGAAGTGGAGCGGTTATAACCTTGAAATTATTGTCAATTATTTAGTCATACCAGCAAAATGTAAAGAACTTATATACTCAATAATTATTTGCAGTACTTTGATTTTCTTGACAGCATATGCATGATTGTCTTGTCCGCTTGACTGTCTTTTTGTTCATTTGTACCATACAAAAATAGCTTCTCCTCAATTTATTATCCCGTCTTCCAAACAACAAGGTTTCCTGTAGCTCATCTAAAAAGGTAGTAATGTTTACATTCATCCGGATTTATTCATGCAATAATTTGTATATACTTCATACTAACTGAAATTTATCCAGAAATATTGCCAATTGAACTTACCTCTTCAGTTTTGCTCAGGGAGAACTTATTGCTCAAAACTGAATAATGTTTTGTAATTTTGCATATCGGATATGTTTTATACCAGTCGTCAAGCTACGAGTACTCTCAATTTTTGTGGAGAGTACGCTTATGAAATATCAATCAATTTACAGAGTGCAATAAAAGTGTTTGCTACACCTGTAGCGTGGCGTAAAAGGCGTGATTGATATTTATTTATTTTTGACGTTTCATAAACATCAACGATCAATAAGAAGATAGGAATCAGCATTGTTATAACTTGATACACGATTAGCAGCTCCATCTGATTTTTTTTGATCAGAACAATATAAGCTACGCGGGAAGTTTGAATCTCATGAATGATTGAAAATTATCATAAACTTCTACTAAATACTGAGTATAAGTATAACTGAATTAAGTGGAAGCTCAAAATTTATTTGTTGAATACAAATGAATAACTCAGACATGAAAACAGAAAAGAGATTATTGTTCAGTTCTATGATGAAAAACAATTGGTTCCATTCTTATATTGTTAGAAAAATATGCAATAATAATAGCATTTATAATTCGTCAGTTACATTTATTGTTGTGTAGTCTCGCCGGTACCACCTTGAAGATGGCCACCAAGTAGCCAAAACCGGTTGGTAATTGAATAAAATCACGAAAACAGTGTAAACAGAAGACTCTTTGAAGTTTTTATTTCTAAAAACCATCCCCTTTTCTCTTGTAATATTCACACTTTGGGCTCCTCTTATTCTATTATTGTTAATTGGAGAATAGTGCCTACTTTTTTTTGTATTTGCATAATTCTGCTGATAATATTCACATATATGGAATACAAAATGGAATATTATCATAAATTAATACAAAAATTCTCCTTTCATAGGAGTAGAAGATTTTTAAACATGAAATTTAAAAAAAAAAAATAAACATGTTAACATAGAAGCAGTCATAAACAATAATTCATTTCTTCAATTTGCGCTGGATTTTGTCTTGACTCATATTGCAGAAATGAAGAATAATAAATTCAATTGGCAGTAGTGCTATTGGTGATAGAGCAATAATTCAGAGATAAGCCCTACAGGGGCAACTTTCATGAAAACTTGCTGCATATGTGAAGACTTTTTATAGAAACTGCTCTATAGTGTAGTGAGTACCATATTAGATGTATTAGTTATCCAAAAGCACTTGGCAAAGATGGCAAAGGGAGACTTTTTGTTGACTATCCAATGGTGAAGCAAAAGGTGTGTTCGTTTTTTGAAAATTTTGGAGCTGAGCAAGAATGAAATCTTCAGGGTTCTAGGAAGGTCTTTGATGGATTAAATTGTGTCAATAGGAGTTTTGGATTCAGAAAAGAATATTTTACTCAGGATACCATGAGGTTGTTTCAGAACAGCTTCTGCCCGTTAAAATTGTTGTATCTTGCGGTACATTAGCTGGGTAGCAGTACAAAACGCTAAATTAAAAACACTTCTTCGTACAAGCATGACTTATCACAAACACAGCTTCGTACATTTAGCGAAAACTTAATTCTGACTTAAATTAATGTCCTAGTTGAGCTTCGAGCCTAAATTTAATAGTCACGGTTAGATTTCTAGCTCACAGGTGGCGACAGCACTGAATTTGTCAATATTTACTATCAAACATAAAAATATAAGCCTCACATCAAAGTTAAAAAAATGGCGGCAGTAATAAAATTTTAAGTTTAATTTTTTTTTTCAATAAAAGGTATCTCATAATCGGCGTTGGATGGCATACATGTATACTGGATATAATTGATACATTTTAAAAAACAAATTTAAGCAGCACGATTGTGAAATAGTTAATTTTGAAGTTACAAACATTCATTATTAATCTGCAATAATGATTTTTCAAAAAATATGTTTTATGCTCAATTTTATAAAAAATTGAATAATTTACTTCCACAATAAATAGAATTTACTCTATCAAATAACAAACAATTATTTGACAGCAATAATTCATGAAGAAACTGAAACTGATTAGAATTTGTTAAATACCAGTAATATATTGAACAGATTGAATAATTTTTTCAGTAGGCGTTTAAGTGTTTAAACGCTAGAACTTTCCATCCAAATATTATTAGGAATCATTCCAACTGGCATCTTGAATTCTCGATGTCAGACGGAAATCACTGAATGTCATCTGTCATCTCAAAACTCCGTGAAATCTTGAAAGCTATGACTGGCTACTATGGTAAGCTTGTTTACTCTGATTCTGTGTGAATAGATTGATAAAAAATAGTGTATTTGGAGTAGAATGAAAGAAATTGACTTTATTCCTGCAGAAAGTCTTGAGAGAGTTCAAGAATCAACTCTGCGTTTAATGCCTGACAAATTCAAGGCACTTTATAAAAAAGCATTTGCCTCATTTAGCGACTGGGAAGAACAACGAAGAGTAGGGACAATGAATGAAGAAGTCATTGTTTTCATATTTCTTGAATATCAAGAAAAAAGTATGCGGTTTAATTGTGGATGAAGTATTCCATGTTGAAAGCTACTATAAAAGTGAAAAAAAAATATGGATATCTCAATACGTCAAACTGGCAGCTTATTCGAAAAGTGAATCTAAAGGGTAGAAACCGAAAAATTCCAGCATTTGGGAAAAAGAACACATCGGAAATTGTTTGAAGGCAGCTCCCGACAAACAGTATTGGTGATTAAGATACAACTCTCATTTTTACATAATATTCAGTATAAATTTTAAATTACTCTAGGTTACACTAATAATGGAGGTCGCAGGTGCCTGTAGATGTAATTGATCAATTTGAAAATACATGTACAATACAGGGTCATATTCGATTGATTCAATAATCGATACCAAAATCCACATTTCTGGAAAATTCACCATATTATTGAGAAAGTATTTGCTATCAACTTTGTGAAAAAGTGTAGATAGTACATTTCTCTACGTCCAAAGAAGTTTTCACAGAATAGATTCTTTTAGCGATATACTAATCAAAAATGCACTGCACAAGCTTCTGGTATCACTATCAACACATTATTAAAAGTATCTTGAAATTACTAAATGAGGACATTTACACTGGCCACTGCTTACGACTTTGTTAGCCAACAAATCTGCTGATATTACAACCTTCAAATGGCATGCTGGATGACAATTCTGTTTATGCATAAATTTTAGCAGGAAAAACTTCTCGGAATTGAATAAAAAATATGCCTTGTATCGCTTATCCCAAAAGTGTCCTCATGTGTGATTTTATATTCGGTTTGATAAAGGTAATTATAAAACAAATTTGCTTCAAATATACCTTATAGAAAGACACTCTGCCAATATTCATTTATTCCAGTGAGTACCTGATTTGTTCCTTCACTCTCTCACGAGATTGTAGGAGAAAAGTGTAATTCTGATTATTTTATGTATTTAAAATAGTTTTACAAAGTGATTAAGGCAGCTTCATCTCAATTATAGTACAATTTTTTGTAATTTAATTTTTACGTTTTCCAATTGAATGAAAAGATATATGATATTTGAAGGTCTTAATTTTTGAATTATGTTTAGCAGATATAAAAAATTTCTGTTCATATTTGGTAAGTTTGATCCAGAAATTTCACTTGGAATTACCTAAAAACAAAGTGTAGGATCAGAGTTTCACTGCAACATAATTAGCAATTTTCATGAAAATATTTAGTATATTCATGTTGGCTTATTACATAATTACTTAATAAGTATGTTATAACATAATAATAATCAGAGAAATCTGTTGTACGAGCTTCTCCACAATTATTTGTGGCTATGAAACCATTTATTTATTCGAATTTGTGTTCGAGGAACAATCTTCATCAGACAAAATATTTGATCAGCATTTAGGTGCGGCCTCATGCGAACGCTCGACGCTCGTTTCCAGCGACAAATTTGGTCACGTGGTACTATTTTAAATTTCCCGGCATTTCAAAATATTCAGCGACAAGTTGCTGCGTCAAACAGCAGCGTCAACATGGCTTCTTTGCTTGCAGGGATTAAAAATATTAATATCAAAATTTGACATATAGAACTATAAATCGATTCATCGACGCGGATTTATATTATCAACGTATTCCAGCGCAACAAATATGGAGTGTTGTAGATGGAGGATTATAAACGTGAGCTGATTCTAGGTGCAAAACATAAGGATGGCTCTGTTAAACGCAAATAGCCCGTTTAATGAAAAACATCCTGTAAATACAGTTTAAATGATCGAATTACCAATTGAAAAAATAATTTATCAGATTCAAAATGATCAATGAAAAAAGAGAAATAGATTTTAACTGTACAGAATGAAAAATATTGTGTAGCAATTTATGCAACATTCGACTTGAACCAATCAGTGCCACGTCGTTTATTCAGCTGAAGCTATCAACATAATATAAATAATATAAAATCATATGACAAAAACATAATTATGATACTAATAATATGCCTAACCTAAAAAAAATTACAGAACTAATTGATTGACGTTGTATTATCAACACTTTTCAAGAATATATTTACTTTTTTTTAAATGTTCAATATTGGTCACATTTCTTATATCATTTGGTAAATTATTATACTCTTTTAATTTGATATTTTGAACGTGTTGTTCATTAGAGATAACCCTCCTTCTATACACTCCATCCATAGGCGTGTTTCTTCGAGCAATCTAAGTGATCTAAGTCTTCATAATTCAGTGAATCATGTTTCTTTGGTCGTTAGTCGTTATCCCCACTTCTTCACTTTGTGATCACAAAGTGACAATCCCCTTACCCTTCCGAATCGGACTTTTTGCATGTTCACGATGATTGTAATAACAGAATCTGTCTAAATTTGAAATATGGCGGATAGAACACAACAAGAAAATCGTTGATAAAACAATAAATGCACATCCTGCATCTAATATGAAGGAATGAATATTCGAATAATCATGCAATAATAAATAGTTCTTGAAAAACAAACTATTTAATGGATTATAATAAAAATCAATACTGAAAAATTCTGATATTTCAACTAATTACAAGAGAAAAAATCGCCAAAAATCATAGTTATAAAACATATTGCTAGAAACGAATATATAAATATTTTCAAATCAAAATATGACCCATGATTCGTAGTTAGTTGTTTTCTTGTTTTAAAAAATAATCATGATTCATATACAGCGAATATGATCCTGAGATTCACAGTATGATTGTCAAAGAAACACGCCTCATAGCAATCTGATAGCGACAAAGCTCAACTTGAGGCGTGTTTCTTCGGGCAATCTAAGTGATCTAAGTCTTCATGATTAAGTGAATCATGTTTCTTTGGTCGTTATTCGTTATCCCCACTTCTTCACTTTGTGATCACATAGTGACAATCCCCTTACCCTTCTGAATCGGACTTTTTGCATGTTCACGATGATTTCAATAACAGAATCTGTGTAAATTTGAAATATGGCGGATAGAACACAACAAGAAAATCGTTGGTAAAACAATAAATGCACATCTCGCATCTAATATGAAGGGATGAATATACGAATAATCATGCAATAATAAATAGTTCTTGAAAAACAAACTATTTAATGAATTATAATAAAAATCAATACTGAAAAATTCTGATATTTTAACCAATTACAAGACAAAAAATTGCCAAAAATCATAGTTATAGAATATATTTTTAAAACGAATATATAAATATTCTCAAATCAAAATATGATCGATGATTCGTAGTTAGTTGTTTTCTTGCTCAAGAAATAATCATGATTCATATACAGCGAATATGATCCAGAGATTCACAGTATGATTGTCGAAGAAACACGCCTTTTTGTTCAGCTTTGTCGCTGCATATTTTGAAGGGCCGGGAAATTTAAAATTGTACCACGTGACCGAATTTGTCGCTGGAAACGAGCGTCGAGCGTTCGCATGAGACCGCACCTTTTTAGATGGAACTCATGTAAAAAAATATATTCATTATTTAAAACCACCACTTATGATTGATAATTTGCTTAGAAGAATTACATCCTTATGTGACAATTTGCACATATAACATTGTTATAAATAATAACAGACATCTTCTACAAAGAAATGAGTTTTAGAAAATAAATAACTAATGTCTGTTTATCTCTAACCTCAGTTCACAAACGTCACTTTGACAAGGATCCACGAAGGAGGGTACGTTCAAAAATTGGCTGGGCACTCTGAGCGCGCTCGATTTGCTCCGTAGCGTTCGAAAATAGAATCTGGAGCGCTCGGAGCACGCGATCTGCGTTCGTTTATTGACTCACGGAGCATTTCGAGCGCGCTCGATCTGCTCAGAGATCAACCATCGAGCGCTTAGATCCTTGTCAAAGTGACGTTTGTGAACTGAGGTTAGAGATAAACAAACATTAGTTATTTATTTTCTAAAACTCATTTCTTTGTAGAAGATGTCTGTAACTATTTAGATCAATGTTCTATGTGCGACTTGTCACATGAGGATGTAATTCTTCTAAATAAATTATCAATCATAAGTGGTATAATATTTCCAACATAATTCTTAATTTTAGAAGTCTGTTCTATTAGTGCGTTCGTTAATGCAACTCGAGTGCAGAGCGTACAGAGCTTGGAGCTAAGTCAGGTGATGTCAAATCACTCCATTTACTCCGTGAATTAAAGAACGATTCAACTGTCAAATAAATCTAAAATTTAAAAATTATTGGCGTGAGAACGGTTGGAAGATACAAATATGAGCAATTTATTAGTTCATGCGATTCAAATTGATCATGACTTAATTTTTGACGATAATAATGATGATGAAAATGGTGTATCTATTATTTATTAGGAAAAATAGAAAATTATGCAGAAGAAACTGTTCCTCAAGGTTAGGATAATCAATTTAAATCGTATTTTAGAATACAGCCAACAACATTCGAAGTATTGTAGACAAAACTACATACTTTTATTCATTTTAATGCAAAAACAAGACATGAATTACAAATAGACAAACAAATAATGATAACATCGTGATGTTTAGCAAACAAAGAATGTTTTTAGAACTTCGTCAAAAGATGCGTAAGTTTGATTACAAACATAGCACAAATAAAATAAGTTATTTTCTGTCATTTTTGTTCATAAGTTCTTCTCAGGTTCGCGTACGTTTATAATTTGGCGCGATTTGAAGTATTCACTCCGCAAGCACCACCTCTTACGCTGGTGCATTGAGAGTGAGCTCCAAACACTCCACTCTGCTATTACCGAACGTTACTATTTCCGGTCTATCTCTGTACCATTTACGCTTTTTGCAATTAAAGAACGCAAAAGAGCAGATGGAGTGAAAAGATTTGCATTACCGAACGCACTATATATAATGATATATACATACTCTCCGTGAGTCAATAAGCGAACGCAGATCGCGTGCTCCAAGCGCTCCAGATTTTATTTTTGAACGCTACGGACCAAATCGAGCGCTCTCAGAGTGCTCAGAGCCAATTTTCGAACGTACCCTAAAATTGTAGGCAAAATATAGGCGCGAAGTTCAAATTCAAATACAGATATGGAAATAAAAAGTTATAAATTTAATTGATTCCCTTTTCGACACTTATTACTTATTCTTATTCCTCACTCTCTAGCTTTAACAAATGTAGCGACTTCGCTCTAAGATTTATAATCATTGAATTTACCTTAGCCAGCTTTCTTGAAGTATTTTTATAAAATCATCTATTTTTTGTGCTATTGCATTTGATTTGCTGCAAGTACGTGATTTTATCATTATGCTCACTTTAAAATAGTAGCCCTTTGCTGCTTATTTCATGTTTCACTCAAACAAGAAGTATCGAATCGTAATAATGACAACAATGTTCATGCCACAGTTAACTTTTGGAGTCTTGATACGATATTGTTCTGTTAAACGAAACATAAATGTAAGGGACAGGGAATACAACCGGTCATCACTTTAGCTGATGAAAGGAAATTAATTCGTCAAAATGTATATTTTCTTCTCAAATACTAGTACTTGAATAGAGTTTACCCAATACTATTGTTATTGTGATTATTGGTACAGAATGATAAGATAATTAGTAATATTCTGTCACTCAATCGATGAATTTTTATCGATCGTTGGATAAAAAGTGATTGATTGTATTTTAGAATACGGGTGAATATCAGTTATGCCACCCCTTGAATTTACAAATAAATATCACTCATGTTTTTTTAGGATATTTGTTCTTTTAACAACTTTTTTCAAAAATAATTACAACACCCAAATAACATAAGTGACCAAGATACAACGTTGTATCGACGTCACAGACCTAGTCGATTGACGGTCCTCAAAACGTCTTAGCAAGTAGCTTACGGACATCATTTTGTGACGTCAAATAGACCATTATGCTGACGTAGAATTAAAGTTTTTTAATGACGTCGAAAGTGACGTTAATTTATGACGTTTAAAATAATAACTGTTGATAGCATACCACAACGTCACTTCACTACTCAATTTTAACGTCAAAAATGAATTAAACTGGTATATAAAAAAAAATTGAATAAAATGTAAATTTTATTATTTATACATATAAACTAACATACAAAATAGGATTCAACGAAACTGAAAATATAATTATTATTATAGTCAAAAATAAATATTTACATCAATAAAAAAACGAATAAAAAAAAAAACACTTATAATTGTACATTAAGAGAAGTTTTATATATGAGAAAATATTTACCAACAAAAAAATATATAATTAACTGCAAAGCAAAGGCAAACTATTTCTTTCAATTTACTTCAAACCGAATGAGTTCATAATTTCTACTTCACACACATCGAATTCATCCATCGCTCTTTTACTATCTTCCTATGTTTTATCGGAATATTCTTTTGATGATAGGGCCATCTTGCTAATATTCCATTTCTGGACCAAGATATTCAACCACTGCTATCTCCAAGTTTCCATTAAATACAATCACATGGCATTCTGCAAATGAATAATGTATTACTTAAAAAAAAATGCAGAATATTACTACATAATCAACTTACTTTGATTTGTCACAGTAGAAAAATGATACATATGTAACTTCGTCAAACAGAAAACACGAAGAATCTGAAAGGGCTTGCCTGCCTTGGCTGGACAGCCTACAAGTGACTCATCCCTCAAATCTAAAATATTTTGTTTGGGTTCCATTCAGTGTACTAAAATTTGAGAATAAACATAATTTCAAGAAAGAAAAATTATCAAAATTTTACTCTCTTATTCCCATATTATTCACGGTAAACAAGCAGAGCTTGTAAAAGAAATCTATGTCACTCTCCATATTCGTCCATAATTCAGTGACGAGTATAAAATTGGAAATAGTAGAATTGAAAATGAATTTTAGTTTAGTGAACGCTCTCTTTTTCTTCCCACTGCTCGGGGGCTGTATGAATCTGACCACCATAATTTTCAAAAAAGGAATGCTTTTGTTCATAACAATTAGTTTAAAAAATCGTATTAAAAATAAATAAAAATAGTTTAAAAATAGATTTGCTGTACATTAGTACAAGTTAAAAAAAAATATTCATTATTTTTTTTTAATTTTTCAATCATTTTTTTTTTGTTGATAAAAATTTGGAGCATGGAAATCAACAATTTAGTAGACGAGAGTCTATATCCGTAACTTCTGGAAAATTAATTATTAATCGAGAAAAATTATAATATTTTTTACAACAGAATACGAAGATTCTTTCGAATAAAAATTAAAAAAAAAATAACTCATAAACATTTAAATAGGTTAAAAATATCCAGATATTTTTTTCCCATATTTGTTTTCGGTCTATTTGTTAATAACTTTCAAATACATAATATCAAATTATGACGTCAATACAACTTGAATATGACGTTGAAATATAACATTTAAACTACGTGAATAATGTCCGTAAATAAAAACGTCGATTCTACATACATTTGAGGTAACAAAATGACGTCTAGGTATGACGTTCATACAACCAATATACAACGTTGATTTTCAGATATGGTTACTTGAGAAATACCCACACTGACTAAAAAAATATGACTAAAGAATCAGATAAAGAATAAGTATGATGATGATAAGTATGAAAAAGTATCAATTATATCCAGTATGTATGGATCCCTATCCAGGGAAAATTATGTGATGTATTTTATCAAGAAAACAATTGTTAAACCTATTCACATTAAAATTTCTATTACTGCCGCCTTTTTTTTTTGAACTCTGATGTGAAGCATATATTTTTATATTCGATAATATATAAATCTAGACAAATTCACTATTGTCGCCATCTGTCAGCTAAAAATCAAACCGTCATTATTAGACTTGAGCTTGAAGCTCAGCTAGGACATTAATTTAAGTTTTCGCTGAATGTACGAAACTGTGTTTGTAATAAGTCATGTTTGTACGAAACTGTGTTTGTAATTTAGAGTGATGTACGCGTTCCCCGTATGATATGTTAATTCTAACCTTACATTGTAACATATGTTAATATCAATTTAATAAATGAAAAAGAATGTAAATATTAACTTTCTTAATTTTATTTATCATTTTATTGATGATTCACAGTTATTGAAATAAATATGTGTAATTTGTAGAAAGCTTTTTCTGAGTATCATCTCCTCAAATTGAATTACCTAATTACGTCTCATGATGAATGTTGTACTGGGTCATAACGGTAAGAATTGATACAATTAGAAGAGCATAAATAATCCAGACTCTAGAAGTAGTTTTATTAATTCTTATTTGACACAAGGGTAGGTACATATAAATTCCTTATCGTTCTTTACTGATTTATAAAATGATTTTTCTATCAATAAATTGACTTCAAAATTGTGGTAAATACTTGGATGGAGTTTTATTTTTGATTCATAAATTGTTTCTGTATAAATGAATTATTCAATGAACCCAAATACCTAACTGTTTTACTTGTTTATATCCTATTTATTGCTTGAGCATCTGCAACTACAGCTGACTTTAGATTATGTTTGGTACGAGGATGTTGGAACCTTCAAAACTATCCGGTTACTAGAGAAACGTTTTCAAATAGTTGCCCAAGTAACATATTATATATTTCACTATAACGTTATTATAACGTAAGTACAATAATTACTATTCATTGAACGGTTAAGGTTTCCTGGAGGGAGGTTTCTTCCATATCAAGTGTCTACCAATGAATGCGATCAATTGTACCTAATAGTACTCCGTAGAAAATATCAAACAACCATGCTTCAGACTATGATTTTTTTAGGCTGTAATTTTATACACCTTCACTACCTGTTACTTGTTAAAGCCACCTCAACTCGAAGTTCATAGTAATGCTAATGATAGATTTAATCCTTTATCATAAATAAAGCGTTATTTATGTATATTTGACTGCTAATAATGTATTTGTGTGTGGATCGAAATATTTTTCCAAGTACATTGTCTTGAGGATATTTCATTGAATGTTCACCAAATATTTATACACGATCATTGATCAGCCACAAAACTTTACTTATAGACGATAAACTTTCTTGCTTATATTTATTCTGCCTATCCTCATGGATTTGAGAAAAATAATAATTTTTCTCAGTGAAATTTATTCAATAATCTTTTTTAATCCTGATTTTGCTCAAAATACCTAATAATATGCACAGGAATTGTGTTGAAAATTACAAAATTCCACTATTTATTCGCCTGAAACAACATCCAACAAAAAATTCAACATTAATTATTTAGATCTAAATGTTTAGAACTAAGGACCGACTTGTTCTTTATGGTTCTCGCCCAGGACCCCAGACTGCCGGTTTGAGGACCCCACAATGACTAGAAGACCCCAAACTGACTGTTTCATAAATTATCAAGACCCCAAAATGATCATTTGACAAACATATATATATATATATATATATATATATATATATATATATATATATATATATATATATATATATATATATATATATATATATATATATATATATATATATATATATATATATATATATATATATATATATATATATATATATATATATATATATATATATATATATATATATATATATATATATATATATATATATATATATATATATATATATATATATATATATATATATATATATATATATATAATATATATATATATATATATATATATATATATATATATATATATATATATATATATATATATATAATATATATATATATATATATATATATATATATATATATATATATATATATATATATATATATATATATATATATATATATATATATATATATATATATATATATATATATATATATATATATAATATATATATATATATATATATATATATATATATATATATATATATATATATATATTGGATCTAATGAAATATCCTCAAGACAATGTACTTATATATATATATATATATATATATATATATATATATATATATATATATATATATATATATATATATATATATATATATATATATATATATATATATATATATATAATAAAATATTTTGTCGCTTTATGAGAAATATGATATTGATAACTTGAAATTCTCATCTGTACACTTCCAGCTATAGTAGTATTGAGAAATCTAAAAAAGATAAGTTTTACAAAATTAGATTTGAAGATTGATTTTTAATGTAGTCATCCAATGAACTTACTAAGTCAGATTTGTCAAATATCCTGGAATCCGAACCATTTTTCTTACTAGTGAGACAAGATCGGTAAAACTACACACACAACCAGAAGCAGATATTCAAATTGGTTTTTGTTACTAAAATCAGCCATAGGCTATTTATTCTCTAATGAATAAATACATGATAAAATTAATCTTTGACACTTGTCATGTAATACAAAATTTGGATACTAGATAGCGCCACAGAACAAATCAACTAGTAAAGTCATATTTACACTACTAAAATAAGTAGAAAAGAAATTGAAGAATATTTTTCTATATTATTATTTTGAAATATACAGCCGCTGAAACTCTGGAAAATATTGTAAAAAATTGCTCATAATTTTTATATATAATAAATATATTTCCTTTTGGTTCATTTGACGTTTCTTCATAACAAAATTTATGATTTGAACAAAACAAAATTAATTTCTGGAAAAATTGGAATCTCACGACTCTCAAAAAATATATTATCTCCAAGAAATAATTGGCTATGGAATATAATTACTTTTGTCTTAATTAACCTTGCAGGGAATAAAAAAAGTGTAAATGGACATCAGAGAAGAACCCAAAATATCGAGAATTTTGAGCCCAAAATCCAGTGGCCGATGTCAAAAAAAAATAGTTATTTGTGTATCAAGGCCGTGAAGGTTATCTTTTTTGGTCGAATCTGTTGTTTGCGGCCGAAGCGTAGCTGAGGCTGCAACTCAGGTGAGACCAAAAAAGAACTGTAGGCCGAGGTGCACACAATGTTTTTTAGGTGATCATCACGAAATAATTCAAAATTTCAAAATTTTATCAATTTATTTCTAAAACATTGCAATTGTAAATCTTAGTTGCCGCTGAAATTGTTTTATTTTATTGTATTCTAAACAAAGTGACATTTGTAAAAAATGCGTATCAATTTCTTGATTTGCACGAACTATGAAGGTTGACGGAAGAATATAATATGTATTTCGTCGAAAACTGTTTCTTAAAGAGTTCATCAAGCAGCCCATATAGGTAGGTATGAAGTGTTTATGAAATAGTCTTTGACAGATCAGTCCCAAAAAGTAATATTTGACAGATCAGTCCCAAAAAGTAAAATTTGACAGATGTGTACCAAAAAGTGAAACTTCACGGCCGCAAAAGGAGCCATAGAAACAACTTTTTTGTTATGATCGCCTAAAAAATAAATTATTCAAATATATATACTTTTGGAGTACAAGACTTTGAGTTTCCTCCAATTTTCAATATAAATATTATACTACTAAAAATGGTTATAAACGGAATATTGAATAATAAAAATCAACAATTTTTGCACAGCACTCTGCAAAATAATGTCATCTATAAGTTTACCAAATTTTGTCCCAAAAAATTGGATAATCTCTGAGAAATTAATATTCTCAGCACTAATTATTTTTTTTCTCGAAATTATCAAGTTCAATTATAATGACCAGTGGCGCAGTATGTGGCAGGTAGATGCAATCATGATTGATCCCTTGTAATTTTTTTTTATAGATTTGAATGACAAATATCAGTGTGACGTTACTCAAAATGCGCAATTTAAGGCAGTTTAGAAAAAAAGTAAAATTCCTTATTTGTTGCAGTGAGCACAGGATGATAAGACGCACCTCAAATTTATAACATGATTTTTAGGAGAATATATCTTAATGCTACTTTCGGATTATAATTTTTATTTCCCTGACCTATACAATAGCCAATAGGGGAAGTATAGTAATCGTGATTTTTTGACAATTCAAGATTTTGATGGATCTTCACATTTTAGACCCTACTGAACCTAAAAAACATGATTTGAAAAAGACTTGGTATGTCTGTCTGAAAGCACGATAATTCGAGATCACGTACGAATTTTCGACTGAAATTATATATTTGTTTCATAGACTAACAGCTTCAAATTTTGGTCTAGTCTGTAAGCGAAAACTGCCTGCCGGACCCCTAGTAGAAAACATACTATATGTTCGAAATCTATCTACTAGTATTACGGAATGGGGTAAGAGTCATGAGCAAGTAGCAATACACAACTATGAAAATGTAATAGATGTTACAGTTGCACGTTGTGGTTTGTTTGTCTGTTTGGAAGAAAATTTAGGTTTTTTGGCTGCAACCCCTGACGGTTTAGTTGGAACAGAAAAGCTAATTGAAATAAAATGTGCATTTGCAGCAAGACATTTATCACCTGAAGAAGCTAGTTTAAAAATTAAAAAATTTTGTTCATTATTACAGGATGGTCAATTGCATCTCAAAAAAAATCACAAATACTATTATCAAATACAAGGTCAAATGTTCATAACTAAAATAAGAGAATGTGATTTTGTTATATGGACAACGAAAGGAATAAATGAGGAAACAATTAAATACGATGAAGATTTTGTAGAAGCAATGATTCCAAAATTAAGAAAATTTTATGATACAGAACTTGCTCTAGAAATAGTAGACTCACGAAAAGCAAGAAGTATGCCTCTTAGAAATATGCCTTCAAGGCGAGCCAAGTAAGCTGAGAGTAAAACCATATGTTCAACCAAACTTTAATGATTTTACAAAGTTCACAATATATAGAATGAAAAATGTATGGATGGTAGAATCATAATATTGTTCATAATAACAATGTTTCATCATTATTTACGATTGTTCTAAAATATCATTTGACAGTCGTTCATCAATTATCATAAATAGATTTGTGCAGCTCTAATATCCAAATTTGTATCTATTCAGGTAATGAATATATTTATTGCTTTTATTTCTTCAATTCATTCCCAGATAGCTTGTTTTGTATTCTGCGTTTACTGCGAATGAATTGTGTTCGCATCTACGCCTTTGGGCCGTTCTTAACTGAAATGAACTGTAGTAAAAATTGTCGGATTTGGGAACCAGAAAATCCACGCATGATTATTGAGAAACAAATGCATTCGCAACATGTCACTGTTTGGTGCAAATTTTGGGTTAGATGCATCATCGAGCCATTCTTCTTTGAAGAAATAGCTGATAGTAGTAGAGATCATTTGTTCTATACAATATTCCATATATAATCCTTGTACTGTATACTTTACGGTTCAATAAAAAAATCATAATTTTCAATTTAAAACCAGTTTTCTATCAAAATTAGATAACCCTTTACTTTACCTTATCCTTTATGATTCAATAAAAAAAACTCGTAATTTTTTATTTGAAACATGTTACTATCAAAATTAGTTCTTGCGTGAATTTTGGGACATTTTTATATCCTAATTTCATATTCTCATTATGAATAATTTCATTAAAACTTATGTCTTTGGAAAATTATTTTGTATGCGAGCATTAATTTCAGTCAATTTCTCTATTAAATGTTTTTCTTCTGAAATGTCAAATTTGAATTCTTGTGTATCCCGCCGTAATCACTGACCTTCCATAAGCCTCACTTACTCCAAAGCAAGTTTAGACTAGACAGAGACAACTAGTATTGCCGGGTGATGTTTCACTTTAAAACCTGCTACGGATATGGCAGAAACATAAGTATATTGATTGATATTTTATCGGCTGCAGGGTGCAGTTACCAGCCGTCAAGTCACGGGTTCTCTTAGTTTTTGTGAAGAGTATGCTACAGAGTATATTATAATTTATAGAAAATCTTACTGGGACTTTTAAATGCCTTCAGCTTTGTTCATACTGACATACGAGTTATATTCACAGCTTTCTTGACAATTTGGGACAAACTTATTTCAGGCTAATATCCTATGTTTTTTCTTTCATATAAACGATTCTATCACATAATATATAAGTAAAAGTTTCGCAACATAATTTATTTGATATTTCTAGAAGACTATAAAATGCCAATTATATATTTTATTTAAGACTGGACACTAATTTTGCATCACTAAATTGAGATCTCTTATTAGATACATAATATATGTTTGTTTCTAAAATAAATTGAATTATTTTTAAAAATTGCTTGAACTGAACTGGTCCACTGCAAAATACTCAAACTGATTTGCAGTGGGGATGATGACGTTTGGTGGGCGTGGTTGTACTGTGATTTGATTGGAGTTAGACGTTATGGACAAATTGGTGGGGATGACTTTCTGTCTCATGACATTAGTCGTAGTGGATAAGGCGATTAGACGTAGTGGTTTTAGGCGTAGCGGCATGATCCGAACAATATTACGATATTTCAGACAACGGGAGATCATGTGCTATTATATTTGCTCCATTTGCACGAATTTAATCATAAATAATTGTATCAACAAATGCTCAACCTGTATAGTTTAAATTTATAATAATTAAATAATTTTGTTATTTCAAATAACGGAAGGTCATATGCTGGACTTATTAATTTCAAATTCATATTTCTATTTAATTTTCAATCAAATTTATTAATAAATAGTGTTTTTAAAAAAGCCATAATGTATAATTTGTATTTATTGTGAATAAATAATATTTTTATATTTTAAACAACGGGAAGTCATGTACTGAACTTTTACACTTTAAATGTATATCTCTATATAAATTCATTTATTAGAAAATTCATCTCTCATCAAGTTTAATTATATTCAACTTGTTGTTCAATATTTATTTGTGATGCGACGCTTGGTGTTGAATTTATTGTTGTTCGAATATTCGTACTGTTTTGATCTACGTCGCGCGACTCTAGATCAAATCGTTGATTTAAAATTATTTAAAAGTGTTCAAGTGATATATTTGGGGTTGTGAATTTTGCTTATTAACGTAGAGATAAAAATTCTGTATATTTAAATATGTAAATTGGGATTTTGGTTCCGCAATTGCGTGTGCGTTAGGTGCACGTGATTTGCGATGTTAGTCTTTGCTTTTATTATTTAATATATTAATAAAATGTCTTGGTTTTTTGCAAAGGGCTGTAATGAAAGGTCCAACGTGAGAATTGGTGCACACGTAGGTACCGCTACGAGAGGCACCTCCCCTGGTGAACACCACCGTGTGGGTTTGCAATGAGTTCTAGGGCGAACGAGCGAACTAACTGGGGAGTAACGGCATACTCTCGATATGTACCTAACGGAAGTCGGAAAATATGGTAGCTGGCAGGGTCCTTGATTAACTTCAAGAAACAACAGCTGCCGAGACCGATACTTAAGGTTACTATATCGCGTAATCAGGCGGTATCGCGGTCCTCGGAATATGCATTGGCCACGTATTCAAACAACGTATTTTTTGTTTTTTTTTGTAAATGACGAGCACTCCGTTGCTTGGGTATCCGAGCGCTCAGGCACTCTTTGGGGTAGTAAAGTGGAGTCCAATCAATAGCATGATATATCGGAGCACTTTTAAATAATCTCGCGAAATTAAAAAGCAGCAATCAATCGCGTTAGCTAGGTCTCCGAAACACACACAAAACACGTTTGAATGTTGAATGATTGTTGAATGAATGTAATCAATAAAAAATTCCCTTTCAGCTTCTTCTTTCATAGCCACCTCCAACAAATTAAAACTAGGACGTAAGTTTACTAATAAACTTTGCTTTTCAGGCTCTAATTTTTTTTTAGCCATTATGTATTGTTTTTTCGCAGGTTTCTAATCAATTTATATTTTTCCAGATCATTTGCTGAGGATGAGCCCAGCTGTTGAGGTGGATAAACATCGAAGGAATGGACAACGTGGGAGGAGCTGAGGATGAGCCCAGCTGCCAAAATCAACTCTCAATACTCTTTTACTTGAATATGATTCATCAAAATTTGTTTTAAGTTTCTGTTTCAGATTGGCGGCCATCAATCGTCGTAACATCATTGCATCATCAACTAGGTAATATAATATTACTCATTATACAACTGCTTTTAGCTACTGCTTAAATAATTTGTCTAATATTGGAATTAATAATTTAACTTAAGAGTTCAGCAGTGGAACCAGAGCCCAGCAGCAGAATCCAAGCCCAGCAGCAGACCCAGAGCCAAGCAGCTGTCCAATAAGTCCTTTAGTAGCTGCAGAAGATCAGTACATCAGTAACAACAGAACCAGAGTCCAGAAGTCGTCCAAGAAGTCCTCCAGTAGCTGCAGAAGATCAGTACATCAATAGCAGTTGTTCCAGGTTCCAGGTTCAACTTTCAAAAAAGTCATCTGATTAATTTAGGCCCGCTGCTTGCAAAGTTCAAGTGAGTTCAATTTCTTTTTAAATTTTCCGATTTGTAATTAATTTGATGTTGCAGCACGCGGAGAAGCCGCTTCTCTGGTCTAGGTTTTGCTGGGGTTTCCCTAGGCCCGAAGGGAGAATTCTCGGAGAAGAGTTCGTCTCTTTCCCCTTAGTCATTGCCTGGGGGCGAACAAGGCTTACAACAACGCAACAGCATCGCGAACAAGACTTCAACAACACAGCAGCATCGAGTAATCAACAATTAATCTTTAAACCTTTGTACCCTTTCCTAATTTCCAAAATTAACTCTAATTTACAGTTGTATTTATTTCTAAAACCTATTTTTATTGTTTTCAGAAGTAGTTTGGTTTAAAAATACTCCTTGTACTGTAACTTATTTCAAAATTATCGAATTAAAAACCTTTCCTACAAAATTAATTGTATTTTATTTATTTTAGAGACTTGTACTTGTTTTTCAGTCATAAATAAATAATAAAGTCTCATAAATAGTATTTGATTATTAATTTTGTAAGTTTCATTTGCGGTCAGCCTGCAATGCAATTTTTGTAAGAATCAAAAACCCTTTTTTTTATTTTCTCAAAGGGTGTTAGCTATCATAAAAATCATTTATTGTATGGATAATAAAATAAATCCTTTAATAAATTATGAATTTTGTTCCATTTATTTTTAAAATAATTAATAAATGTAGTATAACAAAAAAAATATGCTTATCTGGTAGACAATTAAAAAACTAAATTTAAAAGTACCCCACAAATTTTTGAAAAAAATTACCCGTTTAGCCAAAAAAACTATATTTAGATTACATTTATTCCAAACGAGCTACTGGTGCCCCCTATGCAATGAAATGTCAACTAATAGCTGGACTTCACCAAATATATATTTGAAAAAGTAGTTAATTCATAAAATAATCAATAATTTTAGAATTATAACTCTTATGGATAAGAAAATTAATACATCATTAAATGAGCCACAGGAGGAGACTTTTGGATTTGTACAATTTATTTTTGATTCATGATATAATTTATTTCAATATTTTTCGGAATTAAGCCCTTGGGAGGGCTGTAATCAATAATTTCTACCCCTACAAAACTGGTACTGAATACAAAAATTATTTTATGCTCAATCGATGCACAATTATAATTAAGTGATATTTTATCCGGAAAAATTTTTCGAAATAAGTTGCCATTTAGTCACAGAAAAATAAAATAAATTTAGGATTTCTCAAAACGAGATACATGCTGCCACTTTCTTGATTCTTGTGAACTAACAAGTAATCATGTCGTACATTATGGGTACGTTCCACTTAACGACTACAACGACCGCGCTCACAACGACCAAATCTCCGTTCCACTAGCTAGGCATCGTCGCGGGCGAAAACTTAAGTGGAACGGGTTTATGAACATAAGCCATTTTAGATGAGTGAGAATTGAGAACTTGATTGTATTTATTATGTTGTTCGCTTGTAAGATTCAAAAAATTTAACTCAAGCTGATAATTTATATTATATATGAATAAATTATACGGAAAGATTTAACTAGAGCAGTAAAAAGTTGCCCCACAATTAGTCTTCTTCTGGAATTACTAAAACTTCAACAACATTATTATTTTCAGCATTAATGAGAGACAGTTTCTGCATTTGTTGTCCTTCCGCCATTTTCTTGTTTGTATACAAGCTGTCAGATTTAAGAAGTGCGCGAAAAATCCCAAACGACCGCACAGACCCATGCTCTAACTGCGAGCGTTGTACTCCTTAGGAATGACGTCACTAGTGACGTGTCCGTGACGTTTGAAACCTCGACCGCAACAACCGCGGCCTTAAGTGGAACGCAAAATGGGCAACACAATCGTTGCGGTCGTTAAGTGGAACGTACCCTATAACTGCCCAACAAGCAACCATAGTTTCAAATGTCAAATTTTAATAGAGAAGCTTATATCTCCTGAATAAATGATTTCAAATTTATCAATTAACCTTTAATAGAAAGTTTTTATCATGTTATTCATTTCAAAACCAAGTCCAGTCCTCTACCTTTCAAATACACAAAGAATAAGAGATGAAATGAACGAGAATTTGGTCATATTTTTATCTGCTCAACAGGTAGCCGCAAATTTATAAATCAATTCTAGTAAAGAGCTTATATTTTGGAAAACTGTTGGCAAATTTAAATAATGATTTTCATATTCTGATTTTATGGATTAAAATTCATAATAAAATATATTTGGTTGGCAAGTCAAATACAGTTATTTTATTGCATATCTCTTTAGCGGGAGCTGTCACATTTAATCAGCGATCGATGCGTCGCTTGCCGGCATTGTGTTCACCTGAACAACCTATGATAAAACAAACTAATTCGACGATTTGATATTGTTCATTTTCACTTACTTGTACTAAGTACAAGGAAATATTGTGAAACCGACAGAATTCACCTATCGCGATTTTGATGGAAATATCCGTTTTGAGCATCCCTAAATCCATTTTGACTATTTTTGGCTTGATGTCGGTACGTATGTTCGTGCGTGCATTCGTGCGTAACTCGCAAATTTTAAAACTGGTTGAACGTATAATATTGAAATTTTGTATTTAAGACTAGTATAGGGTCTAGTTGTGCACCTCCCATCATAGTTTCAATCGTCTGAACCGGAAGTGCACTTTACTTGAAACTTTTTTCGAATTTCTCTAATAAATCCAGAATGATCAACCGTAGGATGTTGAAATTCAGTATTTGAACTTGATGTTGTATCAGAATGGTTATCTGCTATTTTTGTAGGAATCGGCCAGGCCAGAAGTGCACATTACTTGAAACTTTTTTTAAATTTTTTGCATAAATATAGAATGATCCACCATAGCATATTGAAATTTCGTATAAAGAACTTCTATAACATCTTATTTTACATCTTGCATTATTATTGCAATCAGCTAGACCGGAAGTGCACTTTACTTGAGACTTTTTTTAATTTTCCGCATAAATCCAGAATAATCAGCCGTAAGATACTGAAATTTAGCATTTGAAATTGCTGTAGCATCACAATGGTCATCTTCTATTTTTGTAATAATCGGCTGAGCCGGAAGTGCACTTTATATGACAGACTTTTTGAATTTTCCGCATCAAATCTAAACAATCAGTCGTAGAATATTTAAATTCTGTATTAGACACTTTTATGATATCTAGTTGAACACCTTGCATTATGATTGCTATCGACTAGGCCGGAAGAGCACTTTATTCGAAACTTTTTTTGAATTTTCCGCATAAATCCAAAACTATTGAACGTAGATTGTTAGAATACAGTATTTAGGACGATTATACCTTCTAGATGCTCATATCCTATTTTTATTGAGATCTACCAAGCCGGAAATGCACTTTACTTGACAGTCTTTTGGAATTTTTCGCATAAATTCGAAACGATCAGGTGTAGAATATTGAGATTTGGTATTTCAGTCTGCTGTAGCATCTGAATGATTGCCCATTATTTTTATAACAATAGACTAAACCAGAAGTGCCCTTCAGTAGGAATTTATTTTCTAATTTTGCGCATAAATTCAGATCTGTTGGTAGTCGTAGAATTTCGGAAATCAGTATTAAGGAATATTGTAGTATGAGAATAATGGCCTACTGTTTCCATAGCAACCGACTTGGCTGAAAGCGCATTTTACTTGACAGATTTTTAGAATCTATTGGATAAATCCAAAACGATTAAGTGTGGAACGATGAGATTTTGTGTTTGATTATATATATCCAATGATATATATAATCAAACACAAAATCACATCGTATTATATATATATATATATATATATATATATATATATATATATATATATATATATATATATATATATATATATATATATATATACAGGGTGTATCACGGAAAGTAAAACATAGGCGATAACATGGGAAATCAGTTTTTCAGTGCGCATTGCTCCCCAAATTATCTTAGATAAAAAATTTCAAATGGATATTGTAGAGCAAAATTTCAGTACCGACTTAATAAGAAAGAAAATCATTTTGGCTACTTCATGATAGCAGAAATAAAATATGAATATTCACGGAATTGCATTTAATAGTATTAGCTATGAAATTATAAATAAGAGACGAACAAAAGCGTAACGTTTAATACGTCAGTGTCAGAATGATGATTGTCAAAATAGATATCTTCCGTAGGTAGTGAATATCAATTTTCTAAATGAAAATCTAATAATAATGATGGTAAATAATGGGTGGTTCAATTTGATTTATTGTTTAAGATTGATGATATAAAATAAAGTAACATTAACAATTAAATAATGCAACAAATTAAATCCAATATGAACTACAACGAACTCAAAATATTCTTAAATTCTCAAATTATAATAGATGTTCAAACAATCCTCCGTTTCGTGCTAAACAATAATCCAATCTATTGTAGAAACTTTGCCGAACGTTACTTAATTGCCTATTATTTATTCTTTGACATTCTTGTGTTATAGCATATTCAAGTTCTTCTATACTCTGGTATCTTCTTTTATAAACATTAGTTTTCAAATGACCCCAAAGAAAAAAATCGCACGGATTTAAATCAGGCGACCGTGCTGACCAGTTAATTGGTCCTGTTCGTCCTATCCAGCTTGCAGGAAATGTTTGATTTAGATATTCTACAACTTCTGTTGTACTACGTGCAGGGCAGGCATCATGTTGAAACCACACATTTTCTTTATTTGTTTCGGCAATTTCTGGTCCAATTATATAGATTAATAAATTCAAATACTACTCCGAATTTATTCTTGTAATAAAGAACGGGCCTATTATTTGATGTCCTAAAATTCCTGCTCATACATTTACAGTTTGTCGATATTGTGTCCGGGACTGTATAACGTTATGTGGATTATTCTTGGAACAATACCGGTAATTATGACCATTGGATTCGCCATTCATGGTAAATGTGCATTCATCTGAGAATAAAATATTCCTTAAGAAGTCTCTATCATAATTTGACTTCTCCATCATTATTTCACAGAATGATGCACGCACTTCAAAATCTCGTTCCAAAAGATGTTGATGATTTTGAAATTTGAGAGGAATGTATTTATGTTTCTTAAGAATTCTATGAACTATCATAAAATGAATATTCAGTTCCCTGGAGATTTCTCTTACACTCATTGTATGTTCTAGTTCTATCAAAGCAAGAACATTTTCTTTATCTTCATTGTATGTAGTTCTCGATATTTTGTTCCCCTTTCTTGGAATTGAGTGTACCTGTCTTCTCAAACTTGGCAATGAATCGTTGAAAGGTAGACATCTCCGAAATATCATGATTTCGCCAAAGAGTACTAATATAATCACGAATTTGCCATAAACTATTGCCAGAATAATACCATTTAATTATTTGTAGCTTTTCTTCATTTGAATAGTTATTCATTTTTGAGACTAACTTTTATATCGATCTTTTATTACAATATTACAATTTGTCAAAATGAATAATAATAATTTGACGTATAAAGCATTATGCTTTTGTTCGTCTTTTATTTCTGATTCCATGGCTTAGCTGTAATTCTGTGAATTTTCAAATTCTATTTCTGCTGCTATAGGCTCTTTGCGCAAACGTTGGGAAGCGACACTAGCGCTCGGGGTGATTGATTTTGAAAGTAGCTGCAGGAAAAAATTTAAATTGTCATTTTGGGAATAAGTAATTAAAAGCTAAAAACCTTATATTGAAGCTTCAAATAAGTTTAAAAACACAAGTGAATGATGGCTAATGGAGTTATGATAGGAACAAGATTTCAATTTATATAACCTGGTTGTATCCGGAGTACAATATTAGAAAAAGGAATATTAGTCCAAGAGAGTAAGCATGTGTTTAATGTTGAAGAAAGACTGTGTTTGGATAAGAGTTTAATTTCCGCGCATGTTGTAGAGCAAAAGTCGAATAATTCTGGTTCGTATAAAGTTTTTATCGAAGTAAGATTTGTTATTTTTAAGTAATTAATAATAGGCTGCTGAATGTCTGTCAAACGAATCAAAACATGTCATATGAAAGTATATTTTTTCACATTGCCTTAGGTTGATGAAACGCGAGATATTTTGCATGCATTTTAACTTATCCGATACATAAAAATAATATCTACAAAATTGCTATAGCTTACAATGATTTAACCCAACTTTTTACAAAAATTTTTTAGTTTCATCAAGTAATTCCTATATTTAATACATATTCTATAATTATGATTGACTACTTTTCACTTTCTTCCCTCGTTTAATAGCCTAAATCCATTTTTTCCCATTCCTATTTCATGTTCTCTGGATGAAAACTTGTAGAGATGTTTATGGTTTTTTTGTGTTTCCGTAACTGTTGTATAGTTTGGAACGCAACAATTTGTATTGCCAACATTTGATATTTCAATTTCCATGTCAAATTTATTTATAAATTGCTCTATAATTTAAATTTTGTACATATATTCTAAAATCATGTGCGATGATAACGTTTTGTTTTCCTGCTAGTACTGTCAAATTTAACCACTACTGGCGCTGCAATCTATTCGCAAAGAGCCTATAAGGCTGCCAAATATATTTTTTTTTATTGATTCGGATGCAGAAATTTCTGTTTTACTATATCCATTTGAAACTTTTTCTCTGAAATAATTAGGAGAGCAATGCGCAGGGAAAAACTGATTTCCCATGTTAAGCGATTATTTATATATATATATATATATATATATATATATATATATATATATATATATATATATATATATATATATATATATAATATATATATATATATATATATATATATATATATATATACATACATATATATATATATATATATATATATATATATATATATATATATATATATATATATATATATATATATATATATATATATATATATATATATATATAATGAATTTCATAATGACACGCAAATTAGTGGGCGAATCACCTATTAGCGCACCGTCGTAGATAAAAGATATATTTAGCACATAATAACTAGCATAAAATATCTCAAATGTAAATGATGATGCTTTAGGTAAGTAATATGGATAAAGTGATTATCTGTATGAAAGAAAAAAAATGAAAATTTCAACTTCAACTGAACGCGATTCTAATTTGGTACTTGTCGAACCATAGACCAACGCTCTTCCTCTGAGCCAGAGATTCTTCTGTACTATACTCTATTTACAAAATAGTATTCACAATTTTCTGCACTCAAATCGAATGAAATGTAGTATTGAAGTAAAGTAACATTTTTGAGTTTATTTACAATAGTAGAGAGTTCAAATATGTAATTTTCCATTGAATTGGTAATTTTGGAGCTTTCTTAACGTAATGGCAGCATTAATAGGGTCCAAAAGCTGAAAATAATCCAAAAAAAATGATAACTGGAATATTCATGTTTATAGTTGAAATAACGCTGTACTAATGATCCGAATGTGATCGGACCGAGGAGAGAACACTTGAAATTACATTTTGCCGATTGACTTCAGAAGTACGATTTTACTGATAGTTTACACTCTGTAAAATTGCACTTTTACTGCCTAGGCAATAAAAGTGTAGTTTCTAAAGCAACCGCCCAATATACGCATCACAACTTGGCAACCGATCAACAAATGCATAACAACATAATTTGATGGTAATGATATCTGTCAAAAATATTGGAATTCATCAAATCTGAACAATCGGGATATAAATAATGTGTTCAACACGGCAAAAAATGAATATTCATTGTCCTGTCTTGATTCATAGACTTGGCTATGTCTCGTCTCTGAAACTCTAGCCGCGTCGGTAAATCTTCTATTTTTTTGCCTAGTTAAACAAATAACTATCTCCACAATTTTAAAATTAGTGAGCAATTTAAATGCATTTATTCATGATTTTCAGATAACAACATATAATTATCATTGCTTTAGTTCAAATTTGTTGCAATAATACGAAAAATCAGCCCAAAAAATGATGTTTTAATTTCTTACGACAATGTATAAGTATGAAAGGAAATTTCTGTTGGATTTGATATATTTATTTGATATTATTGGAAATGCTTATTGATTGACGGCTAGTTTGATCTTAACTTAAATATCCAAAATCTGGGTGCGTCACACCCATTAATAGCTAGAAAGCATGAACGATTTCAATTATTTTAAATTTGCAATAATGCTACAGAATATATTACAATTTAAAAGCCGTGTAACGATGGAATTTTGTGTTTGATTATTATCGAATTATTATATGCAGATAATATATCAAATAATGTAGAATTGTAAAAAATTGGAATATCCGATAAAATCGGAAAATCATGATTAATTAAAAAAAAATCTATGATTTTTATTTTTTTATTCAAATCATGATTTTTAGCAACACTGCTTAATAGTATTGCGAAAAATACATTCTTATTTTTTTGAATTAATAACAGCATATTCTTCGCGTGATTTTTAGAGCAAGCTATAAATGTAACTTCAAATCTTTTACTTATATAATAGTATATTGTACAACAAGTATAGAAAATTACCTATTTCACACGAGGTGTGTAATTTTCAGCACGAGACGGAGTCGAGTGCTGGAATCACACAAGTGTGAAATAGGTGATTCTATACGTGTTGTACACTATACTTTTTCTACGATCACAATTTTTAATGAAATATGTAGGTAAATCATTCGTATAACTGAGATTTTGAATCTATTTTCACAAATATAAAATAATCTAGGCATTTTTATTGTTTGCTCTGCTTATTTATTGTGATATTAATTTTAGTTATGATTTGGATCATTATTGATATATTTTCTATCAGTTGATTGACATTTCATTGTTGTGTAATCTAATTGTTGCAAACTACGGAGAGATTGTATCTGATTGGCTCACTCTCACCAAGCGACCTTCTGATTGGTTCATTAGTTGGAGTTTTCTGTGATCTGGGGTAGCGTGTTTTCTAAATCTTCGTCACTAACCATTTTCCAACTGCAGTAATGATATTTGTGGATATCTAATTTTGGTTATGATACAATAATTGCATACATAATTTCTCGATTTCAACAGAATGTGGTGGAACGTGTTTTGTCTGCTTCAATTTGACAGCTGTGATTCGTAGTGTTACCAACCTTCGGAATATATATATTACAAGAATAAGAAAACAATTCCAACAGAACTTAGTGCAATTTTGTTATTTAAATGTGGCTTATAAAAGAGCAAACAGAGATTTATATCAAGTCCGTGATATTTATCAATAATCTTGCTAAATATATCATATATATCACCTAAAGAATCTTCAAAATGAATTTTTAATATATAAGTTGGTCAAACTGGTGTGAGAAATGATTTCTCACGACTTTTCGCACAGTTGTGTGAAATTGTAAGTGTTCTAGTTGTGTTTTGTATGAGAAATATGTTGTTTTCTATAGTGATCGTAGAAAAATTATATTGTGTCACTGTGATATGTGTGAAATATCTGGAATGCTTCGCTTACTCTTATAAGTGGAAAAGAATTTGCTGCAATTCTATTTCTCTATACAATTTGTTAGCATCTTTTCCTTCTCTGAACTTGACGCAAATAAGTTCACAATCAACAGTCTGTATCAAAGTAGTAGTGTGAGAACTTTTTTTTTTAACTAAGTCAAATTATATTTTTTTTTTAGATAGAGCTTGCGGCATTACTTTACACTGCTTTCCTCTAGTTATTTCATTTTCAACTGTTAAACCCGTCTTATATTTGTTGGATTGTATTTCAGGTGATTCGTTTCACATTATAGGCTTAGCGATTTGAGAACATATATTTTTTTTCATATACATACTGAATTTGAGTTCAAAGATACTCAAAGTACGGGCGCCTCGACAGTGCGCGATCGCAAACTCGAAACAGTACGAATTTCGATGTGGCTGTTCAACAGAAACAATTAATATTGAAGAAAGATACCAATTCCAGAATAGTTTTGATGTTATACGCCGAGAGCAACTTGAGCAAATGTTACTTCATCCGAAATACTGAATATTATATTGTAACATATATAAAGAAGTAAAAATAATAATATGAGTAAGTTCCAGAATAGTTCTGTTGTCACACACTGAGAAAGTCTTGAGCAAGTATTTCGTTATTTGAAAACAAAAAAAAAAAAACTAAATATATACTGAGATATTTTTTAAAATTATTTAGATCAGTGTTTTTCAACCTTTTTGAATATGCGCCTCCTTTGAGAATAAAAAATTAAAGAATCATCTTGATGATCAAAGCGTATTTTGTGCAACTCATGAATGTTTGATAGTTCAGAGATTTCACTATACCCTACAATTACTGAGCTCAAAATCCAAAGAAATACTTTGCGATCCCCCTGACAATCGCGTCCCATAAATTGAAAAACAATGATTTAGATGAAAAAGTATCAATGGCTATATTTTACAAATTAAGTAATACCAATTTTGGAGATCTAAAATACAATATGTTGTAATATTGCCTAGTTCAGAGAGTTTCTCTTGCAACAATCATAAAAAAATGTTCATTTTTTAAACAATTGTTAGAAAATTTGAATAAATCTATAGCTGATCCTATCCTAATAAACGAAGATAATCAGTTTTGTATTAAAATGGCTCAAACACTCGAAGACAAACGGATCTAATCACTATTATATTGAGTTTCATTTTATAAAGAATTTAATGAATGAGACAATTATAAAATTAGAATAGGTACCACCAAAAGAATTGCAATTGAACAATCCAAATATTTTAGAGATAAGTTAGGTGTTGTAGAATTGAAAGGAGATTTTGATGATAATGTTTACTTTGGTAACCATGTTAGCAGTAGAGTGTTGTGTGCAACGAACAAAAGGCAACAATATATTTGTGAAACATGAAACTATGCATTGTATGTAATTAATATAAAATATACAATAAAAACTGTGTAACAAAATGGATCAGAAGGAAATGAAAAAAAAACAACATCAGTCAGATAATATCTGTCAAATGAAATACAACTATGGCTTTTAGATATTTATAACGAAACCGATGAATATGATATAACTCAATCACGTCATCATGATTATAAAATTTGATTTGATATATAAACTAAAAATCTGAACTGATCAAGTTTTTTTAGTTTCGTATTGGATGAAAAAATTTAGTCATTGAGAAATACTTTTACTCCTGACCTTGAAAAAATAATGACTGACGAACGCACATGACACTCTCAAACAATTTGACGTAGATAGTTAAACCGTGATCTACAAGAATAATGCGAACCTTTATATCGGTTTTGTTGTGTTACGCATGATGATAATAATAAAAATAATATAATAATAAATATACACAATTACAATATTAAAATTCACAGCAATCTAAAATTTTTTCAACGCTATAGAAGCAATGTATCAGAAGAGAATTTTTTATTACAGATTTAAATTGACCTAATAGTAATAATAAATGAATGGACTAAATATCTTTACTCAATCGTTATATGCATGCTGTTGCAATCAAAGCGACACTTGAACGCAGATGTAGCTACGACTTAACGCGCTAATTTCAACTTGGTTCTATAAATAGCACTAGCCGTTAAGCGATAGCTCGGGAGGCGGTCCTTCTGATGAATCGATTGAATACAACGCGTTGGTTATTGCGTTGCTGTGTTGCATTGTCTGGCTACATTCTGTGTTGCGCACTAGATCGCGACGGGTAGTATTAATTGTTTAACTAGATAAAAATTGTTTGTGATGGATTGGTCGAATGATAAAGTGATAGAGTTCCTTGAACTATTTAAAACAGAACCGTGTTTATGGAATCCTCGGTCAAATTCTCATAAAAATCGTACTGAACAAAGTGATGCTTGGCGACGAATTGTGAAGAGTCTATCATTCCCAGCAACGGTAGAAGAGGTGAAGAAGAAGAAGGATTCTCTAATGGGCTACTACAGAATACATTCAAACCGTTACAAGAAATCTCTGAAGACCGACAATATTTATGTCACCAACTGGTTTGCATTTGAAATAATGCACAGCTTCTTAAAATCTATATATGTGGAAAATACGAGATTGAACACCGAGGTAAGATTTTAATCATAGAAAAAAGTTGCAATTGAATTTTTTGTAAGTACACAGTTTCATAATTAAAGAAAATACATGCGATTTTATTTTTCAATTCACCAGACGGTATTGAGCGTTTTTGACAAATCATGAAAAATATATTCAGTTGAGTTCGAACTTAAAAGAATATTCGTAAACTTTACTGAAGGAAATTGGAAAATCTATACTCCAACTGCTTAGAACTTGTGCATATAATACGGGAGCTTGAAATTATTTTTTATTGAGTACAAGTTCTGTATATAAAATATAATAAGATACACAACGTTTCAACAGCAAAGTGCTACCTTTGTCAAGTAAAAAAATATTATAATAAATGAACAAGTTGTCAATACAACAAAAATGTTGAAATAGAATCGAGCGTTTCTTAACGCCAATAGTTTTCACGTCCAAACATAAATATAAGGTTTGTTCCAACAAGATCAGAAACCAGTCCGGAACGCATGCGCATTTACAAATAAGCGTTCCAACAGATTTCATACGTGGATTTTGACTATTAGTCAAGCGTTCCAATAACGTGCGACTCAATCCGCAAACCAGTTTGTGGACAGTCAAAACAGTCCATGGACCAATGCTTGTACTATTCGTCAAATAAGACAAATAAGATAACCTTAAATAAAAATGAGTGATTCAAGTGCTGAAAATGAATTTTCATCACATTCTAGTGATGATGAGTTTGATTTATCCTTGGGAATATATCAAATCAAAAATATATATGTTATAGGCATGTCAAATTATAAGAAAATAGGCATTTTTATTTGATATGTTGAAATGAAAGTTTCAAATAGAATATACAGAATTTAAAATCAAAAGTAATTTACTATTCATTGAAATTTTGAAAAATGTATAGATTTTAATTGAAATTTTATTTTGTGTGGCTTTTGAGTTTTATTTTAGAAGAAACAGTTTCTCTCTAATACTTTGACAAGTTTTTTGAATATTTCCGTCTGAGCAGAGAAATTTCTGAGGATATAGCAGAAAATTTTAAGAGAAAAGATTAGGATAATCAGCACTTTGGATAATATGGAAGACTCTCCATCGAAATTCAGGTGTACTATGTCACCATTATTGTTAATAGGAGTTAAAATTACATGGTTATATGAGAAACTATTCAATATTTCTAGTTTTCACCTGTTTTTACCTTCCATGTTTACTACAACCAAATAATTATAGCCTAAAATTATATGTTTGACATTTAACAGTCAAATCTTGTCAGAAATGCGTTCCAACACGCGCCGGCGTTCGACTCAGTCCGAAACTGATTCATTCGACGCGCATGCGAATGAGTCAAATCGGAAACCAATCCAGAACCAGTCCTGAACTGCTTGTTGGAACAAACCTATAGTATTCTGAAATGTCAACGTGAAACTTGAACGTTAGTTCACGCTGACGTTTCATTAACGCTAGCGTTAAATGATTCATTCCCAAAATCTATGTAATGCGTGAAATTCAGCCAATTATATTAGAAGAAATTGAATAATTTGTTGTCATGTCCTATTTTGATATTTCATAATTTTAAATGATCTGTGTGAAAAATGTTATAATTAGGAACATTATTAAGAAAATAGAAGAGAGGAAAGGAAGGAGTGTCATCTCAAGTATGAGTTATCAAACAGATTAGACGTATTTCTTAGTGTGGTATGTTTTGCTATCAGTTGTGCTATTCACAGTTCTCTATTTCCTATTTGTTATCCCAAAATGAGAACCCGTACATAAAAACAAGATCATCGCTAAACAAGTGGTTTTAGATTTATGAGGAGATACTTTCATAAATAAAATTGAGTCACGTATTAAAGCGGAATTTAAAGGGCAAGTTGCAATGTTAGTTAAAGATATAAAAGCTCTAAATAAACAGCTCTCTGATAGACACAAAGTCACCGAAACCATGAGCGAGGAGATCGTCAGGCTTCAACAATATAGTAGACCTAACTATCTGCGTATATTTGAAGTTTCAGAAAAAAGCGATGAATACACCGATAGTTTCATGTGTGAGACAAAGCTTGACATTCTCCTGGAACCAACATCCATCGATAGATCTCAACATACCAGGAAACCGATGAAAGATGAGTGCAGGGCTCTTATTGTCAAATTTATCTGATATAACAATCGAGTGCCATTCTTTTCGAAAAAGAGTAGATTGAACTGAACTGGGATCACAATCCACGAGGACCTCAAACAAACAAAGCTCAATCTTATTAGTGAGGCTAAAAAGAAATTCGGCGTGCAAAATATGTAGTCAAGAGACGGTATAATATGTATCAAAATAGACAGTGTTGTTCACAAAATAGCTAATTTTAAACAGTTTTACGAACTTACTAAGTAATTTATTGACCTTGAGTTTACTCCTGTCTCATCAGTTTTTACTTGTACTTAGTTCTGTCTTTGTTTACTGTGAAGTCATTCTACGTACCCGCACACCACTATACTAATTTGTTGATTTTGTGTTCAAAAGTAACACGATACTCCCAGCTTTTCACATCTTTATTATATTTAGAATTAAGACTTGTCTATAATAGATGTAAACTTTATTCTGTTAACTTATAATGTAGGATTCATGATGAGAATGTTATTATAATTTGTTTCAATCTAGTTTTTAATTTTCATATTTTTGTCATTTTGTTTTTCATTGATATTTTTTTGATAATTTCAAGAATATTTTCGAAGCTATTGAATTATGTATTTCTATATTCTACAAATTTATTTCTATTCTATTATTATTCTACCGAAAATTCGTTCAATAAGAGTGTAAACAATTGCTTATTGAGTCACTAGAATTGATAGCTGAAAGCCATTATGTGCACTCGAATTGCATACAATGTTTTTGCTACAATTCTTTTTTTTCTCTGACAACTATTGAGCACACAGCAAGGAAGTCCAAAGCAAATGTTGACATTTGACAATTTTCGGGGGTAATAACACGACTTTTTGAAAATTATCTGGTTAATTTTTAAGTACAGAGGGTATTTAGGGACAATATTTCTCGAATGTCATGAAATAAAATCCGAATTTGTTAAAATGACATAAATTGCTTCCAAATACTGATTTAGGATTTTAATGCATTCATTGGTTCAGTTCTCATTATATTTTCGTCGATTTCGTCTTTTTCTCTTCTGCAATTGCATCAAACCGATTAATTTTGACAACTTTTGACTATTACTTAGAAAAAATTGGAGTTGCTACTGGATTTGACATTTCTGATTTATACAATTCAAACAATAGTAGATTGTTTGACAAGTAGAGAAAAGTAAGAATCTACTAGCGAGTGTAAATGTTTCAATTCACGAGCGAGGGAACTAAATATCACATTTCTCACGTGTTGAACATGCAATTTTTTTGTATAAGAGTGGAAGATGCCAAGAATAGAAATGATTTTCAACAGAAATATTGATCAAGGTTGTGTTCTTGCAAAAACGTAGTAACGGTTGTGACAACTGTCAAGTAAAAGCATAGTAACAAATAAACAATATTAAAAATTCTTTTGTCAGAAACGTCAGAAGCTGAAGATTCTCGCGAAATTCTGGATGTAACTAAAGAAGCGACTTTACATTTGTTTTTTGTTTAACCTGTAATTTTTTCATGATTAGGTCAAAGCTGTTATTTGGGCTCGTGTCATAGTGCATTTTTTGTTTTTTTTTATTGCTAATTAAAAAAGTATTGCTAATTGGAGAACTTGCACTTTTCTTTATTGATTTCTACATATTAAACCTGATGTTTCCCATCAGGTATACAAAAAATATGTTATGTTATGAATAAACTCAAAAACTACTGGACCGATTTTAAAAATCTTTTCGCCAGTGGTAATCTATATTATCACTTGAGCTAGATCCCAGGCACGCCAGACCTTACTCATTTTCTGAGAATCAAAATGTGTGAAATAGAGTAGTGTCAGTCGGTACTTTGATCATACGCATACTTGCTAGTTTGTGCTTACGGCCAAATTATAGATACGAGGTGCTCAATGTACGTTGAGATATTACTCACTTTTCTTAAAGCTTTGAGTGCTGATTTTTATGTATGTTTCAGAGAATATTGTTAAAAAATTATAATCAGCATTGCTAGACACTTTCCATCTGTGGTAATTTCTGCTAGACTCTTTGTAGCTCGCAAAGAATTACGTAATCTTGCTCATAGTCTGAGTGCCAATTTTTATACATGATACTCAGGAAACAATTCCAATACTCTTTGTTAACGGCCAGATCAATCGTAGGGCTAAACATTCCTCAGGCACAGTTAAAATATCGCTGTGAGTTAAAGCGCGAGATAACTATTTGTAGACTTGATAGTAAGCGAAGTATCTATGGGCATCCATCAATCTCTTGTTTTGGCTGTTTACAGAAAGTATTGAAATTGCTCCCTGAGTATTATATATAAAAATTAGGACTCAGGCTATCAGTAAGATTAAATTATTTTTTGCGAGCTTTAAAGCATTTAGCAAGATTTTTTTACCGATGAGAGGTGTCTGAGAGTGTTGATTATCAATTTTCAACAATATTCTCTAGAAGTCTAGAACATACATAAAAATTAGCACTCAGACTTTAAGGAAAGTGAGTAAGGTCTTAACGTACTTTTGGTACCTCGTATCTATAAATTGACCGTCGGTACAAACTAGCAAATATGCGTATGATCAAAGTACCGGGTCTGGGATCTTGGACTATATGGGCTATCATTTCCTTAAAAAGCAGGATCTTCAAGGAAATTCCAATAATGTAACCCAATAAAAGTCCTTATTTTACTTTTCATGTCCTGCAATATAATCTCTCATCTTCCGTAATTTATTTCATCAAATACTGATGATGCTATCTATATATAGATGTGCGCACTAATCAACAAATTTTGACAGTAGAGGTTATATTTACGTAGCATCAAATATTGTATCATTCTTAATAATTATCTTATGTTATCAAATTAAGCTCTAAAAATTCTAACAAGAATGTTAAATATCAATTAATGTCCACCCGTGCGAAGTCTGCTGGTTTCTTAATAATTTCACTTGTCTTATGGGATAATTTATACATGAGTGAAATATTCAGAAAAATCAATCAGTGAGAGGTGCTACAAACATGAATTCACAAATATGTAATTAGTAATTATGGTAAAACTGAATTTTAGTCCAAGTGCCCGCTCGGAAATACCACCTTGAATCGTTAGACGATTCTTACGTATTCTAAACGATTCGTCGTAAAAACATTACCCTTAAATGTCAACGGTGCCATTTTTAATTCTGCCAGAAGCAATTAATATTAATTATTTATTCTGTGAATTTAACGCACAAACTACCTTTTTATGTTAGACACTTGAAAATTACACTGGAACATGTATTTTTATGTGTAAAACAAGAAAATCTCACGGTGCCGAGTCTCATTCTGCCACAACCCCCGGCACCGTGGCTTCAAAGTGGTTGAAAATATCGATAAAGTACCTTTTTCTGTTAGACGAAAAAGTCCTATACAAAAATTGTAGCCAGAGACCTGACGAATTCAAAGAACCAACGGTGCCGACTCTCATATTGCCAGAAGTTCTCGGCACCGTGGATCAAAGCAGTTGCTCGCGCGGCCTATTTTCAGTCTGAATAAAATTTGCATACATTTATTTTTGATGAGAAAATATATATATATATATATATTACTTGACTGTAGGATAGATGTCGGAAAATTTTTTTTCTTTGGAATCAGTCATAAAATTTATTATATTATAGGCCAACCACTCTAACTCCTGAGGAGCGCTCAAGTGGAGCCGGAACTGGTAGAGTGGTTTGACCTATAATATAATAAATTTTATGACTGATTCCAAAGAAAAAATTTTTTCCAACATTTATTTTCGATGCAACTGTACCTCAAAAGGGAGAGTGTAAGGTGTAGTATGGAATAATATTTGATATGCTTCCATCCTATCATCTAGGAATGATTAAATCTAGAGTAACTAAGTTTTTAGAATAAATGCATACCGTTTCAATTCCGGTAAACTGATAAAAGCAATCAGAGAACAAATGTATAAATGGAATAAAATCAATCAATCATCGAAGCATACCAATAAAAAAATTGAATTGAGTGAGCTTCATACTCACTTGTACAAAGTACAAGTAAGTATTGTGTAACCGATAAAATTCACATTTCAAATTTTGATGAAAATATTCGTATAATGTTGAATTTTTGTATTTTAGACTGGCTTAGGATCTAGTTGTGCTCCTCGCAATGTGGTTGCAATCTTCCGTACCGGAACTGTACTTGAAACTTTTTTTTAATTTTCCGTATTAATCCAGAAAGATTAGCTGTGGAAAATTCAGTATTTAAAATTGCTGTAGCATTTGAATGGTTATCTATTATTATTGTACTAATTGACTGACCCGGAAGTGCACTCTATATAACAGACTATCCAAATTTTCCACATAAATTAAAAATAATCAAAAATTCGGAAACATTTAATTATTTGTTCCACAAAATTTCAAATCTAAGAATCGGTTTTGACACCATCGTCTCAGATCGGGGAGCAACTGTATACCCGTGTTTCGTCCTTAATAGGACTCGTCAGTACAGTATAGCCAAGAACCACTGATCTCTAATAAACACTGGATTGGGTTTAGGCCGCTGGAATGCGGCCCCAATTGAGCGTCGCCATCTTGGCAAAAACTGAGGTTCTGTGTCAATTGGTGACAGTTCAGTGTGGTGTTGGGAATCAATTTTATACTGAATAACTTTTGTTTATTTATTTAAATGTAGATATATTAATACATAATATTGTTATTGTTTTATTTTATTAGACAAAATCACCTGAAAAAGTTTGAAGATATAACTTATTCCTATTTTCAGTAAAGTATTACTTTTTACAGGTTTTATGGAGACCCAGAAGGATACATCAATTCATTATGTTAAAGTAATCAAACGATTTGATTTCCAATTTTAGATTAAATTGAAAATATCATGAATAATAAAATCATATTGTTGGGCAAAGTTACAAAGTTATGATAACAAATTTGAGTAATATATCAAATTTAATATAAAATATCTTGCTCACAAAATTAATCGCTGGACTGCAAATTTGTGCTTACTTACGAACAATAAAATCTTGATTATTAATTGTATTATTATTCTCCTATCATGTGTAGTAGATATTTAAAATTATTAGTTTTGAGTAGGCAATATTATCGCAGGAATGCACTTCATTTATTCATATAGGTAAACTCATAGTTTCAAATTTTAGGTAACAAAAATTTATAAAACTATTGAACGGATTAAATAATACTAAACTAAATAGTTAAAACACTGACACCAAAAAGTTCACAAATATTAATAAATATTTCAACTATTATAACAATTTTTAACTTTTGTTGATTATTAATGTATGTATTTTAATATATATTGAGAATAATTTCTTCATCTTATTTGCATTATACTTTGAATTTCATCGAGTGTCTTCTATAAGTGTTTTGAATTTGCCGCCGAATAGTGACACAAAACCTCAGTTTTACTGTCAAGGCCGCCGTGTAACCAGGGCCGCTTTTAAATGCCAGAATACGGTCTAAACCCAATCCAGTGTTATATAGAGATCAGTGCCAAGAACCCAAGATAGTCAGGGCTTGGATCCCAAAGTGTTGGGATGGACTGCAAAAGTAAAAACTATATGCAGCGCCATCTATCGAGCATAAAGCCAGTTAAGGCATGTGAATAATGTAGAGGTCACAAATTAATTGTGACAAAGGTTATAGATGGCGCTGCATATAGTTTTTACTTTTGCAGTCCATCTATCCATATGAGTTTAAACACTTTGGGAAGCTCGCTTAATTCAATTTTTTTATTGGTATGCTTCGATGATTGATTGATTTCATTCCATTTATACATTTGTTCTCTGATTTCTTCTATCAGTTTACCGGAATTGAAACGGTATACATTTATTCTAAAAACTTAGTTACTCTAGATTCAATCATTCCTAGATGATATGATGGAAGTATATCAAATATAATTCCATACTACACTTTACACTCTCCCTTTTAAGGTACTGTTGCATCAAAAATAAATGTATGCAAATTTTATTCAGACTGAAAATTGATCCACGGTGCCGAGAACTTCTGGCAATATGAGAGTCGGCACCGTTGGTTCTTTGAATTCGTCAGGTCTCTGGCTACAATTTTTGTATAGGACTTTTTCGTCTAACAGAAAAAGGTACTTTATCGATATTTTCAACCACTTTGAAGCCACCGTGCCGGGGGTTGTGGCAGAATGAGACTCGGCACCGTGAGTTTTTCTTGTTTTACACATAAAAATACATGTTCCAGTGTAATTTTCAAGTGTCTAACATAAAAAGGTAGTTTGTGCGTTAAATTCACAGAATAAATAATTAATATTAATTGCTTCTGGCAGAATTAAAAATGGCACCGTTGACTTTTAAGGGTAATGTTTTCACGATGAATCGCTTAGAATATGTAAGAATCGTCTAACGATTCAAGGTAGTATTTCCGAGCGGGCTCTTGGACTATTTGAAGATTTATTTGATTTCACAAAATTGATTTTAAGAGATAATTGTAATTGATTGTACTAGTGTCGAATGTGATACATTGGTCATGGAAGAAAATGTAACCGCAACATCTGAAAGACAGGTAGTTATTTTTCTTGAATGACTAACCACATTTCACATGAGTGCAATACAACGTTTTATTCAACACCTTCCTTGAAACACCTTAAATTGTTTATATATGTTGGTTTATTTTTTGACACAACACATTTGAATGCTATAAGTAAAACATAGAAACTAACAGTAATTCACTAGTTGGGAAAGAAAAAGTTTAGCCACAATGTATGGTGGGTGAGTGGCTACTTTTCTTGAGTAACTACATAACAACATTTCACAAGAGTGTAATACAGCATTCTTTCTCACACCCCTTTTGAAATGACTTAAATCGTTCTCCTATATCGATTTTTTCTCAAACAGTGACAAGACATTTTAATGTTATTAGTGAAATATGAAAACTACAGAGTAGCCATTACATGTTTTTTACTTATTGTTTTCCGCGACTTCTGTTATTCTTTCACTAAGTTACTAATACAGGATTTTATATTTCAAAAGACCATAGTAACTAGATTATTATGAACTGGTATAGGATAAACATATTTTTTCTTCGACCATGCGTTGAGACATTTTTTTACCCGAAGAAATTTAAAACTCACAAACTATTCAGCGGCATAGACAAAATCTCTTATGCAATACGAGTGTAAACTAGAATTATGTCATCCAGCCTATAATTTCAGTTACTCGATATCAAACACTCAGTCCCATGTCATAATGCTCAACTTTACACTCTTGTTGCAAGAATTACTATTTCGAATGAACTTTTTCACCTTCTACATTACTATAGTAATTTTCTTTTATGATGAATTGAAAAAATCACAATGACTGGAAATACTATATTGATACATTTGCAATATTCATGCTTTGTTAACTAAACAGTGCATTTAGTAGACAAAGCATGGATTGTATCATTGATAGGTAATTGAATATGTAATTCCTAGTTCTTTCACAAATTCTGAGAACAAAACACTAGGGAGAGTAAAAAGTCATAAATAAAATGAGTCGTGTGACCACAAACCGATGTCAAGTAGCCCTAGGCTAGGCGCGCATTACAAGTTTTTCGCCGGGCGGCGAATAGACCGGCGACATTTTGACGTGCGGGAAAAAAAAATTGGCGCGCGCACTACGACATAATTCTGCGTCACGTGATCAGTTACAAATTAGATTTAGTATAATTAGCTTGTATTTCGGCTCTTATAATTGGAGCTCGCAAAAAAAGAAGCGATTTTGGGTGCATCCTCTTGCTCATAATCGTTCATACAACGGACAGTTCTCTGAAATATTTGGTGAACCTAATGATTATTCCGAAAATTTCTTCCAATAATCTCTGTTCAATATTTCTATCACTGTATTCTTTTGAAGTTATGTCGTATAATGGTGGTCGTCTCTCAACTTCAGTAAAAAGCATTTTAATATTGAAATCTTCATGTAATCCTCAGAATGATTGCTCAATATAGCCATCGTTGCTTCAATAATGCCAGGTTCTTAAATATTGTGAACTTATAGCACAGATCCTGACAGCATTATGAAAAAATGATAATAAGTATTAAATATCTTACGTATGTACATGACAAAATGTGACTAACATTGATTACGAACAGTAATAACTCTCAAAGTTATATTTCCTCGAAACCAAGAACAAGCAAAATCAAATGACAGATTTTGCTTGACATCTGACAATACGGTCCTGTTATTTGTTATGCATCATATATTCTCATATCAATATTATATCGACAAAAATAATAAAATTGATTGAACCGGATGATTATAAGCCTGCAATATAATTATTATATCATATTAACAACTGAGGTTGATGGTTCTATGATTATGTAGCTCTGCTTTTTTCAATCTACCAACATGTGCTTTGCATTGTTGTTTATAACATTAAAAAAAAATATATATATTCAATATTTCCACTGATCAAGTGCTGATGATGGACGATAATTTAATCGTTCGAAACGTCCAAATGAAAAGGATCTCGAAATAAAGGACCATTTTCAAATGTTTTTTGTACAATTGCATTATATTGATCCTTAAGCCTCTTGAAATTGACTTCATAATCTAATCCAAGGATCCACAATGTTTTTTAATTATATTATACCATTCGTTTTCACTCGTCTTTAGAAAACTTTGAATCAACACCTACTTCAAAAAACAAAAATGTCCTGCCAAGCTACTTTTCTGGTTTTAATGCATGTATAAAGAATGTATTTCACTCTACTTTTTCATGCATGGGAAATTATGCAAATTGACACATATTTAAGATCAAATCAAAATCCAGAGATCAGTAAAAATATTGAATTAAACTCCTCTAGAGTATGCAAACCACCAACAAATCGATCTTATTGCTAAGAAATTATCAGCAATCTCTCTTCAATGCATAATTTTTTTTTTCTTTTGTTTGATAAAGTCCTAGATTTTCCAAGAAGAAAGCATTTTTCCACGTCCTTTCTATGGTCATGTAATGTTTGATTGCACTTCAAGAGGGGAGATTGTGTTGTATGAAAATGAGTGCTTTTCATCAGGAAAGGTTTTTTGGTTTCGACCTTTATCACTGACATTTCAATTGCCAATATTAGTATTGGTGTTGGCACGTTCTGTCAAATCCACTAGAGTATGCAAACCACCAACATAACGATCTTATTGCTAAGAAATTATCAGCAATCTCTCTTCGATACATAATTCTTCTTTCTTTTGTATGATCAAGTCCTAGATTTTACAAAAAGAAAGCATTTTTCCACGTCCTATCTATGGTCATGTAATGTTTGATTGCACTTGCATACTCAGACAAGAGGGGAGATTGTGTTGTATGAAAATGAGTGCTTTTCATCAGGAAAAGTATCTTGGTTTCGACCTTTATCACTGACATTTCAATTGCCGGTATATTAGTATTGGTGTTGGCACGCTCTGTCAAATCTACCATAATCTACCTTATAAGCCTTTGATGGAATCACAAAAAATTGACATATATATTGATTTTCATAAATATAGTCAATTTACCATGAAAGCTGGACATTTTTCCGATTTGAATTTATCACAAAGACTTGACAGGGATCAAATCTGGCTATTTTCTCTAGAAATAAGATCTGGATCAAAATAACATGGATTAGGGGTTTAAGACGTGATGATATTTATAGATCAAAACTTAAATTATGCATTAATCTGTATATTAATTTGGAATAATTATTTGTAAAAATATTTTCGCTAATTTTCAACTTTTTTTATAAGCATATTAATTATTGATTTTGTTTCAGTCACCTACATCTGACGTTGAAGATGAAGAAAGTGTAGAAGAAAGTCATAAAGTTCGTCCGGTGAAGCGCCCCCATAGTTCAACACTTGACCGCAAAACTTTGAATAGAACCTCAACAGAGACAATTGAAGTGAAAAAACAAGTGAACGAATCTCATGCTAGTAACAGATCAACTAATAGCAAACAAATTCAAGAAATGGATGAGTATGATCATTTTGCATTGATGATCGCTGCCAAAATAAGAAAAATCGACGACGTTGATGAAAGAGAGATTGTAATGAACTCTATTCAAAACTTAGTCTTTGATTCGTATATGAAAATTAGTAGTGCTTTTTCATAGTATCGGTAATATAAGTAAGTATTTTATCAGAAAGAGCATATTCTACTTAATTAGAAAAATATAAGCCCATTCACAATACACAAAAGCAACTGACTCATTTATCATGAACATCATGTCATTTATTTGTGCAATAAATTTTGAAGACAAAAGTTTCAATTCAGAATTTTAACTGAAAAATTCACTATATTTCGAACAAGAGTACATATTTTATAATGATATATTTATTTTATGCTCAAATATATTGTAATTTGATGTATGAAATAGTTATTTTATCAATTTTTATAAATAGAAAATAAAATTTTTCAAAACGTGTTCGTATTTTGACATTTTAAATGCTATATCGCGATAAAAATTTGCAAACTTAACACGAGAAAAGCAAATGAGACAATCATTAATTTTTTTCATTTTCGGATAATTACACTGGAGAAACACTATCAAAAATTCGGGGGCATATTTTGCCAACGGTTATAATCTATAAAATAAAAATCAATGTTTGTATGTTTGTACTTTATGCGTTCCGAAACCATTGATCAGATAGTGCCGAAACTTTGATAGAGTGTTCTGGGGACGTACGAGACGGTTCGTGACACAAAAAATCTATATATAAATAAGTTTTTTTTTTTTTTTTCAATGAATTCTTTTGCTTTGGTGGAAAGAATATATATCTTCAATGACTCAATACACAAATAATTAACTATTATTATTACTTCATCCAAGTTTATGTTTAAAATTAGATTGATATCAGTATTATATAAAACAAAGTCGGGTTACTTACACCATTCATAAATCAAGAATGGCTCGACCGATCTTCATGATCTTTAATTTTTTAGATTTGTCACCGTTCAGAATAGCGGAATAAGTATAAAAAATCGGAAGGAGAAATATCATACTCTCATACATTTTGTATAAGACAGATTTTTTGATGATGTTATGAGAACTTATTTATCGTAATCAGCTTATGAGATTTGTCCCCGGATGGAACAAACAAAAGTAGCCGATAGGACCTGGAAATGAATTTGGAAATTTCAGGTCCTATCGGCTGCTTTTTCTCGCTATACGAGAGCAAAACGAGCTTAATCAAAAATAAGTCGCCATGCAAGCGAAGCGAGCTCCGTCAACGATAAAATGCCTTACTAGAAATGCAAACTCGGTTAACGGCAAGCTGCGGTGCCAGCGAAGCAAGCTCGATCAATGGTAAGCCACCGTACAAGCAAATGAAGCTCGGTCAACAGTATACCGCTGTGCGAGCAAAACGAGCTCGGATATTTGTGAGCTACCGTGTGAGCGAAGCAAGCTCGGTTAATGCCAAGCTGCTGTCCGAGCGAGAAGAGCACATTAAACGGCAAGCTGCCGTACGAATGAAACAAGCTCGGTTGACTATAAGCTACTGTGCGAGCGGAGTGAGCTCGGTCAACTGTAGAACGTCGTGCGAGCGAAACGAGATTGATCAACGGTAAGATGCCGTGCGAACGAAGCATGCTCGATCAACATTAAGACGCCGTGCGAGCGTTGCAAACTCAGTTGAAGGCAAGCAGCCGTGTGAACGAAGCGAAATCGCTTAATAGTAAACCGCCATGTGAACAAAGCGAGTTTGGTAAACTTGGATTATGCCCAGTACATGCATATTCATTTCATTGTTACATTTTGGTTAGGTATATTCAAATATGCATGTTATGTACAATATAATAATTACTCCTATATAATCACTTGAATATAAGCGTGTCATGCGAGATTCATATATTTAATGTATAATCTTTAATAAATTAACAAAAAAGTAATATAAACTCAAAAGACATTCAGTGGAATTGCAAAGTCTCGGCCAAATACAAAAATCTCCTATTTCGATTGATTTCTTACAAAAGAAGATCTTCTCACAGTTTGACATGTCCATATCATTTCCGGGTTATAAGGTCTTAATATAAAAAGTAGGCTCAAGTACCTTGCTATCTGAATTTATCAATTCTGTGGCGTTACAAAGTCAGCTAGTACATAAAATAATTGTAAATACTAAACATCTCATTGATTCAATTGGATTAGTTTGGTTCTAATATAAATTTCACTTTTGTTTAGCTAAATTAATTCAAACTTGGTTATTCGAAGTATCGCAAATTAACAAAAACAAATTAGATATTCACCATTTCTCTGTTTTGTTCAATGTATTTCCATCAGAAAAAATATGCTATTAGCAAGCTAACATAATTCATAAGCCATTCATAGATAAAGAGAAATTTTTTTCACCACTTCATATGAAGCTTGGACACATGAACAGTTTGTCAAGACCTTGAATAAAAGTGACGATTGTTAAAATATATTTGCAGAACTTCTAGACTTGGTATGGAAGAACTGAGAACAATCCAGCTTTAATTTTGGCATTATTATACTCCAAATATACATACTTATCAAAACTCTTGAAGGCAGGGAAAACAAAATGGGGCACTCAAATTTACGACTATCTGACGGTCTATGAGTTAGAATCTGTGATGGTTATGTCAATTTTTGTGATTTTTATGGAGAAATTATCCCTGTTGTATTAGTGTGACATTAATTCCCAGCGTAAATTTTAATTATGCTAGTCTTGGTTCATATATTGTGAAGACTGTCTTGAAAATTGTTTATTCCTTGTGCGGAAGTAATTGGTGAGCCGTCATTTCGAAGAACTATATTGCTGTATTGTTTGTCCATCTTCCATTTGAAAAAATGACTTTTAAATCCCTCCATAAACACCAATCGCTGCTACTGATTAGACATTAAATCGCTGTGTGTGGAAGGAAGCGCGATAACTTAAAAATTCGTACGAATTTTCGACAGAAATTTTATATTTGAGCTTTTCATCAGAAAGTTAGGTTCCAGTTCGTGGATAAGCTTTTTTCAACCAGTGGTACGAAAACTTTATTGATGGAACTTTTTAGTTTTTTGCGTCTATTTTATGAACGGTTGTATCTATCATAAAATGTGAAATAACTAAAATTGATTCTTGATTCATTTGGCTCAACATTCACCCAAAATATCTTTCAATTTTATCAGCGGTTCATTTGTCATTGAAATTTGTGCTATCATAAAATTCGTTATATTTTTTTGAAGCAAAGAAATGCTGAGAATCATAATTCGATTTTATTAATCATATTTCAACATCTCACGCAAACTCTCGTTAATTGGTTTTTTTAAAATACGTAGTCCGGCTCCATCGTGTTTGTTATCAAATTAAAGCTCTTGCGGGGATAATTCTAGTAGAAGTGTTAAGGAGGATATTTGAGCGATTGTCAGTTGTTTTTCTTACAAATTATTGAAGTGATGTCTAGTTTGGTATTATTTTCAAGCTCTCGGACGAAAGATGAACTCAGTAAATATCAAGAATAAATAATTAGTGGAATCTATGCTACCATCTTTGAATTACACTTCGAAACTGTATGTTTCAATGAATTAAAGACACCGATAATCTATATTAGGACTCTTCATTTTAAAAAATACTTATTTTATGTAAGGACTGGAATATAATCGTCACCTGTCACTCTAACAATGACAGCTGTCACTTTGATAATGAAAGCTGTCACTTTGACAATGACAGCTGTCACTTTGAAATATGCAATTGAATGCATCATTCAACTCTCTAAATTCTTGAAACAGCGATGAAACTGGCTATGAAATTTATTGCCGTGGAAGTACTGTGTGCCTGTAGCAAGTTTTATCGTACATTGAACAGTTTCTCCCTGCATGATACGTAGGTCATGTTTATGTACATTTTTTTGGAGAATGTAGGTACTTTCTATTTTAGGGTTGAGTGAGTATTCCATTCTTTCAATGTTTAACTACCGAAATCTGATATTTGTAGTATATTTTGCTTATGTTTAAGATTTTTGTTTCCTATGTTTTACCTTGATCTGTAGTCTAAGACGACATACTTTTTGCTTATAGTATGAAGCAAATAATATTGTTGATAGATGATAGATCATGAAAACTATTGTTCAGTTCAATTGAAAAAGATTATTACTAGAAATGATCTGCTGGTGCAGTCATTCCATGAACTAATATCATTGACATCATTGCCAAAAATATTGAAGGAAATAGAACACTGTTAGGTTTATTTAATCGTAATAAAACTATGAAAGACTTTTCAAATTGTTCATTCTAGTAAGGTCACATGTCAAATCAATCTTGCCAACCTGATTTCCCTAAATTGGCGATAATCTAGATAACTGATTTTATTTTACATTTTGCCTGTATCTAATTGACACTCAAATATCATGTACTTAACAAAAATAGTCTTTTAGATATGTCGGTTTTCTAACTAGGCGTTGACTACGTGCTCTGTTCATGCATTTTTGGTTTATATGGATCCTATTTCTTCCAATTTGTTCCTTATTGGTTCTGATCAAGTAAGATCTTGGTGCGATTAAATCTTGAACTGTGCCTTCCATCTTTTTATCGCGAATCCATACGCGTTTACCTTTTCTTAATTGTCATTTTTCTCTGTATATTTTCCGCTCCCTCTTCTCTACTTCTTTCCTGGTTTTGATTGTGTCGTGATCTGGTAACTTCGGTTTCAGTTTTTTATCTGATATTGGGATTCTCTCTCTAAGAATTCTACCTATTAAAAGTTGACTAGGCGATGAACTGCAATTTAGTGGAGTGTTGCGGTGAGCCAGAAGATCTAAATAAAAGACCCCTGATTTTTTTAGTATCCTTCTAGCTGTCTACAGATCGCCAATTCGTTTAACTGTGGAAACATTGGACTACTTGATTTCCATTTGAAGCCATATGCTTCAGCGAAATCTTTAAATTCATAATTATCGTATTGAGGGTCATTGTCGCTTCTCACTATTTTTTGAATACCAAATCTTGCGAATATTTTTTAATTTCTTGAATGATATGTTTGCTTTCGGTCTTTTTCATTTCAACAACTTCTAAGGATATACTTTAATGATCTTGAACTACCAGATATGTATCCCTCTTTCATTCAAGCAAATTTGTGGCGATTTTTTGCCTTGGGACTGTAGGCAGCTGCAGATGCAGTAATGGTTTGGCTGTATTTGATAGGTTCTTCAAGCAAATTACGCAAGTAGTTATCATACTTTTGATTTCATTTGAAATTCCGGGCACCCCATGGTCTGTTTGGCTCTGGCTTTGACTTTATTGAAACTCAGGTGGCCTGAATGAATTTCTTTTAAACATTCTGGTCTTTGTTTGCTGAGAATAATTATCCTCTGTTGAAAAACAAGAATGTCACCAACGATTGATATTTTTTTGCGATATTTAAAATAGGGGCCGACAATGTTTTTGTACTTGTCACTCCTTTCTGGCCAGCCGTTCTGGACATATTGTTTTATTAATTTCAATACTTCGTCTGTTTGCTGAATTTCTATTATATTTTAATTTTTGTTAAGAACATGCAATGTATTGACTGTTTTAAATTTGTCGATAAAATCACATCTTCATCGCTTTTTCCAGTAAGCAGATATGCTCTGCTCAAAGCATCCGGTGCATACAACTCCTTAAGAAGATATGTGGCTATATAATCAAATACGGATAGTTTCATTTTGAAATTTTGTAATCGAGCAGTTATATCATTTATTGGTTTATCCATTACAACTGGAATTAATGACTAATGGTCGCTTCGAGTTTCAAACTGTTTTCCATTAATGAATTGTCGCAGTCTATTGCATGTAAAAGATATGGCTAAGCATTCTTTCTCAATTTAAGCGTAGCGTTGTTCAGCTGGGCTCAAAGATTTGGAACAGTAAGATACCGGTCTTCAGGTTTCTTCCGGCTGCCGCTGCTCTAGCATTCCTCTAAGACTAAAGGCTGATGCGAATATTCTCGTTCTGTAACGTATATTGTACTTTGCTAAAACCGAGACAGTTTCTAAAATTCTATTTAATTCTGATTAACATTTTTCTTGTTCTGTTCCCCATGAATACTGATTTATTTTTGTGTAATAGTTACATTTGAATAATTGTTTATAAACTTGCACAATTAAGTAACCATTCCTAAAAATTGTCTTATCTCCTTGACACATTTTGGTTCAGAATATTCGATGATTGCCCACACGACGTCAGTGTCCAGTTTTATGCCCTTGTCCGTAATTGAATATTTAAGATATTTAACTTGAGATGCACCAAATGGTCATCTTTATCGCGTCCGCTTATAAAGATGTCGTCTGCTTGCGGGATTACTGATTTCATACTGCACGTGTCTATAATTTGTCTGATAACTATTTGGAACACTTCAGGTGAGCTTGAAATGCCAAAAGGACATCAAATATAAACAAATCTTATATATGGCAGTGGCGTAGCGTGACGGGGGCGGGGGGGGGGAGGCGGTCCGCCCCGGGCGGCACACTTAGGAGGCGGCAAAATATCACAATGAATAATAATAAAATCCTGTAAATATTCCAATCATTTCATATCTTCAAAATAGATTCTGAAATCAGCAAGAATTTCCAAGTAACGAAAACAGGTCATAAATTATTCTGCAATAAAAATATAAATATAATCAGTATCGTTATATTTCTGATTGGAAGTCGATGTGCGTTTTTTATTCAATTCGCTGATAACTTCATCTTGTCTCTTGTCGATCGACAAGGTATAATAATAAGTGTTCTATATCTGTTATATCAAGTGGCATACGTGTAAAACGTATAAGAGTTTTTGTAACGAATGTGGTTATTATATTATACAACATATACAGGATGTGCAACAAAACGCGGAACATAGGAGTTTAACATGGGATTTTTTAAATATGCGGATATTGGCTCTCCTATATATTTGAGAGCAAAAGTACAAGAATAAAAAGTTGTTGAAAATCAATTTTTACTCATGAAAAGTCTTCATTTAATGTAGTAGAATATCTGTAGCATTAGATCTTGTGGAAATAGAATATAACTCTTCATTATTGATAATGATTGTTGAAATAACACTAAATTGGACTGTCAGAATGGGGGTTTGTTTCATTCATTCTTTATTTCCATAGCTATCTAATTTTTGACGAAAATGTTATATTTTATTTCTAAATATCTAATGCTACAGATATTCTTCTGCATTAAATGAAAGCTTTTCATGTGTAAAAATTGATTTAAACAATTTTTCATTCCTGTACTTTTGCTCTAAAATATACAGAAGAGCCAATATCTACACATTTTAAAAATCGCAAGTTAAACTCCTATGTTCCGCATTTCGTTGCACATCCTGTATATAACTTTCCATTTGTAACCTTCACAATACACAATAATATGACTGTTCTTGCCAAAAAACTCTTCAGAATTACTGTATACTAGGGTCTTAAATTGGAATACCTAAATAAGAGGGCGGCAAAATTTTCTTCCGTCCCGGGCGGCTGATACCCACGCTACGCCACTGACATATGGTGTAATGAAAGTAATATATTTCTTCGACTTTTCTGTTAGCTTCAACTGCCAAAAGCCTGAAGAGCAGTCTAACTTTGAGAAAATTTTTCCTTCTTGTATACGCGCCAACGTTTCATCAACTACCGGTAACTGATACCTCTCACGTTCGACATCTTAATAAGTTTCGTATAGTCAGTGCATATTCGGTAATTCCTGTTGCTTTTCTTGGCTAGCACCATTGGTGAGCACCACTCAGTTGGTTCATTAATTGGCTGATTATTCCATCTTTATCTATTTTCTTCAATTCTTTACGAACTTCTTCAAGTAATGGTAATGGTACACGACTTGGTGGGATGACGATGTACGGTTCAGCATTTTCCCGAATTGCAATATTGTACTTGCAATTTTTCACTTTACCGAGATCCTTGAAAACTTTCGCATATTTTTTCTTAATTTCGCGATTGTAATCCTCAAAAGGCCCATCGTGCTCTTGATTTGGCTGAACAGAATTGATATTTATTTCACGCTGTTTTTGAATTAAGACTGTATCTTCTTCCATGTTACTATTCTTAGTTTTTCTAGATCTGGTCTTCCTAGAAGGTTGTCAACCGTATTCACAACTTACATTTTCAAATGTTTTGATATTCTATTCACTTCAATTGGAATTTTTATGGTGCCTGCTGTTTTCAATTTTCTCTGTTTGCCTTTTTCTGGATCAACTAATGTAGCCCTCGTCGATTTTAACGAATATCTTTGCTTAAGCTTTTGATATTATTCAGAAGCTATGATACTTGCATTCGCTCCTGTATCAATTTTGAAGGTTAGTATTTCCTTGCCGATTTTTAAATCTACGGTCCACGGATCTTTCTCCACATTAACTTTTCCGAATATTTTTATTCCTGAAAACTCTTCTTTTGAACTAACTTCAGAATTGGACACGTCTGATTCCTGTTCCACATACCTTGTTAATTTATTTTTGCAAAATTTTTTGTAATGACCTTTTATTCCACATCTTTTACACTTCTTTTGTAGAGTTGGACACTCTTTCAATGGATGACTTGATTTCGCACCACATCTGTTGCTTTGTGGATTTGTTCTTGATTATGCTTTTTCGGCTTGGCTCTTTTATACTTCTTTTCGTGTACACGGTCTACTCTATGTTTGTTTTTTTTTTTGCAGTCGTAATTCTATATGCTGCGTTTTGATACTTTCGTTTTGCTTGATTTTGTCCGCTGTTTAGGCTGTTTGGCATTTCTGACAGTTTCTGATCTCGGATTCCGACGATTAATCTGTCTCGTATCAATTCGTCTTTCAGATCACCATACTTGCATGTTTTTGCCATCGCAATAATTGTGTTGATGTATTCAGTTGCACTTTCGTTTGAGCGTTGTTTCCGAAAATTAAATTTTGCTCGTCCATAGATTACATTCGTCTTTTTTGTTTAATGATTTTTAAATGCATCTATCAATTGCTCATATGTGGGAGATCGTTTTGTGTTTTATGTAGCTAGAACTTTGTAAACTTTTGGACCCATATATAATAATGAACTTTTGATTCGAATTACCTGAGATACGCTCCAAGTTTCCTAGTCAGTTTCTTTTAACGAAAATTTCTATGGTGATGGTGCTGGTGCCGCAAAATAGTGTGATATGACAGCTTGGCTGGTGACTGCAGTTGTTTCTTGCTGTATATTTTGGCCTAATACCTGCATAATTGCAATGAGATTCTGCAATTCCGTTATTTGTGCCTGCATATCTTTAATCTTTTTATTCTGCGACATCTTCTTTGTAGGTTCGCCACGCTTTTTTCTTTGTTGGGTAGGCGCTTTTTCTTTGTTGGTTAGCGTGTTTTCATCAATTTTGCTCGTTTTATCTTAACTGTGAGATACCTGACACCATGTTATGTTCATTTAATCGTGATAAAATCATGAAATACTTTTCAAATTGTTTATTCACTTTAGTAAGGTCACATGTCAAATCTATCTTGCTAACCTGACTTCCCTAAGTTAGTGATTATTAAAAACTCGTTCTATTTTCATTTACTTTGCACAAGTAAATGAAAATAGATTAGTATTGTGAAACCGACAAAATTCACAATTCGAGATTTTGATGGAAACATCCCTTTTGAGCATCCCTGAATCCATTTTGACCATTTTTGGCTTGATAACGGTACGTATAATGTTGAAATTTTGTATTTAAGACTGATCTAGAATCTTGTTGTGCATCTCGCATTATAGTTGAAATCGGCTGCACTAGAAGTGCACTTTACTTAATTTTTTTTTTCAAATTTTTCGTATAAATCTGTAACGGCTGGCCGTGGGATATTTAAATTCAATACTTGAAATTACTGTAGCATCCTTACAGTTATCTTCTATTATCGTACCAATCGGCTGAGCCAGAAGTGCACTTCATATAAGTCGAATTTTTCGCATAAATTCAAAGCAATCAGTCGTAGAATACTGAAATTTCGTATTAAAAACTTCAATTACTTCTAGTTGTACACCTTGCATCATTATTGCGATCAGTTGAACCGAAAGTGCAGTTTAGTGAACAGTTCTTCAAAATTTTCGCATAAATCGGAATCTATTGGAATTAGATTTCACATACGAATAGAGTGCATGTTTCATAATTGTAAACGTTTTTCAATTGACAACAAATCATTCGGTTTTCTATCAATTTTAATTTTGTGTAAGTATTACATAAATCAGTTTCAAAATACGAATCGGTTGTAAATTAATTTATATAAAGTTTATGATTCATAACGAGTAAATACATCTTTCCACCATTTCTCACATTTTGAGATTTTGATGGAAATATCCGTTATGAGTATTCCTGGATCTATTTTGACTATTTTCGACTTGATGTCGGTACGTATGAATATATGTGTGTTCGTTTGTAGCTCGCAAATCTCAAAACCCGTCGAACGTATAATGTTGAAATTTTGTATTTAAGACTGGTCTAGGATCTTGTTGTGCACCTCGCATTATAGATGCAATCGTCTGTACCGAAAGTGCACAAAACGATTGAACGTAAAATGTTGGAATCCAGTATTCAAGGCAGTTGTACTATCTAGATGCTCATATCCCATTTTAATTAAGATCGACTGAGCCAGAAGTGTATTTTATTTGACAGTCTTCGAATTTTTCACATAAATTCGAAACGATCGGCCGTAGATTATTAAAATTTAGTATTTCAGTCTGCTGTAGCATCTGAATGATGTCCTACTATTCTCATAATAATCGACTGAACCGGTTGTGCACTTCAGTTGAATTTTTTCCAAATTTTACGCATAAATTTATCTCTGTTAGTCGTAGAATCTTGAAAATCAATATTTAGGAATGATGTAGCATAATAATGATGATCTCTTGTTTCCATAGCAACCGACTGAGTCGAAAGCGCACTTTTCTTGACAGATTTTTACAATTTTTTGGATAAATCCAAAACTATTAGCCGTGGAAAAATGATATTCTGTGTTTGATTATCATATTATGATATGCAAAAAATAAATCCAATGATGTACAAGTAAGTCACGTGATGTCCGCGTCAGATTTTTTCATGTACATGAAATTTGAAGAACATTCTCTGTATGTTACATTAAATGTGTGAAAATGGACATTGAAATGCGGCAACAATTGCATCGATCAAAAACCTATCCTTTTGACAACTTCTAGTTGCAATTTCACAAAACTGAAGTTTAAGCATATAGAGAGATAAGTAATTGATTGTTATCAATCGTTAATTATCAGTAAGCATTATGAAAGCGTCTCTAAATTCTTTGATGATTTTCTAGGACTGCAAACAAGGTTCAACATATAACCAGAGTCAATAAAATTCAATGGCAGCTTTCAGCGGCAATGGCTCTTCATTATTTACAATCAGTAAGAAAATCAGAAGACATGGGCGATTCTTAGTAACTGTTGGTACTAAAAACATTATTATTACTGCTACCAAAAAACTAAGTAAAGAAAAATTTAATGTTCCATACTATGTAGACAAGTTTGGTGAAGAATTACTAAAGCAGTGCAAACAAAAAAAAATATTGCAGCTTTTTTACAATGGTCCAGTGGCCGTTATTCCACTCGAAGATCGTAAAACAATAAGCACTGACTAGTATACATAAGTTTTTCTATAAAAAATTGTGTAGTGATCGAACAAGATCCGAATGCATGAAGGATTCCAAGATCTCTTTCTAAAACTGATAAATCAACTTAATTACAAAACATTGGTTGGCTGAGCCTAGAGCGTTTCCTTTTGAATCTAGTCTTAAAAGTGTTTTCTCTCAATTAATCAATTCCATAATTAGAAATATGAAAAATTATTCAAAGAAATTTTTCTTGAATCTTAGTATATATGAAAATATGTACTTCTTGACTGGAAATTTAATGGAAAAGAAAACTTTTGGAATGCAGTCAGTTAATGTTTATAAATCTCTCTATTGATATCATTGGATTTTATCAAAAAAAAAAAAAATTAATTTCCTGAGGATGACACAAGTGGTGTCGAATCTAGTCGAAATGGAGAAATGAATAAATATTCACTGATTGCATTCCAGAAGTTTTCTTTCCCTTAGTATATATAATCATCAAGATGAAAGTGAATTTTTTTTTGCTCGGCTGCTAAATTGTAATACAATATCATAGAATTAGTTCAGCAAAGATATCAAACAAAATAAATTAAACGATTAAACTGAGAGAAAACCGAACCTTCACGAGCACTAATTATGACCATACTTATGCTTCTATTCTTTATTCTCGGTGTCTTTGTTAGGTGTCGCAATTAAAGTGTGTATTCAAAGTCGACGTCCGAGACAACGAGCGATTACTCATCACTAATTAATTACTACGCACGGAAAAGTAGCTTCATTTATGAACAAAGAGACCAGGCAAAAAATTATACTCTTTTTACATACACCTAAGCTTATCGCACCATCAACATCAAGTTAACTTGCTTTTATTCAGGGTCAATAATAACTCAACAGAAACAACAGACAATAATTCGCAAAATACCTAATTTGTATTATAAATAGTACAAAAAAAGTATTTAAGAATGTTAAAATCCAATTAACATCAGTTTATTTGCTTCGAGCGGAAGTTGAGGTCAATATACCTGTTTCATAAGCTAATTAACATACAGTTCTCATCTCAATGTTGCGGGTTCAGATCAGTCAATATTTTCTTTTATTAAATTCTCCATCATCTTCTGGAATCAGAACTTGAAATGGTGGGACTATAATTTTATCTAAAGGCACAAAACAAAACTGATTTTTAAATGTGCACTATCTATTATATTGAATGTTTCAACGAAATTTCAATAATTGCTATTTATATTGTTTCGAAAACATTTCCGTTGTTCTCCAACGATCTTTTCTCGAAATATTGAACAAACTTCAGCTAGAATAGTTTGAAATAAGTCAAAATATTTAGAAAAACTGTATTGGTATCATAGAACATTGAAAGTGATAATCTATACATTTTTCAGAATTTTGTTTGATAAAATAGACTTTTGACTTTGAATTCTGTATATTTATTTGAAACTTAGACGTTTCGATCCTTTGACCAAGGATCTTCTTCAGAAAGAAGATTCAAAATCAAAAGTCGTTTTTATTAAAAGTGATATTGATTGATTCGAAGTGTCAAAATTTTCTTTTTACATTTTTATTGATTTTGAGACATGGTTGTTTGATACATGATTGCGAAATTCTTTTGCATTCTCGAAAAATTAAAATCTTTTATTCTCGAATGCAAAAGTGACATTTCGCAATCTAGAATCAAAAATAACTATTCTTAGTCAACCATTGAACTGGTAAATTTGCAAGTGCTATATATATTCATCTTTAATCCATTAGTGCATGAGGTTAATCTGAATTTCTATAAGATTCAATATCTAGGCATCATTCACAATATACTAACGATGATTTTATGTGAGATAATTGTTTTTCTATTTCTGATAGTTTGGTCAATATGGCCCGTCCTTTTTAAAGGACATTTTGCATGGTAGTACCAAAAAAAAGTGTATGAAAATCAGAATTTCTTTATTACGTAAGACTAATCTGAATCTTTTTATACACATACAATCAGAGCGATAGATACAAGCAACTATTTGGTATGATACAATCTAAAACAATCTTTTGGATGCATAGCGATGCTACATTTCTCACATTTGAAGTTATTTTTCTTGGTACACTGCCCACATCTTCGTTGAGTATCAGAATAAACTATCATATGTCTGATGCTATCGTATCGTGTATCGTTCGTAGCGATAAATACTCGTCCTCTTGTTGGCGCGACGCCATATTTTTGCAACAAACTTTGAGCCAAGTACCTTCGGAAAGTAACAAGGTTTGAGCAATTCGAATCCTTGGGTAATAATTTTTTCATCGCCAACCAACTATTAGTAATGGTGACATCAAAAAGATAGGCGAAGATTGGCCAATACCACTTTTTTTTCCTTATTCGTGTCCGGTAAGCCGCAACTAGTCCATCCATTTTATCAACATTTCTCATGCCCTTGTTGTACACTGCTATCATTTCCGGTTGAACAAAAATAATCTTCTTTGATTTAGATTCTCTGCACCAGCGTGATGTTCTTACAATATTTTTATCTGAGAAATTCGATGCTATAGAAACAATCTTATTGTCTTCCCATTGAACAAGTAATAAGTATTTACTTCCAATAAATTTGTGAGCTCCTTGTTTTTCTTTATTTCAAAATTTCTTATCCGGAAATGGACATCGTTTTGAACGGTTCTCTCTTATAGTACCAGTCGCACAGATTTTTATTCTTGAGAGATGAAAAAGCAATGATATTCCTGTGAAATAATTATCAAAAAATATTTTATACCCCTTATTGGCTTCGATTTCTGCTTGTTTCAAAAGTGATAACAGACATCTTCCCCAAGTTCAAACTGACGCTCATATGTACTTTTGTCTGTATAGATCTCAAATGCGACACAATAACCTGTGTTTGTGCATAGTGCCCAATTTTTGAAGCCGAATCTGATTGGCTTTCCTTTGATATATTGCTTCGCATAATGTTTGCCATAATATGGTATCATACTTTCATCTATTGAGATGTACTCTTCCAAGCCACCATGCTCTTTAAATTTATCATTGAGATGGCAAATTATTGGTCTCAATTTGTATAGCTTATCTGAATGATCATTACTAGAATCATCATTGAAATGCAAATTTTGTAAAACAGACTTAAATCTATTCAATCTCATGCTGTTATATAATAATTTAGGAACATCTTCAGAGCTTGACCAGTGCATCCTTTTATTAGGATATCTTAAATATCCTGATAAAAGCATTGCCCCGAATATCACATATAATTCATCTTTGACTAAATTCAGAGCGATATTTTTCAGTTGTGCATATGTGTTTGATTCTACTATAATATTATCCAGGATAGAATCATCCCAGAAGAAATTGAAAACATCTATTGGGATCTGAGCTGCTTGAGATTCCTCTGAAGGATTTCTAGGAATACATATCGTATTCATGTCATAGTTTCTAATCATTTAGGAGTACATTTTTGACGCTTGAGTGGAGGTTTGCATAAAGCACTGGATACATGAAAAGCAGAAGTGGATGGCGTAGAGCTATTTACACTTTGGATAGTCAATCTATTTTTGATGATTGAGAGGGGTATATTATCATCTTCTTCGTTGAAACTGTCTTCATCATATCGTATTTCACAAGTTTCGCTCAGAATTCCCCTCGAAATGCGATTGAGGTTTGCTGCTTCCTCATAAATGTCATCACTGTCTTCTTCTGTTTCTGCGGATTTTTTATCTGGTGGTGATATAAATACCATAGCAGGTTGATCCACATCATCATTTTCCAGAATTTTTAATAGTTGACACAGAGATAATCTAGGGAAGAAAAAGTCGGTATGCATAGTGTTCTTTATAAAGGACGCGAGAGATTACTGGCATTGGAAGTTCCAAAAACAGAATTGAAAACATTGTTTATATAGTACAGTGTGCATTGAGAATGAATTCATTCAAGAAAATGGAAAAATATACTATGAAGCGGTTAAAAAAATTACTTACCCTCCGTTGCGCGTTTGGAACCAATTTGGATCCATGATAATATAAACGTAGCACTCTATAGATCGGAATCAATTTCACCAATACTCTAGATTTGTAGTTTTTATATGTAGGATACACTATCATGATTAAACAATATCACACTTGCAGTAGTGACGTCATAAAAAAATAGGAGTTAACCGTCCTTCATAAAGTACATTATGCACTAATTAAACCAACATAGCTTGTTTATCTTCTACACATTAATTGAGCATAATTATATCTAAGGATCATTGGAACTCGGGTATTGCCGCTCAAGCAAAAAAATGACATCTACTAGGAAAGAAGTAAGACTTAGATACAATTACCATGTAATGAGAAACAATTTCACAATATCATACTTTTTATATAAAAAAAAAATTGGAAATTTAGTGCTATACTCTGTGTGTAGCTAGATAAAAATTACTGTTTTTGTTTTTTCTATTTACAGGGCTTGTCACGTGATTGAAATTTTTACTACTTTAAGTTTGCATTGCGATAAAAAATCAAAACAAGAAAAGAAAACTTGTATTGGCACATATCATGAGTCATACTCCAGGTTTCGAACTTAAATCATGAAAATTGAATGAAACTCGAAATATAACTTCAATAGTAAGTGTGAAACAAGCTGACAATTTGAAATAATTTTCATTCGGTTTAAATCTCAAGTTCACTTGATTAAATTTTGAAAAAAAGGTTTAACATGAATCGATAAACACGTAGTGTGACAATTAGATGTCTTGAGTGGCAAAGTACTCGATGTATCATTCGCTACAAAAATTTCTTGATATTCAAATTTTGAGGCTATATCTTGGAAATAAGCTAGGGCCTCATACTATATTGTTATACCGCTGAGCAAACACGACTGTTGATTAAAGATATGCTCGTTTTTGTGAGTGGAGTGCAAAAACCATAATGCTCGATTCAATCTCGAACATGACCAATATTTTATATATTGATAGAATAATACTCCATATAGCTTCTGTGATATCCCATAGCTTTAATCACAACAAACTTGAAAAATGCTAGCAGATCTAAGATTGTGCGGAAATCGTTCAATTTATTGTCTATAAACTATCACAAAATGTGAGATAAGCATAGTTTTCAGTTATTCGTCATTATTTAGCATTTTTATTTGGCATGGTTAGTAGGCATATTAAAATTCAAAGATTTAAAATATTGTACGTGTCCATGTTCATATATTTAGTATATTATCTCGCAAATATATTATAAAATAAAAATACCTAAACTAATTCCAAGCGAAACAGGCGAAAGTAAATGTATTGAAATTTAATTACGTAACTGAAATAGATTACAGGAAGGAAATTCCTCATTATTTATTTTATCTTCACTACGTCTTAACTTTTCCTTTACTCTTGTGATATAAATTAAGAAGATAGCGCTATTGTAATTAAATAAAATATATCTTATGTGAAAAATGTATTCAAGTTTTTCAACAATTATAAATTCAAAATAGAAATATTTGAGTTAGTTGTTTTCGTTTCGGGGTCGGTCAGTTCGAACACTGAAATAAATTAGCGTCAATGCGACCCTACAGTTCGACTACGATCTTTGTGTGACGAGATTAACATAAGCTATCAATGATTTTGAGAATATTACGACCCTGTTTTTCATCACAAGTTGTGTATATTTTGGAGTTGCAAGTTCTAACCGTTCTAACTCTTAGATCATAAATAATATTTATTTATGATCTAAGTTCTAACTATACAACGCCATCCTTTTTACCACACTTGGACTTGTGTATTTTTGAAAATTTTAAGCTATGTGAAATTAACAACTTGATGTCTTATTCATTCAACATAGTTTTCACTTTCATTTTCACCAACATGCACTATTGCCAAATAAATGCGAATAACAAACATTTTAACAGATTGACCGGATTTTATAACTTGTACCCAGTACCCAACCCTCTTCTGTCGGCGAATTGAAGAGTGAGATTGAAGCATCCCTATTGACTGTAGGATTGTAAAGGTACGCGTGGTCGAACTGACCGGCGTCTGTTAAAATATATTATCACAGATACTAATCAACAGATCAATTTGATCAAAAGTTGATAGCAGAGAGAGAAATCCAGCCTCATACTATTTTTGAAAAATAGTTATAATACAAGAATCAAATATTATAACTTGTCTCTACTACTATTTAATGTTTTAATTGTATTCGGAAGTTGCTTGAGCAACATCTAACTGAAAAGAGCATGGTGCTTTGTAACTATGATAAATGAATAAGATAAAAATCGATATTCTTTCAAATAATCGCTTATAATATAGAAAGCTACCGCAGAAAAGAACATAAATTGGCAAAAATCAAGAATTTTAATAGTTTTAAGAATCTTTGTGAATAACCGTGATGAAGAAAACTTGTATAATAAGAATTTTTCCAACCATTGTGAAACACCGTTTAACACCAAAATAAAGAGGTAGAGTCGTTTCAGACAGCGTTTTTTTCCAGATAATAATGGGGAATAATTATTTTTGTTAAATAAATAAATGACATAATGAATTCAAGAAAAAACCATAATCAAACCAGTAAGACATTGATTAGGCCCAATATATCAAGAGTTTAAGTTTACTATACTTATATTATTAATCTGTACTTAAAAAGGTGGGATAGACTGATTTATATAACTCTGTACTTAAAATGGGAATAGCGGACTTGCTCCACCAGACTTCAGGTTGCTATAATCCCATAGCTGAGTTGCTCCACCACCGATGACCTCAGGGATTATAACAATTCTGGGAAATTGTTCAGGTCATAATTGATAGAGCACCATATAAATACCATTCTGTTCAGTGATATTTGATTCTCAAAACATTACATATTCTACAATGTAGAATAAGTTATCAGCCAACATAATATTACATTGGCAGACGATAATAACGTACTGGACTTACAAACTCTTTTCCGAAAATTTCCTTGTTTTCTAATTAGAGAATTTTATTTTTCAAAAAATCTTTTTCTTGTTTCTTTTGTGAGCCTTCTAGAGAATTAGTTAGCTGTATGGATTTTTACATAAGTTCCTGGCTGAAAATTCTGTAGAACATTTGAAAATTGAAAAATATTCAGATAATTTGAATGAAAATTAGAATTGAACCTAGAATGGAATGATTCACATCAGTTTGATGTTTTGTACAAAAAAACATCAGCAAAGGCCATATTTCGGGAGGAACCGAGCTTCTTCACTTACATAACTTTCTAGTACATAATTACAAAATTGTATTAATTTGGAATCATTCAAAGGATCATCGCCAAATATCTCTGATACGAAGAAATCGCCAACTTTTTCGAGACTTAAAAACTGGATACCAAAAAATTGTTTTAAAAATTGGCTGCCAAAAGAATTGCGTCCAATGTTCCAATTTTCCGGAACCAAGCTTGCACTAAATGAAATCTGCACCTTATGATTTTAACACACTACCATACATTACGAACAGCATTATGAATTGCACTTTCAAAATAATAATAATAATAATATCCGTTACTCTTGTAAATCTTGGTTCATCGTTTTAATACTGTGTAAATAATATCGATTTCGCATCGTTATAGCTTTATTCGTAAATGAAGGAGATGAAAATTTGTTCATTTTTTTACTGATAATATACCTTCAGTATGAAGTATGCGAATAGTGTATTGTGCAACAAAAGCGACATTTGACAATACCGCACGAGTTGAAGATACTATTTTTTATTTCGAATGCCGGATAAGTACCATTTTGTGCTTGTTTTCACAAGCGGTGAATGGCTCGCGTGCGACAAGTAAACTTGTCGCACACAAAATATTCTGGACGCACGCAAAAGGTAGAGAGCCACTTAGCAACCAGGTGGATAATGATTTTCAAAATACTGTTTGTATTGTGGAATTATCAAATTTTGTGATATTTTTGAAGAAAACATTAAAAACATTTCGTGTAAAACAAAAAATAATATTAAATTCATTAAATTTTGTGATAATCGAACTTGTGAATCAGAAAAAATAACGGTACGTCATATTGCAAATAAAGAGACATTTATTTGACCAAAATAGTGTATAATAGTCAAATTTTCAGTTCAAAAATAGAATCACTTCACCTGAGGTATCGTGATCTTATCAAAAAAGTTCTCTTGTCAAATTGTTAGGTTATACATTGTTATGACGGACAGAAATTAATCCGATGATATAAAAAATTTTGTGTAACTAGAGTTGAGAATGGTACTTAAGTACATTAACTGGACTTTACTGGCATCCACCCACAAAACCCGAATCAATGCAATAAATCAACATGGGTTCTCTACACTAAAGATACATGAACCTTTAGGTCCGAATTTATTGACGTGTCTTATGGCTAGTTGCGGTGCTCTATCTTGAATTTAAGCTTCACTCAAACAAAAAATATCGAATTGAAATAATGAGAGTAATGTTCAAATCACTTTTTACTTTAGTTCTAATAAGAGTAAGTGTAAGTGGCACAAAATCATACCGAGGTAAGATAAAATATTTAGAAGAACTGATTTTGTATTTAATATTACATCTGAGGTGGGAAGAATTTCATTACAGCCGAGAGCCTATTATATGATCGAAAGGCGATGCCTGGAGGATTAGATATAACACAAGGCTCAGATGAAATTCTCACCGAAGTAAGTATACTATTTTATTCACAATCATCTTTGATTCTTGAAAAAATAATTGATTCAATTTCGTTCTTTTTTCAACAAAATTGATTGATGTAGTAGTCTATGAGAACAAGAATATTTTGGAAAATTCACTAAATTTGACATTTTCTGGATTTATGAATCAAGTCATTCATACGTGTATCCATTGAAATTGTTAATAGTCCAGATATTAATAAGTTCTGAATAAGTTATAGCAGAGAAATGGAGCTATATACTCGCCCTGAATCGAACGAAAGTGCTACAGGAGTAACTTTATAGCAATTTTGTTAATTAATTTATGAATTTATAAGACATAAATTTTCACGGAATTGAAACATGAATCCGCTTCTCTTCAATGTTATTTATTTTATTTGAATCATTAGACAATATGATCGAAATATTTGACAGCATGGATTATTTCACTCCAACAAAGATTTATGATTGTTGCAAGGCAACCCTGCATGAACATTTCGCACCCAAGAGATGGAAGTGTCGCTTCCGAGCCGTGAGATAATCATTGCAGTTAGAAATTACATAATTCCCAACTTCCAAAAGGTTAGGAATTGCCATATTACTATAAAGATTGTAAATAATAGTATATTATGCTACAAGGACCGAATGACCGACATTATTGTCCAGAATGAAGTTGGCAGCGCGAAGCGAAGGTGATGCCGAAGCCCAAGGCGTAACTTTGTGCAGCTAGCTTCATCTGTGACAATAATGGCGGTCATTCAGTATCCGTATTGCAAACGATACTTTTTGTAACAAGTAAAGCTAACAGAAGCTTCTCATTTCTGAGCTTTTTTTAAAAAAAATTAGATGTATCAAAACTATCTTATCGATTTTACAAATTTTTGCATATGTGATTACATTGACAGCAAATTAATACAACGAAACATAGCTTATATTGATATTTTTCACACTCACTGTGCTATCCCGTTCACAGTCAATGCACACACTATAACGAACACATTCCATGATACAAATTTTTTTCAAATATCAATTTGACATATATCAATGAAATAAAAAACTTATAGCTGATCTTAAGACCAACTACATTCAACCTCCACAGTGGAAAAATTCAATTTATCACATTTTAATCAAGCATAATTTCTGTATGACAAAATCATTACTATGATTTTATCTATTGTCGTTCAATATGATAATTTTACTGATCTGAGAAATCAAAAATTCCAAATGATAGATAGCATGGACCGCTTTTGGAGAAGAAATTTAAGTATGAATTCGCTAAGACGTGAATCGATAAATGAATAATAATAATAATAATAAAGGTTCAACATACCATTCTTAGTAGTAATGAGGTGATTATCTATGGTGATGGCATTGACCAACCCCAGCACAGCAAGACCGACGCTCATGACACTGATGCACCTCAAAATCGCGCACATTGTTGATTATCTTCGTCAGTGGCCCATGCCGCTCTCACGCACGCTAAGTAAATGAACCAGGTGTCCTGATGGTTTCGATGTTTATTTTACTTCGGATTCGGACGTTTACGGTTAGATTCTTGCAATTTTTTGCGCTCCGTCCAAGCTGTGAGTGACCGGCAACTTCAGCACTGTTTGACTTCAACTGAGAATCTTTGGCGCGCCCGAAATGATTTTATATGTTGTGGTAATCTTCTGCAGATCAGATTGCAGGATTGTATTAGCTCATTCTCACCTTTTATACTTAGCCAAGAGAGAGTTTTCAATATGCATAACAAACAAAAATTAATCTATATATAATTTTTTTCAAAATTTTTTCAGTGATTGATATGAGTATTAAATATACGGAATATCTAGGCAACAGATGAAATAAATCTAGCAACATCAAGTGCCCGATATAAATCACGGTTTCCCGCTTGTTTATCAAAGTTACACAACGCTATCTTGCATTTGAATAGATTCACAAAAGAATAAAGAGGAATTGAAGTTGGTTTTTGAATTTTTATCAAATTTCACACAGTTCTCGAAATTTATTTTTTTTGTTTTTGAAGATAAATTCTGAACTCATCCATTTTTCGAATCATGCATTCACAAAAGTTCATAACGTTGATATTAAGATGCGAATTGCTTCAAAAATTATGAGCATAGACAAATATTTTATATATAAAATTCTACTTGCATGACATTGTTATCATTTGAAGCAGTAGATTCACTATTTCCTTTATCTTCAGCATCTTTTATTGATACGACTAGACTAAAAACGTATCTTCAAGAATAGATAAATTGTTATTTGTTTGATTTAACAGGAAAGAAGTATAACACATATCAAATGTTCGACTTTCAATTATTTTTTTAAATGTTTCAAGGAATATAAAAAATGTCGCAATTTTAACCGGCATTGGTTTTTTGATTGGTAGATGGTTCTGCTTGTACATTTTATTCCTGCATATCACTTACCAACATATGGAGGAATATCCCTGGCACCCAATGGCATGGCTAGACTGTACTGATGAAACTAAACTTGGATCGAAGACGTGCCTACATTTCCTGCTCGATAAGATTAGAAACAGATTCTTTGAAATAAAACTCTTTTGGTACATCTTTCAATTGTTGGGAATTCAGCTTCTACTTTCCGTATCCAGGAGAAAGCAATTATCAATAATATGCAAAAAAAATTATGATACAGGTAATTGGAAAACTTGAATTATAGCTCTCAAATAGAGGAACAACAGTCGAGCTCAAATACACTTTTTCTGCTCAGAATATATCAAACTATGGGAAAAAATTTACTCAATTTAAGAATTATTCATCTCAATACAATAATATGTATTTGGATAATATTGTTGAAGTTGACTGTAATAGAGAATGTTGGTTAGGAAGTTTAATAAATCAATTTATTATTTCTCTCCCAGCTCGACAGTTTCGGCTATACCTTACCCATCTTCAAGAGCAAAAAGAATAGAGTCTTTCAGGTAAAAATCAATATAACATCTTTGTATCTCATCGTAAGTTTTATAAACTGTAATTAAACGTCCTATAGATTAAATTTTTTTCTATTGCGATAAGTCTACAAACAACATACAAAATTGTTAAATTCTCAAATTTTATCACCCGACCGACGAAACGCTGTTATAGGCTAAGCACCGCTGTGACGTCATTATGTACGTATGTTAGCGATGGAGAGTGAGAGCATAAGTAGGAATCGTGGATTAATTTGACTAAGAATAGAAACAGACAAACATTCAAATAATTTGCCAGAGATTCATGTGTTGATAGTTGCTTATTTTTAAAGTAATACTTCTTATGGAACATTACAAGTTTTGAGATTGGGAATGATCTCGTGAAGCTAAAAAATCTGTAGAGGGTGTAAAGCTCTTTTTTTCTTTCTAATACCGTTTATTCGAACATTGCGGGAGAGAGACAGAAAAAGTATTTTCTTATTGGTGATGATCTTTTATCCTCCCTATTCATAGAGAAATTTTTGAGAAATGTCACCTGAAACATCGTTGTTGATTTTATTAAATGTATTGCATCTCTGTGAATTTTAGCAATAGTTTACTGTATTATATTAGTGAGCAAGTTAGTTGTGATGCATTTCGAACATACTTACGAATTTTATTAAATGTGTTATATTTACCTGAATCAAAAAAATTCCAATGACATTTGCACGTAGAGATTCTGGTCCATCTGATAGAGAACAACGCCTAATCATCAAAAATCGCGTAAAATATATATCTTATACTGGAGAGCGTTTATGACAGAAATGTCGAAAAGAACGAAAATTTTGTAGCAGCAAAAGATATTGAAGCTACATACACATTTTTTTCATTCATAGTGATTTGAAAAAAAAAAACGTGTCAGGTCAAAACTGTCAACGAAAAAAGTATGTTGGTACTTATGGTAAGTATGTTAGTACTTATAGTAAGTATGTTGGTACTTCTGACAAGTGCGGCTTGTCGAACCCACCGCCAGCCCCAATATTCATGTCGGACAATTTTTTTTAATTTTTGATTCAAAAAATCTTTTGATTAGTGTAAAGATCAATATGATGGTAATATTTTTCAATTAATTAGGCCTCGCTAAAAAACGTCCCCAAATCTAGAATTTTGACGAATGAAAAAGTTGTCGAACTCATCACAATGAAGCCACTCACAAAGTTCCAAGCATGTCCTGTCTTACGGACTATCTATTTTTGTGTGCATAGTAGGTAAAATACTGTTTTCGCACTTCAGGGAGTAAAAGACTAATTCAATCCCTCATTTCTGGGACTTGAGCTCAAGTTTAGTCCCTGGAAATCTGAAATGATTAATAATCTTAATAGAATGAACTAAAATAAACAAATTTTTCTATGACAACTGAATAATTGAAGTACATACCTAAATGTCAAATTTAATTTTTTTATTAGAATTCAAACCTTTATTATTGATGATTTATATTAGCATTATAGCAAATGACACAATTTTACAATTGCATCGTATTGTAATTCGTAAATTCTCCAAATTTTGGAGAAATAATTTTACAGTTACCTCTTCTGCAGCCTTATCAATATCAAATCTCTTATTCATTTTTTTGACAGCAAGCTTATTTATTTAACAGCTGCTGTAGCCAGTCTTGTCACTATAGTGAATTTACTCAGCATTTTTGTATCAAAGCCGTTGTAAAAATTGTAAAATTAATTAATCTGCTTTTAGACTACTGTGATTCAATATAATACGGTTGTGCGAAAAATAGCGTAGATAACGCATGACTTTGACTTGACTAAAACATTTTATTGATATCCATTACTAAGCTACAGATGTTTTGTTGACATAATATTTGATCCTGTCACGTTAAAGACATTATTAATACTTGGATAAAATGGTTCAAGTTGATAGTAGATGTGAGTATTAGAACTTAGGAAATCTAATCGATTATTCAATATTCTTCTGACTCTACAGTTACGGCTACACCTTAACCATCTTTAGGAGCGAAGAAAATTATTTAGTTTAGATTTTGATTTATAAAAATTCTATGGAGGATGCCAACTAAATTCCCTCATTTTCAATACGCACATTATTGCAATGCAATATCTATGTGTTTAAATTTGGAGAGTACCAATTTATTTTTGTAAATTTTCAATAGTGTCATGTTACAAGAAACTAGCTTAATATTTCAAATGCATCGAACTGAGAAAGAGAAATAAAGTATTTGACTGAATTCCTTGACGCCTATATGTACTTACAACATAACATGAATTACTTTTATTGAACAAAAAAAAACTATTGGAAATGACTGCGATAAACGGTCAAAATATTCTTATTTTATAAAAAAATAAGCTTTTGGATTACACTTTCATTTGATGTTTCAAAGGATATTAAATTCATAATATCTTGCTGCAAAGAATTTTACGAATAATATCTTCAACAGATCTTTATATCCTGTGAAAATTATTGCTTTTCTTTCAAGATGTCCCTAGAAACAAAAAAGAGATGATAAAAAATCCAAAAATTCAGTTAGTCCATGTTGATTCACACTCCACGACACAGTCGCAATAAAAAAATTGTATTTTATGGTTAAAACTTCTTTAAAATCAATTTGAGGTATGAAATTGGAGTGTTACATTCGTAACGATCACATGATGCGAATTGTCTTGACATTTGTATAAATGGTGGCGTCTCCTATGGGCGACGAGTGCATTAACACTTTTGCCAGTCTATATTTTCAACAATAATAATAGTTTTAGATATAAAATGTCTACTTGAAACCTATTGTGCTCCAAAAAAACTAATTTCTGGAATGAAATTCCTTTTGAATTGATCTTCATCACAAAATTTCAAGGATCGATGTGTCCTTATCATCTTTATTCATGTTACCAGTGGTTACAATAATAAATTTAACTTTTAAAATGTTTCATACGGACGAACGAGTCTCGTAAACCTTCACACTATTTTTTCTCCTACGGATTGTCCTTCAGGCCGAGGTATATTTTGAAAAGTATCGGAATATTTTTATTATTTATTACTTATAACATCGATAGGAACTCCAGAACTCATTTCTTCTTTCTTACCATTCTGACACATTTTTTTATGTCATTATTAGTTTGAAATTTGTTGCTTTGTCTTTTTAAACTATATAATATTTTCGACCAGTTTTGTCAAAGATTGGTATGACTTATAGATATACATACGTAATAGATAGATGGAATAAATCTAGTGGCATCAAATGCCAAACACAAATTACTGTTACCCATTTGTTAATGGAGGCTACACTACACTCTACAGTTCGAGTCAAAACTTCAATTTCGTACTACATAGAATAGATCGCTTTTAAGTGAAAATTAATCGAAGTTTGTTTTTTCTTCATCAAATTTCATATTATAATCATTGAATTCTTAAATTTTTGAAATAAGCTCAAAATTTATTCCAAATTTAGAATCATTAATTACAAAAGCCCTAGAATACCATAATCGTCTATTTAAAAAAATTGATGTGAACACCATATGACTTGGTTGTACACTTTTTGACTAAATTATTGACAGTTGACTGTTTGGAATTGACACTGAAACAAGGCAAAATCGATTGCAATCAAAATTTGAGGTGATCAGTAGATCAGAGACCTTTTTCTCGTAGACCACTTTCAAAATTTTACTGATTTCGGTGAACCCCAAATCCCTTCTCGTGGATCCTCCACTTACAGCTTGTGAACTCTCAATTTTTTTCCCGTCAATGTAGATCCCCGTCGAGTCTCCTGTGGACCCCAAGAGATCCACCTGTACCGCTTTGGGAATTATTGATTAGATGTTACATTTCAATATTCTACAACTGATGGTTTTGAATTTATGCCTGAAATTCGAAAAGATCAGTTTAGCCGATTGATACAAAGATAGAAAATAACCATTGCAATGCTACAATAAATTCAAATATTGAATTTTAACATGCTACAGCTAATCATTTTGAATTTATGCGAAAAATTCAAAAAAGTTCCAAGTAAAGTGCACCTCCGGTACAGAAGATTGCTACCATAATGCGAGGTGCGTAACTAAATTCTAGACCAGTCTTGAATACAAAATGTAAACATTATGCGTTCGACGGGTTTTAAAATTTGTGAGTTACGAACGAACGACATACCGACATCAAGCCAAAAAAAGTCAAAATGGATTCAGGGATGCTCAAAACGGATATTTCCATTAAAATCTCGAAATTTGAATTTTATCGGTCTCACAATATGTACTTACTTTTTCTTTGTACAAAATCATCAATTTGAATAGTTATAGGAAAATTTGTAAATTCAGTGCTTCACAAATAAATAGTATATTTCAATCGTATAAGAAAATTTTTAGAACTTGTCGGTATAACACAATTTTAACCCAGCGCCGTGATTCAAAGGGCGATAAGAGCTGGTAAAAAATTTCTACTGCGATAATTATCATTAATTGCTATATGTCACCTGAAATATGAAACCATACATATAGTTTTTCGTATAACTTCTATGAAATAGAACGACGCATTCAATCTAGCACTCCGGCGCCAACTTTGAACCTTAAGCAACCACAGACAATTACTCCTGATTCTTGAAGATGTAATGACGTTTCTGCTCGGATGCCATATTAAGATGATATTCCTACTAGGACATCATTTTGTGACGCTAGATTCTGTTCAGCTGTTGGTCGGTATCTCGGACGTCATTTCTCTTCTGACTAAGTAGATCAGTTTTTATTTGAAAGCTGGGTACTTTTCTGGCTTCCATTATTTCGAAGACACATATACAAAAACAAATCAACAAAATGGAACTCGACGAAGACATACACTTGTTAACTATCGTGTTCAAGTAACAACGAATATTAGATCTAAATTTTTTGGATTAAATAAAAACTGGACCGGATTTGATCTATTAGGATTATATAAACAATGGTGAACTGAATTCAATCTATTTGGATTATAAGTATACAACGGGGTTTGAGTTTCACCTGGAATGAAAGGAAAGGAATTGAATTTAATCTCGAAATACAAACTATCATTGACCGGCGTGAACTTGAAGTTTCAGCAAATCTGAGCACATTTGGTTTGACTGCCCCACGGCTTCCAGCTCCAATCGCTTTTACAACTCTGGATCACAAGCAACCTACAAACTGCCATTCCCTTTGTGGTTAGACTCCAAGCTAATGGAGAAGACAGTCGATAAACTATCTCTAGATGAACGATGAGCACATCTATTTATATCCGATAGTTATTGAACTCAACTTGACTTGTCACTCAAATCTGTTGATATATCAGCCATGTGAAATAAATAATTTTGGTAGCAATCATGCCTTCGTGACTTCAAAACATTTTCAAAATCATAATACTGTGGTATAATTTTATATCCAAATATAAATCATTTTATTAAAAATGTTTCACAAGCTCCATACCCATAGAGGTCGATGCTATCGTATTACTGATAATCGATAAAATAATCTCTTCTCTTCACAGTTTGAATGTTTACATCTCTGGAGTGATTAGACAGGTACAAAAAGATACTATGAAGTATCAAACAATTCAGATTTTCATCAATAAACTAAATATTTGAAACAAAAAGGACGGCAACCCTCTGTCACTAGTAATAACTCAACACAAAACGAAAGCTGGCTTAAAAATAATTTTTGAGGCTTTGTTTCTCAAAACGTTAAACGCGAAACCCTTATGAAATATTTCTTATATCTGTCCTTGCATCTGTTAATGCCGGATTTACTTAAAATAGATGGAACTGAAATAAAAATTAGCACAATTATAAAAATTGCAATTTCTATATATAACCAAAAGTCAAAATTCGTTAGATTCTTCCTAAAATCTTTCAAATCATTCTTTCTCTTCCTATTTCTCGAAGCATGGAAGTAAAATAATTAAAATAGTATATTATGCTACAAGGACCAAACGACTGTCATTTTTGTCCAGGATAAATTTGGTTGCATTCGGTGGAGACGAGGGCAAAGTCCGAGGCAAAGGCGAGGGCGAAATACGAGGCGTAGCCTCGTGCAGCCAAATTTATCCGTGACAGTAATGATAGTCGTTTAGTGTCCGTGTTGCATATGACACTTTTTGTAACAAGTGCATCGAAGTACCCCCATTACTAAAGTTTTTAAATAAATTTGGATGAATGGAAACTATCTTATCGATTTGACAAACAGATCTTTGCAAATGCAATCACATAACAGTAAACTAATACAATGAAACATAACTTACATGATTTTTTTTATTGAATGATATTTTTCACATTTTCTGTGCTATCCCCTTCACAATAAATGCTCACACTATAACGAACACATCTATGATACAAATTTCTTTTAAATATCAATTTGACATATATCAATGAAATAAAAAAATCCAAGGGCATCCATGATCTACAATTTTCAATTTTACCCAGCGGACATCAATATCCATTCATTCCCAGTAAACAGAGAATTAATGAAAATTGTTACCATGGTTTGGAATTGAGAACTTTCAAAGAAGAAGTCAGCTCAGTAATAGGGTACTTCCGGTGCACGTATTACAAAGAAAAAAACCTAATGATACTAGAGGCAGCTTTGTATATTTCACAGAGCTAAAACGATTTCATAATTTCCCAACTATTGAAATTTCATCTAACCAGGACGGGATAAAAATTTATACCACTTCTTTGACATTTAACTATATAACTTCATAGGAATTAATTGATATGTACTAAAGTCCTACTTGGAAAAAATATTCCATGGAGATACGAGGTACTGGGAGCGCAAATCAAATTCAATTCAAACTAATCTAATTTTTCATGTATAATTTCCTCATATAATACTTTTACTGCAAAATCGTCTTTTGCTTTAGAAATCAGAGAATATTTTATTATAGATAATCTTGTTGAAGCTGATTGTAATAGTGAATGTGAGTAAACAAAATCTGGGAGTTCAGTCGAATTTATTTTTATTTTTTTCCTACCTCGACTGTTTCGGCTACACCTTAGCCATCTTCAAGAACGAAAATGTTTTATATTGATTTCCAAAATTCTTTTCGCTCTTGAATATGGCTAAGGTGTGGCCGAAACAGTCGAGCTAGGAAAGAAAAAAATAAATAAATTTGACTGATCTTCCAGATTTGGTTTACTTACATATTTTATTATATTTTTAATTATAGTGTCAGGAATACTAACAGAGAGTTTTTACTTCAATTTATTATGTACAATAAACAAAAACTTCACGTGCTACATAGTTTCAAATATTAATTTTTCAGGTAGTATCAAAAGTTTGTCTAGGAATACACGTTATGCATATTATAGAGAGAAACATCAATTTTGTCGACTAGTTCATTAGAAAAATGTATTCCTGATTTAGATAATTTCGTCTCAGGAAATATAATTCTTATTAAAAGATTTAAACAGCCAGTTTGGCATGCAGTATTGTATGCTTGCGTTCACAATAAAGAAATTAGACCAAAGCTGCTCTGCGCAAACTGTACTTATAGTTATGGGTCACAGCCCATCAAAAAAGGAAAACTGGATGAATATTGTTTCTCTTTACCTTTTTTAACACTTGAATTTTGTCTATTATTTCTATCAAATCTATCACGAATGAATCAAAATCGAATTGAAAAATAATGTTTATGTTCATCATTTCAAGGGACTAGATCAACAATGAAATTGTGGTTCCTCCATTATTATCATGATGCAAACTTTTATGCTGACTCTTACTACTTCTAAGAAAATTTTATATGAAATCCTGAATCGAAGGCGAATAGTACAAGTTCTAACTGCGTGATTACTACGTCCATCTGTTCTTCAATCAAAATACAATTTTTATAGATAAATCAAGAGTAGTGTGGAATTTGTTCGCAAGTACTTGTAATTAAAATTTAATTTTTTTAATCTTTTATTTATTTTTTCACATTGTAATGCTTCTTGACTTCTTCATTATCTACTTTACATATCTTATTACTCTTTATATATATAAACTGAACAATGCTGATTCGTCATAACATCATTCTCACTTTTGGAAATGTTGCAAATATTTTGTTTATTTTTAATAAATATATAAATAACCCAATTTTGCATAGTAACTCGATATCTGGTATGACGAGTTAGCCTTGTTACAATTGCGGCGATAGCTGAACAGAAGCAAGTCATAGAAGGTACTTCTACTGAGCTAAAAGTGATGATGACTGAGCAGATTCAGTTCATGGGGGAGAAAATGACTGAGTTAGTAAAAGAAACTGTAGAAGAACAAATGCCCGCCGTAGAGAAGAAAGTAACAGAAGCTGTTGCAGTCGAGTTGAAGGGGATGACATAGGAACAGAACTAAACTATGACAGGAAAAATCCAGAAGATAAATGAGGAGCTTACTGAAGTAAAACATTTAATCAAGCAAATTGAAGATGACTTGAAAACCAAATTAGACTATAATGTCACCGAAAATCTGCAGAGAGCCTTAGTCTTAATGGCGAGGATATGTAGCAAAGAGCAATTGTATCGACTGGAATGCCTTAGGATACAGCATCAACGGTACTCTCAAGACTGTTCGAGCAAGAACGCTTGGATTATGGAAAATTGACGTCTGAATTGAAGCTGCGCTGAGCAGATGAAGAAGATCTGACTACATTCCCATATGTTGTGCAGAGTCTGACCAGAAAAGATTTTGCAAACTGTCGTAGCTCAACACAGGGATTTGTAGCAGTAAGAAAATTTACGGACGGCATTGGCGAAGACAAGAATAGGCAAGTCATGTGGCTAGCGAATCCGAAGACGGTGAGAGAAGCGCTTACAAGAACACTGGTAATTCAAGGCGTACACGAAGGCGTCAAGAATGACGAAATGAATGAGATGGCTGGAGCGCGAAGTGAGATAGAACTCGAGGTGAATAGGACCACGAATTACACAGGGAATCGCCAATGAGAGCAGTCTTCTTCTTGATTTGCACCAACTTCACCTAGAGAGAAAAGAAGAATGATATTTTGGTAGTGCGGCAAGAAGGGCCATCGCGCAGATTGTCGTGTCAAACGTAGCGTCTATTGTGGCATGAACACGTCGTCGGAAAACTAAATTCATCCAGTCTTGGGGGACAGAGGCTGCTTGAATCCCCCAACAAGAGTCTTAAGATCATGTGTTCCAGCTGTAGAAGACTTAGTGAATAACGTACATCCTCAAATGCTGCTAGTTACCGAGATGAATGTCACCATTGTGCATCCAGAAGTTTTGCAAAAGTAAGACAAATTCCAAGTGAACGCGGATTTTACTAATGGAAATAAAAGTGGCGAATGTTGTTGCTCCAAATAATTTCCTGGTAGTATCTCGTTCGAAAGAGGTGGCTCCAATTATACTAGAAGACGTTTCAGAAGGTATAATGTATGTCTTTGAACCTGATAAGATATTGAGCAGGAATAAATCCAATATATCAGTTAGAACTCTGGTAAAATCTTCACCACTAGTGATTAGAATTTCAAATGTTTCGGATCGTCCATTTCGAATTGAGAATGGAACACCGTTGGGCAGATTGGAGCATTGATTTGCAGGATGGAAGATATAGTAATGAAAAAGGACCTACTCTCTAGAGATTTTTTGTCACACAACTCAAGATTTGTCCAACAGAAACAGCGCTCACGTGACAGAAGAACAAATTAAGAAGTTACGCGATTTGTTACTGGAATGCCAGAAAATATTTGCCAAGGATTCAAGTGACTTCGAGCGCACACTTGTGGTTCAGTACAAAATCGATGCTGGAGATACACAGCCGATAAAACAGTCCCTAAGGCGGTTTCTTTTATCCCGGATTGACGAAGTTTATGAACTGGTAATTGACAAGCAGAAGAGAGGAGTCATTGAATCACTAACAAGTCCTTGGCCTCCTCCAATAGTTTTGATAAAGAAGAAATATGATTCAACTCGTTTTTTGTGGATTACCGAAAATTGAAGGAGATAACAAAAAAAGATAACGACTTCCTCGATGCTGTTGGAGACTCGAAATGGTTTTCTACCTTAAATATACTGAGTGGATACTGGAAAGTCGAAATGAAAAACAAGATAAAGAAATTCAGCATTTACATCCTGTGTGGGCTTATTGAAGTTTACAGTAATGTTTTTTGGACTCTGCAATGCCCCAAGCATGTTTGAGCGATTGATGGAGTAAGCGCTACGGGAAAACTGCGCTAATCTTCCTTGATGATGTGATATTCATGTACAAAACTTTGAAGATGGAATGATTCGACTGAGACAAGTCTTCCACCGGTTAAAAGAACTCATTCTGAAATTGAACTCGAAAAAATGTCATTTGATCCAGAAGACACTAAAATATTTGTGACGTGTGTTTTCCATTGATGTATTTCAAACAGATTCAGAGGAAACTGAAATGATGAGAACTTGGAAGATCCCAAACAACATCCACGAGCTAAAAAGCTTTCTGGGTCATCGATTTGTCAAAAATTTCTCATTGATTGCCAAATTACTGTTCGCTTCAACTGAAAATAATCGAAAATTTGAGTGGACTGGTGACAGTCAAGAAGCCTCCAAGAACCTAACAATATTCTAACGACGTCTCCAGTGTTGGCGCATCCAAAAGAAAAGAGTAATTTTTTGAATACGGACGCTAGTTATTTTGGAATTGGAGCTGGTCGCTAGCGCCGAAGAATTCAAGAGACGGTAACAGCGGTGGACATTTTGGTATCAAGAAGATACTTGACAAAGTCCGTGAATGTTTCTACTGAATTGGCTGTCGAGAAGACATAGAACAACATTGCAAGACTTGTGAACACTGTAACTCAAGAAAAAGGTCTACCACTCGACAGCGCGCTAAGATACTGCGGTGCAACCTAAGGGTCTCCGTTTGAGAGGATTGAAGTGAAAATATTCGGACTTTTGCCTGTTATTAAACGGACAAACAAGTACTTGGTTGTTGTAATAGATTATTTCACCAAGTGGCCGGATGTAATACCAATAGAAAATCAAAAAGCTTGAACAGTTGCGGAAGCCCTTATTGAGAATGTGATTCCAAGATTTGGGATGCCGTTAGAGTTACAGTCCGATCAAGACAAGTATTTCGAGACCGAAGTTTTCAAATGCGTAATGAAGATTCTAGGCATTAGCAAGACAAGAACTAAAGTGCTACACTCACGGTCTAATGGCATAATATAACGTTTTAATAAAATAATTCTAGATTATCTGTCAAAACTCGACAACGAACACCAAAGTGATTGGGATAAGAAGATTCACCTTTGCCTACTAACGTACACGTCGGCAATCAATGAATCCACCCAGTACACTCCAGCCAAGTTGATGATGGGTCGAGAGCTGTACTTACCTGTAGATATGGTTATTGGACATGCACCTGAAGACAACGAGCAAGGGTTGCTGGAATGGTTCAGCCATCTTCAGGACAACTTCTATAGTGTCCATGAGTCGTAGAACATACGAACTAACAGTGACAGAATGAAGGTCCGATATGACTTGCTAAGAGCTGAGAAGGATCATACGAGGTCATAAAATACTTGAACGACATTGTATTCCGAATACAGATGGGCAGAAACGGCAAATCGAAAGTCGTGCTTGGGAACAAGCGGTGCTCATATCAACAGTGGCGGATTTATAGATTTGCCGCCCGTAGGCTATTCAATTTTTGCCGCCTCTGAATTTTGATACGTTAGTCTACAATCATGTCAGATCCTCAAGGGAATTCTGGCGATGGATTCGAGTTTGTGTTCGTGGAAAACATGGAATATTCAGATTTCTGGCGACGAACTCATGACGTTATGAGTTAGTAATCCCACGGATTCATGGATACTGCAAGCGAGCTGCTTCCATGTAGCGTATCCTTTTCCAAATGTCGTTCTTTCTCTCTCTTCTGTCAAGCATTTATTTTCATTGGTTTCAAAAAGTCAATTAAAAGAGATTTGACTCATTTTGAAGTGTCTATAAAAGATCTTTTCTGAATAAGTACTAATTACTTCTTCGTAATATTTCCTATTCGGTTATGTCTTTCTTTGCAAACTTTGATTAGAACAAAAGAAGTGTCAAAAAATTTGAAATTATTTATTTAGTTCATTGTTATCAAAGAAAAACTCAAAACTTGCAACCAAAGCTACTAATGTTGAATTCATAGTAATGACTAGTAAATAACCTAAAAAATTCAAACATCAACTCTGATATCATGGAATATGATGAAATCTTTCGTTCTGGCGAGGTGTTATAGCTGTGACGTATGTATGGAAACATGACGTCATTAGTTGGAAAAAAAAATTAGGGATTCACGGATTTGCATCCATCGCCAGAATTCGCCTCTTGATTGTTTTTACAACAAAGAACTATCAAAAAATATTATTTTAAGCAAAAAATATCTTAATCATGTACCACTTTCAAAGTAAGGTAAGGTATATGTGCATGCCTTAAGCGCTCGTTGCAGAAAAAAAATCATTGAATAAAAAATAATAATAAAAAATATTAAGTGTTTATGTTTAAATTTTCCCGTGAATTGTCATCTTAAACGCGAGTTGCACGCCTTCATGTGTTCTGTCACGTTATTTATAAGCCGGTACGCATGCGCCTATTGACTCTACTAAAGGATCTCTGTATACAAGAAAAACATAACATATAGCGGAAAAAATATGGAAAATTGTGTGTTGCTCTCAGTTGTAATATTTTAATTACAACTGAAGAGAACAATATCAAGCCTTGATTTTTAATTCAGTTATCCGATAAAGTCTAATGACAAGATTGAAAAGAAAAATTAGGCCTGATATTTAGTATATTTTCAGTTCTCGTAACCACACCGACATAGAATTCACAATTTTTTTCACTATAAGTTATTAACACGACTTTTTTTACTAAAATTGATAATAACTAATCCATTAAGCAGTGTTTTCAATCAGTTCAGTATTCGTTTCTCTTTTTCACGAAGTATTTTTTGACATTATTATGAGAATTATGGATCAAAAATACATTTCAACATGACGAGATTGAAATCTTGATTTTTAGGCGAGAGTAGAGCATACTTACGCTCGCGCTTGAGGCATGCAATAACTAAATTTCGATTATAATATCGAATCGCTATTGCGATATTTTAAAAATTCATGATCATAGAAGTATATTCTATAAAGCGTTTGGCAATTAAAAATCAAAACCTGAACAGTTTCACAAAAATACAAATTTAGGAGTCGGTTTTCACACCATCATCCTGAAATAGGGCAGCAACCGTAGACACGTGTTTCGTCCTTATTATTTACAGTGTCCTGGATTTCTTCGTTCAGCAATTGTTCATGTAGAGGTGTTGAAATATTTAGTATTTAGCACTGTATATGGAACAATATTTCGATTTTTGTTAAATATTTTGATTTCTCTCCAATTTTCGAAACTCGTATTTTGTGTGTGTATAATATTTTTGTTTAAATTTTGTGAATCGAAATAAAAAATTTACGAACTAAATTTGCCGCCCAAGGCTTCAGCCTACTCAGCCTGCTGGTAAATCCACCACTGCATATCAAGGACGAGATCCTGAGTTTGGCGAGTAAGATGAACCGTGAGGGGGGAACAGTGTCACATGCAAAAATTTGTCAAGTTATTAGTTCACTCTCATGCTCATTTAAGTTTGTTATTTATTTAATAATTTATTGTAATCACGGTCTCAGTTAAGTCAGCATACGAGAACAATCTGGAAGATGTTTAATTGTCAGACATTTGAATGCTAACAAATAAGTTGCCGATAATTTTAGAGAATGTTTCAGATGAATGCTGTGCCAAATAATTCGATGATTAATTTTAGTTATCTCATATTTTATGATAAATACTACTGTCCATAGAATAAACGCAAAAAATTCCATCAATAAGGGTGTCGTTTACCTAAACCATGAAAACATGGTTTCCACATATCTAATTATTTCTCGTCACAAAGATTATTTTTAATGATCAAGTAGTGCTTCAGATAGATAAATCTTCAAAGCATGGAACCTGCTTCCCCGATTTTTAAAATTTTCATCCATTTGTTGTAAAAATAGTCATACATTTTGCAATTTTTACGCATATATTTTTCATATAAATTCAATCATTTTGCTGTAAGTTGCATATAATGATTATTTCATTGGATTTTTTTTGATAATATATTGTATATACGTTAGTAGTATATGAAAATGAGTATGCATCATTCCAATTATATTTATTTATAAATACATGAACAAAAAACTGAAAAATTGAGCTTCACACGGATATATAATTTCTGCTTTTATGAGACTACTGTTTTTGAAAACTTTTTCTCAGTATATTGGAAATCACTATATCTATGGAATCATGTGAGCGGAATTTTAAAATTGTTCATATTTTTCGAGAAATAAGCACATTAACTGAAATATACAAATATATTTCACGACATTCTATCATATTTTAAGATGCAAAAATTTACATATACCTATCTCCAAGAATAGTCTATAGAACGTACTACTCCAATTTTCAATCATTCCACTGTAATTTCAGATAAACGCAAAAATTTGTTGCAAAAAACCAGAAATTATTCCTAAAATATTTCGCCTGTTATACTCAACCCCTGCAACCAGCTTGACATTTTCCTTGGAGCTGTCAATATTATCTGTGAGTTACATATATTTATAATCCCTTCCTACCTGTTCTTTTATTAGACACCTTTCTCAGAGCGGTCGAATATGCAGAAGACATAAATTTATTGTTATGTATTTCATTCTGTTCTTTTCGTCTTGCCACTTGTAAATAATATCAGAATGACTTTTTATCACAATCACGTGAATTATGTTCATCTATAATTATGATGATGCAAAGGCATTATTAATAAAGTGAATATAGTGCTCATCAATAATGCAGATTTACAGGTGTCCTCAAGCAGATTTTACTTGGAATCCCAGCAAATTTTTTGACAGTGTCAAGATTTCAAAGTCTGACTAGACACATCATGATCGTCATACTTTTTAGAAATGAGTTAATTATTTTTCCAAGTATTAAACATGCAGTGAATTATCAATGAATTAAAAAAAAATTGAAAAATTGTGTCTATATTCGAAATTAGTATTTTTGATTTCCAACGGAAAGTTTTGATGATAAAATTAAAAATTAAAATAATGAACTCGATTGTTCTATGGAATAAACAATTATTGAATAATATGAAGATTCCCAAGTTGTTTATTTTTTAACTTCTCTGAACATGTTGGTCAAAGTATCATATTTTTTGACGAGTCATCCTCCAACATATAAAGTCGTATTCTATACGGAATAATATGCTCATCACTGCTACAACTTTTCTCCATAACATTTCGTTAACAGATTCATAATATTTAATCATTCAATCCCGTCCTGAGAATATATACGACAATTATAAGTACACCACAACATCTTATTAATAAAGCACAAGCAGATACTCTCAACTTGTTACCTGCAAAATCAAAAGAATTTTTTCAATTGTGTTACGACAAATTTGTAATATGAAAAGTTTCAATGCAGGTATTATGAAAAATACAGTGTGTGTTAAGGGGACAAAACACGATTTCAGCCGAGAGTGATGCCGGCCCTCGCTTCGCTCGGGCAAGCAACGCTCACCCTCGACTGAAATCGTCTTGTTTCGTCCCTAGCCACACAATATACTATTGTTTGTTATCTTGCTTTTGCTTGGCATTTGTCAAAACCATTACTACGTTTTTGCAAGAACACAACCTTGATTAGTATATTCTTGTAGAAAATTATTTTCATTCTTGGCGTCTTCCACTCAAGTTTTTCTATCAAGTATACAAAAAAATAGCATGTTCAACACGAAAAAAAGTGATACTACTTTGCTCGTGTAAATTTAATTTACTCGCTCGTTGCTCTCGCTCGAGAATTGAAGCATTTACACTCGCTAATAAACTATCACTTTTTTCTACTTGTTAAACAATCTATTATTCAAGTATTCCATGTGCAAAATTATTTCCAAAATCGAATGATAAAATAGAAAAGATTCTCTATTCAAAATAAGAACATTATTGCCGCCTTCCAATTTAACTGGAAAAAATATCATCTTGAAAATATTCTAGTTCAATGAAGCAAGTTTCTAAGCCTTTATTCAACCAATTCAGAAAAATCTGAAGCAAATTTTGAAACGTCTGTGAAAGTATCAAAGTTCGTGAACCAGAAAAATAAGAAAAAATTGTCCCAAATTTTTTTTTGCATCTTTTTATACAATGGCTTATTAAATTAAATTATTACCCACATTACGGCCTGGACTTGACAATTATTATAAATTAGGAATAATTCAACTTTCTAATAGAATCATGTTTGACTGAAATCATTATAATACATTATTTATACCCCCATAAATTCGGGAAAAATTACTTTGCAGGATTATCACTTTCTTAGCAAATTCAGTTGATAATTTATATTATATATTAGCGTTGATTGGATATTCAATTGAATGTTTTATTCACAAACTATCTGGTTCATTCTACATCTTGTTCCTAAGTTGAAAATGATATTGTAGAATATTTTTTTTTAAATATCTGCAGATAATATTTCAACCACTGAACTAAAGATTAAGTTCAGGTACTATTCGAGTCGGAAAATAATGAACCCAAAACCTATGTCATAAATCTTTCTATTAGGAAAACTACCTGCTTTTGAATAAATTCAAATATAGACTACCAGGTGATTCAGCAAGATATTTGGGTTGCATGCACTGGAAACCCCTTGTTTGGGCTGAACAGAAATAAAATTTAGGTAAACCGTAAACGACACTCATAATGCTTTGGTACTACTGATTGAGAAAAGCTCATTTACGAACTTGAACCTAGCTTTTCAATGGAAAACTTGCATGTAGAATTTCGGTCGAATATTCGTACGCGTTCTCAAGATATCGTACTTTCACACAGACAAATCAATAGACCGACAGACAGACCAATTTTTTTTAAATCCATGTTTTTTGAGTTCAGTAGGGCCTAAAACGTGAAGATCCATCAAAATTTAAAACTGTCAAGAAATCACGATTACAATACTTTCTTTATTAAATTAAATTATACTGTAAACTGTTAAATTATTCAATCCCAATAAAATTCAAGATAATATATTTATGATGTATCTTAATGAATTAGGGGCTGCCAAAATATAGATATATAGAAGCAAAAATAGCTAATGCATGCGTCGATAGGTAAGGTGCCTAACTCAAGGCGCTAGCAGTTAGATCGACTTGGAAATAATTAAAAAAAAAAATAGTATATTATGCTACAAGGACCGAACGACTGTCATTTTTGTCCAGGATAAATTTGGCTGCATTCGTTGAAGACAAGGGCAAAGGCGAGGACGAAGTACGAGGCGAAGGCGAGGGCGAAGCACGAGGCGAAGGCGAGGGCGAAGCACGAGGCGAAGACGAGGGCAAAGCTCAAGGCGTAGCTCCGTGCAGCCAAATTTGTCCATGACAGCCGGTCAGTGTCCGTGTTGCATACGATACTTATTGTAACAAGTTCAAAGAAGTACTCCCATCACTAAGCTTTTTAAATGAATTTGGATGAATGGAAACTATCTTATCGATTTGACAAACAGATTTTTGCAAATGCAATCACATTACAGTAAACTAATACAATGAAACATAACTTACATGATTTATTTTATTGAATGATATTTTTCATATTTTTTGTGCTATCCCGTTCACAATAAATGTACATTCTATAATACAAATTTCTTTTAAATATCAATTTGAGATATATCAATGAAATAGAAAAATTTAACGACATCCATGATCCATGATCTACAATTTCATTTTCACCCAGCGGACATTAATATCCATTCATTCCCAGTAAACAGAGAATTAATGAAAATTGTCACCATGATTTGAAATTGAGAACTTTCGAAGCAGAATTCAGCTCATTAAGGCGGGTCTCTGCGTAAGAGGCGATAATTGTCACTTTTCAAATCGTTATACAGCTTTCATTTATCATTGGAATGTATCGAAATTTGATAATCTTTTCTAGTTCCAGAGTAAAACGCCCCTAAGCATAGTACAAATATTGATTTCAAGACTTTTCAAATCGTTTTAACTCAAACATGATTTGAGTTACACTTATGAAAATTAACTATATGAGAGATATTACTGTTAGCTTCAAATTAGCGTATGGAATTTTCGAAAAATTATTCCAGTCTTCGGTAAAAAAATTGTGAAATTCACTAAAATAGGTACTTTTCAAACCTATTTTTCTTGTATGAAAATCAGATAACCAGTTCAAATACCTATATGTTGATTCACTTTCAACCTTTATCTCTCATTTTTTAGCCATATATTTGTCAAAAAACCCATGTATTCGGGGTAATTAGCAAAATGAAATTGTAAATATTATTTATTTTGTTGGCCCATAGATGGCGTTAGTGAAGTGATATATTTTCTGGAAGACTAGCTTTGGCATAGCTCCGCCTCCCAATTTGTTTCCATAGCAACGAATTTTTGAATGAACTGTTAGGTACTCGAAAGTAAAAGCGGTATAAATGTGAATTTTGTTGATTTTTGAGGGATTTACCAGGATTTTTACTTTTCATCACTCGATTGCCGATTGAAAGTGAAATATATATATATATATATATATATATATATATATATATATATATATATATATATATATATATATATATATATATATATATATATATATATATATATATATATATATATATATATATAAATCCTCATATCATTTTGGCGTCCTAATATTGCGCGTTTGCATTTAATCTGGCGTCCATTGTAAATTGGAGTCCGTATATCGGACGCCACTTTAGAATTGCTTCAAAATTTTTTCCTGGCTTGTTCCCGACCTCTAGAGGCTGAATTCAAAATTTCATTTTGACGCCAAAATGATAGGGAAATGTAAATTTCCGTATATTTTTAGTTCCGAAAAATTCCGCTCCAATTTTTAGTGGCGTCAAAAATATACGTGTATATTCCCACTTCATATATTTCGCTATCATACTGGCGTCCAGAAACTTGACAACACTGTCGCTGAGCATCGATCGATAATGAAACAGATGCTTGCGCTTCTGGCATGGAATTTGTTGGGAGTATGGCTTGAATTTGGAATTGCACTTTTTATGTATGTCATAACATAATATTCCTATTAATATTTTATTGCAGACTGAAGTATTATAGTATAGTTACTTGATATCAGAAATTATTCTTGCTTAGAAATAATTCTCTATCAACTTTAAATTTGAGCAGTCAATTTTTAATATTGGGAAAAAACAGATGAGTACTGACTGAAGTATGAGGAGTAAGTGAGCAAATTCATGTACCTCTTTCTAATAGTTCAAAAGCCGACCGCACCTTAACGTTCCTAGTCAGATTTAGGGCCGAATTGTATATGAATTGATCGAAGATATAGTAGTCATTAGGATGTCACCTTTATAAATACAGGATCCAGTCCTAAGGATCGAAAAAAGGCCATATCCGGTCAATAAGTTCGTGGTTAATCTGAAACTAGTATCAATCGATTGCAGAGGTCAAGTACTTTAGGACAAAACCAGGATACTACCTCTGTTTTATTCAAAACAGAGGAAAAAGCACAACAATCATAAGGGAAGTTCTGAACGACAGGGCAGAGGGTGATATCTTGTTTTTTTCTCGGAGTATCCGACCTTCGCTACTAACAAGTAACAGTTCTAATTATAAGTTCTTCAACAGAAGTTGACTCTGACGAAAATTGACTGGAAGTAGCCTTTTTCTGACGCTTAGGACAAGATTCCAGATTCAAAAAGTCTGTCACCCAGTTGACCACTATATTTTTGATTGATTTATGTAAAATTTGACCGTAAGTTCGATTAGGGAACATAAGGTGCAGTCGGCTCCCCAACTATAGGATCACTATAGAATGTGAGAACTCGCTATTTCATCCGTGATGTGGTCTTATAATTGTTGTAGAAAAACAAATTATATCGTTTGTACAAAGCAAGTGGAACATTTTTGTTGCAAGTTCATCATTGCTTTCACTAGGACCAAATTGATGAATCTCAAATTATTCATGTTTTTGAAGTCCCTGATGGTCACAAAGTTGCACTCTTAGTGTGATCGAGAGAAAGTTAGAATGGATGGATGAATTATCATCATTACATATCTCCTGTAATACATTATAAGATTAATATAAGCTTGTGATATACAAGGGAATGAAAACTAATTTTTGCTCCTAATAATATAATCTATTACAGGATATCACATTCATCATGGCTGAAAAATGTGAAGAGTTGGTATACAACATACATTTAAGTTGGGACTTGGCGGAAGCATTATTTAAGTTTTTCTTTTTGTTCAATTTAGAATTCACTGGCAACATAAGACTAGAAAAATTTTGTGTAAGAAACGAAAATGTTGCTTTATTTTTCTTGAATCTGTCGGTAACAGAGTACACCAGAAGATAATTTGGGCTACTGTGAAAAGCCACAATTTGGTTCAAGGTACAAGTTGAATTTTTTTCAAATGAGAGCTTTAACTATTCAAGTGCCCGGTTTTTGCAAAGGGCTATATATTGAATGTCTCCAACAATAACTGTAGTTTGGAAATGATATGCCCAAACTGATTCCATATAACATACATAGATTCTAACTCATATTTCATTTTGTGCGAGTTATCATATCATCGCTTCCCTTATTCAGTTTGTGGATAGATGAACATTGACTCTGTTGTCGCAACTGTGTGAAAACATTTCTTGAAGTCGGAGAGCCGGCCGCACCTCAAGCTCTCTGATCGAACTTATGGTCAAATTGTATAATATGAATCAATCGAGAATATTGTGGTCAATGAGGTGACAGACTTTATAAATCTAGAATCCTGCTTCAAGTGTCGGAAAAAGATTACTATTTTCCATTTTTGTTAGGGTCAACTTCTCTGTTAGATCTTATGATTGAAACTAGTACCAATTGATAGTGAAGGTCAAATGCCTTAGGAAAAAACCATGGTGCTACCCCCTGCTCCGTTCGGAAGGGAAAGGAGAAGAATAGACAGGGATAATATTATGTGGTGGCAAAATTAGGCTGGTAGCATTTTGAACAATTTTGCATTCCATATTTAATCTTTGATGGAAGATATAACACCGTTTTGCTCGAAAACATGAAGAAAATCTAATGTGAACACCACATGTCTTACTTGTACATCTTTTGACTCAATAATCGACAGTTGATACTAATATTGACTCTAGGCAAAATCTACTCCAACCAAAATTTGAGATGATAATTCAATCATTCAGATGCTACAGTTTATTAATGGTCAGTTGTATCGCTCTTACTCAAATTTTAAACTTCACTTATACAAAAAATGTCGAATCGAAATAAGGACAGCAATGTTCATGCCACATTCAATTTTCAAATTTTGATACGATATTGTTGAGTTAGGTGGCACCTAAAATTTAAGTGACAGCGGTGCAACTGGCCATGGAACGTTAAGCAGTCTCAAATACCAAATTTCATCATTCTACGGCCTAAGTCTCGAATTTATGCGATAACTTGAGAAAGATTGTAAGATAAAGCTTACTTCCAGCTGATAGATTGTTATGAAAATATTAAGTTATTATTCGAATGCTACAATTTCTTTAGATACAAAATTTCAAGATTCTACGGCTGATTGTTCTGGATTTATATGAAAATTCGAAAACGTGCTTAGTAAACTGCACTCCTGTTCAATCCGACTGCAGTCATAATGCAGAGTGTACAATTAGGTTTCATAGAAGTGTTTGATACGAAATTTCAATACTCCACGCCTGATTGTTTTGAATTAATACAAGAAACTCGAATAGACTGTGCAATTTCAGCACAGCCAATTAGTATTAAAATAGAAAATAACCATTAAGATGCCTCAGGAAAATTCAAAAAAAGTTCCAAGTACAGTGCATTTTTGGTACAGACGATTGCAATCATAATAGGGGCTGCAAAACTAGACTTTGGACCAGTCTCAAATACAAAATTCAACTATATAGATACATACATTCATACGTACGTACCGAAGTCAAGCCGAAAATAGTCAAAATGCATTCAGGGATGCTCAAAACGAGAATTTCCATCAAAATCTCGAAATGTGATTCTGGCGGTTCAACAATACTATCTATTTATACTTTGTACAAGTGAGTTAGAAGAGACTCACTTGGAATACTTCGATACTTATTGAATGTTCATTATTTCATATTATAAGTAGTATCTGACTTTGTGCACCATATTGCAACACGAACAGCGAAGGAAATTCTTAGGGATATACGATATGGAAGACTCCCGACTTTCAAAATTATATTGATATTGATATATTGATAATTCATATAAATACATATAAATACAGATTAACTAGCAGGTTCAGCAAGCTGATCTTCCACCATGCTATTTACACAGTTATACATATTAAGTTAATACACAACAAAAATGTGAGTAGTACATGACAAATATTTACAACTAGATCATACATTCCTTTTCATGTTTACAATACATTAAATTTATTATTTTTACAATCATCGAAAAAATCACTTATAGAATAATATTCCTTTTGTTTCAAAATTTGTTTGATTTGTGATAGCGCTCGCTTGATTGGCATTGTTTTGAAATATTGAGGAAGACTATTGAAAAATTGTATGCCCATGAAATATACACTTTTTTCAATCGCAGCTGTTCTATGACATGGTATTTCTAATATATTTGTTTGTCTGGTGTTATAATTAGATTGAATGAGATCAAATTTGCTTAAATTATTAAATACATATTTTATCACTTCATATATATACAAAGATTGAACAGTCAATAGATTTAGATATTTAAATTTGCCACGACATGAACATACTGATTTTAATTTATATATAATTCTGAGTGCTCTCTTCTGTACAACAAAAATTTCGGATATTCTGGGTGATCCACCCCACACTATAATACCATAAGTTAACAACGAATGAAAATAACTATAATATACATTTAGTAAAGAAGGTACATCCAATTGGTGTGATAATACTCTTAAACAATAACAAGCTCTGTTCAATTTCACCAGGACATTGTCAATATGAGTATTGTTTTTCAAGTCATGATCAAAGTACATCCCTAAACATTTTATACAACTAGTTTTTTTGACTAGCGCATTAGCAGCAGTGGTTTCAACTCTACTTTTGATGTTAGGGTAAAATTGAATTATATTTGTTTTATCCAAATTAATGGCTAGATAATTGCAGTCACACCATTTCTTAATATTGGAAATTGTATTATTTATTCTGCCATATATTAGTCTGGATTCATTTTTAGGACAACTTAAAATAAAATAAGCATCATCAGCATACATAACGGATACATCACAGTCAATACATTTGGGTAGATCATTTATATAAATTAGGAATAGGAGAGGGCCCAATACAGAGCCTTGTGGAACACCTGATGTTATTTTTCCCCATGTGGAATAGTGGGTCACATTAGTATCACCCACATTGGAATTGATCTTCACTGCTTGAGTTCTCCCATTCAGATATGATGCAATAAGTGAATGGGCAATACCACGGACACCATAATGTTCAAGTTTTTGCAGAAGCACATTATGATTTACATTGTCAAATGCTTTCGATAAGTCACTTGAAATACCAAAAACCGTCATATTTTGGTCTAATTTTATCATTATATTTTCAACTATGCTAATTACAGCACTGATGGTTGATTTATTTTTCACAAATCCATGTTGACTATCAGACAATATATTGTTCCTTTGAATATGGTGCCACAGTCTTTTGTAAATAAGTTTTTCAAAGATCTTTGAGAAAACACATAATAAGGATATAGGCCTATAGTTCTCCACTAATTCATAGTCACCTTTTTTAAATACAGGGGTTATTACGGACTGTTCAAATTGAGAGGGGAACTTGCCAGAACAGATTGAATTATTAAAAATTAAACATAACGGCTCAGAGACACTGGATGCACATCGTTTTATCAGAATGGAAGGTGTATTATCATAACCGGTAGTTAAACTACATTTTAGAGATTTTATTGATTCTTCAACCTCCAATTCAGTGATTGGACGTTCACCAATTTGCATTGTGGAAAAACTAATCAGAGAATGTAGTTGTACATAGTTCAACAAAATCCATTCTCAACGCTTGAACTTTTTGCCTTAAGATTGATATATAAGATATGAAGAATGAATACTGATAAACGACATGCTCCCAGCAACTTTGAAGGATAGGAGTCGAATATTTGGACAATTTTGGTCGTAGATTAATTTTATGCCCACATAATTGTTGTATTTATCATCAGTTACAATTTTGCTTCAGAAGTTTATGTGCGATGTGCTATGAATCAATTTTGTAGGCGATTATAACGGAAAAGGTATTTCTATGGCCCTTTTTGTTACCATGGAGTTTTACTTACTTGTACACATCTATCTAAATTCACTATTTGCACGATTGGGCGTATTCATATGTTTACCGGCTCTCCTTTCAAGGTGGTATGTTGATTTTACCGGCAAACTGTGATTACTATGGTTATGCTGACTTACCGCCCATGAGCAAAAGCGGTAAGTGAAAAATTATGGACTTCCACAGAAAGTATTAATTTATTTATCGTTATTTATGATTGAATATTCACAATAAAATGTCAAACTTGACAGCTGACAGCGAGTGAGCTATGAGTGGTAACTCAATTTAAAAGAGAATATTAGGATTCATATTTGAGGTAGGTCTTCCAAACGTACAAAAAATTTTTTAAGCATCACTGTCAATAATTACAGGACCGATTTCGCTCAATATTTGCAAACCTTGCCAAGGCTCGGCCTCCAAACAATTATTCTCAATCGGTAAACCGTACTTATATTGACCTTAATACGTGAATAACTATTTTGGGACTGATCTGTCCAATATTACTTCTTTTGGACTGATCTATGTGAACTACTTGATTAACACTTCACACTCACCTCTATGGGCAGTTTGATGAAGTCTTAGAAACAATTTTTGCCGAAATATGTATCATATCCTTCCGTCAATCTCTATAGATCTTGCAATTAGAGAAGTAGATACGCATTTTCAGACAATAAAATAAGACAATATCAATGGCAACTAAGATAAACATTTGCAATCTTTCAGAAACGAATGAATAAAATTTAGTGATTTTAAATTCTTTCGTGGTGATCGCCTAAAAAAAACGAAATATTCTGAAACTCTCTTCTGGTCTCAGCTGGCGTTTCGGCCGTGAACCACAAATTTGACCAAAAAAGATCACCTCCATGGTCTTAATACACTAATTCCTTTTTTGTATCTTCCACCTAACAGGATCGATTCATAATGGTGAAGTGAGTTTCCTCTTAGGTATTCATAGAGATATGTATGAAGACTACTCGATAGACTGGTATTCATCATTAAAGTACCAAGATAAAACATCTTATGAAAGCAACAAATAATAACTCAGTACACAGATAAAGTTTCATTCAGTTGCCTGAAACTCCATTACTGTTGCTATCCAAATTTCATTCCTAACCAAAAGTTTCTGTAGGGAAGATTTCCCAGCATTTCAATAATTCAAATTGACGATTATTGATTGAACTGATAACGCATACTTGAATTAGGGTAGCAACTCTAGTTTAAATATTTTGAATGTTGAGAGGAAAGTCGATAATATGATAATAATTGTAGACAAATATTTCATCCGCTAGAGCTGAATCCAAGGGAAGAACTCTAAGACATGTGCCAAGTAGTATAGGGTGTTTGATAAGGTTAGTAGGAAGTATTCCTTACCAGAGCCAGTTATGCATAAAGCCCGATAGGCACGAGTTCACGGACCTTGGCTTAAGGAGGCCTTAACTTTGGGGATTTCACAAGCATTTGAGTCACCAGCTCATGGATCTCATTGAATTACGACCTATGAGCTTCAATGAGTTTTGATCCGGCATTTGTGTTGATTAAGAGAGGATGTAGACATGATAGTTTCTCAGTGAAAAGAATCTGAGCTAAGATTGTGAAGAATTCAATACTCTTCCAAGAAGTTATGGGATCTTTTTGTGTGCCTTACGGCTCTTAGGATATTGCAAAAATACTCTGTACTTTTTTAACAATATGATAACCTAACGAGGGGAGGTTTCCAGCTCCCAGAATTAAGATTTATATTCAAACTGACCCTCATCACACATTTATAAAAAAAATTTGAGCAAAATGCAAGTTTAGTCCAAAATTTTGTCACCTTTCCATGGAGCAATTATTATCACAATTCATATGACATCCGTAAGTTCTCCCTGATAAATTATCCTTCACATACTTCCATTAATGGAATCTACCAACAGTTCACGGACATGGCAAATACATTTTACTTCAGAACTCGAAAATAGCAATTATCAATCAAAAATCCATATTTTTTCGCAAAATCTTCCAATTTACTATGAGTTCTCTATCAATCAATGACATATTACTACTCTATGAAGATGTCTTGAGTATCAACCCATTAATATAATGTAATTCTACGCAAACTTTTGGATATATCGCTTCACATGTGTCATCGATTGAACATTCTACGCAAGAGAGGTGCACATCGGACTTTAAAAACTAAATCTGGCAACAAGGGGGACGCCACTTCAAACATGAAGTGAAAGCATATATATAGACAGGACGCCACTATAAACGCAATATGTAACGTATATTATTGACGCCACATTGATGTTATGATGAAAGGAGGTCATATTGTATAGGAAATGGGAACTCTGTGAATATTGCGTGGAATGGAATTTCTGTGTGAAATCTGAAGAGCCCATGAGAAATTATGTAATATACTTCGATCAGATCTCAAGTATACGCGTTCCTTCCAGTAGACGCCAAAATGAACATCTTTGTAAGGACGTCAAATTGATAGGGTGATTTATATATATATATATATATATATATATATATATATATATATATATAAATCACCCTATCAATTTGACGTCCTTACAAAGATGTTCATTTTGGCGTCTACTGAAAGGAACGCGTATACTTGAGATCTGATCGAAGTATATTACATAATTTCTCATGGGCTCTTCAGATTTCACACAGAAATTCCATTTCACGCAATATTCACAGAGTTCCCATTTCCTATACAATATGACCTCCTTTCATCATAACATCAATGTGGCGTCAATAATATACGTTACATATTGCGTTTATAGTGGCGTCCTATCTATATATATGCTTTCACTTCATGTTTGAAGTGGCGTCCCCCTTGTTGCCAGATTTAGTTTTTAAAGTCCGATAAGCACCTCTCTTGCGTAGAATGTTCTATCGATGACACATGTGAAGCGATATATCCAAAAGTTTGCGTAGAATTACATTATTCCAGTTTTGAAATGGGTTGATACTCAAGACATCTTCATAGAGTAGTAATATGTCATTGATTGATAGAGAAGTCCTAGTTAATTCGGAAGATTTTGCGAAAAAATATGGATTTTTGATTGATAATTGCTATTTTCGAGTTCTGAAGTAAAATGTAATTGCCATGTCCGTGAACTGTTGGTAGATTCCATTAATGGAAGTATGTGAAGGATAATTTATCAGGAAGGACTTACGGATGTCATATGAATTGTGATAATAATTGCTCCATGGAAATGTGACAAAATTTTGGACTAAACTTGCATTTTGCTCAAATTTTTTTTATAAATGTGTGATAAGGGTCAGTTTGAATATAAATCTTAATTCTGGGAGCTGGAAACCTCCCCTCGTTAGGTTATCATATTGTAAAGAAAAGTACAGAGTATTTTTGCAATATCCTAAGAGCCGTGAGGCACACAAAAAAATCTCATAACTTCTTGGAAGAGTATTGAATTCTTCACAATCTTAGTTCAGATACTTTTCACTGAGAAACTATCATGTCTACATCCTCTCTTAATCAACACAAATGTCGGATCAAGACTCATTGAAGCTCATAGGTCGCAATTCAATGAGATCCATGAGCTGGTGACTCAAATGCTTGTGAAATCTTCAAAGTTAAGGCCTCCTTAAGCCAAGGTCCGTGAACTCGTGCTTATCGGGCTTTATGCATAATCTGGCTCTGGTAAGGAATACTTCCTACTAACCTTATCAAATACCCTATACTACTTGGCACATGTCTTAAAGTTCTTCCCTTGGATTCAGCTCTAGCGGATGAAATATCTGTCTACAATTATTATCATATTATCGACTTTCCTCTCAACATTCAAAATATTTAAACTAGTGTTGCTACCCTAATTCAAGTATGCGTTATCAGTTCAATCAATAATCGTCAATTTGAATTATTGAAATGCTGGGAAATCTTCCCTACAGGAACTTTTGGTTAGGAATGAAATTTGGATAGCAACAGTAATGGAGTTTCAGGCAACTAAATGAAACTTTATCTGTGTACTGAGTTATTATTTGTTGCTTTCATAAGATGTTTTATCTTGGTACTTTAATGATGAATACCAGTCTATCGAGTAGTCTTCATACATATCCCTATGAATATCTAAGAGAAAACTCACTTCACCATTATGAATCGATCCTGTTAGGTGGAAGATACAAAAAAGGAATTAGTGTATTAAGACCATGGAGGTGATCTTTTTTGGTCAAATTTGTGGTTCACGGCCGAAACGCCAGCTGAGACCAGAAGAGAATTTCAGAATATTTCGTTTTTTTAGGCGATCATCACGAAAGAATTTAAAATCACTAAATTTTATTCATTCGTTTCTGTAACATTGCAAATGTTTATCTTAGTTGCCATTGAAATTGTCTTATTTTATTGTCTGAAAATGCGTATCTACTTCTCTAATTGCAAGATCTATAGAGATTGACGGAAGGATATGATACATATTTCGGCAAAAATTGTTTCTAAGACTTCATCAAACTGCCCATAGAGGTGAGTGTGAAGTGTTGTTAATCAAGTAGTTTACATAGATCAGTCCCAGAGAAGTAATATTGGACAGATCAGTCCCAAAATAGTTATTCACGTATTAAGGTCAATAAGTACGGTTTACCGATTGAGAATAATTGTTTGGAGGCCGAGCCTTGGCGAGGTTTGCAAATATTGAGCGAAATCGGTCCTGTAATTATTGACAGTGATGCTTGAAAATTTTTTTGCACGTTTGGAAGACCTACCTCAAGTATGAATCCTAATATTCTCTTTCAAATTGAGTGATCACTCATAGCGCACTCGCTGTCAGCTGTCAAGTTTGACATTTTATTGTGAATATTCAATCATAAATAACGATAAATAAATTAATACTTTCTGTGGAAGTCCATAATTTTTCACTTACCGCTTTTGCTCATGGGCGGCAAGTCAGCATAACCATAGTAATCACAGTTTGCCGGTAAAATCAACATACCACCTTGAAAGGAGAGCCGGTAAACATATGAATACGCCCAATCGTGCAAATAGTGAATTTAGATAGATGTGTACAAGTAAGTAAAACTCCATGGTAACAAAAAGGGCCATAGAAATACCTTTTCCGTTATAATCGCCTACAAAATTGATTCATAGCAAATCGCACATAAACTTCTGAAGCAAAATTGTAACTGATGATAAATACAACAATTATGTGGGCATAAAATTAATCTACGACCAAAATTGTCCAAATATTCGACTCCTATCCTTCAAAGTTGCTGGGAGCATGTCGTTTATCAGTATTCATTCTTCATATCTTATATATCAATCTTAAGGCAAAAAGTTCAAGCGTTGAGAATGGATTTTGTTGAACTATGTACAACTACATTCTCTGATTAGTTTTTCCACAATGCAAATTGGTGAACGTATAATTTTGAAAGTCGGGAGTCTTCCATATCGTATATCCCTAAGAATTTCCTTCGCTGTTCGTGTTGCAATATGGTGCACAAAGTCAGATACTACTTATAATATGGAATAATGAACATTCAATAAGTATCGAAGTATTCCAAGTGAGTCTCTTTTAACTCACTTGTACAAAGTATAAATAAGTAGTATTGTTGAACCGCCAGAATCACATTTCGAGATTTTGATGGAAATTCTCGTTTTGAGCATCCCTAAATGCATTTGGACTATTTTCGGCTTGACTTCGGTACGTACGTATGAATGTATGTATCTATATAGTTGAATTTTGTATTTGAAACTGGTCCAAAGTCTAGTTTTGCAGCCTCTATTATGATTGCAATCGTCGGTACCGCAAATGCACTGTACTTGGAAGTTTTTTTGAATTTTCCTGAGGCATCTTAATGGTTATTTTCTATTTGATTACTAATTGGCTGTGCTGAAATTGCACAGTCTATTCGAGTTTCTTGTATTAATTCAAAGCAATCAGGCGTGGAGTATTGAAATTTCGTATCAAACACTTCTATAAAACCTAATTGTACACCTTGCATTATGACTGCAGTCGGATTAAACAGGAGTGCAGTTTACTAAGCACGTTTTCGAATTTTCATATAAATCCAGAACAATCAACCGTAAAATCTTGAAATTTTGTATCTAGAGAAATTGTAGCATTCGAATAATAACTTAATATTTTCAAAACAATCTATCAGCTGGAAGTAAGCTTTATCTTACAATCTTTCTCAAGTTTTCGCATAAATTCGAGACTTAGGCCGTAGAATGATGAAATTTGGTATTTGAGACTGCTTAAGCGTTCCATGGCCAGTTGCACCGCTGTCACTTAAATTTTAGGTGCCACCTAACTCAACAATATCGTATCAAAATTTGAAAATTGAATGTGGCATGAACATTGCTGTCCTCATTTCGATTCGACATTTTTTGTATAAGTGAAGTTTAAAATTTGAGTAAGAGCGGTACAACTGACCATTATTGAACTGTAGCATCTGAATGATTGAATTATCATCTCAAATTTTGGTTGGAGTCGATTTTGCCTAGAGTCAATATTAGTATCAACTGTCGATTATTGAGTCAAAAGATGTACAAGTAAGACATGTGGTGTTCACATTAGATTTTTTTCATGTTTTCGAGCAAAACGGTGTTATATCTTTCATCAAAGATTAAATATGGGATGCAAAATTGTTCAAAATGCTACCAGCCTAATTTTGCCACCACATAATATTATCCTTGTCTATTCTTCTCCTTTCCCTTCCGAACGGAGCAGGGGGTAGCACCTTGGTTTTTTCCTGAGACATTTGACCTCCACTATCAATTGGTACTAGTTTCAATCATAAGATCTAACAGAGAAGTTGACCCTTACAAAAATGAAAAATAGTAATCTTTTTCCGACACTTGAAGCAGGATTCTAGATTTATAAAGTCTGTCACCTCATTGACCACAATATTCTCGATTGATTCATATTATACAATTTGACCATAAGTTCGATCAGAGAGCTTGAGGTGCGGCCGGCTCCCCGACTTCAAGAAATGTTTTCACACAGTTGCGACAACAGAGTCAATGTTCATCTATCCACAAACTGAATAAGGGAAGCGATGATATGATAACTCGCACAAATTGAAATATGAGTTAGAATCTATGTATGTTATATGGAATCAGTTTGGGCATATCATTTCCAAACTACAGTTATTGTTGGAGACATTCAATATATAGCCCTTTGCAAAAACCGGGCACTTGAATAGTTAAAGCTCCCATTTGAAAAAAATTCAACTTGTACCTTGAACCAAATTGTGGCTTTTCACAGTAGCCCAAATTATCTTCTGGTGTACTCTGTTACCGACAGATTCAAGAAAAATAAAGCAACATTTTCGTTTCTTACACAAAGTTTTTCTAGTCTTATGTTGCCAGTGAATTCTAAATTGAACAAAAAGAAAAACTTAAATAATGCTTCCGCCAAGTCCCAACTTATATGTATGTTGTATATCAACTCTTTACATTTTTCAGCCATGATGGATGTGATATCCTGTAATAGATTATATTATTAGGAGCAAAAATTAGTTTTCATTCCCTTGTATATCACAAGCTTATATTAATCTTATAATGTATTACAGGAGATATGTAATGATGATAATTCATCCATCCATTCTAACTTTCTTTCGATCACACTAAGAGTGCAACTTTGTGACCATCAGGGACTTTAAAAACATGAATAATTTGAGATTCATCAATTTGGTCCTAGTGAAAGCAATGATGAACTTGCAACAAAAATGTTCCACTTGCTTTGTACAAACGATATAATTTGTTTTTCTACAACAATTATAAGACCACATCACGGATGAAATAGCGAGTTCTCACATTCTATAGTGATCCTATAGTTGGGGAGCCGACTGCACCTTATGTTCCCTAATCGAACTTACGGTCAAATTTTACATAAATCAATCAAAAATATAGTGGTCAACTGGGTGACAGACTTTTTGAATCTGGAATCTTGTCCTAAGCGTCAGAAAAAGGCTACTTCCGGTCAATTTTCGTCAGAGTCAACTTCTCTTAAAGAACTTATAATTAAAACTGGTACTTGTTAGTAGCGAAGGTCGGATACTCCGAGAAAAAAACAAGATATCACCCTCTGCCCTGTCGTTCAGAACTTCCCTTATGATTGTTGTGCTTTTCCCTCTGTTTTGAATAGAACAGAGGTAGTATCCTGGTTTTGTCCTAAAGTACTTGACCTCTGCAATCGATTGATACTAGTTTTAGATTAACCACGAACTTATTGACCGGATATGGCCTTTTTTCGATCCTTAGGACTGGATCCTGGATTTATAAAGGTGACATCCTAATGACTACTATATCTTCGATCAATTCATATACAATTCGGTCCTAAATCTGACTAGGAACGTTGAGGTGCGGTCGGCTTTTGAACTATTAGAAAGAGGTACATGAATTTGCTCACTTACTCCTCATACTTCAGTCAGTACTCAACTGTTTTTTCCCAATATTTAAAATTGACTGCTCAAATTTAAAGTTGATAAAGAATTATTTCTAAGCGAGAATAATTTCTGACATCAAGTAACTGTACTATAATACTTCAGTCTGCAATAAAATATTGGTAGGAATAATATGTTATGACATACATAAAAAGTGCAATTCCAAATTCAAGCCATACTCCCAACAAATTCCATGCCAGAAGCGCAAGCATCTGTTTCATTATCGATCGATGTTCTGCGACAGTGTTGTCAAGTTTCTGGACGCCAGTATGATAGCGAAATATATGAAGTGGGAATATACACGTATATTTTTGACGCCACTAAAAATTGGAGCGGAATTTTTCGGAACTAAAAATATACGGAAATTTACATTTCCCTATCATTTTGGCGTCAAAATGAAATTTTGAATTCAGCCTCTAGAGGTCGGGAACAAGCCAGGAAAAAATTTTGAAGCAATTCTAAAGTGGCGTCCGATATACGGACTCCAATTTACAATGGACGCCAGATTAAATGCAAACGCGCAATATTAGGACGCCAAAATGATATGAGGATTTATATATATATATATATATATATATATATATATATATATATATATATGTATATATATATATATATATATATATATATATATATATATATATATATATATATATATATATATATATATATATATATATATATATATATATATATATATAAATCCTCATATCATTTTGGCGTCCTAATATTGCGCGTTTGCATTTAATCTGGCGTCCATTGTAAATCGGAGTCCGTATATCGGACGCCACTTTAGAATTGCTTCAAAATTTTTTCCTGGCTTGTTCCCGACCTCTAGAGGCTAAATTCAAAATTTCATTTTGACGCCAAAATGATAGGGAAATGAAAATTTTCGTATATTTTTAGTTCCGAAAAATTCCGCTCCAATTTTTAGTGGCGTCAAAAATATACGTGTATATTCCCACTTCATATATTTCGCCATCATACTGGCGTCCAGAAACTTGACAACACTGTCGCAGAACATCGATCGATAATGAAACAGATGCTTGCGCTTCTGACATGGAATTTGTTGGGAGTATGGCTTGAATTTGGAATTGCATTTCTTATGTATGTCATAACATAATATTTCTACCAATATTTTATTGCAGACTGAAGTATTATAGTACAGTTACTTGATGTCAGGAATTATTCTTGCTTAGAAGTAATTCTTTATCAACTTAAAATTTGAGCAGTCAATTTGAAATATTAGGAAAAAACTGTTGAGTACTGACTCAAGTATGAGGAGTAAGTGAGCAAATTCATGTACCTCTTTCTAATAGTTCAAGAGCCGACCGCACCTTAACGTTCCTAGTCAGATTTAGGGCCGAATTGTATATGAATTGATCGAAGATATAGTAGTCATTAGGATGTCACCTTTATAAATCCAGGATCTAGTCCCAAGGATCGAAAACAGGCCATATCCGGTCAATAAGTTCGTGGTAAATCTGAAACTAGTATCAATCGATTGCAGAGATCAAGTACTTTAGGACAAAACCAGGATACTACCTCTGTTCTATTCAAAACAGAGGAAAAAGCACAACAATCATAAGGGAAGTTCAAAACGACAGGTCAGAGGGTGATACCTTGGTTTTTTCTCGGAGTATCCGACCTTCGCTACTAACAAGTACCAGTTTTAATTATAAGTTCTATCAGAGAAGTTGACTCTGACGAAAATTGACCGGAAGTAGCCTCTTTCTGACGCTTAGGACAAGATTTCAGATTTAAAAAGTCTGTCACCCAATTGACCACTATATTTTTGATTGATTCATATAAAATTTGACTGTAAGTTCGATTAGGGAATATAAGGTGCGGTCGGCTCCTCAACTATAGGATCACTATAGAATGTGAGAACTTGCTATTTTATCCGTGATGTGGTCTTATAATTGTTGTAGAAGAACAAATTATATCGTTTGTACAAATCAAGTGGAACATTTTTGTTGCAAGTTCATCATGGCTGTTACTAGGACCAAATTGATGAATCTCAAATTATTCATGTTTTTGAAGTCCCTGATGGTCACAAAATTGCACTCTCAGTGTGATCGAGAAAAAGTTAGAATGGATGGATGAATTATCATTATTACATATCTCCTGTAATACATTATAAGATTAACATAAGCTTGTGATATACAAGGGAATGAAAACTAATTTTTGCTCCTAATAATATAATCTATTACAGGATATCACATCCATCATGGCTGAAAAATGTAAAGAGTTGGTGTACAACATACATATAAGTTGGGACTTGGCGAAAACATCATTTGAGTTTTTTTTTTTGTTCAATTTAGAATTCTCTGGCAACATAAAACCGGAACAATTTCGTGTAAGAAACAAAAATGTTGCTTTATTTTTCTTGAATCTGTCGGTAACAGAGTACACCAGAAGATAATTTCAGGTACTGTGGAAAGCCACAATTTGGTTCAAGGTACTAGTTGAATTTTTTCTAATGAGAGTTTTAACTATTCGAGTGCCCGGTTTTTGCAAAGGGCTATATATTGAATGTATTCAACAATACCTGTAGTTTGGAGATGATATGCTCAAACTGATTCCATATAACATACATCCATTCTATCTCATATTTCAATTTGTGCGATTTATCATATCATCGCTTCTCTTATTCAGTTTGTGGATAGATGAACATTGACTCTGTTGTCGCAACTGTGTGAAAACATTTCTTGAAGTCGGGGAGCCGGCCGCACCTCAAGTTCCCTGATCGAACTTACGGTCAAATTGAAAAATATGAATCAATCGAGAATATTGTGGTCAATGGGGTAACAGACTTTATAAATCTAGAATTCTGCTTCAAGTGTCGGAAAAAGGTTACTATTGTTCATTTTTGTTAGGATCAACTTTCTTGTTAGATCTTATGATTGAAACTAGTACCAACTGATAGTGAAGGTCAAATGCCTTAGGAAAAAACCATGGTGCTACCCCCTGCTCCGTTCGGAAGGAAAAGGAGAAGAATAGACAAGGATAATATTATGTGGTGGCAAAATTAGGCTGGTAGCATTTTGAACAATTTTGCATTCCATATTTAATCTCTGATGAAAGATATAACACTGTTTTGCTCGAAAACATGAAAAAAATCTAATGTGAACACCACATGTGTTACTTGTACACCTTTTGACTCAATAATTAACAGTTGATACTAATATTGACTCTAGGCAAAATCGACTCCAACCAAAATTTGAGATAATAATTCAATCATTCAGATGCTACAATTCAATAATGGTCAGTTGTACCGCTCTAACTCAAATTTTAAACTTCACTTATAAAAAAAAATGTCGAATCGAAATAAGGACAACAATGTTCATGTCACATTCAATTTTCAAATTTTGATACGATATTTTTGAGTTAGGTGGCACCTAAAATTTAAGTGACAGTGGTGCAACTGGCCATGGAACGCTTTAGCAGTCTCAAATACCAAATTTCATCATTCTACGGCCTAAGTCTTGAATTTATGCGAAAACTTGAGAAAGATTGTCAGATAAAGCTTACTTCCAGCTAATAGATTGTTATGAAAATATTAAATTATTATTCGAATGCTACAATTTCTTTTGATACAAAATTTCAAGATTCTACGGCTGATTGTTCTGGATTTATATGAAAATTCGAAAACGTGCTTAGTAAACTGCACTCCTGTTTCATCCGACTGCAGTCATAATGCAAGGTGTACAATTAGGTTTTATAGAAGTGTTTGATATGAAATTTCAATACTCCACGCCTGATTGTTTTGAATTAATACAAGAAACTCGAATAGACTGTGCAATTTCAGCACAGCCAATTAATATTAAAATAGAAAATAATCATTAAGATGCCTCAGGAAAATTCAAAAAAAATTTCAAGTACAGTGCATTTGCGGTACAGACGATTGCAACCATAATAGAGGCTGCAAAACTAGACTTTGGACCAGTCTCAAATACAAAATTCAACTATATAGATACATACATTCATACGTACGTACCGAAGTCAGGCCGAAAATAGTCAAAATGCATTTAGGGATGCTCAAAACAAGAATTTCCATCAAAATCTCGAAATGTGATTCTGGCGGTTCAACAATACTAATTATTTATACTTTGTACAAGAGAGTTAAAAGAAATTCACTTGGATTACTTCGATACTTATTGAATGTTCATTATTTCATATTATAAGTAGTATCTGACTTTGTGCACCATATTGCAACACGAACAGCGAAGGAAATTCTTAGGGATATACGATATGGAAGACTCCCGACTTTCAAAATTATACGTTTACCAATTTGCATTGTGGAAAAACTAATCAGAGAATATAGTTGTACATAGTTCAACAAAATCCATTCTCAACGCTTGAACTTTTTACCTATAGATTGATATATAAGATATGAAGAATGAATACTGATATACGACATGCTCCCAGCAATTTTGAGGAATAGGAGTCAAATATTTGGACAATTTTGGTCGTAGAATAATTTTATGCCCACATAATTGTTGTATTTATCATCAGTTACAGTTTTGCTTCAGAAGTTCATGTGCGATGTGCTATAAATCAATTTTGTAGGCGATTATAACGGAAAAGGTATTTCTATGGCCCTTTTTGTTACCATGGAGTTTCACTTACTTGTACACATCTATCTAAATTCACTATTTGCACGATTGGGCGTATTCATATGTTTACCGGCTCTCCATTCAAGGTGGTATGTTGATTTTACCGGCAAACTGTGATTACTATGGTTATGCTGACTTACCGTCCATGAGCAAAAGCGGTAAGTGAAAAACTGTGGACTTCCACAGGAAGTATAAATTTATTTATCATTATTTATGATTGAATATTCACAATAAAATGACAAACCTGACAGCTGACAGCGAGTGCGCTATGAGTGGTTACTCAATTTGAAAGAGAATATTAGGATTCATATTTGGGGTAGGTCTTCCAATCGTGCAAAAAACTTTTTTAGCATCACTGTTAATAATTACAGGACCGATTTCGCTCAATATTTGCAAACCTCGCCAAGGCTCGGCCTCCAAATCATTATTCTCAATCGGTAAACCGTACTTACTGACCTTAATTTTCGAATAACTATTTTGGGACTGATCTGTCCGATATTACTTTTTTGGGACTGATCTATGAGAACTACTTGATTAACACTTCACAACCACCTCTATGGGCAGTTTGATGAAGTCTTAGAAACAATTTTCGCCGAAATATGTATCATATCCTTCCGTCAATCTCTATAGATCTTGCAATTAGAGAAGTAGATACGCATTTTCAGACAATAAAATAAGACAATTTCAATGGCAACTAAGATAAACATTTGCAATGTTTCAGAAACGAATGAATAAAATCTAGTGATTTTAAATTCTTTCGGGATGATCGCCTAAAAAAACGAAATATTCTGATACTCTCTTCTGGTCTCAGCTGGCGTTTCGGCCGTGAACCACAAATTCGACCAAAAAAGATCACCTCCATGGTCTTGATACACTAATTCCTTTTTTGTATCTTCCATATAATTCCTATTTTGTATATTCCATCTAACAGGATCAATTCATAATGGTGAAGTGAGTTTTTTCTCAGGTATTCATAAGGATATGTATGAAGACTACTCGATAGACTGGTATTTATTATTGAAGTACTAAGATGAGGCATCTTATGAAAGCAACAAAAAATAACTCAGTACACAGATAAAGTTTCATTTAGTTACCTGTAACTCCATTACTGTTGCTATCCAAATTTCATTCCCAACCAAAAGTTTCTGTAGGGAAGATTTCCCAGCATTTCAATAATTTAAATTGACGATTATTGATTGAACTGATAACGCATACTTGAATTAGGGTAGCAACACTAGTTTAAATATTTTGAATGTTGAGAGAAAAGTCGGTAATATGATAATAATTGTAGACAAATATTTTATCCGCTAGAGCTAAATCCAAGGGAAGAACTCTAAGACATGTACCAAGTAGTATAGAGTATTTGATAAGGTGAGTAGGAAGTATTCCTTACCAGAGCCAGATTATGCATGAAGCCCGATAGGCATGGGTTCACAGACCTTGGCTTAAGGAGGCCTTAACTTTGAGGATTTCACAAGCATTTGAGTCACCAGCTCATGGATCTCATTGAATTACGACCTATGAGCTTCAATAAGTCTTGATCCGGCATTTGTGTTGATTAAGAGAGGACGTAGACATGATAATTCCACAGTGAAAAGTATCTGAACTAAGATTGTAAAGAATTCAATACTCTTCCAAGAAGTTATGAGATTTTTTTGTGTGCCTTACGGCTCTTAGGATAATGCAAAAATACTCTGCACTTTTTCTTTACAATTTAATGACCTATTGAGGGAAGGTTTCCAGCTCCTAGAATTATGATTTATATTCACACTGATCCTCATCACACATTTATAGAAAAATCTTGAGCAAAATGCAAGTTTAGACCAAAATTTTGTCACATTTCCATAGAGCAATTATTATCACAATTTATATGACATCCGTAAGTCCTTCCTGATAAATTATCTTACACATACTTCCATTCATGGAATCTACTAACAGTTCACGGACATGGCAAATACATTTTACTTCAGAACCCGAAAATAGCAATTATCAATCAAAAATCCATATTTTTTCGCAGAATCTTTCAATTTACTATGAGTTCTCTATCAACCAATAACAAATTACTACTCTATGAAGATGTCTTAAGTATCAACCCATTTCAAAACTTGAATAATGTAATTCTACGCAAACCTTTGAATATATCGCTCCACATGTGTCATCGATAGAACATTCTACGCAAGAGAGGTGCTTATCGGACTGTAAAAACTAAATCTGGCAACAAGGGGGACGCCACTTCAAACATGAAGTGAAAGCATATATATAGATAGGACGCCACTATAAACGCAATATGTAACGTATATTATTGACGCCACATTGATGTTATGATGAAAGGAGGTCATATTGTATAGAAAATGGAAACTCTGTTAATATTGCGTGAAATGGAATTTCTGTGCGGAATCTGAAGAGCCCATGAGAAATTATGTAATATACTTCGATCAGATCTCAACTATACGCGTTCCTTTCAGTAGACGCCAAAATGAACATCTTTGTAAGGACGTCAAATTGATAGGGTGATTTATATATATATATATATATATATATATATATATATATATATATATATATATATATATATATATATATATATATATATACATCACGCTATCTATCGTGCGTCCTTTCATAATCAAAGCATCGGGCGTCCACCAGATCTACTGCGTATATTGAAATTTTTGTTCGTGTATATACGGTTTTTCGTAGCGTAGAATTCAGCTATCACTTTTATACACTAGCTCATTCCAATCACAACTTTCATTTTAATATCTGTTCAGCTCCCTTTTACAGAGAAGTTATCCAACGTCCTCCTATATACTGCAAGTTTCATTTCATGCACTAATTGCATTACATGTGACGTCCGACAGTGTTGCCTGTTTCTAGTCTTGGATATCATATATCATGACTGCCAGTTCAGTTGAAGATAGACAGAAGCGGTATAAACTGAATGTGCAGGTTATCGATAAATGAGAGAATCAAGTTATGCTATCAGGAAGTTTTTTGATATATAAGCTGACTGAATTCATATGAATTTGAAAATAATTTTCTATTTCCTTAAAAATTATGAAAACTACTTAAATTCAGATAATACTTTTCGTATCTTTTATGCTTGGCTCAAAAAATACTAGAATTCACGTCTACAATGAGTATAATTCAACTAATCAATAACAACCCAAAATTGCATTGCAATGAATGATTTAAAATCACTTATAATTTTTTTTTTTTTTGTAAAAAGTAAAAGAAGATTCAATAATCTCCTTCTTTCTAAACTGTGTGTTTTTTGGCAACTACTCCGTAGAATCAGTGCTTCAATGAAACTAAAATACATCTATATCATATGACTCTTATGCCCAGTTTCACCACCGTCACTTAACTTTAAGTAGAGTTTAATATCTATGGCAACTATTGTATTGACAATTGTTACTATGGTTATTATCCCTCCCTCAAAGTTAGGTGACGGTGGTGCAACTGACTATTAGGGCAAGTATTTCAGTCTTCGGTTTATCTTAAACGTAGCTTAGTTTTCGGAGTGATGATTGTTAGAACAATTATTACTAAAGTGATTAAGCTTTGCTTAAGATAAACCTAAGACTGAAATACCGACCCTTAGAGCCGATATTTCAGTCCTCGGTTTAACTTAAGCGGAGCTTAATTACCTCAGTAACAATTGTTCTAACAATCATCACTATGGAAATTAAGCTACGTTTAAAGTAAACCTTGGACTGAAATACTGGACTGAACAAATTTTTGAGCCCGACTGTGTAATTATGAGAGATTCTCTTTTATATGTGACAATTCCTTTCTCTAATACTGTTTTGGAGTTTGTTTATTCTATAATAAAAAATCTGACGTGGACATCACGTGACTTACTTGTATATCATTGGATATATAATCAAACACAAAATCTCATCGTACCACGGCCAATTGTTTTGGATTTATCCAAGAGAATTAAAAAATCTGTCAAGTAAAGTGCGCTTTCAGCATAGTCGGTTGCTATGGAAACAATAGATCATCATCCTTATGCTACAATATTGATAAATACTGATTTCCAAGATTCTACGGCTGACAGTTCTGAATTTATGCGCAAAATTGAAAAAGTGCACTTCCGGTTCAGTCTATTGTTATGAAAATAGTAGGCAATCATTCAGGTGCTACATCAGACTGAAATACCAAATTTCAATACTCTATACTCTACAGCCTATCAGACTCTCAAGTGAAGTGCACTTCCGGCTCAGCCGATGTCATTGAAAATAGGATATGAGTACTTAAATGGTACTATCGTCTTAAATACTGAATTTTAACATTTTATGTTCAATTGTTCCATATTTATGCGGAAAATTAAAAAAAATGGAGTAAAGTGCATTTCCGGTACAGATGATTCTAATCATGATGCGAGGTGCATAACTAAATGTTACAGAAGTGCTTAATACAAAATTTCAGTATTCTACAATTAATTGTTTGAATTTATTAGGAAAATTCGAAAATTCTGTTGTATAAAGTGCACTTCCGGCTAAGCTAAAAGATATCCACTCCGATCGTACAGCAATTTCAAATATTGAATATCAGTATCCTACGGCTAATCATTCCAGATTTATGCGGAAACTCCAAGAAAAGGGCACTTCCGGTACAGATGATTGCAACCATAATGCGCAAGACCCTATACCAATCTTGAATACGGAATTTCAGAAGGGTTTTGAGATTGGCGAGTTACGCACATACATTCGTAGCGACATCAAGCCAAAAATAGTCAAAATTGAGTCAGAAATGCTCAAAACGGATATATCCATCAGAATCTGGATATTTGAATTTTATCGGTATCACAATACTTCCTTGTACTTTGTACAGTTGAGCAAAAATTATGTTGGGACAGATGACATTTCAATACGTCGTTTAGAATAATTCCGTTTGCCGTTTTGAATCATTTAATCATTATTTTCGACGAATCATAAGCTGTCAATTTAGTTACCATGGTTACTTCCTGACAATTCAGGTATTCATTCCTAGCTTGGCGTTTGACTTTTTATAATTTTGAAAATATCTTCTGAAATATTGCTGAGTTTCAAAAATCTTGTTAGAGGAAGTATAGTCTACAAAGAATTTGGAATAGCACATTTCACTCTCGCGAACCGTAGTCATCGCCTTCGTCTCACATTACAAACTTGTTGCAGAATATATTATTATTATATACTGAGTATTTATATAAATATTACCAATATATTCCAACGAAAAGTATAATATATTCATGTTTTTGTCTCGTTCATGGAACTAGACATAGGGTAATTTTTACTACTCAGTTTGTAATTTATTTATTCCTTCAAACATTTTATTTCAGATATTATTTCGAAGATGATCCACTTATAGTACTTTTCATTTCCCCGGCCTGTATATAATATGGAAAGTATTGTAATTGTGTTTTTTTGACAGTTCAAGATTTTGATAAATCCTTACGTTTTCGATCTGTCTGAAAACACGATAATTTTAGAATGCGTAAGAATTTCTGACTAAAATTTTATATTCAATCTTTTTAATAAAAAGCCAGGTTTCAGTTCGTAAATGAGCTTTTTTCAACCAGTGGTACCAAAACTTTATTGATGCGTTTATTTTATGGACAGTGGCATTTATCATGGAATGTGAAAAAAACATCAAATTGATCCCTAAATAATTTGGCGTAGCACTTACCCAAAACATTCTTCAAAATTGATAGTAGCTCATTTGTTGATATTAAAATTTACTTCATTAGAAAATTCGTTATATTTTTCTGAAGTAAAGAAATAATTAGAATCAAAATGTGAAATTAGAATTATTTTCATATATATTTGGATATCCCATACAAACGTTCGTCAATTGTTGTTCCAAAATAAGTCATTTGGTTTTATCGTGTTTGGTATCGAATTGTAGCTCCTGCGGAAATAATCCCAGTAAGAGTGTCAAAAATAATATTTAAATGATTGTCAATTATTTTCCAAAAGTTATTCAAATGATGTCTAGTTTGGTATCAGTTTTGAGCTTCCAGTCAGAAATTCTCACGCATTCTAAAGCTATCGTGTTTTCAGATAGACCGACAGACAGATCAACCGACTTTTCTTTAAATTTAGTTTTTTTGGTTCAGCAGGGTCCAAAACGTGAGGATTCATCAAAATCTCGAACTGTCAAAAGAAACACGATCACAATACTTTTCATATTATATATAGGCCGGAGAAATAAAAAGTAAACTATATGTGGATCATCTTCGAAATTATATCTGAAATAAAATGTATGAAGGATTGAATCAAATACAAACTAAGCAATAGAAATAACCATATGTCCAGTTCCATGAACAAGACAAAAAGATAAGCCTGAAAGAAATCCAAAGTAAATCAATTTCTCGATTGTTGATTGTTTTTTTGCATTTTAACCAGATAATACCAATTTTGGGATCAACTAAAGCAACTGGACATAGAACATATGGCTAGAGTAAAATGAAATAGTGATTTTATGTTTCATGTAACCGTCATCTGTCACTTTGACGACAGCTGTCACTTTGACAACGACAGCTGTCAGTTTGACAACGACAGCTGTCACTTTGAAATATGCATTTAATGGATATGATACTCTGAATTCATGATATAGCTAAGAAACTAGCCATCTAATTTATGGTCGAGGAAGTACTGTGTGGCCACAGCAGATTTTTTATGAATTTACATTGTATAGTTTTACAAAATAAAAATCTTGACAAACGCGATCTATTCATTTTAAACCATTAATATTTGAAATCTCTTTTCTCTAAATATAATTATTTACTATCAATATTATATTTATTCACTTGATCATATTTTCAAATTTCTAACGTACATGATTCTAAAATATACATTTCAAATATTTACTTTTTCATAAGTGACTCACACAACTACGAAAACAAATACGCTGAAAACAAATCATGTATTTATAATAATAAGCATGATATATTGATTTTGGGTTTGAAAAAATTATGTTTTGTTCTATCTTGAAACTTGATTCATTCGTTTATCATTTACACCTGAATTAAATTCATAAATTTGATTACTTATGATATTTCAATTATAGGAGTTTCGCTGCACAAAATTATAATCTGGTATTGCAAGTTGAAAACATTGTTGCCACTTCTTCGGAGTTCGGGTTGTTGAAGCAATGAAAGTTGAATATACAGTTTTAATATACACTTAATTTTAATAGCGAACCTAGCGGAATTATGTCGAACTAAGCTCTCTGGATAACTTTCATAATAAAGTCTTCGAACGTCCATCCAAATTTTTCATTTTGGACTCTTACTCTTGAACTATCACTTTTCTTCATATAGGCACACGTAGAAATGTTTTTATGCTAACTTATCTTACATTTTATCTGAAAACCATTGAGTTTCGATAGTTGTACCAAGAGTTATTGGAGTTTTAAGGGTTTGTCATCCGACGTCCATATACGGGACGCACAATAACACCCGGACGTTCGATGTAATGTAAAACGCCAATACATGGACGCAGGGTTGATAGCGGGATGTATATATATATATATATATATATATATATATATATATATATATATATATATATATATATATATATATATATATATATATATATATATATATATATATATATATATATATATATATATATATATATATATATATATATATATATATATATATATATACATCACGCTATCCATCGTGCGTCCTTTCATAATCAAAGCATCGGGCGTCCACCAGATCTACTGCGTATATTGAAATTTTTGTTCGTGTATATACGGTTTTTCCGTGACGTAGAATTCAGCTATCACTTTTATACTCTATCTTATTTCAATCATAACTTTCATTTTAATATCTGTTCAGCTCCCTTTTACAAAGAAGTTATCCAACGTCCTCCTATATACTGCAAGTTTCATTTCATGCACACATGCGACGTCTGGCAGTGTTGCCAGTTTCTAATCTTGGATATCATGTATCATGACTGCCAGTTCAGTTGAAGATAAACAGAAGCGGTATGAACTGAATGTGCAGGTTATCGATAAATAAGAAAATCAAGTTATGCTATCAGAAAGTTTTTTGATATATAAGCTGACTAAATTCATATGAATTTGAAAATAATTTTCTATCACCTTAAAAATGACAAAAACTATTTAAATTCAAATAAAACTTTTCGTATCTTTTATGCTTGGCTCAAAAAATAATAGATTTCACGTCTACAATGAGTAAAATTGAACTATTAAATAACAACCTAAAATTGCATAGCAATGAATGGTTTAATAAAATCACTCATAATTTTTTTTTTTAGTAAAAAGTATAATAATATTTAATAGTTTTCTTCTTTCTAGACTGTGTGTTTTTTAGGAATTACTCCGTAGAATCAGTGCTTCAATGAAACTAAAATACGACTCTTATGCCCAGTTGCACCACCGTCACTTAACTTTAAATAGAGTTTAATATCTATGGCAACTATTGTATTGACAATTTGTTACTACGGTTATTATTCCTCCCTCAAAGTTAAGTGACGGTGGTGCAACTGGCCATTAGGGCCAGTATTTCAGTCCGTTTATCTTAAACGTAGCTTAGTTTCCGGAGTAATGATTGTTAGAAAAATTATTACTAAGGTGAATAAGCTTCGCTTAAGATAAACCCAAGACTGAAATACCGATCCGTAGAGCCGATATTTCAGTCCTCGGTTTAACTTAAGCGGAGTTTAATTACTTTAGTTTTCAATTGTTCTAACAATCATCACTATGGAAATTAAGCTACGTTTAAAGTAAACCATGGACTGAAATACTGGACCTTAGGATGGCCAAGCCATATAAACGAATTTTTGAACCCGACTGTAATTATGAGAGATTCTTTTTTATATGTGGAAATTCTTTTCTCTAGCACTGTTTTGGAGTTTGTTTATTCTATAATAAAAAATCTGACGTGGACATCACGTGACTTACTTGTATATCATTGGATATATATTCAAGCACAAAATCTCATCGTATCACGGCTAGTCGTTTTGGATTTATCCAAAAGAATTAAAAAATCTGTCAAGTAAAATGCGCTTTCAGCATAATCGGTTGCTATGGGAACAATAGGTCATCATTCTTATGCTACAATATTCCTAAATACTGATTTCCAAAATTACACGGTTAACAGTTCTGAATTTATGCGCAAAATTGAAAAATAAATTTCCACTGAATTGCATTTTCAGCTCAGTCTATAGTTATGAAAATAGTAGGCAATCATTCAGGTGCTACATCAGACTGAAATACCAAATTTCAGTACTCTACACTCTACAGCCTATCATAGTCTCAAGTAAAGTGCACTTCCGGCTCAGTCGATCTCAATGAAAATAGGATGAGTATTAAAACGGTACCATCGTCTTAAATACTGAATTCTAACATTTTATGTTTAATTGTCTCATATTTATGCAGAAAAATTTAAAAAAAATATGGAGTAAAGTGCATTTCCGGTACAAATGATTGCAACCATAATGCACAAGATCCTATACCAGTCTTGAATACGGAATTTCAGCAGGGTTTTGAGATTTGCGAGCTACGCACATACATAAGTACCGACATCAAGGCAAAAATAGTCAAAATGGATTCAGAAATGCTCAAAACGGATGTATCCATCAGAATATGGATATTTGAATTTTGTCGGTTTCACAATACTTCCTTGTACTTTGTACAGTTGGGCAAAAATTATCTTGGAACAGATGACATTTCAATATGTCGTTTAGAATTATTCCGTTCGCCGTTTTGAATCATTTAATCATCATTTTCGACGAATCATAAGCTGTCAATTTGGTTACCATGGTTACTTCCTAACAATTCAGGTATTTATTTCTGGCTTTGCGTTTGACTTTTCATAATTTTAAAAGTTTTTTCTGAGATATTGCTGAGTTTCAAAAATCTTGTTAGAGAAAGTATAGTCTACAAAGAATTTGGAATATCGTATTCTACACTCGCGAACCGTAGTCATCGCCTTCGTCTCACATTAAAAACTTGTTGCAGAATATATTATTATTATATACTAAATGATATTTTATTCGAACGAAAAGTATAATTTATTTATGTCATTGTCTTGTTCATGGAACTAGACATATGTTAATTTCTACTACTCAGTTTGCTTTTGATTTATTCCTTCTAACATTTTATTTCAGATATTATTCCGAAGATGATCCACTTATAGTACTTTTCATTTCCCCGGCCTGTATATAATATGGAAAGTATTGTAATTGTGCTTTTTTCACAGTTCGAGATTTTGATAAATCCTTACGTTTTGGACCTTTACTGAACCAAGAAACATAATTCAAAGAATAATCGGTTGATCTGTCTGTCGGTCTGTCTGGAAACACGATAACTTTAGAATGCGTAAGAATTGCTGACTGAAATTTTATATTCAAGCTTTTTATTGAAATGCTAGATTTGAGTTCGTAAATGAGCTTCTTTCAACCAGTGGTACCAAGACTTTATTGATGCGTTCATTTTATGAACAGTGGTATTTATCATGAATTGTGAAAAAAAATCAAATTGATCCCTGAATAATTTGGCGTAGCACTTACCCAAAACATTCATCAAAATTAACTGTGGCTCATTTGTTGATATTAAAATTTGCTTCATTATAAAATTCGTTATATTTTTCTGAAGCAAAAAAATAATTAGAATCAGAATGTGAAATTAGAATTATTTTCATATTATATATTTACATCCCATACAAATGTTCGCCAATTGTTGTTCCAGAAAAAATCATTTGGTTTAATCGTGTTTGGTATCAAATTGAAGCTCCTGCGGAAATAATTTCAGTAAGAGTGTCAAAAATGATATTTGAACGATTGTCAATTATTTTTCAAAAGTTATTCAAATGATGTCTAGTTTGGTATCAGTTTTGAGCTTTCAGTCAGGAATTCCTACGCATTCTAAAGTTATCGTGTCTTCAGACAGAGCGACAGACGAACTTAATTTAAAGAACAGTCGGTCGATCTGACCGACTATTCTTTAAATTAAGTTTTTTTGGTTCAGTAGGGTCCAAAACGTAAGGATTCATCAAAATCTCGAACTGTCAAAAGAAACACGATCACAATACTTTCCATATTATATACAGGCCGAGGAAATAAAAAATAAACTACATGTGGATCATCTTCGAAATTATATCTGAAATAAAATGTGTGAAGGAATAAATCAAATACAAACTGAGCAACAGAAATTACCATATGTCTAGTTCCATGAACAAGACAAAAAGATAAGCCTGAAAGAAATCCAAAATGAATCACTTTCTCGATTGGTAATTGTTTTTTTACATGTTAACCAGATAATACCAAATTTGGGATTAATTGAAGCAACTGGACATAGAACTTATGGCTAGAGTAAAATGTAATAGTAATTTCATGTAACCGTCATCTGTCGCTTTGACAACAACAGCTGTCACTTTGAAATATGCATTTAATTGATACGATACTCTGAATTCATGATACAGCAAAGAAACTAGGCATCTAATTTATGGCCGAGGAAGTACTGTGGTGGCCACAGCAGATTTTTTATGAATTTACATTGTATAGTTTTACAATATAAAAATCTTCACAAACATGATCTATTCATTTTAGACCATTATTACTTGAAATCTCTTTTCTCTAAATATTATTGTTTACCATCAATATTATATTTATTCACTTGATCATATCTTCAAACTTCCAACATACATGATTCTATAATATACATTCCAATATTTACTTTTTCATAAGTGACTCACACAACTACGAAAACAAATACGCTCAAAACAAATCATGTATGTATAATAATAAGCATAAGATATTGATTTTGAGTTTAAAAAAAATCATGTTTGGTTCTATCTTGGAACTTAATTCATTCGTATATCATTTACACCTAAATTTAATTCATAAATTTGATTACTTATAATGTTTCAATTATAGGAGTTTCGCCGCACAAAATTATAATCTGGCATTGCAAGTTGAAAACATTGTTGCCATTTCTTCGGAATTCGGGTTGTTGAAGCAATGGAAGTTGAATATACAGTTATAATATACACCTAATTTTGATAGCGAGCCTAGCGGAATTATGTCGAACTATGCGTTCTGAATAACTTTCATAATGAAGTCTTCAAACGTCCTTCTAAATTTTTTATTTTGGACTCTTACTCTTGAACTATCACTTTTCTTCATATAAGCACACGCAGAAATGTTTTCATGCTAACTTATCTAACATTCTATCTGAGAATCATTGAGTTTCGATAATTGTACCAAGAGTTATTAGAGTTTTGAGGGTTTGTCATCCGACGTCCATATACGGGACGCACAATAACACCCGGACGTTCGATGTAATGTAAAACGCCAATACATGGACGCAGGGTTGATAGCGGGATGTTTATATATATATATATATATATATATATATATATATATATATAAATCAGTTTTACTTTTACATGCAAAAAGATATAGGTACTTCGTTGCATGTTACTATTAATAAACATTGGCAAAGTAACTATTAGAAAGTTAAGCATTACTTTCAATACTTTTTATATAAAATGGTGTATCCAAAGCTTGTTTTCATATACATTCGTATGAAAAAGTATTTACATAATGTAAATACGGTCCTGCTGTCCAGCATTATAATTGCTGTTTATTATATGAAGTCGAATGTTCACTATCGCAGGTCAAAAAATGTTTCTCATCTCTTACAGACTAACCGCACGCGAACCTATGTCTTGACCATTGTTTTTAGACCTTCTTGGTATATTTTTAGTCTTTTTATTACCTCTCATAACAAGATGAATCGCAATTATAAAATTCCACAGGAATAGTGCTATTTTTTACGTACCCACCATTTGTTTTTTCACCAATATGAACATCAGTTTGAAATATTGATTTATTCAACTGGTATTATTATTAATAAATGACAAATATATTGAAAAACAGATTCTCAGTAAATATGTGTTATCGGTTATGCTTTTGAAGCTGAGTAAGGCTTTTTTGGTGAAATAGCTGTTTTTGTTTGTAAGTACGTAAATGCACAAGAAAGTGATTAAACGATATAATTTTCTCAGAAATCTTCCTGTAGAAAAGTTAGCGTAAATTGTTTCATGCGATCTTTCTAATTCTGAAGCACTTCCAAGTCCGCAAATACTGTGAACTACCGCGTAAAACAATGCTTTGCGCTCTTGATATGAAATATACAATTATGTATTTGGAATGAAAGATTCTGCTGGTTTTGGAGTAATAAAAAAAAAATCAATCGTACTTTTCAATATTTGCAGGATGATTAGAATGTAAAAAATAGTTATTTGTTTCATTAGTATAAAAAAAAAATACATAGCTTCGATACTTCGAAACGCGTGGTCCAAAAAATTTTACGAGTCCCAAAGAAGCATTTTTTGAGCGAATGAAACATAATATTCTTTCTCCCATCACCGAATTTGCAAATTTTGCTGAAACTATTCAAATTAGTACAACATAGCTTGATGACTTTTTCACTTCAAAATAATAATTGAAATTCTTCAGTATAAATATCTGAATGTATTTTTATTTTTTCATCTGGTTGAATCTTTATAATTTGTTTGATTAAACGATAAGTAAATGTTTTCAAAAAAATCTGACGTGAACATCACGTGACTTGTACATCAGTGGATATATATATATATATATATATATATATATATAATCAAAGCGGTAAATCTTTCGTGTAAAGTGTGTAATAGTACTGAGGTGAAGACACTAGCTTGTGGTACTCCTGCTTTTATATTATATAGATGTGTGATTTCGTCCTTAAACTTGATTTGAAAGTATCAATCGGTAAGATATAAGTAGAGTAGTATGTATATATTATTTGGAAAATATATTTTTTATTTGTATAACAAGCCTTCATGTCAGACTTTATCGAAAGCTTGTGAAATGTCAAGGAATGCTGCGGAACAATAACATTTTGTTTCGGATGCCTCATTACTGATAATGGTGCTAAAAACTTTGTGTATTCATTCTATTGTAGAGTGCTTTTATCTGAAACCGAATTAGTGGTCAGGGATGAAGTTTTTTGTTTAAGTAATGGGTTGATTTTTTACGTACTTGTACTAAGTACAAGAAAATATTGTTAGACCGACAAAATTCATCTATCGAGATTTTGATGGAAATATCCGTTTTGAGCATTCCTAAGTCCATTTTGACTATTTTCAGCTTGATGTCGGTATGTATGTTCGTGCGTTCGTAACTTGCAAATCTCAGAACTGATTAAACGAATAATGTTGAAATTATGTATTTAAGACTGGTATAGGATCTAGTTGTGCACCTCGCATTATGGTTACAATCGTCTGTACCGGAAATGCACTTCACTTGAACTTTTTCCGAATTTCTCTAATAAATCCAGAATGATCAACCGTAGAATGTTGAAATTCAGTATTTGAACTTGATGTTATATCAGAATGATTATTTGCTATTATTGTATGAACCGGTCAAGCCAGAAGTACACTTCACTTTTACAATTTAGTGCTTGAACTTGTTGTAGCATCAAAATATTTTTGTATCAATCGGCTGAGCCGGAAGTGCAGTTTATATGTATAACAGACATTCAGAATTTTCCGTATAAACCAATCAGTTTAATTGAAATGATAAGGTAGGCAATGATAATCTGTTGTCAATTTTTTTATCTTGCTTGACATTTTACATGTCAAAATATTATTAAAATTATATTAATTATAATCTGGAGTGACAGAAAACTTTATTGAATAAATTTGTGGATATATCAAATGACTTTGAGTGAGTAAAAAGTCTTGGGAATTCAGTCAATATGTTTTAATTTCTTTCCCACTTTACAGTTTCGGCTGTACCTCAGCCATCTTCAGAAGCGCTACAATTTGATTATTTTTTATCACTAATTATTTATGCTAATTTTATCGGAAATACTTACAAAAGAATTTATATTGTGAAAAATTAAAAATGTACATTGAAATTTGATGTCGAATAGCGGAAAAAAAAATATATTTTCTTTCCATTTGTCAAATGCCACAACCTGCATCTGTGGAAGACGTTGACCAAGTGCGAGTAAAAAATCGTGTGTGCACGCATTGTCAAAAAATTACAAATTATCACAAGTAGAATTGAGTTAGTTATAGTGTCAAACAATTAAAAATAGATGCAAGCTTGTGCATCACGCAAGGTGTCAAAGATATAAACAAAAATTAGGAAAGGTACCACAAGTATTAAAGAATATTGTTGTATATAGTGCTAAGTGCAATAGTATCTGTTTTTTCATTGATATTTTGTTTGTCTTGTTTTATATACAACATTTCTAATGTTTGTTCATATCTTTGACACCTTGCGTGATGCACAAGCTTGCATCTATTTTTAATTGTTTGACACTATAACTAACTCAATTCTACTTGTGATAATTTGTAATTTTTTGACAATGCGTGCACACACGATTTTTTACTCGCACTTGGTCAACGTCTTCCACAGATGCAGGTTGTGGCATTTGACAAATGGAAAAAAAAATATTTTTTTTTCCGCTATTTTATTAAACTCGACATCACATTTCAATGTACATTTTTAGTTTTTCACAATATAAATTCTTGTAAGTATTTCCGATAAAATTAGCATAAATAATTAGTGATAAAAAATGATCAAATTGTAGCGCTTCTGAAGATGGCTGAGGTACAGCCGAAACTGTAAAGTAGGAAAGAAATTAAAACATATTGACTGAATTCCCAAGACTTTTTACTCACTCAAATTCACTCATCCAGTCAGCTTCATCTATTTTATCTAATATCAAATGACGTTCACGTCAGATTTTTTTTAATAGTATTTTCTCGAAAACTTTTGATAATACGGGTAGATGGCTGATTGGTCTCTATGATAATGCTATGTTACATGATTTTCTCAGGTTTTGAAATAGGTATTATTTGTGCGACTTTCCACTGTATGGGAAAGTGGCTTAGTCTAAAATCACTGCGTCAAATATAAACGTGATGAGCTTCATGGTTTTGTGTGGGAGCTCTTTTAATATTATCCTCATAACCATGATGCTTTTTTCGCATGTATTTCGTTTTTAATTGCAGTTTCAATTTCGTTTACATATACATTCTTGATAGGAGGTTAGATGTCTCTAGGAGATCATGTATTTCTTGTTCTTCTTCTATTGTGGTTTGTCGTGAGAAGGATGTGTAGATTTTTTCGTAGTATGTTGCCAATTCTTCAGCCTTTTCTTTGTTGCTTCTAACCCAGGTTTTGTCTTGTTTTCCAAATGGGAGAGATGTTGGATTGTTTTGTTGTTTGGATGACTTTGTTATTTTCCATAAGAAAAATTCGGTTAATTGCTTTGCTGTGAGTTTTGACATTTATTCTTATCTATTGCAGTTATTCCATTCAGATACTATTATTTTCAAGTTTCTTGTAGCCTGACTAAGTCTAGATTTATCTAAAGGTGATCGTGTTTGGTGCCATATTTTTCGGAGTTTGCATTTATCTCTTATTTTTTGTTTGATATTATCGGAGTAGTTGGATGTGTATATGATATTTTTGTTGTTCATTAGAGTAGAGTTTCAGGCCGCGGTTTTTATTGTGTGATCAAGGTGTTCTATTGCTTGATTTATATCGTATGTGGTTTTCAGTGGTAGTCTCAGATTCGTCTTTTCTTTCATTATTTCCCTGAATAATTCCTAGTCAGTTAATTTATTGCATAACACCGGTTTTGAGGGTGTTGGATTACTCTTGTGCTTAGGCTTATAATTATTGTGGTATGATCTGAAGAAAGATCTAGACAAGTTTCTGCGTGTATATAACCTTGAGCAATGTTTCTTGTGATACAAAAATCCAGGAGGTCCGATATTTCGCTAGTATCTGTTGGCCAGTATGTTGGTTTATCTGTAGATGCGTATGCGAGGTTATTTTTGTTGATAGCTTTTAGAAGCTTGCGACCGTGTATAGTAATGAGTCGAGAACCCCAAGCCGTGTGTTTGGAATTGTAGTCACCTTCGGCGATGTATCTATTACCAAGTGACAAGTGTATTAAAAAATTCCTCAATGTCTTCCTGTCGGATATTGTATTTTGGTGGACAACAAATTGCAGAAAAGATAAGGGATCCTGTTCAATCTTCAACTATTATGCTAGTTGCTTGGAGGTGATTCATGCAGTATTCGGGTAGCTGATAGTGTTTGATTTTATTTTTTATTAGAATAGCGGTGCCTGCGTGTGTCATGTCATCTCGATGTCTTGTTTGATAATAGTGTATTGAAGAAAGATTGCTTTGTGAAATGTGTTTCTGATATGAGCATGATGTCTATTTGATGCATGTTGACGAATATTTTCATCTCTTGGCTATGCTGAACCAAGCCGTTGACTCTGAATATATTCGAAATAATTCTATTTAGCAATCGCTGGGAAATTTATTTTTAGTACTAGGGAAAAAAGTAAGATCTTGATACAATTGTAGGGGTGATGACAGCTTTCCACCAAATGCTGATATGCCGTCTGGTGGTCAGGCATTAAACTATATTCGCGCCGTTCAGTTCAATAATTATTTTCAACTCCCATCTCGTTCACTTCATACGTTCTTCAAAAACTAAAATTAACCCGTAACCATCAAGCGGTTTTAAGCAAAACTATATTGTAAAGTGGATTCAACCTTAAGTTGCAATTCTGTAAATCTATAATACTATAATTCTTATGAATTCATAAATCTGTAGATTATGAACAAAATCGCAATGATCTTGTCATCCTTGACATTAATCAACAGAATTCGATGCATTTTCATAAGTTTCTTATGGATTTATAGATCTATAAGACTCATGGATTTACACAGAATTGCAGCATTAATTTCCATATGGTCATATATGTAATGTTACTGGTTTTGAAAGCAATATTTAGTGGCTTTTTTGAGGTTACCTATATGAAATTTTATACTACAATAGTTCTTATTGGATTTGTTTCATTGATAAATACTTGACTTTTGACTATATTTTTGAATTATATAGCCTAATTGTTATACTGAAATTAGTCTTTCTCAATACTCTTCAAAATATGGGAATGAAACAAAGAAGTGTTAATCAAAATTGCTGTGTTTCTGAATGTCATTCCAAATTTAGTTGAATTGTGGATTTGAGTTTGCATAAATTGCCTAAAAAGGGAAAAAGGAAAGTTTTTGTAGTAAATTTTGGGAACAACGAACTAGTCGATAAACGAGCTGTGTGGATTAGAAAAATTTGTACAGGGAGAGCTGAAATGTTCATTACAAAAATGTCGTGGAAGTTCCCGTGAATGGAATTATGTTGAATCAATTTGAATAATTTATCAAAGTGTTTTGATCTCAAAGCAAGCCATGTTGTTTCAATCTTGACTAGAAAAATTTGCAAGTTTGGTGATTGACGAAAATATGTTATACTTCATTCGCATAAAAATATTGTAGGAATCATAATATTTCTAGATTCAGCTCCGCGTCATCTAGAAATTTTCTTTATTCGTCTCAAAAACATGGATTCTCTGTACTGGTTTAACGTATAGTTTATAATAATTATAATAATTAATTCATTTAATAGCACCCATTGATAGATAAATACAATCATATAACAAAAAAAAAAATAAAAAAATTTCCAGCAAGTATATTCACAATTAATGATGAAAATATAAATAAGTACACCCAAAATACTTACGTACTTCATGTTTCAATTTTTTTAGTGTATCAAATTGTCTTCCCTTCAGTCAAATCTTATTGAAAGTCTGCAAACTCAATAAACTGTTAATAGCACGAGCCTTATTTATTTTAGGAATTCTATTATTGTCTCTATTTCTAGTTTTATGACTGGGAGTAAATTTGCATGAAGCCATGAACCTAGCTTTGATAACATATGAAATTATTTTATTCAAAGAATTTTATATATAGATAGATATACTTGTCATATTAATTAAAGTTGAAACCAATTCACTGATGTATGGCCATCAGGTATTGAGTATACATTCATTTGAGGCACATGTACATTATGATGTTTTGTTACTAATACTATTATATTTATTATTTCTCCAAAAGATCGTCCATTTGTTCTGAATTCATCTAGAATAAAGATTATATTTCATTATAATGTAGTTGGAATCATTGTTACATGTGTGATATACTTGTTCAAAGAATTATAGTTCTTCTGATATCGAATATAATATTATAAATGCGAATGTGAGTTCGTTTGTTTGTTACGCTTTCACGCATAAACTACTCAATCGATCATCTTGAAATCTTGTACACATTCAATCGATTAATATAGGATATTTAATTTTGAAGTTAGACTTCATTTGGGACATGAAACGAAGAAGTGTATGAAAAAGAGACTACAGCACACCGGCAATCAAAGTGCTCACTGCATCCTCAGATTGCACGCGTTTCTAAACCAGATTACAAAGTTTCACTTCTACCGCGAATAAACTCACACTCGAATTTTTTAAAATTTAATTGTTTAAAATAATAATAAAATAGTTTCGATCATTTGTCGGGAATTTATATACAAGTTGTATTGATATATGATTTCTCTTATACTTCATTATGCCATTATGACTCACAAATATTCCAAAGAAAGGACTAAACATTCAATTCTGACAAATTAAATTTCGAAACTGACAGAAGTTAAAGCTTTGTTTACAGGTTACCGTGAACACGTTCAACCCATCATTGAGTCTTTGGTTGGTTGGTCACGTGATTAGTTATTCTAGCGCCTAATTGGCTTCTCTAAGTAACAAAATTTCAAGGTAACAATTTTACCGCTGAAAAAACGGAAAAAATTATGAATCAAATATAGGGACGAGTGGAGTAGTCACAAAAACATAGCTTTCCTCTTGTCTTTTATACAGAAATCATGATTATGAGACTCATGTCACAAATTATTAGGCACTTCTGAGCACTTGATGAGTTCTTCGTTTCATGAAAGAGTTCATTTGATTGTATTGTTACAGTAAAAATTAATCAGGGCCGTAGCTAGGGGTGGGCATTATACGGCAATGCCCTACCTTAAAGTACCACTGCCCTACCTCAAAGAATACTATCGACTATGATAATATATTAGTAAACTGTTTGTTCATAGTTTGATATGATTGAAAAAAAAAATAATATCAGCGTAGCGTAGCGACATCCAAGCAACTTCGAATTAATCAAGGAATTATATCACACTAGTTCTTCATTCTGTTCATAGATGACATTGAATTAAGTGAGTTGGTTGGAGGCTGTGTACGTATTGCAATCTATGCTTACGGGGTATTCCCAAACTTTAATAATATCTTTTTTGAGTAATTTAAGGGTTATAGCAAGTTGGTTGATAGTATAGTGTGAAGAACAGTATTTCGTGAGCTATGTGCAAATAGATTGATTTCGCAATGGATATACAAGATTTCTTTAGAAAAAACGGAAAATCGAAGAGAAAATTGACAAAAAAAAAACTCATTCTTCAAAATAGATACAAGGACAATGTAAAACTATTTCTAATCCTATAGAAAAAGATTTGGTGAAATATGATATTTCATTTCATTTATTCATTCGTTCAAAGGAATACAAAGTATAGGAACAAGTCAAAACAATTAGTATCAATTAGTTAAAATATAGTATGTTATATAAAATATAAAATATAGTTGTAATATTCCCTTACAGAATAATATGGATCTTTCTGCAAGTATATTTTGAGTTTTTTTTGAATTTTTCATATGGTAGGTTCCTTATATCTGCTGGTATATGATTATAAATTTTGATCATATCATTTTGGACTCCTTTCTGAACAACAGTTAATCTAGATTTTTCGGTTGTGAATTTATCTTTATTTCTTGTGTTGTAAGTATGGTCATTTATATTCCCACTGAACATATATTCATAGTTTTTAATAAATTTCCCACATTCAAATATATATAGAGATGGAATAGTTAAAATTTTATGCTTTTGAAACCAATTCTTACAATGATCTATATATCCAAGGTTGAAAATGATTCTAACGCATCTCTTTTGTATCCTAAAGATTATTTCTGAATGTTGAGAGCTGCCCCAAAAGATAATACCGTAAGTGAAATTGGACTGGATATAACCGTAATAGACATTTAGTAGTGTAGGTATGTCAACCAGTGTTTGCAAATACCTGAGTAGGTATACATACTTATTAATTTGGTTTGCCAGTATATTGATATTTCTTATCCATTTCATATCTTTTTGTAGGTGTAATCCTAGGAAAATTACATTATCCAATAGAGGACTGTTATTAAATTCATTTAGATTATTTAAGTTTAAAGCATTACTATAGCTCCCGAATTTAATGGCTTGTGTTTTCCCAATATTCAGTTTCATACTATTATTTTTGAACCAAATATGGAGATGTGATAATGCTTCATTAATAAAGATCTTTAATTCTGTCTCATTTTTAGATTTGCATAATAGAGCAGTATCATCATCAAAAAAAAGCAATTTATTGTTAGTGCAAGCTGGTAGATCGTTTATGTATAATATAAATAACAATGGTCCTAAACACCTCTTTCTGTAATTTTCCAGTCTGAAAAAATCTCTTTATTCTCATTCATTATTTTGACACGTTGTTGTCTATCCGTCAAGTATGATTTTATTAAATTTAGTGGAGTTCCTCTTATCCCATAAAGTTCTAATTTGTTCAAGAGATTATCTGTGAGGATGCTATCAAAAGCTTTACTCAGATCAAGAAGCAGTGCAACGATATGTTCCTTATTGTTCCATGCCTCCAAGATATAAGTAATAGCTTTATATAGTGACAAATTTATAGATTTATTTTTGACGAATCCATGTTGCTGTTCGCAGATTATTGAGAATTTTTCAATATAATCATACATATGACAATAAATGGCTCTCTCTAAAATTTTTGAAAATCCGCTTAGAAGGGAAATTGGGCGATAATTACCCATTACCTTCTTGTTGCCATTCTTATAAATAGGGCGAACAATTGTTCTCTTCAATAGATTTGGGAAAATTCCTTTAGAGAAAGACAAATTTATTATATAAGTGATGGGTTCAATAATATATTGTGCACTGATTTTGATGGCTCTATTGGGAATTTCATCCCAGCCAGTAGACATTGTAGACTTGAGAGATGATATGAAATTGAAGACTTCTTGTTCCGTCACTGGAGATAAAAATATTGAATTTAAGTTTTTTGGGATACTTCCACAAGGTTCCGTATCAGTCGGGCTTGAATTGCTACCCACATTGATAAAAAAGTTATTTAGTCCATTGGCTATGTCTTGGGGAATAGTGATAGGTTGTTCTATGTCAGCATTTTGCATAGATTTAATTTCACCAGTATTTTTTCTTTGTTTTGAGTTTGATAAGTTTTTGATAATTGACCATGAAGTTTTAATTTTATTTGTGGAATTGTTGATGGATGCACTGTAATATTGTTGCTTTGATTTGCTTATTTTTCATTTTAAAGATTTTGATACATAATTTAAATAATTCTTAATTGCTTTTTCATCAAGCTCTAGTTTTGATGCTGCCTTTAGTAAGAATAACAGATCAGACTTTTTCTTGTATAAATCATTAATTTCAGCTGTTATATAATGATGCTTTTGTTTTTTGTTATTAAATACTTTCTTGGATGGAAAACACAAGTTAAAGTGATATGAAAATGTCTCTAAGAACTGGGAAAAAGACTCATCTACATTCTCATTATTGATAACATCAGGCCAAATCTCCTTGGATAATAGATATAAAAATTGGCTGATATTTTGTTCTGAAAAATCTCTAATGTAATGGAATGTGTCATGGGTTATGAGTTCAATCTTGCGTATGTATAATATTTGAGTTGTATGGTCCGAGTAATTATTTTCAAAAACTTCATACTCACAACACAAGTTTTTATTGATTAAGAAATTATCCAAGCAAGTGGAAGATGTGGCTGTTATTCGCGTAGCCTCATTTATCATAATTTTCAAATCAAAATTTTCAGTTATATGTCTGAAGTTCAAAGTGTTATTATCATCTGTCAAGTTATCAATGTTGAAATCTCCACAGATGACAATTTTACTATTAGGATTTCTTTTGAAAATTGAATCTAATGCTTTGTTGAATAGATCAAAAAATATATCAATATTACCAGCTGGCGAACGTTATATACATACAATGATTATTTTTTCGACTATCAGTTCAATTGCACAACATTCAAAGTTTATTTCACAATTAAGTTGTTCTAAGTATGTAATTTTGCTATTGTAACGTTATTTCTTTCAATTTAGGGAGCAAAAGTTACTAAACACTACTATTTATTTTTATGATTCATTAAAATAATAAATCAGATAACGTACACTATTTTTAATAACTGATTCTAATTCAAACTAATCACCAGCAATCCACATTATGAGGTCACTGTGCTAAAAAATCAGTAATGCTCCTCGCTTAGTCAGCGAATATATACCGTCGGTCTCTCTCCACTACATGCTTCCCGCAAACGTTCAGGCTTTTCTAGAAAATGCTAGAAGGTGCCAGCAATTTTCTGGAAAACAAATATATTCGCTTCTATTTCTTGATGTAAAATATTTCCACAATAATTCTAAGCACCAGTGAAGCCGAAATGACTAATTTATAGATCTAAATTCGTTACACTGTCCTCTCCTTAGGACTGTTTCGTCCCGAAACGGTTCCTCACGAAGTCCTAAAGAGTCATGTCGGAATCTGAATTTGTCACCCTTGGTACATCGAGATGTTTTGTAGAAGTAGCAGTCGATGGTCCGTCCATTATTCGTGTGCTGTTTAGGGTTGTAGCTACAGACGATGATTTCTATTCCGGTAGACCGGAAGAGGGTTTCCAACATATTACTTACTACCCTCCAATCCAATTTATCTAGTCCCCAACCCAACATTACGTCATTGTCCAATAGTTGCTTCCGGAGGTCGAGCAGAGCATTCCACTTTGTGCGGTATGTCGGTTTCTGGTAGAAGCATGACTTAGTCACCATATAGTACAGGTATCATTTGTGCTTCGTGCAGATATCTTTTAGGTGTAGTGTTTTCCCGACTTATGGATGTTGGTTGGCCAGTTCTTCTAATCTTCCATAATTCTTCTCGAAAACGGACGCTATTCCTCGGGACATCTTCAACTCACTCGCCACACAGTGAGCCAGGAAATGGTTCAAAGGCACTGCGAACAGGTCTTGTTGTTCTTCTTTCGTCACGCCGTACCGCACTTTACGACCGTTGGAATAGTTGGCCATGAACTCTTCAAAGGTTAGTTCTTGCTCAACAATATGTCGAACTGTGGCTCCATGTCGGTCTTCATGGTTATCGCCGGCGAATAAGGCTAGCCGATTAAAGTGGACGACTCTCGGCTTTCCGTTTGGAGTTTTCCGTATCCGGTAGATGACGTCGTTAATTCTCTTCATCACTTCATATGGACCTTCTCAGCCCCGCTGAAGTTTTGGTGACAACTCTCGGTGCTTCACACCCAAATCCCCGGGATGATAACCACTTTTCTCGGCCTTGATGTCATAATTTTCTTTCATTCGATCGCTGGAATTTTGGACGTTTGAACGAACTCAGCCATGAATGTCGCCCATTCTTCTTCGAAGGTTGGTAACGTAGACTTCTTCTGCTGGATCTTCACCTGGTTTACTACCAAATATTAGGTCGTATGGCAAGCGCAACTCTCGTTCAAATAAGATGTTCGCAGGTATCTGCCCAGTTGTTTCGTGAATTGCTGAACGGTATGCTAACAGAAACAGATAAAGGTGTTGGTCCCAGTCTCGCTGATGGTCGGAGACAACCTTTGCCAGATATCGATTGGTTGTTCTGTTCATCCGTTCAACCATGCTGCTGTCGGACTGCGGATGGATGCAGTGGTCCTGGTTTTGTGGATTCTCAAGATTTTACAAATGTTTTGGAAGACGACCGACTCGAAATTTCTTCCCTGGTCCGAATGAAGTTCTCGAGGTACTCCAAATCGACAGATACATTCTTCCACCAAAACTTCGGCGACAGTGACAGCCTCCTGGTTGGGTAGAGCATACGCCTTCACCCATTTACTGAAGTAGTCCATCACAGCGATTATGTATTTATTTCTGTTGTTAGTTTCTGGAAACGGTCCGGCAACATCGATTGCAATGCGCTCGAAAGGACTTCCCACATTGTACTGACGCATTGGAGCTCTTCTTTTTCTCTGTGGCCCGTTACTACTCGCGCAGACCACGCATTTCCTATACCACTCTTTAACATCCTCCTTACAATTTATCCAGTAAAATCGCTGGCGCAATTTTTCCAATGTTTTACTGATTCCACCAGCTTCATTATGAATCCCTCCTAGTACTTCCGGTACTCTGTTTCTGGGGATTATCAACTGCGTCCTGCTCTCGTTTCCGTCCGTACTTTCAACGACGCGTTTCAGGAGGCCCGCTTCAACCACGATAGAATTCCACTGCGCCCAATACGATTTTACATTCCGAGAGTGTGGTGCAATATCTTTCCAAGCTGGTCTAACATTATTATTTTTCCGCTTCAGTACAATTTTTAAATCCGGATTATCATTCTCCTGGTCTTTGCGTAACTCTTTCGGTTGCCATCTCTCATCTACTACTGTTGTCCTCTTGACGGCAACAAGCTTTTTCTAAGCGACAACAGTGTTTGCAGTCTTCGTGCCACGGTCTTCTTGACAATGCGTCGGCATTGCGATGGCTGGTTCCTGGTCGATGTTCGATTACAAAGTCATACTGCTGCAGTCTTTCAATCCCCCTGGCCATTTGCCCTTCAGGATTCTTAAATTGGAGCAACCATTCCAAAGCAGCATGATCAGCTCTGATTAGAAACTTCCGGCCATACAAATACTTGTAGAAGTGTTCTACCGACTTTACGACTGCCAATAACTCCTTTCGGGTAGCGCAATAATTTATATCTGGTCTTGATAAAGTATTACTGAAATATGCTAATACTTTCTCTTGCCCATCTTGTACTTGAGAAAGGACGCCTCCAATTCCCACGTTACTAGCGTCTGTGTCCAGTATGAATCTTCCATTAGTCGAAGGATAGCTCAAGATTGGTGCGCTAGTTAGGAACTGTTTGAGTTGTTCAAAAGCTGCTTGACAGTCCATTTTCCAGGTGAATCTTCTGCCTTCCTCAGTAAGTCGTGTCAATGGCTTGGCTATATTGGCGAATCTGGGGACAAACCGTCGATGGTAAGTGCATAAACCAAGAAAGCTTCTTAATTCATGTTTGTCTCTTGGTACTAGCCATTCATTCACAGCCTTTATTTTGTCTGAGTCAACTGCAATTCCCTTTCCGGATACTACATGGCTCAGGTAACGGACCTTTTTATGAAAAAGATGACATTTCTTTGGACTGAGCTTAAGGTTGGCCATCTTCAATCTTCTAAACACCTCTTCTAGATTCTTCATGTGGTCCTCGAATGTTTTACCGACCACAATAATGTCGTCGAGGTACACCAAACAGGTTTTCCATGACAGGCCATATAACACGTTTTCTATCAATCTCTCGAATGTTGCAGGGGCATTGCAGAGCCCAAATGGCATAACAGTGAACTGCCAGAGCCCTGTGCCAATAATAAAGGCTGTCTTTTCTTTATCTTTGGGCTCCAAATCGATTTGCCAGTACCCTTTTTTCAGATCTAAAGTCGAGAAAATTCTTGATCCTGCCAATGTGTCCAGCGTGTCATCTATGCGAGGTAACGGGTAGCTATCCTTCTTCTTCACATTATTAAGTTGACGATAATCTACGCAGAATCGAGTAGATCCATATTTTTTCTCTACTAGTACAACTGGTGAAGCCCATGGGCTACTTGAAGGCTCAATAACCCCATAGGACTTCATTCCTTCAACTATCTTCTCAGCTTCTTCACTCTTTGCCAGTGGTAGTCTTCTTGCCGCTTGGCGAATAGTTGTTGCTTCTCCGGTGTCAATTCTGTGTCGGACTATATTAGTTCTTCCCTTGGATCCTTTGTCATGTTCAAAAACATCTTGATACCTTTTAATTAAATGTATCGCCTTGATCCTCTGGTCAGCTGTCAAGTCTTGGAAGGATATTGATATCTGGTTCAATAACTTGTTCGGAATTTTACACGATGTGCTATCCTTGACATTCCTAGTCATAGTTCGGACAATCGAAGACACTGACGAACATTCCCCCACTATTGTGCCTCGTTTAATTATGACGGGATAATAATTTATGTTCATCATTCGAACTGGTATTACTTTGTTAGTCTTGATTAATGATTTCCCCACTACAACTCCAGGGCCAGTTCGAGAATCATCATTTCTTGGTTCCAGCACGATAATAGTCCCTTCACAAAACTTTCCTTTAAGCTGTGCTTCTATCAAGACCTCACTGCGCACTGGTAATGTCACATCTTCGGTAATAAGTACCCGGGCTGCGCTGTCCTCTCCTGGATTTATTATTACTTCTTCTTCGTTGACTTTCAAAAGGCCGTTTTTCAGATCAAGCTTGAAACCGTGCTTTTTCATTATGTCCATGCCAAGTATAAGCTCATCTTCAATTTCAGCTGCCAGCACACGATGTTTAAAGAAAGTATTCTAATAGACACGGTCAAGTCTAATTCTCCAGATGTAGTAGCTAGTTCACCAGTTGCAGTACGTAGTCGCCAATGTGTTGGATATAACGATGCAGAGATTCCTTTTGCCAAATCAGGTCTTATTATTGTCTGCGTCGCACCCGTATCCAGCAGCATTCTATAGAGTCTTCCATTAATGAATCCATCCACGAGGATGCTGTAGGCTTGATGATACAGCGAGGCGACGTAACGGATGGATTGTAGGGCTACTGAATTACGGATCGACGATGGCCCCTTCGCATCAACCCGATTTAGTTTTCCAACTCTTCTTCCTCTGCTTCTTTGGTTTTGATTGCCGGCTTGATCTTCGGTTTCTTACACAGCCTCTGCGGATGGTCCAATTCTCCACAGCTCCAGCAGCGAAGTTGTCTTTTCCCTGCAGTAATTTTGGACTCGATACGCCACAACTTTTCTTCTAGGCGAGTTTCTAAATCTTCAATTCCATCATGTTTGTTAGCACTCATTTGTCTAGCTCTGGACTGTCCATGCGATGCTTGTTTTGCTGCTTCATACTCTAACTCTAACGCATACGATAATGCATCAATTAAAGACTTTGGACGAAATATCCGTAGTGCCTGCTGTATTTCGCTATCTCGAACCCCAAAAATGAATACTTGAGTGGCTAAGCCTTCCAAAACGCTATCGGAGGTGGTAGGGTGTGCGAGGTGAACTAAAGGAGCAAGGTCAGCTTCAAATTCTTGAAGAGTTTCTTGCGATTTCTGGCATCGGTTTCTCAGTTGCGTCTGATACACATGTTCGAGGTGCGCGTTGCCATAGCGCATCTCCAGCAGCTTGATCAGTTGATTATAGTCAGGGTGACTTCTTCTAATGTTTGAAGAACATTCATGGCTTCTCCCCGCAACGAAACGGTCAATGCTATGGCCTTATCTGCAGATGACAATCCAGACGCCTTCGCAACAGCTTCGAATTGTTTAAGGTAAATCGGCCACGACGTCTTCCCATCAAATTCTGGTGTTTTTATGTGGATCTTTGCCTTATTTTCTTCTTTTATTATTCTTACATTGCCTGCTTCACATGCAACAGATTCTGATATCGGTGATAAAGCCATCTTTGAGAAATTTTCTTCCAATTCCTGTATTTTCTTCTCATAATCTTCCCTTAAGTTCCTCAAATCCTCTTCTGCTTTTCTAGAACTCTCTTCCAATTTTTCTTCCATTCTTTGTTCCAAGGTTCTGGAATTTTCGATTAATTTATCTTCTAACGTTCTAGAATTTTCTAGCAACTCTTCTTTCAGTGTTCTACAATTTTCAGTTAACTTGTCTTCTAATGTTCTGGAATGTTCTGTAAATTTTTCGTCTAATGTTCTAGAATTTTCTGTAAAACTCTCTTCTAACATTTTAAAATTTTCTGTCAATTTTTCTTCTGATTTTTTAGAATTTTCCTCTAACTTTTCTTCTGATTTTCTTGAATGTTCTGTCAATTTTTTTTCTAATTTTCTAGAATTTTCCAGCAGCTCTTTTTTCATTCTCCCGAAATCGAATATGCCACACGAAACAAATTCATTGGGATTCTCACCAGCATTCTTCAAAGCTTGTCGGAGACGTTGTTGGAGGACGGTCTTGGTTCCTGTTGTCTCCAATTCTCAATCAATTTCAATTCACTCAATTTTACTGTCTTTAACGCCATTTCATATATTTGAATTCAAAACTTCACACTTGATCACCAATTGTAACGTTATTTCTTTTAATTCAGGGAGCAAAAGTTTTCAAAACACTACTATTTATTTTTATGATTTATTAAAATAATAAATTAGATAACTAAACTATTTTTAATAACTAATTCTGATTTAAACTAACGATTATTACACCATACTATATCCTAACTTTAATTATTTATGTCAATATTGATTTATTTTAAATAACACAATTTATTTCAAACACTAGCAATCCACATTATAAGGTCACTGTGCTAAAAAATCAATAATGCTCCTCGCTTAGTCAGCGAATATATACCGTCGGTCTCTCCCCACTACATTCTTCCCGCAAACGTCCAGGCTTTTCTAGAAAACGCTAGAAAGTGCCAGCAATTTTCTGGAAAACAAATATATTCGCTTCTATTTCTTGATGTGAAATATTTCCACAATAATTCTAAGCACCAGTAAAGCCGAAATGACTAATTTATAGATCTAAATTCGTTACACTATGGTATTCCTTCTGATATTGCTCAAATTGGAGAACCGATAAAGCAAGTCATTTTAAACACTTATCCAAAAGAAAATAATAGGGCCTTTGTAGCGGACTGGTTCAAGCGGTATAAATGGTTGCAGTATTCTGTCCAGAAAGATGCTGCGTTTCGCTATCCTTGTAAGCAATTTTTACCTCACGAAAGCAAACAAACCTCTTACACTTCCACAGGTTTCAGAAACTGGAAAAATGCCATTGATTCTAAAACTGGTCTTCCAAAACACGAAAATACCAACTCTCATACACAAGCCATGGCTATGTGGCAAGATAAATTATATAGAATATCAATAACTAGCAGTATTGAAGATTTGATACATGAAAAAGCATTACAATAAAATAGGTATTACGTGAAGTCTATTATTGAAGTAATACAATTTCTAATTGTAAACAAATTAGCATTGCGTGGAAATTATAGTTTAGAGAAAAAAAAAGAACAGGGCTTATTTCAGAACTTGTTTGAATTCACGAATTTGAAGGAGGCTCTCTGTCATATACCACAAAATGCAACATATCGTTCACCTGAAATTTAAAAACAATTAATCCAAGTAATGGCTCAAGCCGTACGATTTTCTATTGTTAAAGATATTCAGGAATCTGACGTGAACTGGTTCACTCTTATGGAAGATAGGACGAAGGATAAAAATAGCCCCGAAAATATTGCAATAGCAATACGTTACGTTAAAGATGCTATCGTCAATGAGTAGTTACTGACAATTATAACTACCGAAAATCGAAATAAAGCAAAAGAGAAAAGTCAAAAAATCAAATCGAATGGATGATTACGTGATGTATGGCCAGCGAGACAAAATATAGAAGACCAGAACGCTCAGACCCTTAAATCTGAGTATTTCGAAACGTTGGACATACTAATTTCTGAATTACAAAGAAGGTTCTCGGACAACAATGATCTTCTAAATTCTATAGCGAGTCTCGATGAGTTAGATGTAGACAAAATGGTACCTTTGCAAAACTTGGGTAAGCTCAAAAAAATTGACCATAGGATGCAGCACTGCTGTGTGCGAATCTACGTTTTCAACATTGACTGCAATCAGTAGGCCTCAGAGGCTGTCAATGGATCACGAAAGCATGGCAGGGATGGTGTTTCACGCCTTTGAAAAGAAAAGAACGAAGTCAATTGATCTACATGAAGTGCTTCGTATTTTTAATATGAAGAATCGAAGAATTCGATTATTTTAAGGAAGGACCTATTATTTAAATTTTCTTTTTTTATTCTGTTATTTTGAGTAATGCTTGTACCTATTATGAACCTCAATAAATGAAAAGCTATTGATGCTGCAGTTACTTTTTTGAAGTTCATTGCTAGCAATGATCAAAAACTACCTTGTGTACAAATAGTTAGGTATTATCTACCTAGTGAAAGAAAAAAAGGTAATCCTTGATCATTGGTGAATAAATAAATGTTTTGATTATCCCTCTCCCAACAATTGAAAATTGTCTCACACATGTACGACGATAATCGATTCACCAGATCAGTTCAAGTCAAATTTTTACTTGCGCCCTACCTGTAATTACCGCTGCCCTGTCTTAAATTCAACTCTGGCTACGGCCGAAAATATCACTTTTCTTCTTTTATATACTTGTAAATTATTATTATATTTACATTATACGAATGAAGGAGAAAAAAATTACTTCAAGTTTTGTGCCAATTATTATTTTTTTTTAATTAACATGGGAAATCAGTTTTTCCCTGGGTATTGCTCCCGTTATTATTGAAGACAAAAAGTTTCAAATGGATATAGTAAAGCAGAAATTTCTGCATCCGAATCAATGGAAAACAAATATTTTGGCAGCCTTATAACAGCAGAAATAGAATTTGAAAATTTACAGAATTACAGCTAATCGTATACGCCATGGAATCAGAAATAAGAGACGAACAAATGCATAATGTTTCATACAGTACCGGGAGAGATCACTTAAATGGAAGAATTTAGCGCTTAGCTACTACTATCAAACGGGACCTGCTGCACCTATTTTTCAATTCAATTTGAATCTTGAATCTTAGTTACTATTGAAAAAATTTGAACAAATGTCGATGTAAGTAAATAAGATTGTTTGTCCACGACTACCGTATAATATATACTTTATAAATGAGTTTTCTGAAGTAAAACGATAGTCATTTTTCACAGATTGAATAATAGCAGTGAATAATCATTATTCACTGGTGTAGAGTTCCTAGGGCACGCGGTATACAGGGTGTAACAGAAATAAGTACATTAATTTTAACCTGTAATGGAACTCGTCAAATACAATAATTTTTATTGATAGCTTTTTCCAGTAAATCCTTTGGATATAGAGTAAAAATTCATCAAAGTTTTGTCAAAAATTTCATAATGCGCCTATGGTTCAAACTGAATGTTTCTCATTTGATGGAGGAATTACAGCTGTCGATTGAAAGAAGTATTTTGTAATTTTGAGCCATCGTAGTCTTGTCAATCATTCATTTGAAACTTAAAAAATATTAGTATTTTGACCATACATTGATATTCGCTCACCTCGATGATTCTATTCTTGCATATGTTTTCAGAAAGACTAAATTTGTCTCTGTAATCAACAATTTGGTATTTTAGTCGTATTTATATGTCATTGTTAAGAGATTTGATTTTTATTTAGGGATTTTACGTTTATTTTCGGATGGTACATTTCTTGAACATGAGATTGTCTGCATCAGCATGAGTTCATTGCACTTGAATCAGCTGATTTGAATTGTCTGAAACTGTGTCAGGAGTGTCAGATTGTGCTGCCATCTACGAGTAGTTCAAAAAGTAGTTACTGTTCTCAACTTACTTCATCAGAAACATAAAGAGAAAATTGTTCAATGATTTATTTAAAGAAAACTGTGGAATATTAAATGGAATGCAATTCTAAATTGATTAATTCACTGAATAATTCAATAGAAATATTGCTACATGAAATTTTGAAGATTCTATTCTTGAAGAACAGGAAATATAACCTATAAATGTATCAAACTGATTTTGGTAATTGATTTTAAATATTCTCTGAAATATATGATACAATATTTTATCTATTCAGCAGATCAATTCATGAGGCATACTTTATTGAAACGACCTGCGTCTGAAGTTTGTAATAATATGAGAAAAACTAATACACAGATGCTACATTTATAAATTAATGTATTTCATTCATCTCATCTGCTGTTTTACGTTCCAGATAAACGATAACTTTCAAATATCCCATGGTATTCTCATCATAATGTATAAGTGCATAATATTTTGACATTAAATACATTAGCATAACCACAATAATTCAATTTTTAGTGAAAAATGACAATTCGGAAATCGTTCCAAATAAATTCGCTGAGCTAATCCTAAACTGCTTGTGATGTCGTAGACAGAATTAATAATTAATAATCGGTTTAATTCCAGAATTTATTTGAAGGAATTGATAACTCACATATGTCAAAATCAATTACTGTTCTATTGCAACTGCTACTGGATCCAATAATTATGCACCTGAACGACTCGTTAAATTATAGGGGATAAAAAATGCTAAAAAAAAATGAGAATTCGGGAAAAAGTAACTAAGAAAAATTGTTACGCTTGACGAGAACTATCACTGGTTGGAATTAATGTACTTATTTCTGTTACACCCTGTATATTATAAATCTGGTAAGAATTTATCTGTACGTCTAGGCAATAACCAGACACTTTGATTAGCTAACTTTATACAAATCCCAAAAATCTTGTTAAAATATTACTTTAATCTATTTTTTAATTCACTTGAAGAAGAAAGTTGATATTAAATAAACTATATCAAGTGAGCCATTGATATGACATAACAAGCGAAGCATAAATTGTTGTCAATTTGAAAACGTCATAATTTCGATCCAGAATACGTAAAAAATGAAAATTGATAGTGAGAAAGAGATATTGTGTTCTTGTAGTCCACCGGAGATAACAGAAGCTGCAAAAGTCACCTCCTTGAATTTGTTGCTTAAGAAATCCCGAAATCTGTACGTTTTTGTGTACAACACCTTTATGGACTGAAGGGCGACCAAGAAAATTAATCCATTCTCAGGGTTAGTTTTACTGGTGTATTTACGGAATTAGCTGCAAAATATAAATTATCCACATTGCTCTATGCATAAGAGTACGCTTAATATAAATCAAGAAGTCGATATAGAAGACTATGCAAAACTGCGGTCACTTTCAAAACGGGGATCTCAGGGTTTTCATTCGAAAAAAGCTAATACATTTCCTGCCGAAAAAATTTACAAATTTCTTATTCAAGCATGTGATGAGAAATATCTTGCAATGAAGGTAAGAAATCAGAAACATTTGAGAACTTGTTTGAAAAAAAAATTATGGAATTAAAGTCAATAGTAGTCTTGGACAAAGTATAGTATTCTACTCACATATAATAAGCTATGATTCACTCAGGTTAATTATGCCACTCGCTTCGCTCATGACATAAACTTAGCCTTCAAGAATAATAGCTTTCATTATATGCTCGTATAATAATATACCTACTATTATCAACAGTAATTACACAAGAGCTTTTTTTTTGCTGGATAAATTTCTGTTCTCACGAAGCCTTGTTACCTAGCAATTTGACAAGAAAACTGTTCTAATAAAATCACGACACCGTAGGTGGAGTGATTTCATTTTTTGAACAGTTTTCGAATCAAATTGCTGTCAGGTTACAATGTTGAGTTGTCAAACTAAAATTTATCTCAAGAAAACTAATGCTAGAGTGTAATTCGGCGAGATAATTTAACGACATTTCATTTATGAAAAAGTTAATTTGAATGTGCAATTATTGAGAGTACAATTATCATACATCGTTCCATTTGACATATTCCACTACGTATTCCTTATGATTTTCTCCAACAATTCTTCGCATACCTTAAGTCCAATCTAGCAAAATATTTTAAATTTGACATACCGTTGTACCTCTTTGTAATACATAATTCGGGTTTTCACAAAATACGATGAATTGTCTCCAGATACATGATTTATTGTTTTTTGTATTTATATTTTCTTCTATATTTTCTTCGGAAATATTCCAAATTTTGTTTATTTTGCAGTTTAAGCATGGACAAATCATGCAAATGACAAAAATATAGTGAGTGTTTTGATTTGGTTGCTAGGAGAAAGATAAATAACGTTATATCACTTGCAAAAAGTTACCTTTCTTTTTATCCGCTGTCAAAACGATAAAATTGTTGTTTATATATGGCTTACTTTATATTGGAGTGGAATTATCCTGTAATAGTATATTCTACAAAAAGTATTGGAGTGGCCTATATTCTGAACGAGCGAAAAGTTTGTAAACCTAGCCGAAGGCGAGGATTACGGTTCGCGAGTGTGGAATACGCCATTCCAAAAATGTTGTAGACTATACTTTCTCTAACAAGGTTTTGGAGACTCACCAATATTTCAGAGGAAACTTAAAAAATTATTAAATGTCAAACGTCAAATCCAGATATGAATACTTGAATTGTTAGAAGGTATCCATGGTAGTAGCGAAACTAACAGCTTCTGATTCGTCGAAATGATTCTAAAAGCTTACGGAATCATTCTAAACGGTATACGGAATCATTCTAAACAGTTTTTTGGAATGTCATTCGTTCCAACATAATTTTTGGTTATGGAATATGCAAATTCCAAAACAGTGTTGGAGAAAAATATTTTATCGAACCGAGAATGAACCAAGAGCGTACCGATGGTGAACCTATACCAAGCCTTAACATAACATTTGTATTTAAGAGCTTTATAAAAATCTAGCTTGTTGATAATTAATGCAAACTGGAATGTCTATGCAGTCTGGACTAGTATGTTGTAGAAACTTTAAATGAAATAATTTTTTGTTTATCTTTTCCGTTGCAAAATTTGAATGATATTGTTATCATCGCATAATTACTGGACTTTATCGTTGAAAAAGAAACAAACAAACAATTTTAGAATAAATTTGGCTCAATTAGTTGATACAGTAAAATGATTGGTAATGACAGTATTTGATGTACCGATATATTCAAACCTGACTTATAGTAATTTGAATACAATTATCCTTGACAACATCTGATAAACGCTGTAGTTCATTTAATTTCGAGTTCACGAAGCTAGACTGTTCTGAATGGCTAAGGTGGAGCTGAATTGTATTTATAATGAAAATAATCCATCAAATACAACCAAGGATAATTTTTCCAATGATATTATGTCGAAAATTGATCTATCAGCTTTTCTCCGGACATTTTTATGTCAAAAAGTACCTATTACACTCATAAAACTCCTTATGCTAAGTAAGCCTCAATGATTAAATTCATAGCCGATAATTTTCGGTAAGTGGGCTTCTAGCCTGTCGTTGTTAACACTATGAATGGTTTTAGAATGTCCAGCTAAGTCCGCTGTAGTTGGTTCAGTGGCAACATGGATCCATCTTGCCGAGACACTTTTATTTTGATGAGGTCTCCGTTTTACTTTCAGCCTCAGAGGTCTCCGAAGTATCGTCTAGGGTATTGTTTATCTAAATTATTAGAGTGGAAGAATACTAGAAAATTTCTTGAAGCAGTAACATTCGCTATTTCTATTCTCCGCACCTGAAGATTGATCTCCAGAGTTTCGAAGAGAGATCCATTTAGCCCTCATCTTCTGAAACTGACAAATTTTAATTTTGCTATGTGTTCGTGCCACAATCGACAATTCGCTTGGCATGACAATCTGCTCGAAGACGACACTCTATAACTTTGAAACAATATTAAAAATTATGACAGGAAATGATTTAGATTTGCAAGTGCTGAAAAAGTTTGTTTTAGAAGTGAACTTATGATAAAAAGACTACGTATAATAAATTACTCCCTCACTATTCGATAAGAGATGATCTCAGTGTAGTCGATAATCTTCAATTCGAGCAAAGTAGATTGATAGTTCCCAAAAAATCTGACGTGGACATCATGTAACTCACTTGTACATCCTTGAATATATTTTTTGCATATAATAATTAAACACAAAGTCTTATCGTTCCACGAATAATCGTTAACGATTTATCAAAGAAAAAATAAATCAAAAAATCTGTCAATCCAAGTGCATTTTTAGCCCGGTCGGTTGCTATTGAAACAGTAGTTCATCATTCTTATGCTACAGCATTCCTAAATACTTATTTCCAAGATTCTACGTCTAACAGTTCCGAATTGATGCGCAAAATTGAAAGAAAGATTCCAGCCAAAGTGCACATCCAGTTCAGCCGATTGTTGTGGGAATGGTAGGCAATCATACAGATGCTACAGCAGACTGAAATACTGAATCTCAATACTCTACTTTTTTTCGAATTCATGCGAAAAATTCTGGGGGACTGTCAAGTTAAGTGCACTTCCGGTTCAGTCGATCTCAATAAAAATAATATATGAACATCTAGATGATACAATCGTGTCAAACACTGAATTCTAATATTCAACGTTCAATCGTTTTGGATTTGTTAAGTGCACTTACGGTAAAGAGGATTGCAGTCATAATGCGAGGTGCACAGCCAGTACTCAATACAAAATTTCAATATTCCATGACTGATTGTTTTGAATTTGATGATACTCATATATTACATAGATCTAAGAAAATCTGACGTGAACATCACGTGACTTACTTGTACATCATTGGATATATATGTTTAATATTTTGTGTTCGATCATATATATCATTGGATTTATATAATCAAACACAAAATCTCATCGTTCTACAGTCAATAGTTTTGGATTTACCCAAAAGATTCTAAGAGTCTGTCAAGTAAAATGCGCTTTAGGCCAAGTCGGTTGCTATGGAAACAGTAGGCCATTATTCTTATACTACAGCATTCCTAAATACTGATTTACAAAATTCTACGACTACCAACAGATCTGAATTTATGCGCAAAATAAAAAAATTAATTCCTACTGAAGTGCACTTCCGGTTCAATCTATTGTTATGAAAATAGTAGGCAATCATTCAGATGCTACAGCAGACTAGAATTCCAAAATTTATGTATCATTTATAAGAATGTAATCAGATCAACGTAAATATTATTTCATTTGTAATTTAAAGAAACCAATACTCAACAACTATATCGCACTATGAAAATTACAGGAGCACATTTAAAAGAAAAAAATGCTTCGAGCTAGGCCTATAACATAGTAGGATGCTATGACTGAAGTTGAAAGCTACTCGATGTGAGAGACAAAAGCATGTGGTCCATTTTATAGGGCCAGGAAGCAATTGAAAGGAACCAAAAACTTTAATTAACGTTTTCCAGAAAACTATGCTTTTTAGATGTGCTCGTGTAATTCTCAAGGTGCGATTTGTGAACGTACCTATTCTCCTGTAGATATAATACTGAGAGCAAGTATTACTTTTAGGCTCCTCTGGTTTGAGAAAGAGTGGCGGTGTCAGATATGAGCTTTCAAAAATGCCGAGTATCGATGTCTGTTGAGGATGGGAAATGGGGGCATCATTTTATCAACTCATTGCTCATTTGGTGAATACAGATGAAATTATTTGAATAAACAAACTCAAAATGTGTGTGTCTAGGACAATTTGTTTCTAATAGCTCTAATTTTTTTTTAATCATATATTTAGCACTAGAAAAAAGCTCTGAATAAAAACTCTAAGAACTTTTCACCTTGAAAAAAATCCTTTTGATTTCAAGTCCCAAAATTTATTTATTATTAGTTTCTTACCCAAAGAATTTACTGTTAAAATTTCAGGATGTCACCGTTCATATTTTGAAGTAATAAATTGATGAAAATTGACACAAAATACATTGCTCTTATGGAGAAATGAGTGGTTGAGCTCATAAATAAATAAATGAATATCAGTATGTTCAAGTTTGTGTAAGATAAAAAAACTATACATAAGAATGGTGAATATTGCAGTAGCCCATCAATATTTTAAAAACGCTATGTATCCGTTCATTCTGAAGAGAAAAATTGGAATAAAATTCAAATTACTTGATTGAATAAATTTTAATTTGCAATGAATTGACACGGCAACGTTGCACTGCTATAACAAGATGGCGAACACGTGACTTTTTGCTGTATTGCCAAGTTAATACAAGTCACGTGTATAATTTCTCCACTTCACCCCGCAAATGTACAAGCCTATCTCCAACCATCAAAATTCACTATTCCCCCACGCCCTCGCTCATACATCCTTAACAACTATATAGCACTATGAAAATTACAGGAGCACATTTAAAAAAAAAGTGCTTTGAGCTAGGCCTATAACATGGTTAGATGCTATGAGTGAAGATAGATGCTACTTGATGTGGGAAAAGAAGCAAGTGGTCCATTTTATAGGGCCAGGAAGCAAATGAAAGAAACAAATAACTTCAATCAACCTTTCCCAGAAAACTGTATTTTTTAGATGTGCTCCCGTAATTCTCAAGGGGCGTTATGTAAACGTATCTACTTAACTGTAGATAAACATACTCTGAGCGAGTTTTACAGAATTGAACTCAGGTACCGATGTATGTTCAGAATAGGGGCATCATTTTATTAACTTATTGTTCATTTGGTGAATACAGATAGAATGATTTGATTAAAAAATAACTCAGAATATGCTTGGAACAATTTGTCTCTATAGCTCTAAGAATCTCTCTTAAAGTATGTACGTTCCACTAAATGACCGCAATGCTCACACTCACGACAGCGGGTTTTGGTGTTCCACTAACTCATGGTCGATGTAGCTTGTGCTTCAAGTGGAACGATGCAATTATCTATCAAATCTCAGATAAACTGACAATTTGCGGTTTGGATCGATAAGTAAATCAATAATGAGATTAAACTAGCCTGTAGCAAATGAAATAAATCTATCTGTGTGAATTGATCGCTCTTAAATAATGAGTAATGATAATGAGAGACCATGAAGTTATCTGTTATATTGATAAATGGAAAATCTCGAATCAATTGCAATCGAGAGTACAAATTGGAAAGGCATCTTCTCACTTCGACTCACCTTACAATCGCGGGCGCTGTGAGCTTGAAGTGGTCAATATCAATGAAGTTATCTATGACGTATTTAAAGTCTTGTGGAACAAATATTAAGGCGACATGAGCGATGCGGTCGTCTAATGAAACGTACCCTTAGAGTGTTGCATCAATTAATTGCTTACTTCAAAGTTACAGCTATCATTGTCAAAATGACAGTGGTCACTGTCAAATATGAGTAATAATAATTCTAGCTCCACATTATGATTCTCAAAATTTCAAAGACAATTAGAGACTGTTCTACAATGCATTAACAAGAATTAAAATAACGAAGGATTGTTCCATAAAGTTTATAAAGAATAAAGAAAGGCAAACGCTGAAAAAACCCCGGAGAAATAATGGCGAAATGAAAACAATACTTTCAAGAATTGCTAGGAGGAACAGATCAACAAGAAAATAGAGTCCTAAGAGCCCGATGTGCAAGGACAACAGAGGAAAAACAGACGAAAAAAGAAATGCAACAAAAGGAGCTCCTAGAAGCAATCAACAAAATAAAAATGGGCAAATTCGCAAGCTATGATCAGATAATTCCAAAAATGATGAAGAACTTAGGAGAAAGAGCCATGAAATCCCTCCTTTATATTTTCAAAGCATGTTGGCAAAAGGAAATCATTCCAAAAGATGCCCATGTCCTTGTAAAAAGACTGAGAGATCAAATAGAGGATAAACTAAGCGAAACTCAATACGGACTCCTCAAAAACAGAGGCACACAAGATATTATCTCTAGTCTGCGATAAATCTCTGAAAAAACCATAGAGTATGGGAAAGAATTACAAATAACCTCTATACGCAGGGTGCGAAATACATGGTGGGGGTAACTAAATTGACTGCAGCGTGAGTAGTGGACAAAATAAGCATTATTATGGCCTAATATTGTGAGTACAGAATTATAAAAAAATGGGCCATCATAGTTGTTTTGTCGTTCATCTCAAAAATACAAAGCAGAAACATCAGTGAATGTAAATTTCACTCTTTTCCAACCACAAATTGAAAGTTTAAACAAAGAAAACAATGGATTCTTGAAATGAAAAGCAGAAATAAAGTAATACATAACCCAACTTTAAGGGCTGTTTGACACATTGCATTGAATAATATATTTTGCTTTGCATTTTGACTATTCATTTTGATGTAAATCAAAATGAATCTTGTGATACACAAAATTTTGAGCAGTGCACTCTGATTTCATGTATGACGTGACATGTTGTCTATTCTTTCGCTTCAAAATAGAGAATCAAAATGCAAAGCTAAGTGCAGAATTCAATGCACCGTGTCAAATGACCCTAATACCTATTTATCAAGCATTTATCTGCAAATTAAATTTCAGTCCTCCTAAATACAGAATTTAAAAAGTATCTAATGCATTTAAACTTGCGTACAACGATGTTAAATATGAGCCAGATTAACTGATGTTAGCCTCATTACCTTGCATGTTATTTAATGACTTATGCCAAAAAGATTAATTATATCACATCTCTGACATGTTCTGCTGTTATCATTAGCTTTCTTTCTCTTCTGCATTGTCTGAAGTTGAAATAAAATGCTATGGGTTATGGCTCGAAAACCAGTCTTTATAATAAAGTTCATATTATAGCTGACAACTGCTAAAACTCTTCCAATAAACTATATCATTATTCAGTAATTTATATTACTCGCTTTATAGTTCCAGAAATTTTTAGATCAATTTTGAATATGCTTTTGATACTCGCTCAATTTTTGACGTATAACTTAACCTTAACAAATGCAAAATAATATACATAACATGCTTAAAAACATTTTTGATGCCTTCTTCTTTAGAACAATAGTACAGAGTGATGAATAATGACTGGCCAAAGTTCGCGTCATGATCTAAACTATCTTCATGGAATAAAGTTGGTATAAGAATTATTTTGATAAATTGGCGTATATTTTGCATATTTTATGACGGATTTATCTATAATCTGATTCAAAAAACAAGGAGGTAAGTGAATAGCTGTATTATTGAATGATTATTGAAAATTTTTAGGTTAGAATAGTGTTTTTAGAGGAATTGTCATCTGTCACTTGAAGCTCATTATCTCAAGCAGGCGGCAAAGAAAAAATCAGAGCAAGGCGGCACGGACAACCATTTTTGATCACTCTGTAGTTATTTTTATCAGCTCTTCGATTTCGATATCTTTGAAAATTTATTGACCTCTCAAAACAAATGTCATTCATTCATATTCACAAATATCAATGATGTTACATACTAACAAGCCCGAAAAAATGTGTGTTATAGAGCGCATTGTATTTGGCCTGATACCCAGACACACAATCTGACAAACCCTCAAGAAATACATAGTCCAGAACAATATTAATAGCGGCTATTTCAAAGCATCTAGTGAAATAGCTACCAGCATTACAAAAGCAAAGAGGTGTTTTGATATTTTTCAATAGTTTTCATTCATAACGAAGAAGAAAATAATGAAATAAACCCAGGCACAAATGTTATTATAATTTTTCTTGTGAAGTTGTGAGTTTGATATTTTAGGTATATCATGAGAACTTTGAGTAATGAGTATTTATAGCTTATCATTTATGCTTGTTAGTGCCTGTTTATGTTCTTATCGACTAATAACGTCCTTGTTGTAGAAATATGGCTACAAACAATGTTAACATAGTTGAGGTAATAAATTCAATTGAATACCGGTTATTATATGATGTATGTCTGATAAAATTAAAAAAACCAATAAAAATTTTTGAAATGCCGGTAATCAGATGGTATTTATATACTTGTCCGTACATGTCAGAATACAGACAATACATAAGAAATAGCACAGCGATTTGCATCGATCACGTCGAAAATTGACATTATGTTATACTTTTTCTTTAATTCATACGAACTCTGTTGTTACCTTCTCTTATATTTGTAGTATGTGCTCATTTTCAATATATATCTTCATTATAACCACTTACTCAAATGTTACCATACGTATTAGCTTTTTTTACTTGGGAGCCTTCAAGGACCACACGCCGTAATTACTGTTGGTCAGAGGAACGCAGTAGTCTAAGGGCTAAGCCTCAGCTAATCCTAACTATCTAACATAAACTCAAGCTAAAGTCAACTTAAGCCCAACTTAATCCTTGTCCCAGTCTAACCTGAAATTAATATGAACGCGGACTACGCCTTCTGAATCCAAAAAAATATTCTTTATTAGAATTTGGAGATTTTGGGAATTTAGAATTATAATTTTCCTGCAGTAGTTCGGTCAAACTTATTTTACCGTCTCGTATGGAAAATGAACAAAATAGGTTCTTCGTATTGTAGAAAGAATTCTTTTTTTTATATTTGATTATGTTTTATTCACATTCAATGGTTAAACTATTTTGTAAGTTTTTTCTTAGATTTCAATTCAATTCGAATTACTTACCATGGTATCAACGCATCATCTTCTCAATGTGGTACCATTCAAGAGAGGATGATATAAACAGCTTCTCAATAGTCTTTGAATATTTGATAGATGTGAAAAAACTAGGATATTAAGATAACATGTGATATTTTTCTCTAGTCAACAATAATTTTATTTCCAGATTCATATAGTATTATTACAAGAATATGAATATTCTAAATAAACCAAGGTTCATAGCCATTGTTTCCAATATTCGAGCTTCTTGTATCATTACGATTTTTTCTGGGGGCACTGATCTGTTGATTCAGCATCTTGACATTTTTGTGCTTCAACATCCCAAATCTGTCCATCACTGCAGGGTATTTTAACAGGTTTATTATTTCGGCAAACGTAGAATGATGTACAATCTTTTGAATCAGCTAGATGGGTTGAATCACCATTAGGAATTCTTTTGCAACATTTTGCAGGACTAGATAGGCCTTTCATACAATTCTCTGACACTTTAGCACCCCAGGTCACGAAAACCACAGACATCATTAGGAAAATGACCAATAAGGCTGGAAATAACTAATAATAATTTTAACTGTATTATTAGAGAATTTTTTTAATTTTATTTGAGAAAGTATAGTTTACAAATTGTTTGGAATATTAACACATTCGGTTTCGGCTTGGATTGCAATTTTCTCGCTCATTTGGAATATGAACCATTCCACGAAATAAAGCTCTGATATTTTGTGAACAGTATCAATCTGGTTGACATCTTCACGATAAGTGCTACGTAATTTTGTCTAATAATTGCGTCAAACCATTTGAAAGTGACCACTTCACTGTGGAGGCAAAAAATGTGTATAATGTATTAAAAAAAAATATCTTACCTCTCATTTCTAGGATATAGTAGAATACTTACTACACCAAAGCAATGTGTTATGTTATAGTTCAGTACCTATAATGACACGTTATTTATACTTGCAGTTGATGTTCATTTGCGCATTTATCAGCGAATTATATTTTTGTTGCGACATGATAGTTACATAATATACAAAATTGTCGTGGTAAAATTGATAGATAAAATCGAATATCAATTAATGTATGATAAAAACTTACATTAATAAGTCATGAATAACGTAACAAGTCCCGCTTTCAGACTGTCCGTGCCACTGTATCCAGCGAGGGCATAAAACATTGAATATAAAAAAATCTGACGTGAATATCACGTGACTTACTTATATATCATTGGATATATATTTTTTTGCATATAATAATACGATAATCAAACACAAAATTCTATCGTTTCACGGCTAATCGTTTTGGATTCATCCAAAATATTCCAAAAATCTGTCAAGTGAAGTGCGCTTTCAGCCCAGTCAGTTGCTTTGGAAACAGTATGTCATAATTTTTATGCTACACCATTCCTTTATACTGACTTCATAGATTCTACTACTGAAAGGTCTGAATTTATGCGCAAAATTGAAAAAAATTCAACTGAAATGCATCTCCGGTTTAGTCGATCGTTATGTTACGAATAATTTTCTCTGGCATTACGCAAGATCAATAATCATATCATTATTAACATATTTCAGGGAGTTACACAATACGTAAGTTATTTAAACAGCTTGATAATCATTTGTTACTTCAGTTTGTGTTATTATTTACGTGGAATGAGTTCTATAGTGTTTTGGTATATTTCAGAAGAGTGAAGAGTGAGCTGAATCAGTGCGTTGAGGTGTTAGTTGAGTTGCTAGGTGTGTGAGTTGAATGAGTTTGCAGTGTGTTGGTTGAGAGAGCGATTTGAGAGTGAGCATTGATGGAATAGTTGTATGCTTTTAGTTGTGTATACGTTAAGCCTAAGCGATTGTGATTATATCCTTGTGATGTCCCTTGTGCTGTTGTTCTGAGGTCGTAGCTCTGAGTGGAGAGCGTAAGCCAAGAAGGCGACATAATGTGTGTGCACAATTGCTAGCCTTGTGCAAGTGTTCGCTGGGTCACTATACGGTAGGGGCAGAGGGGTTTACCTTGGCTTTTCGAACGCCTCGTAAGGCCTAAGACGGACGAGCCAGTGGGGCTGACGTCGTCTTGAGGACTCAGGTTTGAGCAGGTCAAGCTAGACGTAGTGTTGGCGCTCTCGGCAGAGGTTGAGCAGGTCGACAGTTCGGCGTTCCCAGTAAGGTTGAGCAGGTTGACTGGTCGGCGCTCCCTGATGATACTGTTTATGTGTTTTGCACTTTGTGCGTTCCCTCTTTATGCGTATACCAGAGAGTGTAATTTGATGTTGATGATTATGGTTGTATAACGTGTGTGTGGATGTGATTCCTCACTGAGTCAGTCGTTTGCCTATGTTTTATTTTATTTCCAAAATTCATGAGATCTACACTCTGAGACCGGCGGCAGCTGAATATCAATTATAGATGGATATTGTTTTATTGGAATTTAATACAAGTGTTATATTGTATTATGCTTTGATTAATCTATCCTTTATAATAGTTGTTATGAGAATAGAAGGAATAATCATTCAGATGCTGCAGCAGACTGACATACCAATTATAACTACTCTACCGCCGATCGTTTCAAATTTATGCGAAAATTTCCAAAACTGTCAAGTAAAATGCAGTCGATCTCAATGAAAATAGGATATGAGCATTTAGACGGTACTATCGTCTTAGATATTGAATTCTAACATTCTACGTTCAATCGTTCTGGATGTATGCGGAGAATTCAAATAATGCTCCGAATAAAGTGCACTTTAGACACAGACGATTGCAATCATGATGCGATGTGTACAACTAGATGTTATGGAAGTGCATAATGCAAAATCTCAATATTCTTGGACGGAGAGCTGGCTACATGAAAATTCAAGGTATAAGGAGCATCATATTTTTCATGATCAGCACACTAGAAAGAAGTTACTAACAAATCCCAAAAAAAGATCTTAAAATAAGTATTAATGGAGGATTTAAATGCTAAGGTAGGTGAAGAAGCAATGTATATACCAACAATAGGGACACACAGCTTACATAATACGACCAATGGAAATGGATTCCGGTTAATTCAATAGGATCTTCCACGATTTCTCAAAAATGTTGAAAATGAGCTCTGAACACATTAAAAAAATTATTGCCACATTTTTTTTCTGTAAGGGGAATCGTTGCGATTAGCAAACACAATTTCAAAATGAATGGAATACCTGAGATAGAATTATCTATCTCAGGTATTCCATTAGAAGTCGCGAACAAATTAAACTACCATTTTCTAAATATATGCAGCACCAACGTTACAGCTGCAAAAAATTCAACCTGCAAGATATCTAACTTGAATACATTTTTCATTTATCCAACCGATGAGGTAGAAATATTGTCCACTATTCATTCGATGAAGGGTTCCTGGTCATATGCTATTGACAACATTCTATCAACTTTAATGAAACAATGTGGAAGCATCATTATCGCACCTTTGATTCTGATTTTTAATCATTCCCTGGAAAACAGCACCTTTCCGAATATATACAAGCAGGCTCTCATAACACCTATTTTTAAAAATGGAGACCGTGAGGATATTAATAATTATAGACCAGTGGCTCTCCTTCCATTTTTCTCTAAAGTATTGGAAAAACTAATGTACTCAAGACTTTCGCAATTCCTTCTAAAAAATAACCTTCTGTTTTCTGGCCAACACGGATTCCTCAAATCCAAGTCTACTATAACAGCTATAAATGCATTCGTACAGAGTATAATACATGGCTTGGACAGTAATCAATGCGTGTTTGGGATATCCAGTGATCTATCCAAAGCGTTTGACTCGGTAAATCTTTCAATCTTATGTGAAAAGCTCGAAAAGCACGGAGTGCGGGATCATTCACTCTGTTGGTTCATTTCTTATCTATCGAACAGACAACAGGCAGTGAAAGTGACGAAAAAGTGCGACAATAAATATATGACGTCAATTTCTGAACTGGGTACGACTACATCAGGTGTTCCGCAGGGATCTGTTCTAGGCCCTCTACTATTTCTCATATACATAAACGATCTACCTTCTTTTATAAGTGACGCTAAATCGGTTCTGTATGCGGATGATGCCTATTTTCTTGTAAGTGATAAAGATCCTATATGTGCGCGGAAAAAAGTGGTTGTTGTGCTAAGTGAATTGAATCTATGGTGTGAACTTAATAAGCTCAATTTGAATTTTTCTAAAACTAACTATATTCAGTTTTCATTCTCTACAAGAAGTACTATGGACTTTGAAGTAACATCAAACAACTTTCATCAAACTGATACTATCAAATGCTTAGGTTTACTTATTGATAACTGCCCTAAATGGTCTAGTAATACTGTGTCTTTAATTAATAGATTGAATAAAGCATGCTATTGTATCCGTTCACTAATGTTCAAGATCAATTTTGAGACGTTGATGTTAGTTTACTATGGTTATTTTTATTCAATTATGTCATATGGAGTTATTATCTGGGGTACGCCTCCTGTTCTAAAAGAAATATTTGTGGTTCAGAAAAGAGTTTTACGGATAATGCTTAATATTCGGACAAGAGATTCGTGTAGAAGTAAATTTAAGACTCTCAACATTTTGACACTTCCTAGTGTTTACATATTTGAAATGATAAAATATATCTTCGATAACCTTCAAATAATAAATCAATCGGATAACGAGTATATAACACGTCAAAATAATAAAATTATACCAATACCTTCTCACAAAACGAGTGCATTCGAGAAAAGCACAAGATATATGGCTATCAAGATTTTCAACTCACTACCTTTGAACTTGAAATCATTATCCAAAACTCAAGTACTTAAACAAATAAAAGTGATATTAGGGAGAAGGAATATTATAACCTGGAAGACTTTTTCACAGATTGTACAAATCAAAAATTCAAGTAGTTCCAATTGTATCATAAGATTTCAGAAAAACATATGTATATTATTATTAATTCAATTTACACTTAAATCAACTATTTTATATGATTTTATTTTCATTTAGATTTATTGTATTACTTTGTATTACTTGCAAAACAGTTTCCGCTGAATGTAATACCTATTTGTATCTTTCCAGTACAAATAAAGTCTATCTATCTATCTACCTATCTAACGACGTTTGAAAAGGTCACAAAAAACCGCCATGTTGCTGTGACGTCACTCCGCACTTCTGACGCTCAGCTGTAGCATAATTTTCAATAAAGTCAGCAAAATAAAACCTCAGTTCTGAAAAGAAAGCCGTCAAAATAGTATTGTATTGTACCTGGGTGTAATAGCAGCAATCATCGTGAACCAAATACAGGAGATACGGAAAAAGAGTTAACAACAAATTCGGCACGTGATACCGCGTGTCGTGTTTAACTTTCTACTTATCTTGTTGTGAGGACCTGAAAACTATTCCAATGTGGATATGAATTTTTTATTAACAAAAATCAGTATGCATAATTAACTGTCATCGAAATGAATACGATAACCTGAAAATAGCTTTGAGAGTTCCAGTCAGGATTCCAAATGAATACCTCTCATATACGCCTATTGCGTATCCTCAGTGGCTCCGCTCTATCGGTTAAATTTTACATCTACGAGGTGTGCCGTCAAACTGTCAAACGTCATTTCTGTATGTGATATTATTCGATAATCATGAGCATAAATCCTTCACTTAGAAGTTGTTGTGTTGTTGGATGTACTAATACTGAAGCAAACAGCCTAGAACTAATTTTTCTAGATCTCTGGGAAGAGATTATGAAACGAAACAAAGAGAAATGTGGATAACAGCAGTTAAGCGAGTGTGATTCTATGCAATAATCTATAAAAATGTATTAGATATCATTTAATTCTCAGTATCAACTATCTCTAAGAGAAGTTAAATACTATAATTGTGAATAAACTCAATAAATACCACTCAGATAAGTTTCTTAATTGATTGTACAGTCACATAAATTCGTCTCAGAATCCTTTACTGTAAGCATCAAATTTTTGCTTAGTATTTTTCTTTCTCAAAATTCAAGAATTGTTTTAAAGATAAACAGGATGAGAAAAATCTCTCTGCCCCAAGGATTTTGTTCATATTCTGTACGCATATAGCACATTATAAATCTAACTGTAATTGATTACCTTTAGATGAGTCACATAAACAATAAAAAATAATAATGAGTATGGTTGACTAGCTTCTTTTAGAATATTTTTGTCTACAAATGCTGCCATAAATTGGACACAATATTATTATTGGGAATAGAGATGGTACGTCATGGATCTCATTTTGATTTGAAAGCAGATTGACATATTTCAAAACATTGACAGGTGACATCACACCTCGCAGTTGTGATTTTTGAGTAATATGCGGCGCTTCCGTCGAAATTTGAAGATACGCAACAGGCCTATGGTTATCACGTTTTTAAAGTACTGTGAGATTCCAAAAAACATTCAACTATATGAAACTATCAAAGCAAGTAATAGGTAACGAACTTGACATCCCTTAAGATACATTATTATTCATTATTTTGTGTGCATTTGGAATATTAGGTTAGTTTGTTATGTCATAACAACTGTAGATTTACTCAATCAAAATGGTATAGATGGTACTTACCAAATTTCATCGAATGAATATTGAATTATACGGAGTTTTTGCAAGCTACCACTAATGAAACGTCAACGCTAACGTCAAAAAAGATTTTCTTTGGGCACCGTTACTGGAATTGATAAATAAATTCATTGTTATGTACTAACCCTTGAATTTTCTTGTGAGTACACTCTATGATTCAAGCTAGCACTAATAAGCGACAAGAAAATTTGTTTTCTGCGTTAGCGTTATCGTATCAATAGCGAAGACTTGCAAAAACTCCCTATTTTATTATCTTAACATATATTCACGCTCATCACTGATTGATTCTGTAACGCTCTAAGATAGATAAAGAGATATAACTAAGTTACAGCTATAAATTGTTGTGCAGTCTATGACTCAGAGGTAGAGCGTTGAACTATGACTCGATAGATACCAAGTTCAAGTCGCAATTGAGTGCATTTTTTTTTATATTTTTTGCTTTTATACAGGTAACCATTTCATCAATACTATTTCCCCAAATCATCATCATTTATATTTAAGGTATTTGATATTAGGTGCTAAACATATTGTAATGTTTATTGCTCCAAGAAATAGTTTATAATTAAAATGAAAGTCACTATTTAATAATTTAAAATGAAATAACAGTTTTATTCTTCTGGATATCACTAACAATACTATATTATTTATTTATCACTTAATATTAACTTAAACACAGTCGCAGATATTTATATTCAACTATTTATATACACTGATCACTTCACTGTTTGATATTCACTGTTCAAGATTTGCCATTACACAATATTACTCACAAGTCTTTGGCTTGCCTTTATATAGAAATATCCATTTCTCGAATGTTCTACTTCTGGAATGTTCTACTTCTGGAATATTTCTAGAGGCTTCCAGTGGGAGGGGTGATGTGATGCGACGCGGTGCAACGTAACAAGGACGAGAGGCTTCACCCATACAAAGTCACCTTTACGAGTTTCCCCACTCTCGCATGTTACAATATTTTCTATTTTCATATGAATCTGCGATATTTCGTGTGGTGATGGAGGTACTTGGCAATAGTACTGTCACTTTATTATTATTATTATTATTATATACATACACTGCCCTACATGTAATACCCAATGAATGGACAGAAGAAACACATTAAAAAAAAACAATAGAATGGTACATATCAGAGAATAAAAATCATACTAAATAAATAAACAATAATTTAGTGTGAAGAATAAAAACTTACAAAATGAATAAATAATAAATTAGTGAACACATAAAATAATTATTTTAGCAAAGTCAAACATCAACATTAGCAGTTTTTTTTTCAAATGGTACATATCAGAGAGTAAAAAACATACAAAATAAATAAACAATAAGTTAGTGTACAGAATAAAAACTCACAAAATAAATAAATAATAGATTAGTGGACACATAAAATAATTTTTTTAGCAGAGTCCTTTGGTTCCAAAAGAAAAACATCATCTTCAGAAATTCTTTTTTCAAATGTGTTATACGTTCGTTGGATGGGAGAGGAAGAAAAAATATTTGTTCGTGGAGTAGGTAAATAGAAAGTACGGGTACTGCAAGTGTTGATGGAAGGAGAGTAAAGAGGTATTAGACTTAAACAATGAGGATCATCAATTTCCCCGTCAATTAATTTGTTTAAATAGCGAACTGAGGTGATTTCTCGATTCACATTGAGACTTCGTAAATCAAATATCTCAAGTAATTGCTTGTACGACACCTAGATGTCCGGATAGTGGCCATTAACTTTTTTTTTTTGTATATTTTCGATACTTCAAACAATTGTTGTGATATTACAATTTTTAAATTGATTTTCAAATTCAAATAATTGTGAATTGTAAACTTCAACTGTAATTAGTTTGAACTTTTTTGAATCCTTACTACTTTGAACGTTTATTGTGGAACAAATACGATCGGATTGACATAAGAAAATTTACATCTCTTGCATTTCTGTTGATGTTTGAAATTAAAAAATATATACCACAGATTGGAGTTCATTTGTATCATTATGTATATGACTTGATTTGCGCGTGATTTATGGTGTGCTTTATAATGGTCTTTCCAAATCAGTTCGTATAAATTTGAATTTGAAGTTGAAATTTTTATATTTTTTTTCTTTCATACAGATAACTTTTTCATTAACATTATTTATCTAAAGCATCATCATTCACACTTAAGGTATTTTATTTTAGTTATTATGTGCTAGACATATCTTTTATTTGACTGACGACCCATCACTCTTCAACGGGCGCCTAAAGCGCCGTGCATACCACTAGTTATTAATGTCTGACGTGACATGGTCAAATGCTGTGCCAACAAAATTTTATAGGTTAACACTGGATATTTATTTAGACGTTTCAGTGGCTCAATTTAACGTGTTAAAATTAATAAATCACTAAAACAGTATTGTACTACGTTTCGCACACAAAAATAGACGATGTACTGTCAAAAAGAAGAACCATAATGAAGACTCACCTCTGAGCTTTGACAACACTCGTTTCAGCTGCGTTATAAAATACGCTTTTCGAGAAAAAGTCGGCAACAATTCATTCGTGAACCTCTGGCAAATTATCTGACTGTCCCTTTATGAACTCATCAGAAATTACGTTGTGTCTGATTCCATTTTAAGTCGAATTAATCCACGTGATGACGTCACAGCGGCGCTTGGTCAATAACAACATTTTGTCGATCACATGATAAAAATTTGAAAATCTTACGATTCTGTATGCTGTTTGTTGAGATAACGCAATAGAAAAAAAAAAGTTTCATCTACAGGATGTGCAATTACAGGTTATAAACACAAAAAGATCATATTAATTTTTTCAGAAAGACCCTATCTGTCATAACGAAAGGAATGGCTATAGGCTATGTACAAGGGGGCGGAGTTTGAACAAATATCGATGCGAGCGCTCATGGTGAGCACAATTGTAAACATCGAACTCCATTTCTCAGAATACGTCATTGAGCTGTCATTGAGCATTGTAATTTGAAAGTGAAAATAATTGCATATAAAACCTGGGAAAACATTTGTTCTGTTTCAGGCTGTTGTGTTAAGGATGATTCAAGTGAAATATAGTTACATAGATTTCAGATATAACATAAAAAAACGAGTGAAGTGAATAAAAGCAATAAATAGAGTATAGTCTGTCTTTCATTATTAATCTATTTAACAAATATGTTTGTAATTCAATTGTGAAATTAAAAATATTCATCATCGATTTGGGACTCATGAATTTACCTCTATCTCTAATTTGTAAGATGTTTCAATGATAGAAGTATGTCAGATGCACTTCGCAATAATTTTATTGTTAATATTTTCAGCAACATATTCTACATCATGTTTAATATGGCAAAACTAATTTCACGCTTTTATTCAATGCTTCCTCGGTAAAAGGGATATAGTGTTTGATAAATACAAACCCAATCTGCAAGATCATCGGTGCCATAATTTGAGATTATCCTGTCAATTTGGACGAATTAAGACGTTTTCTCTGTAATAGGTACGTTATAATTGAAGAAAAAAATACTCAAAATGAATCATTTCAACGTACCTTTTATGCTATGCAAGTTATATTATACGCACACAGCTGAATTGAATGATATTAGTACATTTCAAAAATTATAGTTATGAAATAATGATAAAATGGAGTCCAATCGTTCTACATTGCCTGCTAGAGGCGCTAGTAGACTTCATGCACGTAGCATATAGCCAGTACCTGGTTCCTGCATAAAAAGATACACAAAGTAGCCTGGAGCTCACCAGGCGGACTGACATAAAACCAAATTGACCCCATACTAAAAGATAGTAGACGCATCTCTAATATTCTAGATATCAAAAGTTACAAAGGATCCAATATTGACAGTAATAAATTTCTTGTGAAGATGAGAATGAGGCATAGACTCACATTAACAAAATCAACAAAAGGGAGCAAAAGAGCCATGTATAACTTAGAGGAGCTAAAGGAAGTAGAGAGTACGGATTTGCTCATAGCAAAATTAAATGAGGTTCTGGTAGATTCCAGAAGTGACAAACTAGAACTGGAAACAAAAATAGACCAAAAGTGGCAAAAAATAGAAAAAAGTATAAAGACAGCAGCGGAGAAGACAATTGGCAAAAATGGAAGTCGAAGAAAACGTAATCATTGGTATGATGACGAATGAGTGGATGCAAACAAGGAAAAGAACAAGACTAGGAAGAAAATGATGCAAAGGCGAACAAGAGCAAAGACGGAAAAATATAGGTAAGCTGAAAACAGATATTGCAAGAAAACTATTCAGACAGAAGAAGCGACAACTTGAAAAAAAATGTTTATGGAGAAATGGAGTTATTACATGATCAGAAAGAAACCAGAATACTGTATCAAAGGGTAAGAGGAATAGAAGTGTAGTAATTATAAGTCAATTAAAATATATTTGGTTTTATTAAAATATATACGTGTGAACAATAAACAATAATGAAATAGTCAAAATATTAATTAAGACGCTGCCGCATTCGTAGCTGAAGTCTCACTGTCCTTCTCTGGGCGATGATCCCTCAAACGCAGTCGTCATCTCCAACCTTTGTTTATCTTCTTAAAACTGATTACTGCCTCGATTTAATGAGAACACCGGCTCGCCGTAGTAACCCTCAGTATGTCAACACGAATAAATAAATATGCTGACTTCATTCGGCTTTCCTGATTCTAAGTCGTTCTCGCCTTTACTGACTAGGTCAATCTGCAAATCTATCATGAACAATACAAAATTAGTTTTGTTTTATTTATTTCAGTCAGTAGATGGGTAACTTTGTACTCCGAATTATCACTTGGACCGAGTGATCAGTTCCGTCGTGATCAGCAAAATTCGCATTACAATAGCCACCACTGGCGCCTTAGGAATAGGTTCAGGAACGGAACATTCATTCCAATCAGTTTCCTCCTAGCTGCTACAAGAAAGGTTCGCATATTTAAACCTTTCTCGAGAGCATCAGACTCAACCAGATTATAATTCTCAACCTTGCCAACAACCAAAGTCATCCAAGTGGCAACCATAACAAACTCGACTTTTAGATCGACTGACTCAACGACTGCCATGAGATTTCTATCGGTATGACCATTAGTCATGTCAGAAACTCTCAGGCCAGTTGGGCACAACCCTATTATAGTCCAACCCTTGCCACAGGAATAAGCCCATACATTACTTGACCAGATAATGCACCAGATTCCTTGACTATCCGGGTCAATATTAATTATCCTTGTCTCATCACGACTCAGCCCATACATTCCTACCGAATGTACCAGAGTTCTTAAGACCTTGACCAGTTTGACCATCTCAATGTCAACAGCATTCTCGTCATCTACCAGATATCGCTTGGTCTGTGACAGCTCTGCGTTGACGACCCGTTCAGCCATCCTTCTATCAAGTAACAACTACTTGAATAAGGCTTATTGATTCAGTGACTGCTCAACTGCTTTTGGCTGCAATAACTGATGTATTCGCCACCTGACTCAAACTTCCTCGAACCTCTCGATAGATCTTTTGAGTCATTAGCATTTACCAGTCCCAACCTGAAACAACGAATTCAAGAAATGATATTATCTCACCTCAAAATTATTTTAGTGCATCAAAAGTGACCCATTTCTGGAAACTATCCACTGCCACAATGCTCTTTTGTCCTCGGGCCTTTTTCATCGCTCGTAAGTCTTCTACTTCGTAACGATCATTCGGTAGTGCTGCAGTCACTTTGAATGGTCCCTTTGATTTGGCCAACAGTTTCCTACTTTGGCCTGTAGCTGCAGGATTGGTAGCAACCATGACCACGTCACCTACTTTGTAAACTGGTGCCTTACATCGTTTAGCGTCGAAGTGAATCTTTTGGACCCTCTGCTCAATGTTTGTAGCCCTTTTAGCTTCTTTTCGCAGCTCAACCAGGTCTATACCATCTAGAGTGTTTTGTATACTCTCTAGTAATGCAGCGTCTGTACGATTTCTCGGTATATAGCCTAAAAGTAATTGCGCAGGACTTCGCCGTGTTGTTCGATTGACTGAACAGTTAATTGCACTCTGCACTTTCTTAAGATCAAGATCCCATTGGTCTTTTGATTTACCTGCACAAGTTGCAGCTAGCGAATTACCAACAACCCTATTAAGTCGTTCACATTGTCCATTAGCTCTTGGTGTCGCTACTACATTTAATATGTGCTTGATACCATTCTCTTTACAAAATGTTTCAAAGCGATGAGAAGTAAAAGCTGTACCTCTATCACTAATAATTCGTGCAGGTACACCAAATAGATCAAAAATTTGTTCTAAAATTTTGCAGAACCACTTTGATTTAGTATTTCGCACAGGTTCAAGAATACAAAACTTTGTAAAGCCATCAACTATTGCCAAAACTTGTGTATTATTACGTTTGTTCTTTACATAAGGACCTTGATAGTCTATGTGCAACGTGTGAAAAGGTATGGCTATTTTCTCAATTGGGTTCAAATAACCAGGCTCACGGCTTGAGGATGTTTTATAATATAGACACCTTAAACATGCTTTAACATATTTAGCTATAAATTTTCTCATACCTTTAAACCAATAATTTTGTTCAACTTTTTCTACTGTTTTATCTAAAGCAAAGTGCCCCTGGTCATCATGACACATTTTAACTACATTCCACCGACACGCCTTAGGAACGACCCATTTATTACCATTTTCAGTTCTACGGAATATAACCCCATTTCTTAAATCGTATTGATCAAAATAATGTTTAGCTTCAGGCTTAACTTTTCCAGATTCTAAAATTTTTTCAATAACATTGATATCACCGTCTTGTATTTGTACCGCTTTTATCCATTTAGATTCAGTAATATCTATCGCCAGACATTCAATATTATCAGTAGGATTACGACTCAAATAATCAACGTGCTTGAGCTGAATGCCAGGACGATGAATCACTTCAAAATCATAGTCCTGAAGGTACGACCACCATCTTGCTACTCGAGGTAGTATATCCTACTTTGTAGCAGTTGCACGAACTGCACTACAATTTGTCACTACTTCAAATTTTATTCCTAGCAAATATACGCGCCAGACCTTTAACGCACAAACAATAGTGTTTCTAAATCATACGAATGATATTTTTCTTCTACTGCTGTTGTTTTTCGACTATAATATGCTATAACTCGCTTATCATTATTTTCTATTTGAATTAGTATTGCCCCTACACCTACAGAACTTGCATCACTATACACTTCAGTTGGTAGATTAGGATCATAAATTGCCAATACTGGTCGACTACATAAAATCTTTTTAATTTCTTGTACTACTTGTGAATATTCATCTTCCCAAATCCAACCTACATTTTTCTTCAATAAATTAGTAAGCGGTGCGACCTTCTGGGCATAATTTTTTATAAACTTGCGAAAATAACCCACAAGTCCTGAAAATTGGCGTACTTCTGTCACGTCCTTTGGATCCGCAACTTTTGCAACTGCTCTTATCTCTTCTTGTCCTGGTCTTACTCCTTCTGCAGATATTTCCCTGCCTAAATATTCAATTTTCTCTTCAAAAAATTTACATTTAGTCAAACTCAATGTTAATCCATATTCATCCATGCGTTGCAAGAACATCTCTAATTTACTGAACATTTCTTCAATATCTAAAGAAACTAACACCGAATCATCAATATAAGGTCTCGCTATCTCGCAAAATATGGGATATACATTGCTTTGATATTCTTCCGGTGCATTCACCAAACCGAACGGCATTCGAAGAAATTCGTAATGTCCGTCGGGTGTAATAAATGCAGTTTTTTCGATAGATTCTGGACTCATTAATATCTGATAAAATCCGGATCGCATATCAAGTACAGTATAAAATTTTTGACCCTTTAATTGATCAATTTGATCATCGATATTTGGTATTGGAAACTTTCGACGTTCTGTAATTTTGTTCAAAGGTCTAAAATCTACACACATTCGCGGTTCTCCTTTTTTTTGTTAACTAATAATATTGGGCTAGCATATGGTGATTTACTATCACGAATTTTACCATTAGTTTTTAGATCTTCGATAATTGTTTTTACTTTTTCACGCTCAGTTGTTAAAGATGACCGGTACGGTCGACGATAAATAAGTATATCGTTAGTTGATTCTATTTTCATTTCCGCGCCTTTTAATGTACCTAGTTCCGACATATCTAAAGCTATGCATTTGCGATACTCATTCAATAATTCAATTAGCTTTATTTTATGTTCTTTACTAAGTTTTGAGCAATGTACATCTGAAATTTCTATAGGTTTAAAAATCTTGGGTTTCTGTTCAACCTCCAACTTCTTGTATACCGTGTTTTAATTCTGATTCTGTATGAGCTGTCTTTTTTATAAATCGCATCCCTGTGGCGTCTGCAATAGCCATGACATCAGCATCAGTCAAGTATATTTCGTCCAATTAGTATTTCTCGTGATAATTGCTCATCATCAACTATAAGAAAATCAATCTCAAAAACTATATTATCTATAATAACTGATGCCTTAGCTGAAGCTATATTGGAGCAGCCAGAGAGTGATTGAATCCAACCAATACAGCATTTGTTGGGACAAATTGCAAGCTCAGTAATCTGGCAACACCTTCTCTCATTAGCGAACTATCACTGCCCAAATCTACCGTACAGTCTTTATCTATTTTATTTATGATACACCTTTTCAAAGGTCTTTCAATGCTTTCTGAATCATCTTCATTCTCTAAAGATTTTATTCATGCATCTATTATTAAAACAGACTTACTCAGCGTTTCTTTATAATTTCTCTTTTTATAGCACTTTTCTGCGGATTGACCAGGTATTTTACAATTTTCACAAATCACTCTACTTGTTCATATTTTGTTATTACTTTGTTTGTTGTTAATATTTTCATTCTCATCTTTTATCGGTTCAGGACAATTTATTTTTATGTGACCCATCTTGCCACAGTTAAAACAAGTGTTTGTTTTTCTACGATTACTATGTTTACAATTTTGAGAATAACGCACCGTATGTTGTTTTATGTGCTATTGGTCTTTGTTTTTGTTATTAGACGCATTAAATATACCTAATATGTTATTTAATTCCGAAATTGTTTTACATTCAGATGCTAATATAGTAGTGCGTATGCTTCCATCATGAATTCCATCCGCGACAGAATCTACTAACTTATCTTCGGACAAATTCAATTTCAAACGGTTGATTTTTCCTACTTTCATAAAACAATATGTTTTGAGATCAGAACCAGATGTACTAGTATACAGAACAGCCTCTTTTAATAACTTAGCAAAACCCAATCCACCTGTAAATAAAGGGACATGCATTATGCAGGGAGCAGTAGCTTTGTTCTATTATAGAATTATGCAGATAATAAAGGTTCAAATGAAATAGAAAATTTTTCTGACTTTTTTATTTTACACACAAAAACATTACAAGTCATGAGCAACATTGATTATATTATTATTATTGAATTGACAGTGATGTTTAATTGACAACTTGATATTTGAATGTCATTCCAATACTCCTCCTCATTCTAATAATCAATGACCTCCACAAAGACTTCTTAATAATTTCAAACGTGAACTTGGCAATGGCTTGGTTAGTAAATCTGCAATCATATCTTCTGTTGGACAATACTGACATGTGACAATTCCTTTATCAATATAATCCTTGACAAAGTATGCACGTACATCTATATGCGCTGTGATAATTTCTCCTCCTTAATTAATTTCAAACAGTTCTGATTGTCTTCAAAGATTATTGATGGTTGGTGTATATTCTGTTCAAAATCATTCAATAATCGACAAATCCAAAATGCTTCTTGACAAAGCAATAAACTCCGCTTCTGTTGATGACAGCGCTACACAATTCTGTCTTTTACTGCACCAGCATATAACACTGTCAAGATACATGAAAACCAAACCACTATTTGATTTTCGATTGATCCGATCATCAGTCGAGCTTGCGTCAGCATATCCTACTAGTTTACTTGGACCATTCTTCTTACCGAGAGAAAATTGAAACTTAGCAGTGCCTTTTAGGTACTTCAACACCCGCTTCAGCTCATTTCAATCCTCTTGATTTGGTTTAGACACTTTCTGAGCAAGAATTGAAACAGCAGCTGATATGTCAGGTCGAGTGTTGACAGATATATATTATAAACATCCAAGTAACTTTTGATATCTTTCATTGTTTAATAATAAACTTGTATCGCCACCTTTTCCATATTCAACTGATATTGGAATTGGAGAATCTTTTGCATTAACAAACCAAATTCTTTTGCAACTTTGATAATGTATGCTGTCTGATTTAATTCATAATAGTCATTCATATTTTTGTTAACTTGTAGACCCAAGAATTCTTTGATCAATCCTAAATTCTTGATTTTAAATTTTGAGCTTAAAATTTTTTCACATTCAGAGATTAAATCTGTTGTTCAATTTAATGTTTAAGCGTATAATGAATGAGACAAGAAAAACTTCACTTAATTGTTTAATGAAAATAATCACCAAAATCGTTACAAAAACTACTTCTCCAGTGTCAGTGTTTCCAACTAACCACTAAAAACAATTTTTATTTATGTCCGGCCGGTGCTGCCATCATCAGCCAGATCTTATAACTTGAATATTTCAATACTCATAACAACACTTCCCGTTATTGAGATATTTAAAAACTAATACATATTACATAAAGTTTATACTTAATTAAATCATTTAAGCTTCTAAACCTAATTTTTTACAAAATTCTCTAGTTTTAATACCGGGCAATATTTTTGTAAAAATATCTGCTAAATTATCATTCGATGGTACATATTCAAAACACAGTTCATTACTCTGTACCATATCTCTTAAAAAATGTAACTTAGTGTCTATATGTTTTGTCTTACTAGAGATGACGCTATTTTTCGCTAAACTAATAGCATTCTGATTGTCACAAAACACCACACACGGATTTGATAAAAATTGTTCCATACCCAGTTCAGAGAAAAGTCCTTTTAACCAGAGCCACTCTTTTGTTACTTCTGTCATCGCCACGTACTCTGCTTCCACTGTGGAGAGAGATACGGTCCTCTGCTTCCTGGTTTGCCATACAATTGCTGCACCTGCAAATATAATTATCAAACCACTCCATGATTTCCTATCACTTTTATTGTTGCCCCAATCTGCATCAACAAAGAACTTCAGTTTTGCACCCGTTTTAGTAAACACTAATTTCATGTTTAAAGTTCCTTTCAAATATCTTAATAAATGTTTTACTTGTGTCCAATCATCCTTCGTTGCTTTATTATTGTATTGACTCAAATGAGACACAGAAAACGAGATATCTGGTCTGGTATTATTTGCAATATAGAGCAAACTACCTATTGCTCGTCTGTAGATATTTTCGTCGAAACTATCGGATTCTTCCTCATTGTATTTTACTTCTAAAGGAGTTGTAATTGGTTTACACTCACTCATGTTAAATTCATTCAAAATTTTCTGTATATATGTACTTTGAGTTAATTTCATTATTGTCAAGCAAGGTCTTTTAATCTTTATGGAAAGTATATTAGATATTTTTCCCAAATCTTTAATCTCTAATTTTTCTTCCAATCTTTCTTTTATTTCAATTACTTCGATCTCTTCTTCTGTTAGTACTAGATCGTCGACATAAATTCCAATTAAATTTCTTTTATTATTGAAATAAACACAAGCATCACATTTCGATCTGGTGAGTCCTAATTTTATAAATATTTCGTGAATAAATTTGTTCCAATCTCTACCTGATTGATGCAAGCCATAAATGCTTTTATTTAGTAAACATACAAACTCATTTCTGTCTTGTTCTTCGAAACATTTATGTTGCTCCATAAAAACCTGCTCTTCTATGTTGCTATTTAGGTAAGCCGAATTAACATCAATATGTTCACATGTCCATTCCTTTTCCACTGCTAATGCGAGCAATATTTTCAGTGTATTCTTATAGATTACAGGACTGTATGTTTCCTGAAAATCTATCCCTGATATTTGTTTAAAACCTTGCGCTACTAACCTGGCTTTGTATTTCTGAATTTTCCCGTCCTGATCTCTTTTTATTTTATATACCCATTTGCTTCCTATTATATTAGCATCTTTCGGTTTTCTCACGATTTCCCATGCTTGGTTTTTCTTCATATTGTCCATTTCTTCTTCCATAGCCTTGTACCACTTGTCAGCTTCAGAACTTGATAGAGCTTCTTCTGGTGTTTTCGGCTCTATCTGTGTTGTTGCACTGCATTGAGCTAGATTACAACAGTGACATTTTGTGATTTTTCTTTCTCTCGTTGATCTTCTTAAAAATACGTTTTCTTCCCCTGGAATATTATCTTCGGTACTGTTACTATTTTCTTCATTTTCAGAAGTATTTTCTTCATGGAGCTCTTGAACAGCATCTGCTAAATTTTCCTCATCTTCATCTGGGAATTCTTCAAGCACCAGTAGTTCTTCCTTTTTAACTTCTGATTTATTTGCATCGTTTTTGTATGGAAAATAATTTTCTTGGAATATTACGTCTCGGCTTACAATTATTTTCTTTTCTTCTATGTGCCAAAGTCGATAACCTTTCGTACCCTCTTGGTAGCCCAAAAATATACATTTTTTAGCTGTGGCATCTAACTTAGTACCTGCTTTTGTTGCAATCCAAGCACAACAACCAAAAATTCTCATTTTATTTAATTCTTCCTCTTCAAGTTTTCTATTATTCCATTTCTCGAATGGAATTTCATTATTTATTGATCTGGATGGGCATCTATTTCTAATGTAACAAGCCGTACTTAAAGGTTCTGCCCAAAATGTATGCGGAAGTCCTGATTCTGCCAGCATGCATCTTACCATGTCTAGTAAATTAAGATTTATTCTCTCTGCCTTTCCGTTCTGTTGAGGGGTGTAGGGGATACTTCTTCTATGCTGGATTCCATTTTCTTCTAATGAATTTTTGAATTCTTTGCTACAATACTCCCCGCCATTGTCACTCTGAATTGTTTTTATTTTTCCATCATGAATGTTCTCTACTTTTTCTTTATATTTTTTGAATCCTGCGAAAACTTCACTTTTCTTTTGCAAGATTTTGACTATAATGTAGTTGGTAAAATCATCTAGAAATGTAACGAAGTATTGTGCTCCGCCCATTGATGTTGGAGTTATTTTCCCTACGACATCCGAGTGAATTATTTCTAGAGGCATACTTGTTGTAAAACTTCGATTTTTGGGAAAACTAAGTCTCTTCATTTTTCCTTGGATGCATATTTCACAATTTTGGTTACTGTCTTCTTTTACCGTTTTCAGATGATCTATTTTTCTTATGGCTTCTTTATGAACATGACCTAATCTTCTGTGCCATATGTCAACATTTTTCGTTATAGCTGTGGCTGCTCTATGTGTTATTTCTTCTGTTTCAAAGCGATATAGTTGATGTATCTTCTTTGCTCTTATAATAACTTCATCTTTGTCCATTATTTTTGCAACTCCGTTTTCAATAGAAATTTTGGCACCATTTTCTTCTACTCTACTTAAGGACAGCAGGTTATCTTCGAGCCTAGGAACGTACAAAACATTTTGTAATTCTACTTTCCATCCGCCATATTCTTGTTTGATGTTCAATCTCGCTCTACCTTTACCTTCAATTTTCATTTGATTTCCTTCTGCTGTTAGAACGTTGCCTATATATACTTCAACAAATTCAGTCAACAATTCTTTACAGGGTGTCATGTGATCAGTTGCACCCGAATCTAACGTCCATTTGCTTATATTGTAGCCTTCATTTTTGTTTAAACACAACGCTTTATATTGTGCTGATGCTGTAAAAGCAATTTTTTGTTTTTGCTCACTATGCTCTTTTTCTTCATTTTCTTCTTTCTCTTTGTAGCTATTTTTCTTGGCTTTTCGACAAAACCTTGCGATATGGCCCTTGTTACCACATGCAAAACAAAATACAACTTTTGCACCCTCTTCTTGCTTATTTTTATTAAAATTTGCATCAGGCTTCCTCCACGTTTTTGTATTCTTGGCTATCATTACTTGCATGTTATTGTCAACTGTAGCTTCTTCTTTTTTGATACGTTTTTCTTCTAATAACAACTTGGCCTTGACGTCTTTAGTATTTAAATTTGCTTCTTGCTCTAGGTTTCTGACTAAACCTTCGTATTGGCTCATTGGTAAACCCATTAAGTAAAAACATGCTAATAGATTATCAGGAAATATTATGCCTGCTTTATTTATCTTTCTATTGATATCATGAATTTTTGATAGATATTCACGCATAGTTATGCTATCTGTTTTCGATACAGTTACCATCTCTTTTAACAATAATACTGTGTGTAAAAGACCAAATATTTGTTATGCAAATCTTGGAGAATGCCCCAAGCTTCCTTTGCTGACTTTGAGTCTCCAATATCGTCTAAATAATTGTCACCAACTGACAATAACAAGAATGATAGTGCCTTCTGGTCTTTGTTGACTTGCTCGGTGGTCAAATTTCCACTGAATCCGGGATCTATTGCATCCCAACAATGCTTTTGTATCAATGCTGCTTTTATTCTGATCGACCAGGGATAATAATTCGATTCTTCTAACTTTGGTATTTTATATTCTTCGCTTGATGCCATTTTCTCTTCTTGCGATATCTTGCATTCAAGTATTTCTTCACTATTAAACAATCTTTTGTCAATCTATTATTCGTCTGGGCACATAACCTGTTGTTCAATTTAATGTTTGAGCGTATAATAAATGAGACAAGAAAAACTTCACTTAATTGTTTAATGAAAATAATCACCAAAATCGTTACAAAAACTTCTACTGATTACCCGCCAAATCCAACTTCAACTTAACCCTACTTCTCCAGTGTCAGTGTTTCCAACTAACCACTAAAAACAATTTTTATTTATGTCCGGCCGGTGCTGCCATCATCAGCCAGATCTTATAACTTGAATATTTCAATACTCATAACAACATAAATCATCATCTTTACTTGGTATTAGAATACCATCATCATAAATAAGAATATAACACTCTTTGTTATATCTTTTGTACACATACAAACAGGGATCATTTTTACTTTGAATACAACCAGCATTCAACAATACCTGATGAACAGTTTGATTACAGTTCCTTGCAGATTGTTTCAAACCGTATAAACTTCTTTTCAACAAGCAAACTAAATGTTCTTTATTTTCTACTTCAAAACCTGGTGGTTGACGCATATAGATTGTTTCTTGTAATTCATCATTGAGAAAAGCAGTTTTTGCATCTAAGTGGAAGACTTTCATATTTTTATTTGCAGCAACAGTGAGTAAAATTCGGAATGTAGTTTGACATACAACTGGAGCAAAAACTTGATCATAATTCTCTTCAAATTTCTGCGAGAATCCTTGTGCTACCAACCTTGCCTTATATCTCACAATTTCATTTTTAGAATTATGTTTCAACTTGTAAATCCACTTACATCTAACTATGTTTGCTCCCTTTGGTAACTCAACAATTTCCCATGTTTGATTTTCCATTAGTAACATCATTTCATCATTCATTGCTTGAATCCATAAGTTCTTTTGATCACAGCTAACAGCTTCTTTATATGTCTTTGGTTCTTGTACTACCACAGTATTTGCTAATCTTATCTCATCAATTAATCTTTTCGGTGGTACACCTTTATTAGAACGATCAGATCTTCTTATTTCTTGACTTTCGGCTTCTGTAAAATCAAATGGCTAGAGTTCAATTTGATTTTCATTTAAATTTATTTCACTTTTTCTTTCTTCATAATTCAAATACTCTTCAGTTGATATTTCATTGGATGTACTATTTGTTCTTGAGTGATTAACAATTACTTGTTCTTCTTGATGATCTGCGTATGTTGATGACATATTCTCTTTTTCAATAAATCTGACATCTCGACTAATCTTCACTTTGCCTGTAGACGGAACATAACAACGATATGCTTTCGATTCCCAATCATAGCCAACTAAAATTGCTTGAACAGCTTTGGAATCAAGCTTATGTCTCATCTCATTTGGGACATGCAAAAAACATACAGAACCAAATTTTCTAAAATACTGAATGTTTGGCTTTTTACCGAACCAAGCTTCATTAGGTGTTGTTTCTGTGCCCTCAGTTGGTAGTCGATTTTGGATATAATTTGCCATCATCACCGCTTCACCCCAAAATGTTTCATCCAAATTAGCATTAATTAGCATACAACGTGCCATTTCAACCAGTGCTCTGTTTTTCCTTTCAGCTGTACCGTTTTGCTGCGGACTATATGAAGCAGTTCGCTGAATTTGAATTCCATTATTTTCCAAATATTTATTAAATTCATGACTAGTGTATTCTCCTCCTTCTATCTGTACGAATACACTTTGGTTTCTTTCCAAATAGAACTTCTACGATCGCAATGTAATCTTTAAATTTGCTTAAAACTTGAGATTTATTCCTTATCAGATAACTGACTGTATACTTCAAATAATCGTCAATAAAAGTCAGAATATATCTATTACCTGATGCTGTAGCAACATGCATCGGACCGCACACATCTGAGTGCACTAAATCCAAAACTTTAGTTGTCATGTTATTTGACTTAACTGGAAACTTGATTCTAGATATTTCACCTTCTAGACAAACTTTACAATTACTGTTTATTTGACAATCAGCAGAGCAATCATCAATCTAGATGCCTTCAACTAAATTATTCTTTGCTAATGATTTAACGACCTCGATATCTCGATGACCAAGAACTTTATGCCAATAATGAGTGCATCTGCTTGACTTGCTTTCAATTGAATAAACTTTTTGTAGTTCTCTCAATTTATAAAGATTACCATCAATATCACCTATAGCAATTTGTCGATTCTGTCGCTTGATCTCACACTTTCGGCCAGTAAAATTTACTTCATAGCCCTTTTCTGTCAACTTTTTGACAGAAAGTAAATTTCCGTGTAAGTCTGGCATAAACAGTACATCAGTAACTTTTTACTAAAGTTGCTTGATCCAATTCATTCAAAAATTTGACTTCAACAGTACCTTTTCCATTTGCTGTTAACTCTTGACCACTGGCAACACTCACTTTCTCTTGACAGTTCAAATCAATGTCAACAAAAGCATCTCTCGATGCTACAATATGATATGTCGCACCAGAATCCAATATCCATCCACCACAAACATTTTGTGTAATGAACAAACAATCACCATTGCTTTCAGCAAGATTTGCCTTATGATTATTTCTTCCTTTTTTCTGTAACCAATCTTTATATTTCCTACAATTTTTCTTGATATGACCTTTTCTTTCACAAAAATAGCATTCTAGTCCTTTATTTGTATTTGATGAATCAACTTTCAATGCAGCATCATCTGTTGTACCGTCGCGATCCAAACGTCTTCTGTATTCTACTATAATCTTTGATCGTACGAAACTCGACTTTAATTCCTCTTCATTTCTTGCTTCGAGTGCTGTGACTAAACTATCATAACTTTCTGGTAATGAAGCTAACAAAGTAGCACTCATGAAAAACTCTGGATCAATTTCACCACCAAGAGCTAATAACTTCTGAAACAATTCATTCATCATATTCACATGCTTTTCCGCATCTCCACCTTCTTGTAGTCTTTGTCGCATTATCATAAATGTCTTTCAGAACAACCCATGCTTCTTTTGCCTTTTTACAACCCCGGATATGATGAATCTGATCATCTTCTATATTTAGTGCTATTGTTGCATGTGCTTTTTCATCTGACGCAGTCCAGGATGTAGTAACTGGATTAGGAACGGCTTCATTGACTACCATCCATAAACCCTTTTCCTTTAATAGCATTTCCATTTTATATTTCCAAACAAAATAGTTACTACTATTCAGCTTTGTAATGCTATATCGTGATTCTACCAACGCCGATGCCATATTTAGGTTTTTGCAACCAAGACCTCTTTCTATTTAAATAACCAAATTTCCGGCATATCTGCCTTTATCGCTATCTGGGCCTATAACCTAAAGGGACATGCATTATACAGAGAGCAGTAGCTTTGTTCTATTATAGAATTATGCAGATAATAAAGGTTCAAATGAAATAGAAAATTTATCTGACTTTTTTATTTCACACACAAAAACATTACAAGTCATGAGCAACATTGATTATATTATTATTATTGAATTGACAGTTATGTTTAATTGACAACTTGATATTTGAATGTCATTCCAATAGTAAATTGATGACTGATCGACTCTGAATAGCTTTCCCAAGTCAATAAAGCATTCGGTAATTCATCATACCATATTTTTGCATTTTCACGTAATTTACAAACCGCGAAAAATAATTTACTCTTATCATCCCAATCATAAACAGTTGCATAATTATTAACCTTATCAAGCCAATCATTAACAGAGTATTTACTTACATCTGGATCAAATTCCGGCAAGAATTTATCATTTAAAAATTGATTCGACTTTCTTGAACCTGATTGAACGATACCTGTCAAAGCTGCCGCCAAGTGATTGAACTCAGAGCTCAATGCAGTTGTTGTACTTGAGACCGACGCCTCTGTTGAACACACGGGTGTACGTGAACGTGAACGGCTCTCAGAACGTAAATCGCTTCGTCGCTTACGCTCACGATCGCGTCTTGGTCTTGACCGATGATCACGCTCCCTGGATCTTCTACGACCTCTTTCACTTGATCCCATCTCGTTATTTTATAATAACTCTTATCACTATTCACTAGTATCATCAAGGTATTTATAAACCCTCACAACTTAATCACAAGTCTAACAGCACGTGTGTATATCCCACTTCTGAATTCCTTAGTAATTATAAATCAATTAAAATATATTTGGTTTTATTAAAATATATACGTGTGAACAATAAACAGTAATGAAATAGTCAAAATATTAATTAAGACGCTGCCGCATTCGTAGCTGAAGTCTCACTGCCCTTCTCTGGGCGATGATCCCTCAAACGCAGTCGTCATCTCCAACCTTTGTTTATTTTCTTAAAACTGATGACTGCCTCGATTTAATGTGAACACCGGCCCGCCGTAATAACCCTCAGTATGTCAACACGAATAAATAAATATGCTGACTTCAAAAGGAGGTTTTAAACAACAGGTGTCAAACTGTAAAGACAAGGATGGTAACATACTATCAAATGAAGAACAGTGCACCAATACTACCGACAATTGGAGAAGTACTGTATTATAGAATTTCGAGAAGTTATGTTTTGTTTATGCTGACTTTTATTATTCCAATTCTCAGTATTGGCTGGAATAGGGACCACCCAGATATTTGATAATTGAAAAGTCGTGTTTTGTTTATTTTGCTGACACAGTATTTTGAATCATAGTGCCGGCTGATATGTATGTTGACAAATATACTGCCCTAGCACGGGCAGTCAAGATATGAGACTCGAGCGTTTAGCATCACGTTAAATAGGTCAAAGCCTAGCGTAATTTCAATACAATAGCATTTCCACTTCAACTTCACCATAACTGTAGTTTGTGTTGATAAAATATACAAAATAATCTGCTTGATGTAATTTTGTGTACGCGTAGTATCCTTAATTCCCCAAATTTTTAACATACAGGAAGCTGTGAGCAGAGTCAAAAACAATAAAGCATCGGGTAAAAATGAGATCTCAGGGAAATTGTTCAAGTATGGTGGATAGGTTGCATATGCTCATACAGGACATATGAACAGGAGTAAAATGCTCCAATCATGGAATGACGGGAAAATTTGTCGTATTTATAAGAAAAGAGACAAGCTACAATGTAACAATAATAAGGGAATCTCGTCAGTAAACACAGCTTATAAAATATTCATTTATTATACCATAAATAGTTGAAGTATTATCGATTATTTTTGTGGTGCTATCACGAATGTTTATTATGCTTGCGTTTGAATACCACGAGTGTGCAGCACGAGTGATATTCACAATCACAATAAACATGAGTGATTGCACCACAAAAATAGTCTATAATACTTCAACTACAAATGGTATATGGAGGACTATTCCAGGAGTCAGACCATTTTTTCAAATTAGTTTTCTATGAATCTAACAACTCACGTAATTTTCATAGGAACGAGTAAACAAACTTCTGTCAAACTGAAAAATTAGAATTTCTTGCATTTTATTTGACGAATAATAGAGAAATATATTGCGTCTTGCTATGGAATCTAGTTCAGAAAGGTTTGGTGATAGATCAGAAGATGAAATTGGTGAAGATATTCAGAAAAATATTCTATTAAATACGAAGAAAGCACAAATTGGAGGTATCTGTTGAAATATATTGTAACATTATATTCTTTTTGCAATGTTAATTTAGAATCATAGTAGTTTGTTTTGTATTTAAAAAATAACTATGGTGATAATTTATGTTGTTGTTAGTCTGTCATATTCATATCAAATATGAAAAGGATTTGTCAATTTTTGGGTTTATCATTTTATAAATAAATAGAAGAGTTATCTTCACAAATTGCGTGCAAGTGCAATAGGTTATGGGCCCAGACACTTGGAGATTGTGAAGATAGCGAAGGAACTCATTTAAAAGTTAGAAATTTTTTGAATATTTATCTTCAATAAATTTCTTAGTCAGCAAAAGGAAAAAATGGTGGACAAATCGTTAAGTTTATTTGAGAAGTTGAGTAATAAGAATTACCAATATTGGAGTTTCAAGATGATGGTTTTATTGAAGAAGGAAGAGTGCTGGGATGCAATCATTACAGAATGTTCAACGACAGCGACAGAAAAGGTTGATTGGAAGAGAGCGGCAGCAAAAGCATACAATCTCATCGTTCTTTGTATCAATAATGACCAGATCATCCACATTAAGGATACAGACAGTGCAAAGGAAGCTTGGAATCGTCTCAAAAGTTATCATCAGAAGAGTACCTTGAGTAGCAAAATACGTTTGTTGAAGAAGTTGTTCAAGGCACAGCTTGATAAAGATGGAGACATGGAAAAGCATCTGCAACAGTTGTTTGAGTGGATGGATGAATTAAAGCAAACTGGTTATAGGCTGGATGATGATATTTTAGTAGCAATATTATTAACCAGTGTTAATGAGGAATATGAAACGTTGATAACCGCACTCGAAGCTCGGGATGAGAAATCACTCACGTTAGAACTAGTTAGATCAAAACTACTTGAAGAATATGATAAGCGCAGACAGAAATTATCCTCGCAAGAGATAGTCACTGCACTAAAGATTACTGCAGCATTAGGCAAGAAAGGAAGAAAAGGGAATCAAGACAAAAAGGAGCTGCAATGTTTTTTTTTGTAAACAAAGGGGTCATTTCAAGAAAGATTGTGAAAAATATAAGCAATGGCTCAAAAAGAAGGAATCACAGTTACAAAAGGTAAATACAGTTCAAGATACAGAAATCAGTAGAACTCAAGTCGCTTTCACATTTATACAAGGACTATCGGATTTTGAGTGGTGTATTGATTCTTGAGCAACTTGTCATATTAGCAACAATAGATTATTATTCTCCAATTCAAATACTTCAATTCAGGAGGAGATAATGGTTGCTAATGGTGAGAAATTAGTTTCACAAGGATGTGGAAACATAAAGTTGACAACAGAGATTGACAAGGTGATCTACAATATTGAGGTTCAAAACGTATTGTACGTTCCAGATTTTAAAGGAAATTTGCTGTCAGTGCGGAAGCTGATCGAAAAGTGCTTAGAAGTCAAGTTTGAAAGAAAAGAATGTAAGATACTTAAAGAAGGCATCACTATTGCAAGAGCGGTGATCAAGAATGGCTTGTTTATTTTGGAACAAAAACACAATGAGAAGGCATATTTTGCAAGCAAACAAAAAAAACTATGCATTCATGATTGGCATCGTCGTTTAGCTCATCGTAATTTAGATGATGTGCGTAAAATGAAAAACTATGGCCTGGAATTCGTGAATTGCAAGTGCAGTAATGATTGTGAGCCGTGTTTACAAGGAAAAATGTCAAGATTCAGTTTTCCGAAGAAATCGATAAATCCAGCTAAAGAAATTCTTGTGGTCCAATGCAGACACCATCAATTGCAGGGAGTCGATATTTTGTAACATTTATTGACGAGCATAGCAGATATTCGACTGTTTTCTTTCTAAAAGAAAAATCAGAGGTTGCAGACAAGTTAGTATAGTTTGTGGAAGCTATTAAAACTAAATTTGGCCGTAAGCCAAAAATTTTCAGAACTGATCAAGGCGGCGAATATGTCAATGGAAAAGTTCAGCAGTACTTGATGTCTCAAGGTATTCAAATTCAAAATACAGTTGCTTATTCTCCAGAACAAAATGGCATAGCTGAGAGAAAAAATCGAACATTGGTGGAAGCTGCAAGAACAATGTTAGCAGAATCTGGTTTGGATCAATGCTACTGGGCAGAGTCTGTCAGAACCGCAAATTATGTTCAGAATCAGCTTGTGACGAGTGCAACCTACAAAACACCATATGAGTTATGGCATGGTGTAAATCCGAAATTCGAAGACTTTCATATCTTTGGAAGTGATGTTTATGCACGGATTCCTGATGAAAAGCGTAGAAAATTAGATGTCAAAGCTGTAAAGTTAAAATTTATTGGATACAGTGAGATATGCAAAGGATATCGATTGACTAACATAAGCAAGAAATCAGTTATTGTATGTCGTGATGTAAAATTTCTTGATGAAGTGAAGAAAACGGAAGAATCTTATGTGGAAGTTGACATTCAGGATTCGGTCAACAATAGTAAAAATACTCAGCACGTCGAGGACGAGTCAATTGAAGTTGAAGAAGAACAGATTTTACGAAGATCAAGTCGAGAAACTCAGGGTAAATTACCAAACAAATTTAAGGATTATGTAGTTTACAAGGTTACAAGTGAAGAGGAAGAACCGAAGAGTTATCAAGAAGTGCTACAACGATCGGATAGAGAAAAATGGAATGAAGCAATGAAGGAAGAAATTGATTCAATTCTTCAAAATGATACATATGATCTCGTCAATTTACCTGAAGGAAGAAAAGCCATTGGCTCCAAATGGGTATATAAGCTGAAACGAGATGTGCATGGTAATGTATCTAGGCATAAGGCCCGTTTGGTAGCACAAGGCTTTAATCAAAAATTTTGTACTGACTACGATGAAGTATTTGCTCCAGTAGTTCGACAGAATACGTTTCGAATACTATTGAGTGTTGCAGCAAAGCGAAAATTAATCGTAAAGCACTATGATGTCAAAACTGCCTTTCTCAACGGCATTATAGAAGAAGAAATTTACATGAAACAAGCACCTGGATTTGAGAAAGGAAACAAAGTATGTAAATTGAAGAAAGGACTATATGGATTAAAACAGGCTGCAAGAGGATGGAATACAGCAATTCATCCACTATTAATCGAAGATGGATGTAGTCAGAGCAAGAGTGATAAATGTTTCTATAAGAAACGGGCAGGTGTAAATACTTGTTATATTTTGATTTACGTCGATGATATTATTATAGCAAGTATTGACGAAAAACAAATCAATGAAATTGCTGATCTTATCAGTACAAATTTTGAGATTAAAGATCTTGGCAAGATTAGCCATTTCTTAGGTATTGAAGTACAGCAAGATGAACAAGGCAATTTTACCATCAGTCAAAAGAATTACATAGATAAAGTTGTGAAGCAAGCTGGACTTGAAGATGGAAAGAATTCAAAAATTCCTTTGGACACTGGCTATCACAAGAATTCTCAGAATGATATGTTGGAGAATAAGTTAGCATTTCAAAGTTTGATTGGTCAGTTCTTATACATATCATCAAATTCAAGGCCGGATATAGCTGCAAGTGTGTCCATCTTGAGTCAGAAGCTAAGTAATCCATCAAAGAATGATATGGTGAAGCGAAAAGAATTGTACGTTATCTCAAAGGAACTCGAAATTTACAATTACGATTGAGTGCATTGGATGAAAGTTCAGAACTGAATGGCTATACTGATGCAAATTGGGCTGAAGACAAAGTTGATCGAAAATCAAATAGTGGATATTTGATTAAGTTAATTGGAGGGACAATATCATGGGCATATAGGAAGCAAAATTGTGTATCACTATCCTCAACGGAGGCAGAATACATTGCCTTGAGTGAAACTTGTCAAAATATGTAAAGATTTTGATATTGACATATCAAAGCCAACTGTGATCTATGTTGACAATCAGAGTTGCATGAAGATGACTGAAAACCAAAAGTTCAGCAACCGCACGAAGCATGTTGACACGAAATATCATTTTTTGAAGGATCTAAAAGAAAAATTGGAAATTAACTTGAAATATGTAACTACTGAGGATAATGTTGCTGATTTACTGACAAAACCATTAGCATCAACCAGAATTGGATATTTGAGAACATTAGCAGGCCTTAATGATCCAGAAGTACGGAATGAAAGTAATATAAATCAACATTGAGGAGGAGTGTTGAAATATATTGTAACATTATATTCTTTTTGCAATGTTAATTTAGAATCATAGTAGTTTGTTTTGTATTTAAAAAATAACTATGGTGATAATTCATGTTGTTGTTAGTCTGTCATATTCATATCAAATATAAAAAGGATTTGTCAATTTTTGGGTTTATCATTTTATAAATAAATAGAAGATTTATCTTCACAAATTGCGTGCAAGTGCAATAGTATCCACATCTTTGAGTGAAATACTCACTTTGACCACTAGTGTAATACCCGATGGTATTTCTACACGTCCAAATACTCACTGATATGCACCGTTTCTATGGCGATTTAGCATTGTTAACCTTGTTATAAATACTACGAATGGAATAGTCACGAATATTTTATCCAAATGTTTGGTGGCATTTGCAGAAGAAAATATAGGAGACTATTAATGCGGGTTCCGAAACGATAGATCGATTACAAATCAAATAACCTGTCCACGGCAAATTCTAGAGAAATGCACAAAGTTTTGCTACATATTTATAGACTTTAAGGCAGCATATGATAACGTACATTGAGATTATATAGAGGATATAATGAAGTTCTTTGGCTTCCCCAATGAACTTATTTATCTATCCAATGAATTTTCTGCAAACAATGGACTAAGACACCTGTAGCTACATTACTATTTAACTTGACCCTCGAAAAATTTATCAGAAACCTGAACCTAGACTTAGCAAAAACCATATATGAGTAGAATATCCAACTATTAGCATGTGCCGACGACATCGTAATAATTGACAATAGGGAGTTTTTGCAAGCCTCCGCTATTGATACGATAACGCTAACGTAAAAACTATTTTTTTGGGAAATGCTTGCCCAATAATACTAGCTTGAGTTATAGTGTACTCACAAGAAACTTCAAGGATTAGCAGACATCAATAACGTTACAATGAACAAATTTGTCAATTTCAGTACGGACACACAAAGGAAATAGTTTTTGACATTAGCGTTGACGTTTCATTAGCGGTAGATTGCAAAAACTCTCTAATAACAAAACCGCAATGATGAAAATCTTGAAAAAGTTGAAACTAGAAGCTAGAGAAGTCGGGAAAAAACCAAGTGGCTGTATCTCCCATCGAAAGCCTCAAGGTCATCAATCTCCCTGTACTCAAAATAACAAGTAATCCAGCTGTAGTAGGTTTCGTGGTGAATGTACCATGTAGGATACTACTGGATTCCAGGGCGAATGTTACTATTGTATTGTTACAAAATTTCGTCTGACGTCTTTTTTTTGTACAATTGTTTTCCCATTGCATACCCATGTCGCCATCTATGTAGCCGATTCGCACTAATTTTGTGAAATAGTACGTTCGGATGACACTTGATTGAAGCGCTAACTTGGGGAGTCAGCGCGTCTGGTTCTTCCTCGCTCTCTTGCGTCCGAGCTATTGTTGCAGACGGTTATTTTTGAGTAGTCTTGTGATTTTTCTTGTTGTTCTAAATTTTGTGATTATTTTATTTAATTAAAATCAGTGTTATGATTTTGTAAGTATTTCGTTTATTATTTTTATTCACGTTATTCCAAATTTAGTATTATTTTTCTAGTGATTTCGTTTGAGGCGACCCGCGTGGTTAACCTTTTGTTTTCCAAATTTATTTCTTTCATCCTTAATTATTTGTTAGTTTTTTGTGCTCAACACCTTTTTACTACCTTGAAACTTTTATACCAAATTGATATTTTTGTTCTAAATTTATTTTTTTCTAAATTTTACAATAGCGTAGGCAATAGCCGTTCCGGTCGAAGGAGCTGGTCTTTTCCTCTTTGGGAGGTTATTATTGTTTGTTGTCCTTCCTCGGGAAGATTCGTTTAACTATTTCTGATGTTTTGTATTCAGATTAGTTTTGATAATCATTACTATTGATAGTGTTTCGTACACATGTTCTAGTTGCTACCTGCCCTAGTTTACCATACTTTCCCGTCTACAAGAGTAGACATTCTTTTTTGTAATTTACCGGTTTTTTTTGTATTTCTGTTTTAAATTTTTTTTTCTACTACCAAACGCAATCAGGCGGATATCGATTCGGTGATACGCGATTTTTTTTTATATATACACTCGAAGTAATAAAACCTACGAGATTTGTGGCTATCTTCGTTCCTCCCTTTACCTTTCCTCACCTAAGTATGTGTGATGTATGAATGATTAGTGAAAGTGGTTGATAATACATAATTTAACTATATTTTGGATCCAACGCGTTGCGGATTTGTCATTCAACAACTCGTAGTTTAGTTTCTTATGTTGTTTTTGTAGTTTTTTGTTTCCAAAGCTTAAAATATTTTGTTGTGGGCTTTAGTTCCCGTTTTTAAGCTGGAAAATCCTACGAGTTTGTGAAGATTGATCCAATTTTTTTAGTAACGAACCACGTTCGTAAATTTATCGACTCGTCGCTAATAAATCCTTTTTCTTGTCCTGCTAGACTTTGTATTTTCTGTGTTTTTTCTTCTCTTTAATGCTCAGCGTAGTTTTATTACTTTGTAAATTTTTAGTGCACTATTTAAAATCAGACAAATAAATAACTTACTGATTATTTTATTCAACTTTAACTAAATTTACAGTTTATTAGTTTTTTTTTAATTGAATCTAAATTTATTCATTCAAGTTTAACGCTTCACGTTTGAAGAGAGCTCTCGAATTTTTTTATAGGAACCTCCTGTTTCAGTTGAATTGGATACTGGTTGGGTTGTTTGTTTTCAGTGTAAACTGCTAGGAATCTTAGGGACCTGTGGCCACTTGAGACTAGTTTTTGGCCTACTTCAAGTTAATAAAAACATCAACACGTCTACGAATTTAAGAAGAACATTAATATCTCCCGAAGTTGACGACCAAGCGCACGGCCAACCTTAACACCTTCAAGGACCGTTGGGTATTTATCAAAGCCTTATAAGACGCAAGATCAACTTTACTTAATTCAGGGAACGTTCTTATTTGACGTTGTTTTTGTGGCTACCAATTCGACATCTATCTTCTCTGCCGATACTAGTCTTGAGTTCCGCTGAAGAGGATATTTAGCTAGTTTTTGTAACGTAATTTTGAACGTCTGTGACGTGCTCTCCAGTTCCCTTTTGGCTGTAGCAGTGAGATTTTTTTGTATAATAGCTTCAATCATTTTCGTAAGTTACAAATTTTTTGAATTATAACTTTTGGAATTCTTTGCTTGAAATTAATAATAATTTTATTTATAATTGATTTCGACGTCTATGCTTTATTTCTTTTTTGCTGTCGCTATTGTCTCCCAGAATAGTACCTTTTTCTCCTTTGATCATTTCCTGGGAGTGGCGCCCATTTCCTATTTTTCAGGTAAAATATTTCTGGTGCCCTTGTTAATAGCTAGCCTGGGTCTTCACTTACAAGGTAGGATATTCCATTACTTAAATTTAGTGTCAATCAGCAGTACATTAAGTTTTTGCCACCAAATAGTGAAGAAACATTACCTTTTTTAATTTCCTACTGCCACCTTGGAAATAGGAAAAGGTACAGTATATCCAAAGGTTTTTGCAAATATAAGACAAACTCCAAGAGAACGTGCCTAGAACCAGCGGATTTTACTCAAAACATAAAATGGGGAAAGAATACCAGTAATCAGTGTGGAGGAGCTTGAATTCACAATTGGCAATTTCAAATAGGAACATAAAGCTCTTATTGCTGCAATCGTGGATGATTGCATTTCAGGCGTCAAGTTCCTGCGAGATCTTGGTTGTGTCTTGGATTTGAACGGCGAAAAGATTTCAAAAATCTCTCAACTAAAATGCGTTTTTAGCCTTGTTGGCTGTTATGGAAATAGTAGGTCATCATTCTTATGCTACAACATTCCTAAATACTGATTTCCAAGATTCTACGGCTAACAGTTCAGAATTATGCGCAGAATCGAAAAATTAATTCCAACTGAAATGCACTTCCCATTCAGTCTATTGTTATGAGAATAGTAGGCAATCATTCAAGTGCTACAGCAGACTAAAATACCAAATTTCAATACTCTACAGCCGATCATTTCGAATTTATGCGAAGAATTCCAAAAGACTGTCAAGTATAGTGCATTTCCAGTTCCAGCTCAGTCGATCTCAATAAAAATAGGATATGAGCATCTAGATGGTACTATCGTCTAGAATACCAAATTCTAATATTCTACGTTCAATAGTTTTGGATTTATGCGGGAAATTCAAAAAATGTTTCGAGTAAACTGCACTTCTGATTTAGCCGATCGCAATCATAATACAAGATGTACAACTAGATGTTATAAAAGTGCCTAGTACAAAATTTCAATTTTCGATGACTGATTGCTTTAAATTTATGAGGAAAATTCGGAAAGTCTGTCATATAAAGTGCACTTCCAGCTAAGACCCGAGTGACCGTACGAATATGAGAGATGATCATTTGGATGCTATAGCAATCGCAAATACTGAATTTCAGTATCGTACGATAGATCATTCTGAATTTATGCGTAAAATTCAAGAACAGTCTCAAATAAAGTGCACTTACGGTACAGACGATTACAACCATAATGCGAGGTGCACATCAAGATCCTATACCAATCTTAAATACAAAATTTCAGCATTATACATTTGGTGGGTTGTGAGATTTGTAAGTTACGCGCATACGTACGCTCTCGCACTTTGCACCCAATTTTTTTCTGATCTCTTCCACTCTGCTTTCTGACACATCGCACGTAGTTTTTTCTATATCTAAACAATATAAATGCAAACTGCCAGAAGTTCCACTTAATATGAAAATTTGTAGAGATTTTTCGCAACTTTGACAGTTTCTGATAACTCTTTATGTCCTACTTATTCTCCTGACAATATTTTCCCTACCTTTTCTCATGCTGTTCTATACCTACGCAGATTTTCAGCCGTGCCAGTCGACAGTTTTTTCTGTCGAAAAATCTGCATTTTCGACCACTCGCCCACGCTCTTATCTTGCAACGCATCTTCTGACAGTTGGGCTTTCAACTTGCCGGCAACGATCGAACTTTTTCCAGGTGAGATATTTCGTGGACCCAGGCATGTTGCCCACTCGGTAGCTAGCTCTCCGGCTATTATTATCGCCGAATTTTTTGAGAATTTCTCCTTGATTGCCAAGCCGCTTTAGATTTTAAGATTAATTTTTTTTTATGTCAAAAAATAGTTTTTCTCATAATGTATCCATCTGGGAATCATTGCAAAGTTTGAATAGATTCAATAATATTTAAATTCAAGCGTTATAAGAAGCCATGTTTTTGTTGCATATTCTTGAACATTGACAATTTTTAGTGATGAAATTGCTCCATAAATGATTGCATTTTTCATACAGTACTTGATCAAATTGAAACTTTTTTTTCTAACAGAACTATACTTCAATATCGCTACTAATTGACGAATATGGTGAATACAGATTTTTCTCTGTGATACACTTGTAGGCATCTTCCAAAATCTAAGGTGCGTATACGCACCTTTGGCTAATACCCTAAGTAGAGCACTAAAAACATAGGTATTATCATCCGCCATTTGGTGTCCTGTCAATAAAAGAAAGTATATGTAAACCAATGTAAACATTACAGGAAATGCGTTGTTTGACGAGGATAAAATGTTATAATAACTTGAAAAACTAAAGAAAATAGTATCGGAGTGACTCATTACTGTGCCGAATGATTTATCATCATTATTAGCGGCAATTGTGGCTGTGAGATTCACAGACAAATTATAAGTATTTCATATAAAAGTACGTATTTTCAGTCAAAATTTCTATTTAAAGTTATGATTAGATTGAAATTTTGATTGAAGTTATCTCAGTTCATTTTAATATATATTTTTATCTAAATTTTTAGACACTATCATAGAATCTAACCTCAATTTCAAGTAATAATTGATCAATATATTTATGTATTATACATAGGTACCTATTATATAAAATATATATTATATATTTACATATATAAATATATTATGAGTATAAATAATTTATAATCAATTATTATTTCTTTAATAAGTAAAATATTACGAACTAACAATTTTTTATGAAGACATGCGATATAAGAAATTGCAAATAATAGACTTCCATATTTTTTATCCCTTGGGTGAGAGCAGTAAAATAATGAATCCTCCAATAAATATGCATGAAAGTTTTTCTAGGAAAGTTAAAGATTACAAAGTTGAAGATAAACAATAGAGTTTTACATATTTAGACATCCCGAAGTGCAATAAATTTGTCCGATTGTTTTCAAAAATTGTATTACACAATATAAATTAAAATTCCATAATGATATTCTGAGTATTTAATATTACTCTAATTATATATGATTGGAAACCGAATAATTTGATTCCACATTTGATAACTGAAAATTCTAAATTGAAGCATGTAATTTGGTTACAAATAATACATCATGCCAAAAATAAATAGTCTGATAGATTCCGATATTATTTTATCACATTTTTTACCTAAAGATTAAACTATTTTAACTCATAGTGCGTTCGGTAATGCAAATCTTTTCACTCCATCTGCTCTTTTGCGTTCTTTAATTGCAAAAAGCGTAAATGGTACAGAGATAGACCGGAAATAGTAACGTTCGGTAATAGCAGAGTGGAGTGTTTGGAGCTCACTCTCAATGCATCAGTGTAATAGGTGGTGTTTGCGGAGTGAATACTTCAAATCGCGCCAAATTATAAACGTACGCGAACCTGACAAGAACTTATGAACAAAAATGACAGAAAATAACCTATTTTATTTGTGCTATGTTTGTAATCAAACTTATGCATCTTTTGACGAAGTTCTAAAAACATTCTTTGTTTGCTAAACACCACGATGTTATCATTATTTGTTTGTCTATGTGTAATTCATGCCTTGTTTTTGCATTAAAATGAATAAAAGTATGTAGTTTTGTCAACAATACTTCGAATGTTGTTGGCTGTATTCTAAAATACGATTTAAATTGATTATCTTAACCTCGAGAAACAGTTTCTTCTGCATAATTTTCTATTTTTCCTAATAAATAATAGATACACCATTTTCATCATCATTATTATCGTCAAAAATTAACTCATGACCAATTTGAATCGCATGAATTAATAAATTGCTCATATTTGTATCATCCAACCGTTCTCACGCCAATGATTTTTAAATTTTAGATATATTTGACAGTTGAATCGTTCTTTAATTCACGGAGTAAATGGAGTGATTTGACATCACGTGACTTAGCTCCAAGCTCTGTACGCTCTGCGCTCGAGCTGCATTAACGAACGCACTATCAATTATCGCATTTCCTGCACTGTTCATATATGCTAAAGCGCTTTCTAAGGACACAGAATGGCGGATGATAATACTCATGTATTTAGTGCCTTACCCTAAGCAGTGACATATACTATCAGCATGTGCGCCGTAGCTGATAAATCCTAACTTGTTTCATTTATTTTTACTTTGTGTTTGTTCCTTGACTGGCGATATTTGTAAGTTCAGTGAACATCTATAAAATGATTCTCACAAATAAAAATCAAAAGCTTTGGACAAGAGAGAGTAGGTAAGTAATTTCTTGTGAATCATTTTGAAAATAAGAGAATTTTGAATTCAAATAGGCATCATGAATTCTTACGGAAGAAATCGACCCTTGACGGGGTACATTCCGATTCAGTATCCGGACACTATCCAGACAAGATAATTTCCCCAAAATCGTTGATAATCAAGTCTAGGAAACTTTTAATTCTGTTCAGAATCATTGTCCGGCTAACGTCCAGACAACGAAATCTTACCTACCTTCAAGAGGTAGGTAAAAGTTCTCCGACATGCGCAGAGCGCAGTTCTTCAAGCTTACGTCTGTTTAGTTTTTGTTTGTGAAGAATTTCGCGCTATATTAAGCAGCTCCTTATTCTATTTGGATCATTTTCAGGCGGAGTTCTTAAAAATTTTCTCAGAGCATCTAATATTTCATTATTTTCATCATCACTTTCTTCGTCATTATTATTAAAAATAACATTTGCAAAAAAATAGTTAGCTGCATTCACAATTGCTACAAATAATGCCATGGTTCAAAGATAAAAGATAAACAAAAGTGACAGGGACAGCAGGCGCTTAAAACAAATGAGCATGCGCACTGTGGGAAGTCACACTATTATGGAACATCGTTCAGAATCAAACGACATTCTCCTCTGTGACGTCATTATCTAGACAAGATACATCCAGACAATCATCCAAGGAATCGGAACGTACCCCAGAACAGGAGCTGATGGCAATACTTGAAGAAGATTCAGACGTAGAAAATTTCAATGAAGTAGATGTTGTATATATTCCCCCAGTGGTCGACAAACTGACTGACGAAGAAGATATTGATAACGGTCTTATAGAAGAGGAAAATATAAATGACGAAATTGCTGGAACGCAAGGAATCAACACAGCCATAGCTAGTGATAGTGAAGATGATAACATCCCGTTGATAGAATTTACTAAAAATTTTTTTAAAAAAAGCAAGAAAACTATTGAGAATAAAATAAATATGGGAAGTAAATGATATACCTATCTTCTCTAATACTTTCGTGAGTAGCAATCATATTTTATCGGAAAACATCAAAGTTCAAATGAAATATCAGGGAGACGCTGCAGCGCTGGATATTGGAATAGGAAATTCAAATTATCCGCGTCCATCCAAAAATAGCCTACTAGACATTATGAGATATAAAAATAATAGACATTTGATAGACAGAAACGATGTAAATGCAAGGAGAAAATGTAGATCCTGTAAAAATAACACAATCTACTTATGCAGAAAATGTAAAATTCATCCACATCCTGGATGTTTTGTGTCCTTTCATACAAAACTGTGATTGATTTTCTTGATGTGGTCGATTGAACATATTGAAGTTCATAGTAAATAACAAGAAATTGTATCACTCATATAATTTTTCTATCCATTTTTTATAGGGTATTAGCCAAAGGTGCGCGAACGCAACCTTTTTCTGCTCAAAAACCACAATAATTGTTTCTTGGAAAAAATTTTGAAAATTGTCCTAATTGATATATTTTTAGCGATGTACAATAAAAACATTTCGAAAAATACTCTTATTTTGATGCTTGGTCATCAATGGGCTAACAGAGAATAAACGAAAATTTGGGTGGAATGGTGAGTCAAGAAGCTTTCGAAAAACTGAAGAATGCTCTCACCACGTCTCCAGTGTAGGCGCATCCAAATGAAGAGGGAAAATTCTTCTTGGATACGGATGCTAGTTATTTTGGAATTGGAGCTGTTCTCTCTCAAGAACAAGATGGCGTTGAGAGAGTGATTGGCTATTACAGCAAAACTCTACATAAATCCCAGAAGACTGGTGCGTTACATTACAAGAAAAGAGCTCTATGCCGTAATCAATTCGATTGAGAATTTTCACAGCTTACTATACGGCCGGAAATTTATCGTCAGAACGGACCATTCAACGCTGCAGTGGCTGATGAAGTTCAGAAATCCTGAAGGACAAACAGCTCATTGGTTGGAACATCTGCAGGCATATGATTTTGAAATCCGTCACAGACCTGGAGAAACTCATGCTAATGCGGATTCTTAGTCCCGTCGACCGTGTGACAATGATTGTAATAACTGCCGTAAGCAAGAAGAACGTGAACGATACGTAAACGTCACCAGAGTAGAATTTGAGCAAAATGAATCCGTATTATCGATGCATGAAGTGCGACAGGTTCTACAGGATGATTCCGTTCTGAAGCCGATCATAGAGTGGATAAAGATCGGTCAGAAACCTAGCTTCCAGGAGACATCCGCTATGGATTCGATCACCAAGTCCTATTTGGCACAATGGAGTTCTCTAAGAGTTAGAAATGACTTACTATACAGACTATAGGAGAATTTCGATGGAAAGGAAAAGAAAGAAAAATTGATAGTGCCAAGAAATCTAAAAGATCGATTCTGGAACAACTGCATGATGGAAACAGCGGTGGACATTTCCGAATTATATACTTGATGAAGTCCGTGAACGTTTCCTCTGGGTTGGCTGTCGGGAAGATGTAGAACAATATTGCAAGACTTGTGAACGCTATAACTCAAGGAAGGGGCCCGCTACTCGGCAGCGCGCCAAGATGCAGCAGTACAACGTGGGCTCTCCGTTTGAGAGAATTGCCGTGGACATATTTGGACCTTAACCTATTACTGAACGAGGAAACAAGTACTTTGTTGTTGTCATGGATTATTTCCCCAAGTGGCCGGATGTAATACAAGTAAGAAATCAGGAAGCTGAAACGGTTGCGGAAGCCCTTATTGAGAACGTGATCTCGAGATTCGGGGTGTCGTTGGAGTTACACTCCGATCAAGGCAGAAATTTTGAGTCTGAACTTTTTAAATGTGTAATGAAGATTTTGGGCAATAGCAAGACTAGAATCATAGCGCTACCTCCGCAGTCTGATGGCATGGTAGAACTTTTTAACAAAACAATTCTGGATTATCTGTCAAAATTCCTCAACGAGCACCAAGGTAATTGGGATAAGAAGATTCACCTGTGCCTACAATTGACAGTCAATGAATCCACTCAGTTCACTCTAGCCAAGTTGATGAGTCGAGAGCTGCGGTTACTGGTTGATCTGGTTGTTGGACATCCACCTGAAGACAACGAGCAACAGTTGCCGGAATGGGTCAGCCATCTTCAGGACAACTTGTGGAGCGTCCATGAGTTTGCACGAGAGAACATACAAGCTGCCAGCGACAGAATGAAGGTCCGATATAGGGCTGCCAACATTTTCCCGGCGAAATATAGTATTTTCCAAAATGAGCTATAAAAATATAGTACACCTCAAAAAAAATATAGTATTTCATGGAAAAGGTAAAATATATATACAATTTAGCGCTGCAGGTCAAGTAGGCCCATGGCTTCTCTTACAATTTTTCGCCATTCTTTACGGTCCTGTGCTAATCGCTTGAAGTTCGTAGTCCCTAGTGTCTCTAAGTCCTCTTTCACCGCCTCATAACACCTCTCCTTTGGTCTTCCCCTCCTTTTTTTCCACAACCCCTCCGTCTAACATCTTTCTAACTACTCTGCCCTCTGGTAGTCTCAGCACATGTCCTAGCCACCGTAACCTTTGTGCTTTAGTCACTTCCACTATTCCAGGCTCACTATAGAGTTCCATAAGCTCGGTATTAGTTCGTCTTAACCACACATCACCCTCCTTTTTACCACTATAAATCTTCCTCAGAATTTGTCTCTCCCACACTTCTAGTTTATTTTGCATAGTCTGGTTTAGCACCCACATTTCACTACCGTACAGTACCACTGGTCTTATAATGGTTTCATACAACCGCTTTTTCTTCTTGACACACTTTTTGATTTTAATAGTTTCCCCATAGCTCCCGCACTTCTGTTTCCTTTCGTTATCCGTGTTATAATATCATGCTCTTCGCTATTGTTATTTTTTAAGAGACTCTTCTTGTGTTTCTTGATGATCCGACTCTATCTCCATGTATTTGGTTTCATCCTCGTTTATTTTTAATCCCATTTCTTCCGCCGTTTGGACTAAACGTTTAAATACCTCCTTTAGTTCTGTTTTTGTTCTAGTTATTAACGTTATGTCATCTGCAAACGCTAAACATTGGTGTTTTAGTTGACAAATGGTTCCTTTTATGTAGATTCTGCTTTTCCTTATAACCCACTCTAGCGCCAAGTTGAACAGGATGGGTGATACTGGGTCTCCTTGCCTCAGTCCTCTGTTTACATCGAAGCTCTCTGATGTTTCTCCATCCACCAGGATTCTGCATTTTGTCTCTTCATGGGTCATCTTAATTAATCTTATCAATTTTTTGGGCATTCCTAGTTCTGCGAGTGCTTCATACAGTTTATGTTTATTTATTGTGTCATATGCTTGTTTTAAATCTATAAACAACCTTTGCAGGCTCAGATTGTGTTCATAACTATTCGCTATAGTTTGTTTCAGTGCAAATATTTGATCCGTAGTTGATCTGTTCGGTCTGAAACCAGCTTGATATTCTCTTAGGGTATTGTCCGCTTGTTTTTGTATTCTATATTTTAGACATCCTGCTAAAATTTTGTACGCCACATCTAATAGTGCTATACCTCTGTAATTCTCGCATTTCAGTCTGTCCCCCTTTTTATAAATTGGGCATATTAGTGCTTCGTTCCATCTCACAGGCATACGCTCAGTCCGCTATATATCCTCTATTATTTCCATAATATACTGGATTACTTCGTCTCCTGCATTTTTGTATATCTCTGATGTTATTCCGTTTATTCCCGGGCTTTTATTATTTTTCAACTGGTTCAGTATTTCTCGAATTTCATTTATGTCTGGTGGGTTTTGCTCTATACTATTCCCTCCTTATTGAATTTTTTCGGTTTCATTTGTAGTTTCCAAAGTCAGATTCCCCTCATTTAGCACTTCCTTGAAATATTCTTTCCATACATGTAGTTTGTCCTTTGCTGTCACTAGTTCTCCCTCTTTATTTTTACAGTACACTAGTAGCGGTTGATACACTGTTCTTTGTTTCTTGACCTCCTGATAAAAGTTTCTCAACTCCTTGTTTTTAAAATCTTCTTCCAATATTATCATTTTTTCTTCCATCATTTGCCTTTTCTTTTGTCTACACAATTGTTTCGTTCGTCTTTTATGCATGTTGTATTTCAATTTATTTTCATTTGAGCTATTTTTTAGTAGGTTTCTTTTAGCCATATCCCTCTTCCTAATTGCACTTTTGCATTCTTCGTCGAACCATTCCTTATTGTTGTCCCTCACATTTTTGCGCAGCATCTGTTCTGAGACTTTAAGTATTGCTCCTTCCAATTTATTCCATTTCATATCCACCCTTTCCTCTGGAACTTGCTCTGCTAGCTCTAGCTCCTTCGACAGTAGACTTTGAAATTGCTCTCTGCTTTTCTCATTAGTTAGTGGCGAGGTGTCATACCGTTTCAAACGGTTGTGTTTATCCTGTGTTACTTTTGGCAACTCCTGTTTCATTACTATTTTTACAAGAAAATGATGATCTGTGTCTAGTACTGCACCTCTTTTGCTTGTGATATTTTTAATTTGTTTCGCATGCTTACTCTCTATTAATACATGGTTTATTTGATTACATGTACGCCCATCAGGTGATATCCATGTTCTATTATATATATATATATATATATATATATATATATATATATATATATATATATATATATATATATATATATATATATATATATATATATATATATATATATATATATATCTTCCCTTTCAAAATGTGTGCTCATGACTTTCATATTGTTGGTTACTGCAAAATCAATCAAATTTGTCCGTTCTCATTTGTTTCATCATGTTTGCTATGTGCACTTATTGTAGTCTTGTACATTTCGTCTTTGCCTAGTTTTGCATTGAGATCGCCAATAACTATTTTCAAGTCATATTTTGATATCGAATTTATTATTCTCTCAAGCTCTTCATAAAATTTATCTTTTTCTTCCTCGTCCTTCTCGTTTGTTGGTGCATGTACATTCATAATACTGATTTTTCGGTATACTCCTTTTCAAATCGTATTGTACATATTCGTTCGGACACTGGTTCGAATCTTACAACTTTCTGCTTCAATTTTTTTTTATCATAAAACCTGTGCCAAAATATTTGGTGTCGTTTCCACTACTGAGAAATATATATTTATCTACTGCTATTATGTCGTTTGATTTTTGCTTTGTTTCTTGAAGTGCCAGTATGTCAATCTTATCTTGTGTTAAGCACATTGATAGATTTTTGAGTGTTCCCGATTCATTTGTTCCTCTTACATTCCATGTTCCTAATATTAGTGTTTCATTTTTATGTTTCTTAAACAATTCTAAAATTCTTTTATCCTTGATCATAGCTTGGTCATTTCCTATTACATCCGTTTCTTTGTTGTCATGTCTCATTTTTTTGCTCTTTCAATTGTCCTGCTTTCGCTGTTCCATATCCAGCATTGTCCTTCGATGTATATTTTTTTATAGCCTACTTTAGCTGTTTTTCCTTCCTTTCTCTCTTTTCCAGCTCTTTCCCTAAGAATTTTTTGAATTGCTATTTCCTCTTTAGTCAGGTTCATTGTCTATGTATATCTTGCTGCCTTTAAGTTTGTTTTTATTCTTCATAATCAGTTTTTTTTCCTTCCAACTGCTCAATTTTACTACTGTCATGAAATTGTTTGTTGCTCCTACATTCCCACCTTGAGCCGACTCTATCTTTACTTGTACTCCGACTAACTCCTTGCAGAACTTTTCTATTTCTTGTTTATTACTATTAAAGTCTTTCCCGTTTATGACAATATTATTTTTCTTCTGCTGTTTTTCTCCTCTATCTACCTTCCCTTCAACTAGCGCAATTCTTTCTTTTAACTCTCTATTCTCTTTCCTAAGCTCTTCAATTTCTTCATTTACTTTCTCTATAACTGTAAAATGTTTTGCTTGTTCCGATCTCATTTCTTTAATTTCCCTCATAATTTCCACTATCATATTTTTTAAATCTTCCGTTCCTGCAGTTTGTTGGGTGGCTTTAGTGGGGGATCTCGGTGTTTTTTTGCACTTTCCAAATAATTCACTCGTATTTTGTCTTTTTCGACTTCCATCTGTTGAAGATCCGTCCAACTCATTTTCTTGTTTCTGCATCTCCTGGTGTTTGACCCTCTTTGCAGTTGTTATTTGCTTACTCACCTTACGCTTCGTCAGCAGCAGTCGCTGATATTTGATACCCAGTCGCTCACTTCGCGTGGACTTCGTGACGTAGGTAGGTCACGCCTGGTCACGTCAGATGTTAGATAATGTGTTCTTTGGACCAATACTCACACTAAAATTTTTCCAAACCACAGGTGAATAATATGACGATACCTATAAATTTTATTGCACGTTATTCGCAAGTATTTTTTTTGTTATTATTCATACAATTAATTCACTATTCCACCACACTAATCCCTAAGATAGGGGCAGAGTTCCATTCGTTTTCACTTTCTTTTAGCTTAGCTTTATTATTTATACCTATTTTATTATAGGTGAGAAAAATCTGATCGATTAGCCCTGGGTTAGGTAACAAAATCGGATCGAAAAAACTCACACGTCTTCACACTTTGAACTTCACAACTCAACTCCGGAAAAGGTAAAAATATATGCTTGTAACTTATTCATTTTCATAAAAACTGTATTATTATACTTCTTGCATTTTTTAACAATTTTTTGACGGAAATAAAAGTGTCATATGCTTTATATTACATTCAAATTTTAAACTGACGTGAATCAAAATCTTATTTTTTATTAATGGGATACTAATTCTGTTTCTTTCTTCTCGCCATTCCAAGTTTATAACCAAAAATATCCTCTCTGTGACGCGCGTTAATAAATTTTTAGAATGAAGGATTTGTTTGCTAAATTTTGGTGTTGGAAATACAGTATTTTTGCGTACTATATATTCCTTCAACAGTATATAGTACACAGACTCAAAATATAGTACAATACTATATATTATAGTACGGTATATGGCAAAGAGTGAAGAAGATATGAAACGTAATTTAGAAATATGGAACGAAGAGCTAAGGAAACATAATATGAAGATAAATGTAGAAAAAACGAAAGTAATGGTCATATCAAAGGAGAATTTAAGGATAAACATAATACTGAATGAGAAAGAAATAGAGCAAGTAGAAACATTTAAATACTTAGGGGCAGCAATAAATAATAAAGGAAGCTTAGAGCAGGAAATAAATACGAGAATTCAGCAAGCAAATTGGAATTTTCAAGCAATCAACATAATAATATTGAAAAATAAACATATAACGAAAAGGACAAAAATGACTATTCAAAACAGTGCATAGACCTATATTAATATATGGTAGTGAATCATGGTTGATGAATAAGAGAATAAGAAGCAAAATACAGGCGGCGGAAATGAAATATTCAAGAAGAATGGAAGGAGTCACGATAATGGATAAAATAAAGAATGAAGATATAAGAAGAAGAGTACAAATAGAAAGCATTCATAATGTCATAGAAAAGAAACAGTTGGCGTGGTATGGTCACCTATTAAGAATGCCCGAAGATAAACAAACAAAAGCAGTGTGGAATGCAAGAATACAAAACAAGAAGAAAAGGGGAAGACCAAAACAGACATGGGAAAATAATATAGAAGAGATATTAACAAAATACAACATTAGCGGCCAAGAAGCAAAGAAGTTAGCAAGGGACAGAAAAAAAATGGAAAGAGATAATCAACAAGATAGAATAATAATCAACGCAAATAATTAAAACAAGAACAATCTCGACACCCGAAAGGGTATTAAGAGATTTAAAAAGTTTATAATAATAATAGTACGGTTGGCAACCCTAGCCCGATATGACCTGCAAGTGAACGGTCCCAGGTTCCAGCAAGGCGGTAGGGTGTGGTCCTACAACCTCAGAAGAAGAAAAAGAAAGTGTCCCAAATTGCAGGGAGACTGGAAGGGACCATACGAGATCATAACATGTTTGAACGATGTGGTATTCCGGATACGGATGGGCAGAAACGGCAAATCAGAAGTCGTTCATGGAAACAGGTTGTGGCCATACCAAGGACGAGATTCTGAGTTCGCCGAGGACGAGAGGAAGTCATTCATACGAATAACTGTGAGAATAAAATAGTGATCATACAAGTGTATAAAGTGAATATTGGCACTGTAACCTGTGTAAATAAATTATTTACAATAAAATTTGTGACATCATTTTAGGGAAGAGGAAAAAAGTTTTATTAAAATGTTTTAGAACTACACTTCGTCACACATTTCGTAGACATTTCAGATATGAACAAATTTTATATGAAAAGTTTGCCGACCTAAAGTTCAGGAGACGAGATATATGATGAGAGCACCTTTAATTTCGCACATTTGATACTCAACTTTTCATTGTTCCCATGGCGGAGTTCTAGACACCAGAAACTAAAAGAAAAAAAGCACTTTTTATATCAAAATGCTTAATTTTGACGATTTGACAGCTCGATCGGCTGAACTGATACGATATTTGTTCTCTACACCCATCCTAAAATATTGTGTGAATAATTACATTTCATAGTTCTTCCAACTTTTATCTTTTTCAAGGTGAAATTAACTAACAATTATTTGAATAGACTTTGTTGTTGCCTCTTGTACGATAAATTATAAAATATCTGTTTAATTTTTAAAAGTAATTATTTTGTGAAAATAAGAGGTATCCTTCAAGATCTATAGAAAATATTATATACTCGAAATGCAAAAGCAGTCAAGAAATAGTTATTTGTGTGAAGGATTGAGTATTGTGTTTTATTACTTGACCATACATACTAGAGTGTGAGCCATACAATCGTCAGAAAGCAACAAAATCAATATCACTGTGCCGATTTGTGTAATTTGTAGCACCAGTAAACATGGTATTCCGAGATCCCGTGACAAAATCATTGTATCATCTTATTCACTGCCATATCAATAGAATCAGATATTTTAATCGAGTAAGAAAGGTACATAATAATCCCGAAGTCGTTCAGCGTGACATACATGTAGAAAATAATATCAAACATGTAATTTTTCTAAATTTTCTTGTCAAATCTTATTCATTGTGAAACTCGTTTGGTTGTTAATTTTCAATAGATAATTCATGAAAAAACTTTTCTTATATTTGGCAAGCAGGACAAAGTTGTTCTTACAGGGTGCAAACCATGTGATAATTTACAAGGGAAGTGTCAAGATTTATTAACTTGACAATTAATATGAGAGGTTGTCTATCTGTCAATTTCATCATTCATAGTTCAAACTTCCCATGTCCCATCAAATGTCTTGCACTCAGTAAGAACAACTTTGTTCCGCTTGCCAGATATAAGAAACGTTTTGCCATAATTTATTTATTAAAAGCTAACCACCAAATGAGATTCACAATGAATAAGATTTGACATACCCACTGTTTTTTGTTTGCTCTCCCGCAGAAGTTGTCATCTGCTTCAGGTGTAAGAAATAAATTTTTAAATATCAAAATGATGTACTTTATTGAATGTATAAGGTTTATTGGTGATTGAGATTTGACACAAATTTTGGTCGAGGGTTCACGGTCTAAAACTCTAGCTTTTCTCTTTTGCAAATGAGGATGAGAATGGGTATTCCTAATGCATTTTATAAAATGTTTCGGAAAACACAAGACGAAATTCAGAAAATAAAAATGTTTTGAGAGCTTTGAATTAAACTCTTCTAAGTGATACCCCTCCTAATAAAGTACTAACGACTCCCCGCTTCTCAAATTGCACACAAAAAAATATTGAATGGATTTTGACTATTACCATACCAAGACAACGATGGTTCTGTAGTGTTCAGCAATAAATAATTTATCCAATTTAGAATTCGATATGTTACAATTCAGAAACATTCAGAACCAACTTTAGATATAACGAGGAAGGCCTGGAAAAAACAACAATCACAGATGAATGTGTGATTGACGAGATAGAAAAAAAAAATGTATAAATATGTAATGTATGTAATCAGAAATGAGTACTGAATAAACAGATTGGTTAACTATGAACTAATTTCCATTCACATCATTTAACGACGAGGAATAGTGGGTAAAAAATAAAAATAAAGCAAGCTTGTATAAAAGTGTCAGCACAAAAGGAAAGAAAAATGGCACAAGGAATCGAGCTGAACAAACCGCCAAGTTTCTCTGTGCACTCAGAACCCAGTTCAGTCGATCAGCGATGATCAGAAATGGTTAAAAAGGTTTGAAACCTTTATAGTAGCCGCGGGTATAACTTCTGATATCAGAAAGAAAGCAATGTTACTTAATTTAGCAGGAAGTGCAAGAAATTTTTGATAATCTACCAGATGCAGGCATAACGTATGATGAAGCAAAAACAGCATTAAATAATCATTTCAAACCAAAGAAAAACATACAGTATGCAGTGGCGTGCCGTCCATATGTGCAGGGTGTGCACTGCACACACTATGAAAGTATTAGAAATTACGTAAATAAAATTAATAAAATGGTTCATTGAATACTTCATTTTATTCACAAATTTTCATTATAAAATCAGAGAAAGAGCGTATTTTATCTATTTATGCAACCAGAAATACGAGCGCGCCTCGCGGGCCACTCTGCTATATATTTGAAACGAATGTCGACGCTTGAGGTGCAGATTTCTCGCCTGCACGGCGAGCGAGGTCTGTTTAGCATAGTCAGTATAGGGAAAGTGAAGAAATAGAATCTAACAGAGAAAAAGCATACCGAAATTAGCGATCTCCTATCGCTCGTTCTCTCTCGCTGGGTGCAGGCAGACTTTCTGCACCTGGAGCTGAATATTCAACGTTTAGCTGAGTTCTTTTTCAAACGCCTTTTATTAGTTTGTTTCAAAATAGTTGAAATATTGTTATTCGTTATTTAAGACAACAATATTAGGTAAACACTTATTTCATAAGTATCTTAAATTATTTATTTTTGTGAAATTATCATTTGTAGAATGAAAACTGAAAATAGATCTATAATTTGTGATCTACTGGAAAATCCTTTTTCACGTCGTGATGTCGGAACAAAAAATGAAATTATGAAAACAAGACCAACGCCAGACATAAAATTCACTCAAAATATAATATTACTAGGCAACATTTGAATCTTCATATCTACTTTAGAAGCCAGGCTCATATCCAAGATTCCTAGGGTGTAGGGAAGGAGGGCTTAAGTCACTTAATTGATAAAAGGCAAATTATTTGTCCTATACCTTTTATTGATTCTTAATTATTTTGAAATGTGTAGGTGCAAATTTTCAAAAAAATTTTGTGGAACCTAATAAATGATTTTTTGACTTTATGAATATGCGACATTTTTTTCATCAAATCAAAAATAAATTTTCCCCTCTCAAACTGTCGAATGCTGATATCGAAATTCCGAGGAGGAAATAATTTTGTAATGCAATAGGCGCACTGTTTCAGCGAAACTAAAACAGTGATTTTTGTTTTCAACCGGCGGTGCTTTGCACTCAACTAATGAGCGGGCTTCAGCCGCTCTGACCAACTTCGGAGTGGAATCTTGAGTGATAGCGTGTCCCATATGAGATATTATGTAATGCAATATGCGCACCGTATCAGTGGCACTAAAATAATGGCTTCTGTTTTCAAGTGGTGGTGTTTTGCATCTAACTAATAGACAGGCTTTTCCTGCTCTGACCAGGCTGGACGCAGAATTTCGTAAATGTAATCAAAGCTTGTAAATAAGTCAGCGGTAAAAATATAATGGAAAATATATTTGGTAGAAAGAATATATAGTGAAAATTTTATTCAGTGAAAAAAATAAAGGTACAGTGTAAAATTCATCCAGTTGAAAAATAGGAGTAGTAAAAATGGAGTGGGAAAAATGTCTCACTACCCTATTACCTCGTATGAAAACATCAATTAGTAACGATTCACATTGTATCTAAGCATTATTTAACTCCAAAACCTTTGAAATATGGTGTTGTTCTCGAAAATGGGCTTGTATATAAAAATTGAGAAAATTCTAATAAGAGGAAGGTAGAAACGGGCCCAAAATTGCGACAATATGTTGACCCAATAAAACACTCAGCGCGAATGTGATTAAGCATTATAAAGAATAGCTTCAAAAGAAATAGCTGTGAAAAAAGTTCATGGTGGGTGAAGGTAGCAGCTCAGGTAGCAAAAAAATGTAGAAAGACGAAAATATTTGAGACAAAAAAAACCAGAAAGGCGAAAATATTTTATTATACAAACTATTTATAATAAACACAACGACTCTTATATAATTTTTTGCACGATTGGGCGTTTTCATGGGTTTACCGGCCCTCTATTTAAGGTGGTATGTTGATTTTACCGGCAAACTGTGGTTACTATGGTTATGCTGATTTACCGCCCATGGGCAAAGGTGGTAAGTAAAAAATTGTGGATTTTCACAAAAAAAAAAATAGCTTATTCTTTATTTGTAATTGAAAATTTCAAATAAAATATCTAACTTGACAGTTGACAGCTAATAAACAATCATCAGTTTGAATCAATTAGAAAAAGAAAATTAGGATCAATATTTTGGTCCAATCGTGCAAAAATTTTTGTAAGCATCACGGTCAATAAGTACAGTACCGATTTCGTATAATATTTGGAAACCTCGCTAAGGCTCGGCCTCCAAACTATTATTCTCAATCGGTAAACTGTACTTACTGACCTTATAACTATAATTGAATATTTGAGCGCATGTGACATGAGCGTTTGTGGTCGTAGGCGCCAGATTTAGGGGAGGGCAACTGCCCACCCCCGCCCCTGTCAAATCCCGCCACTGTCGAAAACTAATGAAACCAAATGAAGAGTTAAGAACATAGACGAAGAAGCCACAAATGACGAAACTGTATTCACAGTAAGCACAATTCAAACGATCAGCCACCACTGATACCAATTAAAATATGCAACTCTATGCATAAGTTTCATTTAGACACGGGTGCAACAGTAAACATAATAACAAAACACATGTATCAGAAACTGGAAAAGCCACCAGTGTTGCTACCAACCAAGAGTCGACTATTTCCCTACCAGTCAGATAAACAAGTAGATACAATTGGGAAAATAAACACGAAACTACAATATGAAGACCAAAGCATTATGGCTGAAATATTTATAGTTCGAGATGAAGACGTTTCACTTCTAGGATATCAGGCTGCAACTGAGTTAGAATTAATTCAGCTCACGTATCAAATTGGTTGCCTAGATGATGAAAAACTTCCAGAAAATTCACCGGAATAGGCAAGTTGGTTGGAGAACAAATACATTTACATATAGACAAAAATGTGCCACCCACAGCACAAGAGCATAAAAGAATCCCCTTCAACGTTTGGAAAAAAGTGGAAGAAGAGCTCAAGAGACTAGAAGAAGCTGACATTATTGAGAGAATAGAAGGAGCAAGATCTTAAGTAAGACTGTTGATGACATCATAAATGAACTAAATGGTGCGGCATACTTCAGTAAGATAGATTTGAATCATGGATATCATCAACTTGAACTAGATGAAGAGTCCAGGGTCATTACAACATTCTCAACGCATTGTGGTTTGAAAAGGTACAAACGTCTAAATATTTACATAAATTCTGCAGCCGAAGTATTTCAAGATAAAATACGTCAAACATTGATCAACATACCTGGTATGTTGAACGTAAGCGATATTATACTGGTACACGGGGGGAACGAAGGAAGAACACGACAATTCGTTGAATATAACATTACAACGGTTGCAAGATTCAGGCCTGACACTTAATAAAGACAAGTGTCAATTTGGCGCAAAGAAGTTGATTTTTTTCGGCTACGAGTTTACTGAGAATGGCATGAGAGCAGATCCTCGGAAGATATCAGCTTTCCAGAGTCTAGCAACACTAAAGACTGTATCAGAAGTAAGAAGTTCACTTGGAATGATAAATTACTGTGGCCGTTTCATTCCAAGTCTAGCCAGTCTTACACTCCATTTAATGGAGCAGATTTCACCAAATTTCTGAGGTCACTAGGCTGCCAACACCGAAGAGTTACTCCATTATGGCCTGAAGCAAATGAAATAGTCGAACGTTTTATGTGAACTTTGAAGAAGTTCATACAGACAGATGTGATTGAAGGAAAAGTGTGGGAAGATGAACTTGACGAATTTCTACTTAATTATCGAGCAACTCCTCATACCACTACCAATAAAAGTCAAGCAGAAATTATATTCAGCCATAATTTTCAAACTAAAATATCCGAACTGGAGAAGAGCACCACGCAAGACTTTTCACACAAAAGTATACATAGAAACAATAAAGAGAATGCTAAATTATACATCGATATTAAAAGAAACACAAAGCATCATAATCTGAAGCTTAATGATTTAGTACTTTTAAATCAACCTATGGTAAATAAATATAGTCCACCATTTGATCCTTCACCTTATGTGATGACAGATGTTCAAGGAACTATCATTACTGCAGAAAGAAATAATGAACAAGTGAGAAGAAATTCATCTCTCTTCAAGAAAATATCTACAGGCACAACAATACCAGACGTGATTACATCTCCAGAGTCCGACGAATTGGAGTATGAACATTTTAGCAGTCTAAAAACAGAAAAACCCTGTAGCTCAACCCATACTGCATCTTCTGGTGCTGCTGCAGAGCAAGACAACAGAGATTCGAGAACTCCACGTCCACAACGCATTAGACGACCTCCAACTTATCTAAAAGACTTCAAAGTTTATAATTAAAGCCTGGAGGAAATATAGTGTTCATTAATAAATTAATTATCCAATTCAGAATTCAATATGTTACAATTTAGAAACATTCAGATCCAACTTTAGATGTAATGAGGGAGGCCTGGAAGAAACAACAATCACAGACGGATGTGTGATTGACGAGATAGAGAAAAAAATGTATAAATATTTAATTATGTAATCAGAAATGAGTACTGAATAAACAGATTGGTTAACTATATACTAGTTTCCATTCACAACAGGTTCAACTTTTTAGCCAATAGCAAAATTATTTATATCCACTTTTTAATTCCGTAACAGATACTTAACGCATATGCATCGATTTTGTTGAATGAGATATCGTTCAATTTGTCTTGATAATACCAATGTCACAGACTACATTGATATGAAAAAAAAATATGACTTTACAGGTGTATTGCACCAGGCATTTTGCAACTTTGGTTTGCACTATAACGTAAATTTTCCACAATATGAAACTGAAAGTGCGTGATCGTGAATATAAATGTGGTATGAAATTTATGTGTAACTGATCATTCACTCAAAATTTTACGAAATTCAAAGCAGTACTTGGTGCAATATGCCTCAAATGCCATATGATCGAAAAAATGAGGTAGAAACCTATTGAATAGAGTAACAAAATAAAAGTCTTCTAAAAATCTTATATAGGTACATTTTATCGCTTTAAACAATGGCATACATTCTATCAAAAAGAATGCTACAAATAAAAATTTGTACTAACAATTGAGAAGTAAAACCAATTGAAATTAAATAATACTTCTAAAGCAGACGGACTCTTTCCTTGTGTAAATAAATTCTAGAAAAACAGTGGATCCCATCTACTCAAATTTTTGATTGTTATTAACTTTTTAGTCATTTATTATTTAAATATTTCAAGTAATTAGCTCACATAATTATTTATTTGAATTTGCTATAACTGTATTCCTAGTTAGTATTGACCAAGTCGATGTTTAATTGTCGGATGTGATTGACGGTCTACGGTTACTAGATATTCGGCGGTTGCCAGGCATCAACTGTAAGACAAATAAATGTTGACCTATTGTTTGATTAGGTATATAAGAAGAGGAAGTCATTCAGTACGAGTGACTGTGAGAATGAAATAGTGATCATACAAGAAAATTTACGACAATATTTCAGGGAAGAGGAAAAAAGTTTCATTAAAATGTTTTAAAAATAAACCTCGTCACACATTTCGTAGACATTTCAAATATGAACAAATTTTATATGGAAAGTTTTCCGACTTAAAGTTCAGGAGACGAGATATATGACGAGAGCACCTGTAATTTCGCACATTTGATACTCAACTTTTCATTGTTCCAATGGTGGAGTTCTAGACACCAAAAACTAAAAGAAAAAAAGCACCATTTTTATCAAAATGCCTAATTTTGATGATTTGACAGCTCGATCGGCTGAATTGATACGATATTTGTTTTTCACCCATCCTAAAATATTGTGTGAATATTTACATTTCATAATTCTTCCAACTTTTATCCTTTTCAAGGTGAAATTAACTAACAATTATTGGAGTAGACTTTGCTGTTGCCTCTTGTACGATAAATTATAAAATACTTGTTTAAGTTTCAAAAATATTTATTTTGTGAAAATAAGAGGGATCCTTCAAGATCTATAGAAAATATTATATAAACGAAATGCAAAAGCAGTTAAGAAATAGTTATTTGTGTGAAGGATAGAGTTGTGTTTTATTACTTGACCATAAATACTAGAGTGTGAGCCATACAATCGTCAGAAAGCAACAAAATTATTATCACTGTGCCGATTTATGTAATTTGTAGCACCAGTAAACATGGTTTTCTGTAAAGTACACATGTATTCTATAATTTTTCTCAAAATAGACCGAGAGCCCATGACAAAATCATTGTATCATCTCATTCACTGCCATATCAATAGAATCAGTTATTTTAATCGAGTAAGAAAGGTACATGATAATCCCGAAGTCTTTCAGCGCGACATACATATAAAAAATAATATCAAACATGTAATTTTTCAAAATTTCCTTGTCAAACCTTATTCATTGTGAAACTCGTTTGGTAGTAAATTTTCTATAGATAATTCATGAAAAAACGTTTCTTATATTTGGCAAGTAGGACAAAGTTGTTCTTACAGGGTGCAAACCATGTGATATTTTACAAGGGAAGTGTCAAAATTTATTAACTTGACAATTAATATGAGAGGTTGTCTATCTGTCAATTTCATCATTCTTAGTTCAAACTTCCCATGTCCCATCAAATGTCTTGCACTCAGTAAGAACAACTTTGTCACGCTTGCCAGATGTAAGAAACGTTTTGCCATAATTTATTTATTGGAAGCTAACCAGCAAATGAGATTCACAATGAATAAGATTTGACTTACCCACTGTTTTTTGTCTGCTCTCCCGCAGAAGTTTTCCTCTGCTTCAGGTGTAAGAAATATTTTTTTAAATATCAAAATGATGTACTCAATCGAATGTATAAGGTTTTTTGGTGATTGAGATTTGACACAAATTTTAGTCGCGGGTTCTCGGTCTAAAACTCTAGCTTTTTTCTTTTGCAAATGAGGATGAGAATGGGTATTCCTAATGCATTTTGTAAAATGATTCGGGAAACACAAGACGAAATTTAGAAAATAAAAATGTTTTGAGAGCTCTGAATTAAACTCTCTTAGATGATACCCCTCATAATAAAGTACTAACGACTCCTCGCTTCTCAAATCGCACACAAAAAATATTGAATGGATTTCGACTATTAACATACAAAGGCAACGATGGTTCTGTAGTGTTCAGTAATAAATAAGTTATCCAATTTAGAATTCGATATGTTACAATTCAGAAACATTCAGATCCAACTTTAGATGTAACGAGGGAGGCCTGGAAAAAACAACAATCACAGATGAATGTGTGATTGACGAGAGAAAAAAAAAAATTTTATAAATATGTAATGTATGTAATCAGAAATGAGTACTGAATAAATAGATTGGTTAACTATAAACCAGTTTCCATTCACAACAGGTTCCACTTTTTAACCAATAGCGAAATTTATTTATATCCGTTTTTTAATTCCGTAACAGATATTGAACGCATATGCATCGATTTTGTTGAATGAGATATCGTCTAATTTGTCTTGATAATACCAATGTCACAGACTACATTGATATAAAAAAAAATGACTTCACAGGTGTATTGCACCAGGCATTTTGCAACTTTGGTTTGCACTATAACGTAAATATTCCATAATATGAAACTGAAAGTGCGTGATCGTGAATATAAATGTGGTATGAAATTGTAACTGATCATGCACTCAAAATTTTACGAAATTCAGAGCAGTACTTGGTGTAATTTGCCTCAAATGCCATATGATCGAAAAAATGAGGTAGAAACCTATTGAATAGAGTAACAAAATAAAAGTCTTCCAAAAATCTTATATAGGTACATTTTATCGCTTTAAGCGATAGCATACATTCTATCAAAAAGACTTCTAGAAATAAAAATTTGTATTTACAATTGAGAAGTAAAAGCAATTAAAATTAAATAATACTTCTACAGCAGACGGACTTTTTCCTTGTGTAAATGAATTCTATAAATACAGTGGATCCCATCTACTCAAATTTTTGATTGTTATTAACTTTTTAGTCATTTATATCAATGTTAGAATAATTATCAAAACATCTCGCAGTCAGATTCTTGAATTTTTTTTCTCAGTTGTTATTAATTTTGATGTACGGGTTTTTAAAAATCACATTGTTTGATTTCTACGTCACCTGAAATCACTTGGGCTGTAAAATATTGGCCCGTACCTCACATAAGAATCATAAAAAGCAAAAAGTTATTTCTAACATTTAAAAAATATGCATGGTCCGCCAATTACCATTCATAGCGTATTCAAGAAGCACATACAAGTTTATTTCGAACAATTAATAAAATGAGAAAAATTTGGTACCCAACTAGAAATAATTTTTGAACTAATCTAAGTGGACAGGGATAAATTCACGAGATGAGAAGCCACATGAGTCACCACAGATGCGCGAGAATTTTCTGTCTCTGTCTGGTTCGTAGCATTTAAACATCTGCCAATAGTCCGGTCAAGTTAGCCCTAAAAATACGGATACCCTTGCATAAATTCCCAAGAAGTTGAAAATTGGCATGAAAGTTAGGGATATCATAATAATGAAGTTGTGAAAAGTCCCCATCGATCCTGAGTGAGCAAAAAATTTTATGCGAGGATAAAGTTTGCAAAAATGGGTTTCTTTGATTTTTTAGCGAAATAGATAGTTTTATGATGAAAATATTTCAAACAAAAATTGTAGACTTTTCAATTCTCTACAAAATGGCCCTTATTTTCTCTTTCCTAAGACTCACCGTTTCTGAAGAAAAGTTATTCTTAAGTTATATTTTCAATAATATGCATGACTACGCTGCCTATGTACATCATGGACGTATAATATGAGTGAAACTATCAATCTGCGTGACTAGTATTCGTACATTGATATTGAATGATAATTCTAAGAATATGAAATGAAACTCAGTCCCTCATTTTAAGTGACCATGTGGCCTTGACTTAAGCAATATCTGTCTTCTGTTCAATTATTGTCAACGTAGCAGTGTCCGCCTATTACTAAATTTAAATTACTTGCATAGATAAATTAAGTTACGTATCCTTTGTAAAACATAACACGTAATATAAAACGTGTTCATATAGCTTGTCCTCCAACCTCGGCTTCTGCTTTTTTTTCCGAGTATATTACCAGGTTTAAGTGTGGTTTGGCGATCAACTGAACCCAGAGTAATGGGGTTGGAAGCTAAATGATATTGTATTGGAACCAATCCACACTCTGCTCCCGCCTGCATCAGGAAAGCTCTTGATACTATTTTTTGTTAACTGCAAAAAGGGGTGTAATTCGAAATATGGCTGCAGAAAAGTAGGTTAACTTTGTTCACTAGCATGCACCAGCTGTCAAGGCCAGTCGTGTCCAAATACTGAAATACTGAATCTCCAACAGAAAAGGATCCATTACATCAACGATGAAACAACTGATGTATCGCTATTTGAACAATTGACGTCAACTCAGGAAGATGAAGATGAAGTTGAATAAGAAGACCTAATATTATATTATTTCAATAAAAAGACCGTGAAGTAGGCCTAACGGGAAAACCACGTTGAAAAATACGCGTCAAGTACGCTACCTCATAGGTGGCGTGGAAACGTGTGCATATTATGGAGAATATAATTTTAGAATGGCTTTTTCTCAGAAATGGCGAATCTTGGAAAAAGTGTAAGAACCATTTTTGTAGAAAATTGGAAAATCTGCAATTTTTGTTTTCGCTATTTTTATCAATCAACTATTTCGTTAAAACATTCGAAAAACCCATTTCTACGAGCTTTGATCTCGCATAAATTTTTCTGCACACACGGAATAATATGGACTTTTCACAACTTCATTATAATAGTATCTTTTACATTCATGTTAATTTTCAGCTTCTTGGGAATTTATGCAAGGATGATAATCTATTTTGACTGGACTACAATGGCGCAAAACGAATGAAATCAAGCACGCTCGCTCTGGTCATCTTATGGCCGGTTTGATAAAAGACGTAGTGAATTTACTCCTAGAGTAAATTTAATTTATCTAAATACTAATCAGTCTGAGTTTCTTTATGACAACAGAATCATTGCTGTCAAATAATAATCGACTATCATCTAATAGAATAAATTTTACTCGGGAAGTGAATTACTCTTTTCTTTATAAAACCGGACATTAGTTTAGTAAAGACATACTTTGCATGCGTGATCCAAAACTACTTATTAGCAATATGTCGCTAACACTCGACTTCTTCAAAAAACCTCAAGATAGATATGAAAGTTGCATAAATCCATATCCCATTTACATTGCGAGATCTATTTCTGCGCACACCCTCAATTATTGAATTCTATTGGTTAACGAAATTCATAGTGAATGCTTGAATCTCATGTGGAATCTTTCGATTTTCAATTCAATAAGCGCGTACAATCTTACTTGACGCAACATTTAATATTTTCATCACTCTTTGATGTTTCTCGTACCATCCATGAGCAAGACAGGCATTAGCGACTTACATTTATTAATAATAAATATTTTTATTTTGCTATGAACGCTATAATATCGTCTTGTGCTTCAATCGGATAATAAAAATGGACTGCAGAGGTGTGCCGAATATAATCTAAAAGCTAGAAATAAAATTCTGATTTTACTTTACAGATTTTAATACTGAAACACTTTGAATCGACGCCAAAATTTTCCATCATCGAGATTCACGAGGCATCTGGTTGAAAAATAAAAAATAATGCATGTTACAAAAAATATATGTAATTTGTAGTACATAGTGGACGACGTGGGGCGAAGCGGAAGCGAGCGGCAACTGCTCCAGGCTCTAAGTGTGGATCATAATCCAGCCTTGCCCAATCGATTCTGTATTCCCTGTCTGTACAATGAACGAAGCAAACTAGAGATAGAACAATAATCGCTCGCATCGCCGCCACCACGCCATCTGCCAACAAAAAATGAACGATATAAACAACTGTTGTTAGAATCTACAACCTAGATTTCACCAAAATTAATTCGAAACGACTAACTCATAGCAATAGTAATGATAGATCATATAAAAACTAATAAATTATAAATATTCATAATGTACAACATCAATGTAACCCAAGGTACACTTCTTTCTTGTATGTTTTTTAAACATTTTTGTAACTTTAATAATTAACAATTAATTTACCTTAATACCCTTACCGTACCCTCATTTTTATAAAACAAACTATGCGAACGTGGACCGCCGGCCGACGTCATCTCGAGCATTCTTATTCGGAAAGTCTTATCTGATAAACCATTGCACAGGAATATGAATATAAACGATAATAATTATCCAATACAGTCTGCAAGAGTAATTGCACTTTAATCGGATAAATATTCTTATGCCAATAACATCGATACTTTGCGACTAATTACTTTTTTAAGTACAATAATGTTATGATGTAATAAAAATTATGTCTTTTTCTCCGTGCATTGGTTCCAGTGTTTAAATCAAGTTTACAAATGAGGTCGGAATTTAGGTACGCACATAAAAATGGCCGACAGTCTTTCGTTTGAACGTGTCAACAATTGTCTGTGCCGATTTCAAAAAATCACGTAGGAAAGTCCAAAAGTTTTTTTTATAAGTTTAGTTTTTTTTTGTTAAATTAACAGTCTTTTCGATATGATAATGAGTAGTAGCCGACATCAACGAGTATTTAAAATGATTAGCGTAAATGATTTAAAATTTGAGACAAAAGTTAACATGTCAAATAGAACGTATATTATGCTAAAAATATCGTTTTTTTTACTCATGGGAGGTGTTAGCTAGGCGAGAAAACCAGAACTCCAAGCAAATGTAAAGTAATATTTTGTCGCTTGTACTTTTCGGCTCGTAACATATCGATAATTTCATTTTAAATATAGATACAACAATAGATATTCCTCTACGTAACAAATTTATACATGTAAACGAGATATTATTATATACAAAATTGCTACCTTTACTTATTTTCATCTTCATATCATTATATTTTCTCTTATTTTTTAAATGTATATAAAAACAATTGGCAAAATATTTACATTAAAAAAAAACATGCTTCTTAAAATCACATTATTTCTGATTTAAAATATAACAGAGTAAAAAAGTATATAATTGGATTTAGTTACATATGAGTTTGTTATATATAATACACGTAGACACAGGTAAACTCAATTCACCATATCTCGGCTCCAAGGAGCTCAGTTCAGGTCACGTACGGAACACACCAGTATCATTGGAGTTCTGATTTCCATTTTATCATAAGTTGCATTATCTATAATATAATCCCTATCTATATGATTTAAGCCAAGAATTAATTTGTAACTTGCTAATCACTGAATTCCAAGATCAAAGACATACGTTCCAAATCACACTTAATAATGCCCGAATTATTTGTTTATCACACAAAAGAAACCAAGCAAAATTTTATCAAAATAACAATCAGACATAGCATAAATTCATAGAGCACAAAAATATTGCAGGTACTGTTAGCAAACGAGAATGTTCCCTCTGAATTAATATTGCAATAATGCTTTTGATATGACTATTTCATTCAATAAATAAAAAATAAATCATATATACGCCTATTAGTACGTTATTATACGATTTTTACACGTTGAATTTTTATAGTTATTTTATTTGAAAAATGACAAGCAATGAGAACATCAACTCAAAAAAATTACTAAGAAAAGCGTCATTAGAGTTTCAATCCAGGGACTTATGTCAAATATCTATTAAATTAAGTTTGATTATTTGTAACTTTAAAATTTCAACTGTTTTAGAGTGAATTCCAAATTATTTTGTATAAAAATGGCACGAAAGCAACAGTTTTACTTCCAATAATATAATAATATAAAATAATCATCTAACCGTTAAAATCTCTCTAAATTAATTGAGCATTTTTAAATATTTGAAGTTATTAGCCTGAAGTAAATGACACGAGACGTTGATGCAGTATAACTAGTCTTCAAAAAACAATTTAGTTATTGTGAAATGTTTGGAGAATCGTAATAGAAGATGTGAATGCAAAGTATAAAATATGATATTACCGTAGGATAGTGAAATGTTTAATGAATAATGTTTACATTTAGTGAATATCTTGGTACTTTTCTGAACTATGCCTTTGATCTTAGATTATATCATGGTTAATCTATATAAATATTCTATTGAACTATTTTATATACTTTATACATAAACATCTCTTTCATATATATATTTATATATTTTATTTATAAAACCATGTGTCACCAAGAGAAACTTAACTTAAACACATAACTGAGTCCTGAAAGTGACACAAGACGTATCGTAAGTTGAACATTATTTGAACATAATATTTGTAAAACAAATAACAATTATAAATGAGCAGGAAAAACTCATCGCAACATTAAAATGTACCTATACAAAATAACTAGTGTTCTGTCTTTTATTTAGTGTTAGCATTTGATGGATGATAATTGTGTGAAAAAAATGACAAGCGTATGAAACTAGCTACTTTACCATTGAACTGGTTGGCGATATAATTTTTGTGAGACAATTTCATTATATTTTATCAATTTTTTTCAAGCATTACTTTTTAATCTATACAATTTGAAATAAAATTACTAGAATAAAATTTAAGATTTTTCTTGTAATCTAGTGTCAAAAAAGTTTTACAACTTGTTAATATCATGCATGCATTCGTATTGGATTTCAGCTGAACGCAAAATTCAATTTTCAAAATTACGAGTTATTGCGATTAGCGCAACTCCTCTGCTTTGAACAAGATGTAAGTTCTGACTCCAACTTTTTCAGAGTCTTCCAATATTTTTTCCAATCATAATTATTTAAATACTTTTAGCAATTGATTCTAATAGAATTACGTATGAAGGAATATATTAGGCACCTTTCTGAACTAATTTATACATTTAAATGATTAATTTTAATTTAAATAAATTAGGATGTGAAGCAAATTGAATCATTGCTTCTAATAGAGTAAAGAATTATGAAGCATAAACTTCTTTGATTTCTTTGAAAATAAGTCGAATTATATTTACAGCGAATTCGTTTCAATTTTTTTTTGTAAAAAGTGTGATACCGCTGATTTCATAGCAGTTCTTTATGTTATTTATTGATAACATAAAACGCTGTATCTTATTATTTGTTTATAATTTTATCTTCTATAATTTAGTAAAAACATTAAAAATTCGATCATCTTCTTTTCTAATTTCATTATTTCCATTCAAATTGCAACTTGTGATCAGCATAATTTTTGGGCAATAAATATTGATTATTGAGTTCAAGAAAATATAAAGAGCTTCGCAAAATTTGATTGTAAAATGGGCTCGTTCGATTTGGAAACTCTTGAAAATTACTTATTGCGCATAGAAATTAGCTATTAATTGTGGATATAAATATAAAAATTATCATGTTTTGTTTAATGTTTAACTCAAAATATTAAAATGAGAATATTCGTTTGAACAAGCGCTATTCATGACGTAACAGTCATTATTTAATTGTCCAGTTGTACCACGACATTGTACAGTAGACCACACACTTTGTGCTATTAATCAGTTGGGATGTTTAGTTGGATAGCGCCATCACAAATTACTCGACATACGTTTACATTTTATCTCAGCGTACACGTACGTTTAACAACATTCTTACGATCTAGTGACAGTGACATCATCAGGACTTTATAAATTATTCTTAGATTTATTTAATATTTTTTTGGAAAAAATAATAGTTATGGAATTTACATTACTAGATCCTGAATAACTTATGTAAAAATTTAAAAACACCCAAACGAGTTCCTCCCACTTACTATTGTTTGTAACATAATCTCATATAGCTTGCCAATTGCATCTGAAAACTGTTAAGCTACACCTAAATTAAATTAAATCTACCAGTGAAATACGAATGAAATCAGACTGAATATTCGGGTTCATATTAAGGCTCCATTCACAGCGCGAAATTTGGTGTGATTCCAAATACGAAATTCCAACTATTGAAATTTGTTCATTCACAGCCTGCAATTTAGACAACGAAATTAGTGACTAGCGACAACTATTTTATCGTGTGGAAAACACTAAAAATTGGAGATCCTCAAGCTTTTTCCAATCAAGATAACTTATTTGAAAGAGATAAAAATTTCGACGAATTTTGCCGAATTTCAGGCTGTGACAGGCTCGCTCTAATTCTGTCATCTTATGTTGCCTCCAACAGTAATTTTAATTGCGAATAAAAGTCGAACTGTATATTTCCTAATGCTTCAATTTCGTTATTAATAAAAATATATCAAAAATAAATTTGTGCCTACTGATAAAACAAATTAATTTTATTGAACAAAAAATCTTAGTGAAAGTTATACTTCTACTTTTTACTCATAAAATACTATGTTTATTACTTCAAATTTTTTATGGCGCGCAGATCTTTCAAAAATATGTTACTCGAATATGCAGTTTTTACTGGTAAATCTCTTTCCGGTTTGCTCTCATAACTATGAAATTATTTTGCTATTCGTAAAATGAGAGAACTATTCTGCCACTATAAACCAGTCTTATTAATTCATATTTCTTTTCATTCATCTATAAATTATTCTAAAAACCAGATTTTTAATATACGGCAAGTATTTTTTCAGTCTGATATTTGTCTTATCGCGAAATCCATTATTCTTTTTATATTCTATTGTTCAAGAAATTAATTAAATCTGCTTTAGAATATTTAGTCATATTTTTAGTATGAAATTATAGAAATAACTGTTTTAGATTTAAGTAAAAACAGGTTTATAGATCTGATTGTTTTTTGTTACAATTATTATCTAGTCGCCTAATTAACTGATTGAGTATGTAATAAAGTGATGTCTGTGCAGCGGCGTAGCTAGAGTTGATGGCAGCCGGGGCAATCGTGTTGGTGTCATACTCCCTTCCCACTTCGAACGAATATAATAAATTCATGCAATACAAAAAAGCGAATATAAAACCTCAAAGAAACTCAAGATTTTTATAATTGTGGATTGACTATACACATGATAAGTATATAATGTGTGTTGATTCGACGCCATTTTCATAAACAAAAGAAGAACACTTGATTGGTTTAGACTTCAATAAAATGCATTCGTCAGATACAAACATAAAAAATATATAAAACTTCGAATTAAATTATTTTAATTACAAATTTTCAATTTGTTATTTAATTGATACCCGAGCGCTCCGCTCCGCCCACCCTCTCTTAGCTACGTCACTCTGTGTTTGTTATCAGAATGAGAATAATTAGCAACCCTGTTCAAGACATTATATGAAATAAACAACGTTACACTAGCAAGATACGCTCACGTCAGTTTCACGAATCAGTTTTTCTTTATATATAATATGTATATCTTTTATAATAGTGTATAACTCTTAATATTCTTACTGTCTAATAGCGTGTTAATTTACTTTTAAGTGGCAGATTGTTTCCGTGCACACTAGTAGCTGTACGGAATTTAGTACTTCGTGATTACGTCGCTCGTCCGTATGCGTTCTTAATCTTCAACTAATAAATACATACACTGCACACATACACATTTTTTATGCCTATGTATATATGTACATTTCGTATCAATATTATATGTTATTCAAATATATAAAACGTTTCAATTATACGCATGCGTACGAGCAAGCGCGATTCCTTTGTCCGTCCGAAGTTTACAATGTTCTACAATTCACGAACAGCTTTAGTGTGTATTTATGTGTCGACGAGATCTGCGATATTTTAAAGTATTATTTTTATCTATTTCACAACAATAAATTTTACTCTGTAATTAACATAATTTTAATTTATTAATATATTATATATATGTTAAGGCCGATACAAACTGTATGAAGGAATCTGCAAAACAAATAAAAAATTCAAAAAACAAGTCAACAATAATATTGTATACAAATAGAAAAAGCGTTGACCGTAGGAAGTCTTATATCATCTCATATGATAGATATTTAAATTATTATAGGAAGTATAAAGATAGAATAACATAATTTTTCTAGATTGCCTCTGGTTTAGACTTACGGCTTATGATGCCATATGCAGTTTTTTTTTTTTTTTTACTAAAATATTAGAAACTTCAAAAATAAAGACTGATAAGTACTATGCAGGCTTTTTATCAAATTAGTGAGGCAGTTTATTTTCCACGTGAACTATTCGTCACTCTTAACATTTTGTCAATTTATATTTCCCTTATACTGTTTATATATTATGATATTATGTTATCAGGACTAGAAAGCAAGCAAGCGGTCTCGCTACAAAATTCCCAGGATAAATTTTCTGATCGAACTCTTCTTGATAAAGAGAACAAAATTTTTAATATTTAAAAAATGAGCTTCAGGTCTTTATTCATGTACGGCAGTGTTTAGGTATATCAGAAGGGAATCAACCAAGAAGACACATAAGGAGGGTTCACTCACATTGAAGGAAGGTCATAAAAACCGTCATAAAATTTCATCCGTGAATCGCTAGCCTATTGCGAATAAAACCCAAAAATATAATTTTACGCATCTTGTTTATGATAGTCGCTTTCCATGTATTTTCTATACACTTCTTCTTAGGTACAAGAAACAGAATTTGCTCATCAGTTTTTTCCTTGTTGCAAGTGTATCCGACAATGCAACAAGCTCTTTTGTTTAATTTTGACTGACTCGACATGTTTTCTACACTAACATGACTTATGCATTCAAAACTCTCGAAACAAACTTTCATTTGCTTTTGTATATATAAACAACTGCGAATCATACTGCTCGCATGACGAAATGCGCGCTACAGCCCTGTTCAAACGTGGACTCACACAAGACTCACTTGAGAATTTGAGTCTTAAGAAGAAGAGGTATTAATTATGTTGTTTGTCAAATAGAGACGCCGCAATTTTGATTTTTGCAAAGTAGGCGTTATCGTTTCCTCATCTCATTGATTACTTCATGGTAATCTATGTCTTAGATACAAAAATATTTTGCTTCTTCAAGAAACTTCTTCTTCTTAAGACTCAAATTCTAAAGTGAGTCTTGTGTGAGTCCACGTCTGAACAGGGCTTAAGCGATTTTAAATGTCGTGCGCAACGGAAGTGATTGCAACGTGGTGGGGAGCTTACTACGTACATATAACGTGACATCGCTCTATACAAAGCGAGATAGGGAGTGGATCCTTCTTATGTAGACTTTTTGGAATCAACTATCAACCGTAGACAATAAGATCGATTGCTTGGCAAGTCAAACGCAGGAATGTATGTATAATAATGATGCGAAACTCTGTATACTCAACTGTGAACTGCCGTGTGACTGACAATAACAGCACTATGGGTAGGTCTTCAATGATCGTAGCGCAATCGGCCATTGCGCATATATGCGCCTTTTTTATTCATATCATTTTCTACTATTTATCATCAGAAAAAGTAAGAAAGAAAGAGGCGGATACAATAGCTGATTTCGCAACGACCGCTCAAGTCCACTCACATTGTTGTTATTATCACCCAGATTTTATTTATATCTCTATAGGTAGCTGAGCTTTAAAAATTTCGAAATAAAATTACTCAACATAGTGGCTAGTTCAGCATAGGCAGTACAAAAAAAAATCATGTTTCCTTATTTTTATAAGAGATGAATTTACGAGAGAAAAAGCTACCTATGATAATACGCAAAATTTCCGATTCAATATGACGACTCATGTGACTTCTCTAGTGAATTCATCTCAGTTTAGAATATGAAAATTGGGTTTCTTTTGTACATAATAAAGTAAGACTTTCAACAGTTACCGCTTGGTCTAAGAATACATACCATGACTATGCAAGGCTGTGGGCAGGTGGTGGATTGCGGCTGCGTTCAACTGTCCACGCTGAACAGCTCTTTATGCAACGCGGGAAACTCGAGATGCGGTGCCGAGCGCTTGAGCTTGGCAAGCGCGTCCATGTGTAACATGCTGATCTCTCGCAATGTAGGGATCTTTGTCAGCAGTGCATCGCACACTGTTACATCGCCCTTGATGGGCATCGTATGATTTCGTTCAAGCTCTAATCGGAGTGCTCGCAGCACAGCTTGACTTAATCGACCAATCTCACCTAGCCCCTTGAGACCTGGTCGATCTGGTGACAATAATACACACGCAGAGTACAGCGCCAACTCTGTCTCTGTTAACTTAAGCTCTGCTACGCTTTTTGATAATTCAAACACACATGTTACTAGCTTCATCTCAGCTGTGTCCGTAGTGAAGAAGGCCTCCTGTGGTAACATTGTGTCTCCGTACAGCACGCAATTGTGTTGTAGGTCTAGGTAGCGCGACATTCTTAGCACCGCCAATTCAAAGCTGCCTGCCTTTAGCAGAACAATCTGGTCATCTTGTGACAATTTCATGAAACCTGGCACCATTTTGGCAAATTCGATGATCTGCTGGATAACTGTGGTAAGTTTCTGTGCACACTCTAACCACAATTCTTCATGCGCCATGTTCTTGTAGTACAGCAGACGTGACAAGTCATGTGGCTTGCGGAACATGTCGTGGATGTGTTCCAGGGAATACAGACAAGTGCGCGCGTGTGCATCCGATATTGTCTTGGATAGAAGTTCTGATATTTGACTCGGATCTACAAATAACATTCTATTAATGATCAATTTCAAAAAATATATATTTACATGCCGCTAGAAACATCGATAATCCTATTCATTATACGTATTTATGAACATTATTCAAAATAATATTGGAAATGATTGTTCTACATGCCAAAATTCAAACTATCTTCCAAATGATGAAATTATTAATGCGTAAACATCATAACGAGCGCTTAGGAACTAAATCAGTGCAAATGCTGGAGGTGTGTAACAGATAGTAGTATCACTCAACTTTTTCACACCTAGTAGTCCAGAAGCCGTAAGTCCAGTATAAATCCAAGATCCTGTCCTACATGTCAAAAAAGGACCATTTCCGGTCAATTTATTCGAGGTTAACTTCAAACTAATATCAATCGATAGCGGAAGTGAAATTCTTTAAATCAAAGCAGCGTGCCAGTCTCTGTCTTGTCCGGCACAAGAAAAAAAGCAATCGTTAGTTCGATTAGGGAGATTGAATAGGTACGAAAATGGGCTACACGTAGGGGTGGCTGTTGCCCTCCCGAAGTTCCAAAAAATTGACAGAAAACAGCCTTTTTTCGACATAGAACAGGATCCTAGATTCATAAAGTCTGGCACCCTATTGACTCATATACAATTTAGTTGTAAATTCGATCAGGCAATATAAGGTGCGGCCGGCTTCCTGGCAATAAGGCTAAGCTAATTATAATTATATATAAATATACATGCGAACAATAGTAATTTAAGACCCGGTTCATCCATCTTCAAATAACTTAATTCTCTGGATAATTACTATGGTAACTATTATTGCAACAGTTGTTGCTGTGGATATTATCCGCCGGATAAAGTTATTCATAGGTGAAAAGACCGGACCTTAGAGTTTCAAAACCTAACAAAATTAAACATTTAATTCAAGATCTAGAAATGAGAGCAAATTATCGCGAATGCTTTATTTGGTAGATAGCTGCATTTGAGTTTACAAGGATGGGATTGCTGAAGAATATGTTATCTTAACAGTCAAATGAACATAAATTTCCACGACTCATAGCGCCAAAGTAGACGCCATATTGAAAAATTTTACTTGAAAATCTGTCCTGTTTGAACCTTTTTCCCAGTTGCACTTATCAAAAATACGCTAGAGCATTAGCATAGATAGGAACAAATGCTGTCATATTTTTTGAAAAATGCATATGGGAAAAAAAATTCTCTATCACCTGTACACTTTTATTTTGTATCGAGTAAAATCAGCTTTATATGAAGTAGATTATCATTTGAAAAAAAGAAAAAAAGATGTAACTACTTGAGGAACTCAAAAAGTTGAATCATTATAGAGGATTGATATTTTTTTCTTATTTGTGTAAAATCAAAATAAATTGTGTGAAAGGAGAATGATTTCTCTTTCTTCTGTGTGAAAACAGAAGCGAAATGCCAATTGAAAGAACTGTTTATTACAATTTGATAGTAGTTGTTCAAGAAAATATTTCCATATAAGGGCAGATGTCTTTTTAGTTATTTATTCTTTAGTTCTCTCCGATTTTCATATGCTTAATAATAAAGAAGTTATTCTTTGATTTCCTTGCATTCAACGTGCAAGATATATGTGAACCACTTTGCGAATTTTTTTTAACAAAGTAGTAAAAAAATGGCATACTAATCCCAAATTCATTTCTAATAGGTGACTTAACAACCATGCATAATTAATTTTTCCCATCGCCGTGCGTAAAGTGTGTACTTAAATTTCTGTGGATTCATGCTTATTATAACTCTCACTGATCCATTAGTTCGGATATTTGTTGAATCTAAATGTCAACTTGTGTTCTAAGTTTCCTTGATGTGTGCTCAATAATCGTTAAAATATCAAAGATAAGGGCCGCAGAATTTTTTTGCATGCAATACGAGTGTAAACAATCATTATGACATCCGGCCGACAATTTTAGTGACTCGGCAAGCCGCGTCACCAAATACTCTTGACCTCATGTCATAATACTTAGCTTGACACTCTTGTTGCATAAATTACTATTAAAAAAGCTAATATTTTTCAAATATTAGATCCATAAATTGTAATATGTGACAAATTTTTGTCAGAACTCCTTTTGTATACTCTGAGTATTGACAAAAATTTCAATTGACCGAAATTGTGCAATTTTATACTGTGCGGACTCTTTTTCTGAAATTTTGTGTAACCTTACACTCACGTCTTCAAACCAGGCCCCCACAACTCTCATTGCCGGTCTACTATAAATGTGTCCGCTGACTGCGTCAAGCATGTGGACGTGGGAGGTGAGAGGAAATGTTTCAAGATGGCGGATATCTAGGGCCTAGTTGCCAATTGAAAAGCGTTTGATTTTAGTGTTTGTGTCGTTGAATACAGTCAGATTATAGTAAATAAATAATAATTTAATAAAGTGATAGCCGTGTGACAAATGAACATTCAATTAGAATGCCTGGAAAATGTTTTGTCCCGAATTGTAATTCTGGATATGAGAGTTGTAAGATAAAATACAGTGTTTTTAGAGCTCCACTTGGCATGATAGAAATTTGGGACAAAGCAATTGAATAAAATTATGTATACAAACACGTGAATTAAACTTCTTTATTTGCTCAAAGAATTAAAGCACTCGCGCTGGACGCGCTCGTGATTTTGAACTTTCTTCTCGCAAATAAACAGTGGTTTAATTCACTTGTATAAATAACTATTAAACTAGGTCCAGTTTCATAAATGAATTTAATTCTCATTCAAATTTACTCACAAAGTAAATTTGTATCAAGTCATTCAAATGAAATCTAAATTTTGACAATGTTAATGAATTAAGTATAAGATAATTTAAAATAACGTGTATTTGTTTAAAATAAATATAAGTGCTCTTAATACAGAAAAAACTATTACGTTGTGAAACATTATGTATAATATAGAAATATAATATTTTGAACTGAATCTAATTTTTGTTTAACTTATGTTTTCATGTTTCCTTTATTGAAAGTTCGAACAATTTTCTTGTAATTGAAAACATATCATCTATATGTATTCTTGAAGATTAAACACATTGTTAATGTATTGTTCAAATATTTCTCAATTATTGTTAATCGCATGTGATCTCGGAATTTATCCAACTGAGTTTCTTGCATAGGTAATAATTAAATATTAAATATTACTCAATGCAACACTAATTTAACAAGTATATCAATTTTTAATTAAAGTAAAATATATGCTGTGAACATTACATATACGGTTAACTTCAATATATAAATGATTTCATAAAATTTTGTAAGTTTAGTGTAATTATACATTAAACACTGTTGTAAAACAGGCCTTACTGATGTAGGCGTCTCTAGCGGCGACAGCGCGAACTATAACCATCTCAGCGGACGCATTTTCGGGGCGAGTTAGGTTACCTACTATGTCTTGTACCGTGCTTCAAACCAACAACAATTACTGAGCTGAAGGTGAGAATTCTATGCATCATCAAGGAAACTGAGCAAAAGAATAATGGCCAGTTGCACCGCTGCCCCTTAAATTTTAGGTGTCGCTTAAATGAACAATAAGTCAAATGTGATATAAACATTGCTGTCACTATTCCGACTCGACATTTTTTGTTCGAATGAAGCTTAAAATATAAGTAAGCTTGAGCGGTGCAACAGGCCATAAATGTATATTAGTTTCATCAAATATTGTGTTGTACAATCAATAATATGGTATTATACTTTACATTTAAAGGTGATTAATATTTTCCAAATAAATTGCATATTTTATAGAAAAACTTAATTAAATCTTGCGCTCTTGTTAACTACCTCACTATCAGATAACAAAATATTACGATGTTTACACATAGATATCCTGGAAACTAACAAACTCTCTTCTTTTTCATTCATTACAAAATAAGTTACAACTTACGGTAGTTGTAATAAATATGCTGAAATATTATGCGCCTGCAACTATCACACAAGTATGTAACGTGGGTTGCCAGCTAATGGGGTGAGAAATTCCTGCTTACAAAGCATTAAAAAGCACGAACAGGTTTATCGGAAAGGGTGATCGAGATTTCAGTTCTACGTACATTGAACAATAATCAACCAACATATCTATTTTTTAAGACAATTTTTGGAAATATTAGGAATTTTATTATGAGTTTCTTAATGCATTTTGTGCATCTTTGAGCATTATAGCTGACACACTATGATACAGTAGATCGTTCCAGTCGCTTAGACAAACAATACTCATTTGCAAAAAATAATTCATTGATTTTGTGGCTATCTTACGCCTTGAAGCCACTCTTTCATCTTTTCATGAAGGATATTTTTTAATTGATACTAGTTTTAGATGATATATTTTTTTAAATATGTTTTAGGACGAAAAAGTTCCGTATAAAAATATGTAATTAGAAACACATTTCAACAGCAAAGAGCTTTTTTTTTTCAAGTGAAATAAATACAACAAAAATATATAAATTGGGACTAGATAAGTATAATATATTAATTCTTAAGATCGAAGAGATCTACTTGTAGTTTTGCTGATAAAATCCATTATCCATAGGTCTTCAGGCGATAAAAATAGAGATCTGAATAGGATAATTGTCAATTCCTGGTAGTTCTAAGTCAATCTGGCTCTACTCTTTTTGGTTTGGCGCATAACTGAACCATCCATAGATCTGCAGGAGGTGGTGATAAAGTATCTTTTAAACAGTAGATTCATAGGTAAAAATAATCTATAGATGTTTCAGTTATGCACCATACCAAGAAGAGTAGAGCTTGATAAACCTAGAACCACTAGGAGTTGACAATTACCCTATTCAGATCTTTATTTTTATCTCCTGAAGATCTGTGGACAATGGAATTATCAGCCAAACCACAAGTAGATCTAGGAATTAATATATTATACTTATCTAGTCACAATTTATGTATTTTTGTTGTCTTGACAGTTTGTTTATTTATTATCTATTTCTATTGCACTTGGAAAAGGTAGCACTTTGTTGTTGGAACGTTGGGTTTCTGAAAAGTTTTCTCATACATTTTTCTGTTTATTGGTACAGAATTATTCGAAAAACATCTACATAAGAACGTACTGCTGTTCTACACAATTATCTATCAATACATTATTGCTGTTTGAATTTTTATTCAAAATTTCATGGTTTATAATAATTCATGTACAGTTTTATATTAAAAAAAAATTGTATTGTACAATTAGCTTTGAGATATAAAAATTTTCATACATCTTAGGTTTTCTTATTAATAGTATTTGAGAGTCAAATAGACTTGTGGCCAGTTGCACCGCTGTCCCTTAAGTTTCGCTTAATTGAACAATATCCTATCAAGACTTGAAAGTCAAATGTGACATAAACATTGTTGTCGTTATTCCGATTCGATATTTTTTGTTCAAATGAAACTTAAAATTTAAGCTAGAGCGGTGCAACTGGCCATTAAAGAATAAATTGGTTTCATGAAAAAATTACTTTCTTTTCGAATAAATTTATGGTAATAGACCTTAATAAATACAGAATATGAAAGAAATGAATACATTAAATTCAACCAATAAAAGAACTCGTCGAGAGCAACAATATTTATTAGTCAGTATTTTTAGCATTAGGATCGGTTTCAAAAATTTTAAATGAGCTATGTAGACTTCCGCTTTTATTGAATTTATTACTATTCTTGGTGGTTGGATTCATTTCGTTTTTTAAATTAACTGCTATTTCATGAACTATTTTTATATTTTGGTTTTTAAATAATTTGATTATTGCTTAATTTTTTACCAATGTATGTAAATTTATTCCAAATTTTATTATCTGGTCCTTTATTGGTTATGGATTTATTTTTATTCTTGAGTTTGTACTTTATTTGCTTATGAATTTTATTTATTGTGTTATTGTAATATATATTGTTAGTCGTAATTTGATGAATATTTTTCAACTCTTGCTTAAAATTTTCTTTGTTTAAGGATACGGTTTCAAGACGGTAGAATAAGCTTCTATATTTCACGTATTTATGTTGTTTAGGATGTCCTGAAGAATTATACCAACGGACCAAGTCAACAATTTAAGGAGATAAATTAGGTCCTACATTTCTCCTCAATTTTTTTTATCGCTGTTTTATCTTTGTTGACAGTTTCAACATAATATTTAAATAAAATGGTTAAAACTATCTGGATTAGTGAATGTATTTCCACTAGCATAATATTCAAAATGTAACCATGAATATGCTAATTATGATGTCAAAAATGTAAAACCAATGCTTAATATATTCTCTTCGCCCCGCATGTACAGAAGACTATCCTCTCAGCAATTTGGCTCATCTTATGCTCCAACCTCCTTGAATATTAGTTTGGCCAATGTTTTTGTAGTATTTCTACAGAAAAAGTCCAGTGGATCAGATTGGAAATCTTGGTGGCCGGGAAACAAATTCTTCTGCTGAAATATGTGACTACGACTACATGGCTGATGAACGAGGTACCGTTATCTATAGTGCCCACGCTTTACGCATGCTTATGGTTATGACACATTTGAGGCTGTCACCGAGACTCATAATAAAACTTATAACAACTTGAAATAGTTTGTTCCAAAAATCAAGTAAACTGGTTGATTACTATTCCATGTATTTCTGTATCCGAAATTGTGGACACCATTTCGATGACTCTGTATAATGAGAATCGTATAGTCACACAGCATGCAATATTTACATTCATGTACTCTGCACACCGCTGTGGAATAGATCACCTACCATACAGCGATGCAACACCTGCAAGCAATGCATATAATATCTACTACATTATACCAACATGAACAGATAATTGGAATCAAGCATTAAATAGAGATAAAGAGAAAATAAAAGAGTTGGCATGGCGCAGTGCACCGCGACACTCACTGGGCATGGCAACGGGCTCGCAGTCATCGGCAGAGTGCGCGGGGGCAGCGGCAGCGGCTGCGGGTGCGGCACACGTGGTGCTATCCACGAAGCCGCCACCCACTAGCTCCACGCCGCCGCCGCTCGCCTCCTGCTTCACGGCCTTACCCGGTCCTGCGCCCGGCGACGCCGCTGCCGGCTCCGCCGAGTCGCCGCCGCCGCTATCTGATGTCCCGCCTGCATTCGCAAATTTACACTTTCATTCAAAATTCAATCCAATCATATATTATATCACCGAATTGAGTTCTCAAGAAAAGGTAGTATATTTTTTGTTCAGCATTTAATGAAAGCTATTTTTCAAGAGGATAAATTTCACAACACTTTCCAAAGCCGAATGATAAAATCATTTGATGAACATAACCATTATACGCGAGTCAAGTACTATAATTTATTTTATGTATGGAGTGCATGTAGAGTAGACGCTATTAAAATTTGATTTTATTTCATTGAAAAGAACATGACACATTGTCACCATGGTACCTAAGTTGAATGAATTAAACGTCAAAATTTCTCTTGAAAATACAGGAGTCCTATTCTAATTCGTAGAGACAGTTTGGAGACAGGTCGCTTTCTCTAAGTCAATAATGTCATGACGTAGTTACATTTACAGAGACTTGAATATCATATGTTGATGCAAACAATATGAACTATAAAGTTGGTGAAAAATGAAAACGATGCACGAAATAAAAGTCAATTCATGATTATTGATTTTTAGCGCATTTTTCCGAAAAAAGCGCTATTATATTCACTTTGGCTGGCTGGCTGGCTGGCTGGCGTGACGCTGAGATCTTAGCAACTATACTATTTACAGACTTGAAACTGGTACTAAATAAAAGCTGCTGTTTCGTAGGCTTGCACAAATTGCTTTAATTCAAGCTCAGTGATTGTGGAAAATTGAATTATTCAATTACTTGTTTCAAGTGAAACAATGTCCATAGATATCTATGACATTAGGGATATGGCAACTAAAATTTATTAAAGTAGATAAAAATTTAGTTACAACTTTCGCCGCGGGTGTCACTATTATTATGTACAGTTGTCAAATCTGTCCGGGATTCATTCAATGACTTGTTTGACGCGAATTTGAAGCTTATTAGAATAAATTATTATTATTGGATGAAAATTTGTTCACTTTTGGAGTATTTTTTTTTTATATAGCTTTGATAAAGATCAAATTATCATTTTAAGCTACAGCACTTGACCTCCTGTCAGTCAATAACTGAACAATGAAGATTAAAAGGTATTTTTGAGTTTGTACATGTATAAATTATGTATCTATTGAATAGTCAACTTGAAACTAGTACTAAATGGAAGCTGCTGTTTCGTAAGTTTGCCCAAACTGCTTGATTTCAAGCTCAGTAATTGTAAGAGATGGTAATTTGCGAAATCTCTGAAGTAACAAGCATTCATGAGCTGTCAAAAATGCGCTTCCATCATCTAGATGATTCTTCCATTTTTTTGTAACATCCACACTGAAAATACCCTATTACTGAACTGTTCCCAACTTCTAAAGCTCTCAATTCCAAACCATGGAAACAATTATTATCAATAATTCTCTGTTGACAGAAAATTGCTAATTATTACTGCCCTGCTGAGAGGGAAAGAATCATAACTATAGATCATGGATGCCGTTGGTGATTTTCATTATTTTATTGTCATCTATCAATTTTACATTTGGAAAAAAAATTGTATTATGGGATGTGTTCGTTATAGTGTTTGTATTTGCTGTAAACGTGATAGCACAGAACATGTAGAAAAAGAGAATGTTATATCAATCAATAAAATAAGATACGTAAGTTATCTTTCGTATTATTAGATCGCTGGAAATGTGATCGCAATTGAAAAAAATTGTTTGTAGAATCAATAAAATAATTTTACTTTACGTCAATATTCTCAAAATGTTTGATGATGAATAAGACCTACCGTTTGAATGACACAATAGACTTTTGGAGGTCACGGAAAATTTTCAAATTAAAAAAAAATATTTCTCAAGTACTACGAGGTTTTTTTGAATCGCATTTCCACTAATACTTTTATTTATTCATGTCCTATCAAAAAAGAGAATGAAAAAAAACAGTGGAACACCCCATTGACCATTAGATGATACACGTGTCGAGATGACGTGAAGAAACTGTCTCTACGAATTAGAATTGAAGGAAGCCTATTGCATAAAAGTAATAGTTACAATTTACAGATATTAACTTTTACAAATTTGTTAATTCATAGGTTTGAAGAGTAGTATGAAGAAAAATTATTTTGTGAGTACCGATGAATTCTACAATTTTCTATTTTGATAATTACACTTCTACAGGAAATTCAGCTAATATCTCACAAATTACAAGTTACAATTTTATAGCTACAAAGTGGATGGTATTTCAGAACGAGATTAATTGTACATTTTGAAGAAACTTAGAGGTTAATGAATAAAAATAGAATACTTCAGTTCCTACTGCTTTTTACCAGGAAATAAAATAAATTTACGTTTCATGAATGAAACTTACTGATTTTCAATTTGATAAGAGTTGAATATATCTCATAAGAGGATATGTTCTTTTAATAAATAATTTAGCTGGCATAAGTGGCCGACTAAACTCAGGTAGGTCATAAGTCTAACTTTTACAACAATAGGAAAAAGTAAGAAACAAGTTAAAGCCCGTGTGACACACTCAATTTTAATGTACATTTTTATGTACATTATTTTTTACACATTGAATAGTTTTTTCCTGTATGACACATAGGTCAATGTTAATGTACATTTTCTTGGGGAGTTTCGGTATTTTCTATTCCAACGGTTGATGTGATATAGGGTATTCAATTATCTTAATGTTTGACTACTGAAATTAGACATTTGAAGAAAATTCTACTTAAATATGTTTCCTATGTTTTTATTTGATCTTTAAGTTCAAGCGACATATTTCTTTCGTACAAAGAATATGTTGTGAAGCAAAAAATTTTTGATAGTTATGAAAGCAGCTGTTTAGTTTAGGTGAAAAAGTTTACTACTAGTGACAATCTGCTGACGCGGCTATTGCACGAACTAAAATCATTGACAAAAACATTGAAGCAAATAGAACTCGTTTAAAAATGTACATTAAAATGTACATTAAAATTGAGTGTGTCATACAGGCTTTAATATAACATTGTATTTTTCTAAATATTTTGCCAAATATGTCTTACTCCTATATTTTAAAAATTCGTCAGTGGGGTCAACACGAAGAAGATTTATTTGGATTATTTTAATTTTGTCACTTTATCACACTTTGTTAAATGTTTTGAAATGGCACGCAATTGTAACTTCTATTTTTATTCCTGTAAATTCTTCTCAAGATTTGTTAAATTATAAATTGAATAAAGTGCTCTAAAATTACCTGTAATTGTATAATTGTACAATGGTAACTTGTTCTTTCATGCAATAGGCCTCTAGTCATATAAGAAGTTATTATCGAATAGAGAAGATAAATAATCTAAACAATTTGTAAAATTATAGTGAGTGGCTCTAATGAAGAAAACCGGTAATAATGTAGTCTGTTCATCAAAACATTTCGTGCTCATAGCAGTTTCCATAAAATTGTGCTTATAGCAGTCTCATATTTTCTTGCCTTTCGTCATATTTTGGTCATGCTCGTAGCGGTTAATATTCTTTACCTATCGTTTATTTACTAACGCAACTTAATTTACGTTCAACTATAACATATTTTTTATTTATTACATTACATTATTACAATTCACTGATGATATGAAATCAGTGGCATTAAAACATTGGGTTTTCTTCGATAAAACTATCGTGGCATAGGTCGCACTTTCGAAAAACAGCCCTGAATAGTACCGAATCACAGTGCGCGCGATTTTGGAAACAACCATGAGTTCGAGACAATCGAGAATGATAGACTAGACTCCTCAATTGGATCAAAATTTAATTTATTTGACAACTTCTACTTACAAACACAGCATAGGTGACAAAACGATCTTCTATTTTAATAACAAGTCAAGAGTTGAAGAATATTTTCAAAAATTGAGTTGTGTAGATAAATGAATGATAGAGCAGAAATATTTACCGCTACGAGCATAACCGAAATAGGACGAGAGATAACATTCTAAAGAAAAGCTTGAACAGAGGCGACAAGAAAATATGTAACTACTATAAGCATGATTTAACAGTGACCACTGTGAGCACGATCGCTATAAGCACGCCACCATCGAAAAGTGCCATGTAAATGAGATTTTTTTGCAATTGATTGCTTAATTGGCAGCCTTATGTATTTTAATTTGAATTTAGGTTGAATACATAATTCACCTCTATGTATTAAAACAATTGTGAATAAAATATATTTTCAATTTGACTCTTGATGAAATTGTTAAAAATGTTTGGATATTTTTCCAGATATACAGGCTTGCTAGGATGTATGAATTTTTTTTTCTACGACTACTATAGAAAACAATGTGCCATAACACAGATAATAGTAAATTGTTCGACAAGTAGAGAAAAGTGAAAGTTTACTAGCGAGTGTAAATGATTCAATTTACGAGCGGGAGCAACGAACAAGTGAATTAAATTTACACTAGCAAAATAATATCGCTTTTCTTACGTGTTGAACATGCTATTTTTTTGTATACTTGATGGAAAAACTTGAGTGGAAGACGCCAAGAATAGAAATAATTTTCTACAGAAATATTAATCAAGGTTGTATTCTTGCAAAAAAGTAGTAACGGTTTTGATAGCTGCCAAGCAAAAGCATATTAACAAATATTAAAAATTAATTAGTCAGAAACGTCAGAAGCTAAAGATTCTCGCAAAATTCTGGATGCAGCTAAAGAAGCGACTTTACATTTATTTCCGGCGAAATCAAGAGAATTTTTGTTTTTTTATATGTTTAACCTATAGTTTTTTGAATTAGGACAAAGCTGTCATTTGTGCGCGTGTCATAGTGCGTTTTTTCTTTCTTGCTAATTATGAAAGTGTTGCTAATTGGAAAACTGGCACTTTTTTTACTGATTTCTACATATTAAACCTGATGTTTTCCATCAAGTATACAAAAATAGTATATTGTACAACAAGGTGGTTATCTCAATAATGTCGCAAAGGTATAAAAATTGTCTGCGAATTTAGTGCACATGTACGGAATTTCATATCCACACGAGGAGAGAATATGACTTTCCCGCACATGATAATACAATGATATCGCACAAGATTTTATATCCACACTATATGCGGATATGACCATCATATCCGTACATGTTAGTATGAAGATATCATGCCAATAAATCGTAGAGACTAAAAAAAGGACTATTTCCATTTCAATTAAAAGCAATTTCATTTGATGTTAAATGTGGACGATAATATATTTAATTTGAAACAATGGTGTGATTTTTATGAATGTTTATTGTGGTTAATATTAATAATTACTGGAAAATATTGATAATCACCAAATAATTGATACTTTTCATTAATTTGATTGTCGGTAATATTGCGTTCAGGCACATGATTTGGCATGATTTGGCATTTGCTATCGTTTTTAAAAATATGGAGATTATTAACAACAATCGGTCAGTTTGAGCTCATCATTTCAACGAGATGCTTTAGTTATTATTAGTAATAACCGGTAATTTTTAAGACTACTTCTTCATAGGCGACTTGGTGGCTAATGCGTAAGCTCCAAGTGTTTACATATAAACAAGTGTAATACTGTATGCGATGGTCTCACGATAATCGGTCAAGTAAATTGCCAATGGGTATAGCTTCGTATAAAACAATGTACGCAACTGTTTCACGTGCTTGAATTGCGCGACTGTTGCCAGTATGAAAGCGGTCTAAAAGTTACCAATTAATCACGCTAACCAGATGTATACAGGAAATCAAAAGATTTCTGAACATTTTAACCGGCCTGTATATTTTAGAGAGATATTAGATTAGGTATATTTGCATATAATAGAATAAGAGAAAAATTCATCAAGAGTCAAATCTAATTACATTTGTTATTTAAAACTCAATCCGGAGACATACGGTACAATATATTTTAGTCTTTTTCTAAAAAAAAAATTGTATGTATAAAGCTTAATTCGAACATAAATTGGTACACGAAGCACATGTATTATATGTAGCTGTAAATCTGGAAGCCATGAACGGTTTAGTGACTGAATGAATGCTAGTAATTGTACTGGCTGTGGCAAAATGTTTATATACAAGTGAAGTAGTTCTTACGTGATTCTGGTGTTCATAGTTACGTATAAATAGATACCTGTAGTGACAACACTTTGCATAAGGCTAGCTGTATCGCTGAGCTGATCCATGCCGGGGCGCGGGTCGTATGTTGTCGTGCTGTCGACGTAGTCGGCGGAGATGTCGTAGGGTGACATGGCGGGTGGAGCAGGCGCCGCCACACCGGCCGAACTATAGTATGCGGCAGGCGTATAGGTACCCACATCGCTGCCGCTGTATGGATATCCACCGCTATAAGGCTGGTGCAACTGGTCGCTGCTGGACGGCGTTTGCGGCTCGAATACGCTACTGTCTGGAGCGCTGTCACTCTGCGCACGTAGTTGTGCTCGGTGAAACCGCACCTCATCCTCGACTTTTTCGCGTTGTTTCTTTGACATGCGTCCAAACTTCACCGCTGTAACATTAAAACAATACGTTAAGTGAACAGAACTAAAAATGGATTAATAAAATTTTAGTCAATCTCAGTTTGAGTCCTACAATTAAATTTTCGGGTTGGTGTGCCGTTGAAGATAGTTTCATAGGAAATGACTCAGAATTTAGACGGTAGTTATTTGAAACTTCTTGGTTCTAAAAAAATTATAACGATCTTCTCGATCCTGAGATTGATGAATCACAAATTTGGTGTTCTTTTATCTGATCTATCTATAGCTATCTATAGCAATCTTAAAAAAACCTATTGGGAAATGAAATAAGCTTCATATTGTAAGCTTCAGCAACAAAAAATTAAAAGAGTTCAGGTGAAGAAGGGTTTGCTATTCTCTACTCTAATAATATTTTTTAATTCAAAATGGCCTCCCAAAATTGGCTGATAACAGTACAAACTTAATGCAATTCCAGATATAGTAGAACAAACTAGAACAAAGAAATCATTTGGTGTACTCACGCTGTAAAATGATTACATTAGAAACTGATTTGAAAAAATGGATATTTAGGGGCTGAGTTTAAAAAAGTAAAAGACACGCTTTGATGGTAAACCGAGCTAAAAAGCAAAAAATTATTCTAATATAAAAATAATCGTACATATATTATGCTACAAGGACCAAACGACTGTCATTTTTGTCCAGGATGAATTAGGCTGCAGTCGGTGGAAACGAGGGCAAAGCCCGAGGAAAAAGCCAGGACGAAGTACGAGGCGAGGTCCAAGGCAGCCAAATGCAACTGTGACAATAATGACAGTCGTTCAGTGTCCGTGTTGGATACGATACTTTTTGTAACAAGTGCACCAAAGTTCCTCCTTACTTAGCTTTTAAAATAAATTTAGATATATTGAAATTATCTTATTGATTTTTCAAACAAATTTTTGCAGTTGCAATCACATTACAGTAAAATAATACAATGAAACATATCTTACATGATTTCTTTATTGATTGATATTTTTTACATTTTCTGTGCTATCATATAAACAGGAAATGGAAATACTATAACGAACACGTCTCAAAACAATTTTTCTACTAATGTATAATATAAAAATTAGGACTCAGATTATAAGTGAGATAACGTTATTATTTGCGAGCTTTAAATCGTCTAGCAGGAATTACCGCCGTTGGGAAGTGTCTGGCAGTGTTGATTAATCGATTTTTAACAATATTTTCTAAAACACACATAAAAATCAGCACTCAGACTTTGAAAAGTGTGCAATGTTATAACGTACCTCTAGCACCTCGTATCTGTAAATTGGTCGTCGGCACAAACTAGCAGGTATGCATATGATTGAAGTACCTAGTAACACTACTCTAATCTACACATTTTGTTTCTCAGAAAATGAATAACGTCAGGCGGATCTGGGATCTTGGACTATTAGTATTTTATCTGCCTAATCAGATAAAGTGACACTTTTACCTTGGCAACAAAAATACATAGCATGTCACTTTTGTGACGTTTGGAAAAAAAAAATTTCGACTCTTAGTTCGGTTAACCATTCAAGCGTGTTCTTTAGTTTTTTTAAACTAAAATTTATTTTTCATTTTCTAGTTTGAACTGCAATAAAAACGTGTTTTTCTGGTATTTTAAACTATTATTTATTGTTTGCGGCAATAGCTTGGTGCAATGGGGTGGCAATATGAAACGTTCTGGATATGTTCATCTTTTGTTTTTAATTCCATGGCTGATACTAATTAATTGTAATTACGTGAATTTTCTATTTATTTTCTGCAATTATGGAGCAATCACAATAAATTCAGATTTTTTTTCAAACGTTACAAAAGTGACATGTTATGTATCTCTGTTGCCAAGGTAAAAGTTTCACTTTATCTGATTAGGTAGATAGAATACTAACTTTTGTTCACCTTATGTGTCTAATCACATAAAGTAAAAAAATCTAATACCTATTTCAGCAAAATAATTCGGTAATATTTATTGTGAATGTATATACAGTTATTGAAAATTGAGTTTTGAAATAAACCATTTGCACTCACTTCACCTGGGCGATTATTAATATCAGCTAATGATGACATGGATGACAGTTTTAATTTATTTTTCAATTTTATTCTATGTTTGTTTATATCGTAACCATGACATAATTGTATTGGGTATTATGATTAAGCTTGATCTTAGAGCTAATTGTATCGCACTAAAAATCAATATATCAATTTCATGTGTTACAATATAGGTATTCGTTTAAAAAAAAAAGTATATATCATTACCTTAGCACCTGAAGACTAATTTTTGCTCCCAATAATATAATCTACTATTATTGATTCAAATGTAAAATTTCATGCTTTTTAGCATTTATTCAAAACATTTTTGTCTAAAATAATTAGCTACTATTCTAGTCTTAGAAAAATCTTGCATGGATTACATTTCAAGGATAAGAGTCTAAAGAACGCAGTGATAACCTGCTAAAATGCTCCAAAGATTTTTTTAAGAAGGCACTGCTGTCAAAAGTGGACAGAAGATTATGAAGCAAAAGTTGGAAATATACAAAATTTAATTAATTTATTACACTAAGGTCCGAGATATCAACCTCCTAATAAATTCATTTGGTGAATAATAACTATGGTAACAATTGTGCAGACAATTGCTGCCATAGTTATTATTCACCAAATAAATTTATTAGGAGGTGGATAATTACTATGGTAACAATTGTGCAGACAATTGTTGCCATAGTTATTATTCATCAAATAAATTTATTAGGAGGTGGATATCTCGGGCCTAAGATCAACAAAACTTTTCTTCGTCCCATCATACATGTAACGGCAACTAAGTGCCGAGTACCGCAACATCATACCGCTGGCCTAGAACCGTGTGCAGGAAACTAGTATAGAGTATCAGGCGCAAGACACTCGATATTATTTGCTGCGCAACGTCATATACAATGCACCGTAATAATATAGTAGTACAGTTACGTTAGTACATAAAGAGCGCATAGTGTTCAAAACGGTATTGAGCGCTGCGGCATGTGGGCTATTCAACTCATGATACAACTAAAAAAGTGAGCTAGTCATATCATTGACAAATTAATTTTTCATCAATTTATTCATTATTTTTGACAACTTTTTGGTTATCCTATGCTCAGTCCTTTCATTTACAGTTGGAGACTATTCAACTCTGTGTAAAACTGTAAATTTACTTGTCTTGCAGATCTATAAGATTTAGATGTTTCTGTATAGAATAGTATCATTATAGACTGGGAGCAGCTGACAGGTGGAGTTTTTATACCGCATGCCTTTTTAGGGCTTGATAATTTTAAAATTAAATTGTTATTGACCAATGCACGTTTTCCGGTCATTATTGTATAAATATCAATCAAGTTTTCGACAAAATTATAATTGCGAAATGGTTTTTTAATACATTACATTCTGGATGAGTAGAAACAGAGTAATGATGATAACCAGTTTATCATAGCTGTATTTCTTGATTTCAAACGTGCATCCGAAACTGTCGATCGAAATATCCTAATTAATAAATTAAAATACTATAATATATAACCTCAAGGGATTATACTGGGTCCTCTACTTGTTATATTATATATAAATGATCTAGGAAACAGTTCGAAACATTGCAAATATCACTTATTTGCCGATGACACTTTGCTGTACATATCAGAAAATAGTATTTCAGAATGCAAGCAAAAAATTAAAAAAGATCTCATTGATTGAATGAGTGGATTAATCAAAATAAGTAAGGACGAAACACGTGTATACAGTTGCTCCCCGATCTAAGATGATGGTGTCAAAACCGATTCTTAGATTTGAAATTTTGTGGAACAAATAACGAGTGTTTCAGGATTTTTATATTCAAATGTTTCCACAGCATAAAATTTGTCACTATTATTTTGTGACATCTACTTTATTTACATGCCGTAACTGGCTTTATGCTCGATAGATGGTGCTGCATATAACTTTTGCTCTTGCAGTCCATCTATCCTTACAAGTTTAAACACTTTGGGATCCAAGCCCTGACTATCCTTGGTTGACTATACTGTACTGACAAGTCCTAATAAGGAAGAAACACGTGTATACAGTTGCTCCCCGATCTAAGATGATGGTGTCATAACCGATTCTGAGATTTGAAATTTTGTTTGTTTGTTTCCACAGCATAAAATTTGTCGTATATAATATCACAAGGGACTGTAATTTTATCAATAAATTTTTCTTGAAAACATTGATTACTTAGCAACATCGTGAGAGTCATCTGACCGATTAAATCACGAGAGCGTAGCTCGAGGGATTTCATCTGAGCAGATGACTCGAAGGATGTTGCTTAAAGGTAATCAATGTTTGAAAGAAAAATTTATGATAAAATTAAAGTCGCGAGTGGTATTTGTGAAGAATATTTCTCGAATGAAATTGCTACTATAAGTATCTATTAAATGATGTTAGTTGCAATTACTAACCTTTTTTATTGAAAAATGCACTAAATTGCCTCCATCTATTCTTGTATTTTCCAACTTTTTGTTTTCAATTTCATTATTTTCGACGAAAAATGCATTTCCAATACGATTAAATTTTGACATTTCCGAGAACTGATTGTTTGTTTATATTAGAACTGTGTATTGTTTCTCCATGACAAAGGCAATTTATCGCAATAAATCGCTTGCCAACGGGAATTTACCGAGGTAACGGGAATTTTCAGAGGTAAATTCCCGTTGGCAAGGAATTTATTATTATAATTGTCATTGTAACTATGCAAAATTTGTCAGTATAATTGACATGAGTGAAATAATCACTATTATGTCACTGGACTTCGGTTATGACTGTTCACAACCAGCGATAGTTGAATTCTTATGTGATTTTTTTCGAAGGAATATTTTGTGTATATGCTTCGCACACTTGGTGTTGACGGGCCGCATTAAACAATCAAAAGGACCGGATCCGGCCTGTGGGAGGGGTTTTGCCCACGCCTGATCTAGTACTTATATTGACTGAAATACGAAATCTATTCAGATTTAATTTTTTTAAACTTCATTATTAATTTTACAGATTCAAAGTACTTGTCTCCCCTATATTCATACACTTGTCTCAACGATGTTTCAATTTCTCGAAACATGTCTGGATAGCTTTCTTTGAAATGGCTTTTAAGGTCGTGACGAATTTTCTTTAATGTCAGCAATAGTCAAAGCCGAATATTCAACTCTAGTAAAAAAATCTATAATTCATGTCTGATTGAATGTGCTAAATTCTATTCCATTCTAAGATTTTCTGGCGAGGATAAGTAAACTACCTCGTTCCTACGGTTTTAATAAGAGAACCCCATCTTCAATAATTATTTGATAAGTTTTTTTTCATGATGAATAAATAGTGCCGTTCTGATGAGTGGAAAATTGAATCTTGGAATATAAGAAGTCTAAATGGAAAGGAAATGAGTATCGTTTAGATCTCGGTTTAGATGTATTGTATGTAAGTGAATCGAAGAAGAAAGATTGTTGTGAAGAAGAGGTAAATGATATTTATTGTTTGTGGTTGAGTGTAAACATGAATGAACGTTCAAATCGAGAAGTAGGAATTTTGATGGGAGAAAGAATGAAAGAGTGTGAGAAGTTTTGGCTTCCCTTCGCTAAGAATTCTGTGGTTGCGATTAAAGGTAAGTCTTTTTAGAATCTTCGTTGTGAATTTATGGCCCAATTAAATCTGAAAACGATCATGAAAAAAACAATTTTAGATGGTATGCTAAACGATGTGGTTGATTTGAGTGATACAGGAGAGAAGTTGATTGTTTTTGGTGAATTGAATGGCTGGATAGGTGTGAAAAGAAATACGTCTGGTAATGTTCTGGGTAGATTTGGTGATCTCTTCATTTCTAATTCATTCTTTAGAAATAAGTTGGCTCAAATGTATACATGGAAGAATGTGATTGAGAATAAAAGAAGTATAATTGATTTCATTATGTACGATGAAATATTGAAAAGAATAGTTGTTGATACGAGAGTGAAGCGTGGTGCAGATCTTAGTATGAATGATCACTCTGCTTATATCCCGCGTAACACTGAATAAATGTTGACGAATGGGAGTGAAAGGATCTGATAAAATATTTCACGTGAAGTCCAATCTATTTTTAAGTTATGATTTTAGAAAATCTCTTGTTGAAAAGTTGGATAAATCTCTGCCTAATTTTGATTGCAATATAAATGTTGTTTGGACTAGATTCAAGCACACTGTTCTCGAATGTGCAAAAGATATTTGTGGCGACCAAATAATGCATGGTGGAATGAAGAAGTGAAAGATTTGTCCGGTAGTGTATGTGATGAATGTTTGATGTAATACAATATGTTGAATAAATGTGTTTAGAGAGTGAAAAGTTGACGAATGATTTTTGTTCGAACAGGAGATTGTTTTGGTTGAGTGTCAGAAGATTGAAAGGTGAGAATGTTAGGAGAGTGGAAGTTATTAAGAGTGCGACTGGTAGATGCTTGTGAAATAAATCTTATAGAAGAGAGAGATGGTGGGAATATTTCAGAAGCTTATATGGTAACGTGAATAGTATTAATAGTTGGGGAACAAAGGTGAGTGAAAAAGCTCTGAATACAAGAATGAAACTGAGTGTGATATTGATGAGTGCGATATTAGGTATAAATTGATGCGTTTAAAGAATAGGATGCTATGTACCTGAGTTAGATAGGTTTAACAGATAGAATGTAAATGAAGAAGTATTTGAATGGTTATTTTAATTGTTTAGATGTTGTATGAAGCATTGTGTGACTCCTGATAATTGGAAAAGGGCTGTTATTTGTCCTTTATTCAAAGACAAAGACAGTTCGAGAGAATGTTCCAATTTTCGAGCGATAAGTTATCGTGTGCAGATGATGTTGTTTTGGGTGAAAGTGAAGAACAATTCAAAGGAATGATTGGTAGAATACATGAAGTAGGGAAAGTAATTAATCTTATTATTAATGTTAATAAATGTAAGTTTTGATGTTTGAAAGGAGTTAATCGATGACTAATTGCAATGTTTTGGTGAATAGGGTGAAACTGGAACAAGTGAATGAGTTTGTGTATCTGGATATTGTAATGTCGAATGATTAAATAATCAATAAGGAGATTGAAGAAGATTATTTGCTAGTTGTAAGATTTTGGGAGTGACTGCTGTGGAAATAAAATTTTTGTATAATTTTTGTGGGTATACAAAAAGAGATTGAATGCGAATGAAACATGCAATGTTGGGAAAAAATGTAGTAGAGAGAATGAGCATGTGGAATGAATGTCGAATGAATGATTTTCAAAGGATTCATATGGGTGTTGATGGAAGATAAAGATTGTTTGGACGGTCTGTATGCGTAGGTGGATAGATATGATTATTGGCTTGTTGCGTGAGAGAAAGTTTCCGAGGAAGAAGAATAAACGAGCTTGTATGAATAGGATTATGAATATGGATGAAAAAGAGGTGTGTTTAAATAGAGGGGTATCTAGTGAAGAATGATTGTTGGTTGAATACTAAATGGCGTTCATGCCAGCCTCTGAGAAGAAGACATGATTTATATCTATGTGTGAATGTATGTGTGTGTAATTATTTTAATCTCAAGACGTGTTTGTTAACGTCTGAACCTCTGGTAGAGTAAAAATTCGAATATAGACACGTCCCGATTCACCCTTGATCCCTATTTTGAATAAGTCGGTGTTTATATGTGATAAGTACATAGTTATAAATATTTCCAACTCTAATTTATTAATATTGTATCAGTAAAATACAAAAAACATGAATATATCAAGAAAACATATTGGCCTATAATTATTTTTTGATGTTTTTTTATATGCTTATGAAGTTCAGATGAATTGAAAATTGTCATACTTATTGAAAGAAAGGAAACATCAATTATTAAATAATTTAAGAACCCAAATTATTGATAATGAGAAGCAAAAAAATGTAATCGATTATAGCATTTAAAATTTATTATTAATATTTTGCACCCTTCAAAGAGGTTCTGCTGTATTATCGCAAAATGTATTGCTGTTTATCCTCTGACTACATTCACCACCATGAATTCCAATAAATAAAAATTTATCATTATTATTCGCAATACATTCCTCAAATTTTTAAATATAGGAAAAGAAAAATAAAACATTAATAACACAATTCATAGAAGATATTCAAATTTTTGACCACATAATGACATATAAAACGAATTATCGACGACAACAAACTAATCTTTCAACTAGTACATTTTCATTACCTGAAACAGATAAACCACGACATACTTCTGCAAATTTCAATTTTGCTTCAGGTGTATCAACTCATGACGTTACTGGCAAGAGGGAAATGAAAACATATGTACTTCCCAACTGGTACTGTCTCTGGTGGATCTTTCTTAAATCTTCCGAGGAAGATGGCTAATTGAGAGCTCTCGAAGCAGAATTCAGTTCAGTGATAGGGTACTCATACTCATGCACGTGTTACAAAAAATATTCTAAATTCTGCCTCGAAAATTCTCAATTCCAAACCTAGGGGATAGTTATCATTATGAATTAATGACTGCTAATTCCCTGCTGAGAGAAAAAAAAATGATATTTGTAGATCATGGATGCTGTTGGTATTTTTTCAACTCATTTTTATGTGACAAATTAACATTTTGAAGAAAAAAATTGTACCATGGGATGTGTTTGTTATAATGTTTACATTTGCTGTGAACGTGATTGCACAGAAAATATGGAAAATAATAAAATATCAATCAATAAAATAAGTCATGTTAGTTATATTTCCTAATAATAGTCCACTGAAATGTGATCACAATTGCAAATATTTATTTGTAGAGTCCATAAAATAGTTCTAATACACCTAAATTTATTTAAAAAGTTAAGAAAGGGACACTTTAGTGCAGTTGTTACAAAAAGTAATAAAAGTATCGTATGTAACACGGACACTGAACGACCGTCATCATTGACACGGTTAAAGTTGGCTGCACGTAGCTTTGCCTAGAGCTTAGCTCTCGCTTTCACCTCGTGCTTCGGCCCTCGCCTCCACTTCGTGCTTCGTCTTCGTCGAGTGCACCCAACTTCATCATGGACAATAATGACGATCGTGCGGTCCTAGTTGTGTAATATCTAATATTAACTTTATTCAAACAAAATATTCCTCAAATATGCTCAACGATTCATTTTTACCAGTGTAAATCTGAATTGATTGCATGATCTGATTAATAAAAAAAAATCAAAGATTGATCACACTGAAGCCCTACTATAAGGTATATAGGAATATATTTTTTTTGCTAATTTAACTTTAGATTTACGATTTTTAAATGATAGTTGAGAAAATTTGATTTTGAATTCATTACTGCACGTATATGATATTCGTAATTTCTTGCAAACGAAAGCAGACCTCTCAATTATTTTGAACGATTTAAATGTTTTTAAAATGTATTTGAACAAATTTTTTTTTGCTAGTCGATATGCAAAATGTAAAATTACAGATTTTTGCAAAGAACTAATTTAATATATATTCTATCAACATAAATGATGAATGTATCGTATTTTTTTTTTTTATTTATATTTTAATCAAAAAAACTGAATAGGTTCCGCCTTTTTTTACTGCGAAATTCGATTATTCGATTGAATGTAAAATAAGTGATGTGAATTATACTGCATATAGTTTATAAGATCTCCTGGCTGATACACAATATACATTCATGAATAAATTCAATTGCCTGTATTTATTGATCACATCAAGTGAACATTTAGGTAAGTATTTTCAAGCATTTGATTACCACGTGATGTAAGTCGCAGAGCTGAACATGAACGAGTTTGAACATCGAAATGAACATATTTTGTTTAATTGTATTATTTATTCAACTTACCATCTCGACTCATTCCCAGTCGCAAACATTTTTGCAATCGACAATATTGACAACGATTACGGTTGACTCGATCTACCACACAGTTCTTATTGCGAGGACACTGGTAGTTGACTACAGAGCTTTGGGAGCGTCGAAAAAATCCTTTGCAACCCTCGCACGTTATCACGCCGTAGTGAACGCCGCTACTCTTGTCACCGCACACCTTGCACGGAATTATCTCGATTTGGGCTGCAACAAAAAAATAACACATTGTTTACTATTACATAAATAAATATGCAATCGTTGTGTGTGTGTCTCAACATCAAACACTGCTTCATGTGAATTGCGTTACATAAAGAGAAACGAAACTAACAAACAGAATATAAATGTTCTCTAATTGCTTCATAAAGTACAATCACATACAGAATTTCAGCACATCTCTATAGTCAAGTTTAATAACAATACTGAAGGATGAAAATTTTCAGTGGTTAATTTTAAAATAAATAATTGCAAAATCCCAATAATCTATTAACATTGTTTAAGGTTGACTGCCTTCAGATAATTTTTATGTCTAGGGCATTTTTTTCAGTCCCGGCAACTCCATTTTATTTTGTTAAAATCTATAGTGATAATTCCACGTCAAAAAAGTTAGCACCCGCACTTTGCGCAAAATAAAAAAAAGTAGTCTTTAATTTAGGACTAATTAAGGACTAATTTGTACCCAAAGAATTAGAATTGTTAGAATTTTAGTTATTTATTATATTTTAGAAATATAAAGTTGAACGCGGATAACTAAAACTGCAGAAACCAGCACTTATTCATTTTAATCAGTGCCGGATTGTCCAATAGGCATATAGGGCACATGCTTGGAGGATTCCGACTTTAGATGTCCTAATATCATATTATTCATCATGAAAGGCACGAAATTTTAAAATCGAGGACTACAAACTGCTCCTTATTTTTTTTCTGGTAATGAATATAATGAACTAATGAAGATTATATCAGTGGAAACGCGGTTATAAAAAAACCCTTTGAAGTATTTAAAAAATGAATTTTTAAAATTGTGATAGTGTGCGGATGCCTTCAGTTGTCCCTCAAACTGAGAATTTTGTTCTTCTACGAATTTAATTGATGAAGAAACCTTCTTCAAATATAATTGATTCATTTATTATATAAATTATATTTAACCTTACTAGGACCCTTAATATCGTCAAAAATTCTGAGAGTATATTCATACTCGAATGTCGCTAGTTTTCTAACGTAAAACAAAGAAAAGGAATGATAGTTTCTTACAATTGTCATTTTTACAAATGTAAAACCTATTATTTAATCCTCTGCAGCTCCGGATGGTCCCTTAGGCCTAATGGGCACGTGCCTTGGAACCTCATTTATGCATTTACCCTCCACATTTTACGCTTGTTGATGCACCTACTCGAAAACAGACGTAGGTACTAACAGTCCATTTTTAATACGCCCTTTCTCATTTTACTCTTTAAATTGAAAATATAGTAGAAACAGGATTTGACCAATTTTTCCTATTCTGATCTTTTTACTTCCCCGACCTAAATATAATACGGGAAGTATTGTAATCGTGATTAGACCGTACAAAACCCAAAAACATAATTGAAATAAAAGTCGATCTATCTGAAAGCACGATAATTTGAAAACGCGTACAAATTTTTGACTGAAATTTTATATTTGAGTTTTTTTTTATTAAAAATCTAGGTTTGAGTTCGAAAATGAGCTTATTTCAACCAGCAAAAACTGATGGAACTTTTTGTTTTTCTGCGTTCATTTTATAAACGGTAGTATTTATTATAAAATATAAAATAGCTGAAATTGATCCTTGAATAATTTGGAATATTTTTCAAAATTATTAGTGATTCATTTGAATTATTATAAAATTACTTATATTTTTATGAGGCAAAGAAATAATGAGAAACACAATGTGAAATCAGTACATTTAGTACTCATATTTGGACATCACATGCAAACGTTCGTCAATTGTTTTTTTTTAAATAAGTAATTTGGTTCTATTGTGTTTGGTATCAAATTAAAGCTCCTGTGGGAATAATTCTAGTAGAAGTGTCAAAAAAGATATTTAAATGATTATCAATTGTTTTTTTACAATTACTAGTTATTTATGTCTTATTTGGTATCAATTTGAAGCTCTCGGGAAGTTCAGCAGAAATCTATAGAATAAATAAGTTTTTCGGTTGCTAATTGTTTTTTTCACAACTCAAGCAGATTATGTCAAGTTTGGAATCTACTAAAGTAACTGGACATAAGTCTTATGACCATTGTAAAATGAAATAGTAATTTTATATAACCGCCATATGTTACTTTGACAATGACAACTGTCACTTTGAAATATGCATTTCTTTGATATGACAATTTAAATTTATGAAACACCAATGAGCTAGCCATATAATTCATGGTCAGGTAAGTACTGCGTGGCTCATGCAGATTTTTTCAATTTGCTATGAATTTTAGAACACAAAACATTTAATAGTATATTACAATACAAGTGAAGAAACTATGAGTTTTGCTCACGCGGGTGGCAGTTTTCTGCACGAGGCGCTAGCCGAGTGTGCAAAAGCACACAAGTGAGCGAATTCGTTTCTTCACGAGTGCTGTATAGCGTTTTGTTCAATCCTATTATTGAAGCATTCATTGAAACATTGAAATCTATTACACTTCTTAAACAAAGATCATGTATAAAGTATAAAGTAGCATAGGCGGCGGATGCGTTGTTATGGATCATGTAAATATAAACATCTGCAACTGTCAAAAATATTGAAATTGTTTTGTCCTGATATTTTTACAAATATAAATTGTGACACTAAAATGGAACAAGATAACAATGAAATTTGCGAGGAAAATAATTATCAAAGAAGAGAAAACAAGTAATAGAAATAGCACTCAAGTTGATATTACAAAAGTTACTACGATAACTACAGTCTCATCAGTTTTCAGTTGCTGGTATATCTTGTTTAAGTAACGCAATTTTTAATAATTATGAAGTTCATTTTCATATCAATAAATACATGTAGTAAAATGTATTGTAGTTTATTCTTCATTTCGTTATGAAAGAGTGAGTGGACGGAAATAATTACACTCACTACTTTCGTCCACCCGTTGTCATAGGAATCACTGTAGTTGACAAAACAAACAGTTTCAAGATTGGTATCCAAGTAAAAAATAACATGTTTCAATAAATAATAGGATTGAACAAAATTTATTTTGATCTTCAATTTTTTGAATGTTATATAATAACGTAATTTACACATTTACTCCCCTCAATGTCATGCTTGTTGCTTCATCTATCAGACAACGGACTAGCTAACCACCTAGTTAAAAGTTATCCAGTCCCATGTTGGTCTTCATCTCGAATTTAGCATTTTCATATTTTTACAATCTAATTTACTATGCATTCTGACGTCATTTATGTACCTATTTCTCCCATCTTACGCTTGTTGCTATATCTACCGGTCAGTGGACGGCTAACAGTCCATCTAGAATTCTTCCTCTCATATTTTGGTATCCAATCTAATATCTAATTTACTTTAGAATTCAACTTTCCAAAGTTAGGCTTGCTTCACACGACGCTTGTTTCGCTGCTGGTTTCCCTGCAGGGAGTTGTGTGGTTACCGTGCTGGTTTCTGGAAAATGACGTCACTGCTAGTTCCGATCCGTGATTACATGCTGGGTTCATTGATAAAAAAAAGTGCTATTTTTCATGCTGTTTGTCTGATAGAATCAAAAGGTGTTCAAAAGAAAACTAGTATATAGTCATGTGAGCTCAAAAAGTCATGCTGGTGTTCAATAAAAAAAATTGTCACATCATGACCTTTGTACCTGGTATTTATTCAAAATTTCTGAAAACATCTAGAAAAGAAATCCTAGATGCATTACAGTTCCAATACTTCCTCAATAATTCTGTGTACGAACGATTTGAACAATAGAAATGTGAGCATTAAGTCTATATTGGAGAAGCAATTGAAGGGCAAAGAACACATATCAGAAAATATATAACTAGTGCTATTCATGTGCTATATTCCACATTTCCATAAACGTTTCGATTTTCGATGTTCGTTCTGTCGAGATAATTTTTGCTACAATCGTCTAAATTTTTTATAAAGTCATTTTTGGCGCCTACTCACATCTAAAATATCTGCTAATCCAACTCAGTTATGTATGATGTGGTACGTGAGAAGCCAACATTATAAAGCATTTATAACAACACCTTAGCGGCGCAGCAATCAAACTAGCAGTAAAAGCGTCGTGTGACGCGAGCTTTACCAACGTTTGTGTCAGTTTGTGTTCACTTTCTCCATTTTACACTCGGATATAAGCCCACTACTTGAAGGGATTTCTCAAGCATTTTATATATTCTTATCAGCTGAGGAAGACTAATAAACGCACTGCATACGGATTCCATTAACTACTGTGCCTTGGGGCCCCATCGGGTCTCAATCCGGAACTGAATTTTAGTTGATTATTGTTTCATTCAATTAACCACAATAATTGAAGCTTAATTGCTTTGGTAGAAATATTTTACCTCCTCCACAATGCATTCGATCAGTTCATATTCCCTAATCTTTTTTATATAATATATAATGAAGACTACAAAAACATATCATGTGCGGAAAATGACTGAATTTAGCACTTTAATTCGAAATTCAGATGAATCTACAGCTTGAACAATAATCTACAGATATGCAGGATATAGCGACGAAACCGAAATCATGAAATCCATCACTAAATATTGTGAGAGAATCTAAAATACACAATTGATTAGGAAAAAAAAGAAACTTTAAAAATACTAGTAAGTATTGAGGGGCACAGTCCTCTTTAACCTTAGGACATTCGATGTCCTTCTCAGAGATCTTGAAACTGATGGATTTGAAAAAAAGTTCCAGTTCTTAAGGTTGGGCGAGGTAAAATATAGGATCCTAGATAATGTCACGCCACGCCAATATTAAACCAATAATTTCCAATATATAATTCATTCTCTTCAAACAACAGTTAGTAGCTAAATTAGGTGTATTGCATTTCCGAATCAGGCTTTTTTAACGATTTCAGAAAAAGTTTTGAATGCGTATAATTTAGTTTGTAGTGAACAAACATATTTGTCACTAGTATGAAAAATTTGGATGAGATAAGAATTCTGTTCATCATCAAGAAGGAGCAGGGATGCCTTACGCAGCTGCACAAGCAAAAGAACGTAAGTCACAATAAAATCTAGTATGTTTTTTATTTTTTAATCAAATAATGGCCGGTTTTATAAGAGATCAAGTAAATTTTCTCCTAAAGTAAATTTATTTTATTCAACAAATTGCTGTCAAATAATCGACTGTCATCTAACAGAGTTATTTACTCTGGAAGTAAAATACTCTACCCTTTATAAAACCGGGCATAAGAAATGTAAATTATGGCGAGTTACATAATTGACTCTTGAATTTAAGATGTCCCTTATATGAAAAATATCCTATCAAAACTCAAAAGTCAAATGTGACGTGAACATTGCTGTCATTATTCCGATTCGATATTTTCTGTTCGAGCGAAGCTTAAGATTGAAGATAAAGCGCAACTGGCCATTAATAACTTGAATTTAGATGTTACCTAAATTACTAATAATCTGATTTACTCCATTATTGATTGTTCAACAATATTCATAAATGTCTTGTGAATGAAATATTTTATAGCGTAAAATATATCTTGTAACAGCGCATGTAACAGCTCAGCTGTGCCTATATCATTTATCTCAAAAAGTAGGGTCCCTATTGAACTTTAAGCTGTAGACCCAGAGAAACCTGGATATGTCCCCTATCAGAATGTATCCAAAATCGCAAAATAGGATACGTCATTCGTTTTCTAATATGACTGACAATAATTTTCGTGAATTTTCAATCGGTTAGAATATTTAGATTAAAATATCTACAAAACTGAACATCAGAATATTCTTGTTATAGTTTTGAAGTGATTTTCGAAAATTGGCTAGTATAAAGAACGTTTTTTTTTTTCGATTTTTGAACTCTTTTTTCTAGCAATTGTGGTTTTATTTGAAAAATGTGCGTTTCACATAACAAAACACATGGTTCCCAAAAGACTACATGTTAAATATACTATTTAAAAAAATTTATTACACAAAAACTACACGTCGGATCTTTCTCAAAAAATCAAGTTGTATGTATTTACTATTGATTAATAACAAACAAAACATTAATTTTTTATCACTACCTTGCTCTAATGATCGTACAACCTTGAGAAGATGATCGAAGAGGACAATAAAGCAATTTATGTGGTAATAGATCATCAGCTTAAGATTGGATCCTCAGCTATTAAAAAAATCACACACTATCACTTGCAAAAAAAATAAGTTTTCAGCCGTTTTATACCACAACTGCTTTCTGATTTTCAAAGAGCATAGTGTAAGAATTTGCTATGTAACATCAAATTTTTTAAAAAGCAACGAATAGCAATTTAAAAAAAATGGCAGACGGAACTTATTAATTTGTTTTTGACGTTCCTACTTCTGCAGAAGTACGGGTCTGGTAAATGCATTTAAGCTGAATAGTACATTGGAAAATGTTCGCCTGGAGTGCTTGATGATGAGAGATTGATGATGGAGTTCATCATTATTTTCAACGTATTTCGAAAGAGGAGTTGTTGGGAACTATAAGTGGAAGAAAAGAATGGTCAATTGTGTGATTGTTCAGGCAAACAATTTCAAGCATACATATTTAGAATAAATTCTTACAAAATATGAATCATGTATCTTATTCTTAATAATTATAGTGTGATCCTCGAGGATCCATTATTTTTAATCAAATTAAATTGTTTCAAAATCATTGTATTATTGATATATAAAAAACTCTAAATTCGTCGGGCGATTTCATTTATATAATTTATGTTATTCTTGAAATGGCTCTCATTTTGATTGAAGCAGATAAATGGAGAATTATAATAATCAGATTGTCCGAGATAGCTCATGAATGCAACACACACCATATTGAAAATTGAAACATTCACTTAATTATATCAATGGAATTTGATTGCTGTTCCTCTCAAATATCCGAGAGTAAAATTTCAATTGTCTTAGATTTATACTTCAAGTCATATTCTTAGCAGTATCAGTAAAAACTGAACATGTACTGAAGGTAACCTTTAAAGCAATTTTCTATATGAATTGATGACAACCCTAGACCTTTTTGGATTTTTCATGATTTACTGATCTTTCGTGATAAATAAATTTCTTATTTATCTTGAACAAAAAACAGTTGCGGAATATCTGTATATTTTTGCATTTTATCGTTGACTGATACGTAGGGAACTTGAATGAATGATTGGGTGGTTGGGCGATACCTCGAATAGAGTTGACATTTTTGGCCAATTTATCAGAATCCTGAAGCGCGGGCGGTGGCGGCGTCGTACTGTCCGCAGACGACACGTCGCCTTCGCCCGCGCCCGTAGCTTTTTCTGCCAAGGCGCTATCACCCCACGTGCCGTCGTTCCCACCCCCACTGCCGCTGCTAAACAGCTCCTGGAATGCGTCCATTATCGTACCACTCCCGAACTGCACTTCGTCTATTTCCGCTATGGTCCGTGCGGATGCCGCGCATGGCAGATCACTTTGCGTTTACTCGCTCTTATAATTGCACGTTTTGTTTATATTCACACTGTGAGTCTAAGCGTATTTGTGCAGTCAAAGTCAGTCAGTCGTTCACGTGCACGTCTGTTTCCATGTTTCGATCTCTGTAAGCACAAGCGATTCACAAACGAGGGATACGGGCCTCTTGGCTCGTTTACTCGTTATTATTTTCATAACAACAAAAATTCAAATATCAGGCGGTACAGAGACCAACAATTATTACTTAAACTATCGATCACAAAAATAAGTGAAATGGCAAAGGTCGTTAAACTTAAAGACTACACCCGAAAATCAATTGGAATAAAGTTAATGACATTTTCCGACATGCGTTTACCGTGAACGCTATATAAAAATCTCTGTGACGCATGGTGTGGTGCGAATAGTTTGATTATCGGTCGTTGTCCCCGCTATGCTTTAGACCGAACGCGGAACATGAACAAATTTTGCCTGTTTTGTTATTGTGATACCAGCAAATTAATACAAGATAAACAAATTTGTTTAATAATTACTTACAACCTTATCGGACATTCACTCTTTTCGAAACAATAGCAAGGTGATGACTATTTATTGCATAAAACCATTGGAACAACTGCTATAAATTTTTATGACTCATTAAAGATTCATGCTGTAATATATTTATGAGAAAATATGTAAATCTTGAAGAATGTAGGTAAATATATTGACTGTTATTTGTACAAATAATAAATGCATTTTATTCAGTCATTACTTAGAATTTTGATATAGAACGAAAAAGTCAGATTTTATCTTCTACAATGGTGCAACAAGATGTGTTCATAAAAGTTGTACAAGTGATTATTTGTGAACTGATGTTTTGAAACTTAAAATTTCGACAAAAAAGCAAGCTTTAAGGTTAGGTTTACCGAAATGTGAAAAGATTTAAATAATTATGTAAACATCAAAATTGAATAATGAAACATAATGTAAATGTAATTAAATTTCAGGAAGATAGAAATTCTAACTTTTTTTCTTCACGGGAAAATATGAATGTGTAGATTACTAAGATATTTAATAATAGGTGACGAGCTGGCAACATTTTGAAGTGGTATAACGCAGAGTAAGCTTGCGAAATGCAAAGTTTTGCATACAGTGGTGCCGCAAAAAAATAATTAAATGATATCGCACGTAAACGCTAAACGGTGCGCTGTGCGCTGCGTGTTGCATGCGCGCGCCTCGTGTTTGGGCTCGCGGAGCCGCGGGACGCGCGAGCAATGAACTCAGGTTCGATAACCGCCAAAACTCTGGTTACGCGAGTTGAGCGGGCGGAAAAAATATGTCGAACGAGCGGTTAGTAGCCACAAAGCTTTGCCAATAAATACTTGCACTTCTATAAACTCATAATATTTACTTGCTAACCTCCACCATTACTTATTCTTGTATAAAAAACATTAACAATACTGTAAACTGAATTTCGGCAACACGTCATATGATGCGATCGGAATGATTTTCGCGAGCAGCTGAGTGCTAAACAACTCAGCGACCTGGCAAGTACGTTCGTTCAACCTTTCCGTTCTCTGCACCGCCACCGAGCTTCACACGTGATTCATTAGCCAATTGGAAATAAAATGTTTAATTTAAACGAAAATTTAGTTTTCATAATTACTGGATGATAACAAAACGTTAAAAGAAATGTAAAACAAATTGTTGAGAATTGGTGCACTTATTTTTTTGTTGCTCTCACACAAAACACCGCACGCACTAGATTATCGATCTGAAAATGATTTTAACCACACTATACTAGTTTCTGATATGGCACCGGTCACTGAACCACCGAAATTAAAGATTCATAGAGGTGTCACAACACTGCAATGGATCTACATTACACACATGACATTATGCCGATAGAACAACATCACGGACTGTCACAATCACAAACAATACGAAACATAAGCTGACTTTCCGTGTGTCACTTCACCGGCACTCAGTAATCGAGACTTCCGCGTATCGTCCTGTCAAAGGCCGGCTGGAAATCCACCACATATTTTGGACATTTTTTTAACAAAGTCTGTCCGCGATCCGCGGCCCTGTATCTGTGTAGTAATATGGAAATACTGTTAGTACGGAACATGCTACGCAGCGCGTCTGTACGCCATCCTTCTCATAGCGATGCGCCACGACAGAGACGTATGTCGCAGCCGCTGCAGCTACCGCAGTCCGACCCCACTACTGCGAGGGTCGATGACCGCCCTACACACAGCTTCGACTGACACTTCGGCTTGCTTCGGATATACTCGACAACCTTCGGCACACAACACCGCCAATTTGTTTTTCAACACGTTTCTTTTGTTTTCAACAGTATTGTTTGTTGTTAATTGTTTCCAGTTTCTACAATATTTGCAACAAGTCGATATCAAACGGAAATAAAATCTCTCTCATTTCCGTTTCATATTGAAATAAATCGGGTACTTGATATTTTGAGCAAATAATTATTAAATCGTTGTTTTTTAAAAATAATGTGCATACTTTCCAGTTTTAAAGAACAGATTGATTAGATTTAGCTAAGTTTCTAAATTTTATATAAACTTGATGTTTCATTCCAAAAATATTTAACGGAAGTAACATTGCAAATAATCTGCTTGAAACTCAATATTCTTTCTTAGTTTGATTGTCAGTTTAAAGTTTAATGGGGTTCAGTGGCGCACCAAGAAATTTTTTCGGAGTGGATTCTGAATTTTTTGGAAATAAAAGTAGAACAACCAGTTTGCTCAAATAACATATTTTTTCTAAAAACCCTAAATATGAGAATAAAATCACAGTTTTAAAGATAAATCTTGATAATAATTCAAACTCCAGCGAAACCAAGATCTGACGAGTTGAATTTCAGGGAGGATTTGCACCTCAAAACTTTCCCCTTGGGTGCGCCACTGATACAGTTTATACCAACCCTCATTTGATGTGTATATGCACATGTACTTTTAATTACATTTGCCAAAATCCTACAAGATTTTAGAAATTTACAGTACTGTACTTGGATATACTTTTCGTAGTAGTTTTCAATATCATAATTTAATGCATTTCCAAAATTTAAGCCTATAGCAAATAAATATTAAGAAAATATTTCCACAATAGAACTTCAAGTACCGATATTTATTCTCTGTCAATAGAAGATAAGAATTCAATGAGATTTCATAAAAAAAAAAAAAACAATGATACTCTTATGATTGGAAAAGGCGTGTCAACAGAAAAGCAAATAATTTTCTTCAAAAATCTGAGTAGTAAATGAATTAAATATAAATGATCAGTGGTAATATGATCAATCTTTTTTTGAACACTAATTACCAAAATGCAAACAGCACTGCTATTCCTTGTCTTGCAAGGCGAGTGTTTCGTGTGCGACCGGAGTTGGCCGAAGTCCCATGTGTATACAAACTGGGTCAGTGGATGCTTGCGCACATTCGGTCAATGCACTTGTCAGCGACGTACGGCGCGCGGCGCGGCTACCAGTGACTTCACTGTGCTATGGATCGACACATATGCGCCGCACTCTCATCAGCTGTGTTCAATCGAACAGGTGTTCACACTTAATATCACTCTTCTTCAAATATCCACTAGATTAGACATACAGTTCCATTGTAAATAATATACTTATAAAAAAAAACAAACAAAACCAATAAATTTTCATTGTTTTAAAATGTAAACAATTCGTTTATTAACCAAAGTTACTAATACTGTTTTTCAAAGGACAGGTATTCACGTGATGAGATTATAATATAGTAAATAATAATAATAAGTGGAAATGTACAAAATTTTATTCGTCACGGATCAGTCCGAAGTTTGCCGAGTGTTTTAGTAGGTCAGTCGCCGGCTCGCGGTACTGTGTAACCTGTCTTGCGGAAAACAGTATTGGCAAACGTCCGCCATGATAGCTATATGCATCCGTCAACTGTTTATATCAGAATCAACTTCCCGTATCAGTATCGGGACAATCACCGTACCACATAATACGCTATAACTTCCACAACATTTCTGTATTTTACTGTAAATTATTTTTTACATTCCATTTGGTGATCTTCTCTACTATGGTGGTATTGGGGATCAAATTCTCACAAAAAATATTTAAGAATGAAAAAAGTGTAATTTTTTCCAATATTTACAAAAGTAGGATTTAACGTTTAGTAGTTTAGTATTCAACTCATTTTCGAGAGGCAACACAAAGAGAAATTGAACAAAATTAAAAAATTTGTATTAAACAATATAAACGATATGAATGAAAACAAAATAATCCTCAATTTTCTCTAAGTATGTTATAGTATATTGGATAATATTGTATTTCTAAGCTGTACTCCGCAAAGCATCAACAGTAGTGCTTTGCTGCCAAACGGATTTACTGTTGCCATTGATATTTTTTCTCAACATTCAGAAGCAATTTAATGGAAATTATAATATATACATCAGTGTATGAATCAAAACGCGGGATGGGAAATCAGTTTTTTCGTTCGCATTGCTTCCCAAGTTATGTTATGTGAAAATACTTTAAATATTGCATTAAAGGCCGGTATTTCAGTCTTCAGTTTATATTAAGTGAAGTTTAATTAGCTTGGTAATAATTGTTACAAAAATCGTTGCTATGAAAATGAAGCTACATTTAAGGTAAACCAAGGAGTGAAATACTGAGCCTTAAAGGATAAAATTCTGCATTTTACAGGTTTATTTACAGAAATATTCGTGTTTAACTTTTCATAAATATTGCTCATTTGTAGTGATAGCCACAGAATTAAAACAAAATCACAAACAAAATTAATGTTGTTTAAACTGTTGGAAAAGTTAGTTCTTATTAGCAGCATTAATTTGTTTGCAATTTTGTTCGTTCTTATTTTTACCATTCTTCGTTCCCACCTGAATGCTGGCTTTATAGTCATCATTCGAAAATTCTATATGAACTTTTAGCCAATCAGATCAGAAATGCTGCCGAACGTAAGCGAATCAACCGGATACAATTTTTCGCTACTAAGCAATAATCAAATAATGCAACAATGAACTTTCATTCATATTTTTAACAACTGACAGCAAATATCTGTAGGAAATTCCGAATAGAAGTTTAAATAAATCTTACAATAAATATGCTGGGTAAAAAATCAACTTGAGATAATTGTGTTGTGCCTCCTAGCAACATATCTTGCCATCGACTGTTTCTTCGAATATTTTCGAGAACTGATCATAGTTCAATATCATCTTTTCAAGAATAAATTAATTTCTCCTAATGATCCTCTAACTCAACTCCTCGGCTCCCTCTTGGATATGACTACCTCAAGGTCCTCAAAATAGCAGCTTGCAGTCTAGTAATATAATCGCTCCTTCATTTGACCTATTACTAATCATGAATATTTAGAGACTCGGGAATAGAAGGGAATCTGAGGGAACCGAATCGGACAAAAACAGTGGAAAAAGAAGGAATTGATATTTTGATTTCTTCTTCCTTCTTTTCGGAGTCAATTTTCCATTCTGGTATGTCATGTTGAGTCAAAAAATTTATCGTCTTTTGGAGATCTCCTAATAATCAACTGACTATTGGGCTCGGAAGAATTAGTTACTGCATTCTTGAGTCCAGTATTTAATTTCTTGGTTAACCTTAAACGAAGCATAATTCCCATAGTAATGATTATTAGAACAATTGTTGTTAAGATGATCAAGTTATGCTCAAGATAAACCGAAGCCTGACATATCGACCTTACGCATTATAGCGATTAATTGCACATTCTATCAATGATTTTAAACAGAATATTATATCAGAATATGTGGCTATATTTGAAAATTCATGGTATAAAATTATGGTAATAAAATAGTACGAAACCTTAACTCAATATTTTTGTAGTTGAAAGAACTTGATTACTGCTTGAAATGAATCAAATTATCCTACTGGTAAAGGATCAACTCCTGAACACCATGTTAATCTATGTTATTATGCATGATTATGAATTAATTCTGATAATTGACAATCCATACTACTTTTTATTGAGATATCTGAAAGTAAACAGTAAGAGAGTGGATATACCTACGAGATGGCGCAATCTACTACGAAAGTGGATACTAAACAATTCAAGAATTTCTCCAAAATCGTATGCATTAGGTAAGAACTTGAGAACTAGTAAGAGTTGTCTCCACTAATTTCAGAAAAAGGTAGCACAATGTTCATATAAGTTGACGAATGTTACTTGAAGCAAAAGTTTTTAAACCGCTGGTCCGCAAAAAAATTCTACCAACAGTACTAATTATCAGATCCTCGAGTAGCCCTGGTAACTTCATCCTTCTGTTTGTTTTCATGGTAACAATTGTTCCAACAATAAGTTCTACATATATTCTAATTACCAAAGAAATTCAATTAGTTGGATAGTACATAATTTTGTCTTATGGATAACTAATAATTTTTAAAAATCATCGTTAAGAAAAGATCCTACTCTAACGAAATTTGGTGTTGGATTTTCTTACCATACAAAATAATTAAAAAAATTAGTTTTTCTTGAAAGTATAATAACAAGTAATTCTAAAACAATCTAGACCTTTAAAAATAAGTCTTAGATTGATCTGCAGTCCAATCTTTACTAACACTTCCTGTATCTTCATTTGAACGAGATTTTGTGTCTTTCCAAATGTTTCTTTAAATTTTCTTCCTCAATGGCGCACATATTTTTAAGAAGTATAAGTAGCACCCGAGTGTGATGATGCAAGTAGGTGAATATTTTTTCTTTATTTACATGACAAATTACGACCTCTTTGGATGTTACAGCATGTGTAGCTCGCTCGGCCACTGCATCGTTTTGACTTCCTCCGACCTATAATGGGGAAGTATTGTAATCGACGTAATCGTGAATTTTTGATAGTTCGAGATTTTGATGAATCTTCTTGTTTTAAACCCTACTAAACCCAAATAACATAATTTCAAAAAAAGTCGATCGGTCTGTTTGTCGGTCTGTCTGAAAGCATGATAACTTGAGAACGCTTACGATTTTTTGACTGAAGTTTAATATCTAAGTTTTTTATTAAATAGCTAGGTTCAAGTTCGTAAATGAGTTATTCCCAACCAATGCTACCAAAACTTTATTGATGGAACTTTTTAATTTTTTGTGTTTATTTTATGAAAGATAATATTCATCATAAAATATAAAATAACTTAAAAAATAGCTAAAATTGATCCTTGAATAGTTTGACACAACATGTACCTAGAACAATTTTCAAAATTTTAAGCAGTTCATTTATCATTAATTCGTTATATTTTCCTGAAGCAAAGAAATGTAAATCATAATGTGAAATTAGAATTATTATAACTCATATTTGGAGATCACATGCAAATGTTTGTCAATTGTTTTTTCAAAATAAATGATTTGATCCTATCATGTTTGGTATCAAAATTAAAGCTCCTGCGGGAATAATTCTAGTAGAAGTGACAAAAAGGATATTTAAACGATTGTCAATTGTTTTTCACAAGATATTTGAATGATGTCTAATTTGGTATCAATTTAAAGCTCTCTTTTTACTTTTTTGAAGTAATAGTCTTTCAACTGGAGTTTGAAATTCTTTTTTAATAAGATCAAAATCGGAGATAAAATGTATTTATCCGGGACAATGGATTTAAAATTGTAATTTAATGGCAATGTAGGTCCGTCTTTGTATGAGACATATACGCACACAAAGAAGACAACTCAAAAAGTTTAGACACGCAAAAGTCAAAAGACATTTATTCATTATTTTTAGTAAATAAATAATAATAAAGACAGTATGAAGGATCCAAAGATGATTAAAATAATTAGGGTAAGGCCCTCAGGAATCCAATAAATAATTTATTCATTTAAATATTTATTGGATTCCTGAGAGCCTTACCCTAATTATTTTAAATAAATATTGAGGTGAATCCGATCATAAGTTATCTTAGTCATGATAGTTGAATTTCATATGTTTATTTTAATTTTTTTCTGTGAATTTATCTCTGTAGCGCCTGTTACCAGGAAAGGATGGGGCCGATCTTCGCAAGGCCGATGTGGCCAATGATTTACGAATCGAATATACTGCCACATTCATACTGAAATTCATCAGAACCGATCAATGGTAGCCCATCCGTGTATGTCTGCCAAGCTATGTGCTGTGGGCTCCCTTGCTGTGTGCTTGGTAATAGTCAAGATATGGAAGTTGAGAGCCATAGCAAAAATCTTGTATGCAACACGAGTAGAACTTAGGCATTATGAAATTCAGAAAATTTTTGCGAATCCAAGTCTCGTCTTAAAATACTTACCCTCATGTCATGATGACATGATATTCAAGTTTACACTCTTGTTGCATAAATTATATTTTCTCATTTGCACACATTTCGTCAAATATTCTGTATATTTAAAGCAACATTGTTATTGCTACATACAAAGTTCACAATTGAATTATGATTGCTTCCGTATTCGACGTCATTTGTTGTTATGAGTAGGATTATACAGAATTTACTCATTTTCAATTACGTTGTTATCAATTTTTTTTTAAAATCACGGAATTATATCTAATAATTCTTGTAGCAATTAAATTCAGCATTTAATTTATAAGTACATTCTGAGAAATTGCCAAAGATTCAGAAAATTGTCGCTATTAAAGCAACCAATTCATTTGTATTATTCTTGTTGCGTGCGCTATTCACAAATCGATTTTCGTACAAGTTTCCGTGACCAAATACTTGTTTACCTAATGTATTCGCTCTTTGTATATAGCTTGTGTCAGCGACCTTTGCGTTTGCTTTACTCGCGTAAGTAAATAATTGAATAATTATGAATATTGACTTGATTGAATATTTGCAATTTGTAAAACTTGTTCAGGATGCGGATTTAGATTTTAAAGGTAGAATGAACAAGGAATATATTTTTAAAAATTTTTTGTTCACAACCTGAAAGGTATCTACTGCAGTGAGTATTATTGGCATCATCAATCAATACAGTTATTGTGATAAATAATACTAATATGTAAAAAAATCGAAAGATGCGTTACCTCAACTGTGCAATGCTCGAAAATTCAATTCGTTGCTTCAGAATTGATAATTTTAGGAATTTTTGCTATAGTTATACCCAAATTGAATCATCTAGATTCAATTTTAACACTGGTATCGAAATGTTCGTTTCTATGGATATTGCATGTTTTTGACCAATGTTCATAGAAACGAGCGATGCTGGCAAATATCTCTTTGAACAGGAAACCAGTAAATACATTCCAGACAAACCAGGAATTATGAATAATGAGGAATAAAAAAATTATTCACGTAATGTCATCTATACTGATAATTGTGAAATCAAAGTCACATTGCTTAGTAAAAGCTCGATGACGGAGGGGAAGACATCAAGTTAATAGCAATGTACCTAACGAAACTACCAAAATTATAAAACGTAATCAATGATCGAGAATTATTAGGTGTTTTTTTTTTTTATTCCACCAAAAACCAGAAAATAATCGTTAGAATGTTTGATCACACAGGAATTTTCACTTTATTCCTTAATTTCGAACATGTGCCCGCAAATAGAAGGATATAATTAGATTCTTAACTCTTTTAACATTTTCAACTATAAAATTCTTAGGTCATAGATAATCATGAAATAATTTAGCAGTTTTCGAAAACACAATTCTTCGTAAAAGCAAAGTGCTTGAGGAAAAAAGAAAAAGATTTTCTCCATGTTCCTTAAATCTCAATCTGAAACAAACTATAAATTTAGTCAGCATCCTACATAGAAGTCGGTTGTGGCAACTGACAAATGAAAACTATCTTTTCTTCCTATTTTTCTATGTTCAAATACATATAATTCAAAATACATACGTGTATAAATTTAAATTTGAAAAGAATAATTATTTTCGCTTCTGAATATGATTAAACTGTACCCGAAACTGCAGTCAGAAAAAAAATATATATATTTGACTGAATTCCCGCATTTTTGATAGTTATTCACTAATCCTGTCAGCATCAACAATTTTATCCAATATAAACATTGATAACGAAACGTATGAAGATTACTTTCTGGACAATACTTTTTCAAAAACAAAAATACATTATTTACTTATAAACTCTATTTGATTCTAAACAGTGAAAAAAATCCGCCATGTTTTTTGTATTTCACTTCGCCAAACGAACCACTTTTTATGTGAATAGTGGGGTCTTTCCGTCAGTTTCCGTTAACTTTCACCCAAAACTAACAAAGCTGATTTAAGATTTGTAAATTATCAAACCTAATTATCCGCATCTACTGAAAGCATTTTCTCAAAAACATTTTTTCTTTTATTCAAGAGCCATAGATAATCCAAAAAAAATATGCTTTAAAGGGATATTCCGTTCGAAAGTAACTTCCAATGCGCGAACTCTACTTACACATTACCACAATACACTTCTTGCTTGTATTTGCTTTTGAATTTTATAAGATATTTCTGCTGCACCCTGTAGCTATAATTTCTTTATAAATATCCATAAAAACTAGAATTCATGTCCTTAGAAAAAATTTAATTGTAAATCAAGTACCATAAACAAATGACAAATCAATTCAAGCGATTTCGCAGGCGTGAAATCTGACTTTGTTTACAAATGAATTTGTAATAATATTTTTTCTGTTCAACCTCAAACGGTTTAGCGGGCAGCAAAGCACTGAACAGAGCCAAGAGTGACGTAACAATTGAAAGCGGCTGAGCTCAGAAGGACATCGCGAAAGCAATTTGAGAGTTGAGAACCTGAAAATCCACCAAATATGTTTTATTACCAGATATATCTTTCGCTTATAATATTTATCAGTAATTTCTCTATAGATGAGATGATAAAAGGACTCAGTTCTCGAGCTTATGAAAGCAGGGATGCAACTTTGAATTGTAGAATTTTAAAATGATCCAAGACAATAGTTTTAAATTATTTGCATATGGCAACTAGAGTGGTGAACAAATATTTGAATTTCAGTTGGAAATGAAATCTGTCGAATGGTTTCTTGAATAGATGTATATTTTTAATTTCATCACATTTCAAATTCATTGATTACATTCCAATTGTAGTCTATTTGACAACTGCGGTGAGCAAAATGATAACTACACATCTATCATTCTGATGAACAAATATTATATTTTGTTATCATTTGTGCCTGATCTAATTTTAATTTTTGAAAATGTGAGAATATGAGAAAATCTTCTGAAGATACCAAGCTCAATTTACGACTCTCTATCGTACTTATTGCAAACATTCAGTTTAAATTTTTTTGAATCGCTAGTTCAGTAAAGAATTAATAATTTATTTGAAGAGGGTTAATAGGATTTTTATATCTATGATTGAGAGTTTTCAACACCATAATTTTATAGAGGGGAACGGAGCCGTCCTGTCCTCAGTTTATTATTCATACATCCTCCTTTAGTTAGCTCTTGCAGTTTCAAATTTTTGAATCGCAAGCTTAGTCAGGAATTAATCATTTATCTCTAGAGGACAGATAGGATTTTTAATAGCCACTGTGATTTTGAGTTTTGAACACTATAATTGTATAGTGTGAAAAAAGTCATCTTTCTGTCTTCATTACATTATTACTATTTATCCTCTCTTAGGCAGCAATGACAAATCAATTTTTTTGTCTGATTTAGAGAACCGCAAGAATTTTATGGGACTACAATTAAGCCTTCTGATTGGCCGCAATGCGAAAACGATTAAGTCACATTAAATGCAGGATTCAAAACAAACTTACAGGAAATGAATTCAAGAAATAAAAGCAACAAATATGTTCACATATTACCTAAATAGATACAAATTTAAATATTCGAAGTACATAAATCTATTTATGATAGTTGACGAACGACTTACAAATGATATAACTGACAAATAGTCAAGTGTAATTTTTGTGCTAATGTGAAATTGATTCGCATTCTGGCCAATCGTAAGGCTCATATCGTAGCCACATAAGAGTCCTTGGACCTTTCTAAACTGGAATAAACTATAACTATTTCTCAAATTTTCATATTACAATGTCCTATTTTGACTGTCCCCTAAATTTTCGCTGAACTCAACAATATCGTATCTAACCTAAGTCAAAAATCAAATGTGAAATGAACATTGCTGTCATGATTGCGATTATTTTTTGTTTGAGTGTAGATTAAAATTCAAGCCACAGCGGTGCAACTGGTCATACATTTTTTTCCTATTCTTTATACCTGTGCTGTGTATCGTTAATATTCTTGCAGGAGAATTTTTTTTTAAATGTGTTATAAAATATGTTCTTACGTTGAGATAATATTTTATTAGTTATTATTCTAGTTTCTAGTGCGTTGATTCGCAACAATACTGTCAAGAAATGAAGTCTAGAGCAAATACAAGAAGTGTTATACAAGTTGAAGTGGATGCTTCCTGTTTTTGTCAGAATTTGTTCTTAAAACACAAAATATCATAAAAGTATTGATAAATCAAGATCAGAGAGAATAAGCTAAATGGACTCCTGATTTTTTTTCTCAGACTTTACCTTGCATACATACATTCTAATACAGTTACATACACATGAAATAATAATTCTGACAACATCGCGTCCAGCTATCGTTTCTATTCTTGTTAGCTTCACTTTCCACACTTAAAATGAATGAGCTTTATGCCATGAAAATGGTTATGATTGGGACTCAAACTCGCAGTTCAGGCGATCCGTCAATTGTCGATGAATTGTGAGCGAGTCAAAGAAAATGTACCGCTTACTTTACGAAACATCCAAAGCCTGTAGTTGATCGGAAGGGATAGAAACATAAAGCTGCATGTGTCAGCTATTAAAACTTTTGTTCAAAGTCGTCATCCATCTACGTCTTTTCTTTTACTTCTCAAGTTTTAGATACTCAAAATGTGCCCTAATCGTAAAATTGATCCTAGTGCCAAACCACATGCAGTGGGAACCAGGTTTTAGATAGCAAGCTTTTATTTCTGCGCTCCTGTACAATTCCGTCGCGGTTGCTACATAATATCTGTGGAGTTAGTTGAGAGCAATCAATTTTCTTGACGACTTCATTGATGTTGGCTCTAAAGCGTTATAAAAATCTGATCAGCAATATTCCGTTAGAATTCAAGCAGCATACATGTGGGACGATAAGACAAGAGGTGTTGAGTATGGATCGCAGACAATGATTAATTGCTCATTAAATGTATGATAAGACCGAATCAAATTAATTCGAGAGAATGACGTGACATTAATGTCAAAATATTTTGTGAAGCTCAGAATTCAATAAAAACTGTCTATTTGAACCCTAATTATAACATATTATGGAAAAATTTTAAAAAAATTCTAGACGAATATTCTTTGATCATTGATATATGCTTATTTTCTCATCCTCCGAGTGGTATCAAGCTTTTACCAAGCAACATGCTCTCGTATCATATTTCAGTGTGCAGAAATTATTATGAACCATATAACGTGAATTCTGTAAAATCGTTGATTCCGTTTTTGTCGTATTTCCTGTTCTATGTTATCTTGAGAAAAAAAAATTAAAAATTAAATCAACTGAGGTGGCGATATAATAATACTAATTTTTATTCAACTCCAAACTAATAATCGTAATTACTCTACCATTGTATTATTATTGTCTGTATCAAAATTTCTTACGTAGTTCGTAACGTCATGCAGATAGGAAAGTTAAGTTCGTGAATCTGAAGCACTGCTGAGTTTCGCGATGACGGAATTTGTAGCTAGTTTTAAAAAAGTGAAAGTTTGCAAATCTACACACATACTGAATAAAATACATACACAAATTGTAGATACTAACATGTGAATATACTCTAATCTCATGCTATCATTCTATTTTACTGATTCAACGTTATGCATAAAAATTACATTTGCAATTTTATTTATATTTTTGCATTATTATGAAATTCAACATTTTTGTATAAATTTATTTTTGGAGTCTTGTAAAGTCAGCAAAATTGCAACTTGTGTATTATGTAATAATAATAAGTAGTTGAGTTCAAAGTATATGAGTTCTTTTTAATATGAGGAGTAAGAATACAATAGTTTATTTGTTGGTAATAAGCTCACGATTCGGGAAAGGATAAATACGACACCTGCGTAGGTATCAGCTTCGATTTTATTAGGATTACCTTCTTTTAGAAGTTTGTCTGCTAATTTCAGATTACATCTTTTTGTACAAAAAATTCTGTGTCGGCAATTTTGTTTGTTCACGCCGTCAAATATATTTGATTTGAAAAGATTTGGAGAGAAAAATTATTATTTCTGCTTCTGCTCAGCATTTGATTCACAATATATTGTTGAACTGATTTATTCATATAATTTTTTTGCCCGAATTTCATGTTTAATGTCGCATATGAAAGTAACAAAAAAAAATTCGCACTGAATTCTACATAAAAAAATTATGTGCCTTTACACACGGCTGAAGTGAATACTTCTTTTAACGAATTAAAGACGTAGGTAGAAGAACGGAAGAAAAAGAGCGTTGATCTTTTGATTACAGAAAGCTCGTCACTAATAAATAAATCGGCACTCGCAGACGGTTCATTGACGAATCAGACCTTTGATGGACTAACGTCGACGCAATAACACTGAGTTATCCCGGTTATCCACATATATTTGTGACATCCGCATGAAAAAAAATGCACGAAAATGCTACAATAGAAAAATGTGGCTATCCTTTGCTATTTTATAAGCAACACTCTTTAAATATAGCTTTTTATTAGAATACGCGGTAGCTCGCAATTCATCGTCGATTTTGTTGATTTTTTTTTATATCGATTAGTTGACTATCGGAAAGTTGATTTTCATTATGATAGTTACGATAGTTTAGTTTTCATTTTAAAAAAACCTAGACAAACTTAGTATTCACGTGATTCAAATATTTTTTTTCTACAGACCTACAGACGTCAAAAAATGATGACATTTGTATATCAATATTATTATGCGAAATGTCGTATTGAAGTTGTTTATCGTGACAACGTGCACGAAGTATTTCGTGCACTGATTTTATCTTGTAGACCGGGAGCGTGTGATCAAAATTTGTGTCAAATCTTATTCACCAACCTCATATGTTCGATAGAGTACATCATTCTGATATTGAAAAATTTATTTCTTACACCTGAAGCAGGGGACAACTTCTGCAGGGTAGCAGACAAAAAAACAGTGTGTATGTCAAATCTTATTCATTGTAAATCTCATTTGGTGATAAGTTTTCAGTAAATTAATTATGGCAAAACGTTTCTTACATCTGGCAAGCGGAACAAAGTTGTTCTTACTGAGTGCAAGACATGTGATGGGACATGGGAAGTTTGAACCATGAATTATGAAAATGACAAATAACCTCTCATATTAATTGTCAAGTGAATGAATTTTGACACTTTCCCTTGTGAGATATCACATGGTTTGCATCGAGGTTTGCACCCTGTAAGAACAACTATGTTCCACTTGCCAGGTGTAAGAAACGATGAATAAGATTTGATAAGAACACTGAAAAATTACATGTTTGATATTATTTCTTACCTGTATGTCCCACTGAACGACTTCGAGATTATCATGTACCTTTCTTACTCGATTAAAATAACTGATTCTATTGATATGGCAGTGAATAAGATGATACAAAAATTTTGTCACCGGTCTGTTGACTTCGTGCACGTTGTCAAGAAAAAGAGCTCCAGTAATTTGTGTATTTCAATATGATTTTGATATTTTTTTTTTTATATCTGTAGAAAAAAATGTTGTAGGTATGCAATTCGTGCACGAAATTTCTTCGGGATTTTCGAATGATTTGTGCCTCGGCTGCCGCCTCGATAAAAAACTTTCATTCTCAAGCACAAAAGTATAATTTTGTGCACTAGATACATAAATAACTATTTTGTATTTTTAGATTACAGGCTAAATTTTTCAGCAATATCTCGGATATGTCATAAGATCAATTAGCAAATACTGGATGATATAACATTTGATGTTTTTGTCAAGTGATTCCTAGATATTACTACTATATGGCATATTTCTTACCCTTTATTGGGTCTCTATTAGCGACCAATCAAATCCAGAACACGTTCATAAGGTTTCTTGATTTAAAATCACATTTATTCTATTCTTGTTGAGAACTACCCAAGGATCTTATGGAATTACGATTGAAGCCTTCTGACTGGTCGAAATGCGAGTCAAATTTGAATTAGCATTAAAACTTTACTTAACTATTTGTCAGTTGCATCAACTGTCAGTCATTCGTCAATCATCATGAATAAATTTATACAATTTGAAATTATTCAGGTAATATGTAAATATATTATAATACATAAATCACATGTTAAATGTATTTGAAAAATGGTGTAAGCAAAATGCTTTTTATTTTTGATAATAGACTAAAATATTATAGTATGATTGTTACTTCATTTTAGTTATGGTGTAATTATGGACCGTTGGGTCAATTTTTGCTTACAAATACAATAGACCAGAAGTCAGGAACAGATTTTTCATACCAATTTTTTCCCGGCTGATAACTTGTGAAATGTTTCTGAGAGACGTTTCATACAGCATGGTGATCGTCAAAATTGGTGGGTTAACTGAATGTAGTCTTGCACGCATGTGAAAAAAACAATATTTTCAATCATTTCTTCTCAATTGAAAATTCATCAAATGATAGGTGATGATAAACTTTCGTCAAAAATATATTAGTCGGCTGTGAGGAGGTGATTTATACGTCAGCTGGTCACAAGAACTTGAAGATAAAAATAATAATTTGAGTGATTTTCTCCCACTCAAATTTTTGTCGGATGATTGTTCAAGTAATACTTTGACTAAATAAAAAAGTAAGCTAGCTGTGTATCGGGGAAAAGATTGTCAGCTGATGCAGTAAAGGGTATGGCGCAATAGACGGCGAGAGCTTTGATCGCGTATTTTAATACCCCGGCTGACGTATTTCCTCTCGACATACTGCCAGCTGAGTTTTTTTATTACTTACAATATAATGTCAATAATTATCTGACAAATTCTCAAACAGGAGGAAATGTCGTGTCCAAAATTATTCGATATGATGCTTCTTGCACGCGCAAAATGTGAATATACACACTTGGGCTTGATCTAGAATACGTTTTTTAATACGTAATTTATGGATATAAAGAAAAAAAATGAGGAAAATAGAGATAAATAAAAGAATGACATTTTCAATAAGATTTAAATTATCATACGATAGTATTAACCTAAAAAAAATTCAAATCTTCATCTGTTGCGCCGTAACATTTACTGCATCAGCTGACAATCCTTCCCCCGATATACAGCTAGCTTACGTTTTTATTTAGTCAAAGTATTACTTGTACAATCATCCGACAAAAATTGGAGTGAAAGGAAATCACTCAAATTATTTTTATCTTCAAGTTCTTGTGACCAGCTGACATATAAACCACCACCTCACAGCCAGCTGACATTTTTTTTTTTTTTATGAAAGTATGTCATCACCTATCATTTGATGAATTTTTGATTGGGAGGAGATGATTGAAAATAGTTTATTTTTTCACGTGCGTGGAAGGCTACTATCAGTTAACCCACCAATGGTGCTGCAGCTGACGGTCACCATGCTGTATGAAATGTCTCTCAGAAGCATTTCACAAGTTATCAGCCGGGAGGAAATTGGTAAGAGAAACCTGTTCCTGGCTCCTGGTCTACAGAGTCAATTAATGGTTGAAAAGTGGAAACACACTGCGATAAAATTTTCGGAGTTTGAAAATATATATTAGATATTATACCTACTATTTTATTGCACACGTTTAGAAGAAATCACTTTGCTAAGAATAGTAAAAATGGTGCCGAATAGGCCGAATACGAGATAGGTACAGAATACTCGTTGCATCTCTGAAATATATTTGTTGCTTTCATTTATTCAACTTATTGTCTCTGACAGATAATTGTGTCATTTTTGAGCTGATGTAAATACGTAACACAAAATTATATTTATACCTATGTATCTTTTCTCTATCATGAATATATTGTGATCTGTCGCTTTCACTAATCTATCACTAGTTTCGTTGGCTTGGAGACGGATTAACGAGAGAGAACTTTATATAAAATCCGATACAAAAGTTCTAATCCGTTTTCCGTTCTCAAGATGACTCAAAATAATGAAAGTACATAGTTGTAGGCGATATATTTTAATTAAAAAAACATGACGAAATTCGAATTGCATTTCAAAATAGGACCAATGGAATAGACAGCCGTGAATAAATGAAAATTAAATTGAAAATATCTGATTTGGCTATCTAATATTAATAATATTTAGTGAAAGGAAGAAACAGTCATGAAGACAAAATTCTGCCACAGTCGAGGATTAGGATGACATAAGAACTCAACTATTCAAACACAACTCTTACATAGTTAGTTATCACAGCCTACTTCAATGTAGTATTCTAATAATTACAACAACAATAATTGAAGTTGAAGTTAGAATACAAAAAGACTGACTTTCTGTTCTAAAATATGGATTAAAATAACTTAATTTATTTTGATAAAAGGCATTAATGCTACGGAACAATGTAAATATTATAATATATGCATTAGGTGCTCATCGGAAAAACTATTGGACTTTCAAAAAAAATATTTGAAAAAATTATATCCATATATAATTTCAAGACTGATTGCCAAGTACCTATCTATTGATTTTGAGTGGTGTTTGTAAGTATACCAAAAGAGATCGAATCTCTATATCTAATGCCCGATTTCATGACCGGGAGTTCAATAAACTTGGGTTAAAGTGACGGGAAGTTTTAAACAATAAACTGGGTTTTGATTTATTTGATTAATTTGATTGGCCAATGATGACACAAAAAATCCAGAAATTGATAACGTTACCAAGAGAATGAGCCCTTTAAACTGGATTAATTTAACTCCTGAAATCGGCCATAGGTAGTAAAAAAAAAGTCGCTGTCTGCTTGTCTGTTTTTCCGCTTACTTCTTCTAAATCACGCAGCGAATTTTGATAGGATTTTCACCAATAGAAAGACCGATAAACCAGAAAGATTTGCTCGGAAAATTTGTAAATATTTTATACAAAATGGCTGAGCTATGACAGTATTTTGTTAAAAAAATAATGTTCTCGTATGCCTACATGGCTAACGCTGACCAAATCTTAAGAGATACATCAAAACAATGTACTGGCAAATTATAGGTCTTAAAAAGGCCTACAGAAAAGTCCGCAGTACACTCACAATAACTATTTTTATCTATTAACATTAGTAAAAAACGATATGTTATTTGCGATGTTATTTTCTCTAATACATTGTTGATTCTCATTCAATGAATAGGTCTTAGAAAGATATACGGATTGATTCAAATGTAGCGAAAGGATTGAATTTTGAGATCGATTCTTCAATTTGTAATCAAAATTGAACATGTCAACAAAGTATTCAGGTCAGAAAGACGATCAGCCTATCTAACTGCGAAGCCTAGGGTTTAGACCCTGGTATAAAATGGTGTATGAAGAATATGAAGGATAGTCACACCGAGTAGTTGTAAGATAAAATTAAAATAGAGATGCATTCAGTTGTAGCATTATTATAAGTAAAACGCAATAAAAAGATTTGTTTACTGATATATTGATGCGTTCTTTATCCTTGCATCTATCCTGACGCTCACATATTATATACATATATGTAAACTTCAATCAAAAAATCAAAAACCAACTGAACTATCACAAGTGACATTTATTAGAAATTGCGATAGCACAGAAGCTCGCAGTTTTTCTGAATGCTGTAGTCAATTATAATTTTTTTCCATTGATTTCTTACATTACATCTTTATGCAAATCCGCGGGTAACATCGATAGCACAGGACTATCGTGGTTTTCCCGAATGCTACAGTCTATCATCAAATATTTTTTCCATTGATTTAAAAAAGTACACCTATATGCGGGCGAAGCCGCGAGTAACAGCTAGTATTATAAAATTTCCAATAGTTATGTATATTGGGAGCGATTAATGAAGCCTATAGCTATATATAATCATACATTATTTGTGTAGGATAATCAACGGAGTCGCTATTGATTATAAAAAAAAATATCAGGTAAGTACCTATGAATCTCATAGAAATATTCTTTTCCAATTTTGTTAATGTGAAATAGTTATTTACATAATTAGTTATGAGAAGTGCCAAATTGTTTGACGAAACGTAATATTTGCCAAAACGAGCGTAGCGAGTTTTGTAAATTACGTGAGTCAAACAATATGGCTTTTCATAACGTATTCTGTACAAAATTTTATCTAATTCCGTCAGAATAATTTTATCTATATTTTTGAATGAGAACATCTCTCACGTTACGTCACAAAATTCAGATGACTGTGACTCATGACCATCTATTATTACTACAGAAACAAGAGTGCACTGAAATAAACAAATATTGAATTTTCACAAAACGTCAGAATAATTTCTAAAAATGTACTAAAGCAGTGATATCCTGAGTGATATAGTACCCTTTGATATCCAAGACACTGCCAATGCTGCATACTGTTAATAATAAATCATTCTTTTAATTGTTCGCAGATAAGTATAATTGATTAGCTCTGAAACATGGCCAGTTATGTAAAGTCATTACGTAACTACTTTACGCAACTGTTGCATGGCAATTATGAAAAATGGTACGTTACATAACGTTAGAAATTGATGTAAAATTTGACTTTTCAAAACGGAATTAGATAAATATAATTTCCGGTTATTTACATGTTACATATCTATAGAAACTTAACACATAACCTGCTGCGTAGTATGGAATCCGAGATGGAATCATTGGCCGTATTCCGTATCACAATAATCACCAACTTATTATCGATCGATAAGATTTTTGACAAATGGAAACAATTGTAACAAGAGAATATTCAGAATTTTTGTCAATGCTACCAACGTTCATTGGCTGAAATAGATAATGATCGATAAAAATGTATCGATTGAGTTACAGAATAGCCCCGCATTTTATTAATTTGGTCTATACTTTTTACAGACAGAAAATTTCGAATTAGTATCGATGGGATATAGTTACATTCTAGCCTCAGGATAGGATACAATGGGTCAATTTCGTCAAATATTTGCTTCCCGATTTTCCTCACAAAGTATAATTTTCTGTCTAAATGACAGCTGTTAAAGTACTTTTCCAAAAAATATTTCGCGAAGCATAGAGTTTATTAAACATGACACGTTTTCATTTATTTTTTCAATTAGAACATGAATGATATCCGAAACTCGGTAAATCAGTCAAAAAAATACTAAATAGGCAATTCGAAGCATATTTGATTAATTGAAAATTCAATAACGAAAGTTTTATATTTTTTTTTTGCTACATCAACTACTACTTATACTATAATGGCATATTCTTTTTTCTTCCCAATTTATAATATTATAAACAGAAAGTTAAAACAAATTTCTTCAATCGCACATTACTTGAGCTTATATGATTAAAATTACATTCTTGTGAGAAAATATTTCTTTGTATTAAAGGTTCTCAAGTTATAGTAAAAAGCACGTTTTCTTCAAATGAAATCAAATGTTTTCCAAGCAGTCCAGGATATTTCGTCTCCTTGTCATCATTTCATATTTTGACCTTATTGTAATATTGAAAAATCAGTAAAACTTGGTGATAAATTCCATCAAATTGATAAGTTTTTCGTCTACTTCTACATCTATAAGCTGTTATTTATTTTTTTGAGAATGATCATAGGTTATTGATTTGCCACGAAATTATAGTATTCTGAATTTTTTGGGCGATTACAACAAATGGATACAAAATAGTTGAATAGAAGAACAACTTTAGCTGAACCTCGTCATTGACTTTTTTTCCAGCAAAGTCATTATTATTATTTTCATTCAGATACGAAATTAGCTGAGAAAAAAATAATAAGCAGACTCCAAAATAGGTCAATTACTGCGCACAAGATCTAATCCTGATTTTAGCAGTAATCATTGAGGATTTTATGTGTTATTTTGCTCCCGTATAGTGCCATTTTTGTCTTGACTATAAATTTTCAAAATCTGAAGAGTAAGAAAAAAGGTGAATTTAAATCGACTTTAAATTTCTATAGAAACGATTGCTTTTATATATATAATATTAATATTCACAGGTAATATTTGAGAAATTATCTTGAAACCATTACAATTTGACAGCTCTAAACAGAACAAATATGGTGACAAATTATCTCGCCAATTCTCACTAACGATTTCACTAGATGATAAATTATATATACAATTCCTAGAAGTTATATCACATTCTTAATATTCGAATAAAATTTCTAACATACGCTGACTTCAAAATGAAGAATTTTAACTGCGAGTAAAAATGGATCGCCAATAGCAGCGTATTGAAAGATAATTTGCTCATCCACTTTTATATTTGTTCAGAACAATTACTCGTTTATTGATTATCATCTGTCAATATTCGAGAAAAAATATTGATTTTATGTAAAATTTTCGTATAGAAATTATGTTTCTCATACCTTTGATTAAATCTTCTATATTTGGCATGTCTGGCTTATCTAGAAAATCTTGCTTGAAAAATATTCAAATTCTTAGATTGTAGGTCAAAAGAATTTTGTTAAAATAACTTTTTACGGGAAACGAAATTTTTAAAATAATAGATTTTTGTCAATTTCATTCCATTTAGGCACAAGATTTAGCCCCACTTGCCTATGTTCGGCATAGCAGACACTTGTTAGGGATATTTTTGAAAGTCACAACGATTTTCTCTTTTTGCATCACTTCCATCGTTATATTTTTTTTACTTTTAAAAACTTCTCTAACTGATTCTTGCGGTGTTCCGCGTGCCTAAACACAACGTGGTCGACAAATAAACTGATTTTAATTACATAAACCAAGATATTATCAATAATTACCAGTAAATGTAATAAATCCATCTCCACCAAATGTCCATGTAATTATTATATACGTCAGTAAATGAATAAACCGCAGCATTGTATGCACAACGATTGAAACTGTTTAAAATTTTTGTTGAATACCAAATCCTTAATGCTAACGTCAAACTTGCATTAAATCGCTTAATAAAAAATCCAGAACCTCAAATAAATATTTTACTTTATAACCTTCAATATCATTTTGCGGTTTTATGAAAACTATTTCTCTATAAATTCGAAACAATGTCGTAGGGCGTTCATGCTTTTCTTGTACACATGTTTCTACGTAAATCTTTATTTTATATTTAAAGGCCGTCTCCAAGCTTTATGGCGACACTCCGACACTAAATGAAAATAATGTTTCAACTCCAGTGTTGACCTAGACCCAGCACCTTTAAAGTAACAACAGTGTTTGTCTCTCCGTGAAACGAGGCGATTAGAAACCACAAATAAATTATGATCATATTGAAACGAATATGAAATCTATCCGAGAATTTGCTCATTTTATATTGTATTCAATTTTGGTTGTCAATTCTATTTTGATTTAGGTATTTTAATCTATTAAAATTTAAAAATTCATAGTGCCATCAATTTATTTTAATTTTTATGATTTATTTATTTTCAATTAGCTTTGCTATGAGGAGTTTCAATTATATATGTAATTTAAATTGACTTATGTTCAAACTACATATATCATAATTTAATGCTGGAAGATCACATGCTGAGCGAAAGAATTTAAACTCATCAATTTTCACGAAATTGGTTAAAAATTCCAAAACTCCCGTGACTACTCCTAAAAAAATTTTCATTACATCGTGTGTACGAGTATATTGGTTTTGCTGCTCATCCTCATTCAAGTTCAAAATTCTATTAATTTACGCAGACTACGATATAATAAGACTATATATTTGTATTAAATCAACAAACTATATTATCTTATTTATACCAAAACCATTCTCGATTGTGCACCGATATCCAGGCTGCAATACATTCGGCTGTTGTCAGTGAAATAGAACTGGTGGTGCTTCGTGAAACAACTTGGTGACGTGATAAAATCCAATGTAATTTAGCGTAACTAGGGCAAATTGAACTATTTGACTGGTCTATTCCATTGATGAATTCACAATTTTACATTAATAAATTTTACTCTTTATTTTGTTCACGTTGAGAGCGATTAACGGTCAACATAGGGGCTACAATTCAAGCCTTCTAATTGACCGAAAAGCAAACCAAGTTAACATTAGCATAAAAAAATCTGTCAGTTACATCAACTGTCAGTTATCTTATTATATGTGAATATATATATTTTCCGTTTTTATTTATCGCATTTTTCCAGAAAAATTTTTTTACGTTCCGCTTTGATTGTGTGTGAATAATGTTTTCATCTCTGCCAATTAGAAATCTTAGCCTCTATTCTAACAGTAAACCGATCTTAACGTGAAAAGACTAAGTATGACTATTATAAAAAAAAATTGTATTGGCTTTATCGTATATGACACTGTTAGCTGTTCATAAAATACCATTTTATCAAACTAATTCTTCATAAAAATAAATTGGACTGGTATCAATGTCAAAATGTAAATCTAAATACTTGTAATAGTTCAATGCACTATACTATTCATTTAAAATATTATAACATTTTGATGTGATTTAGATACAGAAAGAAATTTTCGAGATCTATAACTTTTTATTTATTACCTATTTCCGAGCCTATTTTAGTTAAGGACGGTCAAGACTTTTATAGGACTACGATTTAAGTCTTCTGATTGGCCGAAATGCGAACCATTTCAACACTAGCACAAAAATCGTACTTGGCTATCGTCAGTTGCATCAATTGTCAGTCATTTATCAATCATCAAATAAATTTGGACAGTTTTAGTATTCAAGTTTCTATCTACTCAGGTAATATATGATTATATGCTTGTTACTTTAATTTCTTGAAATTATTTTCAGAAACATTTTTTTGAATCCTGCAGTTGATGTGAGAGATTCGTGTTTGCATTTCGACCAATCAGAAGGCTTAAATCGTAGTCCCATTAGATCCTTGGGCCGTACCTAATTGGAATAGACTTTAGAATTTTTCACAATTCGAGTTTCATAATATTACCAGCATTTTTAGAAAATATGTATTTCAGAACAGTCGAGCATAGAGTTTTTTATATAATTCATACATAAATTACTTTTTTAACAATAGCTATTATTTTGATAAAATATTAAATATTAGATTAGAATGAGCATAGTTCACAAGTCCAAAGTTATGGGAATGGCTTAAAACTATTAGAGACTTCAAAATGTAAGAGAGATAACAAAACAGTTTCTCTCTGGTATTTTTTCAACATTACACTTTACATAAAAGTAACAATTAAAATTCAGCTCTTTTATTTGAAAGATAATTTATCCAAACTTTCAATCAAATATTTTAAATTTGCCTGAAAACCTTCAATAAATGAATACATAACGGAGAAAAAATATTGGGAAGACATAATGTGGTCCATGATTATAAGACTATTAGATAAAATGAGGGCAAATTATTTGTCGTGTCAATTAAAATACTTCTATTTTTTATGGAAAATCCTGAACTTGATGGTTTATACAGGGTGTGCAAAGAAACACGAAACATAGGAGTTCAACATGGCATTTTCAAATTGTACGGATATTGGCGCTCCTGTATATTTTAGAGCAAAAGTACAGGAATAAAAAGTTGTTTAAAATGAATTTTCCCTTAGAAAAAGTCTTTATTTAATGCTGTAGAATATCTGTATATAGCATCAGATATTTAGAGAATAAAATACGACATTTTAAACAACTTTTCATTCCTGTATTTTTGTTCTAACATATACAGGAGAGCCAATATCCGCACATTTTGAAAATCCTATGTTAAACTTCTATGTTCCGCATTTTGTTGTACATCCTGTATATCGTATCCAGGGTTGCCGAATACTTATCGTGAATTGGGCAAATTTTTCCATACGTCTGCAACTAAATAAAAATTTGGGCTACAAGTCGCAAATTGGCCCATCTTATTTATTATTGCATCGGCAACATTATTTATCTACGATCGTACAAAAATTTACAGTTTTTCACACATTTTCAATATCAATAAAAGCAGTATCTGGTTTTTAGGAGACAACAGAGAACGAACTTTAAGGTCATGTTCTGCAGGATATCTTTGAAAATTCTTATGCTACAGCTATAAGCCATATGTTCATTTACAAAAATTGGAAAACAACATGGAGGTATATTCTGAAGAACACGGCGAACATTTTAATCATTACATTATGGACTTGGAACGCCGTAGGCGAGGCCAATATGATGAAAATATGATGGGAGACTATATTAGCATGGAGTTAAATCAAGTACTCATGAACATAATAAAAAGAATAAAAGGACAAATTTTTTGGTTCCCTCCAATATTTTGCATACTAATATTGCAGTTCTTCTGACTACAAAAGCAATCTTTTTTTTAAAAGTATAACTCTTTATCGGATGGGAGTCACTTGTAATTGCATATCCATATCTTAGTGCACAAATTTCGTTTTTCGTATTATCTACGATCGTATAAAAAATATATATATTTTTACATTATTTTCAATGTAGGTATGTAATAAAAAACTGTGCAATCAAGATTTTATTGCACACTTCTAATACACAAATTTAGTTAGAGGATCCATCAGTGGGATTTATCAGCACTTTAAACATCTCGGATTTTTTTTTCTAACTCATCTACTGCACTTACATAAATAGTATATTCTGAACTCATAACGAGCTAACTCCGTCAAGGGTCTGAGTCGTGCTAACTGGGAAAGACTATCTGAGACCCTTATTAATGAGTGCGAACTCATCCCGATTGCCTTGCCTAAACTTTTTTTGGAAATTCATCAAGATGTCATTACAGGTATGAAATAATGAAATGCTGCTAGATTCTGTAATTTTTTCAAGCAAATTGTAATGTTTATTGCTTGAAGAATTATAGTTTGTGATTAAATAAAAGTCACTATTTAATAATTTCAAATGAAATAAAAGTTTTATTCTTCTGATGTCACTATATTATTTATTTATCACTTAATACTAACTTAAACAAAGTCGCAGATATTTATATTTAACTATTTATATACACTGATCACTTCACTTCTTAATATTCACTGCTCTAGCGTCACTATTACACTACTCTATATCTCAAGTCTTTGGCTTGCCTCTATATAGAAATATACATTTCTCGAATGTTCTACTTCTGGAATATTGCTAGAGGCTTCCATCGGGAGGGGTGATGTGCTGCGACGCGGCGTGACGTAACGAGACCGAAAGGCTCCACCCATACAAGGACATCTTTACGAGCTTCCCACTCTCACGTTACAAAATTATAGAATAATCTTACACATACTAAATAAAGACCATATTAAAAACATTTTTGACTGAATTAAATCACATTTGATAACTTTTGTATCAGAAAGATATGTTGATATTCGGTTTATTTAATACCTCTAGAATAAAAAAAGAAAAACTGTAATGATTCGGCTCATATGTGAATAGAGAAGTTATTATGTTCTTCTTATTTTCAAACAGAGTCTATAAAGTTACTTTCTGTACTTATGCATCGCAAACAATTTTTGTTTCCCAGTTTTACTACCATTTAAATGCGTAGCAGTAAGTTTCATAACCTGAATTGAGTTTTTCTGTCAATTCATGTTTGTTGCATCTCATTAGTTATTTGTCAAGTTTTAATATCAATTTAAGCTCTGAACTTCTCTGCTGTGTGCCTATAAAAATTGTCAAAATATGGAAGTTGAGGGGTCGTATAAAAAATCTTGTAAACAAGCATTATGAGATTATGGCATTCGGCTAACAATTTAAGTTACTTCAGCCTTGTCACGAAATACTTGGCCTCATGGCAATGCTCATCTTGACATTCTTATTCCATAAATTACATTCTAGTACTAAAATGATCATTTGATAATGAATTGTTTCAATACATATGTATTTGATAAAAGTAGTCAAATTGTTGTCTGGATAACTAATTAAAATTGTCAAGTACGTTGTAAAGCTTGTTGAACCACGAGAAAATTGAGAATTAATAATTTAGACTTGGATTCTTCGGAAGTGAATATGTGCTTGCTAAAAGAGAAACATGGGTATTATTTTACCTGTTATATTGTTCTAAAAATGACTTCATGGTCTTTACTCAAGCAAAAAGTTGAATATTAATAATATCTCGAAAATTAAAATCAGAAGTGAAAGTTTCACATATCAACCAGACATTCAACTAATTTATTTACAAAAATATCTCACACTTTATTTCACATAAATTCATCAAAATTATTCATTATACAGAGAAAAATGCTGAAAATTTTTATTTGCTTGACGTATATCACCATTTAATTGAAATGCGATGAATTTGTGAGAAAATTATGCATTCAGAATTGAAATTCATCCGTATTTCGTAAAACATGGATCTATTAGAAATCGAATCGCAAAATAAACTCTAATTTTATAAGGTAGAAAATCAAAATTATCATATATAATATCATAAGTGGTTAAATTTTACCGGAAAAATTCTTAGATTGTTACGAGAGCTTGTTGCTTAGCAATTTATTGAGTGATATTGACAGAAAAATCACGAGCTGTCAAGCGAGTGATTTTTGATCAATATCACGAAATAAATTGGTAGCAAGTTCTCGTAACAATCTAAAAATTTTGCCAGGTTAAATTTAATCACGAATGGTATTCGGAAGATTATTTTTCCCATCCGAATTCATCAATATATTCCAGAGACTCGACTCTGAATCTGCTCATTTTCACATTCAATCTGTCTATCAGTTTGACAGATGCTGAATCAACGCGGCTGAATATTCTTTGTTTTGTATATATAACCAACAGACAAAATTTCCAAAAAATTTCCACTTGAAAACCGTGTAGGTTGTACCACGTGACGTCAAATGGTACAATTCTATTGGTCGAAATTTGGATGGTAAAAATAATCATATATAATATCATAAGTGGTTAAATTTTACCGGAAATATTTTTAGATTGTTACGAGAGCTTGTTGCTTAGCAATTTATTGAGTGATATTGACAGAAAAGTCACGAGCTGTCAAGCGAGTGATTTTTGATCAATATCACGAAATAAATTGGTAGCAAGCTCTCGTAACAATCTAAAAATTTTGCCAGGTTAAATTTAATCACGAATGGTATTCGGAAGATTATTTTTCCCATCCAAATTCATCAATATATTCCAGAGACTCGACTCTGAATCTGCTCATTTTCACATTCAATCTGTCTGTCAGTTTGACAGATGCTGAATCAACGCGGCTGAATATTCTTTGTTTTGTATATATAACCAGCAGACAAAATTTCCAAAAAATTTCCACTTGAAAACCGTGTTGGTTGTACCACGTGACGTCGAATGGTGCAATTCTATTGGTCGAAATTTGGATGGTAAAAATAATCACTAAAATAAATAGGGTAATTATACAAGAGATCAAGCTGGTGTGTAGTTCTGTGACAAATTTTAACAAATGGAAGTTTTAGCTCTGTGAAGAAGACATCTGTCAAACTGGCTGAATTTTTAATATGTTGTTGAGCCTTGCATTTTTCTTGTTCAAACCTTATTCTCGCAGAAATGCTAGAATGAAAGATACTCATTTCCCTTCACAAATTATAGAATAAAGTTAAATTAAAATCGATGTGTATCAAGGCCGTGAGAAAATAATCTTTTTTTGGTCGAATCTGCTGTTTGCGGCCGTTTTAGATGAGACCAAAAGAGTACTTTTGGCCTAAGTGTACACAATATTTTCTAGGTGGAAGAAATCTAGATCACAAAATTTCATCTATCCATTCATATTGATTATAATTTTTTTATTTTATTGTCATCCATCAAGTTGACAGTAATAACAAGAAAAGTCGTGACCATTGGAATCGTCATTTTGTGACCACCGCAGCGCAGAGTTGAGGGCGTAGCGTCAAAGATTCAAAAATTTCAAATTCGTACACATGCTGCGCTAGCATGCATGGACCTTTCCATTAAATTGATAAGTGTAATAAAGCGAGAACTCCTTGTTTCATAATTGATAATTTTTATTTCGATCGTTGAACTTGAATGTTGAAATTGCACACCACATTTGCTAAGCTTATAATGCCGTCATGAAAAATAATATGAAACAGATGAAAGAGGCTGAGCAATAAAATTGTTGAGCATGTACAGAAAAATAGTTTACATAGATGACTTCATATATGCGCGGTTGGCAACAGTGTGATCAGAATATTGAAGTTTGTGAAAAAATTTGAACTATATTCTTGCTAGAACTATCAACATTTAAAGTACTATTGTGAGATGAAAATAATTTTCAGTGTGTGCTAATCTTAACAGTGTATAAATTTAAGTTTAATACAACTAATTAAGAGTGATATCTAAGCATAAAAGTCTACTAAGACACGTGATAGTGAGCGCGCACCTTACTTGCGCACGTTGAGTGCTCTGCGTAACCAGTGTCGCCAACTCTATTGAAAATAATAACAGCAAATATGCAACTAACCAGTGGAGGACTAAGTACAGTCACAAACACCCTAACTAATACGACAAATACTCTAGCTTCCTCATATCAATATACGACAACGACAACACAAACAACACCAATAACCACTCCACTATATGTTAGCCCAATAATTCACACTATTGAACTAGGAGAAATGTCTCCTATAACAAACTTTTTAGGAAATTCCTCAGCATCACAAATGCAACTACAACAATCACCTGATTCTGGACTAGGCTGGCAAACAGTAACTAAGAAATATAGTACAAAAAGAACGCGAGAATCAGATAAACAAACAGAACAAATTGATAAGCGAATCAAAAGCATTGGCTCAACTCTAAAATCTCAAGTCTATAATGCATCAAATAGGTTTGCAGTCTTAAACGATGAATCAAACGAAGATCAAATTAAGAATACTTCAAAGCCACCACCAATATATGTACAAAATGTTACGGACTATCAACGAATGCTCCTAAGTATCGAAACCGTACTGAGAAAAAATGAGTTTATATGTAAAACACTCTCAAGTGATAATGTAAAAATCAATACTGATTCCCCTGATTCGTATCGAAAACTAATACATTTTCTAAACACCAACAACATCGCTTATCATACATATCAACCAAAAGAAGAACGAGCGTACCGCGCAGTTATAAAGAACGTTCACCAGTCTGTATCCGCAAAAGATATCAAGGCAGCTTTGGAAGAAAAAGGACTCGCCATCAGACAGGTAACCAATATAAGAAACTGGAAAACTAAAGAGCCACTCCCAATGTTTTTTGTTGATCAAGAGCCATCAGACAACAACAAGAAAATATATGACATCCAGTACCTACTAAACACAAAAATAACTGTAGAACCACCGAAAAAGAAAAGAGACATTCCGCAATGCACAAGGTGTCAAGAATTCGGACATACGAAAACCTACTGTAAAAAGCCATACTATTGCGTAAAATGTGCTGAAAATCATTCATACAGAGACTGCAATAAGACTAAAGATACGCCACCTAAGTGCATACATTGTATGGGTCCCCACCCGGCAAACTATAAAGGCTGTACAGCCTACAAAGAATTGCAAAAAGCTAGAAAAAATCTGAACTCAAACATACTACACAGAACCAACAATTTACCCATTATAAACCCTTCTTCAACAAGAAAAGAAGATGTAACCTACGCTCAAATGGCAAAGACCAACTATGCACATTATGAAATGCCCTCGACTGAGTTGGGTACAGAAACATTCCTAACTAAGTTCTTAAACAAATTTGAAGTAATGATAAACCAGTTAATGCAACAGAATACGATGATACTACAACTTCTTACAACGTTAACAACTAAACTCAATGGATAGTACGTTAAGAATTGGTTTATGGAATGCCAATGGCTTGGCACAGCACCGAAACGAGATAGAAGTATTCATCAATGAACAAAAAATTGATATAATTTTAGTAAGTGAAACACATTTCACAGAAAAAAACTACTTTAAAATTCCCAACTACAGCACATATCATACTAATCACCCTGACGGTACAGCTCATGGAGGTACAGCCATCATAGTTAAAGACAAAATCAAGCACTTTGAAATTGAAAAATATCAAAAGAGTCATATTCAAGCAACAAACATAAAAATAAAAGACAATTACGGTAACTTAACAATCTCTGCAGTATATTGTCCCCCAAAGCACAAAATCAACCAACAAGACTTTGAAGAATATTTCTCTAAATTAGATGACCGATTTATCGCGGGTGGCGATTATAACGCCAAACACCCTCAATGGGGCACAAGAACTACAAACCCAAAAGGACAAGAACTACGTAAAACTATTGCAGCCAAAGGGTATAATTTTATTAGCACAGGAAAACCAACTTACTGGCCTACCGATGTCAACAAACTACCAGATTTGTTAGACTTCTTCATTACAAAAAGCATATCCCAAAATTATACTCATATTGAGTCCAATTACGATCTAACATCGGACCATTCAGCTGTTATACTCACCTTAAGCTCTAAGATAATAACTTATCAAACAAAGCCAGTTCTTCATAACAAAAGCACCAACTGGGAGGCGTACCGAAAATTCATAAACAATGGGATAAATCTCCAAATATCACTTAAAACCCAAGACGATGTGGAAGAAGCAGTAGAAAACATTACTAAACTCATTCAGAACGCTGCCTGGGACTCCACTTCATATACTAGAGAGAAAAACGAGAATACTACAAACTACCCAAAATATTTGAGAGATAAAATACTAGAAAAAAGAAAAATAAGACATATTTGGCAACGTACTAGGCATCCAGATGATAAAACCGAACTGAATAAAATAAGCAAAGAAGTTAAAAATATAATACAGAAAATAAAAAATGAAACGTTCCAATCGTATTTGAATAGCCTCTCTGCTACAGCTGAAAAAGACTATTCTCTATGGAAGGCGACAAAATATTTGAAAAGGCCAAAACAACACATTTCTCCAATTAGAAACGAAGATGGAACCTGGGCGAGAGAAGAATCGGAGAAAGCAGAAACCTTTGCTAAATATTTTTCAACTGTTTTTCAACCACATTCGACAGCTATAACTCCAGACGAAGAAGATGAAATAGAAAACTACATCGAATCTACACTACAAATGTCCTTGCCAATTAAATACTTTAGTCCTGAAGAAGTTATTACAGAAATTAAATTTCTAAATAACAAGAAATCTCCAGGGCACGATTTAATAACCGCTAAAATACTAAAAGAACTACCGAAAAAAGCAACAACATTAATCGCATACATTTTCAACGCGATGTTACGAACACTACATTTTCCTGTCCAATGGAAACTAGCAAACGTAATTGTGATCCTTAAACCTGGTAAACCCTCACATGAAGTGAAATCGTATAGGCCCATATCACTGTTGCCGCTATTTTCGAAACTCTTTGAAAAATTATTGCTAAAGAGGCTCTCCACGGAAATCGAAGAAAGGAACCTAATCCCAGAACACCAATTCGGTTTTAGGCAGAAACATTCCACAATACAACAAGTTCATCGCATTGTGAATGAAATCGAAGTCAGTCTAGAACAAAAAAAAGTATGTTCTGGTGTATTCATAGATATTAGTCAAGCCTTCGATAAGGTATGGCACTATGGCCTTTTATACAAAATAAAGAAAAACCTACCACATCAGTACTTCAGCATTATCAAATCTTATCTAGAAGATCGTTTCTTTAGAGTACAGGTGAAAGAAAATGAATCAAATCTGTATAAAATTAGTGCTGGTGTACCACAAGGGAGTGTATTAGGTCCAACTCTTTACCAGCTATACACAGCGGACATGCCTTATCCCAAAGAAATCACTATAGCTACATACGCAGATGATACTGCAATCATCGCAACAAATGAAGATCCAAACGAAACATCTTTAACATTACAAAGAGCCATCGACGACATACAAAACTGGGCCAGGAAATGGAAAATTAAAATTAACGAAGAGAAATCGACGCACGTCGTCTTTACAAATAGGAATGTAACATGCCCGCGGATTAAAATAAATGAAAAGCTACTGGACACAAAAGAGGAAGTAACGTACTTAGGAATGAAATTAGAAAAGAAACAAACATGGCAGAAACATCTAAAATCTAAGAGGAAACAATTAGATATCAAAATCAAAAAAATGTATTGGCTGCTGGGGCCTAAATCAAAATTGTCTTTAGAAAATAAAATTTTACTATATAAAGTCATCATCATCCCAATATGGGCTTATGGTATACAATTATGGGCATGTGCAAAAAAGTCAAACACGGACCTGATACAAAGATTTCAGAGCAAAACGCTACGTCTTATAGCGAACGCGCCGTGGTATGTAAATAATCATACCTTACATAAGGACCTCAAAATCGAATACATACAAGAATACATCCGGAAATCTGCTGCACGATATGAAGATAAACTTAATAACCATCCCAATGAACTTGCCATAAATCTACTAAACAATGAACATGAACTTAGACGTTTAAAACGAACAAAACCACTTGATTTAAGTTTTATTTAATTCATTATGTTATATAATATTGGATTCCAATGAGGGAATGCCACTGGGTATTAACCTCTCGCATGTTACTATCTCATACATCAGATTTGCTAGATGGCCTTTCTTTAGGCCAGTTGTAAATAAAATAAAGTTAAATAAAAAAAAAAAAAAAAAACATAGATGACTTGGAAAAAAAACTGATTGAATATTCGAACTAATTTCCACCTTGGTTGATAATAATCTTCTCGTTCGAGGTATGTATACAATTTTTTTATTCACTTCTATGATTTGAATCTTGATAACGATTATCTATTTGCTTGATTACTCATTTAATAATTAGTAGATTGATTTTTAATTTATTATTTCTGTTACTGTATTTTATATCATCTCATCATTCAACAAAGAAGCAATTTACAAGATATATTTACTATTTGTTTATTTACTTTCTTACGTAGCATATCAGTAACAATACATTCAGTAATACACTATACGGGGTAGTCATAAGTGACCGTGTCACCTCGTTCTAATATTTTTTTTATCGCATTGTTGTGATTGTGACTATTAACAGATCGCTCCAATTATTCGGATAAATGATAGCTAAAATTTAAGAAAATCTCTTATTTTTAATACCAGGATATTACTAACATGTTTAAAAAAAATTGAAGAATAGGATATAAATACGAATGTGCTGTGCTACTTTTATTCCGTGAAAGATAATTTTGATCATAATGCAAACATTTACAAGTCACGTAACAGTGCATCATTCATGACCACTCTATAGATAAATCACACTTTTATGAAACAAAATTTATCAGTGGGTAAGTACCAAGCAGAAACCATATTAAACCTAAGTATGTCAACAGCTAATTTTTCCAAGAATTCAAAATCATGTCTTTAGATTTATACTGTAAAATGATTAGTTGAGGATATGTAGAAAGATTACAAAGTACTTACATAAAAATCCTGTAGATTACCATTCATTTCAACATTCGTTCGGTATTTAAAATATTCTTCGAACAACTATTTGAATCTTCTCTTTTCATAGACAACAAACGATACATCTGTTAAAAAAAAAAATTAAAAATGGAGCAGTATTTATTTGCTTAATTCAGAATTCCATTTGAACATAATTTTAAAAAAATTACTTTTATAGTATAACTTATGTATCGAATATTACCCACAATTCTTTTGGGCTCACGATACTTTTATTGCCATTGGAATATGCACGAATCTAAAACAAGGACAACAAGAGCACGAGTGAATAGTGAGAAAAAATCATATGGGAATATTCAATTGCACGTTTGATATTTTGTAAGAATATTGCCCAACATAATGAATAAATTCTAGCAATACGGGAAGATAAAAACTGTATTATCGGGTTTTTTTTCTAAGAAATGTACTACTTATAAGTTGTTACGTTGCGTCTAATCAATATTGAGAATACCGATGATGGTGATGATTGAATATGTACTTAATAAACTCAATTATATTCAACTCATTTATTGTTGTGGTCAACCAACAATCATATATTGATTTCTGTGATTAACAATGATTCCTAAATATTATTGTAATTGACTCAATTAGTATACGGCACATCCCAACAAACTGAAATTCTTATATAAAAATCAATTTAATTGAAAGTGAGATATAAACATGACTGATAGATCACATGGTTGATCTCAGGATATCTAACCTATTTTGCAGGACATGCAGTAATAAAATTACAGAGGTAAGTTTAGATCTGAATGCATTGCAAAAATACTGATATTATTTTAATTTTGAATGAATAAGTGACTTGAATGATATTTTTGACTAAATTTCCATGAATTTTAATTGGATATCCAAAAGATTCACAAAAAAATTTATTGAGAAAAATTCTTATACTTGACGAATTTTATTACTGGTTGAAATTGATGTACTTATTTCTGTTACACATCTATAATTGTGTAGTTGATATCAAAATCAACAAAAATTTATGAACTACAAAATCCTCAAGTCATTAAAACTTACGAAATAATTTTGACAGTTTCGAAAACATGCTGCTTGGCAGCAATCCGACGTCGCGTGGAAGGCCTTTCAGCTTGTAAGTACATGCTTGATATGTACAATTGGTAAAATTCAAATTAGATATGCATGACATTTGAATCTCGGATGCTTAGTAACTAAAAACATCTCTAAGACTGCTCTCAGTGCAATGTTAAATTGATTCACCAATTTCGCACAAGGGGCCATAAATAGATCTAATAAATTCTAGATACTCACAAAAAAATTAACTAATATATCCCTAATCAGTAATCACAAAATAGTTTTGACAGTTCTCAATTATTACTAAACAACGTGCTTGAGGAAACTGTCAAAATGAAGAATATATATCAATGATCCAGGAATATTCGACAACAAAAAATAATCCAGCTTAAATTAATCTATGTACAAAAAGTAATAACCGAATTAAACACACATGATGTTTGTCTTTTTGATTAACTATCACTGTGGTCTTAATTTGATTCATCAATTTCACACACGTAAATGTCTAATTGGATTCTGAGCTTGTTAAAAAAGTAATCTTAACTATCGTAACAGATGGATCAGATTGAATTATGAAATTATTAATAAAAAATTCAGCACAATTTTTTAGTAGTACAAACTATGAGTATAATTCATATTATCGATTATTTGGGGCTATTCTGTAACTCAATCGATAAATTTTTATCGATCATTTGGCCGTATTGTATTCTGTAACACAATCATTAACTTATTATCGATCGATAAGATTTTTGATAAATGGAAACAATTGTAACAAGAGAATATTCAGAATTTTTGTCAGTGCTACCTACGTTCATTGGCTGAAATAGATAATGATCGATAAAAATTTATGGATTGAGTTACAGAATAGCTCCGATTATCTATTTCAGCCAATGAACGTAGGTAGCACTGACAAAAATTCTGAATATTCGCTTGTTACAATTGTTTCTATTTGTCAAAAATCTTATCGAACGATAATAAGCTGATGATTGTGTTACAAAATACGGCCAATTATTTATTAATTTACATGGGAAAATTATCAAATACTGATACTCTAGTGGATTTTCTATAATCAACTGACAATAACCATTATTATTACAAAAGCTTCGAAAATATTCAAAAGTATAGTTGAGAGAACGAGATGTGTTGCTTGTAAGCACAAAGACGCCGTAGATGGAATTACAATTTTCACGTAACACATCAGTCCGGACTTCCGGAGAATGTATATTCAGGCAGTTTTTGCAGTTTGAGCTTTATATATCAAACTATACAATAAATCAATAAGCTATAGGTATATAAAATTTTCCCTCAACGTCAAATAACTTCTTGATTGTTAGTGGACATTCATGGCTACAATACATTTATTTGTCAGCGAAACTTAACTAATAGTGCTTCGTGAAACGCAACTTTATATTGCAATATTATCCAATAATGAAGGAAAAATCAACCATCTGATTAGTCTATCTAATGATGAATTGTTTAATCAACAGATCATATCCAAAGTTATTTTCACGAATACTGTTTAGGAATTTGGAGATTCCTCAATCAACCATTGTGTTGGAGCAAGTGACATTCCAACACATCGTTCAGAATAATTCCGTATGCCGTTTAGAATCAATCAACCATCATTTTCAACGGATCAGAAGCTGTTAGTTTGATTACCATGATCACTTCCTAACAATTCGGTTATTTCTGAATTTATACTTTTAACATTTCATAATTTTAAAAACTACTGAAATATTGGTGAGTTTTCAAAATCTTGTTAAAGAAATGTTTGGAATGGCGTGTTCTATACTCACAAACCGTACCTTAATCCTCGCCTTCGGCTCCTATTACAATTTTTTTGCTAATTTGGAATAAGGACCATTCCAATACTTGTGTTAGAATATACTATTATAATTCAATCGATATGTTATTATTGATCACTAATTGAACCATCTAATGGAAATAGATATCACCGAATAATTGGTTTTAGCTGTCATTCCCATATTTTGTCAAAGATTTTATCGATCAACTGGAAATGAATTTTATCGGGAAATTATCCTCATCGGAAAATTTCAGATTCAAGTAAATACAAACTATTAAGTTGTCCAAAAATCTATATTAGACATGAAGAAAATTTTCAAATTTTTCTCGTAGTTAGAATTTAATTATATATTGCCATATTGGAAGCAGTTGTTTATATTCATCGAATGAAAATTTCGCGCGGCAACTTGTTCGCGAGTAGTTTTTTTTGCTTGCGATGTTGTATCATAACGTAATTACATTTCAAAGCACTTGGTGTACGGTGTGTAAAAGAAAGTTGCTTTGACGGGCTGTATGGTTGTGTATGTGGCAGCAGTTGCGAAATCCCCACAACTGTTCGTTCGATGCTTTAACATTTTATGCTCTGTGATATCACCCGAAATTTTATTTGAGCTAATTAACTTATTGGCAGATGTGTGAATAGAAAAACTTACTTAAAATACTGTGGAATAGGTAAAATCTTTCAATACGGCTACTTTCAAAAGAAACAGTCGTTGAAAGTCAAATATTTAATAATTATTATTATTATGCTTTAATTGTTCAATAAAAATTCGTGATATATTTTCATAACTTGAATTTATATATTTCAAATTATTATACAGTAAATATATTGAAGAATCATAAACAAACATCCAAGTTCTAGGTGGAAATCGAACCACGATCCTACTAATCTTATACTGTAGAGATTGCTTGAGCTACTGATAAGACCAAGACGATGTTTGTATTAATCAACTAATCTTAATTTTGCATGTAATTTCAGACACGAGGCAATTTTCGAAGTGAAATTTCTTTTTAAGTTCAACATAAATAACGTCGCAATGAATACCTTGGCTCTTGTATACTTCACAGTTATATAAGGAGCACAGTTGTTATAACCTATACATCAGAGGTTTATCTAAATTATTCGTAACATGAAAAATCTGATTCACTTTTTAATTATCAATTAAATTAAGTGAGAATTATAAATGTCATATCAAATTTGAGTGCTCTTGGTAATAGTTCAAAATAAATATCTTGTAAATTGGTTTATTGACTTATTTTAGACATTTTGTCCCAGAAAAGTACACACATTATTTTAATTATTTTCGGCTTCTATCTACCTATGTTTATCATAAATGTTACGGATATTTTTCTTAGGTTTTATGTGAGATCAATAATCATATAATTTTTAACAATTTCAGCAATTTGCACAACACCTAAGTTACAATCAGTTCGACAATCATTTGTTACCTCAGTTTGTGTTATCATTTTAGGAGAGAGAAGTTACATTGTTTCAGTGTATCTTGAAAAGTAAAGAGTGATTTGAGTTACTAGGTGTGTGAGTTGAATGAGTGTGTTAGTTGAAGCTTGAGAGAGAGCGTAGGAGAGTGACTATGAGTTGAGGTTGTGTGATGAAGAGTGAGGAATCCTTTACTTTTTCTTGCCATGATCTCGGTGAAGAGCCTCACGATAATGAGCGGTTTATGCTCTAAGAGTAAACCAGGTTGTGGCAAAAGTACGAGTAGCTAGCCTCGTGCCAACGGTTTCGCTGATACCGCATGAGTGCTGGAGAAAGTCTAAGTTTTTACCTGGTCTTTCAATCTGTCTCCCTGAACCTGGAAGCCTGATAGGGGTAGTGCAGCATTGGGATGAATCGCTGCGGACGCCTCCCAGAATGCAGTTTCTACAATGGTCTAATTCTTACCTTAGAATGAAATTGAAAGATGTTGAGCACTGTTTCTAGATACTTTGGCGGATGCAACTGTGGGTGGTTTCAGAGTATGCGATTGTTCTGATGAGTACTACCGTGTGTAGTATTGGTGTGATTTTGTGTTGTGATAATGAATATAAACTCCGAGTGTAGATGTGATTCCTCACGAAGCAAGAAGTTTGCTTATGTTATATTTTATTTTCAGAATACAGGAGATCTACACTCTAAGACCGGCGGCCGCTGTACATCAATTATAGATGAATATAATTTTTTGTAATGTTCCATTGGAATTAAATTCAAGTGTTATATTGAATTATGGTTTATTTAATTTATCCTTTAATATAAAGTTTCTAGGAATCAGTTCATTTTTTTGTAGAATTACAGTCTCATTGTACAAACACTACAATGCCACATCGTACTAAATATGTCATAATGGAATTGGTGGCTAAAGTGTCCAACGATTTAAACCAAAAGAATGTTGATTCGTCAATCATACTATACATAATACTCTTCGATTTTAGAAAGAAGTAGTTCAGCAATAGATTAGGGCTCCGCAGAGTCCATGCTAGGCGCTACAGGCACCATTTTGAAATAACAACTATGAGAGTTTAACGACGAATACTTGAATTTATATTTTTGTGTTTTCTTCAAGTTTTATTGTTCGATACTGCGACAAACTTTTTTATCTGTTCCATTTCAGCATGGTACTAGCATGTATGTATACATTGTAGAACTAGTGATGGGAAAATTTTGTATGACGTGATCTTGGATGTGACATTTGAACGACATGAAATTTGAACAAGGTGAATTTTGTAAACTGTAGAATTGTATGGTGGCGCTACGTATTCTATTTTCCTGTTATCTGGGTACCTATTCTAATTCGTAGACAGCTTTGAGATAGGTTACAGTCTCTTTGTCGATGACGTCATGACTTAGTTCCATTAATAGAAACTTGAATATTGTCTGTTGGTGCAGATGATATGGTCTGCAAATTTATATTGATCACAATTACATACGATGCTTGAAATTAATAATTTTTCTAATTTATTATTAAGGAAGTAGTTAGATATTTTCCGGTTGAAAGACTGTTTTCAACGATGATGACATTAAATTACACCTGGAGATGTCCATTAGGTGGTACACGTGTCGAAAGTATCTAAAATAATATCAAAGAACTTTACGAATTGGAACAGAGTCTCTTAACGTGACCTCCGGTCTCTAGAGTTTTGATTCTACAATTTTTGAAATATCGAGAAGAATACAATTTCAAATGAATATGTCACCAAAATTTAGAAGACTATTCAATAGAAAATTGCATTAAATACCTATGAGTACTGTTCCATAATTCTCAATTAGCCCCGTTCAAGTAATCAAAAAATATTCATTCGTTAGATTTCCAAAATTTAAGCCTTCAGAATGAAAATTAGAAATTAGGCTGCATGTGGACAATTCAATAGCCGGATAATTTATGAATAGAACTGATAGGCATAACACGATTATATATAGAGTTTTAAGAATTTCAATGATGACTTGACAATGAAGAAGAGAAAAGCTTATGGAGAAAAGGTATATTTTCCTGAGGTGTGATTTTAAATCAAAAGATGTAACCGGCGGAATTTTTTTTTTTTTTTTTTATCCAAAACCGATTTATGATAGGCTTCTTACTGTGGTTCTATGATATAAATAATATTCAACATTATTCACTCAGTGAGAGAAAAAAAAAATCACCAGTAACTTTAACTACCATAACAAACGAGTCATTGCTCCTTTGTAATTTCTCTTTTAGTAAAACATTTAAATGTCTTGTCAGTGTCAAAAAATAAACCAACATATGGAAACAACCCAAGCCGTTTTAGGAGACGTGTTGAATAAAACGTTGTATTAAACTCGTGTGAAATGTTACTCAAGAAAAGTAGCCACTCGCCTTTTAGGCGTTGTAGCTTAGCTTTTTTTCGTGACAAATATATCATATTCCATACTTGTACAATAAATCCTTTTTTCTGTTGTGCCTAGACATATACATTTTTTTTTATAACCTCAACAATAACGAGGTTTTGCACAGAATTTCAAAATTTCAGTTTTTCTTTTCAATACAAAAGAATTATGTTATATAATTATGTAATGCGGAAATTTATCCAAAAAAAACTATAATCATATCATTATTGAATTCAAGAATGCTTGGTTCATATTGCTGCCCTACTACGTATAGTAATTGCCAGATTAGAATGAGAAAGCTGCATTGCGATTCTACAAGCCTTAAACTAGAAACGCCACTGTCAGTGGATGAAAACAATATTGAACTCATTTGATTGAGAAGTAATGAGTAAAATTCGAAAGATCCCAATTCTTCCCCGGCAGTATCCATGGTCGTAGGACTTTAGTTTTTCACATGACAATAAAATTCAAGTGATGACGGTGTAGCATCTCGCGAAGTCAATTTGGCAAATTAATTTGAACCGTCAGGCGGCCACATTTGATTTCTCGATTTCCAATACCATGAAATAATTGAATGATAAAAATTTCATCCTGAAGGATACAGTTTTTGTTCCTTAATATCTGTATTTTTACTCTAAATGGAAAAAACAACAGAAAACAATATATTAAGTAGTATAGAATCATGGAGAAATTTTGTACGTGTATACTAAATTTCAACTCGATTGGTCGAACGCCGGGACTGTTATCGTGATGGATTACATGTTGACAGACATACACAATTCTGTACGATTATCATACTTGCCCTTCCGGTGGGTCGGAAAAGTATACTAGCTTAATATTATTGATTGATCCTTCGAATTTAATTTAAAAAAAGTTTTTGATCTGATTGCAGAAATATAAATAATAATATTGTCACAAATTTAATTGTGGATAATTTATTTACACAGGATACAGTACCAATATTTACTTTATACACTTGTGTAATCACCATTTCGCTCACAGATACTCGTACTGAATCATTGACTGAACGAATTCTTCTCCTAGCTCGCTCTCTTATATACCTAAGCCGACAATGGGCCAACATTCAATTGTCTAACATTTGTTGCCTGGCAACCACCGAACATCTAGTGACCATAGACTGTCAATCATGTCCGACAATTGAACATCGACCTTGTCAATACTAACTAGGATTACAGTTACAGCGAATTCAAATAAATGATTATGTGATCTAATTACTACAAATTTTTCATATGTGACAATATTTATAACGGTATGATGAAAAGTTTATTTGGGTAGTAGATTTATAATAAATATTTATGACAACGAATAATAACATTCATAAATACTGTCAAATAAGTAAAAGATGTTTCAAGAAGTAATTAAAAGTGCGAGCTTTAACTATTCACTCAGAAAATCAAACTACATCTCTCCAGTAGTTAACAGCATAAATGGTAGGGTTTCATCACTTAAGTGATAAAGTCTTACCAAGTCGTAAAAATTTCAAGTGGTGAGACTCAAGTGGTAAAACCTAAGTTGTAAGTCGTTCGCGACACAATATTAAAACAAACAAATATAATTCGATAAAGATGAAGATACATTTTCTAAACTCAAAACTTTGGCGTTTGACATTTCATCTGTTTTATAACTGCAAGTGTTACCGGTTATCACTTAAGTGGTAAGATTTCACAATTCAAGTTTTACCACTCACCATCGATCTACCACTTCAAATTGTTAGAGATGCCATTAAAATTTCTACCCGTACCACTAAAATTGCTAGCCTTATTACTTAATTTTTTGATTGCCAGTTACACCGCTGTCTCTTGGATTTTAGATAATTTAAGTGAATAAATTTCCTCCAACAGCGAAAGAATGTCTATTTCACTATCAAACTAAAAATGTAGTATAAGGGGGAAAATATTAAAAAATTATTAAGTTGGTAGGACGAAATTCCCTAAGAACTGACATGCGTGTGTTTTGCGTTGTTTATTGTGTATAAGATCAATTACTTTAGCATTTTTAAAATCAAAACGGTGTCCTGTTTCTATAGACAGTTAACAGTCACTGGACCGAAATCAGCCCTCTTCATTCGCTAAAGAAGCTTCATTAATTAACGTACCATGAAAATATCTCCAATCTTCTCTTGTATTCAATTTTTCTAATATACTCTTGTCTTTATTAAAAATAGTAATATTTAATATTAATCACGACATTCATCCAACACTGTTCATTTTTAGTGCACATTGACTGATTGACTAATATTTCCTATGCCATGAGGTGCGATTGGTAGTATGCCACAGAATACATTATAACTCAATGAAAATTATACTGACTATCTGTCCGAAGCTGAAATCGACCTCATAAATAAATAAATTGAGGGTCACCTGAAAAGAGATTATCTTTTAAAACTCAAATAAAAACTCCCGAAAATAAATTATTCCAAACTTATTGATATGTTTTAAAACTATTTAGATGTTACGTCAAAATTGTAGGCATCGTGGGAATTTCCGTATGACGAAATGAATTAATATACGTACACGCATAGTTGCAAACTTATGTCTACTTTCATTTGAATTATTATTTCATTTGTGTACCAAAATTGATATCATTGAATTCACTTATAAAGCTATTCCAATAGATTTAATTATTAAAAAAAAAATGAATATATACGGACGATTCAATTCTTTGTACTCTCCAAGAAGTTTGAAATAATCCATTTTGTATTGGCTGATGAAATTCTAATTCTGACAGTTCATTCATTCAAATATATCCAAATTATTTCTATGATCTGTTTGTTTTAATAAATGAGTTGAAACGGCTTTGAATACCCGATTGGTATCAAATAAGCTATTTTACATAACTATTGTAGTTGAGCTCCAAAAATGTATTTCTTAAAATCATGGGATATGAATATCTTTTTAATTATACACGATTATACGTTTATTATCTAAATCAATTTACTTTAGTGCATTTCCTTCCAAATTTCGTTAATACAATATTGTAACAAAAGACATCTAAATTTGTAATATATATTCAAAAAATAAACAGCAACAAACCATAACACTTGAAATTCTACTTGTAAATCGAGAAAAGAAACCAATATCGTATGCCCAATAGCGCCAGAAATTAGATATGAAAATTTGGATGTTTTAATTTCAATTTGTAAAAATAAAAAATGAAAAAAGATGTGCCCAGTTGGTCAACTCAAAAAACTTACCACCAACTCTATATTGATGTCTTATTGGGAGATTGAGTGTGCCAAGTTGGGTTGTACCCAGGTGCATAACATTGCTTAGGGATAAAATTATTAAAATAGGTAATACAAATGTCTCAAGCGGTCTCAAGCAACAGAAATACAATTATTATTATTCTTCTTAACTGGTTCAACTTTCCATTAAAAAAAGAAGTAGAAGTAGCAGCAAATTTCCCCAATACTTTATAATATTTTTGACTTGATTAATTGCAACAAATAATTGAAAATGGTTCTAAAAGCTGAAAAGCTCATAACAAATTAATTAGAGTCGGATTTCAAATAAAAAATCCTACCAATAAATTCAAAGTGTACTATGCACAAAAATATTTAAAGTTGGTTTGACTTCATACTTTAAGGCCTGAACATTTCTTCATAGCAATCTTACTGCACAAAGCAAAATGGCGTATCAAATAAATTTTCAATAGTTTTTTAAGTATCCAAGTCTATATAAACACGAATACATGAATAATTAAGTTTGCAATGAGAATCACTCGGCGAATCAGATAATAATAAAATGATAGCTGTATCTGCTGGCTGGATGAGGCTAATCAAATATTATAATACGGCTCTGCATTTTTCACTCTTCTACCTGAAAATGGCTGGTATAATCCTTTTACTCAAATTATTTGAAGATTATATTCTTCGGTATTTCAATAACAATATTTGTAATGACAATTATCGTAATTATTACACACTACAAAATTAAGCTGGAGAAGGAGAGATCAATTTTTTATCGTGCATCTAACCACAAAAAAGATTACTGTCTCCTTCCTATTTAAATAAAACAATGGAATATTTATAAAAATCATATTTGTTTAATACCTGTATCTTATCAACAATAGGTAACTACAACGCATTTAGTAGGAAAAAAATATAGATGCTTATTGCTTACCTCGATGCTAACGTTTAAAAGTATAAGTGGTAAAATCTTACCACTTCACTTCAATGGTAAAACTGAATTTATACATTGTTTGAGGATTCAATTATGATTGCAAAGTACAATATATTATATAAATTATTAATTTAAAAACTATTTTCCGTATTCTGATTCAGTTCAAATAACGAATATAGTGTGATAAAGATGAACAAATATTTCTTGATCTAAAAAAATTGACGTTTGAAGTCCCATTCGTTTTACAACTGGAAGTGGTACCAAGTTACCATTTTTAATTCTTTTCAAATATCTATTGTGATCTAAATTTGCAATCGAAAACTGATATGTATCTCAGTCCTTAATTCTGTTCGCTTGAGGTCACGCTACAGATCGTAATTCTTCAATTTCGGTGAATCCTGATTCTATCGAGTAGTCAACTATCAGAATAGGAGTTTATAGATTTTTATTACGATTTGCTAGATAATTTCGGTTTAATACGCAATTTTTTGCAGAAATGTCTTATTATAGTGGACCTGTGAGTGTGAAAGAATATCAAGATTATATGAAACTGTTATTGATGCCATAGAGCAAGGATAAACTGGTGGCTTATCACACTGAATCTCGCGCCGAAAATTCTTCTTATTCAATTTTATTATTTTAATATATTCATATATTGGTTTTTGATATTTAATTTTTTTGGTGATTGTTTTAACGATTTTCATAATATTAAATATTTTGCCCGATATGGGCGTAGCAGATTGATGGATATTTCCTCAGCAGTAGAGTGCCGTTAACAATTATCAAGCTACGGATACTCTTTTTTGTGTGGAGAGTATATTATAATTCAGTAAAAATCTTGACTTTTTGTCCGTCAGTGGAATTCGACCCTACGACCCCCGGATCTCAAAGCCAGCATACTTGTACTGAGTTATTTTGCATTATTTTAATTTATAAAATAATTATATTTCCCAAAACAGTTTACAGTTAATAATTTTTGTGACGAAGCTTGGCCTCTTATACAACCTCGTATACAACTTATTGTTGCATTTGTTTCTTTAAAGTATATGCTTGAATTTAATTTACAAATATGCTATTTACATATAGTAACTTTTTGCAAGTAAAATTCAATTTTGAAGTGAGTATTGGCCTCACATTTTTACATTGAAATATACAGAACAATAATATTCGCACATTTTCAAAATTTCAAGTTCCGGGTCTCATTGCACACTCTGTATATTTTTAAATGATACTGATATTTACTGTACAAAATTAAACTTGTTTGTTTAGGTATATTTTGACCATTTTTGAACAAAGTAGGACAGCTATATAAGGAATACAAGTTGTTTACATGCCATTTATCATTTTAATCGAGTTTGTAAACTTTTAAAACTTAAAAAACCAAAAAGTGTATTTCATTTTGAGTAAAGGGTTGTTATGGTGCAAGAGTGACGAAGTAGAGATAGGTCAGCTGATGACGATGACACGTTAGGAGGGCGGAGGCGACGAACGAGCTGATGCGTGGTGGTCGCGTATACCGCAAAGCGTGCCCAGATGTCCTTGGTTCGAGTCTTTCAACTTGTGGCCTAGTTTACAGCAAGCGCAGCGCAGACCACCGTACAAGTCGAGCGGCACACAGCCAACGCGCGCGATTAGCACTGTGACATAAGACACACGTGCGTGTGTGTATGATACAAACACTACACGTCCACCAATAGACCTACATGGAATGAAACACGAAAATTTTCATCAAGTTTTATGCGTACTTGCAGACCCTGAACTAAATGACAGTCATGTGAGTGAAGCTTTACCAGTTATTTAGTAAATATCTATAAGTATCTAATACGATATGTATACAGGATCATCTCCAATAAGATTTTCATTTTAATACTCAACAAAAATTTCGATACAGAAGCTAGAATACATATTAAACGATATTAAAGTTCATATAATTGAAATACGTAGGTTACAATGAAAATATAGATAGTTATTATCACTATAATAGTAATTATTTTTGAATAATTAAAGATTAATTCTATTATTCTATTCAACCCCATATTGAACAATATCTGATTCACAGAATTATTATCAGATAAAAATAGTGCACAAAGTTGCCAGATGATTTGGGAGATACCGTGAATCAGCAAGTATTCCTCATAAGGATAATCGCTATCTATAATTACAATATAATTTCTTACTGTTTAAATATAGATGCAGATACGTAGGGCTATCTATTATACAGCTAATTAGAAAAATATTATTCATCTACTTGAATAGAAAATACTATCATCAGTTTTCTTCGTCAAGATCACTTGCACTCACTATTTTTCAAATAAATTAATTCTTAGTCATTGTTGACATGTTAACTAATTCTGACATTTGACTTAGTGATCATAGTAATGATACGTCATGTTTTTTTTAATGAAATGTCAAATTCAAATAGCTTCCAAATGGATTTCAAATATAAGATACAGTAATTGACTCGTGTATAATGACTACATTCCAGTCGGATGCAAAGACTCGTATTTTAAACTTCAAGCTCTTGTAATATAGCTCACATTATATGCTTATTGCGTAACATACTATTTTCACCCCATCGTTTGGAAGAACTCTTTCATGTACATTCAAAACAATTTTTTCATGTTTCGTAGTTCAAGAGATATCAAAATATTACGGAAAGGAAAACGTACTTATATCCACCCCCTCGTCCACCCCCAATCAAAAGTTATGGGTGTATGCATTCAATATACGAAAACCTCAGTACGAGAGTTATGCTCACACTTGACATTTTATTTTTTTAACATTATTCATTCTAAAGATATTTCTGTAACTGAAAATATCGCTTTTCCAATCTAGGGATTTAAGTGAAATGTGGTAAATTTGTCAAATAAAAATTAACGTTTTGCTAAATTCATATTTTTAATATTTTATAGTTTTATAAAGTATTTTCAGTTACTGTTTCAAGAAATAACAGAACCGCAATTCTGTTAGATCCTCTAGATTATGATATTATAATATAATTATCTAATTGACTTTGAAATTATATACAGGGAATACCTACCTCCAAACTGTATCGAAAAAACTGTAGAAATGAAACGATATTATGACCATTTTTCGAAAAACAAGGGAGGGCTTACAAATGCGATGCATTGGAAAATTATATTTATTTTCATAAAATATAATGCCTGTCTTTTTTTAACCAAAATACATGATGATCAAATCATTACCCCGATTTCTATACTAACTCAGATATTCTGTTCTAAATAAATAATTATTATAAAAAGTCAAAAAGAGATTTTGCCTATACGTTCACTTCTAATATGGTCGTTTATGCATCGCAATTAATGTGTAAGCAAAGAGTCTTAAATTATCAGCTATACCACTATATAAATGCGAGGTACTCTAGTTTTGTAATATAAATTGGATTTATCTGTGAATTCATGTAGGTAGCACTATGTGCATCACTTATCACCGATATATTTGCTAGGTCATTTGTAGTATAGATGTCTGCTTGTGCTCTCTATGCAATAATTTTCAAAATATAAAATTTCGGGACCGTAGAAAATATTGTGTGCAATTTATGTGAAATTTTTCTTCTCATGTTGTTACGCCTAAGCTGACACTTGTTGCATGAATTGGTATTTGGCCGTAGCTCAAGCTTAAAAACTCACATCATTTTTTGGACAGTACATATATTTTCACAAATTGTTCATATTTCCAATTTCAACAAGAACACACATACTCCATCATTTTTATATTCCCAAAACACCTTGAACACTCATTTTGTTCATAAAAAAATCTTTAGCAACTTTCGATAAATATCCATTATTTTATTTAAAAAAAAAAACTTGCTTCGAAGAATCCTTGCTTTTAGCCATAAAAACTAAAATGCTATTTGTTTCTCAACTGACTCTTTGTAGGACTGTTTAAAGTATCATAACAACCCAATTTTGAACGTAAAATACCTATGAGTATATTCAATCTGTGTCATGTAAGTAAATAATTTTCAGTTATTTTGTTTTAAAAAAACAATCAATTATATTCTCATTTCTTTTTAATTTCTTGCTTAGAATGTTGGTTATAAGCCGAAGAAGATGTGCTTGAACAAAACGTCATCATCACCAATACGTCGCACTGAGACCGACCGAGCCAATATCCACAACGAATTATCGTTATTTTTATTATGAAACTATATCTGTCGTGACCCACATGTCTCAGCGGAGTTCAACAAACCGTACAAGATAAAACTGCAAACACATAAATAAAAATACTTAGTTCTTACTTGTTTCAAGTACTTTTTATCGGAAAAAAACGCTTCGTTACATTTCTATATTATTTATGAAGTTTTTTATTTAGAAAAAAATAATAATTACAAATATATAATTTTGTGATACCATAGGTGTAAGAATGATTTATCATGTATAGTACGCTTATTAATTATCAAATAAACTCATTGTTACCAGCCTAAAATTCATCAAATAAGTTAAAGAAAACTGAGTCGTTGAGCATATTATATAATGCTTGTTCTAATATCGTTTTAAGCTTTGTTCGTTTGTTGTTTTAAGAGGATTACGCAATTGTCATTTTTTAATTATGAATTTTATTACAATATTTCAATACAAATAATCAAGTGTAATTGTCGAGAAATGAAAAACAAAACTAGAAGGAAGTATTAAACACTCGTTACAAAAGACAATTCAAATACTTGTTCAATCATCCGCTCACTATATTATAATTTAAATTATGGATTGTGAATAAGCTCTAAATGGAGAAGACTATGCAATCACTCTTCGATCACTCACTCGCTACGATACGTACTTTTAAAAATATATACTGTTGATGACAAAACGGAGAGAGCTTTTCGAGTACTCGTTCTATCACCCATCTAATACACTATATAGCTTGTATCCTCATTAGAACTTTCAATTTTCATGTATGAAATGTTATATAAATGAAGCTGAAAAAAAATAATATACAAGTACTCGTTTAAACATCACGTGACTCTTATCCTAATACAAATTAAATCTCAAAACGAAAAGAGTAATTAGTTCGTCAGCTCACTCACAACGCTACGCGACCCGTATCCTCACTGTATCTCTCGACTATCCTTATTAGACATAATATGAATGAAGCAGCAGGGTATGCATATACAAGCATTCGATTACTTGCTCACTCAACGGTACGCAGTTTATTAATTTTTATTATACTCTGCCTATAGTAACTCTTATTTGTGTACAGTACTATCATTATACTGAAAAATTTAAATAAAATTATAAAAATAAAAGTTTTATGTGTGTGTGAACTAAGAAATAAATAACAAACAAATGAGGACGCTGGAAAATTCCACTTTCGAGGAGTCAAGACCATTTTCAAATTATTGTCGTAAGGTGTATTTCCTTTCCAGCGATACACCACTTATTCTTGGAATATTCGTAATGCTGTGCAATACAACTAGTTGCACTCATCTAAAATAAAGTATATAATAGCAACTGTTGCAAAATCTCACGCACACATCATTAATTACCAACACTAGCTAAATGGCACAAAACGTCCCCATAATCTTATCAAACAGATTACACAAGGACTGCATTTCCCAATTTCTTATCGTGCCCTATTCTGTGATTCTGCAGGTGATATTTAAGTACATTGTCTTAATAATAGGTAATAGGTACCTTTGATAGATCCACTGGAAGTGTGCGGTTGTTGAGACTGAGCCTGGATCTGCTGCACTTGTTCCAATTTGGAACTTACACTATTCCACATTTCAAACATCGCACACACAAGTTAAAACTTAACGCTATAACACAGATTTGCACTTCACAGCTGCACTTAATATTTGTACCATAAAATATATAAAATCTAGATAGTGCTTGTAAATGAATAAAAAATATAATTTCACAAAATCAGTCTGAGGGATGGCTAATATCAGCCGAGGTCGTAGTGTGCCATGTCAAGCCTGATCTTGGTGCGCTTGAAGCAATATGTGCTCCATCTCCTCATGGCCTCCTACGGCTGAAGCTGGTGCACATCGCCAGAGGCGCGACTCCCTCGAGCAATAACACCCCAAAGGCGGACGGAACTGCGTCATTCATTCAACATTCAATGAGTGGTTGTAGATTGTGTGGCGTACGTCGTCCACATTCGGTCATATCTTCTTTAAAGTGCAGTATTGATTCAGCAATGCATGTAGTAGCGCTCGCTTGCTGCTCGACGTGCGGCGTCGCGTCTTTAATGATACATTTTCAAAAAACTTCCAATCTTTTCATTCACTGCACTACACCCATTCATAAATAATCTATGAAATTCATATTTTCCACTTATTATATTAATTATTATTAATAAAATTGAAAAATGATGACAAGTACATATGAAATATTGAAAGTTACACAATTCTAAAAAAATTAAACACAATAATGTGTGAGCGCGGTATATACGTTTGAAAAGCTCTGCAATAAAATTCGAGCTACCACTACGGACAGCAGTGCCACACTAACGGCGTAGCCTGAGCCGAAGTAGAAAGTGGTGGGCACCAAGTATCGAGCGTTACGAAGACCGCATGCCGCACGCACAACACAGATAGCACTCGCAAATCCATCATCCACATTCAAATCCACAGCCCACTACAAACTACAAGCACACACCATGGAAACTATTCAGTAAGTATTCGTCGTCATATATTCTGTATTACTAAATTAATGGCTATTTGCACCACCATCACTCCACTTTTAAATGTCACATCGATACCAAACTAAAATTCAATACGTCATGTTACAGTCGTTATTCTGAATTTAATTGTTGACAAATAGACTGGAAGGGTTGACGTGTTGATGATTCTACGTTTTGAAATAAAATTAAAACGTGACACTAATCAAAAATCAAAATTACCCATTTTTTACAATTCTATAAATAACAAGGTTTGAAATTACGGTCCGGATTTTGATTGATTGATCAAAAGTTAATTTTAAAACTATATATTATTCCTTTAATAGTTTTTTTAGGACTGAATTGATAAATTTTTCAAGGAGGCTGAATAGTAGAGTGAAAAAGGACAAAAATTTATGAAATATTTAAATTTTGCCTATCTTGATGTTGCAATAGGTTCCTAATATACAGCGTTTAATGAGAGAATACTAGAAAAGTGATTGGAAAGCGAAAAAAAACTTACATGAAAAATGAAATTTCCAAATCAAAAATATACCTAACGATGGAATTGTATATTCCACAACAAGTATTGAAATGACCCTTATTCCAAACGAGCGAAAAGCATTCCAAACCGAATTTTTAGAATTTTGAAATGTCAAACGCAAAGCCAGAAATAAATACCTAAATTGTTAAGAAGTAACCATGGTAACCAAACTAATAGCTTCTGATTAGACGAAAATGATGATTAAATGAAACTAAACGGCATACAAAATTATTTTGATTGTTGTGTTGGAATGCCATTTATTCCAACATAATTTTTGATTATGGAATAAGCAAATTCCAAAATAGTGTTGGAGAAAACTCAAATAAAATTAATACTTCTCATCACATTGTTTGCAGCCTGAAAGAAAAAGAAAAACGCATATTCTTGACGAATTACCAGTTTCACATAAAGTAAATATGGCAACAGCGCTCCTATCTCCATCACCAATACGAATATAGGATCGAATAAAAACATACTGTACAGTTTATAGAGCTAATATTAACTGAGATACTCGCACTGTTGCCACAATTCTCACGGTATCATAAATATTCTGAGAAATTGTTTGTATGCCTTCAAATTACAGTTTAATTATATTTTCATGAAAAGAGCGAAGAATAAAATAACGAAACTGTTTTGTAAGATATTGATAGTTGAATGCAGTTAAATGCTTATTTTTTCAACGAAAAATTTATTTCTAAATAGTTACTAGTTGCATTTTGCTGCTATACATTGGTAATCTCCTTTTCTTACCACCCCGTAGAAGTTAGTTAACATCCTTCTTAATATAATGAATTAGCAGTAAAATGAAAAATTCAGACATATAATAATAACAGAATGTATCTAAATATCGTGCTAAATATATTATTTTTGCCTCTAACAAGTAGAAGCCTATTCTCATAGGGATTGAGCTCCAGTCTTCTTAACTAATATTTTAATATAATGAACAACACATATTCTATATAGGGGTGTTATCTATAATCTTCATCAATTTGTTCTTCATATGTTATTTGATAAGAGAATGATCAAGCCAAAACCGAAAACACTTTTTGGCTTCATACCTATAATGTTTATTAGCCTGTTTCTATAGAGCTGAGCGATAGTATAGTCAAATATTAAATAGAATTGAACTAATTTTTGGAGAAAAGTAGTTAAGTATATTTAAATACTTCGAAAGTACAAGTAGTTTAGTTGGTAATTGCTATGAAAAACATCAAATAGTTATGGTACTCCCAGTGAAATTATATATTGGTTTCAATTATTTTTTGAGAATTTAACTACTTTTTGGTACTAAATTAATTATTTGGTATCGTAGTCCTGTTCTAATATCAGTTGTTCAAAATACTATTTACATTATATTGTATTCTTAGGAAAAATCTCTTCCAAATTATTCATAAGAAATAGTAGATAGAATATTATTCACCAGCTTTTCATAATGAAATTTACCTATTAAATTGGATATGAGCATATGAGTGAATAAGTATTTATTTCGATTTATATATAATTAGTTAAAAGAGTATGTAGTTGAAAATGAGTAGCTAACTAAAAAGAAGTTGCCAGTTAATCTACTTTTGAGGCCAAGTACACTGCAAAGTTTTCTAGTAGTTGTATACACCTTTCGGAATTGTTCACAGGTGTAGTTCCAAGGTAGAATTAAAAACTCGAAGCACCGACCCTTAGCCAGTTAGGGATAGATATTTATCTACCTTATGATGAATGGTAATGTAACTCCTAATATACAGAATTTTCTGCCTGAGGGTATCATCAAACTACCTTCAATCATGAAGTACAAATGTACCTATAGTGACGTATTGTCTTTAAACTGACCTGCTTCAATCATGCCTAAAATTTCTACCCCTGTACTTGGTTCTTTCGAAGATTATAATACCCTCAATTGACTCACTAACAGATACAGCTTCTCAAAGGTAGATTTGCCCAGTTCTGTTTGTTTCTAAAATTAAAATATTAATAATTTCAGAAAACGATCTATTCTAGCATGAGTGAGGAATGCTGATACAAATTTTATAGTGTGGCGAGTGAACAAACGAGCGAGTGTCTTAGTAACGAATTTTGATACCATTTTAAATTTCATCTACATATTTTTTGTTACAAAAAATATTTGACAATCATTATTCATTGGAGAAAATTTTTGTTAGAATGACCAAATTAGTAACAAAACAATGATTTATGTTTAACAAGAAGTGATGCAATTGGTAATTTTATATAAAATATGAAAACTAGCACCCAAAGTCATTCATAAATAGTTGAATATGTTGGAACAGTTTTATATTAATAAATCTAGTCTAGCACAAGCTCACAATTTAGACACGAGAGCGAACACTCCCTTCTGTAATAAATGTTTTGTCAATTTTCTCTGTTTCATCTTTCAAAAGTATTTATATAATAGTTGGCATTTTCCACTAAAATAAAATCTTGACATGATAGTAAACGGTTTTTAATTGGCAATTATGTAACTTATACTCGATAATTCATGCGAATGAATTGCTTTTTTCGTTACTTCCTAATTAACAAAATATACCAAAAACCATTTCATAAGGAAGAACATTCTTTATTCTATTCACGTTAAGAACGATCTACAGGGCTATAACAATAATAGCTTTCTTCTTGCACTGTGAGACCATATTCATTGCAAGCTTATTCTATTTGTTTCACATTTCCTACAATCTTGGTTTTGTAGTTAACAAACTGTGAGAGTAATAATCGCTACGAACGATTGCATATTCATCAACAAATAGACAAGTTTTTGTATAAATTACGAAAACCAAACTCATATACCTTTAAACAATAGTGTCGAAATGTTTGTCCATGAATGTTTCATATAAATTTACAGGTATTGTTTCATTTTACATTCAGCTTTATGACTGTAATTAAAAGCTAGAAAAATATTAAGAAACTAACAAGATACACGAAACCTTTTACTAACACTAGTGAATTATAAATTTGGGAAATCCATCATCCGTTAGATTAACGAATATAATTTAAGTTCGCGGAAGTATATGTGAATGTGGGAGTACACGTATTCCCAAACAATAAATCTACATAATCTGCTGGAAATTCGTCAATTATTATTTTTTTATTTTGTGCTGTGCGCCGAGTAAAGTACATTTTCTGACTAGCAGATGAGATAATAATTATTCAATTATACAATACTTTACTCAAATGCACAGAAAAAAGCTATATATCACTTCATGAATTAGGGTTCCTGAAAAAATATTCAGCCTCTATAGAATTATGTGCCTGAAAATTGTCAAAGAGGAATTACTCTACAATGGATAGAATTACTGAATTGAAATTCAAAATATCTTTCTATGTATTCTGGGAGGACAAAGTTCAGTACTTCAAGAAAATTTAGGTATAAGTACCCTAGTGTGTATCGTTTGAAAGAACTTATTTCAAGGATCTAAGAATTTTTTTTTCAGGTATATGAATAAAAAATACTTATTCTCACCTTCTTATTTTTGAAAGTACACAAGCTATAATCTCGGAGAGACTATTGATATTAAAGCTACGTTCACAGCACTAAATTAGTAGACGGAGTCTATTTTTAATGTAAAATTTGTTCGGATCAAATCAATATCTGACTGAAAAAAACAGAATTCTGCTTACTATATTGACTATTTGAAATAACTAGAATAATAAAATTGAGCCTAATTTATTATTTTCGTGTTTTTAGTGATTTCTTATTCTATCGATTGATTTGCTATCAGAATGGATATTTTAATTTTCTACAAAAATGCCTCACTATCGTGAACTGTAAGTTGTACCTGCGCAATTCATACACCTGTTAGGATTATACAAAATTGTTATTGATGCCTAGAGCAATGAGAAGACAGGCCAATCGCGCTGAAAGACTGAATTAGGGCCTGAACGAGAGATTATTTTTATTCAATTGCATAATTTTGAAATACTCATATACATATTAGAATTTGATATATTTTATTTAGTTGCTATGATTTTTCATAATTTTTCTCTTAACAATTTTCATAGTGATTTGATCTATAAAATAGTATTATTTTAAAATTGATCATTGCATGATTATTCTTCATGATTTACTATTGTAAACCTATCACTTATCACTTAGATTCATGAATAGGAGACGAGGGATATTAACTTTTTCATTCACCAACCAACGATTTGACTTCTGTTTTTATTTATTAATTTCAAGTTTATGATAAATAATTTGTCATTAAACAAAAATTTCTCTGAAGTTATCTGTTCTGCATGTATTTCAACGATTCGGAGTTCCAAGTATTGTCTTACAAATTTTTTCGTAACTCAAATCGTAAGAGTCAGCGTAATTTTGCATCGTCAGCCAAAGTTAACAATTTTTGAAGTAAGCAATTTATTTTTATACCATTAAAAATTATGATTAATAATCTAAATATGTACTTGAAATATTAGAATAGTTCTGAAAATCAAACAGATACATATTATTTTTTATAAATGTGAAATCAGTTAAAAGTTAAAATACATAATATTCCTAGGCGAATATTTATTATTCAAAATATCGTCTTTATCAAATTTTCTAATGATGATTAATTACAAATTTTTGCATAAGAGAATAAAAAAAATGCTGTAATCAACAGGTCTAATTTTCAATTACTACATGCTACAGATTTTCGCATTCGATAGAGCGATATTTGTCCTCTGTCAGAGGAATTCATCATGTGAACATGCCCTCATCTTCAGAATTTTTAAATTTTCAAATTAACCTCAAGAAAATGTTTTGAAATTTCTAAATATGGACTTTGAGCAGAATCAATCCCGCGATGTGAGGTCAATAGACTGGCAACATACACATATTCCCAAACATTACCGATAAAGTACGATCGATTTCTTTCAAATGCGCAATTTCTTTGACGTTCACTTTGATAAATTTATTATTCTTATTTCTTAAAAGTGAAATCGGATTCTGATTTTTTTCTTGAGATTCATCTATTTGAGAGGATATTTATCTATAACTGTCTGAATATAATGCAACTAATTTACAAGATCATCATGTATTTTAGATAGACTTCATTATTATCAGTTTTTTTCTTTAGAACCATTTACCATCGTTTTTCCAAAATCCAAATGATTACATACTACAGCTTTGCTGAATTTTGTACTTTATAACAGTCATTTTATAATATCGAATTCAAATAATTTCCTAATACATTTAAAGCATAAAATAGTTGTAAATAAATCATGATATTAAATTTGCTTACAATGACTATATTTCATTCGTATGATAACGTCACTCGCCTTTGGCTTTTGTTCTAATCTAAGCCTCTATTATATGTTCATCAATTAATATACCATTCTGACACAAAATTCTTTCATGCTTATATTATGTACCTAGATAAAAATTTATTCAAATATATTTATAAATAAAAAAGTTATTTCGCAGAAGAATACTTAGTATACAGCCACAAAAACTATACGGTGCGATTATGTTTCAAGTTCTACTATCATTTATTGTATTTTATCAATATTTTAAAATCAAATTATCTGAATCGTTGGATCTACACTTTTAATGAAAATAAAAAGAAATTGTTGGCCAAGTACCTAAGTATTTGAAACACACCTGGTTCAAGATATTCCATCTCCTTGGGACCAGATGCAGAGCGCATAAAAAATAAATATATGTAAGACGAACTTTTAAAACGTATTGTTTGCGAATGACAAAAACGAATAAATGATGATGAAGTCCCGTTAGGCAAGTGCGGAGTGCGCGGGTGGATGCATCAATTTCTCACGTCGATGCTGAGAAGAGAGGGCTCCAGCCCCGTTATACCAACTAAAGAGCGTATAGTCGCGGCTCCACTGGATTTTATTGGATAATATTACAGGCGGCAGATGGCAAGAGGGCGAAAACGACCTAACTGTACATTCGTCTGGGGCTGTTACAGCTTTGCTACCTGCACCCGCGTCATTCAGCTACAGCATCTCTAAATATTTATTTGAACAAGTACAAGTAGGTAATGAAAACAAAATTTTTTTATTTGAGCCAAAAGTTGAAAAATTTGTTTGCGATATTCAAATACTTTGTTAGTTGTGTTAGAGCCAGTTTTTTCATTATCCAACTTGATTAATGTCGTCAGATAAATACGGATAAACTAGACCTTAAACTGTTGAAATGTCAAAAAAAAAAATTGTAGCGCTAATATTGAAAAACATCAACTAAAATTTTAATAAATGTAATAATTTTTGTTTCGCTATAACACTGAGAGCTTTATCTTTTGTTAATCGTAGCAAAACGATTCATTAATACCTGCAATTAAATTTGTAGTTTCATTATCAATTTACCATTTTAAAATAATTATTTACAGTTTTCGACATTGGTTTTCACTTTTTATATTTCAGTACACTTAATTCTAAAGTATTCATTCTTTGTTCTACACTAACTAACCGAATTCACACCTGCAAAATATCAATATGCACTTATGCAGGGTATAATAATTGCATATCTGGCACGGCGGTGTGTGTTCTATTATCGACTAGCGTGCCAGCTTCAAGTATTGATAATAGTAGTAAAGTGAAAATATTGAATTAATAGCATGACGTCATGGATGAAATGATGACATAGCATCCACTACGTTTATATAATAGTTCTAATACAATATTAGATTATTTGCTATGCTGGTTGCATATGTAAAGATAAAAAGATAATTAGTAAAGATTCTAGATAAGCGGAAATGATATATTAATTTTAATTTTTAAGACGATGATCAAATATTCAACGATTTTTTGAAAACAAAAATATAATTCAAAACAAGTGTACATAGATACTGCACGACGACAAAAACACAAATAACAGGTGTCAAGTATTTGAACTAAAAATGACAATTGAACAACTGTGAAATAGCCAGTGATTGATGTTACCAATTCAAATATCCCTTAAAAAACAAACAATTTGCATTTCCGTTAAAAAAAATGTCTATTGTATTATTATATCGGCATCACTTAAATACATTTTTCAATAAATTCCTATTAGGTATATCTTTAATTTAAAAAATATGTAGCGTCATTACATAGTTGCTTAAACTTTGTAGGGTTGGTATTGGAACATTATGTCATTTTGTGGTTTCTCATGTGCGTGACGTCATTCAAAGTTTCATTCACTATTTTCACCTTAACAATAATTTCAATAACTTTTCATACAGCCTTTTTTATATTTTTTGATTATTTATTATGATCTAAAGCCTTTGGGAAATGACAAGCGAAACAAACTCTTTCAAAATTTTTTTTCTGAACCAATATCTAGAAAATTCAATTTTCTTTTAAACAGTGTTTAAGAAATTAAACAAATGGCTGAATCTCATTTCCATTCAATTTTTGTTATGTATCTGTTAGAAATTGTCTTACTTAATCATTTTCATGTTTACAGAAGTCAACTGATTATAGAGCTCATTACAGCATCAATTTGCAAGGGTGCTATTAAACCTGCGTCATTCGATTACCAAAACAGAGAAATATTATTCGACATCTACTCGTATTTATTTACAGATGAAAGTTGTGTAAGGGATAAAAGAATTACGCTTCCCATTTTTCCAAGCGTGTCACTCGAGTAAGATTTATGATATCAATGAGAATAAAACATCACGTTGTTGTAAACAGAACAACAATTATTATATATTTTTCAAAATTGATACACTTTTTTTTTTTTAATATGATTGTTAATAGAAATTGCTATGTCTAGAATTATAGATTTTGAAAAAACAAATATTATGAAACGTATAATGAAATTATTCTTTTCCAATTTTATTAGTATTGTAAGAATATTTTAGTATCTTTTTCATATATTATTATTTTATTAGTTCTGTATGGATGTTTTAGCATCCTTTTCATACATCAATATACACTTAAAATGGTGGCTTCTTGATTTCTTTACTATTATCAAATTAAAATAATAACTTGTCCTGTAACTTATAATAATCTGATCAAAGTAATTGAGTATAAAAGATTATTTTAATCTTAATACAATCACTTAAATTGAGAGTAGGAATTGCCACAACTGGAATAAATTAATTGAATGAAAATCCTATGGATTTGATAAAATTATTTTGACAAAATCATATTAGAAGAATAGAATGCATATTCTACGACATGAAAACTTCCAGAATTCACCGACACCTTTATTTGCACATTTTTGATAAAGAATAGTACATTCCCTTAGCTAAGCAGGAAATAATTGAGTTACTGCGACAGCAATGAATAGGTGAGAATGCAGCTAGGAATATTTTCCGCCGCTTTCTAATATTATTACATTAATTCAATCTAAGTATCAAAATGAATGAATTGCTTTTAATCTTTCTTTGCTAAACAAAAGTGTTATTCTAGACTAGTAAATAGTGACTGATCGTTTACCGTCTGCAAGTGAAATGGACCAGTTTTCATGTAAATAATAAGCTCAATCAAGCCACTTTCAAGGTTTGCACGCATGCACGAGACGTAGGACCAAATTGGTAGAAAAAAATTATTATTTTTGATCTGCAAACAATACAGATGACAAGTCTGATTCATTAAAAAAAGTTCAGAGGAAGTTGCAGTCGTTAACGATGCCGTCAACGATCGGCAGATTCTTTCTCAACCAAGAGTCATAAAGCACATAAGAAAAAGAGATACACAGTATTTATTTATGGATTCAATAATTATTGAAATGCAAATAATGATATATCCTTTTATGATAGAATGTGTTAGGTAGTTAGTTAGCTTTGGAATAAATATCCATGATAACGAATATTCTACAAGTATTGGAATGGCACCTATTCCAAAAGAGCGAAAAGTTTGTAATCCAAGTCGAAGGCAAAGACTGCGATCGTATGTCATCTGCGCCACTAAAACGCCCTCAATCCGATCATAAATTTAATCCTACCCAAAACCATGAACATTTGCGCTGTACGAAAGCCTCTGCCTCCTGTAACTAATAAGAAGGATTCTAGGAAAGATTATATCAAATATTTAGATTTCATTTTCATTTTATTTAATAAAAGAACTAATTATAACACACCTACGTGCCATAAGAATTTTTGCTATAGGATTCGAAAATGAGAGCAAGATATACTATGCACATAAACATAATAATCTTGGTGAGTGGAAAATTCAAATTTATTTATTTGAAAAAACTAATAGTAATCATATTACAGTTAAAAGAAAAACCGCACCGTAGATTTTCCATGAAAACATCGAGGCAAAATCATAAGTGCTCCATATAAATTTGTTCCTTTTGATGCGAGCTTTCCTCTGATCAGGATTTTATTCAATTCCGCGAATATCTACGATTCATATGAGACGACATCTTTAATTTGTTTCCAATTTTCAATGTAATATCGGTTTTTACATATATTTTGGTGGATATTTTGATTGTTTCACTCTCAAGCTCTTTACATTGACACCCGAATATACATCCTAGCTGAATACGTTCTCACGCTATAATTTCACACAAGACGAGCAAAACAAACACTGCACGATACACACGTACAGATATGCTATTTTCTTGTTAACCCCAACCGTTATTATCGCATTATCAGTCTCTTAGTTATTAGCGTTGAATCTAACGGAATTTTTAACTCTGTATTTTCACGTCAATATGTCAGTATAACAATATGTAGACAAAACATTAGTTACCTACTTCATACTTCAATTATGGAATATAAGAAGGATTATCACTCAACAAAAACAAAGAAAAAAATAATAATAAAATATCGAGGTTCACATTTTAGATAAGATAAGAATTCAGTAAAGGGAAAGCCCTCACGATACATTTCCTGCGTTTACTGGGAATTAATCCTTTGGTGTAATTGATTATTTTTATTTTTACCTTCAAGTAAAAATAACTTTTGCCCGGTTTTATAAAGAGCAGAGTATTTTACTTCCAGAGTAAACAAAATTTACTCTGTTAGATGACAGTCGATTATTTGACAGCAATGATTTTGTTGTCATAAGGAAGCTCAAACTGATTAGAATTTGTTAAATAAAATAAATTTACTTTAGAAGTAAATTTACTTGATCTTTTATGAAACCGGCCATTTGTAAAGTAAATTTTTGAGTAAATAGTGCACATTATTTCTACAAGGAATCTACTGCGGTATTTCTATTACAAATCCACTGAATAGCCCGCGATCATTGATACATAAATACCTACTTATAATTTTGAGTTTCCTCAAGCACGTCGCTTTTGAGTTAATAATTTACTGTTACCAACCAAGTGTTTTTGAAAACTGTCAAAATAATATCGTTATTATAATCGACCTAGTAAATATTATTTTTGGAAAGAATAAGATGCATTATCATCATAAATTATAAAACAAGAAGCTCGAAAATGTTCGAATATACAGCTGGGAAGACGAGATGTGTTGATAAGAAACACATAGAGTCCGTAGACTATATATTCAGGTAATTTTTGTGGATAGAGGTGGATGGAGGGAATGAATGAATTATATCAAAATTTCTTGTAATGCCTAAATAATTCATACATGCTTATTGCTATTCCTGGATAAATTACATTTGTTTGTCAGCGAGATACATCTAGTAGGTAACGCAATATTATCCAATATAATACAGCGTAACTATGAGAATAAAATTGAGCTAAATGAATGGTCTATTCATTGATGAATTCTATAGCAAATAAAATAAATATTTGAATTTCTCGTGAAAATATGCTACCTTAGAGGTGTTTATATCACCAATTAGCAAATATATAAATTCAATCAATTCGAAGAATGATGATGGGTGGAGCTGAAAAATAAAACTGACATGACCAGTTGCGGGCGGCCTCGATCTCGGCACCAAACTACCTGGATCTTTAATCCTCTACTCGAACTCGGCACTATGCTATGGATTAGGATTTGTGACTCAATCGTTCTACCTGTGTGAGATTTTCTGGACACATGCGATTTTATATTAATAATAAACCAGACTCGAATTTAGCCGTACTTTTAAATGAAATCAACAGCTCAAAAGTCCTGCATATCGTAGACAAAATAATTTGTTTCCATTTGATGCAAGAAATTCCAATGTCAAAAATACCAAAAAAAAATCAATGTTTTAGTTTGTTCTATACATATTTTTATGTTTTTGTAATAATGTAGGTATGTACAGACATATGTATAAATAGTTATTTGTTTTTTAATAATTTTTTTTTCTTGATGTTTTATTAAATATTATTTGCAGTATTATTTTTAATACAAATTTATTTTAAAATAAAATATACAGACTTATGCAACCAAATCTTGCAAGTAGATCGTGGCTTTATTTGAAAATTGACAGTGCCGAGTTCGTGTGCGCCTCGCACTAATCGGATTAGCATTGGCGCCGAGTTCATGTTCTTGGTGCCGAGTTCGTGTACGCCCCCAGTTGCACTACTGTCTTGAAATCATTGTTCAAATGTTACATAAACATTGCTATCATTATCTCGACCCGATATTTTTGGCGCAACTAGCTGTTATACATGTAGTCTATCTATTAAAAAATACTAGTCGTGGAATATATTTAAACAGTGATGGATTATTATTAGATAAGTGCATGAATGAATTATCTGTGAAAATAAGTAATTTCATATTACAAGTGGTTGTAATATGGGCAGTATTATGTATTTGATATTTGTATTCGAAAATATCTAGATAATAGCATATTATTTGATGAGCGCATAACGTGAGTTTTATTACGGAATGATGGAATCCGTGAAAATATGTAAATTCGTATTCCAAGTACATAGCTGTAGTATGGGCACTTGGCATTATTATATTTTATAATTTAGAAATTAATTCACAAAACATCAAACAATTGAAGATAAAGAATTTAGCTCATTTCAATTTGAATTATTTAATCGACTTTTAAATACGCCGAATTGTTCCATTGTAAAACATTTGTCTAGCATAAACCAATTAGTAAAAAAATAAAATCTGTACATTAACAGGATAATTATATTGCATATTCACGCAGCTGTAATTCTTTATAAAAAATATTAAACGGCCACACGGTACAGTTAAAACTTCGGTTAAGAAAAAAAGTAACAGTACTGCGCATATAACGCTTTGGGTATTTCGGTAAGTTCAACAAACTCTCAGGCCAATCGACAATCAGCCCGCGCTGTCCGATCCCAACTTGAACGCACACTGTGAATATTTGTCAAATTGCGGTCGTAAAAGGCTGTAAAATGTAACAGAAGAATGCACAGCACGAGTAGCAATGCGGTGAAAATGGTCACCACTTTTCCAAAGAGCATACTTCTACGGTTTTACGACACATTTTCTAAAGTATTTAAAATTGTATTTCTTGGAAAACTTTCGAATTTTGATTTTTATTGGGCCTCAAATTTTCCTTCATAAATGACATTTTGTATGATTTACAAACAGGATGATGAATTGGCTCTTTGATGAACTTTGACAGATGAAAGTTGCTGTGATCACAAAAAAATAGTTTGTTTATGTACCACAGCTGGGTAATCATTAAAGAATAAGTATCTCAGCCATGATGCATACCTATATTGTATATATATTGTTTTATCTACATTTTTTGGAAATAGATGCATTGTGCACATTAAGACTGTTTATTATGTAATTACAAGTCATAAACGTCGAGAATAGACCATGGCTGAGTATAGGGCTATAATCTCAGCTTTCTCATGTTGGGAGACTGACCAATAAAATCGGCGAACTTTAGTGACTCAACACCGGGGAGTAGAGCTGAGAGCGTGGCGTCGAAGATTGAAAAATTTAAAATTTCCACACTTGCTGCGTCAGCTCACATACTCTTCCTCTTGGTTTGATACATATATATGAACAATCTGAAAAATTCATCATTTTCATTCCAGTCGTTGGACCTACTAGATTTGAAAATAATCAAATAGAATAAAAATTTGAATATACTGATAGGTTGACAAATAAAATGCATGAGCGCTCACACAGTCATCATGCTTGCTACTTGATACGTTTACTACATACTATATATACTATACGTTTTAAAATCACTCTTACTTGTCATACAAAAATTGCAAAACTAAAGTACTTAATTGTAAATGTCAAATTACAAATAATGACAAAAATAAAAAATTTCAATCAGCCTGAACACTTTTTGGAGCTAATTAATAAGGAACATAATTAACATTTATGTCAAAATTTTTATGTTAATGTCATTACAAAAATTAATTTATTTTAGCACTAAAGAAATTATTCCAAATAGAAAAAAAATTAAATGTAAACTTCAGAAAGTCCAAGAAATCTGAATAAAACTTGAAATAAAATTAGATCTTCGCCTTCTTCAGGATCAGATAATGAAATAATATCTATTTATTCTTTTTATGCTAGACCAGAAACTTATGAGTATCCTCTCATATTTTCTATATTCGAAAACCTGGCTTTTTGTATTCGTAATTTATTCTATTACAAATAGGTTTATAGGAGCCATTCAGAAAATTAAATATTTCAGACGTAATGTAAGGTTTAAATATGTCTGAAACTGTGTAAGTGATAATCTTAATTGACTGATTAATACAGTAGCTTTTAATCTAAAACTTTTTTGTAACACGTGCACCGAAATTACCCTATTACTGAATTAACTTCTGCTTTGGGAGTTCTCAATTCCAATAAACCATGGAAACAATTATCCTCCTTGATAGGGAATTAATAATTATTAATTACCTGCTGGGAGGGAAAGAATGATAATTGTGGATCATGATACGGTTGGTATTTTTTTATTTTAGTGTTATATGTCAAATTGACATTTGAAAAAAAAAATGGTATTATGTGATGTGTTCGTTATAGCGTTTGCAATTGCTATAAATCTAATAGCACAGAAAAATGTGAAAAACATAATGTAATATCAATTAATAGAATAAATCATGTAAGTTATATTTCGTAGTATTAGTTTACAGTAAATGCGATCGCAATTGCAAAAATTTGTTTGTAAAATCGATAAGATAATTTTAATACAACCAAATTTATTTAAAAAGTTCAGTAATGGAGTACTTCGGTGCATCGTATGTAACACGGACACTGAACGATCGTCATCATGGACATGGAGGAATTTGGCTGCATGAAGCTACGCCTTGGATTTCGCCCTGATCTTGTAGCATAATATACAATTTTGTTAAATAATATTTTTTTGTGGATTTCGGTTTAAGCCATTCAAAAGTCATTTCATATATATAGTTATTCATTGATCGGACAGTGCTTTATCAATCCTTATTCTATTAGTATTTTACAATACAATAACCTCTGATATTTACGAAAATATCAAAAAAACATTACTGCTATAACATAGTAACATAAAGTTTGTCACTTTCTCTTCATTTAATTTTGTGATTCATCTACAGATAGAAAGAAATATTCAAGAGGTGGCATCAAAATTCGGTTGAGCCAAGAGCCTGTACAAGGCAAAAATAATCTGAACCGGCCCTGCATTCATAATTCTGTGACGTTTTAATTTGCTTGATTTAAAAGCATGGCTCATATTTCAATGGTTGAGTATATATTTAATCATTTTCTGTAACTGTTGACTTCTGTCGCCAAAGCATAAATTTCTGTGAATTTAAACGTATTCGATTTGTGCTATTATTACAGTCATCGTTATTTTTGTGTTTTATTTATTGATATCATGATTTTTTTTAACAAATATGTAGCTTCATTTAATCGTATAAGCTTTCACCTGTCAACGTTTTTCATAGAGCTAATAGATAATCGTGTAGTAAAAAAGAGGCAAATATATTTATAATTGAAATAAAGTAATTTTTCCATGTCGACACAGCGATGTAATATGAACATGGCGCATCGAATATTGACGTAAACTATTGCGTCACGTATGAAAACATGTCGTTGCCATGGCGATATCGGGCACGCGGTGGCGCCGCGTCTCTCTGTAACTGACGCCGCCGCCACCGTCGTGATCGTGGCGTAATATGCGTCCCACATCGACACCGAGTCCACAACAATGGACAATGGCCGGTGAAGAGATTACTCCGTTCCGGATTCATACATGCAACTACAAGCCTCATCTTACGTAACATAGAATTCTCCATCCATCCGCATTTGTACGACGCTCACTTATACATGAAAATATTCAAAACTACTGAAGCATTCACTAAAGCACTTTTACACGTTTAAATACTTAGAAATATCTCTCCGAAAAAGATCGTACCAGAACAAAAATGATATCTCTTTTATTTATCAAATATTAACTGACTCGAACAATATTATTAAGAAGAAATTGTTTCAATCATTTCTTAAATTTATATAGTTATAAAAAAGACTAATTTTTACTTCTCCGGTCTATATAATAAGTGAATTATTATGTAATCGTGATTTTTTGACAGTTCAAGATTTTAATGAATCTCCACATTTTAGACCCTACTGAACCATAACAAATTCATCATAATTTCAAAAAATGTAGGTCTGTCGGTCTATCGGCCCAAAAGCACGTCAACTTGAGAACGCCTGCGAATTTTTTACTTAAATTTGATACCTCAAAATTATTAGCGGTTCATTTGTCATTATTGGAATCTGAATTATTATAAAACTCGTTATATTTTTCTGAAGAAAAAAAAGAATGTGAAATTGGAGTTATTATTACTCATAATTTGATCACTTGCAAACGTTCGTCAACAGTTTTTTCATAATAAGTAACTTGGCTCTACCGTATTTGGGATCAAATCAAAGCTCTTGAAGGAATAATTTTAGCAGAAGGGTCAAAGAGGATATTAAAACGATTGTCACTGGTTTTTTTTTTTATAAATTATTTGAATTATGTCTACTTTGGCATCAATTTGAAGCTCTCTGCAAGACAAACTTTGTAGAAATCTAGAAAAATAATTTCACGTCACCATCTAAAATATTTCCCAAAATTACTAATAGTCCATTCGTTATTATTAAAATTTGATATATTATAATATTCGTTATTTTTATCTGAAGAGTAGAAATAATGAGAAACATAATGTGCATGAGAATTATTTTTTGGGCATCACATGCAAACATTTGTCAATAGTTTTTTTTCCGGTAAACTAATATAAATAACACTTTAAAAAACACATGTCACCGATCCATGTGAAGTCATTTGTGAAATCTAAATGTCAACTTGTTCTCTGTGCTCCCTGGCTGTGTGCTTCATGATTGTCAAAACATAGACAAAAACTCAAAATGTAGGAACAAAATATGGGCAAGTTAAGTTAAAACTTCCAAATTTTCTACTTTTCATCAATAAGTAACCAGAAGTATTTATTCGTACAAACAGTAATGGTAGCATTTTCTTGACATTGGATTTGACATAGCAATGAACTTAATTTCAAAAGAATTCCTTCTTAGGCTTTCTTTTTTAATCGTACTTTGGCTACAAGATATCAATAATTCAATATGTAGATAAATCAGATAAACAACTCGTACAAAAGCATCTTCTTTGATGAATTTTGTCTTTACCGTCGTGCATGAAAAGAAAAATTTTGACAGAAAGTATTGCTTACATGATATTTTCATATGTGGTAACATGAATCCGTTAAGATCATACAAATCAAGTCCAACAGATCAGACCCGACATAATAACCTTTTTTGGTCGATTGCATAATATATAGTTATTCAAGATACAAATGTGAAAACTGAAAAGTTTATTCATTTATTTATTGCATGTACAGCTTGGTTGAAAATATAAGCAAAGCAAGTGTTTTTGAAAGCCCCGAGAGAACAATAGAAACTTTTTACACGTGTATCCTACAACGCTTTATTCTCTACTTTTCGTTATAAATAAGGAGTCCATTTTTACTTTTATAAATGTCACTTTGATGATTATGCTTTCGGTCAGTAAGGCCTGGTTGTACAATCTAAGCTTATCTACAATTTAGTTAAAGTAAGTTTATTTCATATGGTTACAATTATTTCAGCAATTGTAACCATAGTAAATAAACTTGGTTTAACTAAATTGTAATAAGATTAGATTGTACAATCGGGCCTTAGAACTGGTATTTCAGTCTCTAGTTTGTCTCAAGCGAAGCTTAATTACCCTAGTAATAATTGTTCTAGCAATCGTTATCAAGGACTGAAATACTGGACCTAAGTAAACGGTAATGTGAATCAAAAGTTATAGTTGGAATTGTCAATGTTTGAAAGTGACTATAGTGATGTAGATGAGTTGAAAATGTTCACTAATATTTCTATCGATCGATTGTTGAAATAAAATCATACAATAAAAATTGAAAATCGAAACTTTTTTTGCCAATCACTTCAATATGACAAACTTTTTCACTTGTCCCGGAATCATGAATTTTTTCTACTAATCGGACAAATAACTAATTATCCACAACTGTACGAGTGTAGACTGTCAATACATTATATGTCCAATCTCAAATATTCAATACCATCCATTATTCACACTGTTAGATACAAGCTCTTGATAGTTTATAAAAATGAACGCTCCCACAGGTTATTTTTTAATATGTTGCCGATTGAATTATTGGCAGTCTTTTGCTTCAGGTTTATTCTCCACAATTTTCAAATTTTATTAGATTCTTTCAACTTTACTAACTTCTTGCTAAATAGTCGCAAGAAATGTTGATATCAGTTTCATTAGATTTAGCTACCAGGGTTACAATGGCCGATGCTGTTTGCTATAAAATATAACTTCAAATTGTTAATTTAAATAGCTCCCTAATACAATCTTGACATAAAATAGTTGTATTTGAGGTAAAGAATTTGACTCGCGCATTGTGGATATTTTTCAGTAGGATCATTACAACACTCACCTTTGCCTTATGTTCTAAATTCCATATTTTGAAATGGATTTTATTATAAGTCAAAACTGAAAAAAATGTGGTAGGCACGATCCTAGCCCAAGTGAGCTAACCGACAACATTCACATACGGCCATGTGTATGTGAACTAGTTGCTGTTACTTACCACTTACGTTTAGACGGTTTGGTTTGCATGTACGATTACGTAACAAACAAGATTTTGACTGTTGCAGTCTGCCATTATTTCATTCGTATACTTTCACCAGCAACTCGACAGTTACATACATGCGCAGCGCACTATCTTATATACTTTTATGTCTCTACATTATAAGATAACAAGTCAAATATCAACTAAAAAGCAATTTTATTTTTTGTTTCATTCATGAACAATAGCAAAAAGAACGCGATTCCATCAGTGATGCATGTGAAATGTAGGTACATAATTTATGTATGCTGACATGGATATAAAAAATAATTATTAATCATTCTTTTTACATTCATAAATATGGTATGAAGGCATTCATGCTACTCAAATGTTCTCAGAACAAATTATAGTACAATTTTTGATGTCAGATTGATTTATTTAAGGCTTTGTTCCTGTCCTAAAATGAGACTAGGGTGTTCGTAAGTCTATTACAGTCATTTTTGGTAGGAAATTTGAAAAACTTACTTATAGAGCAGTACTTCACAAATATTTTGTTGAACTTCGAGGATCACGCATCACGTGATGCGTGATCTGAGCATTACACAATATTCAAAGATTATTTTCTCAAAATTTTTGAATATTTGAATAATTCGAAAAAAATATTTCTTTTTTATTAATTGGAAACGGTTAGAAGAAAAAGGTCTCTTACTCGAAACAGCTTACAAGTGTATTTTCGATGTGAAAATTAGTGTTGTCTTGTTGCTTGATGTCATAGAAAAAGTTATGATATTTTATTCTAAATGACAGAAATAAAGGATGATACAAAAATTACATCAGTAATACTGGATAGTACGATATCATTGTGATTAAAAATTAAGGATTAAGATTTGATAAAAAAAAAAAAAACAGTAAATACAGTACAGTTTGATAGTTAGACATACGAAAAACTGCAAACATGAAGAATACGAAAAAAAATATTCTGATCCTTGAAATAAAAAATATTAATACGCTTCTAATAGATTATTGATATTATATTTTTAGCCAATAAATCTGAAACTCAAATATATACCTGTTTGAAATTTGCTATTATTCTTTCTTCACTTGCTTGGATCAGACACCGTGCAGAAATGAGAGCTTCAAATTATGTTGTGCGATCCTTTTGAAATTTGGAACTATATGATACAAATTATGGAAAAATATTATATTCTTAAGATATTAGAATAATATTATTTAGAAAAAAGTACAGTAATATTTTTAAAGTGAATATAACAAATTTTGATACACATATTCAATTTTCAGGTTTTATTAAACAATTTTTAAACATGATGAAAACTTGTGAAGAAGGAAAAATTTATCGTTCAATCAAATATGAACTTCTGCTTTTTTGCATTATGCTCTTATTGTTATAATAATAAAATTCAAGAATATCATATGTCAAGCAAAGGATACAATTTCGCTATTTCTTGAATACTTTTCCACATTGCTTTTTTTCTATATCTTATAATGCTAAAGTTGAATTGGTGAGAATTCTTGTTACTTACTTGTACTAGGTACAAGAAAGAATTGTGAAACCGACAAAATTCACCTATCGAGATTTTGATGGAAATATCCGTTTGGGCATCCCTGAATCCATTTTGACTATTTTTAGCTTGATGTCGGTACGTATGTTCGTGCGTGCGTAACTTGCAAATCTCAAAACTGGTTGAACGTATAATATTGAAATTTTGTATTTAAGACTGGTCTAGGGTCTAGTTGTGCACCTCGCATTATGGTTTCAAGCGTCTGTACCGGAAGTGCACTTTACTTGAAACTTTTTTCGAATTTTTCTAATAAATCCAGAATGATCAACCGTAGGATGTTGAAATTCAGTATTTGAACTTGATGTTGAATCAGAATGTTTATCTGCTATTTTTGTAAGAATTAGGACGATAATACCGTCTAGATGCTCATATCCTATTTTTATTGAATTTCACCGAGCCGGAAGTGCACTTTACTTGACAGTCTTTTGGAATTTTTTGTATAAATTCGAAACGATCAGGTGACGAATATTAAAATTTGGTATTTCAGTTTGCTGTAGCATCTGAATAATTGCCTACTATTTTCATAATAATAGACTGAACCGGAAGTGCACTTCAGTAGGAATTTATTTTTTAATTTTGCGCATAAATTCAGATCTGTTGGTAGTCGTAGAATTTTGGAAATCAGTATTTAGGAATGTTGTAGTATAAGAATAATGGCCTACTGTTTCCATAGCAACCGACTTGGCTGAAAGCGCATTTTACTTGACAGATTCTTAGAATCTCTTGGGTAAATCCAAAACGATTAACTGTGGAACGATGAGATTTTGTGTTTGATTATATATATCCAATGATATATATGATCAAACACAAAATCACATCGTATTAAATATATGTTCAATGATGTACAAGTAAGTTACGTGATGTTCACGTCAGATTTTTTTTGATTTTCATGGCGTGTTGGTTTTGATGTTGTCATATTAAAATAAGTTATTGTGCTAGTGTGGAATGTGATTTATTAGCCACGAAAAAAAATGTTAGCCACGACGCCCAAGGTGCGAATGGTTGCTTTTCTTGAGTGTCTAATCCATAACAACGTTTTTTTCAGCACCTTTCTTAGAAGTCTAAAATCGTTTTCATATGTTGATTTGTCTTCTAACACTGACAAGACTGCAAGACTGACAAGAATGCTAGTAGTAAAACATATAAATTGGAAAATAGTCATAACATTATTGTTATGGTACTCATTTTTGTCGTGACTTCTCTATTATTCTTTCACCAAGTGACTAATATGGATATTATCCATTTTGGCCACTGTATAGAAACAAGTTTATTACGAATCGGTGTTAAATACAAAATACTGCCCATAACATGCGTTTCTATTTTTTTAAATTTTACTTCTTCCACTGATTTATTGTTTAAAATATCAAACAAGGTTGTAAATGCCCCTTTGTATTGGTTTTAATTATTTTATATACTATCAATAAGACATATGTACCTACAGTTCATCAAAATTAATAAATTGAATAACGAATGTAACATAACTATTGTGATAAGATAAAAGATATTGTTTACTTCATCTGTAGTAGGTACACGAGTTATTTATAAAAATAACTTATAAGCCGATATGAAAGATTAGAAAATATAGCGACAATTTTTCAGATAATTTTCACAGAAGTCTCTAATTGAGCTCTCTAACCTACAAATTAATTTTACTATTAATAAAAAGATCGGCCTTAAGTAGATAAATTATGAATCATATTCTGATGGTTCTAAATTTTTTCCTGAGTGGCATAAAAACGTCACCTCTTTAGTCGCTTATTCAGATGATGTTTCCAAAATATTATCATAATCTTTAGTAAATAATGAAGAATAATTTTCTCCACTTATTATTTTGCACTGTTATAAATTAAAGATATAAGATATAAGAAGTACCCTATTTTTGTCCGAAAAAATGTGAATAGTAACTTTTTCTTTTGATTTCTATACGCAAAACTTTTTAGGCCGAGCTACTTTATTACTTAATCAGAATGATGAATGCAAATCTCATTCAGCCACCATTTAGATGGCTGTATCCGAGTTGGGCATTGTACCTGAGATAATCCCTTACAACCGAAAGGATAGGCGTAATAAGCTCTTCCAGTTGGGCATTTCTCTACCTGCATTTTTCTGCATATAAGATAGTGAGTTCGAACTGCTTTCATTTGTATTCCGTCAAATTTCAATTATCATACGAGACTCTAAAGTTATGATACTATTAATTTCTTTCAAACACCAAACGAATCAGCTTGGATAGTTTTTCGGTAAGGTCGGAGACTGCTTTTCTTTTGACAATATTACTTAGCGCCTGCCGTTCATTGTTTAATTCTTCTTCGTGATTATGAACCAAGTCACTGTGTATTATTTTAAACTCGCGATTTGTATATACTTTAGCGGTACATCGATAATTTTTATTTGCACAGCTACATTTCATTCTGTCGTTTGTTGTCAAAGATACACAAAATTTAAAATTGTTAATAACTAGCAATTCCTTTTCCTTTTCACTAACTATGCGATTTATTTCCATGATCACTGAATATCAAATAGCTGATGAAACGCAAATGTAATATTTTCTTCACTTTCATTTGTTGATTTGAATGCAATTTTTTCTAGAACTTTTCAACTCTTGAAGCTATACATACAATTAGGGAAATGACCGATCAGTACATAGTATTAGGAGTAGGCGAAGTTAAAAGCTAAATGTTATGGAAAATGTAAAATGTATAAATATTTTGCAAACATTATAATCATACAGATATGGAGGCGGACACGTACTTGACACAGGTAAATCCGATATCTGCATTGTAAGGGATTAAAATGCCCAACTGGAATACTCAGATTAAGGTACCTTTCACCGATTGCCCAACTAAACTGCAGCGATTTAGATAAATCCTCTTCAAAACGACTACAAATTAACTTAGATGTTATGATTCTCAGTTGCTTTTGACTGGTATTCAGTTCTTTAGAAATCCATTAGGCCGATAATTTTTTTGTACATAAATCAATGTACTCAATTTAGAAAACACTTTCGTATGGAATATTCTGAGTTCCTGCTGTATGATTCAACCCAATTCATTGATCTTTTGAAAATCATTTCATGAAAAAGTTAATATATCCTGGGGTCAATCCAAAAACAAGTGTTTCAGTACTTTTTTTGAAAAATCTTGCTTTTCCTGATCGGACTTCAATTCAAGCTCTCAGTATGCGCATGAAATATATGCATTATTGGAAAAAATATTTCAAAATCATTATTTGAGCTTGAATTTAGAAATTGACGCCAACAGTCACTTGAGAATTCATCAATTTGATTCTTGTTTCTTGGTAAACTACTTCTAATTCGAAAGATAGAAAAAAATATGCCTGACATATAGCAGAATTCAAGTATACAACAGATAAATTGTCGTTTTTTTTTGATATTGTAGAAGTCCTGTGTATTTTGGAAGAATTGTCTTCACTGCAATCTCATATCAAGCAAAAACTTTTTATCAGGAGTAAAATTTTCTGATAATTTGTAAATAAAATAATCTCTTCTCCTTCTTGTGAACTCAATTCAGGGATATATCGCATGCTGCTAATAGGCAACAAGTGCAAACGACTAGGAAAGGAGACACAGAAATTTTTGTAGCATAGAAAATGTAAGACTTAAAATTTTTGAAATCAAAGCAAGAGCAACATGATTTGATCGCATATATTTTATTATGATTACGATCTGCTACGCAAAACAAAAAATATTTTTGATACTGGTTTCGAGGCGTTGTCCAAAGACGGCAACTTTCACTATACGTGGCCCGGGTCTTATTCACCAACTTTCTGTTCGCGAATGTGAATTGCATGTGTAATGCAATCCTTTAAAAACTTTACACCTATATCGTCAACTATTAATTATACTCAAATCGAGCATGAAGTAATAAATAAGTCAACGTCTTGTCTCTATCCTTGTTCATCAAGATTAGCATTATTCGAAATCTAAACAATTTTGCTACCTGTTTTATATTTTGCCGTCCAATATACGGGAAAGTGATTCTATTTATAAACACAAACAAATATACATGTAAAATAATACTGTCGTTATTTCTTGCCTCCTTAATAATTTTAGAATCAAGATTTGACTACTGATTGCCAAGCATAAAATAACAAGACTCAAAAAAAAAACATTATTAATAAACTAAATACAGGTAGACTCTCTTCCAAAATAAACTACCTATCTTGTTCCTTATTTTTGCAAATTCGGTGGAATTTGTTATTTTTAATTATAAACAAAGTCTTAAGCTCGCCGCACACGATACAATTTTTCAAGCAATTTTGTTCACTTGGCGCCGCGCTGGGTGCCACGCTTGCTCCGATGCAAGAAATTTGGTGCGGTGCGGGATACTAGACTTACCACGTGACTTGTTTTTCAAGATAGGTTCGGTGCTATTTTTCGCACTTGCTGCGCCACTAGCTGCTGTCCACAGCCAATCAAAGTAGACGACGAAATCACGTGATTATATCACTGAGTTGTATGTCGCATCAGAATGCTGTGCCTCATTAGTATATTGTGTTTTGTGGTGTTTTAAGATACAAATAAGTAAAAATCATGGCTAGTGGAAATTGGGTAATGTTAACGTACCCTAGCTCAGGGTGTATACCAAAAAATTAAATGAAAATTTCCTGACTTCCATGTTTTCCAAGTTATTTTCAATAAAATTCCAGACAGTAAAAAACAAAAGTTTGATACAAGTTTACATATAATCACAGATTAATGTTGCAATTCTGTGTGGACCCTATAAATCTGTAAATTAAAAACAAAATCGCAACGAACTTGATATCCTTATGAACGAATTTACATTGATCGACAAAAGTAAATGTGCTTTAATAATTTTTTTTTTCATGAATTTATAGACCTGGAATACTTATAGATTTGCACAGATGGCCCTAGTACCTTAAAGAGTGAAAATATACTTTTATGAGTAATAATGCATAAATATCCTATAATGTATTTTTTCCAGACAAATATCAGAAATTCCCTGACGATTCCATGACATTTACAGTTTATCTAAATTCCCTGACATTTCCAGGTTTTTCTCATTTGGTATACACCCTGCAATATGTTGAATACTCTGCGGCCTTGATTCCTCATCAAAAGTCACTCTCTTGACCAAAGTTTGTTCTTCTTTTTTTTTTCTCTTTCGTAATTCGCAAGCTATAACTGCAGCAAATGCTCCTGCTCTCCTCCGACGATTATTTTCGGCAGCATCCATACTTGTAATGTGCAAATCTACCAAGTCTACGTTCTAGTGTTAGAATGGGTGGCGCAGCTTGCATCGTGTGATGCGAAAATAAGTGTCACACCAAGTGTACCTCAAAGTGGCCCAGTGCGTAAGAAAACTTGCTGCAAATTAAGTGAACAAAATTGCATAGAAAATTGCCTCGTGTGAGGCGGGCTTTAGAGTATCTATACCTATAGTGAACATTGATACATTCATCACTGAAATACCATTTCTTTAGTTTAGAATTTACAGGAGCTGGAATTCGAAAATTCAATTTCATATTTTAAGCCCACGGCATTTGGAGCATCGTTTCTCGAGGACTCTAGAACGATATTTTTAATAATTTTATAGCGTCTAGTTTTCTAAATACTGCTGTGAGCCCCAAAACCTCCATTTATTTTATTTTTCAAAAGTAGAAATTGGAAAAGATACCGTAATATCTCATGTAATACAAGAGAAAATAAGTTGTCTGATTGGTCTATTTATCGAGAATTATATAATCCTGAAATACACAAGATTTTCAAGAATATTCGAATATAGAAGGTGAGAGTACGTGATTTTTCGCTACAAAACTCATCGAAACTGTAGATGAAATTGTGTGTTATGAAGTAACATATCGAGTCCGTAGAATATATTGTCAGGTAATTTTCGAGGCTTGAGTTGTATGTTATACAACTATGACTCAGTGAGCTATATTAATTCATTTTTATAAATTTTTCTCTAAATGTCAGAGAGTTGAATTTTTTATCAATATCTATGTCTACAATACATTTGTTTACCAGCAAAACTCAACTAGTGGTGTTTTGTTAAACACATTAATAATGCAAAATTCCCACAAATATTGATTATCTTAGTTACTTGTTTACATTATTTAATTATTGCAATTTTATTTGAGATGTTATTTTCAGAATTCTAGAAACAGTTTCGGTTCGTTTTTAGAAATGTGGATGACAGTTCATTGTCGCGCAGACGAGAAAAATTGTATCCGATAGGTCATTTTTCGCTTAGCTACACTTCTGATTCGCTAAGATCATAGAATTTCAATTTCCTGATGTTATTTATTTTCTCTACTCTATCTGCTAAGCTGCAATTAAGGCAAAGGAAAATGCAACGTGACATGGTCAAAATATTCTGCATTGAAATTGATTTTATTTGTCACGATGCATTTTTCTTTGCATTAAAATGCAGAGCACGATGCAAAATTTGATACACCGTGTCAAACGGTCCTTAGAATATTATAGTATAGCCTTATTAATTTGATCTATAATATATGTATTATATATTCATTTATTATTTTTGTGCTACTCTCTTTTCCATTCAATTTTACTTTGATTCTTCGATGCTATTTTTCTCTAGAAGGTGATAAAAAATGTTGAATACTAATTGAAATTTGAATAAAAATGCAAATGAATGTATAGTCTTGGTTTAAAACTATTGACTCTATTTTTTTTAAATCTGCGTGAACAAGAAAAATTAAATGTCATGCTTTTTTCCTTCCTTCAAACTATTTTCGAAGTATCTGACAAATTTTAATCGATTTTACACCTTCATTGAAGAGGAATTCAATAATTGCACATTGTGTAACAGAATTTTTAACAACGTTGGACGCCATCATTATAAAACTGACAGTATTGATCAATCAAGTTGCAATAATAAAAATAAAACCTCTTGATAGTATTTTCAATCACGTTCAGAATAGTATATTCTACAATAAGTATTGGAATGGCCTATATTTTGAACGAGCGAAAAGTTTGTAATCCGAGCCGAAGGCGAGGATTACGGTTTGCAAGTGTGGTATACGCCATTCCAAACATATTGTAGACTATACTTTCTCTAACAAGGTTTTGGAAACACCAATATTTTAGAAGAAACTTAAAAAATTATTAAATGTCAAAAGTAAAACCAGATATGAATACTTGAATTGTTGGGAAGTAACCATGGTAGTAACCAAACTAACAGCTTCTGATTCGTCGAAATGATTCTAAACGGCATACGGAATCATTCTAAACGATTTTTTTTTGATGTGACATAATTCTAGGTTATGGAATATGCAGATTCCAAAACAGTGTTGGAGAAAAATTAAATGGAGGACAATATTCAACCTCCACCGTATTAGAAATATTCTTTGAAACAAAAATAAAAATAGAAAAGTTATAGTTTTTTTCAGTATACCGGGTATTGATTGGTTCTTGAAAGTTCAATACACAAAGTTGGAAATTCTTGAATATTAGCGTCTTTTATTATTTCATAATAAAACTCAGCTCAGATTTCAATGTGAAATTCTGCAAGTAAATTAATTTCCAACGTCTGAGTCACAGAAATGAAATATTAAAGTTTTAAAGATGAATGAATTTGTAACAAATTAGATCACTTTCTTTTGATTCACATCATGACTTTGTGATACGAGAACGATATAGAAATGAAAACAGTAGGACGAGACTAATAAGACAAATGCGACAGCAACTCACGAGATCTCGCGAGATTCTCGCATTTTGTAACTAAACACGTATAAAACGTATCATTGGATAATTTAAGTAGTTCTGCGTGTATGCAAATTGGAATTATTTCTCCGTATCATTCCATCTTAACTTTTTGGAAAAGATTCACAATATTATAATAATCTTTTTGGTCATACCATACTTTCTGATTAAAAAACTAAAAAGTGTACATAAACTCAAAATTAGGACGCTCCAGTGCTTTAAAAGCAATAATAGACGTCAATGACGTCATTGATTCATTATTCATAACTATCAAAAAAATACTAATTCACTTCAATTATATACATTTATGATTTGTTTTATTATTTATACTATTCATACTTACTTCGGCGACATATTATTCGTTTCGGTGCAAGCGTATTATTCTTTTGGACTTTGCCACGTGTTTAGTTATTCAAGTTTTAGGTTATACGTTGTAAAATGTGATAAATTGCCAATGAATTATTATTTTAAGCTAATACACAACGAGTAAACATCATGTAGGATAATAATTACAAAGCAATGAACCTAATACTATATTTGAGCAATGATTTAAGGTAGATGTCAAAAGTACAATAATTACTATTGTCTGAAATTTAAATATCAGCTGACTGGAGTTTGCTTTTAGTCATTTTGCCATTCATATTGACACTATTAGCTGATGATGCTGTGTCAAATCATCTCCATTCGCAATTGCGGCAATGGGTTTTCAAACATCCAATTTATTACCGGCGGATCAGTAGCTCCCGCAATAAATTTCCAACTATCTAGACTTCTACTGCAGAACTCTAGATATTGTAGAAAACACACGCAGCATGGGGCTAAGATCTGTTGACTAAAGTACAGTATTAAAAATATTTTCCGTTTTTAAAACCTGATATAATTATTGGAAACAGTAACTTATGAATTTCGTTTTTAAATCCTATTATTGATTTTGGAACAAGCACTTATGAAAGGGACAATGAATTCCTAATATTAATAATTAACCTTCAATCCTTTTCTGATTGCTAAATAATAATATCCTATTTTGGTTTCCTAAATTCTATGTTTGTCATATAATTATAAAAAAACGTATATGAGATAAAATTCTATTAAAACATGAACTTCTATATACTGTTAAATATATACAAAAAAAAAATTATAGTCCGGTCCTGAAAATTTCAAATTCACAACCTTCTCAATGACAACCTGCTGCTGCTGATAAAGTTCTACAATATCTAGACTTCTACTATACCAGAAAGTTGATGATATACAGTTCACTATCAATAGATACAATGTAAAAAAAAATTAAGTCAATTATTATACAAAGTAATCAGTATTCTGTGTTCTCATTTCCATTATATAAGTAAGTGTCAAGGTTTAATTCGCAGTTTCAAGTTTGTCATCTCAGGAATTAAACACATTCTAGCTTGTTGCACCAAATTTTTAATTTTATTATTGATACGCAACTATTTAGTAATAAATATTTATTTGTAATCTTATTACAATTTTTTTTAACGTGAAATAAATGATATGAGGTAAAAATTTTTGTTAACATGTGGAGTGCTTTTCAAAAGTGGAACATATACTACTCACGATACATCGAGATTCTTATGAGAGAAATGAGGAGAAACAATTGTAAGTCAGGATAATATAAGACCAGGATCGATAACATGAATCAAATTTTGGATGAGTACAATTATTTTAATCTTGTCTCGTCTCGTTTCATGTGCAACACAAAAATTGGGGGAGCAATAATCTGCGAAAAACGATTTCGCAAGTTTTTTAAGTATTCGTAGGAATAAATCCTGCAGTCAGTAAGTATTTGCATATTAATGAGAAATAAGAAGTTTGACAATGTCATATTGGTTAAAAACTTTTGTAAATATATTGTAAACCAGTATTTATTTTTCCTTCGCAATTCAGTTATAAGCTAAATTTCTAATCGAATTTAAAATAAATATTCCCATGTTGCATTGATGTCATTATCATGCATTAAAAACGATCTTATTTATTGAGAATAAAGGAATATTTTTAAAATAATTAAAGAAGCAAAAAACTATTCAATCATCATTTTACTTGTTGTTAACAAATATAAGATTTTAGGATGGTCAGCATCTCGTTAATGGGTGGTTCTTAATTTTTCATACAAATTGATGTTTGTTGATTTGTACACCAGCTGATTTTCTGTCATATTTTATGCTACATTTATTTGTTCTGTTGGTATATAATTAAATGATTTTTCATATAGCACGCAATCCAGGAAGTGTGCTGTGTAGGTTAGTAAGTTTGACTATATTGAATGTGGAGCATCTGTTGCTAATTTTAAAGTAGTATACCTGGACGTGCTACCTTTGTCAAGTGTTTTAAAGAAGTTGCATCTGTTAGTGAGATATTATGTATAAAGTTATCTTCTAAAATACAAAAATTGTAATTATTGATTTGAAAATACAATTATTTAAAAAATTAAAAAATACTTTACGAACTATATCAAATGGTACAGTTTATTAAGTTAAGGATTATATAACAGCATATTATTATACGAATTGCAAGAGAAATATTTCTTTTACTAGAAGAAATTTACACTAGGATGAACGCAACAAGAAAGCGCGAATGTACGCGGTCTAAAACGAAGTATTTTCTTTAGCTTGTACCATTTATTTCAAAAACATTTCGTATCTCTACTAAAAATTTGGGCTATGATCAAAGCATCTAGGAATTTATTTGGAATAAGATAACTATAGTAACACAATCAAACGTTTTGTGATTCCGAAACGAAACCAGTTTCGAATATATTTTGGATTATTTTATAGAGAAAGAAACAATAATTCGATTCAAAAAGTTTCCTCAATAATAACATCAAAAAATATATATCAGGTTATCAGTTTTGAGATAAAATTCCAAGAGTGGAATTGTAGAAGTGGCAATTTGAAGAAATGTATGGTTTTATTATTCATGAAATTGTTTTCAGTATCATAATCTTACAATTTATTTTGTCGAAAACGGATTTTTTCAATTATATATGTTTTGATAGTATCGTACTATGTTCATTTTGACACTAATTCAGTCATGTCGATACCCAATTAAATATAATTTCTTATTTACATAATACTGAAAAATTGTGATATTCTGAAATTTTTCTGGAAAAAACCTTAAAAATTCAGATACAAAAGAGAAAGAGATGGTATACAGTGTGTCAAAAAAAAGGGTAAAAAATTTCTATGGCATATATATTTCGATGAGCAGATCCACAATCCACGCAAAATTATGGAGGTGCTTCAAGAAGAGTACATGTCTAGTGCTACTGGTTGACACAAAATTTTTGATGAAGGTAATAAATGAGTATTTTAACCACGTAATTAATGTTGAATAACAGATGATTTAATTTTATTCTCTTTTTTTATCCTTTTTTTAACACCCTATAAATTTTTCAGTATGAGAAAAAATTTAAATGAATTTGATTTTCCATAATTAATCCGAAAATAGTTATTTGTTTAACTAGGCAAAAAATAGAATATTTACTGACGCGGTTAGAGTTTCAGAGACGAGGCATAGCCGAATCTATAAAACTAGGCAAGGCAGTAAATCTTCATTTTTTGCCGTGTTGAGCACATAATTTTTTTGCCGATTGTTGAAATTTGATTAATTTTATGATTAATTTCAATATTTTTGAAGAATGTCACCGCCGTCAAAATATGTTGCTATGCATTTGCTGATAAATTACCAAGTTGTGATGTGTATGTTGGGCGGTTGCTGTGGAAACGACACTTTTATTGCCTAGGCAGTAAAAGTGACACTTTATAGACTGTAAACTATCAATAAAGTCGTACTTTTAAAGTCAATTTGCGTTTTGCAGAATATATTTTTAGCGAATCTAATATTTTTAAGAATCAAATTATTTTTTTGTGTTAATTAGCTTACATCATGCGGAGTTTATGATTTCAGTTTTAATTGAAAATAATTAAAACAATTCACGATAGTTACTTATAAACGTATTTTTTAGGCGATTATAATAAAAAATATGATATTAAGGGTCATTTCGTGGCCTAAAGTTGCACTTATATGTACACAATACACATCGGTCAAATTTTACTTTCTTGGGACAGACTACTTCATGAACACTTTTCATCTATGGGCAGTTGGATGAACTTTTAAGGAACAGTTTTTGCCGAGATACATATTATATTCTTCCGTCAACCTCTCTAGTTCCTTAAATCTAAAGATAAATTCGCATTTTTCCAATTTAAACTTAACAGGTAAAATAACAAAATAATTTCAACGGCAAGTAAGATTTGCGATTGTGATTTCTTGGAAAATAGATAAAATTTTATAATTTTAATTCTTTCGACGATCGCCTAAAGAACGTTGTGCACACCTCGGCCAAAAGTGCTTTCTATAGATCTCAGCTGAATTGCAACTTCAGCTGACATTTTGACTGCAAAAGATGATCTCTACGGCCTCAATACAATCATAATAAAAAAGGTTTTTCCATGGCTCCTTCTGCGGCTGTAAAGTTTCACTTTTTTGTACACATCTGTCAAATTTTAATTTTTGGGACTGATCTGTCAAATATTACTTTTTGGGACTGACCTGTCAAAAACTACTTTACAAACCCTTATATGGACAGCTTGATGAATTCATTAAGAAACGTAGTTTTCGCCGAAATACATATATTATATTCTTCCGTCAATCTTCATAGTTCTTGCCTCTTGCAATTAGAGAAATTGATAGACAATAAAATGAAACAATTCAACGGCAACTGAAATTTACAATTGCAATGTTTTAGGAATAGAAAATAAAATTAAGTGATTTTGAATTCTTTCTTGATGATCGTCTAAAGAACGTTCTGTGCACTTCGACCTAAAGTTCTTTGGTCTCACCTGAATTGCAGCTTCAGCAAACAACAGATTCGATCAAAAAAGTTCACATTTACGGCCTTGTTACATAAATCACCATTTGTGTGTACAGCTGCCAAATGTTAATTTTTTGGGACTAATCTGAAAAACTACTTTTGTGCAGATTTAACTTGGAAATAATAATTTTTCCATGTTAAGAACTGTTTCTTATCAATATGTTCAAAATTAGCTCAATTTAGTAATAAAGGCTGGTACCACGAGCTCTGTTTTTGGCGCTACTAAGAGCGTTGTAACAAGATGTGTTTTAACGAAATTAGAATTTTTCCAAATACTTTAGAAAATAATCTTCAGATACAAATTACGGAAAATACATATGTATGTCTACAAAAGTTATTTGAATATTTTCCTTTAAAATAGCTTGAAATATTTATATTGCCTTAAAACGCTTCTTAAAATAACGCTGCTAGAATAGCCAAAAACAGAGCTTGTGGTACCAGCCAAAGTTACTGTCGCAGGTTTTTACGTTGTGCTCTTATTAAGATACATCTTTGCATTTGACTATAAAGGTATTGTCTATTATTGAAGGTTTAGCATTGGCTGAAAGAAGATTCCAGTGATTTAATGAAAATGATGTAAATGATGTCGAAATATATTTATAGCAAGAAGAGGATATGCGCCATCTATGAGATAATACTTATAGCGCATCCTTGTGGCTGGTAGACGAACTGCGTTTAATGGTAGCCACAGTGGCGGCACCGGCGCGACCTTTTCAAGGCAGTTTATTGACCCGCATGACGTATGCGGAAGCAGTGACGTCATGCACACATACACGTGGAGTATATAAACAGTGGTTGCGCGTTTTATTCTGCTTACACTCAGCTGATTTACCTGTCATGACAGTATTGGTGCTGGCGGACGGCGGAGCCGGCGCCGCCGACGACGAGATTTCCGTGCGACCGCACACGCTCTCGGCATCGGAGAGCTCTACGCCGCCCTCTTCTTTTTCGGCCAGTTTGGCGTCGTGTTTCTTCACACTGGAACTTGGACCCACCTCGCACTCAGAACATCGCAGTGGTAACCAATGCACGATCGATGCAGTCAGTCTTTGTTCCTCTGACTATTTTATCACTTCACGGCTTTTGCTTACGTTTATTATTGGTGTTTGAGAATTCAGTCTAGATTGTGTAAATCTGATGTTCAGTCTCTTTAAAATACAGTCTTTGGATTCTAAGTACTCGAAGTTGATGACGTATTGCTGTATTTTATTTGATTGTTTATGATTAATCGCATTGATGATGTTGACGATTTATGGCTTAAGTTTATTCTTGATCTTAGTCTTGTGTTTCAAGGTTTAAGTGCTACTTTACTATTATTTTTATTAAATATTATTATTGTATAAATTATGTGAACTATAGAGAGAATGAAGAGGCTTATAGATATTTTGTAAATTACAAAGGCCACTAGGATAATACCACTATTATTTATTATTACATTTAAATATTATGTGACATTAATAATTTAATTTAATTATAAAATTTCACATCAAAAAACGAGTTGAAAATTTTGTGCACTCCGTCAGAACTGTTTGAATTGTCGGCACTGAACACAGTTATTAATATCGTTTAATATTATTTAAAAGAGTTTTAGTGTTGTTGTCTTCGCATTGTATTTATGAAAAACGTTACGTTGTACAAACACCGAAAAACAAAAATATTCACATAAATAATCAATATTTTGTTGTATGTCGATTAGCGCAGCAGGTTTATGGAGGAGGCCAGCTAGTCCGCACTTGTCATTCACTCAAAGATTGAACACCAATCGCGAAATGAAACAATGATTATTATGTGGTTGCCCGAATTGTAGCTTTAGTTGCAAAATTTGATAGCTTGGTGCAAGTGCTTGTTTTTTCAGGCTGAAAAACGAGTGGACTGCGCGATTCTGCCGCTAGAGGTGCTGGAATAGCGATGGTGCACTCACACCCGGCAACTCCGGGTGGTGCGCTAGCAGTTTCCGGCGGAATTTTGTGAGTGTGTTAGTAGGGTTGAGCAGTGTAAGTGTGGCGGTACGCAAGACGTGCGCGTTGCTTGCTTGCAATTCGATCGTGATGGAAATTGGCGGCGTCGCCGTCGAGCCGCGTGCCTTTGTGTGCGCTGCGCATTGGCATGCACGCAACACACGCGCGTTCACAGTACCCGCTATACGACTAACCCACAATACGGTGTTTGGTTTTATAATTGCATTAAGAAGACTGGTTAGTGTTGCGCACTCATCACTTATTTCACGTTTTGATTTAAAGTTGTTGAGGAGCTGATGGCAGTAGAAATTTAAAAATAATTTATTCATTGAAAAGATGCAATTAATTGCTAGAACCCAATCATAAAAAGTAATTAATACTTCTACTTTTGTTAAAAGTACTATGAATTTGGAAGAAATAGTTTCCAATGATAATTTTCACACGTCTGCTTCATGGTTCAACATTCTTGTTGCAGTGTCAAATTGATATATATACATGTATGCCTTTGTGTTAAAGAAACATGATTTTTTTATCTATAGCCTTATAAATACTGACGAATTATGTGTATATCTTTTAATATTAATGCTACCTATTATATAATGAATTCGTTAAAAGTCACAATAGTAAAAATACGTCATGTTCGTCTTGATAAAATGTCCAATTGAAATAACTCTCAAATACAACTTTTGAAAATGTGAAAAATTTGCTTTTCATTCATATTCATCACAGCAAATTCTGAAGTAATAGGCTACGTGCATGAAGTCTTCTAACGCCTCTAGCGGGCAATGGAGAACGATTGAACTCCATTTTATCATTGTTTCATATCTATAATTTTTTTAATGTACTAATATTATTACATTCAGCTGTGTGCGTATAATATAACTTGCATAGCATAAAAGGTACGTTGAAATTATTCATTTTGAGTATTTTTTTCTTCAATTATAACATACTTATTATAGAGAAAACGTCTTAATTCGTCCAAATTGACAGGATAACCTTAAATTATGACGCCGATGATCTTGCAGATCGGGCTTGTATTTATCAAACACTGTATCCCTTTTACCGAGAAAGCATTGAAGAAAAGCGTGAAATTAGTTTTGCCATATTAAACATGTTGAAGAATATGTTGCTGACAATATTAACAACAAAATTATTCCGAAGTGCATCTGACAAACTTCTATCACTGAAACATCTTACAAATTAGAGATAGAGGTGAATTCATGAATCCCAAATCGATGATGAATATTTCTAATTTCACAATTGAATTACAAACATATTTGTTATATAGATTAATAATTGACAGACAGACAATACTCTATTTACCGCTTTGATTCACTTCACTCGTTTTTTTAAGTTATAACTGGGTACATGAAATCTATGAAACTATATTTCACTAGAATCATCCTTAACACAACAGCCTGAAACAGAACGAACGTTTTCCCATGTTTTATATGCAATTATTTTCACTTTTAAACTACAATGCTCAATGACAGCTCAATGACCTATTTTGAGAAATGGAGTTCGATGTTTACAATTGTGCTCACCATGAGCGCTCGCATTGATATTTGTTCAAACTCCGCCCCCTTGCACATTGCCTATAGTTAGTTAAAAGTTAGAAATTGTGTACATTCGATGAGACAACATACATATTTGTACTTCCAGATAATGAAGAATGGGCTGTATGTATCCTATAGAATTTCTGATATGAATTAATTTCCATGATAATAAACTTCGTAATAAACCAAGCATAATTGAATATTAAATTTGAAACAATGAGGTTTTCAAACATAATTTTCAGTAAAGGTAGCAGTATCTCAGATCACTGCATCTTTCCCGATCCATATATACATAAAAATAGTCTTGAAAAATTTGCCGTGAGTCTGACACTGTATTGCAACGTCACTGATACCCATTGTAACGTTTGATTAACCTCACGTAAACTACAATATACATATTTAAATTCAGACAATTCGACAATTATGTCACAATTTTCGAATGCTATCAACATAAGAATGAGACAAATTTTTCAATATTTTTTCGCTTTGGCTATGAATTCACGGATTAACGAGTTTTCAAGTAAAATTTTCATTCCGACATAAGATATATGATTAAACGAAAAAGTAACATTTTACAGTACTCTCTTGTTGATCTGCCGTTCGATTATCGAATAAAAATAATACTCTGCCGTTTTGTGATTGATCGTCAGTGGTAAATGGTAATCCTTAGGCTTCTAGAAATCCTATTAAGATCATAACTCTATAATGAACTTTACTTTTAAAAAAATTTGCAACGAGTTGTCGGTCTTTAGCGAAAATTAGATTATCATAAATTTATAAATTAATGCACACCTACATATTTCGGATTTCAAGAATTGGTTATCTATATATGCTTTAGTCAAAATATTTGCAGACGTAAGTTCAAATCTGAGCAAATCAAGGTGTGCGTCGCTGTTGTGGCCGGCTATATTTAGTTTTGTCTTCTTGTTACCACGAACGTAAAAGTTAAGCTCGAATTTGAAAATTTATTTTATGTAATTATTGTGCGTTATATTAAAATTATAATAATTGGTATGTGGGAAACAGAGGATGAACTACGTCTCATTTGATTACTAAACTAAAACTAAAAATAAATTTGAATAAACAAATATGTAATCGATCGCCACAGAATTATAATATTTTTATCTTAGCTTCAAGTCGTTGTTCTTCTTGAATCTCTTGAACTATTAGACATAGATCCAAATCCAGAATTCCACCTTCACAAACTATTGGGGCTATTCTGTAACTCAATCGATAAATTTTTATCGATCATTATCTATTTCAGCCAATGAACGTAGGTAGCATTAATAAAAATTCTGAATATTCGCTTGTTACAATTGTTTCTATTTGTCAAAAATCTTATCGATCGATAATAATTAGTGATTGTGTAACAGAATACGGCCGTATCTCGTTAAAACATTATATTTTGCAGAAATATATTTAAAGGTTATAACCACAGGTTTGACGTTGATTTCAGCCGTAAAATTATCATGAATTAGGTATTTTAACGGCGCGATATAGATGTTTTATCCTTTTATCTACTTCTCTCATAAAATATCAGCATGAAATTCATGATAAGAAAAATTTTTCTATTTTCATAATATCTTGGTCAGACGAATGCTTTTTAGTTGAACGTTCTAGCTTGTATTAGTTGAACCACCCCTAAATCATAAATTCAGTATTTCATTTATGTGAACAAACAGCTTCATTTCCTTAACGGTTTGTTTCATTGGACAATTAAAATTGACTAGACAATTCATCAGTAAATAGACCACACAGTCACAGATATGAGCTATCTCAATTCTCCCTAATTACGCTGTATTTTATTGGTTATTATTGCGTTACTAAGGCTATTGTTTGAATATACATTTTTTGTATATAAAATCATACAGAATTCTTTGCAAACGAGATTTTTTATTTTACAATGTCAAATTAATTAATATAAAAATTCGAATGAAAAAATTTATATAAATCCAAATCACATGATAAATCCGCGATCAACTTTGCAAAATCATGTAATGGATTTTGAATTATTTGCATTTTTATTTACAAAGTACAAGTAGGAATTGTGAAACCAACAAAATTCACATTTCAAGATTTCGATGGGAATATCCGTTTTGAGTGCGGATGGCCGAGCGTGTTTGTTCACCTATACATGCTGTGACGTCACTCGACCAAGAGGTCGCAGGTTCTAATCCACTCACCGACAATGTGTGATTTGTCGTAAAAATAAAAAAATGCAGCTACTTGCATCAACACACTCGGGTGCTACAGGTTGCCAACCTATACACCTTAAAATATGTAGCAATGGCACGGAATTCTGATCGGCAGTACGGCGGTGTTATATCGCGGCTCGGTGATACCGATTAGAAAGGCCCAGGCCTTTACAAGGGCTGTTGCGCCAGTGATGATGATGATGATCCGTTTTGAGCATCCCTGAATCTATTCTCACTATTTCCGAATTGACGTCGGTACGTACGTATACATATGTACGTAACTCGCAAATCTCAAAACCCGTCAAACGTATAATGTTGAAATTTTGTATTTAAGACTGGTCTAAGAACTAGTTGTACACCTCACATTATAATTGCAATCGTCTGTACACTTTATTTGAGACTTTTTTTGGATTTTCCGCATAAGCCCAGAATGGTTAGCCGTACGATGTTGAAATTAACCGGAAGTGCACTTTATATAAGTCTTTTCGAATTTTTCGTATAAATTCAAAACAATAAGCCGTAGAATATTTAAATTTCGTATTGAGCACTTCCATAATATCCAGTTGTACACCTCGCAATATTATTGCAGTTTACTAAACAGTTTTTCGAATTTTTCGCATAAATTTTATCAATCACATTGAAATAAAAATAATGATGATTCCTATTTAGAGCAGTCCAACAAGTGCTCCCGGATAAAAAAGTTTAGTCCGAAATATAGGTTAGGACATATGTTTCTAATTCCTATATAAAATTCATAATGATGTCTTATGATATCTGTGGATCTATATTTCTAAGCAATATTCAATTTTCATATCGAAATGATTTTGAGACCTCAGTTTCCACTCTACATTTATCGACTTTGGCAGACAAAAAACTGTTCTATGATTGTGTTGTAAGTACAAAATTTGTGCCTTGCTGAAGTATCTAATATGTTTTTATATTTTTTTTATGATGTTTCAAATCATGTATTGGAATATTGGTATAATCCGTAACAAAAGATATGGAGTACAAAAAATTCACATTTTCACATTCGGTAGGAAATTGGCGATGGTAGAAACGATATATTTGAGACGATTTCGATTTTACCTTTTCAAGTAGCGGAGCGTGATCAACCATTATCATACATAAATATAGAAAATATATTCATTCTTTATTTGTAGTAGGCAATGACGTATTAATAATAGACCCAGCACGCGGCATTTTTTTTGATGCAGGAATAAACAGTGGGGTGAGGAGGGTAAACATCGTTGTATCGCAAGTTGCGTTTTTCATTTGAAAAAATATCGATTGTGAGATGTGAAAAAAATCTAGTTTTTTTTAAATTTTGGATCAATTAATATATTATTACTTCTATTTTAATAAATAGTAACATACAGTACAAAATATAGGCGTGCACTTCTCAAACATAAATAAAAGCAGGCAAACCGCATAACAAGCACGTTTACTCCTTTCGCTTCTCAGAACCCCTCACCTTGTAAGTGCTAACATCACAACAAACTGTGGACTGCTATAGGACGCGCTGGGTCTACTTTAATAATACGTCATTGGTAGTAGGAAATAAAAATTACTATTAAATTACTATATGACCTGTTTCCATTCTGAGAAGTAATTATTTAGAATTTCAAATTGAAAATTGAGATGAAATTAAATCATCAATATTTATTCTACTAAAATGACAGAAAATTCAAATATTTTATTCAATTTTCGTTGTTCATGTCATCAAAACGCCAATTACAAAACAGTCTCGTACGAGACACCTAAAATGAAAAGAAAAAGAATTTATGATTTTTAATTTTTTACCATCCAAAGCTCTAAAATTTTATATCCAAGTTCATTATGATCCGGTCTTTCAATCGCCAAATATCTATTTATGGTGGATCGTGGATAATATCTACAATAACTGTTGCAATAGTTGTAAAGTGATATTTTTTCTAGAGGATGAAAATAGTCTGCGATTGAAAGACTAGAGCGTATTGATACCACATATTTTAAAATTCCCTAGACATTGATTGTCATCAATTCATAATTTTGTATCCGTCTTTTAGAAAGTACCAATAGCATATTACTCAAATATTTACATAATATAATAATTAAAAATCAGTGTGGGCATATAACTCTTTCAAAGCAATCAAATTTTGTCTCTTGTTTCATGTAGTAAACTTCAAAATTTTATTTTGTTTCGATACCTGAGTTACCTATATTATATCACGATTATTGATACTATTATTAGTTTTTTTATTGAACGACATTTCGCTTTCGCCACTTTTTATTGTTGAGGACTGTAATAAATAAACAAAATACGAGAGCGATGTATGGAATCATCTATTTTACTATGAAAAACGACCGTGGTTGCTTATCGTTCAGAAAAGTGTAGAAGAAATAAATTGTTGGTTATCTCACAGAGTTTTTTAAATAATTATTTCTTTTGATAGTTCGAGAAATAATCTAGAACTTATATTTCATTGTCATTATCTACACGCAAATTGAAAAATGTAACAATTTGTATCACATGAAGAAAGAGGGAGCTAGGTTTCTATTACGTCACATCGTTCGAAAAATTTGCAAAATATCTTTTTAATTGTGAAAAGTAATTACAGACTTTTAATATTGCATTCAGGAATCACAGAAATATATTTCATTCTAATTTAAGATTGCCTTGCTTCATTGTGAACATGAGGTTGATTTGTTGATAATTGATAATTTCATATTGTGTCAAAGTTATATAATAAAATAAATGTCTTTTTTTATCATGATATTTTCATTTACATAACATAAAAGTCTTATATTCATGATATTGTTGTCAATGTCAATTATATATAGAAAAGATACTTCAACATGAATTTAATTCAGAAATATAAACCGCAAGCACAAATTATAACAATAGGATCTGTAAGAAAAAAATCTGACGTGAACATCACGTAACTTACTTGTACATCATTGAACATATATTTAATACGATGTGATTTTGTGTTTGATCGAATATATCAGTGGATATGTATAATCAAACACAAAATCTCATCGTTCCACAGTAAATCGTTTTGGATTTACTTAAGTGATTCTAAAAATCTGTCAAGTAAAATGCGCTTTCAGCCAAGTCGGTTGCTATGGAAACAGTAGGCCATTATTCTTATACTACAACCTTCCTAAATACTGATTTCCAAAATTCTACCAACAGATCTGATTTTATGCGCAAAATTAAAAAATAAATTCCTACTGAAGTGCACTTCCGGTTCAGTTTATTGTTATGAAAATAGTAGGCAATCATTCAGATGCTACAGCAGACTGAAAAACCAAATTTCAATATTCTACACCTGATCGTTTCGAATTTATACGAAAAAGCCAAAAGACTGTCAAGTAAAGTGCACTTCCAGCTCGGTGGATCTCAATAAAAATAGGATATGAGCATTTAGATGGTACTGAATTCTAACAATCTACGTTCAATCGTTTTGGATTTATGCGGAAAATTCAAAAAATGTTTCGAATAAAGTGCTCTTCCGGCTTAGTCGATAGCAATCATAATGCAAGGTGTACAACTAGATATTATAAAAGTGCCTAATACAAAATTTAAATATTCTACGACTGATTGTTTAGAATTTATGCGAAAAATTCAAAAAGTCTGTCATATAAAGTACACTTCCGGCTCAGCCGATTGTTACAAAAATAGAAGATGACCATTAAGATGCTATAGCAATCATAATGCAAGATGTACAATAAGATTTTATAAAAGTGCTTGATACGAAGTTTCAATATGCTATGGCCAATCATTCTAGATTTATGCAAAAAATTCAAAAAAAAGTTTCAAGTAAAGTGCACTTCTGACTTAGCCGATTCATTTAAAAATAGCAGATGACCATTCTGATACAACATCAAGTTGAAATACTGAATTTCAACATTCTGGATTTATTAGAAAAATTCGAAAAAAGTTTTAAGTGAAGTGCACTTCCGGTACAGACGATTGGAACCATAATGCGAGGTGCACAACTAGACCCTATACCAGTCTTAAATACAAAATTTCAACATTATACGTTCATCCAGTTTTGAGATTTGCGAGTTAATAACGACCGCACGAACGCATGGCGTATCGACATCAAGCCGAAAATAGTCAGTATTGTATTCAGTACAAATAAGTAAAAATAATTAATTAATTTTATTTCAGCCTTAAGGATCAAACAAAAGGCTTGTCATCGAAAAATTGGAAAAAAGATAATTTCATTTTACATTATGAACGTTTCGGATGCAATAAGAAGACCTTTTTTCAATTTCTTGAGAACAAGCCTTTCGATTAATCTTCAATCCTAAAATAAAATGAATCAATAAGCCTCATACGAAGATCTACAATATACAATTTTAAATAAAAAAGTGAGTGTAATTATTTCTTCCAAATTTTTTACTGTTAATCATGTAATCAAATTTGGATACATCACTAGCATCCACATATGAAGTCGGATGCAATGAATCTGCATGGGCTCTCTGCACCACTACAATCATCTGCAGCGAGCTTGACAGCAACCACATTCTTCGACAAAAATTATATCTTCCTGATCGCACATATGTCAAATTATTTGTAAGTAATAAATAGTGAAGTTGATAATTCAGAATTATGAAAGGGTAAATAATTCAAGTGTGATATAAAATTAGCTTAATAAGCATGTATTAGAAATTTAAAAAGCTTAAGCAACATAGAAGTGCTCTAACTAATCATTCAGTTGTACAACTATTGAACGTGCTAGTATTCTCAGCCATTTATTCTTAGTTCTGACTTTATTGAAATAAGACTTCGATCTTACGTTTCGACTTAGCTCCTTGCAAATCCTTTTTATTCCAGAACAACAAAAAAAAAAAGGCAAGAGAGTTGAGATTTACGGTCAACTAGGACCTGAAAGATATCTGCAAAGTATCTCGAAGTGACTCAATAAATATTTCCTCGACGATATGGAGCAATTGAAAATAAATTGGAGCAGTGCATATATGTATATGAAAGAGAATAAAGTTGAAAAATAAAAATAAGAACTCCAAGTTATTTTTTTCTTAGGTCCGGTTTTATGATAAATAAAGGGTAGAGTAATTTGTTTCCATAGTAAATAAAATTCACTGTATCAGATGACAGTCTATTATTTAACATCAATGATTCTAAGTCATAAAGAAACTCAAACTGATTAAAATTTGTTGAACAAAATAAATTTGCATTAGAAGCAAATTTACTTGGTCTCTTAAAAAGCCGGACATTAGTTGTGTATATTATTTCTAATTATTTGCTACCCCACTGAAATCTTGACAACTATAAGACCTACAAGATTGATTGAATTTGAAAGAAATTAATATATTTATTCTGTATGATACACAAATTTTATACGTCCAAAATATATTGATATGAGTGCATGCATTTTTGTTGATTCATATTCATTCGTTCATAAGAACTATAAGTTCAATGGTATTTTGATCATAAATCACGGATTAATGATTATATAAGCCTTACAGTTTTGTACAGAACTGCAGTATAAATCTAAAGCAAAAAATTTTAATTTGAAGTTAATGATTTAATTTTTATTCATAATTTAATGTAGACTTAGTTTTACGTATTTAGTCACGAATTTAAATGATAAAAATAGAATATTATTCAGCACACATGTTATGAGAGCAATAACTTACATATATGCTTAATAATACGATTCGTGACAATTTAGAGTTTCTCATTTCAAAGTAAATTATTATCATAACTTTTTCTGAGCTTTATTCAGCTAAAAGTAGGTTAGTCGCACCCGATGGGCAGCAAATTGGTGAGTTATACCGCTGATATTTTTTAATCTACAGATGAGTTGCACCGCTGATGACTTTTAATCCACAGGTGAGTTGCAGCACGGATGAAAGCAAAATATGAAGCAAGAGAGATAGGTTAGGTTCAACTTAGGTTCAAAAAAGGCTTAGGCTAAGCCTTGATTAGATTAGTCCAAGATTAGGCTAGGTTCATGTGCACTAAAAACAAACGACCCTTTTCATTTAACAAAAATTCCATTTTCATGTGACCTGTTCGCTAGGTAGCACTAAATTTGCACAGTTGTATATAAATTAAGACTCCAGTGGAATTAGCCTGTTGATTTAATTTTTTGCCGGTGCAACTAGTCCTCTTCAACACTTGTACACATATGAAGACCGGTGCAATTCACCTGCCGATTTTAATGACACCTATTGCTCCAGATGCAACTAACCCTTGCCCGTTTAGTTCTATCTGACTAATGTCTAGACTTGGTGCGTCTGACAGGTTGTACAGTACTTATTCATTAACCTGGAGATTATTCATCCAATTGTCAATAAACGTTTATATTATAATCTTATTTATTCCTAATTTCCATCTTAAAGTCATATTTTTTAAATGGAAACTACTCGTATAGTGGACTATTACACAAAATAATTTGATTTGAATAATTCAAACTTTGTTCTTTATTATTGTATTATTTTATTTTGTTCTATTCAAAATGATAAAAGTCTTGTTTCTACCAGAAACTATTAAGGTCCTGTCCCACGAGGCGATTTTATTCGCTGCGACTACTCTCCTAATCGAGTCGCCGCGATTAGCTTGTCACACACGGAATTGTATGAGGTAGCAAATAGCGAGTGGTAAGTAATTATCAGCTGAACTAAAATAAATATCTCAATGAGAAATGCAATTCTGAGTAAAACAAAACTTGAAGTCCCATAATGCATCGTATTTTTTGTATACAAATAAAAATTCTACTTATATCATCAGATAACCATTTCAGGGCCTGCTCTTGCTTGCTATCCATGATAAACTGACAAAATTGGTCGATGACAAATTGACGAATGAATAAAAATCATCCCATTGAATGTATCAATGAAATAAGTTGCAATTGATAATATAATTGATACAGGAAAACAATTGTTTACCACCCTCGTAACTAGTAGCATACTAGCGAATGCCGATTGAGATGTCACACAAGCGACTACTTCTACAGTTTTTGGTTGCGACTAGGTCACGTGACTAACGAAGTTGCGCGTTCCTAGCGAGTAGAATTGAACATGTTCAATTCTGTTCATCGCGACTATTTGTAGCTACGACTTTGATTACTCGTAGCGAATACATTGTCAGACGGATCGAGTTTACTCGCTGGTACGTAGTCGCCTCGTGTGACATGGGCTTCAGAAATAGTTGAAATAAGTAATAATATAACTCAATGAGATATGTTAAATAAACTACGTAAATAATCTCTATTACTTTATATCATAGCCTACTCTATTGAAGTTCCTAATCAAAGAAATAAAATTTTATGCAGTAAATCAGAAAAGAATTATAAAAAAATCTGACTTGACGTGACTTACTTGTACATCATTGGTTATATATAATCAAACACAAAATCTCATCATTCCACGGCTAGTCGGTTGCTATGGAAACAGTAGATCATCATTCTTATGCTACAACCTTCCTAAATACTGATTTCTAGGATTCTACGGCTAACACTTAGTGCACTTTCGACTCAGTCGATCTCAATGAAAATAGGATATGAGCAGCTAGATAGTACTATCATCTTGAATACTGTATTCTAATATTCTACGTTCGATCGTTTTGGATTTATGCGGAAAATTAAAAAATGTTTCGAGTAAACTGCACTCTCGACTTAGCCGATCACAATCATGATGCAAGGTGTACTACTAGATGCTATAAAAATGCCCAATACGAAATCTCAAGTTTGTATTATGAAGTGCACTTCCGGCTTAGTCGATTGGGACGAAAATATGAGATGATCATTTGGGTGCTACAGCAATTTCAAATACTGAATTCCAGTATTATACAGTTAATCATTCTAGATTATTATACTATCAGGTAAAGTTCACTTCCAGTACTTACAGACGATTGCAACCATAATGCGAGGTGCACATCAAGATCCTTGATCCTATACCAGTCTTTTATATAAAATTTCAGTATTATACGTTTGACGAATTCTAAGATTTGCGAGTTACGCACATACACATACATATGTATATACGTACCGATATCAAGCCAAAAATAGTCAAAATGAATTCAGGGATGCTCAAAACGGATATATCCATCAAAATCTCGATATGTGAGTTTTGTCGGCTTCACAACATTCCCTTGTACTTTTCGACCATCAGATAGTCGTAAATTTCAGTGCCTCATTTTGTTTTTCATGCCTTCAAGAGGTGATAAGTATGTATATTTGGAGTTCAATAATGCTGAAATTAAAGCTGAACAGTGTGACCAACATAATGAAAATAAATTGCAAATTTGTATGCAAAAGCATGTTCTCATCCAATTTTGTCGCTTTTGTCATGCTTACGAAATGAAATTTAGGGAAAAATATTTTGATATGTAAAATGTCAAACAAAATTAAAAAATTGACAACAGATTATCATTGCATACCTTATCATTTCAATTAAACTGATTGTTTTATACGGCAAATTCTGAATGTCTGTTATACTCATGAACTGCACTTCCGGTTTGGCTGATTGATACAGAAATAATAGATAACTATTTTGGTGCTACAACAAGTGTAAACACTAAATTTCAATATGATCATTCTAGATTTATGAATAAAATTCAGAAAAAGTTTCAAGTAAAGTGCACTTCTGACTTGAGCGATTCATACGAAAATAACAGATAACCATTCTGATACAACATCAAGTTCAAAAACTGAATTTCAACATCCTACGGTTGATCATTCTGGATTTATTAGGGAAATTCAAAAATAGTTTCAAGTAAAGTGCACTTCCGGTACAGACGATTGGAACTATAATGCGAGATGCACAACTAGACTCTATACCAGTCTTAAATACAAGATTTCAACATTATACGTTCAACCAGTTTTGATATTTGCGAGTTACGCACGCACGTATGCATGAACGCACGCACGCACGAACATACGTACCGACATCAAGTCAAAAATAGTCAAAATGGATTCAGGGATGCTCAAAACGGATATTTCCATCAAAATCTCGATAGGTGAATTTTGTCAGTTTCACAATACTTTCTTGTACTTGGTACAAGTAAGTAAAAATAACTGATCCAATCAACACATTTTCATTAAAAAAATACGTCAATAATGTCGAAATATTTTTTATTTCTGCAATAGTTATGTGAATTATGAAATAATCATGGAAATTTGGAAAAGTCATTCTTCCACTTTAGCTCGAAAACAAAAAAATTGCTACCATTGAACAAATCTAAAAGAAAAAGATCGTAACATATTAGTCTCTTCTATCTCTTTTGGTTCCGGGTATCGCATACTGACAAACATACAATGATTGATAACGTTAGTTATATAATAGTGAAATATTAATTGGTGTTCATACATACTGATTTCATGACTGAAAAAATATTCGGTTAAATTTAGCATCGTATGTAGGGCTATTTATCGGCTTGGATGATCCAAAGTTGTTGCTATTGAAGGCTAGTACTTCGTACGTATGATCGAGGCATGAATTTGAAATTTGACTGAGAGCTCTTACGACTGCAATCTACTTGGCAGATGGAGTAATAGCCACTCTGACATATCCAGAAAAAAATTTATACATCAGGATTTATGATCAACTTTAAAGCAATTAGCAGGTGATATAGATTTATCAACATTTGCATTGTTAAAATGTCACTATTTAAAATATATACGTCTGTTCCATATGAAAATTTGTTCAAAATATGAGGTAATTCTTGACGATATTAGTTTGAAACAATTAAGTTATCTTCCCTAGGAAATAGCCAATTATAATATCCTTAGAACATCTATAATAACAAAATTATTTTAGGAGTTTTCGAAATCTCGTTGAAGGATAAATTACAATTATTAGATGTACAACCCGAGTCAAATAATAACTGTCAAATAATGTTGTTTACCGAGTAACTTATAATCTTCTCAATTAAATTAGCAACTATAATATTCTCAAGTCATTGATAACCAAACAATTTTCGAATGCACAGTATTTGGTAACAATAACGTGCGCATAGGAAACTGTCAAAAGCTACAAATATGTATCAATGATCGAAAGGATATTCCGAATTTCTACTTGAGTTGACAACTTGACAAGTATTCTTTTTGTAGCTAAAATATTACTTGTTGTCCATGCAATTGTCTCTTCATATCCAAAGTATTATATTATATGCACCGAAATTTGTGAAATTTCTATTTTTTATGCTTTTTTAGGGCTCCGCTGCCTTAAGAGGTATAAACCTGTATAGTGAGATTCGTGTGCCTGGCTGCCTTTCTCAGTCATATTTTGCTCGAACGATAGGAAAAGGAAATGACCACTAAAATGAAAATGGTTATTGTTATACTGACTGGTACTTGGAATGGATGTTATATCACGGGAATTCAGTCAAGAGTTTTAATTTTCCTTTCTATTCCACAGTTTTGGTCCTGTCTGGTTTCTGGACTATCTTCAAGTTTGCTGTTTGCTACAGATTCACATAGTGATGTAGCTGGACAATTGAATACAATGAAGTGAATTATACTTACAAAAGAATCTATGAGTTTAAAAACAAACAGCATATATTTCACATTATTTATTAAATTTTTCAGCTGCATCATAATCATGTAGATTTATAGCACTCCAAAGATGGTCCAGGTGGGACCGAAACTGTAAAGTAGAAATAAATATTAAGACTTTTGACTGAATTTCCATAAGTCATGGCCAGTTGCACCGCTCTAGCTTAAATAATAAGCTTCACTCAAACAAAAAATATGTTCAAGTCACATTCGACTTTTGAATTTTGATACGATATTGTTAAGTGACACCTAAAATTTAAGGGACAGTGGTGCAACCGGTCATCAATCATTTAAAATAACTGAGAAAATAGCTGATTGAAGTAAAAAACATGCGAAAAATTAGGTAAATGCATTAGAATATCGTATGAATGATTCTGAAGTATGATTAGTGAATAAATTATTATTGATGTAAAACAGAGACTCTAAAAAAAAAAAAAGCAGAATAGGATCAAAAATTGTTTGAAAAACTTATATAAACCAATATGTGTGAGGAAATGGCTGATGACTGCGACAGGAAATACGAGATAAAATATTCGAACACCTAAAAGGTGAGAAAAGGAGTTATACAGACCCGATTTTTTAATTCACATTATTTGAATGTTATTGGGTTGGTTTCGATTTCTGTGTAGAGTGTAGGTCGTTTTTCACAAGCCCTGAGATGAAAGTAAAGAAAATAGTTTGAGTTAATAACATTTTAAGCAAAGATATATCGATATGAAAACAAAACAGAACTCAATTGAGAATATTTTGTACCAACTGTGAATTTTTAACATTTTTCAGGAATTATTAAGCCTAGCATACTTGAAAGTCAGTCGGCAAAGACATATAAACCGTTATTATACTTTCAATATAAAAATTCTTGATAACATACATATTAATTTACTACATATTCTGTTTTGGGATTGCCATTGGGATCAATTGTAATATGTTTATCTTATCCTAATTCGAACTATTTAAAAAAACACTAGTAACTAATTTTTCACCAGATAGCTTTTTAATCGTACAGTATAACTTCGATAATCCAGATATATTTCATTCTAACGACTGTTGAATTAGCAAGATCTCTCGACTAGTGACTCGACAATTTTTTTCTTTTCTCTCTCTTGTCAAATAACTAACTGGAACTGAATCTTTTCAACAAGAACTTGTTTAGCTAAAAAATTTGCTCTCAGTCCTGCTTGCCTATGATAAATCCTGTTATATTGAAAATTATGAAGATTCTTGATTGACACACCTTTTTTTGTCGTAAGTTGAGTTTGTTATTCACACAACAGATCCAAAGATAATATTGAAACTTTTCATATTATGGGTCAAGCTCAGGCTTCATCAGTTTTTCTACATAATCATTAAAAAGAAAAATGCTTTAAAATAATAAGTGTTATCATAGAATAACGGTAGACATAAAATGTAATGTTGAATAGCGCAGTTTTCTCATGGCACATCACAATGAATTCGAAGTGTAGTCGACGCGGAGGCAGACGACTACGTCGAGAACGCGAGAGCGAGATGCTTATGCGAGGAGTCCTGTTAGGTGCAAACACACAGCTCGGTCCCGTTAGCATTGCCGTGTTGCACAACGGTGGGTCGCGGGCCGTGGCTCGCGGTCGGGGCCTAACTGTACCTGCACATGTGTGTTGTGCTCGCACATTGAACGCACTAACCTACTGTCTTCTAGCTTTATTATCATACGACGTGCACACAGTTTTCATCATTTTCAATTATCAACGGAATCATAAAACGTTGGAAATAACATAAAATGATTCTAGATTTCATCATAAGAAAAAACTATATTAAGCAGAAATCTTCTTCTTTTTTCGAAAACGGTCATGCGAGGATGGGTTTGAAAAGTCTTAAGCGACAGTATGAAGATGGCATTATTGGACTTGGAAAATTCAATACTACGACTTCAGATGAAGTATAACATATTCATAGACGAATTAAGTGGACAAAAAAGTCTCTGCTTTCTCCATCTCCTTCCTTTTACTCCATCATTTTTTGTCTAAAACTACGACCATGATTTTTTTTTTAAAGATACCTGTGTACATTCCTTGTATTTTGAACTCCCAGTTATTGTACGACAGACGTTCGTGTCAAAGTTTTCATGAATATAAAAAAATTAATCAATTATCTTGACATAAATCTCTATGGAGGAGATAGCCTCTTGTGAAGTAAAACTCTGCATGCATTAAGGTACATTCAAGTTTAACTGAGTTGATTCTTCATAAGGACTTTATCTTAATTCTTTATTTCAAATCTAAATAGTGGAAGAAATTCGCCTCTGTCAAGTCATAGAGCAATGTTTATCACAGACTAGCAGATGTTTACAAAGGTCCCGGAGGTAAGTCTTTAAGAGGATGTTTAAAGGATCAGTAGAAACTACGCGACAGGTCAGTTGGAAAATCACGAGAATTTGGCGGAAAAGAAAGCATGAGTGTTACGAGGTATTTCATATTTTTTTTATAGAGTTCAATATATTTAAATCAAATAAAATAATATCGAGAATATGATAGAAAGGGTGCCAAATTGTTACATGTTCATGCACCCAGATGTAAACGTCTAGATAAGAACAGTGACATAATTAATTGTTTAAGATATAGATTTATTTCTGGATTACATAAAAAGAAATAACAATGGTATATAGGTTTTAGCTATGAATAATCTATTTATGAATCATCTCTATTAGTTTTGGTTCCAATTGAGCCCTTAGATGAGTTAATATCTGATGATGATCGAAAGATCGTATTGTACCAATATTGTAATAAGTATGAGGATTGATGTAGTGTTGTAAATGGTTTACTGCATGAAGCTGCGTCTTGAATCAATTCAATAGAACGTCGAATCTTGTATATTTCATGAAACAACGTTAAGAACAATAGAATAATTGTTTTAATTAATGTACTTAATTTTTGTCCATTTTATATAATTCTACGCATTAAAATGTTTGTATTTATCCCCTATCTCTACGACGAAATCATTTGTTCGGTCTATTGAGTTTCGTTGCAGAAAATTGACACTAAATTTACATTTAAAAACTATACATCTGCGCAGATTAAAGTCGTGTTAGATGCTGTGCAGAAAAAATCTGATCCGATCTGATCTATTACTTACCACAATGAAAAGAAGGATGTCTGAGATCGATATTCGATTATCAAATTTTTCACAAAAATATTAACATTTATGGCAAAATGATAAGTGCACTACAACAGATATTCCGAAATGGCTGAACTTTTTTAAAGAAATCTTTACATGTAAAATCGGTGTAGTAGAATTACAGAGACTAGTATATGCCATGCTAATGTTGAAGCTCAAAACTTTATCAATGCACCCCTGTAAAGTGATCAGAAAAGTATGAGCACAACTATCTGTGCTCATATATTTCAATAAGCCCATCAATGTTGTTAAAGGATCCTCAAGTTATGAGTGAATTTACCTTCATACAATACAGAAATATAAACTTGAAACAATAATTTCTCGAAATGGCCACCATTATCTCAAATACAAACTTCAGATCTTCAAATACATGAGTGGTTACCTTCAACATATTTCTTCAACCGCATTCGAAATGCGTATTATTAAATCCTTTTTTTGGATTACCTAATGATGCGTAGATTATATTAGAAATTATTGTGGTCATCTCAAAGTAATTCATGAAGCCAAGTATTTGGTCATAGCGCTTGTTTAGCACTCGTATTCCATACTAAATTTTTTGTTCGACCCTCAACATATTATGATAATTATTAAGCATTCAGTAGGGAGTCCATAGTGCAAGTTAACATTTAGAATTAACAAATATCTTGACATTTTAACGACTGGATCAGTGAGAGATGCTACTAACATGAATTGACAGTTGCTTATTTAAATGGTGGTAGAACTGAAACACGAAAAAACGCTTATTTCACACACAGGCGTTGCACAGTTATTTATGTACCTAGTGCGCGAAATTATACTTTGGTGCTTGAGAATGGAATTTTTTTGTCGAAGCGGGAGCCGAGACACAAATCATTCGAAAGCTTCAAAGAAATTTCGTGCATGCGTTGCATACAACATTTTCTCTACAGACATCAAAAAATTATAAAAAAATATTAAAATCATATTAAAATACAAAAATCAGTAGAGCTCGTTTTTTTGTCAACGTGCACAAAGTATTTCGTGCACATCGTCAAGATAAAATCAGTGCACGAAATACTTCGTGCCCGTTGTCATGATAAACAACATCAATATGACATTTCGCATACTAATATTGATATACAAATGTCATCATTTTTTGACGTTTGTAGAATTTTTTTTTTTTATTACTAATGCGGGATAAGTACTATTTTGCGCACGTTTTTCCGGGCGGTAAATGGCTCTTTGCCATTTACCGCCCAGAAAAACAAGTGCGAAATAATACTAATCCTGCATTCGTAACAAAAAATAGTATCTGCAACTCGTGCAACTTGAATGAACTTCACTCTCGTGGGCAATCGACAACTTATCGCTCTTGTTGCACAATATACTATTAAATATTTGATTCGATAGAATGATATATTTTTACTCTAAGTGCAGTTGCCAGCTGTCAAATACAGGTGCTAATGGATATTAGTGGAGGGTTCACCACAGGGAAGTATTTTATGAGCTGAAAATTGGTTACAATATTTTACCCAGGATCGAATTCAGAATAGAAGTGAAGTACTATACGTCCTCGACTGTCTCGCCCAATAATTGTTATTAATTGATTTCTTGATCATTTTCAAACCTGATTGGATTTAGTTTATTGATCATTCTTAAGGAACATTTTCTTAAATACAGACCATTAAAATATTTACTCCCCATTGTACCGGTAATCTACCTCTGAAATTATAACTGTCTCATTTGTATCAAGAAATAAAGAATGTCTTACTTAAAATTAAAACATTGTTCCAGAATAAAAGTTATACCAACAACAAGTTTTAGAGAAATGTTTGATTTTCTCCATAGTTAACAGTCAATACAAAAGTATATAAATTTTGTCAGTAGACGGTTCAGCAGAATGAACTTAAATGCAGTCTTGGTACTATGAATTTTATATTTATGTTATTCATTGCACTTGAGAAGAGAACACATTAGGCTCAACTGATTTGGATAGTTTCTCTTTTTTATTCAAGGAAAGGTGCAGGTATTTCGACATGTAGTTTACTAACACCCGGGTACATTATATATTACATCTTTACAATTTATTAACAATGTTTGTATCTGTAAAATGTTTGAGTATACTATTTTGCCGCGATATATTCACCAGAGCGGTTCTTAAGTTATTGGGTAGTTTGAAATGTATTCTGTTGAGCTATTTCCAGACGTGGCTCAATATTGATTTCATTACGAAAAAACCTCTCAAACTAAAAAAATAAATTCCTCAACAGAACATAAAAACGATCATTTAGTCCAATAAATATCTGATACTGTATAATAATATAAATAATAAAATTTGTCACGTAAACAAAATAACAGAGGCACTAGCCAAGGGTATATTTTGGCTTAAAACAAATCACCGCGCAGCATAGGGAAACCTTCTTCTATGTTATCTTGTCTAAGCACTCTAAGCTCTCTTATTTGGATGCCTGATGATGTCAGACAGGTTAAAACGACTTATCACTTCAATCAAGTCAATTACGAAACAATCATGAGGAATATATTTATATGCAGAGTATTTCAAAACTTCAAGATAAAAGTTACATAGCACATTATTACATTATGTATAAAAGACAGATGACAAATTGAAAAGCATTTTTCAGACATTGTACTTCATATGAATTAAACAATTAATGAATAGCTAACTATTTTCAGAACAATTTTATTCTTGTACTATTGAAAACTGCTAGGGTTGCTCAGTCTTTGGTTTATCTTGAGTGTGGCTCAGTAACCTTACTAACAATTATTGTTCCAACAATCATTACCAAGGTAATTAAGCTATACTTAGTATAAACTAAAGACTGTGCAACCGTATCGAATGAAATAGTGGCACTGCAAATATTTAATTCATATAAAGTTCAAGAATTTTCAAAACAATTTTTTTGATTCGTTATCTGCAGTTGTAGAACAGCCTGTGTAAGAAACTCGATATTTAATATTTGTCTGCAAAATTTGAAAAAAATATTAGTTCGCTGAGGGCGCTACGCTTATTACGCTTGGTAGTGGGGAGATATTGTAACAACAGCGGTATTTAAGAAAATGTCAATAAATTGAATAACTGTCAACTATATATATGCAGAAAATTTTAATTGGTAACTTTATAAATCAGATAGGCTCCAAGCAATTTTCAAAGCGTTAAGAATTTTTTGTGATGGGTTTATCATATGAATTCTTTATTGATAGGTGCAAACGGGCATTGTGGATATAAACTTTGACACTTGAGTCCAATTTCAGTTACTAAATTGTTAGAACAAAAATAAACAATTAGTTCACATACATTTGGATACGAGCAAAAATGTTTATTGTTAATATTCTCGCCTGTTTCAAAAGAATGTAACAGTTATTTGCAGCAGATTTATAATTATTTTTAATTACTAGTACATTAAAAATTACAATATAACTGAAAAAGGATCAGAATAGTATTGAATAAAAAACATGTTATTGCCTGAAAACAGACAATAATCTTTACCGTTTCTGTATATGTGTTAACTGCAGAGTTCATGTTTTAAATTTCTTTATAATTTAAAAATAGATAGGAAGTTATATCTGCTTATGTATTATTTAGCATCAAATCTCATTTCCTTGAAAAAAAAATAATAAACTGTCAACTGATGATAATATCAGGCAAAATAATCTTTTATAACAATTTCCGAATATTATTGATCTGCGTGCTGTCTCTCTCAACACATCCCAATATTATTTTTATCTATAAATTGTTGTTAGCTGATAAATTTCTAACACATATTTTTTCCTCATTGAGAATTAAAAGATGAAAATCGGTAGTATCTAAGAACTATGGAATGAAAGTATCTAGAAAAAATATTTTTTCGGATCCTCATATCATTCGTTTTCAAATAAATTCACATAATGATATTTTTTCGAATTTGAGTGTTGAAATATATGCGGGCTAGCTATCTCCATAATTAACTATGACAAATAGCTCGATATCTTTATCAATTCCACTTTGAAACAGCACACAGGTAATTGTTTTCTCAATGAAATTAATACCGAACAAAATGTCTTGAAAGTTTTCAGAAGTATTTGATCAAGTTAAAATTTTAATTTGAGCACTAATACCTGATCAGTTGAATAGATAATTCTCTTTTTTTTTTCAAAGCATCATTTATTCAGAGAATGATATAACTTTTATTTTGAACTAAACTATAAAAATCTTCTCATTAAGTACGAAAAAAAATTTCCGATGAATCTTCTATCATGCTGGCTGACACTTAGGACCAGTATTTAAATTCTCGGTTTAATTCAAGCATAGTTTAATTACCTTAGTAATAATTGTTCTAACAATCATGGAAAATAAACTACGTTTGGGGTAAACCGGGGACTGCATTAAGGGTGTTTTGAAAATTTCCAATAATTTTTTGGCACAATTATTCATCTATTTCGTTCATTACTCTTCTAATAAGAGACTTCTTACGACCAGAATTGGATGGTATTTATTTTCAAAACATCTGGTTCCAACAGGATGAAGCGCAACATGCTGCAGGAGGAAAATCGAGTCGTTGCAAGAGAGATTTTCAGGTCACAAAATTTCTCGCATTGATGATCAAAATTGGCCATCAAGATCATATGATTCAACATCTTGTGACCTCCGTCGAAATCTATAAAAGAACTGCAGGATAAAATTAGGAGAGAAATAAATGAGGTTGATGAGCCAAAAGTTATTGAAAATTTTGTTTTTAAAAATATAGGATCTGATAGGCGTAAAGAAAAATATTCGTTGGACCTTATTTTTCATATTTAATCAGAAAATCTCTAAAATAAAAATTTGGCAAATTTGCATATTAGCGGCCTATCATCAGATTTTGATGGATTTTTGCAGTGAAGTAATTTTTGACTCATATTACTGAAAAAAAATTTTTTTGCGGAACACCTCACTTGACCTTGAATTCTCCAAGTAAAATCGCTAGTATTAAAGGTGTTAATATGATATAAAATAGTGTTCAGCCCAACAGATTCAATGCGCAATTCGCAACTATTCACAGGTGTTTTTAAGAAGTACGAGTAACGAGCGGATCTTTCTGCATTTTTGCAGCCTATTATCAATGCAAAATTTCAGCGGATGATAGGCCACTAATATGCATATTCACCAAAAAATTCTTTTCTTCAAATAAATAGTATCTAATGACAAAGAATGTCACTTGATTGGTACATCATTTGCAATAAAATTTAGTAATTTAAAAAAATCATGAATTAAATATTAGTGCAATATTTTTGTTATCTTTTTTTTTGGTAGAAATCATTATCACATTGAAAAAGTATGATGAATAATGCACAGCTCATATTGACCATAACAAAAATTTCCAAATTCTCTAAATTCATAATAGATAAGACTCTGAAATTCAATCAATTTTAAAATAAATATAAGTAGGTATTCGTATTTATCAATAATTTGAACGTCTTAGCAACGAATTCTCCTTTTTGCAAAATATAGAATTAATAATTCACCTATCCGTAAAGAACATAACTGTATAACCGAAACGACAGAACTATAATTAATTTTTTACTATGTATATTTTATGAATTCTCTTCTGTTAGATTTATCTTTTATTTTATTCACATAGCAAAAAACATGGAGACATTGACCCCAATTTTAACCTCTAGGAAAAGAGTAATTTATAAAAATTGGTAAAGCTGTCTTTGTTTATCTAATTTTTTCCCAAGTTGGACTATTTTTATTCATTCGAGTTTTTCCCATCGAGAGTAAAGAATTTGATTCAATAACTTTATCTAAATATTATCTCTTTATGAGAACAAACTATAAGAGCCAAACAATTAATAGATGAGCATTGAATCTACCAAATAATTATAATACTCTCCAATCAGTTTCTTTGAATCCAAGAACTTCTTAAACATACAGTTCGTGGCTTACATTATATTTTCTTGTGCTTTTATTGTATTACATATCCACAAAAATAGGTAATATAAAATGTTATTGTGCAAAACAATACCTAATTTCAATGCTCACAATTATTTCATATGAAATTCTACTGAAGAAAATTAGAATTTAATGTTCAAACTTCTTAAAACAGTATACGCTTAAATATCACCCTTGATTTATGTTGCATGTTAATCATCTACTAAATGCTTAAGTATATTTATTACAATAAGAAGAAAAAAATGTAAGAAAGGAGTTTGCGGAACATTATGACGAAATAAATAAAGTGAATAAGAATAAATGAATGGTATCACGAGAGGGTTGGTTGACCAGTGTCAGCGTCGCGTCGCGTGGCTGGCGTCGTGAGTCAGGTCGGCGACCGAAACACGTGTTACTTGTAAATAGTACGTCCACCCTATGCATTTAAAAATTTCTACCCAGCAAGCGCTCTTGGCTCCTATTTGATGAAACATAATACTGGTACAAAAGAATTTATATCAAGTTCCTCCTCCAATACGAAATTTAAGATCCAACTCGGAGGATCATAGCTTACGGTACTTATCCAAAAAAACCATTAAACATACCTGCCATTAACCCGTTAGCCGGCTCGACACGATTACTGACGGAAACATACGGAACGATACGATTCACTTGGCCTGTGATTATTTACCGTTACTATAACAACCGGTGCTGCGGCGCGCATCATGTTCATGATGGATTTTCGGGAATTCATGGGCCAACTTGCAGCGACCAGTGACCGCCGCGACCCCGGACACTGACTTACACAACATTGTGCTTAACTCGCATTACTTTATATTCAATTACAAGTATTTGTCATACAATTCTTAGACCATAAGTTTCAAAAAGTAACCACTATGAAGTTTAAAAGTTACCTGTATTCAACTAGGAGTCAAGACAGATTCCTATAAGATTCTAATACGTTTAAAAACATACCTCTTATCGTGCTGGGCATTGTAATGTTAGCATTTCCTTTTTAATATAAAATTGTTTTCCACTGTCAATAATTGACACAGGCACTGTATAGTCAAATTGTCAAATGAGCACTTACATGACACAAACTGACACAAAGAAAACAAAACAATCACTTTTGAAATCAGGTACATGGAGCACTGCTGAAGATGAGTGTATAGTGGTAGATTTTCGTTTCTTGTGCTTGCGGTGTTTCATCCCTGAAGCACGAGCGCAAGGCGCCGCCGTGGAGTACAAGAGCGTGGCGGTGTCGAACTGCCGCGCGCTCTGCGTGGCCAGGTGAGCGAGCGGACCCCGCCGCCACAGCCGCCGAGCCGCCCCCAGCTGAACCCGCTGCCAGCGGTCACTGACACAGTGCCGCGTGGCTAACGGGACTGGGCCGCCTCACTCTAACCTAGCGGTTCATCCAGCTACACATAGCTGTACTGTGCGTAACGTCACACAACACAACAAATAACAGCATTTCACCAACACATACACATTACACTAATACACTCACAACCATCCCTCTATCATGCCATTTTATAAACTTTTTCATAGGTGAACTTTTGTTTTATCTCAACCCTTATCACTTTACTAGATTATTTCACGTAAAATCTCTTCCAAAATCAGGATAAATGTCTAGAAAAAAGATTGCACTTGACGACCTATTTTTATTTTTTCAATATTTTGAATGATATGGAGGGTGAGGTAACAGATAATTTCACATATATACATAAATCATGTCATTTAACATTCAACCAATAATCATCCTTTGCCAGATAATCCTGTTCATATCAAATTCGTTCATTTTTCCCAATCTAAAACTTCCTCTTATGCAAACAAGAGGCAAACTTTACAGCCAGTCTCATTTCGCTTATATTTCTGCAGCCCTGTATTCACCATCATACATTAATTAACGTACAATATTTCGTCTCTTGAAACAGACACATTCCGTGCAAACGTCCCTAACGCAACTAAAATCTTACAACAAGCTAAAACTTTACTTTCAGTCTTCTTGTCAATTCTCCCATCACCCGACAAAGCAATACTCAGATATACAAACTTGTTTTAGTTTCACATCATTCATCATATCATAACATTGCAATCTGTCACTGTTCCACCGTTCTCAAACAACAAAATTTTTATTTATCAACATTTAGAAAAATTTGCTGTGGCCACACAGTACTTCCTCAACCATAAATTTCATGAACAGTTTCATCGCTATTACAGAGATTATGGCCCGAGATATCCACCTCCTAAAAAATTCATTTGGTGATAAATAACTATAGCAATAATTGTCTGCACAATTTTCACCATAGTTATTATTCACCAAATAAATTTATAAGGAGGTGGATATCTCGGGCCTTAGAGTATAATATCAATTGATTGCATATTTCAAAGTGACAGATTTTATTCCTTACATAAGAAATTTTTTTTTGAAAATAAAGAGTCCTTTTCTAGATTTTCGGGGTAATCAATTCATTGGAACATATAATATCGACATCTGATCGCTGGAAGTGTAATTTAAATATGGTAACGGGGATTCCATTGATTATTTATTTTTGATATTTACTAAGCTTATCTACCCGAGAGCTTTAAATTGATACAAAACTAGACATCATTTAAATAATTTGTAAAAGAAACAATTGACAATCGTTTAAATATACTCTTTGACACTTCTAGATATTACAATTATCCCCGCAAGAGCTTTAATTTGATACCAGTTCTCATTATTTCTTTGCTTCAGAAAAATAAAGCAATTGAACCGCTGATAAATTTGAAAAATGTTTGAATGTCTGCCAAATAATTCGAGGATCAATTTTAGTCATATCATATTTCATGATAAATACTACCGTTTATAAAATAAACGCAAAAAGCTAAAAAGTTCCATCAATAAAGTTTTGGTACCATTTGTTGAGAAAAGTTCTTCTACAAACTTAAACCTAGCTTTTTGATGAAAAACTTGAATATAAAATTTCAGCCGAAAATTCGTACGCGTTTTAAAGTTTTATTGCTTCCACTTAGACAGACTTTTTTTTAAAATTATGTCTCTTGGGTTCAGTAGGGACTAAAACGTGAAGATCAATCAAAATTCCGAACTGTCAAAAAATCACGATTACAATACTTTCCCTACTATATTAGTCGGGGAAATAATAAAGTTCATACCCTGTCCAACTTCATGTGTTCTATCCACCATTATTTATAATTGCTCTTCACTTTCACCTAAAATATCAACATCATCAGCATACACAAATGCAGATACTACACTTTCATCGATACGCACACAATTTAAGTAATCGAGAATCTTTTGCCATAACACATGTAAATTAAACAACCACGAAAACATACCGCAACCCTTATTATACCAACATCAATACTAACTAATAACTGATCACTCGATCAGCAGCAGCAACACTTTTTTCATATAACACTTGAATCGTATCTAATGAATTACAATTAATATCGTGCTCAGAAATCTCGCTCCATTTACTATCTCAAAAAAATCTGACGTGAACATCACGTGACTTACTTGTACATCATTGGATATACATATATTACGATGTGATTTTGTGTTTGATCATATATATCATTGGATATATATAATCAAACACAAAATCTCATCGTTCCGCAGTTAATCGTTTTGGATTTACCCATCAAAAGATTCTAAGAATCTGTCAAGTAAAATGCGCTTTCAGCCAAGTCGGTTGCTATGGAAACAGTAGGCCATTATTCTTATACTACAACATTCTTAAATAAATACTGATCTCCAAAATTCTACGACCACCAACAAATCTGAATTTATGCGCAAAATTAAAAAATAGATTCCTACTGAAGTGCACTTCCGGTTCAGTCTATTGTTATGAAAATAGAAGGCAATCATCCAGATGCTACAGCAGACTGAAATACCAAATTTCAATATTCTACACCTGATCGTTTCAAATTTATGCTAAAAATTCCAAAAGACTGTCAAGTACAGTGCACTTCCAGCTTGGTGGATCTTTACAAAAATAGGATATGAGCATCTAGACGGTATAATCGTCCTAAATACTGAATTCTAACAATCTACATTGGATTTATGATGAAAATTCAAAAAATGTTTCGAATAAAGTGCTCTTTCAGCTTAGTCGATAGTAATCATAATACAAGATGTATAATTAGATATTATAAAAGTACCCAATACAAAATTCAAATATTCTACGACTGATTGTTTAGAATTCATGCGGAAAATTCAAAAAGTCTGTCATATAAAGCGCACTTCCGGCTCAGCCGATTGTTACAAAAATAGAAGATGACCATTTAGATGCTACAGCAATTTCAAATGCTAAATGCCAGTATCCTACGGCTCATCATTCTGGATTTATGCGGAAAATTAAAAAAGTCTCAAGTAAAGTGCACTTCGGGGTAAGCCGATCGCAATCATAATGCAAGATGTACAATAAGATTTTATAGAAGTTCTTTATACGAAATTTCAATATGTTATGGCGGATCATTCTAGATTTATGGGAAAAATTTAAAAAAAATTCCAAGTAAAGTGGCCGATTCATTCACAAAAATAGCAGATGACCATTCTGATACAACATCAAGTTGAAATACTGAATTTCAGCATACTGCGGTTTATCATTCTGGATTTATTAGAAAAACTCAAAAGAAGTTTCGAGTAAAGTGCACTTCCGGTACAGACGATTGGAATCATAATGCGAGGTGCACAACTAGATACCTGTCTTAAATTCAAAATTTTAACATTATACATTCAACCAGTTTTGATATTTGCGAGTTACGCACGCACGCACGCACGAACGAACATACGTACCGACATCAAGCCAAAAATAGTCAAAATGGATTCAGGGATGCTCAAAACGGATATTTCCATCAAAATCTCGATAGATGAGTTTGTCGGTTTCACAATACTTACTTTTTACTTTGTACAAGTAAGTAAAAACTAACAATTTTTGACAAAAAAAAATTATTTCGTTAGAAATATTATTTCAATTGGAATTTTTTCCAAAGTTCGTAAATAAATGTGTAACATTCACGTCATGAGAACTAACACAAAGTGTGGAAACAACACCATTTTAATTTTCGTGCATACTATAATAGTAATTTATGCAACAAGAGTGTAAAATTGAGCATTATGTCATGAGGCCAAGTATTTATGTTTATATAAAGTTATTGGCCGAAAGTCATAATGCTTGTTTACACTCGTATTGCATACAAATTTTTTTCTACGGAACTCAGCTTCCATATTTTGACAATAATTAAACACACAGACACTCAGACACAGCAAGATAACATTCAGATTTGAAAAATATCCAAACAAATGGATCAGCGAGAGGTGCGACAAACATGAATTCACAAAAATTCAATTTCTACGCGTTCAAATAGTGGTAAAATGGAGACACTAAAAAGCTTTACCTAACTAATCATAAAGTATCTACTTTATGCACGGCCGTAGAAAATAGTTATAACAGTTTTCCGACTGAGAATAGTTGGAAGACCGAGCCTTGGCGAGACTTCATTTTCAAATATTATGCAAAATCGGTACTGTACTTATTAACCGTGATGCTCACAAAAATTTTTGCAGGATTAGCAGATCTACTCAAAATATAAATCCAAAATTTTTTTCTCGAATTATGTTACTACTGGTGATTGTTTATTCGCTGTCAGCTGTCAAGTTTGATATTTCATTTTGAATATTCAATTACAAATAAAGATAAATAGATGAATATTTTTTGTGATTTTTTTGTTCGCTGTCAGCTGTCATGTTTGACATTATATTGTTAATTTTTAACTCACCGGCTTTGGCCATGGGCAGTAAGTCAGCATAACCATAGTAACCACAGCTTGCATGGTAAAATGGACATGCCATCTCGACTATAGAGCCGGTAAACACATGGAAACGCCCAATCGTGAAAAATGTTCTTGTGAATTTGAATTGAAATATCAAGTTTAAAATGTCCAAAAGTGATTTTAGTGCTATACATTAGTTTCAAAATATCCCACAGATATTTAAATACTGACAATTAGAGCTGATCGACTCTTCCTTTGAAATTGTGCAATAAAAGGGATCAATAAAAATTTTATTGCACTATTTTGCATTAAAGCCTCATTTTTACATTGAAAATGATGGAAAAAAACTGTCACTTTCCGTATGATGGTAGATAAAGGATATTTAGAGAACGCTGTCGTAACAGCAGTAGTGGGTAGACTAAATTATATATCAAACTTAAAAATATGATCAATGTACAAACTCTTGACTTTATAAGCCCGCCAATCAGCAATACAAGAAACCACTGATAGAAGAATAAATAGTAGAGAAAAATAATCTAACGTATTAATTGCTTGTACAAGAAGAGCTCTTACGAATGCAAGAATTTCTTAGCCTTATCTATCGGTATCTGCAAGAGCCATAGTAGCTTAGTTCTGAGTTAAAATATTTATGAGATATTTAACTTCAAAAAAAATATATACAGAAATTTTTTCGAGGCGTATTTTCTTTTTCGGAAAAGACTTGAAAAACTTATGTCTACAACTATAAAACACATTCGTGAAACGTGACTTCGCCATTACTTTTTCATTTGAGTTTAAAATATGATTATATTAAATGTTAAAAATTTCATTCTTAGGGCCGTTTGACACGATTCATTAAATGCTGCATTTCTCTCTGTATTTTGATGCACAAAATTTCGGATATGACACGGTGCATTTTTCTTTACATCAAAATACAGCATTAAAATACAAAGCAAAATGCAGCGCTAAATGCAATGTGTCAAACGACCCTTAGAGAATGCAATGTTCTCCTTTCACATCTTTATTTCTGCTATGTAGAAAAGCACAACAAACAAAATTTCATCAATAATATAAAACTTATGCAGAAAATCAAAGAACCAGTGTGGTACCTGAGGGCCTTTCGGTAAGCCGAACGATGAAATTATACCAAATTTCAACCTAATTGGTCAAATGCTGCAGATGATATCGTGAAAGATTACACACTGTCATACAGAAACAGACCGATTTCGCTCTAGAAATCGTCTTAGTTGGGTACCTCAAAACGGGTACATTATCGATAAGCACCGTGCAGAAAGACCTGTTTCTGTATCTGCGCCTGAGTATATTTATGCTGCACATGAAATGATTTTGAAAGATAGACGAGTTGGGATGAAATCTATATACCAGAGACTCGACATATTTCATTAGAAGGTGTTCTTCACATTGTCTATCATGATGTAGGCATGGAAAAATTATAAACTTTCTAGAAATGGATTCCTAAAAGGCTCTTTGCGAATAGATTGCAGCACCGCAAGTGGTTAATTTTGACAATACTAGCAGGTAAACCACGCCTATGCAATTCCCTATCTCAACTGTGTTGCAAAAGTGAAGCCAAAAATGTAATATTGTTAGAGAGGGACAGTAACTGAGAGATAGGTTGAGGCGTTGAGGCGGGCCCATGTTTGCATGGAGTTAAATGGCTAGGTTCGGTTTATTTAGTATTTTCATGTGAAAATATATTGTAAAATGGTAAGAAAATGTTTTGTGACAAATTGTGATACTGGGTACAGAACATGTCAAGAGAAATTTTCTCTTTTTTCTGCACCCAAAGATGATATTTTATTAAATAAGTGGCGAGGATATCATGAATGAAAAATTCAACTTCAAGAAAACTTCTTATCAATAAAGAATATAAATATTTCTATTTATATTTCGAAATCAATAGGGATGTAATAATTGTTTACAAATCCACCGTACAGTATAGTATGGAATTGTTCAATCATGTGACAAATATATTATTACAAATACCGTTCAAATATTTCCGACTAAAAGAAAATGCATGTCCGAGTATTTTTCCAAATTGCCTAAAATATTTAAGCGTCTCTAAAAAAAGCAAGAAAATCTCTTATAAAACAGGACGGATCTTTGAAAAAGCCCAAGCTGTGCAAACAAGAGAAAGATATTAAAATGTAGATAGAATTCATCTTCCATTTATTATTTTTAAGTTTTAATAGAAGTCACCTAAATCCTAGAAATTAATTTAAATCCAAAGCAAAGCTTGGATTCAGAGGACTTATAAGAATTTTTTCGATTTGAAAATCATATCCATCGAAGAAAAACAAATTTTCATCAATGAGATGTTGAAGACAAAATACTTTGTTTTCAGAAAGGAATACAAAAATGAACGGAATTTTCCCATGAATATCACGGATGTACGCAATCTAGGAGATTTTTGCTAAGCTTTTTGTTAATATTCTCTTCTGATATATAAGAAATTGTTTGTGTGTATTCTCTCAATTTTATTACGCTCATTGTAATATAAAATATTCATAAAATTGTGTATGTATCTGTTATTCATAATTAGAAAACTCTTATCCAAAGAAACGTTTATAAAACATGTTTCATAATAATGCACTTTTTCATTGCAGATTTTAATAAATAGAAATGTTAATTCTCTTTTACTTTTGCCTTTTATTCAATAAATAATAAAGTATTCAACGTAATGAAAATATTGAATTTATCTGGCAATTGTTTTTTATTGAAAAAAATTCAATTATAATCTCATTTCTGTATATGAAGCATGCAAAGCAGGGCCCGCTCTCGCTATCTCTCTCACGACTGCCGCATTACATTTTAGGCTTCATGTTTTCCAACTGAGTGTCCGCTCCTCTATTATTCTCCTTCGTGAGGTAAACAAATCGTTATCATTGCGCATGATTTCAGAATATATGTGTCAAATTAAAAAAATAAAGCAATTTATAAAGGAATTTAACATGGAAATTGAAATACCGCATGCTGGTTATACAAACTGTTGCGTTCCAAACTGTAAAACAGTTACGGAAACACAAAAAAAATATTTAAACATTTCTACAAGTTCCCATCCAGAGAACTTATGATAGGAATGAGAAAAAAATGGATTTAGGCTATTAAACGAGTGAAGAAAGAGAAAAGATGTCATTAATAATTATAGATATGTATTGAATGGAGAAATTACTTGATGAAAATAGAAAATTTATGTAAGAAGTTAGGTTAAGCGATTGCAAGCTATAGCAATTTTGTATGTATTATTTTTATGTATCTGATAATTTTTCAAAAATGGATGTAAAATATCTCGCGTTTCATCAACCTAAGGCAATGTGAAAAAATGTACTTTCATATGACATGTTTTGATTCGTTTGACAGACATATAGCAACCTATAGTTAATTATTTTAAAATAACATATCTTATTTCGATAAAAACTTTATACAGACAAGAATTAATCGACATTTGCTCTACAGTCTACAACATGCGCGGAAATCAAACTCTTATCTAAAAACAGTTTTTCCTCTATATTAAACACGTGGCTACTTTCTTGCACTAATTTTCTTTTTCTAATATTGTACTATATGGTTATATGGATTGGAGTCCTGTTCTTATTATAATTCCATTGATCATCATTCATTTTTATTTTTAAACTTATTTCAAGCTTCAATATAAACTTTTAGCTTTTATTTACTTATTCCACGTAATGACAATTCAAAATCAACAACCCCGAGCGCTCTCTAATCTTTATGCAAAGAGCCTAATGTCTAAGCTTCGTTTATACCGGAATTGACAAAATGTTGTCAACATATTGCCAACAAATGTTAACGACTTTACAAAAATCATGCAGGAATTGTTGTCGACTTTTATTGCCAATAGTGTTGTCAATCTCTTTTCTGTGTTGGCAACATCATCCACCAGGAGTCGGTAAAGATCAAAGGATGTTGTCAACATTGTGTTGAGGGGACTCTAGAGAATAGCAATAATGTCGGCAACAGCCTCGCGTGGTCTCACAAGTATTGCAACCTGTAATTTGTATCACGTTTAGTAATAAGTCCAATATCTTAAATTAAATGTTCAAAATCACTGCTTGACATTCTCAAAAAGTGTTTTACGCTGCCGTCACTCCTAAGCTCTCCTGATTAAGGATCAGTATCATATTCATTCAAGTTATCTAACAAATCATTGCCACTGTACACTAATATGGCCCTAAGAGAATGGTCTGACCCAATATCTCTTAGATCGTCTCTTCTATAATAATAATAACTGTAGCCGCTGCTTCCAGCGTAAGCTCCTCCAGTGTTGACATAGAATAAACTACTGACAATTGCACCAAAAGTGAGAAAATATCGCCAGCAAATTTTAGGCAACAAATGCAAACTCTCGAATGTCGCCAACAAATTTGTTGGCATTCGACGTCTCTCCTCTGCTTAATTTCATCGCCTATAAATATTTCTATAATGCTGGGGCCACATTTACGTCTAATGTCATTAATTGAGGCGTTATTCAATAATCAACACATTGTCATTGACAATATGTCAATTGTCAAATAACGCCTTACTTAACGGCATTAGACATAAGTGTTGCCCCTGCATAATAAATATCTCAATAAGTGGTTCAGAAAATTCATAACTCATTTTTTGTCTTAATGTTATTCAAACTCTTTTATCTAAATATTTATTATTTGAAAGACAATGCACACACCAATACGATGAATCCAAATTTCTGTAATTTTTACTCTATATTCCTATAATGACATAGAAAACTACTAGAGAAGGATTGTTTGAAATTCCATTTCTAAGGAAGTAAATACGTTTGTGTGGAAAATCATATTCTCTGCGACTATTATTATATTTTCATGATAATTCCACTCCAATATAAAGTAAGCCATATATAAAAAACAATTTTGTCGTTTTGACAGCGGATAAAAAGGAAGATAACTTTTTGCAAGTGATAGAACGTTATTTACCTTTCTCCTAGCAACCAAATCAAAACACTCACTATATTTATGTCATTTGCACAATTTGTCCATGCTTAAACTGCAAAATAAACAGAATTTGGAATATTCTCGAAGAAAATATGAAAGGAAATATTAAGTAAAGTGTGTCTATAAATATAAAAACAATTAATCATATATCTGGAGACAATTCATCGTATTTTGTGAAAACCAGAATTATGAAGTAGAAAGAGGTACAACGGTATGTCAAATTTCAAATATTTTGCTAGATTGGACCTAAAGTATGCGAAGAATTGATGGAGAAAATTATAAAGAATACGTAGTGGAAATGGAATATGTCAAATGAATGATGTATGATGATTATTGTACTCTCAATAATTGTACATTTAAATAAACTTTATCTAATTCCGTTTTGAAAAGTCAAACTTTACATCAATTTCTGACGTTATGCAACGTCCCATTTTTCATAACTGCAATGCGACAGTTGCGTAAAGTAGCATAAAGTAGTTACGTAATGACTTTACGTAAGTGGCCATGTTTCAGAGCTAATCAATTATACTTATCTGCGTACAGTTAGAAGAAAGATTTATTATTCACAGTATGCAGCATTGGCAGAGTCTTTAATATCAAAGGGTACTATATCACTCAGGATATTACTGCTTGAGCACATTTAAAAAAAAATATTTTGACGTTTTGTGAAAATTCGATATTTGTTTATTTCTGTGCACTCTTGTTTCTGTAGTAACAATAGATGTCATGAATCATAGTCATCTGAATTTGGTGATGTGACGTGAGAGATGTTCTCATTGAAAAATATAGTTAAAGTTATTCTGACGGAATTAGATAAAATTTTGTACAGAATACGTTATGAAAAGCCATATTGTTTGACTCACGTAATTTGCAAAACTCGCTGCGCTCGTTTTGGCAAATATTACGTTTCGTCAAACAATATGGCACTTTTCATAACTAATTATGTAAATAACTATTTTCATAAATAGAATATCGTTAAATTATCTCGCCGAATTACACTCTAGCATTTTATTTTTCTTGGGATAAATTTCAGTTTGACAACTCAACCTTGTAACCTGACAGCAATTTGACTCGAAAACTGTTCAAAAAATAAAATCACTCCACCTACGGTGTCGTGATTTCATTAGAACAGTTTTCTTGTCGAATTGCTAGGTAACAAGGTTTCGTGAAAACAGAAATTTATCCAGCAAAATAAAAAGCTCTTGTGTAATTACTGTTGAGAAAATCAATACTGAATCAGTTGAGCCTAGAATAGAACAAAAAAAATCATCTATAGCATAGGAGTACCGCAATATTTGCGGTTTGTCTCGATGCTGCAGTCAATTTATATTTTATCTTTTTCATTGATTTCAAAAAGACCGCGAGTGGAACCCGCGGTTTGTTTGAGTGCAACAATCATTTTTTTATTGATTTCAATCAGTGATCGGTTCTTCTGAATGCTATAATTAGTTATTATATTTTTGAGAGAATAGTAGATTGTTTGACAAGTAGGGAAAAGTGAGAGATCATTAGCGAGTGTAAAGCCCGCGTCACACGACGCTTTTTTCGCTGCGGGATTGCTTGCTTGGTTAGCTGATGGGTTTCTAGCTGGCTGCGCCGCTGGTTGTTGTGATATGTGCTATACGATATTGGCTTCACACGATGCTAGGTTGGATTATCAATCTATTTGATATGCGTACGGCGCCAGAAATTATCGTTCAAATGTCAAGAAAAATGGAGACGATTCAGCAGAAAATTTTCGTTAGCGACAATAGATTATTACTGCGTCTTCATTAATTTAAAAAATTCGTGTTTTTTGTACAGAAATAAAGAGTATTTATAAATTTTAAAAAATTCTAAATGTGGGATATAACACACAAACGGATAAAATTGCCGTATTTTTTGATATCTACATTTCCTGATTATAATATTTACCTCATAAGTTTGAAATTCACTATCGTGGGTCCAAAGTCCTTTAATTGCTCTTTCAGTAGATTCAACCTATTCGTTCTTATTGTTCAAGTCATTGGAACACACAAAATATGGTGAAATTATTCAGAATAAAATGTGGCTGCCAAATTTTAAATAAAATCAACAGATGTAAATTCACTAGAAATTTAATGCATCTAGGATCTCTTTTGTACATGTTTCCAGAAGTCCTGAAAAATAACGAAAAACAAATGTGACATTTTTTAAAAATTAAATGTCAACGTCACTTCTTATGCTCACATGACTAGGGGCTAGCTTTCTATTGGTCATCGTTCGAATCTATCAGACAAACAAGCATGAAAAATAGAACAAGTTCTATCACGGAAACCATGTACAAAAACCAGCAGTGACTGTCATTTTCTATCACAAAAATAGGCATGGTAGCCAGCACAACTCCATGCTAGGAAAACATCATTTTCACCATTTTCCAAACCAGCGTCGTGTGAGGCGGACTTAAATATTTACACTAGCAAAGTAATATCGCTTTTCTTACGTGCTGAACATGTTATTTTTTTGTATACTTGATGGAAAAACTCAAGTAGAAGACGCCAAGAATAGAAATAATTTTCCACAGAAATACTAACCAAGGTTGTGTTCTTGCAAAAACGTAGTAACGGTTTTGACAACTGCCAAGCAAAAGCATAGTAACAAATGAACAATATTAAAAGTTAATTTGTCAGAAACGTCAGAAGCTAAAGATTCTCGCGAAATTCTGGATGCAGCTAAAAGGCGTCTTTACATTTGTTTCCGGCGAAATCAAGAGAATTTTTGTTTTCTTATCTGTTAAACCTGTAATTGTCATTGTGCATTTTTTGTTTGTTATTTTTTGTTGCTAATTAGAAAAGTGTTGCTAATTGGAGAACTGACACTTTTTCATTCTGATTTCTACATATTAAACCTAATTTTTTCCATCAAGTATACCAAAAAGTCAATTTTGTCCATTGTTTTCAAAAAGTACACCTATATGTAGACGGAGCCACGGATAACAGCTGGTCATAAAATAATTGTGTAAATTACTAATATTCAATAATCTATATATTTTTCAGAATTTAATTTAATAAAAACTACTTTTGATTTTAAATTCTGTATATTTTATTCGAAATTTTGACTTTCCGATCCTTTGACCAAATATACAGAATACTAGATGTCATAACGTGGATATCACATCTAAACAAAAAGAATAAAATCCTCTGGCATTCACTCAAGGGTTGAGGAAAGTTCACGTTAAAATCCCAAACAGAGGAATATGTCCTATTTGGTACAGCTCCACACACATCCCAAATCACAAAATACATAATTGGTTTGGCTCACAACTGCAGTGACAATAAGTCTTCAGTGTACTTTATAATCCAGAAAATACACAGAACTACACCAAACAAGACATAAACATTATGTATGTGTATATTGATTACAGAAAGCCAAACATTCGATAATTCAAATTCATCAGTATGGTTGAAATTATTTGGATTTGTGAGTATCTCAATTGCTTCTCTGACCAATCTACCATGAATCGATGAGCACCTTGCGACTATTCTTGTTTCTTCAAACTTGATGGCATGCAAAAATTCAATGGCATGATCAGCTACAGAAGATTTATTTGGATAGTTTAGTCTTATGCATCTATTATGTTCAGCAATGCGAATGTTCACAGTTCTGCCCGTATGTCCAACGTAGACTTTTCCACAGGTACAAGGGATCTTATAAATACCCGAAGATTGTAGGAGAATCACGTCCTTCACAGGTCTCATGAACTGCTTGATTTCCATTACCGGAGCGAATGAAAATTTGAATTTTTTTTCTTGACAAGATCCTTCCGATCTTCTCTGGAACATTGCTCACATAAGGTAAAGAAACATTTTTTACTAACGCTAGTATCCGCAACAGTAGCATTGATAGACTTGGGACGAAGAGCCTTTTTAATGGAGTGATAACTGAAGCCATTTTTCTGGAAAATTACTTTTAGATTATTAATTTCAGTATCAAGTTCATCAGGATGACAAATATCATTAGCCCTTCGGCATAAGCATTTAATTGTTTCATACTTTTGTGAAGGATGGTGATGTGAATCAGCATGAATATACTGATTCGTGTGTGTAAGCCTCCTATAAACAGTTTGCAAAAAGTCTACCATCATTGATTCGTTTTCAATTCACATCAAGAAATGGTAAGGAATCATTATTCTCAATTACTGAAGTAAATTTGATATTTGAAATTTTCATGGATATTTTTTGAATGGTTCAAAACACCATCCAAATTATCACGACCATGAGGCCAAATAGCGAAAACATCATCTTCGTAACGAAGCTATAAGGATGGTTTATGATAACTAGTTTCTAATGCCTTCTCTTAAAAAAAATACATATATATAATAATTATTATTATTGTAAATGGAGAAACTGGATGTCAAACAATGGTTGAATAATTTAATAATATCTGGAGAGAAATGCCTCTCCAAAAGTTTTAAGGTATCTTTTATTGGAGCCTTCGTAAATAAAGAAAAAACATCGAAACTAACAAGGATGTCATTATCACACAGCCGTATGTTATTAATCATTTCAAGAAAATGTTTAGAATTTTCAACATACGAGGGAGAATTACTAATAAATGGTCTCAGTAAACTGTCGGTATTTAGATAAAAGATAAGTTGGCGAACTTATGCAATTGACTACTGGTCTAAGAGGGACATTTTGTTTATGAATCTTAGGTAGACCATAGAATCTAGGTACATGTGGGTCACTAGGAGTTAAATATTTAATAACATCCTTATCTAAAGGAGATTCTTTAAGAAATTTAGTGGTTTGATACTTGACCGAACTTAAAGGGTCCCTGCAGACTTTCTCATATGCTGGATCAGGAAGCAAATCTTCAGCCTTGCTAATATAATCTTCTTTATTGAGAATGACAGTAGCTTTTCCTTTGTCAGCTGGCAAGATAACAAGATCTTCATTACGACGTGAATCTCTTAATGCTTCGAATTCTTCTTTATTCAAATTTGGTTTGGTTGGCTTCGCGTTCTTTAGAACTTTCGCTGTTTCAAGGCGGAATTCTGAAGCTTCATTTTCTGACAGTTTCTTAACAGTTGTTTCAATAACCGTAATTATCTCTTCTGTGAGGACACGGCGAGGAGCGGCAGCAAAGTTTAGACCTTTAGACAAAACAGAAACAGTAGAATCCGAAAGCTGGATAGAACTGATGGTTTTGAATTATCAAATGTTTGGCTTTCTGAAATCAATAATACAATACATAATGTTTATGTCTTGTTTGGTGTAGTACTGTGTATGTTCTGGATTATAAAGTACACTGAAGATTTATTGATACTGCAGTTGTGAACCAAACCAATAGCAAAGAGTAGCGCTACGCTGTCTTGTTGAATTGTCGCGTATTTTGTGATTTGGGATGTGTTCAGAGCTGTATCAAATAGGACATATTCCTCTGTTTGGGGTTTTTCCTCAAGCCTTGGGTGAATCCCAAAAGATTTTATTCTTTTTGTTTAGATGTGATATCCACGTTATCACATCTAGTGTTCTGTATATTTTTAGTATCTAGTTACTTGCCTTGTTTTGTTTTTGTATCATTGTTTTCTGAAGAAGATCCTTGGTCAGAGGATCGAAACGTCAATGTTTCGAATAAAATGTACAGAATTTAAAATCAAAAATAGTTTTTTACTAATATTTAAATTATAATTTTGATTTCATTGATAATTTGCAACACGTGCTCCGAGATACCCCGTTACCAACTGAACTTTTTTAGTTTATTTAAATGTTTTAATCTATTTTATTGATTTCACAAACAGATTTTTGCAACTGCAATCACATTACCAACTAATGCTACGAAATATAACTTACATGATTAATACTACTGATTCAGATTACATTCTGTTTTTCAAATTTTTTGTGCCATCACTTTGGCCATCACATTTACAGCAAATGATAACACTGTAACGAACAGATCTCATGATACTCATCATTTTTTTCCAAATGTCAACTTCACAGATAACAATAAAAAAATATAATTGTCGTTTTTTCTTACTAAGCAGGAAAATTATAATCATTAACTCCCTGTCAACAGAGAACTAATAATAATTGTTTCCAAGGTTCACAGCTGAGAACTTTCGAAGCTGAAAACATTCCAGTAAAACTCATTTTTCTCATAGTCCAAGAGCCCGCTCGGAAATACTACCTTAAATCGTTATACGATTCTCACGTATTCTAAACGATTCGTCGTGAAAATATCATTCTTAGAAGTCAACGGTGCCATTTTTAATTCTGCCAGAAGCGATCAATATTAATTATTTACTATGGGAAATTAACGCAGAAAAAATCTTCTTATTTTAGACACTTGGAAATTACACTGGAACTTGTATTTTCATGTGTAAAATAAGAAAAACTCACGGTGCCTAGTCTCACTTTGCCACAACCCTCGGCACCGTGGCTTCAAAGTGGTTGAAAATATCGATAAAGTACCTTCTTCTATTAGACGAAAAATTCCTATATAAAAAATTGTAGCCAGAGACCTGACAAATTCATAGAACCCACGGTGTCGACTCTCAAGTTGCCAGAAGTCCTTGGCACCGTGGATCAAATCCGCATGAAATCAATTTTTCGAAGCATACCAATTAAAAAATAGAATTTAGTGAGTTTCCTACTTACTTGTTTTACTTTTTTGATTCTCCGTATAATACAGAATGATTAGCCGTAGAATACTGGAATTCAATATTTAACATTGTTGTAGCATCTAAATAGTTATCTTCTATTTTTGTACCAATCGTTTGAGCTGGAAGTGCACTTTATATAACAGACTTTTCGAATTTTCCGCATATATTCAAAACAACCAGTTGTAGAATATTAAAATTTTGTATTAAGCATTTCTGTAACATCAAGTTGTTTACCTTTTTATCTTAGACACTTGGAAATTACACTCGAACATGTATGACTCACAATGCCGAGTCTTATTCTGCCACAATCTTCGGTACCGCGACTTCAAAGTGGTTGGAAATATCGATTTTCCTTTTTCTATTAGACGAAAAAGTCCTATACAAAAATTGTAGCCAGAGACCTGACGAAATCAAAGAACCAACGGTGCCGACACTCATGTTGCCAGTTATCCTCGGCACCGTGGATTTTCGGCGCTCACGCGGCCTATTTTCAGTCTAATTTAATGTTGCAATTCTGTGCAAATCCATAAGTCTCACAGATCGACTTTTGTTGATTAATGTTACAGATTTATAAATTTATAAGACATAGATTTACACAGAACTGCAACATAAATTTGCATACATTTATTTTTGGTCTGGTTGAGAGGGAGAGTGTAAGATGTAAGAGAAGAACAAAGGTCAATTTACACTATGCAAACGTCAACGTAACGTTAAGGCACTTTCGGTTCATTCATAAGAATAGCAGGCAATCATTCAGATGCTAAAGCAGACTGAAATACTGAATTTTAATACTCTACGGCCGATCGTTTCAAATTAATGCGAAAAATTCCAAAAGACTGTCAAGAAAAATGTACTTGTGTTTGTCTGTCTCAATAAGAATAGGATATAAGTATCTAGATGGTACAGTCGTCTAAAATACTGAATTCTAACATTCTATGTTAAATTGTTTTGGATTTATGCGAAGAACTCTAAAAATGTTTCGAGTAAAGTGCACTTCCGGTACAGATTATTGCAATCATAATGCGAGGTAAATAGCTTGATGTTACAGAAATGCTTGTTACAAAATTCAATATTCTACAACTGATTGTTTCGAATATATGCGAAAAATTCGAAAAGTCTGTTATATAAAGTGCACTTCTGGCTCAAACGATTGGTACAAAAATAAGAGATAACTATTTAGATGCTACAACAATTTTAAATACCGAATTTCAGTATCCTACGGTTAATTATTCAGGATTCATACGGAGAATTCAAAAAATAGATTTTAGTAAAGTGAATTTCCGGTACATCATAATAAGAGGTGCACAACCAGACCACAGACCAATCTTAAATACAAAATTTCAATATTATACGAATATTTCCATCAAAATCTCGAAATGTGAATTTTGTCGGTTTCACAATACTTACTTGTATTTTGTACAAGTACCTAAGTAAGATATTTACTGAATACTATTTTTTTTATTGGTATGCTTCGATAATTAATTGATTTTATTCTATATACAATATTGTTCTTTGATTGCTTTTATCAGTTTACCGGAATTGGAATGGTATGAATATATTCTAAAAACTTGGTCACTCTAGATTTGATCATTCTTAGATGATAGGATGGAAGTATATCAAATATTATTCCATATTATAACTCACACCGTCCCTTTTAAAGTACTGTTGCACTAGAAATAAATGTATGCAAATTTTAATCAGACTTAAAATATGCCGCGCGAGCGCCGATTTGATCCACGGTGCCGCGGACCTCTGGCAACATGAGAATCGGCACCGTTTGTTCTTTGAATTCGTCAGCTCTCTGGCTACAATTTTTGTATAGGACTATTTCGTCTTATAGAAAAAGGTACTTTATCGATATTTCCAACCACTTTGAAGCCACGGTGCCGGGGGTTGTGGCAAAGCAGTGAGACTCGGCACCGTGAGTTTTTTTTGTATTACACATGAAAATACAAGTTCCGATGTAATTTCCAAGTGTCTAAGATAAAAAGGTTGTTTGGGCGTTGAATTCCCATAATGAATAATTAATATTAATGGCTTCTGGCAAAATTAAAAATGGCACCGTGGACTTTTAAGGGTAATGATTTCTATAATATAGTATTATAATGTCAATATAACATGTTTTTTCCTTACATCTCCCGAACTTGCTACAATGTACAGGATTTTTTTATGATATTATATTGTTAAATTCTTAAATTCCGTTTAACGAAGTAGGTTTAGATTTATTAATATGTTTAGCTAAACAAAATAGCATCGTCTGTTGACAATAAGTGAATTTTCATCACTTAAATATTCTTACGTTGTTAAATTTAATTTTTAAATTTGATATTACTTTTTATTGATATCTCAGAAATTTTCAGAAAAAGATGCATGCGTTCTAATGACATACTTTTCTTGTTTTTACAGTATAAGTCAAAGCTATAGTTAAAATGGGGGTTTCTATTTAAGAAATTTGTATAAAATTCATGAAAATCATTGACATCATTGTGAGCTCGTATACATAAAATCAAATTTTTTCAACGACGTAAAAAATTTTAAAATTGCGACTACTCCAGAAACTCTTTAAAATAAAGCCATTGTTGCTTTAATAGTCATTAAAAAATAGAGGAGAATCTTAAAATATAACAAAATATAGAGTGTCTTATTTAATATAAGAAAGTTGATGTCGACTTCTGGTATAACCGGCAGTGCCGCCATTTCGAAAATATTTCTTATTAACTCGGCTTTATCATTAAGATCCATGTGCAAAGTTACAGATTTCTAACTATATCAGTTCTCAAAATATCGATAGACGAGCATCACAAAAAAAAACTGCCTTAGCATAAGAACCTTAATACTATCATGGACAGATATCGATACTATATGCGCATATTATGATGGTCATATCTACACAATGTGCGGATATGAAACTGAGCCCATGTAGATACACTTAATTTGCAAACTGCGTCCTACAAAAGATAATAACGAATCATCATTACATTCAATACATTCTCATCGTAACAATTAATTTCGACGTATTTTATTAGGTTATATTAAATTTGGAAAGATTGATCAAACTATATGTATTTTATGTAAGAAGATTATAAATGCAAGAATCTGTACGTTGGCAGTAATGAAACAAATGTTATAAGTCAAAACATTATTGATGTAACTTTACTTCTCAATACATTATTTTGACGCATTTATTGTATATTCCAGTTAAGAACGCTCCGAGGATCTTATGAGAATACGATTTAAGCCTTCTGATTGGCCGAAATGAGAATCAATTTGACATTAGCACAAAAATCGTACTTGACTACTTGTCACTTATATGAGCTTTCAGTTATTCATCAATCATCATAAATGAATTTGTGCCATTTGAAGATTCAATTTATTCAAGTAATTTGTGGATATAATTTTTGCTTTCATTGTGTGAATTTCATTTCATAAAACTTGTTTAAAATTGTGCCTTTAATGTGAGTGAATCGTTTTGCATTTCGTTCAATAAGAAGACTCAAATTGTGATCCCTTAAGAGCCTTAGGGCCGGTATTTCAGTCCTCGGTTTAACTCAAGTGGAGCTTAATTACCTTAGTACCAATTGTTCTAACAATCATCACTATGGAAATTAAGCTACGTTTAAGGTAAACCATGGACTGAAATACTGGACCTTAGACTGTTCGTAGCTGGAATAAACTATATAAAAGGTATTTAATCTCCCACGATTATATAAAATTTTTACATGACGTTTCGGGATACGAGACCGATCCCATCATCAGCTTTTTTTCCAAAAATTTGTACAAAAGTCATAGTAATGTTTATAATAATGAATTTTTTCTTACTTGTACAAAGTATTGTGAAACCGACAAAATTCACCTATCGAGATTTTGATAGCAATATCCGTTTTGAGCATCGCTGAATCCATTTTGACTATTTTTGGTTTGATATCGATACGTATGATCGTACGTGCGTTCGTACGTGCGTGCGTGCGTTCGTGCGTAACTCGCAAATCTCAAAACTGGTTGAACGTATAATGTTGAAATTTTGTATTTAAGACTAGTATAGAGTCTAGTTGTGCACCTCCCATTAGAGTTTCAATCGTCTGTACCAGAAGTGCACTTTACTTGAAACTTTTTTCGAATTTTTCTAATAAATCCAGAATGATCCACCGCAGGATGTTGAAATTCAGTATTTGATTTTGATGTTGTATCTGAATAGTCATCTGCTCTTTTTGTATGAATTGGCCAAGCCAAAAGTGCACTTTACTTGAAACTTTTTTTGATTTTTTTGCATAAATACAGAATGATTCGCCATAGCACATTGAAATTTCGTATAAAGAACTTCTATAACATCTTATTGTACATCTTGCAATATGATTGCAATCGGTTTGACCGGAAGTGCACTTTACTTGAAACTTTTTTTTAATTTTCCACATAAATTCAGAATAGGATACTGGAATTTAGCATTTGAAATTACTGTAGCATCTAAATGGTCATCTATTTTTATAACAATCGGCTGACTGCACTTTATATGACAGACTTTTGAAATTTTCCGCATAAATTCTAAACAATCAGTCATAGAATATTTAAATTTTGTATTAGGCACTTTTATAATATCTAGTTATACACCTTGTATTATGATTGCTATCGACAAAGCCGGAAGAGCACTTTATTCGAAACATTTTTTGAATTTTCCGCATAAATCCAAAACGATTGAACGTAGATTATTAGAATTCAGTATTTAGGATGATTATACCGTCTAGACTCTAGATGCTCATATCCTATTTTTATTGAAATCCACCGAGCCGGAAGTGCACTTTACCTGACAGTCTTTTGGAATTTTTCGCATAAATTCGAAACGATCAGGTGTAGAATATTGAAATTTTGGTATTTCAGTCTGCTGTAGCATCTGAATGGTTGTCTACTATTTTCATAACAATTGACTGAACTGGAAGTACACTTCAGTAGGAATTTATTTTTTAATTTTGCGCATAAATTCAGATCTGTTGGTAGTCCTAGAATTTTGGAAATCAGTATTTAGGAATGTTGTAGTATAAAAATAATGGCCTACTGTTTCCATAGCAACCGACTTGGTTGAAAGCGCATTTTACTTGACAGATTCTTAGAATCTTTTGGGTAAATCCAAAACGATTAACTGTAGAACGATGAGACTTTGTGTTTGATTATATATATCCAATGATATATATGATCAAACACAAAATCATATCGTATTATACATATATATCCAATGATGTACAAGTAAGTCACGTGATGTTCACGTCAGATTTTTCTTAAACAAATAACATTATGGCCCACTTGTATAAAGCATAGTTAACTTTAATCACATAGTCAAATATTTGATCACGTGCTTCTAATCTGATTCTTTTGACATCTCATTAGTAGTTATGATATTCTCATGTATAATTTTATAACAAATACAATTTTAAATCGTCATTTGAACCTTAGAAACAAGTTAAATATTCACGCGATCTATTTTTTTTCCTAGATAAACGTCAATAAAAAATCGACTTAACAGCATGTTAGCTGACAGCCTGTCAATTATTTTTATGCAACTGGCCTCAAGTCTCATTTTGTTAATCATACAATAGACACGGACATAGTATATTATGCTACAAGGACCGAACGACTGTCATTATTGTCACAGACGAATTTGGCTGCACGAAGCTACGCCTTGGGTTTTGTTCTCTTCTTCGCCCTCGCCTTCGTCTCGTACTTCGTTCTCGTCTTTGCCCTTGTCTTCAACGAGTACAGCCAAATTCATCCTGGACAAAAATGACAATCGTTTGGTCCTTGTAGCATAATATACTATTTCAGTACTTCTCTTTGTGGTACTATGACTTGTTATCTAATATATAAAAAATTATAACTCAATTTCCCTCAATATCCTATATTTAATACTGTTTCAAATGAGAAATAAGATTATAGAGATTTATTTGTTCTGACATCTATACAGGCGATTCATTATTGGGGATGATGTTGAAAGCATTTTGTATCATCTTTAGTTTTGAGACCATAAATTTAATGCTACAAAACATTATTTCTCAGTTGAAAGTTGTTATTTCAGAGACTGGTTTATAATTTTATGTAGAAATAGTTGACCATCATTAGATGTAAAAAGTATCTGCTACGGCATATCCCAGAATGTCACGCAAGAGGGAAATATAGTCGGTCCTGTTTCGTATAGACCGAGCGCTCGTGATAAAAAAAAAGAGGAACAATTTTTTACAGTCTAACATCTATAGAGAAGATACTTACTGCTGTTTGCATTGACACCTAGCACGAATTTTCAAATGCAAATATCTTACAGCTGTAAGTATCTTCCCTATAAATGGCATCCTGTGGAAAATTGTTTCCTTTTTTCTGCAACGAGCGCCCGGACTCAACAACTAAATAGCTGCAAAAATTGGCTTTTCTGTACATTTTAGAATAATATCATATTTTTATATCAACAAACCTAATATTTTGTCCAAGAGTGGATATGTTTCTAATTTCACACGAGAACGAATTTGATGACTCGACTCCGAAGAAGAGATGCTTCAGACGTCCTCGTGCAATAGATATAAATTTACCCGCGTTTTACAGTCTATTTTTTCTTCGACAAAATGGAAATCTTTATTTTCTTTTGTATGCCAAATCGTATTTTTAACGATATTTGCTCCGGAATATTGTCGTTTTTTTGGTAATGTAGGTAGGTATTCTAACACCCTAATTAGAATATAGAATTGTTCCAGCGAAATTTTAGGATAGTGCTCTCGAACGCTGTAGAACATTCGAGATCAACGCAGGTAGAGGATGTACATATAATAGCCGCTTGCAATGCCCATTTCAAGCCTAGTCTGGATTTGAAAGTCGAACGATGAACAATATAGCAGTGGCGTAGCATATAAATAAGGGTGATAGTGAAAATAAGAATTATCTTTTTAAATATTTGGAACTAGAGGGATGGGAAAAGTGGTGGGTCGTGAGCCAAATAGAAGATGTGCTTAGCACATAATAACTCACAGAAAATACCTTTAATGTAAATGATGATGCTTTAAGTGAATATTATTGATAAAATGGTCAGCTGTATTAAGAAAAGAAAATAAAAATTATATTTTCAATTTCACCCAAATGCGATTTGAACTTGGTAGCAGTCGAACCATACCCCAACACTCTATCTTTGAGCCATAAACTGCTGTAATATTTTATTGCTGTAGCTGATATATCTATATATCTATCTTAGAGCGTTACGCAGTCAGTGAACCAGTAATGAGTGTACATATATGTTAAGATAAGGAAGAATACCTTAAGAGATCCAGAATGTTGTGGAAAAGATATATAATCTTCCATGATTAATCAAAAATTTTACTAGATCTTTAGGGATGCGAGTACGAGACCGATCCCATCATCAGCTCTTTTCAATATGTTAATCATTCAAAAGACATGTTTAAAAAAAGCCGAAGATCCAGACAAATAGGACTTCCAGTCTTTTGGTATGCAACCGTTATGTTGTAATTTTAGTACGAAACCTTCATCGGATTTATCAAAGAACCTCAAAATATAATCAACTTTGTGGAAAGCTCTTACTTCTTCATTCAACTTTCTCACCGTCTATAGCCGAAAGAGAAAATCAGAAAGACTGTAATGAAAAATCAAGAAGATAGAGCAATAGCAATAGATTTTCAATAAAATTCAAACTTACCAAATACTTCTACAAACGCGTACGAGAAATTATTTTTAATAAAAAATAAAACAAGAAACAAAAAAGTATCCAAAAATTTCTACAACCGCATTCCGTACACGTAACCTGTTGTCGAAAAAGTAACCGCGATTACCGTGGTTCAATTTCGGAATACACTATTGATCTTAGAGCTGATTGCCTCCCACTAAAAATCAATATATTAACTTCATGTGTTACAGTTTAGGTACTCGTTCGAAAAAAAGATAGTATATATAATTCAATTCGGAGCAAAAATGGCTTTATGTGCATTGGTTATTTTGACTGCCGAAAGTAGTGAAGCAGTCAAATTGCAAACCTTAGCACATAAAGCCTAATTTCTGCTCCTAATAATATAATCTTCTATGATAAACATTACTATGATTTAATATATAAGTTCATTATCTTCGATTCATAATGCCCTCGGCTTCGTCACGGGCATCATGACGCGCAGGACCAAAAATTCAACTTTGCTTAATGCTTGTTGACACTCGCAAGTCGCATTGCATACAAGTTTGAGAGCACAAGTTGAAATTTAGGTTCAATAAATATCCGAACTAATGGATAAGTGAGAGTTACAAGCATGGATTCACAAAAATTAAATTGCTATGCGTTTAAATGGTCATAGAATTGGAATGCAAGAAAGTCTTACTTTACGCATCGTTTGCGATGCGTTAAATACCCACTTTACGCATAGCCGTAAAAAAACTATCTATTTTAATAATAACTTGATATAGTTTAACATTATTACATTAACATTTTTCTTGGAATTAAATTATTAATTAATAGATTTTTCATTATAAACTTTGTATATTTTATTTGAGCTTTGATGTTTCGACTTTTTAACAGAATCATCAGGAAACGACTTATACAAAAATAAACAAGGCAAGGATTGAAATGTTAAAATTCAAATAAAATATACAAAATTTATAATCAAAGAGCTATTTATTCTATTATTTTCTTCAATTTTGAATTAACACTTTTGGCTTAGGGTTTAAGCTCTTATAATGCATTAAGCCGCGTATCGACATACGAGCACGCGCAGTATGAGCGACTCTGCTCGTGTGTCGATACCAGTAGTATCTCCATTAAATGATTTTTTGTTCTCAACAATACCGTGTGATTTTTATTACAAATAATTTCTCGTACGCGTTTGTATTGAAAATATGTTACTATTGCTTATTTTCTTGATTTTTTATTACAACTTTTCTGATTTTCTCTCTCGGCTACAGAACGTACTAGCTTCTTTTATAACCTTAATTTTGGATTATAATTTCTTCGATTATTTTTCCAGTTGCTATCGGTTTCGAAAATAAGTGATTAAAATAAAATAAAATAATGGACTAGGACTAGAGCAATAAATCCGTATGCACACGAATATGCAACACTACCATCAAAAATTTGTTTTGCAACAAATTAACATTGATATTAATCTTTCTTAAACGGTGGAGAATAAACCAAAATAAAAAAAATAGCACAGATGCAGTGTTTTTTGTGCTGCACAATGATTTGTTTTTTTTTTAAATTATTAGTATTTCGTACCAAAATGGCAGCGTGACAGGGCTTCGTATCAGGCAATTCAAATTTCATACCAAGATGGCAACATTGCAGAATTCCGGACTAGAACTGATGTAGGTTCCATATCAAGATAACAGCGTGAAAATGCTCTGTGTCAGGCAATAAGGATTTCGTAGAAAATTATTACATTTCAAGGATTTATAATAAGTCCGATGAAGGCTTCGTACCAAAATAACATCTAAAAAGATTACGTATTGATATTAAGATTTTCGTAAAAAAGAAAACATCATAGAGCTCTGTATCACGTCCAATCTAAGTTCCGCATCAAGATGACAGTGGGAAAGTTGTATCAAGAAGTAAAAGTTTAAAGTTGGTTATATTTCGCGGTTCTTTGATAAATCCGATGAAGGTTTCGTACTAAAATTACGACATAACGGTTGCAAAATATTGTTAAAATGAGGATTTTGTATAGAACAGACATCGCAGGGTTTCGTATCATGTCTGATATAAGCTGCATATTAAAATTGTAGCGTGAAAATTTTTCGTACCAAACAATAAGGGTTTCGTAAAAAAATCAGTAATAAGTTCAATGAAGATGCATGCCGTACCAACATGTGTATTGACATATAATTAAAAAATAAAAAACCTTTCATTACATTATTGTAGAATAAATTAAAATTCGCTTCTGATCATCTCTGATAAACGGTTCTTCACAAATACACATTTATTTATTTTTCGTAAGAATACTATACTGTGGTGTTTCTTCAGAAACAACCGGTTTCGGCGAGATTCGAGCAGAGCTCGAGTTTTCGGTGAAATTCAATGCAAAGTAAGACTTGGAATATGAGAAGCAATCCTCATTCAAACTTATTAGCCATTAAAATATTGTAATTGTAAACTAGAAAACACGATGTACTATAGGCCAATGACAGCCAATGTCTTCTTATTATCATTTCTTCAACTAGACAAATGCAACCCACATTACAACTGGGTATGCAAGTCTATTTGAGTTCTGTTGCACGACAACAACAAGCCATTGCTAGCAAACTTTGATCGTTGGGAAAATCAAATATTTTATTTTAACGTTTATTGAAATTTTCACTTTTAAGCAAGATATTTTACTAATAAAATAATATGCTATTGATATTTTACTTATAAAATAATATGCTATTGCTACTTACTCGAATGTCTGAGGAAAATGATTATATACACATAATAAAAAAGATTGTTCTATTCATATTTTGTCAATTTGAATCTTAACCTAGCCGAAACCTAATTATGAAATAGATGTACATGTCTTGGGGAAAATATAAATTGTTGGAGCTCGCTTTGATCGCTCGGCAGTTTATTCAAGACTAGCCAGTGCCCGCGACTTCTTCTGCATAGATCACGATAATTGGAATAAATTATCGAAAAGAATGAGTAAATAGTGATATCGTTGCTAACAGTAAGTAATTATTTCTGAAAATTTAGATTCTGTAACAAAACTGTAAATCAAACACAATAACAGATTTCAAAATTATATCATTTGTATGTTATTTCGGAGCAATGGACGCATCAAAATGTTTTTCGCACTCCCGGGAATAAAGGACGAATTTAATCTTTCATTTCAGGAATTTGAGTTCGAGTTTAGTCCTTAGGGATCTAAAATGATCTAAAAATCCCAAGAGACTAAAGTAAAATAAATAATTTTTCTATGACAACTGAATAATCAAAGTACTACGTACATGTCAAATTGAATTTTTTTATTGGGAGTCAAACCTTTATTATTGATGATGTATATCAGCATTATCGCTACTGACACAATTTTACAAATGCATTGTATTAGAATTCATAAATTTTCTAGATTTTTGGAGAAATAATTTTACAGTTACCTCTTCCGCAGCCTTATCAATATCAAATTTCTCACTCACCTTTTTGACAGCAAGCTAATTTAGTTAACAACTGCTGTAACCAGCCTTGTCACTATGGTGAATTTACTCAACATTTTTGTATCAAGTTTGTTGTCAAAATTGTAAGATTAATTAATTTGCTTTTAAACTATTGTGATTCAATATAGGTAATACGGTAGTGCGAAAAATAGCGAAAATAACACATGACTGTAGTGCCTTTAATTTCTCAGGTGAGTATTGTTCTCAGATCAAATACCGTAGTCCCTCGTTATATAATATACTATTAAACTAGGCAGCACGCTGTACATTGGCGGGTAATAACAGCTAGCGTCCCTTCTATTTTCTATAATCCCCTAACCTAGGAGACTAGGAGGCAAGTTTTTGGCTGCAGATTAGGCAACGCTCAGTATATTTTTGTCTTAATTTTAGTCTAAGTTCGTTTTTCTAGCACATCTGTCCCAAAAAGACGTTTAAAAAAATTCATGCCAAGTATCAGGACAAAATGAAGAAATGGTATATTGTGCAACAAGTGCGTTAAGTTGTGGATTGCCCACAAGAGCGAAGTTCGCTCGAGTTGCATGAGTTGCAGATACTATTTTTTATTACGAATATGGAATAAGTACTATTTTGCGCTTATTTTTTCGGGCGGTAAATGGTTTGCTTGCGACAAGTTTACTTTACCAAATAGCCATTTATCGCCCGGAAAAACATGCGCAAAATTGTACTTATTCTGCATGAGTAATAGAAAATTTTTAATTATGACTATTCTTCTAGCTGCACTAGCTTAACATAAAATTAAACAATTGACTGTTGGAGCTGATTTCGAAACTCAAGCTTATATGTATATTAATTCTGAATAGCTTTCACTGATAAAGTTCGCTCTGTTCACAAAAAAAGTACCTATCATATTTGATATGAAAATTACATTTATATACAATACTAGCAGTTACCCGCATACAGACGTAATATTTGAAATTAATTTGAAAAAAAATATGATTGACTGCCGTACCCAAGCAAACCTTGATCTCCGCTCGCGTTAGCCCTATACTATAGATCTTTACTCTCTTAGGATTAACCAATTTAATTGACTTTCTCTTAGAAATATCGTAAATGACTGCGATATTTTTTTATGTTTTATTTTAGGCATGATCCAATTGACTTTCCCTTTTTTGGAGGAATTGTTCATGCATCGATTACTTATTAATTGCATTGAAAAATATGGGAAATACGAAACATTATAGTTCAAATCAGTGCGATTTCTTCTAAATCATTGATTTAAGTAGTTTTTTTTTTAAATTTTGTATTATTTCATTCGCATTTTTGAAGATAGAATAACTAAATCACAATTGGAATCAGGTGAATACTCAATATGTTTGAGTGAAAATTAGATTTTTTGAAATATTAAGTTTTAAGCACGTTTATTTTAAATTCCTGCTATTATTTTAAATACGCAATAATAATCCAAATCAAAACTAATTATCTTTTAACGGTATTTTTCAAACATATAAATGATTAACACTAATAATTCTAATCCATTTGGCAGTACGATTTTAAAGTATTGAAAAAAAAAACAATAATAGTATATTATATAACGAGGGATTTAATCCTAGGGTGGAGTTTATTGCACGAGACGCAGTCGAGGGCAATACTCACCTGAGGGATTAAAGGCACTTAAGTCATGGGTTATCTTTATCCACGCTATTTTCCGCACTACCGTATTATATTGAATCACAATAGTCTAAAAGCAGATTAATTAATCTTACAATTTTGACACCTACAAACTTGATACAAAAATGTTGAGTAGACTCAGCATAGTAACAAGGCTGGCTACAGCAGTTGTTCAATAAATAAGCTTGCTGTCAAAAAGATGAGTGATAAAATTGATATTGATAAGGCTGCGGAAGAGATAACTGTAAAATGATTTTGCCAAAAGTCTAGAAAATTTACGAACAACAATACGATGCATTTGTGAAATTGTGTGAATTGCAATAATGCTAGTACTTTGAACGTTATCTCGCGGATAAAGAATAACGTTTATTTAGAAATATTTATTGCTACAGAAAATTACAATTACCAACAACGATTAAGTGGAAAAATATATATAACGTCAAAAAATATCAAAACAACCACAAACATAATAAAACAGTTCCCTGGATCCTTAAAAATTGTCAATGTAAACTAGATTCTGCTACATCACTCTCCCCTCAAAGACACTGTCGCAAAAGCGAACTACAGGTCGAACAATTCTGCCAAAACGTGTGCGCTTGGTCAGTGGGCTTGCGTTGTCTGTTGTGTCATTATTCTTTGGATGAAACACAGGCTGTACTGGAGGAGCTGGAACTTGATTATCTTCACCGGACAAATGACGGACGTCGAACAAGGTCATATAGATATTGTTGGGCCGTTGCCATCTTCTGAAGGTATGCGCTATTGTCTGACAGCAATTGACCGATTTTCTCGTTGGCCTGAAATTTTTCCTATTGCTGATATTACTGCTGAAACCGTTGCTGTGACATTTTACTCAAATTGGATTTCTCGTTTTGGTATTCCGCTACGTCTAACAACAGATCAAGGAAGACAATTTGAATCATCTCTATTCAAGAATCTTACCAAGCTTCTTGGAATCCAGCGATGGCGAACAACTGCTTATCATCCACAATCGAACGGTTGCATCGAGCGTTGGCACAGAGCGTTGAAAGCTGCTATAATGGCTCATCTGAACGAAGAGCACTGGACTCGAGTGTTACCAGCAGTGCTGCTAGGTCTCAGGACAACAGTTCGTGAAGATATAAATGCGAGCTGTGCGGAAGTTATTTACGGCCAGCCGCTTTATCTACCTGGAGAATTTTTTGCTGCAACTCCTGGTACTACACTGTCTGAAGAAATTGTACGTGAGTTTGCTGAGTCTATGGCCAATCTACGTCCTGCCCCGTTTCGCACAAGCTCAAAAACATGTTTTCGGCACAAAGAGTTGAACCAGTGTTCACACGTTTTTCTTAGATTAGATCATGTTGTTCCTCCATTAACTCCTCCTTATGTAGGTCCTTATAAAGTCTTAGAACGACGTGACAAGACCTTCCGAATCTAGCTTCCAGATCGTCGATTGGTAGTTTCTGCATATCGTTTGAAGCCAGCCTTTCTTCTCGCTGATCCTGAAGCTAATACTCTTCCAGCTCCTCCAGTACAGTCAGTGTTTCATCCAACGAATAATGACACAACAGACAACGCAAGCCCACTGACCAAGCGCACACGTTTTGGCAGAATTGTTCGACCTGTAGTTCGCTTTTGCGACAGTGTCATTGAGGGGAGAGTGATGTAGCAGAATCTAGTTTGCATCGAGAATTTTTAAGGATCCAGGGAACTGTTTTATTATTATTGTTGTTGTTCTGGTATTTTTGACGTTATATATATTTTTCCACTTAATCGTTGTTGGTAATCGTAATTTTCTGTAGCAATAAATATTTTTAAATAAACGTTATTCTTTATCCGCGAGAGAACGATTAAAGTCTAATTACAAAATTCAATTTGACATTTAGGAAAGTACTTTGATTATTTAGTTGTCATAGAAAAATTTGTTTATTTTACTTTAGTCCCTTGGGATTCTTGATCATTTTAGATCCCGAGGGACTAAACCCAAACTTAAGTTCCTGAAATGAGGGATTAAATTCGTTGTTTACTCCCAGGAGTGCAAAAAATCAAAAACATCATGATTAATTCGAAAAAAATCCGTGATTTTTTATTATTTCTTTAGTCAAATCATGATCACGACAAAATTATAATATGGGAAAAAATTCTGTCGAGTGTGAGAGTTTTGTTTTTGACTTTTTGATCAAAGTTCACATGAATAAAAATTTTGAAAATTGTCGACGAATGTCACTTTTGAGGGTTTATTGGTCTTTGATTTTTATTATATAAACCACGGATGAAAATAGCATGAAAATATCGTGGTGAGAAGCCCTAGTTAACAAAGTATGGGTCCGCAAAATTTGACGTCGATAAGTGAAACAGTATGGATTTTATAAGTTTCAGGCAGACACACACACACATTTGCTTAGATCATATTGTTCCAAAATGGCGTGTAGTTTTTGCTGCAGCGCACCTTTTATCGTAATGAGTTTATACACTCTTGGGATCCAAGTCTTGACATCTTGGGCTTGGCTATACTGTACTGAGGAGTCCTAATAAGGACGAAACATATGTCTACAGATGCATCCCCGATCTAAGATGATGGTGGCTTCAGCCCCGACTCTTAGATTCGAATTTTCTATGGAAAACAATTCTTTTTTAGAATAATTCATTTTTTGAATGTTCCATAGCACAAGCACCTCACATATTTCACAGTTTTTGTGTGAAATTTTTATTTATGTTAATTCTTTTTTATGTTCCAAAAGAGTTTAAAAGTACTGGCCACAGAGTTTTTTTAATGTACAATTTTTTTTTAATTCCTCATTTATTTTTGTTTTACCGGTCTATATAATACGGGAAGTATACGCTTAGCTAACGGAGTAAGTAGCGCTACGATGCGGCAGATTTTAGAAACTCGTAGGTTATAAACGAAGTTTGAATTATTCACTGTCACATTGCAAGCAGGCGATAGTTGATGTAGTTTATTAAATAATTTAATTGTTTGCAATGTGTTGACAAATCATGAATGAAAAAATAAAGGACCAGGTCCTAGTTGTTGCGTACCTAGTTGTTAAAAGATCTGAAATAAAAATCGTGGCTTGATTTTTTACCTTTTTCCAAATCGAGAATGGGAAAAAGATCACAAAAAGAAATGGGCTATTTCGGTTCGTCGAATTGTTGATGACATAAATGTTATCAGTATAATGTATATTCTATTATTTTTTTTACATAAATTTTGATTCAATATACTTTTTATATCAACATTCAAGTTCTATTTGTCATTATAATTTCTTTCCTTTTCAGAGAAAGTTTGACTCGTTTTGCAATTGGAATTAAATAATTAATTTTGCAGCTCTTGCATACCGCATTGACAAGTTGCTTTTGTGGGGGACGATTTCATATTATCGGTGTATCCGTTTTAGAGCAAGTTTTTCTATGTTCACATAGATACAAATTGCTGCAGCGTGCTTGCATTATCTTTTTTCTGTCTCACAGTTACAATTGGCAATTTTAATTATTTGATCTTTATTAATCTATACATTAAATTATTCGAAAAATAATGAGAAATTTTGGAAAATTATTCACAATACTATTTATCTCTTTAGAATGAATTTCGCCGTAGTAGTATGTAATAAGATAACAAGACGAAAATTCTCTCAAAAAACATACGTATTATTTGAAATCTTTAGGCAATCGATTTTGGACTCAATTAATTAACTTTGCGCAAACTTTTTTTTCGGAAGCAATCAAATTTAACTTCTTCAAAACAACAGGTTAATATCAACATTTTTCTTCTATGTATATATCAAAACTGACATTTCATTTCCGCTATCATATCCCTTACCTAAGAGTTTATTCTCGTTGCCGCTAGATAGCACCCGTGTTCCGAGTTGTCAAGATTAGTCAAGCGTATTGTAATAGTGATTTTTTGAAAGTTCGAGATTTTGATGAATCTCCATGTTTTGGATCCTACTGAACCCAAAAAACATGATTTAGAAAAAAAGTTGGTCTGTTGGCCAGTCGGTCGGTCTGTCTGAAAATACTGTAACGTTATTTATTTTAATTTACGGAGCAAAAGTTACTAAACACTACTATTCATTTTTTTGATTTTTTAAAATAATAAACTAGATAACTAGAACTATTTCTAATAGATAATTCTAATTTAAACTGAAGATTATCACACTACACTATAACTTATCTTCAATTATTTATGTCAATATTGATTTATTTTAAACAACACAATTCATTTCAACCACTAGCAACCCATACTATAAGGTATCTTGGCCAAAATCAATAATACTCCTTGTTGAGTCAGCAAATATATTTATTTTTTTCCCGCAAACGTCCAGGCGTTTCTAGAAAACACTAGAAGGTGCCAGTAATTTTCTAGAAAACAAATATATTCGTTTCTATTTCTTGATGTAAGATATTTCCACAATAATTCTAAGCACCAGTAAAGCCGAAACGACTAATTTATAGACTTAAATTCGTTACAATACGATAACTTGAGAACGCGTACGAATTTTCGAGTAAAATTTTATAGTCAAGTTTATTATTAAAAAGCTAGGTTTAAGTTTATTACTGAGCTTTTTTCAATCAGTGATACCAAAACTTTTCTAATGGAACTTTTTAGTTTATTGCATTATTATTATATTTATCATAGAATATAAAATAACTGAAATTGATCATCGAATAATTTGGAACAAAATTCTCCCGAAATATTCTATAGAATTATTAGCAGTTCATTTGTTATTATTGAAATTTGAATTATAATAAAATTCGCTATATCTTTCTGAAGCAAAGCACTTTAGCAATGACAGCTGTCACTTTAAGAATGACAGCTGTCACTTTGATAACAACAGCTGTGACTTTGACAATGACAGCTATCACTTTAACAATGACAGCTGTCACTTATAAATATGCAATTAATTGATGCGACAATAACAGCCATGAAATTGGCTATAAGATTTATGGCTGGAGAAGTACTGAGTGGCCACAGCAGATATTTAAAGAAGGACTTATTATATTTAAAAAGTTATATGTCTCAAAAAGCGCTGAATATCATGATTTTCTCATGCATTTCTCTACAATTATTAAATAAGATTTTAAAAATGTAGCAATGTGTAATCCTACATTATACTTGTTTCTTTTTTTTTATTTGATCAAGATATCTTGAATAGTATGAGAAAAATTCTATGAGACTATAATTACATCTACCAAATTTTCGCGAATTCTCACATGGTCAGTTTGTCGCGAAATATTTCTACTGACCCTCTTAATTGGTAGCTATTATTACTTACCGATTTATTAATAATAACCAGGGCTGGAAAAAATCATAGCTAAATTGAAAGAATTAAATATGTTACATATTTTCTGTAATTTAAAAAAATTATATCCCAAAATAGAATTGGAATAATTTTACTGAAAATCTCAAAATGTTTCTAAGAAAATGAATTTCTTCATATACTTGACGAATACATTTTTATCAATAATTTCCATTCTCAAATAACCAACGATTGAGCCGGGCCAGTGGCCAGTGCATTAACGCGCTATTCACTACACGTCCGTGACGTACAAATCCAGAGATCCCTGATTCGATTCGAATCAGAAACCTCTGATTCCCCATCGGTATGTATGATTTGCCGAAAGACTGCTACAAGATCAAGCACTCAAATCATACTCGAACACTATCGGCTTATAACTTGCATGTCTTAAAAGTAATCCTGGTACTATGAGAAATCTCTCTAATAAATGTTGTTAGCTTCAGTAAAAAAGATCGTGAAGAAGACAGACTATATCAATTACGTTGGATTTGAGCAACAACGGTAAGAGTGATTGCAATTTTATTTTTGTGCATTACCCTTATCGTTGCTATTTTTAAATAAATCTTTCACAGGTGCCTGTAGCGTCCAGCATTGATAGTGCTTATATGCTGAATGTTTTTGATATTTTGAAGACAAACTAAAATTTTACCAAGATGTGGTTATTTTGCCATTTGCCAAGTTGGGAATAGAAAAAAAAAATAATTTGCGGACATACAGAAGATGAAAAAGTTAATTTATATTTCGAGTTTATTTAAATGCAGATACAAGCTTTCACAAAATTTTAAATTTCTGTGATAAAAATGATGATTGGAAATCAGTCACATTTAGAAAAAAGTTTATTCACATAAAAACCGACGTTTCGGCAACATCGCTGTCTTCTCCAGGAATATGTGTGGTCCAGAACTAAAAAATAGAACAAATTAAAATTGTCGTAATGCCATCGAATACATTAAGAACTACACAAAACGGATATCTCACTTTCAATATAGTTATTTAAGTATTAAGGTCAGTAAGTACAGTTTACCGATTGAGAATAATAGTTGTTCACAATCGCCAAGGCTCGGCCTCCAAATATTATACGAAATCGGTACTGTACTTATTGACCGTGATGCTTACAAAATTTTTTGCACGATTGGAAAAGCCAAAATATGTGTCCGAATTTTCGTTTTCAAATTAAATTACTACTGATGATTGTTTATTCGCTGTCAGCTGTCAAGTTTGACATTTTGTTCTGAATATTCAATTATAAATAAAGATAAATATATGAATATTTTTTTGTGAAAAATCACAATTTTTTACTTACCGCCTTGGCCCATGGGCGGTAAACACATGAAAACGCCCAATCGTGCAAAAAATTAGTTAATACACTGTAAAATTTATAGATAAATAAATGATTAGAGTCTAGAACAGTATTTTTCACATTTTCACACCAAACGGTATATATATATATATATATATATATATATATATATATATATATATATATATATATATATATATATATATATATATATATATATATATATATATATATATATATATATATATATATATATATATATATATGACATTTCGACCTGCCTCGTCAAATTATGTGCTAAGCTTCACAGCGTAATAGCCTATCTATTATCTACCATCTACCACACTAATTGTCCCCTAAAAACATTTTTCCAGCCTTCGTGATAATTTGGGGATCCGTGTCAATTAGAGGGACCGACAATTATACTTTTTATATTTTTATGATATTCATATTTTTTTAGTTGTTTTAGTTTCAAAAATCTGTATAATTCTCCGACCATAAATTTCATGGCCAGTTTCATCGTTGCTCCATAAATTCAGAGTGTGGCATCAATTATTTGCATATTTCAAAGTAACAGCTGCTATTATCTAAATAACAGTTGTCATTGTCAAAGTGACAGCTATCATTGTTAAACTGGCAGATGGTGGTTATACTTTAATCCTTACATAAAATAAATATTTTTGAAAATAAAGAGTCCTTTTCTATATTTTCGGAGTCTTTACTTCATTGTAATTTACAGTTTTGACATTTGATCGTCAGAAGTATAATTTAAAGATGCTAACGTGGATTACACTGTTTATTTATTTTATATTTCTATTAGGTTTATATCTCCAAGAGCTTTAAATTGGAACCAAACTAGGCATCATCTAAATAACTTTAAAAAAAACAATTGACAATCGTTTAAATATCTTTTTTGACCGTTCTACTAGAAATATTTCTGCAGAAGCTTCAATTTGATATCAAACATGATAGAACCAAATTACTTATTTTCAAGAAACTATTAACGAACGGTTGCATGTGATGTTCAAATATGACTAATAATCTATATATTAATAAGTCAAGAGAAAACTTTCGCCCCTTTTAAAGCATATTGCATGCACGGAGGAATGTGGGATTTGGCATTCTCAAAGTTTATATGGAAAAGATGTGCAGAAAGCAAAAATGATGTACAAGCTGTCCCATTTTAGTTATATACTAATAAGTGAAGAGCAAGCATTGTAGCACTTTTTAAGCATATGGCATGAACAAGGAATGTAAGATTTGGCATACTTGAAGTGTATATGAAGGAATGCAGAAAGCTGAAAGTATATACAAGGTGTCCGATTTCAATTTTTCGACATGAAGAAAAAACTGTGTACTGCGCACACGAGATAATGTGAGACTTGGCATACTTGGAAGTCAAAATTATATGCAGGGTGTCCCATTTTAATTTTACGTTAAGAGAAAACTCTTTAATAAGCGCATAAAGAAATGTAATGTTTGGCATACTTAAAATTTATCTGGAGAAGAAATGCAAAAAGCTAAAAGTATATACGAGGTGTCCCATTTTGATTTTACATGAAGGGAAAACTTTGTACTGCGCGCATAAAGAGATGTGAGATTTGGCATACTTAAAGTTTATATGGAGAAGGAGTGCAAAAAGCTCAAAGTATATACTGTGACGTCCCCGCTTGGAACGTCAGAAATATGTAACGTACTTTTGGGCCTGTCGCTAACTTTTACTCAATGCTCGGGCGCCATTTACTTAACGGAGCGACAGCCTGTTGTACGTGCCAAGATAGCTCTGTGGAGGTATGATGTCCAGGTTTCTGAAATCTTGCTGAAAAAGGAGAACGGGGTACACGCAACAAAAGAGTAACAGTTTTTACCAAAATAAAATATTTCTATTTAATATAGTTGAAAATAAACATCAAGATAATACAAAAGTAACACCAATAATATTTTCTATTGTTGGACCATCTCAACAATGTAAAATAGTGTCAACAAAATCATTGTAACAATCAAGTGGTTGACCGCTTGTCTAAATAATCGACTACTTGACTGAATCTACTAACTGATACTGACTGACTACTGACTGTACTGACTGATTCAGTTTACTGACTGATTACTGACTGTACTGACTGATTCAGTACACCGACTGACTGCTGACTGTACTGACTGATTCAGTATACCGACTGACTACTGACTGTACTGACTGACGGGGTATACTGACTAACGGAGTGTACTGACTGACTGAGTACACTGACTGACTACTGACTGTACTGACTGTACTGACTGACGGAGTATACTAACTGACTGAGTATACCAACTGACTGAGTATACTAACTGACTGAGTATACTGACTGACGGAGTATACTAACTGACTGAGTATACTGACTGACGGAGTATACTGACTGACGGAGTATACTTACTGACGGATACTTTTACGTACTTCACAACGCAGATCCACTGAAACAGAAGTGAAGGACGATGACTCGGAAGACGCGAGTCGGAACACTAGGATGTAGCTCGGAAGACGCGAGCTGGATAACAGGACGTTAACTCGGAAGACGCGAGTCGGATCACTAGGAAGTAGCTCGGAAGACGCGAGCTGGATAACAGGACGTTAACTCGGAAGACGCGAGTCGGAACTAGGGTGTAGCTCGGAAGACGCGAGCTGGATACTAGGACGGAGACTTGGAAGACGCAAGTCGGGCACTAGGTATCGGTTTGCTTACCCTTAGTCTGACGAACGCTACTGGCTGCTAACTCGGAGGCTGTCCACTAGCCTTGAGAGCTGGTGGGCTGTAGGAAGACGCTACAGCCCAGCTCTGGGGAGCTCAACTGTAGGAAGGCGCTACAGTTCCACTGCCTTCCCTTCGAAATCGGAGGCTTTATATACTGCCTATCTATTTAGTATTTAATTTCTCAGTCTCAACTTGCTGCATACCGATTTTGAATCAAAAATAAAAATATAAAAGTTTACTTGGTGCGGTCTCGAACCCTGAACGCTGGCGCACCATAACATAACATAACATAAATTTATTTTCCATTACGATATACATAATATTTACAAATCTTTATTTCCTGCACATGAACGACTGTACCGAGAGACTGTCGAACACCCCGTATGCTAAGGTCATCGCAATCCTGAGGATGTGCTGATGCCTTAGCATAGTGGAGCTACAAGCAGTCTCTCGGGTTCGCTCATGGCTAGGAAATTAATTTATTCTATATTGTGACGAATTGTGTGTCGCCCCTGGTCTTTGAACCTTATCGACTACAGTACATAACCTTAATAAAATTAGAATAATGAATGGAGATGAGATGATAAATTATTATTATTAGAGCTATGATATGACTATGTACATGGGAAAAAATACCAAAAAAACCCATTCCTAATTAATTACATTCACTTAACCTATACCCTTAATCCTAATGAGTGACAGATGGTTATTTACAATGATGCAGTTATGATTTATATACAATGTAGGATGATAAATGATTTTGTTATTATGGCTCAGATGCTACTGCTCATGGTATGTTTTGGTGGAACAACGGGAGTGTTTGGTATGGTAAAAGATGTTTTATTTGGAAGGGAGCGTTGTGCTCTCTGATTTGTGTGATATTACGTGTGAGTGGATTATACTTCAACTCGCACCAAGCGAGCACGCTAACCGCTAGACCAACGGTACATGTACAGAAATTGTTGTAAATTACGGGGTGACTCAGCAACATCGTCACAATACAGGTGTCCTATTTTAATTCTATGTGGAGAGGAAACTTTGTACCGCGCGCACGAAGAAATGTGAGGTATGGCATACTTGAAGTTCATCTGGAGAAGGAATTCAGAATGCTGAAATTATATACAGAGTGTCCCATTTTGATCTTTGTGAAAAGAAAACTGTAACGCCCACGAAGGAATGTGAGATTTGGCATACTTAAAGTTCATGTGGAGAAAAGTGTTGGGAGCTAAAATTATATACAGGTTGTCCTATTTCAATTTTACGTGAAGGAAAACTTCGTACCGTGCGCATGACGGAATGTGAGATTTGACATGCTTGAAGTTTATGTGAAGAAGGAGTGCAGAAAGCCTCAATTATATACAAGGTGCTCAATTCTAATTTATCGCTGAAAACGATATCATGCTGGAATATATTGAGAAATATGCACCGAATGGGAAAATGGCTGAAGAAAAAATCCTTCTGAGGGTTGGGAGAAAATTCACTTTAAAACTTTAAATGGGAACCACTATTCTTAATTTTAGATTTCGATGGAGCGTCGAATACCAAGTTAATTTCACCTGGAGTTCTAGGGAAAGGAAAGTTTAATTCAATAACGTTCTAACTTGTCAACATAATGAATTCACAGTCGAATTTCGACCACTGGGCGCCCACTACTAATTCTAATTTCACATTATGATTTTCATTTTTTCTTTGCTTCGGAAAAATATAACGAATTTTATAAGAACTAAAAATTTAATAATAACGGATCGAGGATTAATCTCAGTTATTTTATATTTTATGAAGAATATTATCGCTTATAAGATAAACGCTGAAAATTAAATTGTTATTTTTGATTCTAGATTGCGAAATGTCACTTTTGCATTCGAGAATGCAAATGACTTCGCAATCATGTATCAAACAACGTTTTTTCGAAAACCATGTCTCAAAATAATTGAAAAAGTGAAAATAAAATTTTGAATCAATCAATGTCACTTTTAATGCTGATATGATATCAATATAGTTTATCGAAATATTTCGCATCCTGGCTGCGAAGTATTTTGCGTTCTGTAAACAAAACAATCATTTTCACATATTTCTAGTTGCCTTGTAAATGTTCACTTTCAATGACAGTTTTCGAAAAAATAAAGTTTTAGTACAACTGGCTTTAAATCTAGCTCTTTTTCTAATAATAAACTGAAATGTAAAATTTCAGTCAAAAATTCGTACACTTTCTCAAGTTATCGTACCAACAGACTGACCGACTTTTTTCAGAATTATGTTTTTTTGGGTTCAGTGGGGTCTAAAACATCATGATTCATGAGCATTTCGAGCTATCAAAAAATTACGATTGCAATACCTACTTCTCCTATCATACATATATAGATTAGGGAAGTAAAAATCCAACAAAAATCAATTATATTTCAAAAACTATACGTTTTATCAACAAACATGCTCAGTGATTGAAATTCCTACGAGGACATTTTATAAAAATTTTATTTTCTGCACCTTTTTATCCTGTTAGTAAAAAATGCGAATACGTAAGTATGTCGAAATATCATCTCATACAATAGGATATTTTGATGTGATGATTTTTCATTAAATGCGGAAAAACAGTGAAGGAAATCGCTATCGTACAAGAAATCCTTTTGAGGGAAATTTTTTAACGAAACTTTTTTCGTATATAGTATCATAAAGGACTGTAATTTTATCAATAAATATTTCTTGGAAACATTGTTTACCTAACAACATCGTGAGAGCCAACCGTCCAATTAAATCACGAGAACGTAGCTTGAGGGATTTAATCTAAGCAGATGTTGCTTAAAGGTAGATAATGTTTAAAAGAAAAAATTATGATAAAATTAAAGTCGCGAGTGCTATCTGTCGAGAATATTTCTCGAATGAAATTGCTATTATAAGTAACTATTCAATGATGTTTGTTGCAACTACTTACCTTTCTTATTGCAAAATGTACCTACTGAATTGTCTTCATATATTCTTTCAACATTTATTTTGTATTTGCAGATTTCTTGATTTCAATTTCATTATTAATGAATTTTGACATTTTTGAAAAATGATTGTTTTATTTTGAAACAGTGTATTATTTCTCCATGGCAAAGGCAATTTATCGTATATAATATCACAAAGGACTGTAATTTTATCATATATAATACCACAAGAGCTTCGAAATTATCGGATATTTCTCGATAGGTTCGTTGCAAACAAATGAACGTGTCAAGTTTTCCAGGTTAAAAAATCACGAGCGCGTAGCACGAGTGATTTTTCTGGAAAACTTGACAAGTTGATTTGTTTGCAGGGAACCTTGAGAGAAATATCAGATTAATTTCGAAGTTCGAGTGGTATTCGGGAGATTATTTTTCCCATCCAAATTCATCAATAGATTCCAGAAACTCGACTCCGAATCTGCTCATTTTTACTTTCAATCTGTCTGTCAGTTTGACAGATGCTGAATCAACGCAGCTGAATGTTCTTTGTTTTGTATATATAACCAACAGACAAAATTTCCAAAAAATTTCCACTTGAAAACCGTGTTGGTTGTACCACGTGACGTTGAATGATGCAATTCTATTGGTCGAAATTTGCATGGTAAAAATAATCAATAAAATTTTCTTGAAAACATTGATTACCTAGCAACATCGTGAGAGTCATCTGTCCGATTAAATCATGAGAGCGTAGCTTGAGAGATTTCGTCTGAGGAGCAGATGACTCGAAGGATGTCGCTTAAAGATAATCAATGTTTGAAAGAAAAATTTATGATAAAATTAAAGTCGCGAGTGGTATTTGTGGAGAATATTTCTCGAATGAAATTGCTACTATAAGTACCTATTAAATAATGTTAGTTGAAACTACTAACCTTTTTTATTGAAAAATGCACTAAATTGTCTCCATTTACTCTTGTATTTTTAGACTTTTTGTTTTCAATTTCATTACTTTCGGCGAAAAATGCATTTCCAAAACGATTGAATTTTGACATTTCCGAGAACTGATTGTTTGTTTATATTAGAACTGTGTATTGTTTCTCCATGACAAAAGCAATTTATCGCAATAAATCGCTTGCCAACGGGAATTTACCGAGGTAAATTCCCGTTGGCAAGGAATTTGTTATTATAATTGTCATTGTAACTATGCAAAATTTGTCAGTATAAATGACATGAGTGAAATAATCGCAATAAAATGGTCTTGTAAATTTACAGAGGTAAATTATTCCCGTTGGCAAGTGATTTATTACTATTGTCATCGTCACTATGCAAAATTTGTCAATACCTATAATTGACTTGAGTAAAATAATGTGCAGAATTTTTTTTGATAAAATCAATAGTTTTCGAGGTATTTTGAATTTTTTTCTAGAAAACGCGAATATAACCATGATGAACACTCCAAATTTTAGTTGGGACAGTACCCCAAAAACTATTTCTCTGCAAGAAAAGTTGCTGATTATTATATATATATATATATATATATAAATTGAAACCTTGCGGTGTCTGATCAGATCAGCTGGTCGGCTGGCCCTTCCTGAGAAAAATTTTTAACTACGCCAATGGTTGCAGTAGAATATTATGTTGATTATATCACACACCTTAGCAACAACCAATAAAATTAAGGGATTTTCCATGGTAACGAGGTATATCGCGATAATATTTTCTCCTAACTCGATATACCACAGAAGCTTTTTAAAAAATAATAAAAAATATGAAAATTAATAAATTTTATGGTTTGTGAAATAATCCTTGCAAATACACCTCAAGATTCGGTATATTATCGCATATACCTTGAATTTAACTCAAATACTTTTTGTCTTGGGTAATTTTTTACTCGGCAAATTTGGAGATTTATAATCAACGATAATATCCCTCGAGCTGAAGCTCTCGGGTATTATCAGATTATGAATCCCCAAATTTGTCTCGTGAAAAATTACCCAAAAGACAAAAAGTATATTCGTGAAATTCTTCGGTATATCGATAATACACCTCTCTATCGGTATATTACCGTTGATTATATCACACACCTTAGCAACAACCAATGAAATTAAGGGATTTTCCATGGTAACGAGGTATATCGCGATAATATTTTCTCCTAACTCGATATACCACAGTAGTTTTTTAAAAAATAATAAAAAATATAACAATCAATAAATTTTATGGTTTGTGAAATAATCCTTGCAAATACACCTCAAGATTCGGTATATTATCGCATATACCTTGAATTTAACTCAAATACTTTTTGTCTTGGGTAATTTTTTACTCGGCAAATTTGGAGATTTATAATCAATGATAATATCCCTCGAGCTAAAGCTCTCGGGTATTATCAGATTATGAATCCCCAAATTGGTCTCGTGAAAAATTACCCAAAAGACAAAAAGTATATTCGTGAAATTCTTCGGTATATCGATAATACACCTCTCTATCGGTATATTACCGTTGAATATATAATCAGCTTCTCTAATCTCTTGTATGCTAAATATTTAGTTACGGTAATTTATATTTCTACGATTCAATTTTGTATTATTAAAACGTTAGATAAATAGTGCAAAATAGTATACTCTACAATAAGTATTGGAATGGCCTATATTCTAAACGAGCGAAAAGTTTGTAAACCGAGCCGAAGGCGAGGATTACGGTTCGCGAGTGTGGAATATAGGCCATTCCAAACATGTTGTAGATTATACTTCTTCTAACAAAGTTTTGGAAACTCACCAATATTTCACAAGAAACTTAAAAAATTATTAAATGTCAAACTTAAAACTAGATATGAATATTTGAATTGTTAGGGAGTAACCATGGTAGTAACCAAACTAACTGCTTCTGATTCGTCGAAATTATTGTAAACGGTATACGGAATCATTCTTAAATGGTTTATTGGAATTTCATTCGTTCCAACATAATTTCTGATTATGGAATATGCAAATTGCAAAACAGTGTTGGAGAAAATAGAATATACTTACCTTGCATAGGCCGCATGTGTTACACTACTGTTATAGAAGTGGTATAAATATAAATAACAGGAATCATATTTTTCAAAAATGAAATAAATTCTTAGTAAGGTAATAAAAATAAAATGGTTATAAAACGATTTTTATAGGTAGTATTCCAAAATTTGTCTGAATGTTTTAAATTTAGTGTTATAAATATGATTGTGTGAAAAAATCGAAATTCAATAAATCAACCAATATCTTATTCTAGTTGATTACGATATGAACCTGAAGTCTATTTCAAGACAAACATGTAGGCCAGATGTAGGCAATTTTTAAAAACGTTTTTTTATAAAGACATTTTCATTCTTTTCACATTATTTTAAATTAATGTTCAGTATACTCTGCAGATGGCAGCACCTTGCAGAGACGTTTCATGTCAACTCGAATTAGTGAACTGGTGAGTCGTCAATTCTCCTTCGCCATTCGATTTGAGTGTGTTTTGGTGATGAGTGCAGCAGATTTGTGTATGACATAAAAATGTCATTCACAAATTGTCAGTTTCAAGAGCAAACTTAATTCAAGAAACATAAAAATAATAAAGTAATTGAACTTGCCTTTCTGGATATATCACGATTTGTTCATTATACGTTCCAACTAGTAACAATAAAAGGTTTAAATAATTTTGTTATTTCTATAGCAATATTTTACATAAATCAATTTTGAGGTAAAAAAAAATACTGAAGAAACCATGACTACTATTGAACTATACACTAAGGTAGGTCAGAATATATTTTGTATTTTGTGCATGTTATTTTAATCTAAATCTATATGAAAAATGTCTATAATATGCAATTTTGTAATTGGATACCATGCATAGTCTTCATAAAATGAAACACATACCAATACAAATGGAGAAAATTTGAATTGTAGCATTTTTGTATAATTTTATATTTAATATTATGACTAACGCCAAACCGGCTAAATATATGAATCTTCAAGTTTTTTCTTATCAGTGTATAAGACAGTTCGACTTTATCATCTATGACACAATAAATAACGATTAAATTAATATAATGTGAAAATTTATCTCTAATTACCTAATAAATTATTATAGAATGCAGAAATTAGATGCTTATAGAGTTGATATGGCATTTATCCAATTTAATAATGTATTATAGTAACTGTAATTCATCTGTGAGATTAATTTTATTAATGATGGCAGGGTGCTCGAGTATGGATACCACATCCGGAGAAAGTATGGGAGGGTGCAGAGTTGCTGGGCGACTACAGTCCAACGCGAACAACATTGGAAATTGTAACAGAACAGCAAGTTCGAAAAACATTGACAATACGTTCAGAGACCGATTTACCTCCGCTACGCAATCCATCAATCCTTATTGGAGAGAACGATCTTACCTCTTTATCATATTTGCACGAGCCTGCTGTACTACATAATTTGCAAGTTCGGTTTTGTCAACAGAAAGCTATTTACACATACTGTGGGATCGTATTGGTAGCAATTAATCCATACGACGATTTGTCAATTTATGGTTCAGATACCATACAAGCTTATCGTGGTCAATCCATGGGAGATCTTGATCCTCATATTTTTGCCGTAGCTGAAGAAGCTTACACCAAACTGGAACGTGAACAACGTGATCAAAGTATTATTGTGTCTGGAGAATCAGGAGCCGGTAAAACTGTGTCAGCAAAATATGCTATGCGATATTTTGCGATGGTAGGTGGAAGTGCTACAGAAACCCAAGTAGAGAAGAAAGTATTAGCATCTAGTCCCATCATGGAAGCCATTGGTAACGCTAAAACTACACGTAATGACAACAGTTCACGTTTTGGAAAATATATTGAGATCCAGTTCAACAAATATTTTCACATCACGGGTGCATCTATGCGAACATATCTATTAGAAAAATCTCGTGTTGTATTCCAGGCTCCTGATGAACGGAACTACCATATATTCTATCAGCTATGTGCTGCAAGGGCTGCTCTACCACATTTACAGTTAGAACACCAAGATACATTCCATTATTTAAACCAAGGTTCTAGTTCCAGTATTACCGGCGTAAATGATTTAGTAGCTTACGAAGAAACAACGAACGCTTTAACAGTACTTGGTTTTTCGGAGCGAGAGCAAAATGATATGTTCAAGGTGCTGGCAGCTGTTTTGCATTTAGGTAATATTGAATTTTTGGAAGCTGTGATTGAAACTGAAAACGAACAAGATCAAGAGGGTGTTATGATACAAGGACGAAATAAACATTTAGCAGCTGTAACAAACTTGCTGGAAGTAGACAGTAAAACATTGCAAAAATGGCTATGCACTCGGCGTCTTGTATCTATGCGCGAAACAATTTTGAAACCAATGTCGGTTGAACAAGCAATCATGTCACGCGATGCACTGGCCAAACACATTTATGCTGAACTGTTTCAGTGGATAGTACAAATCGTTAATAAATCACTTGAGTGTAACAGTACGCGTCACAATTTTATTGGAGTGCTTGATATATACGGTTTTGAAACCTTTGAAATAAATTCTTTTGAACAATTTTGCATTAATTATGCAAACGAGAAGCTGCAACAACAATTCAATCAACATGTCTTCAAATTAGAGCAGGAAGAATACATCAAAGAAGAAATAGAATGGAAAATGATTGATTTTTACGATAATCAACCATGTATAGATCTTATAGAATCCAAATTAGGCATATTGGATCTGTTGGATGAAGAGTGTAAGGTATGTTGTAAATAAGTACAATAGAACTTATTTAATTAAAATATCTGATAACTCAAAATTGTGTGGCAGCAGAGCCAAGAGTAAAAATTGTATGTAATTTCTACTTGATCATTTTAACCGACTAGTTGAGCAACATTTTGCTTCCTGTGATTCTCTTGAGCTAGTCTTCGTTTCTTTTTTTTTCTTTATTAGGGATGAAATGTGCATATTTTTAATGAAAGTATGCTCATCGCGAAACAGGAATTTAATATATAATAACTTCCTGTATTTTTGCGTGAATAATTTATTTTCAAATCAAATTTCACTTAAAAAAAACTGATGAAGGGTTAAAGCGTATCTGCACTTCAGAATAAATTAAATTGAATTTTAAATTTTTAGTCACAAAAACAAGCACGGATGTTTTGCTTCATGCATAATTTCATATGATACAGTCATCCCTGGATTGAGTTAATAAAGAAAATAGTTATTTTTGATTCTAGATTGCGAAATGTCACTTTTGCATTCAAGAATAAAAGATTTTTTGTGAGCGTAGCGGGCAAAAAAAATACTCGAGAATACAAAAGAATTTCGCAATCATGTATCAAACTACGTTTTTTCGAGAACCATGTCTCAAAATAAAAAAAAAAAATGTAAGAAAAAAATTTTTGAATCAATGTCACACTTAATGTTACTGTGATACCAATACAGTTTATCTAAATATTTCGCATCCTGGCTGCGATGTATTTCGCGTCCTGTAAACAAAATAATCATTTTGCATGTTTCTAGTTGCCTTAATGACAGTTTTTGAAAAAGTATATATTCTCAATTCGACCAAACCAAAAAAAATCTGAATAAAGTTTTTACGTCATGGAACATTAAAAAATCGACCCATTATTCAGAATAGATAGATTGGTCGGAATTTTTACAAACCTATTTAGTTTTTAATCAAATGACCTTAATTTTTGATTCGAAAATTGGCGTAATGTTATCGACATTTAAATACAAAGTGGTTGACATCCATTCTCATTTGGAACTAACTCTTCGTAATAGTCCGGGAGCTAGCGACATAAAAATGTGCCATTTCGCTCGTCAATAAAAGTATATCAGAGTATTCATATTTATTATGTTAATCATCAAAATCGGCCACTTGAAGCGCACCTCAAGACCCTATATTATCAGGAGCGTTGACAACATGTTATAAATAATTGTATGAATTGTCTTATTCGCTCGTTGTTGACCTTTCGAGAGGTTGTCAATTGACAATCGAAATGTCAAAAAATTACGACTTACACTTGTCTAGCGGGACAAGCGCGCTAAAAGGTCAAAAAAAATTCCAAAAATTAACTTATTTGCACGTGCTTGACATTTGTCATGATCAAAGAAGACCATATTGTACATGAAAAAACATTGTGCTTCCAATTATTGGTCTGCGGGACAAACCTAGTGTAAATGATTGTCAAAGTGCAAGAAATTGAGCGCGGTCGTTTGGCATACTCAAGTCCATTCCTCCAAGTTTTGAAAGAATATTTTTCGGTTGTGTGCGTTGCTCTAAGTAGAATTTAATATGTGACAATGATGAAATATGATTCAAGGTTCTCCTAAAAACTACTGAAAAATGGGCATTTATCAACTTTTTATTTTCAAAGAGTTTTCCGCAGTTGATTATTGAAATTTTTCCTAAATTAAATAAAACAACGTGAAATTTAAAAGACTTTTTGACTATATGTACAATCAACGTATAGATAGTTCTCAAATCTATAATTTCGATGCATCTAATTATAAATGAAGGGCTCATTACTATTACTAAGGCACTTTGTGCGATAGCCATCACATTCATTCGCTCTCGCGGGCAAAGATATATCGCCTTCTTTCAAACATTTATTTGCGCGAGTTGTCAAATATTTTTTTTTGTTTAAAAAAAGGAATTAGAATTACTATCCTTTTGTATCACATAAAAGTGCTCAACAACCGCGCGCGGACTGGCAGCCTCGTTTTACAGCGGTGATTTTGACGATCACTAATACTAGGTTTGTCCCGTGGATCAGTTTAAACACAATGTTTTTGAATGTGCAATATGACCCTCTTTGACCATGACAAATTTCAAGCACGAGCAAATAAATTTTTGAAAGATTTTGACATTTTTGATCGCTTGTAAGCGGTCCATTGTCCCACTGAACAAGTGTAAGTGATATTTTTTTGATATCGTCTCAAAAGGTCAACGAAGTTACATAAACATAAATTTATTTTCTATTGAAAACATATTAAGAGCTCGCTCAGTTTTTTTCAAGCATCTACTGCACCAAATTTACTGCTTGATGATGAGAAAGCGGGATTTCAGGCGTCTCACTTAGGTTGTTAGCAGGACGTGTCTTGAGGGATCTGAAAAACGGTATGTGCCACCAAAAGCGGGACATATAGCAACACTGTATAGAGCACTTATGATTATATTAGTCATAAACAATCCAAGCACAAAATAAAATACGAGAAATTTCTGCAAGTCAGTACAGAAAAAAGACGATGTGGTCTGTCGCTATAATGAACAAGATGTCATTATTAGGTATACATTCATTTGAAGAGAAAGGGCTTCTCGATTTCGTCATAGTATGTCATTGAAAATTCCGTGCTCATTTCGATCGGTCCGAATCGTAGGTGCGACAACAATATGAAATGATTCAATTACTAACAAGATATTATTATTATTTATTGCGAAATTTTTTTGCCCACGCCACGTCACTGCGAGCGACGAGAAGAAAAAACAACTTTTCGATTGTTTATAACGTGTTCTTAGCACTCTCAACAAGCGTTGTTCCGCTAACTGATTGTAAGTGATCGATTTTCGTGATATCCGTTGAAGACTCTAATGTACTTTCATTGACGAGCAAATGAGTCACTGAAAAATGTCGCTAACTCCTCGACTAAAAGATGGCTTTAAGAATGCATATCAATTCAATTTAAATGGCTTGATTAAATTTAATGCGTTGAATAGTAATTTTATTGTTTTTCCATTACAGTTTAACATACCAAGGTGTTGAAATACTCATTCAAATGCATAGACTAGGTTATATTACATATTATTCAAATGGCAGATGGACAAAATTATTTTAATTGCCAATTGAAAAATAATTGCACGTTATTTAATTTTTTGAATACTCAATTTTCTATTCCAGTCTCTCGAACCAAATGTACTTTTACTGTTTTAATTTTCACTGATCAGCTTTCTTTAATTGCGTCTCTTCGTATTTTTATTTGAAATTTATTTTAGTATATTCTATTTACTTTGCATATTTTGGAGTAAATTTTATTATGAATTTTAAAATATTTTTTTACCCAAGAACTCAATTAGAAAATATAATTATTCCTGCAGTTGAAATTAAAAGTAGAGAATTCCTACAGTTTACAGTAAGGAAAATGGTACTTCTCCAGCCTAAGCACAAAAAGTGTTGTTATGGAAATAAACTTACATTCATTATATTATATTCAAAATAATGTTAACTCTATCTTTTTGTTTGGCAAGTTGTACTGGAGTCATCAAAGTTCAAGTGCATATAATTTTTATACTATCTCATTTGTTTTCTTACAGATGCCGAAAGGTACAGATATGTCCTGGACCGAAAAATTATATTCAAAATGCTCAAAATACAAACATTTTTCAAAAGCTCGTTTCGGGAACTCTGCTTTTATAATTCATCATTTTGCTGATAATGTACAGTATGAATCTAGTGGATTTTTGGAGAAAAATCGGGACACAGTAGTGGATGAACAAATAGAAGTATTGCGCAGTAGCCGTAATAAATTGATGTCATCTTTGTTCGATGATCGCACAGACAAATTGGCTGTACCAAGTAGAGGAGGTACAAAGCTCAAAGTTGTGGCCGCCAAACAGTCAGCACCAGCTCAGCGTACGCACAAAAAAAGTGTTGGTTCACAATTTCGTGATTCATTATCTCGCCTTATGACTACTTTAAATGCAACAACACCTCACTATGTCCGTTGTATTAAGCCTAACGATGCAAAGGAGCCGTTTGAATATAATCCCGTACGTGCTGTACAGCAGCTACGTGCTTGTGGAGTTTTGGAGACCATTCGTATTTCAGCTGCTGGCTTTCCTAGTCGGTGGACGTACTTGGAATTTTTTCAGCGATACCGAGTGCTTTGTCGCTTTGCAGATGTAGATCGCTCAGATATGCCTGGCACTTGTGATCGAATTTTAAAACATTGTATAAAATCTCCTGATCGTTATAAATTTGGTAAAACAAAAATATTTTTTCGAGCTGGACAAGTCGCATATCTTGAAAAATTACGTGCAGATAAGCTCCGTTTATGTTGCATTAAAGTTCAAAGTCAAATAAGAATGTTTGTTTGGAGGAAGAAATATCTAAGACTGAAGAAATCTGTACTTGCTATCCAAAAATACAGCAGAGGACTTCTAGCAAGAAGGTAATTTATATTTATGTTTGAAATATCGGGAAACGATTTTTTTATATTTTTTTATTTGCATAAAAATTAAGTCTCTTTATGCAAGTATAGTAAATAAACTTTCCACTTGGGTATCTTAAGAATCTTAGAAAAAGAATCAAATTCTTCAACATGTTCCACTCTGATGGTTAACTATGAATCTGCAATTTCCGTAATATTCAAATTGAAATATTTTAATTATGTGAATAAATGTGACCTGCATACTAATATTTGCTTAATCCAAAATTTATTGGCTGTTCATTAACTGCCATTTACCTAATTCTTTACAAGAGTAAAGAACTTTGGATTTTAGACAAATAGGGACAATTATGATGAATTTTTGTTGAGCCCTAAACATGATTGGCTTGATTTGAAAAAAAAAAAAACATTAATTAAATAATTCACATTTTTTTTTTATTCATTCATTTTATTCATTCATTTATATTTTTCTATGGTAGAACCAAGTGTTTTTTTCATGTATTTGAGATTAAATTCAATTTTTTGAAACATATTTCTGAAGTTTTTAGTTGAACGTTGAAATTTCATGTTGTGAGCACGTTTATTTTCAATTTGTATTGAAACTTTAAATTTGCAACAATCAAAATTAATTATCTCTCAAAGAAAGCTATTTTTCATACATATAAATGATAATTGATAAAATACTAATAATTCTATTACATTTGGTAATACAATTTGAAAGAATTGAAACAATAAAAAAAATCAATGATTTTAGAATTTTTTATTTAATTCATGATTTTTTTCAAACAATCAAAGTAAAAAACTGTAAGGAAAGGAAACGGTTTTTATAAATGAAAATAAAAACTCCAAAAAATCTTTGATTCACACTGATCTCTTGAAATTTTATTTACCAACCGGTTTCGGTCACTTGGTAGCCATCAACATAGTATTCTGAAAATGAATACCAAGTGGCCGAAATCGGTCTGTAAATAAAATTTTACGAGATCATTGTCAATCAAAGACTTTTTTGAGTTTTTATTCATAAAAATCGTTGTCTTTCTTCTCAAACAATTATTATTATAAGCAACATTTAAAATTTTTGTCAATGCTATATTTATTTTCATTACATAAAATGGTTTATGAACGGTAATACCTTATCGATTGGATTATAGAGTAATCCTAGAGTTAATTCTCGTTTATAAAAGATCAGATGTCGCCTCGGAGGCAGCACGATTCATATGCAGTAAATGCAGAATTTTAAGAAGAGCTTCCTCAAAATGAATTCATCAAAGAAAAGCAGCAAATATATCAATATAGTACTTTCCATGATGTTGAGCTCAGATGCAAAACAATGTTTTTTGCATGAACAAATTATGAACTATTTCTACGTAATTGAGTAATTTTTTTCCAAAGTTCGCTTCACTTCTGCGCTGTCCGGCCCAGTCAAGTGCGCGCTGCTCTATATGAAAATATAAGAAGGAATTTTTACTATCCGGTGCAGTTCGGCGCGCCACGGCCTTAATTCTAAACTCGATTCGAAATCAAGAAAACATCCTGAAATACCTTCTAACGATCTGTGGTTCTTCGCATTAGACCAACTTAAATTCAATAATAATCTATAAGAAGCATAAATATTATTAAAAATTACTATTTGTGATTCAATTTTTGTCGTCAAAAATTAGCAATACGACAAGATCTTACAACCTCCACACCACCACACCACCACTTACCCACTCTGGCTATTCTCTTTGATTAAATTCAACCAAATTGCACAGATATTTGATTTCCCAGACGAACGTGAGTGATTTTGTTTTCAAACGTTATTAGGAGGCACCTAGCGGAAGATGAGTGCTGCATTATATTGCGTATCATATTCTTTCCGTGTAAATAAATTGAATCTTAGAACTAAATAATCCCTAAACGCAGAAATTGATGCTCTATAACTTTGTTTATGTGACCTTTTCTACTAGGGATAACTATTTCCTAGTCAGAGGAGCTTGAAAATTAGCGTGAGACTTTTTTAGCAAAAATAGAAAAACTAGCTCACTTTTGACTTCTGATTCTGACCAAACCGCTGAACCGAAGTAATTGTTTAAGAAGATTAAACGGAGAATTTAATGTTAACTTTAATAGAAGTGACATTTTATGTACAATGCATTATTTAGATGTAATAAGCCAAAATTTCATGGTTTTGAGGCTCTCAAAAGTTTAGCCGTCCTCAGATACCATCGCGAATTGATACTACTGTTATTTAAGACCCCCAAAAGTGGAAAAAATGAAAATCACTGTTCTTTTTTGGTCCAATTTGACTAGGCCGATAGTTCATTTCAGTTAAGAATGGTTCAAGAGTTCTTATGGGTCTACAATTTAAGCCTCCTGATTGGCCGAAATATGAACACGATTCACTCACATTAAATGCAGGATGTAGGATATAAAATAAGCTGTTTAGAAATGAATTTTAGAGATTAAAGTAACAAATATATTCACATATTATCTGAATAAATGCAAATTTGAATCTTTGAACTGCACAAATCTATGATAGTTGATGGACGACTGACAAATGATGCAACTGACAGATAGCGAAGTACGATTTTTATGCTAATGTAAGATTGGATCGTAACGCTTGGACCGTTCTCAACTGAAATGAACTGTCTAACTTGTATAGGGTACTTTGGAGATAGTATTTTGAGAGATTGCTTTTTCAACTGAGCCCTTGAAAGTGAATTGGCCTTCAAAATTGGGTATTTTTCAAAAAATAATTTTTCTATTACTTTTTGATTTTTTTACGGCTCCAAGCAATAACACATTCGAAAAAAATCGGAAACACAGCAAGAAGCATAATATTTAAACTACAAAAAAACTAAATTTTGAATACGCAACTTGGCAGTCACGCGTGTATCATGTTGACAGCGCTTGGATGCGTGAACAAAATAAATGCGGAAATCGCTTAGTTTACACATCGTTTGCAAAGCAACATAATTCAGGCAAAGCATTCGATTGTTTCAGCGAAATGATAATCACTGATGAATTCCTATTTTAATAATTATACATTTTTCAGAATTTTATTTAATAAGAACGACTTTTGATTTTAAATTCTGTATATTTATTTGCAATTTTGTCGTTTCGGTCCTTAGACCAAGGATCTTCTTCAGAAAACAATGACACAAGATACGTAAAATATTGAAAAACTATAATGTATCCCATAATAAGAGAAAAATCTCTCATTTTTTATCGGATTTAGTACCTTATCAGTCTTGTTCACGAAGATCTTAAAATCATATGTAAATTAATTACAATTTATTCTTTTGCTATATTTTGAGATAATAGTATATTGTGCAATAAGTGCGATAAGTTGTCGATTGCCCTCGAGAGCGAAGTTAAGTGGACAATTGACAACATCGCACAAGTTGCAGATACTATTTTTTATTACTAATGCAGGGTGAGTATTATTTTGCGCTTGTTTTTCCGAGCGGTAAATGACTTGCATGCGACAAGTTTACTTGTCGCACTCAAATAATTATACTTGGCGCACGCAAAAGACAAAGAGCCATTTACCTCCCGGAAAAACGTGCGCAAAATAGTATTAAATAGTAATAAGAATAATTATTTGTTTATTTAGAGCGCAAAATTGTACATCATGAATGTTGCAATCGTGAAAAATAACAAAAATACACATATTTTTGTATAAATCAATAATTTCAATTTTAAACAATTATTTTTCGACGAACTATGAAGTACTCTGTCGCAAATGAAGCCCTAAACATCAACTTTTCATAGCAATATAATATAAAATGTATATACCATTCATATTCAATACATTCTAGTTTTTTACGATTTTCCATATTTTCAATAATATTGGAATAAAGTTTCTACATCATTTCTCTGAAATATCACTTATATTCTACTATCGTCATTTTTAAATATTTCTTTATGCAGTTGATCAAATAAGTATTATTTGATTTCAGTGCATTTCATGTTTTTTTTTATTTTCAGGCTTGCAAATGACATTCGCCGCAACAAAGCAGCTGTTAAAATACAGAAAACTATTAGGTGTTGGTTACAAAAAGTCAGATTCCAGAAAATACGAAGAACCATTTTAGGACTCCAGACTTATGCAAGAGGATATTTAGCTAGAAAACGATTCATGCAATTGAAATATAACGCTAAGGTATTAGTTATTTCATGCGTTCATGTTCTTATTTTGAAGATATTTATTGTTTTCAGGCAATTATTTTACAAAGGCATGTACGTGGTTGGCTACAACGTCGACGCTATCAGCGAAGTCTGCGACATATTATTTTATGTCAGTCCATTGTGCGCCGATTTTTGGCACGACGACAATTTAAGCGTCTTCGTGTTGAAGCTCGATCTATTGAACACGTTAAAAAACTCAACAAAGGCTTAGAAAATAAAATCATCAGTTTGCAGCAGAAAATACAAGAACTTAATAAAGATAACCAATTACTTAAAGTTACTCAGCAAGAAGTTGCAGAACTCAAGTATAGTTTTATAAAAGTTAGGGTTCCGTACCTCAAAATGAAAAACTTGACCACAGTGGGATCATACATCTTTCTGTCTGTCCGTATGTCAGTCAAATTTTGTAGTTATGGTTATTATTAACTGAAGTCAAAATTCAAAAATATATTCTATTGTGAAATTTGGGGGACACAGGTCACAGGTCTCAAATAATCAATATTTAAGTGTCATACGGTATTATTTGAAAATGCTTCATTTAAAGATCTTAAAATATTTTTGTACGTAGTTCTTAACATATTATGAGAAATGCATCTAAAATATTTGTTCTCTCTTATTTTTATTTGACTAAAATTTTAGAAACAAGAAAATTAAGGCAATTTCGAAATCTTTGGTGGAACATCTCTTGCCAGTCGTGTAATAAAGTGAAAAATAATGAATATGTTATTAATAGTAATCTATGCAACAAGAGTGTAAGGTTGAGCATTAAATAATGAGGCTAAGTATTTGGTGACGAGGCTTGCCGACTCGCTAAAATAGTTGGCCGAATATCATAATGTTTGTTCATTCTCGTGTTGCATACAAGACTTTTCCTACGGTCTTCATCTTCCATATTTTGACAATTATTGTTTACACAGCAAGAGAGCCCAGAGCAAAGTTGAAAAATAACTAAACAAATGGATTAATAAGATGTGCCACAAGCATGAATTCACAGAAAAACTAAATTCAGGTTATGAAACTTGACTGTTACGTGTTTAAATGATATTAAAGTTCGAACACAAAAAATATTCACTTTACGTATCGTTTGTTAATCAATGGTAATTTCAACTACACTTTAATTCACAATAGCGGCCGATAAAGTGACATTTAAAAAAAATAATGAAACGTTGTAAAACATGCATGTAAAAAGTCTAATTTACTCACGGAGCTTCCAAAAAAAACCCGCTTCACTCGTTTTTTCAACCTAGTCGCTCGTGCATTAAAAAATAATGTTTTCTATGGCCGAGCGAAAAGTAAGTACTTGACGCATCACAAACGATGCCTAAAGTAAGGATTTTTCGCATCTGTGTCTTACCATAATTTGAACGCGTAGCAGTTGAATTTCTGTGAATGCATGTTTATAGCTTGTAGCAACACTCATTTATCAATTTGTTTGAATATTTGGTAAATCTGAATTTCACTTTGTGCTTTTGGTTTTGTTGATGAATGCTTATTTATTGTCAAAATATGAAAGTTGATTACCGTAATAATATTTTCTTGTTGCATAAATTATTATTTCACTTGTATTGTATCTTAAATAACTATTACTATTTTGTTGATCAATATGACGTTACTGTCACGGAAATTATTTATAAAAATCCAATTTAAAAAAAACGTCTTACCAAAGCCAGCACTAGTCGGAGGGGTACACATGTTTTAATTTCCCTATTGACAGTAACGTTAGAAGTACTTTATCAAAATGGAATTAACGGAAGGAAGATAATGAACTTGAGGCAAGATTGATATTTGCAAAAGCAGAAGATAATTTTGTTCGGGATTCAAAATGATGGTTTGCATACCGTGGTTTACCTGTTTCAGATAATAAAAATATACTTATTGAAAGGTTAGTTCTTGTTGATAATTCGTCTTTATGTCATTAAAAATTTGAATATTTTGTGTGAATTGTGTTATTCATGTTTTTTTAGCGTTAAGAATTGAGGAATGTATTGCGAATGGTAATGAATGATATATTTTTTTATGATGGCAAATGTTTAGAAAATAAGCAACAACGCATGAAATACCTCAATCCAGTGCTACCAAGTCCAATTTTGTTCGTCAAAGTTGTTCTAAAAGAAAATTTTTCGTCTGCTCTTAAGTAATATGACAAATAATTCGCATTATCTTCCATATTTAACACAAAGTCACTCAAAATATATTATCTTTTTGCAATACTTTCGAGTTTCCACAGTTGGAAAGCCATTCATCATCATCAGATAAGGAATCATTCAAATCTGAACTATTAGTAGGACTAGTAGTGATATAATTATACATTGTAGCATAACAAAAAATACAAGAAATGGCCCGAGCTGGAAAAATTGTCCAGTTTGAAGAAGGAAAAATGCAGGATGTTGGACTTGCTAGGACTGGATTGAGAAATTTCATGCGCTACTATTTATCCTCTTAACATTTACCATCATCAATTTCGATCAAAAAAATAATTATCATTCTCAATTCCTCAATTATTTTTACATATAGAAGAAAAAAGTCTCAATAACATAATTCATCTCAAATATTTAAATTTTTGACAACCTGATGATAACTAAGACGATTTATCAACGACAACTAACCTTTTAACTAGTACATTTTTACAACCGGAAATTTTAATAAAATATTTTTAACGTTACTGTCAATAGGGAAATTAAAACATTTGTACCATCCGATTAGTGATGTCTCTGGTGGATCTTTTTTATATTTTCAGAGAAAAAAGACTAATTTTAACATTCGCGTTGGAAGTGGAGCGTAATATTTGTATGCGGTAGGTAGGATGCAGTAGGTGGTTATTTTGTTTGAAGCAAAGCTTCTATCCCGATTCTCCACATGAGCAGTAAAATGACTAAAACCTACAGATTTTCAAACGACACTGACTCTTCTCCCAGCAAACAGCCTCGATTGCTGCTGCTGCTCTCCAGCTCTTTTCTCTCTTTCACCTCCTACTTAAGCGGCCTCTAGACTGCTGCTGGCTGCCGTTCCCCTTTCTTCCCTTCACCCAAGCTGCCACTTCTACAAGTAAAGAACGCGTGGCAATAATACTACTGCTTCGTAATTCATCATAACATATTCTGAACTGTAATCTAGTTTATATTATCACTTTTCCGGTCTATATAATAGGGGAAGTATTGTGATCGTGATTTTTTGACAATTCGAGTTTTTGATAGCACGATACGTGCGAATTTTGGACAAATATAATATTTAAGTTTTTCATCAAAAAGCTGTTTAGGTTCGTAGATGAGCAATTTTCAACCAGTGGTACCGAAACTTTATTGACGAAACTGTTTAGTTTTTTGCATTATCTTATAAGTATTTATGATAAAATATGAAATAACAAAAATTGATTCTTTGGCACAACATTTACCTGAAACATTTTTCAAAATTATCAGCGGTTCATTTGTTATTATTAAAATTTGAATTATTATAAAGTTCGTTATATTTTTCTGAAGATAAGAAATAATGTCGATCATAATGTGAAATTAGAATTATTATCACTCATATTTGAACATCACATAGAAACGTTCGTCAATTATTTTTTTTAAGTGAGTAATTTGGCTTTATCATGTTTGGTATCAAATTAAAGCTCTTGCGGGGATAATTTTAGTAGAAATGTTAAAGAGGATATTTAAAGGATTGTCAGTTGTTTCTTTTACAAATTATTTAAATGATGTCTAGTTTTAGTATCAGCTTAAAGCTCTCGGAGAGATAAGCTCAATAGATATCAAAAATAAATAGTCAGTGGAATCCACGTTACCATCTTTAAATTATACTTCCAGTGATTAAATAATGTTGAAACTGTATGTTCCATTGAATTGAAGACCCCGAAAATCTAGAAAAGTACTCTCCATTTTCAAAAATACTTATTTTATGTAAGGGCTAAAATATAATCCCATCTGCCGCTTTAACAATGACAGTTCCCACTTTTACAATGATAGTTACCACTTTGAAATATGCAATTAATTGATGCGACACTCTTAATTTTTGAAACTGGCCATGAAATTGATGGTCGGAGAAGTACTCTGATGACCACAGCAGATTTTTATATTATTTTTTGTTCTTTATTCACACTTATTTTATTTACAATTGTATATTAAATATAAGTAATACATTGCTTTTAACAAAAATTACGGAAATATTCCTTTTATTGGTAAAATACGTAGAAGCTTCGCTACTCTCGGGGGTCCCATGACCCACAAACATTTTTTTTCATATTGACGGTATGGAACCCTGGATGTGCACATCGCAGTTGTGCGATTTTTGTTTATTTGTAATAATAACTTTTATTATTATTTCAGATCTAAACTTGAAAATTTCCGAGCTTTCGAAATAGAAATTAAAAAACTGAATGTATTGTTAATGGATAAAAACAAACAAATTTATAAATTGGAAGAATCATTGAAAGTTGAGAGAGATGAGAAAATGGATCTTGTAGAAGAGCAAGAAAAATACAGACAAGAAGCCGAAAATGATCGTAGATATTGGGCGGAGGAAACTAGTAAATTGCGTAAAGAACTTGATAATATGAATGAAATAGTGAAAACAAGTCAAAAAGGTGCCGAAGAAAATCTAAAAACGAGATTAGAACAAGAAAAGCTAATTTTAATCAATGAACAAGATCAAGATAGAAATGCCTACCAAAAATTATTACAGGAATATCATTGCTTGGAACAACATTGCGAGAGTTTAGAAAAACAAATGAATAAACAAAATAGACCTAGTCCAAGCCACGTACGTAACTTGAGCGATGTAAGTAGCATTAGTACAGTAGATGAAAGTGTTACATCAGCGGAATTAGGAGATGATGGTGGTTATGGATCTGTTCGTTCCGTAACTAGTATAATATCTAATGCTCCTGCGGAAAGCGATGTAGATGTGGCTCTAGTTCTCAAACTACAGCATAAATTAGCTGAAGTCGAACGAGAACGAAATCGATTGCGTGCACGTTTAGATGAATTAGAATCATCACCAGCTAGTGAACGAGGCGCAGATTCATTCCGCGCATCTGAACTTGAAGTAGAGAATGCAGCTCTTAAATCTCAACTACGTGATCTACGCCGTAGCATTGGTGATGGTACAGAGACTCGTGCACTGTTAGATCAGTTTACTGCACAGCAAGCGGAACTGGAGAGACGACGAGAAGAGCTTGTTCAGCTACGATCCGTATTAGCTGCTCAAGCAAGTATTGGTCCTGTTAATAATGAGGATGGCGAATTGGCTTTGGCATATGATACCCAAAAGAAAATAAATAAACAATTGGAACTTGAATTGCAAGGTGAAAAGAATCGTCATCGAGCACACGAACTCGATTTCAAAATGGAAATCGAACGACTTCAAGATGATAATGAACGACAGCAGAAATTATTGGCCGTTAATCTTACTAAATCTCCAGCATCGCAGACTGAAGCTTACATGCAACATGAAATTACTCGCCTTACTTCTGAAAACTTAGATTTGCAAGAAAAATTAGACGCTGCTTCAGAAAATTGTCGCAAATACAAGAAACATGCCAAATTTTTGGCTAAGAAACTTAATGAAGCTGGCTTATTGGATGGTAACTTTGATGCTGAGAATACTAAAACGGAACAGTTGAGTGCAGAAAAGCAAAATTATTTGCCGATCGTTCGCAAAAAAGATGGTGGATTTTTGGGTATGTTCGAATATGAAAAGGGCGAGGAAGGTAATATTATACGCAATTTGGTAACTGATTTGAAACCTCGCACGGCAGTTACTTTACTACCTGGCTTACCAGCTTATATAGTATTCATGTGTATCAGGCACACAGATTACATTAATGATGAAAATAAGGTGCGTACTTTGTTGACAGTTTATATTAACGCAATTAAAAAGGTCATTAAGAAACGGCATGAAGATTTTGAGACTACCGTGCTTTGGTTATCTAACACTTTACGTATTTTACACAATCTTAAGCAATATAGCGGTGACAAAGCATTCCAAAGTGCAAATTCTCCTCGCCAAAATGAGCAATGTTTACGAAATTTCGATCTTTCTGAATACCGGCAAGTGCTATCCGATATTGCTGTGTGGATTTATCAAAGTATAATACGTAGCTTAGAAGATAAAATTCAACCGTTAGTGATTCCTGCAATTTTGGAGCATGAAGCTATTTCAGGAATTGGTGGTAATAAACCAGCTGGTATGAGGGGTCGTGCGTCATCCGTATGTCGCGACTTGGATAGTCCTGTATCTGTGCAACGAGCACCGCATACTTTATTGCAGGAACTCACAAATTCTCATAAAATATTAGGCTTTTATGGAGTAGATCCTGAAGTAGTTGCGCAGATTGTAAAGCAGTTGTTTTATTTTATTTGTGCAAGTAGTTTAAATAATCTTTTGTTGCGGAAAGATTTGTGTCATTGGTCGAAGGGTACACAAATACGTTATAATTTGTCTCATATGGAAATGTGGACTCGAGAACGACGTTTAGATGAACAACCTGTATTGGACACATTGAAACCAATTATACAAGCAGCACATTTGTTGCAAGCCCGCAAAACTGATGAAGATGTGGACAGCATATGCGAAATGTGTAGTAGTTTGAGCGCACAGCAAATATGTAAAATTCTAACATTGTACACGCCAGCTGATGAGTTTGAGCCGCGTGTACCTACGACATTTATCCGGAAAGTACAGGCGAAATTGGCTGAACGCCAAGAAGCTCAAGAACAAAAACCGCTACTTATGGATATCAAATACAATTTCCCTGTGCGCTTCCCTTTCAATCCTTCTACTATTTGTCTTGAAGATATCGAAATCCCAGAAGTACTTAATTTACCAATGTTGAAAAAAATCTAATATAATATGCAAGTTTTCTTGGATAATAACGCAACATTCCTATTATAATTCAAGTATTATTTATTTGTACACATGTATTGTAAGAGGACCACGAAGTTAAATATTTGTTTTATTTTAAAGTATTTATATAAGAATCATGGTGCCATTTACAGCTCGTAGGCTTTGCAATTTTTTTGCTGCAGCTTGTAGATGCAGTCTTTTAAACACTATACATTCCATCCTAGTATTATTTTTTTAATCTGTGAATATGTATTATTTTAATAATGTAAATTTATACAAATTATCTTAATATTCAAAAAGTTGTGCAAATCATTAAATACCATCATAAAGTAGAAGATATTTATTATTAGAAGTAATAATTATGAATTCAATGAATTTAATTAGTCAATTTTACACAGTATTCGATTTGATTTTCACACCTTTTATGTAAATATGGTGAAATATTTCTCCTATAAATCAGGGTCAATGAAAAAATGGTTACGTACTTCTGTTCATAGATTAGATACAAATTTAGCTGGTTTTGAGGTTGAACTGTTCAAATAATACAAACATAGTTTGAATTAATGAACAGTTTTGAATTAGTATTTTTTATCTGAATTTTTACATTCTATATTCAAACAGCTCCTAATTTATTCCTATTCTATGTTTTCTTCTGATAAATGATTTTAGAACTGAATACTAAATTCTAAAAGAAAAAACTTTGACAAGCTGAGGATTATCTTGAAATTCTTTTGGGAATCGGGCTGTAAAATTTCATAATTATATTAAGAGCATGTCAAGAGCTCTTTTCACCGCGCGTCTTCTTCTTTCTGGAAAGATTTATTTTTAAATTTTGTCGGGTTGGCTTGATCTCTAGACTGTTTAATTTTGTGTAATTTAAACCATTTGAAATTTTTGTATTTGTATAAATACAGTTATATTGCAGAACAAAATAACGATTCGAATCAAGTGTTTATTCCAAGTATTTGATTGAAAATTCAATTCTTTAAATAACATTTTGAAGATTTTCAGTAAAACACTGATCTCCTAAGTTGTGAACATGTTTATTCCATATATATAACTTTTTTAAGCTATAATAATCCAAATGAAAACAAATTATCATTTCAAGATATTTTTAAAGCATATAGATTAAATACCTACTAATAATTTCACCGCACTCAACGGCTGAGAAAATATCAGTCAAGTGCACTATGAGTGTCTGCCACATCCGTATCGGATGAAAGGCGTGTTGATATTTATTTTTTAATTTTACTCCATTTTTGATTTTTAAATTCAAATTATGATTTTTTCATTTCTGATAGATACTGATCCTTCCTCTCAAATCTTGTCAGTGGAGAAAATACTCTCTATTGCCCTCTTCAAAAATAAATTCATAAAAAATATTGACATTATCTGAAAGAAAATTGAATAGTGAAAAAAAATCCTAGATGGATCACATCGGCAATCCATTGTTGCAGGACTGTAAAAAAAGACACGAACAAAGAAAACAGAATTACATATTGTATTGATTGGTGCAGCAGTGTCAATGAAAATCAAATTATGGTTGATTATTTCGTAATCTATGGACAACTGAAATAACATTTTTTCAATGACTCTGTATACCTAAATAAAACGAATACATATTTATTGAAAATGTATTTTGCATTATGCTTCTCTGTGGCCTAATTTAGTACTCATGCTACACGTAGAACGAATAAATCATAGCATTGTTTTTAATATAATTATTTTGAGTAATAAATTAGGTCGCTAATAATATTTATAGTGAAATAGAGTACTTACAATTGTTGATGCATATGTATTTAAAATAATTATACGAAATGTTAAAATTTATGAGATTTTTAAATGGCGATTGTATAAATATATAGAGAAATGTTTAGAAAAAGAAATAAATATAGCGAGAACTAATAAAACTAATAATCTATCTATTATTTCTATAACATATCACCTATTCTATTAATTTATTAAAATATAAAATCAATTAAATGAAAAGATTAATTAACGTAGTATCAAGAAAATGATTTACTGAAAAGGAAAACGAGAATTCAGATTTAGCAAGCTATATTATTAAATAAAAAATGCTTTAAAGATAAGGACTATTTTTTCTAGAGAGTAGTAAAATTTAAGACTGCAAAATATAGGGTTTATTTTGATTGTTTTTAAGTATGTTCAGACATAGCGCCTGTTGGGATACATGCTCCAATTTAAAATATTTTAAGTACCTATACTAACAGGATAATGTCATCAAAATCTGATGAGCGATTCCGAATATAGACAAAAGAACTTCTGTTCTGGCCCTAGCCTGGTTGTGGCCGTGATGAGAAAAATAATAGTCATCATTGAGTTGTTTGAATTATTTAATTCAAAATTAAGTAAAAAACTTTTTTTTGTAAAGAAAAGAACTGACCAAAATAAAGGAACGCAAAAACATGAAATAACTTCACAGCCCTGAACGAATAGAAATTGATTCCATTTTGAAATTAGTACCAAATTAGTTATTGGTACTAATTATTCTTAATATTTTCATAAATTATAATTACAGATGATACCAAACCAACCAACTCAGAGGCCTGTTTAAAAATGAATCAATTGTCATTTGATCAGTGTTGAATTCAAGAAAACTTGAATAATCTATACAATTTTTTAGAATGAAATAATGATTAAAAGGTTTTTTTGATTTAAATTCTGTATATTTTATTAATTTTTGGTGTTTCGACTCTCTATCAAAGAGTCTTCATTAGAAAACAATGACACAAAAATAAACAAGGAAAGTATCTAGCTAAATTAAAAATATACAGAAGACTATATGTGAAAACGTGGGTTCCACATTTAGTGCAGAAAGAACCAAATTTTCTCTGGAATTCAACCAAAGTCTGAAAAAACCCACGTAAAACAACCTTAAATAAAGAATTCAATGAAGGAAAAAAAATTTCAGAACTCATTTTTTAATAAATATGTTTTATTTACACTTGAAAAAGGCAGCACTTTGCTGTTGAAACGTTGTGTTTCCAACTATTTTATATAGAACTTTACCCAAATGAAACATATTTATTAAAGAATCTAGTAATATGAGTCTTGACAATTGTCATTCTAAAATAAATTTATAACACACAAGCACGATGTCCCGTTTTTGCAGATACATACAGTCCCAAGGTCCAAACATGTCATAAAAAAAAATTTGCGGCTCGCAGAGGACCCCAATTACTACACAGAGCATTAAACATATGAACAGGCTGTTTTCTTTAACCGGATCACCATTGGAATCTCGAGAACGGCAAGAACTACGACTTTTGTTAAATTAGATAAAAGTTGTCACACCAGTAATTTTTTCATATTGTTTTCATGTATTAGTTTTATTCAAAAAATTATAACTTTGGGGCTCATTCCAAAAATATGTCCCAGAAAAAGATATTTACGTACGCCACTGGTTGGATAATCTTTTGACTTGAAACTTTTTTTCCGACCTTCGAAAATTTGGGAATTATTGTTAAAAGGAAAAATTCGATCAAAATCAGTTTTTCGTCATTATCCAGTGACCTATGGAAAGTTTCCAGAAAAAGCAAGAATGTTTGAGAACGTCCTTTAAATGCACACGAATAGTTTTCAAGATCCCAATGGTGGCATCTCGAAATGTAGACACACTGTATATTTTTGCAACAATTACACAGCTGATTGTTGTTTTCGTGTTTTTCATCATATTAACAGTCACCTAGTTAAATTTAATCCACGTTTTCTTTTTTCACAAGTTCATGCGAACAACTGACATATATTTCACCCTCTATGGTGCAGTTGACGATTTTCTATCAACTCACTATGTTGTCAACTGTTCATAAAAAAAAGTTTCAGCCGGCGTACTATGACTTTCTCATTTGCAACATTACCTCCCGGACTACAAGGCAAACTCAATAAATGACGAGCGAAGCTCGGTCCCCTAGGTACTTATAGATGATACGAATAAAAAACAAATGAATTTGATCCAATTATGAATATTTATTTTATACAAAATTACAAAAATTCAGTTGGGTGTAAATGTTGGCAGTAATATATAATATATAACATATACGTTAGTTCATTATACATCACATTAATGATGTAATTATGTGAAAATCCATAAATCTACGCTAATGATACACCGCCTCACGACTCATGAAATCTTACTTTTCATGAGTGTCGCGACCGATGAAAATAGAAACGCCGCTATCTACGTAAGCCACGTAAAATAATACAAAAAATCCTCGTGTTTTTATTGAAATTGTTTGAAAAAAAACTGGAGAGGTGCACGTGCGAGCTCAGAAGAAAAATTTATTTCTGGAATATAAGGAATATGTATGATATCACTTGTAAAAGTATTTTCTCACAAAAATCTTTATCTTCTTTGTATTTACACATAAATCATAGCTCGATGCAAATATTCAGGCTTTGTGATTCGAAGGATGAAATATCAACCCAGTTTCGGACAAAAAGCCAACATGATTTTAACTGAATCATAATATATGTTCTGTGGGGCACTCTCCATAATAACCAAGAGTACCCGTGACTTGACGATTAATAACCGTGCTCCGCGGCTTATGAAATGCCAATCAATTTACCAATATGGACTGCAATAATGTTTGCCACACCCGTATCGAGTAGAAGATGTGATTATTGTATTTATATTTTATATTAAAGGAATCATTCAACATTTCTATTTTGATGAAAAACTTTATAATGAGAATGATTTAACCCTATAGTGTGATGTAAATAATATTGAATATTGAAAGAAAAATATCAAATTTTGTATCACACTGTTTAAAATTTATTTTGTTTACTGGTTTCGGCTACTGAATAGCCATCTTCAGGACAAAAAACAACATCATCAAAATTACAGTGTTTTAATCGAGTTTTTACTTTTCATAATTTTGCCATTTTGTTTTTCATTGGCACTTTTTGTTGATTACTTCAAGAATTGAAGAATTGAACAGTGTGATACAAGATTTGATATTCTTCCTTCAATATTCAAAAATGTTATAATTTTGAGCAGCCAATAAGTAAATTTCAGAAAATTGAAAGCATTCGAGCTTTCGAAGTATAAATTTGGAGATTGAATGTATACTTTATAAATAAAAACAAACAGATTTCTAGAGTGGAAGAATCAACGGAAGGTGCAAGATATGAGAAAATAGATCTAATAGAAGAACAGGAAGAGTACAGTAAAGTAGACGCTGCTTCAGAAAATACAAGAAACATGCCAAATTTTTGGCTAAAAAACTTAAAGAAGCTGGCTTATTGGACGGTATTTATTTCTATTTTATATTTAAGAAATCATCTGAAGATTTTTGTTTGGTTGAAAATCTGTATCAATTGTTATGCAGATTATTGTTCCACTTTTCAAGGGCGAGCACAAGAAGAGATGTTTATAAAATGTATAAAAAAATCTCATTCCAAACTGATCAAATATAATACTAATAGCTATTTATGTAATTAGTATATAATATAGAACTTTAAGCGAGCGAGTCTGATAAGGAAGGCGAATCTATAAAGTTTGTTTGTGTACGAATTACATACATAGCTTTATGTTCAACTGCTCTAAAGACGCAGGATATCTACTAAAAATATTTCTTGATTTCCCTATTCAAAAATTCGGTAAGTATAACTTGGTGTGCTATTGTTACAATTGTTTTTACTGTTTGCTTGCATATGTCAAAAATATTAAATATAATTTAATAAAAGAAATTGATACTTCAGAAAGTGTAGAAGAGTTTAAATACGATAGAAAAGAATAAATGGATTCTTCAGAAAGTGTAGAAAAGAATAAATACGATATAAAAGAATTAATGGATAGTTTAGAAAGCGCATAGAAGTGTTGGCAACAAAATGCCAAAGAATCACAAATATCACCACAAATATTGAGTGAAAAATGTTTTTGTAATAAGAAGAATTTATCTTCGGGTCTGAATATTCGCGACAATATATAAAATTGTGTTATAAGTATTCATTACAATAATAAATGATATGCCGATTTAATTGTTTGAATTTATTTCATGTCAATAAAAATAGTATATTATATAACGAGGGACTTAAGTGCTTGATTTAATCCTGAGGGTGGAGTTTATTGCACGAGACGCAGTCGAGGGCAATACTCACCTGAGGGATTAAAGGCACTTAAGTCATGTGTTATCTACGCTATTTTTCGCACTACCGAATTACATTGAATCACAATAGTCTAAAAGCAGATTAATTAATCTTACAATTTCGACAACTACAAACTTGATACAAAAATGTTGAGTAAATTCACCATAGTTACAAGGCTAGCTACAGCAGTTGTTCAATAAATAAGCTTGCTGTCAAAAAGATAAGGGAGAAAATCGATATTGATAAGGCTGCGGAAGAGGTAAATGTAAAATGATTTTGCCAAAAGTCTAGAAAATTTACGAACAACAATACGATGCTTTTGTGAAATTGTGTGAATTGCAATAATGCTAATACAAATTAAGAATAAAGGTTTGAATTCTAATGACAAAATTCAATTTGACATTTAGGTAAGTACTTTGATTATTTAGTTGTCATAGAAAAATTTGTTTATTTTACTTTGGTCCCTTGGGATTCTTGATCATTTTAGATCCCGAGGGACTAAACTCAAACTTAAGTCCCTGAAATGAGGGATTAAATTCGTTGTTTATTCCCGGGAGTGCGAAAAATATATTTTTGTGACATTTTTTTGACAGTGACAGTTCCGTCCAATTAAATAAAGTAAAATTTCTAGTCCAATTAAATGGCACATTATGGGCACTAAATGCAACTATAAATTACATGATTATGATGCAACTGAACATAAATACTTTTATAGACTCGCCTTCCTTATTAGACTCGCTCACGCTGCTCGCTCGTCCATAACCAATAAAATTCTATATTATATACTAATTTCATAAATATCTATTAAATTTCTCGTAAAATAATACTTAAATAAGCAACGATTTTTTGGACGGATAATATGAGAATATTACTCTCATATGAAATAATAAAACAATGGTTAATAAATTATTATTGTGGATTTTGTATTGAGGTTTATTCCGTAGACTCTTTTTCAGTATCAAGCTTTGATATATATTCTTTTTATTTATTATTAATAAATGAATAATTCGAAAGCTTTACAAAACTTTAAAATTTGGACCTATATTGGAGAAACTGAAACACCCACTAACTTTTGTTTTTCTCAGCATATAAAGGTCTCGATGTATCGTCCCACAAAATATATAATTTATAAAATACAATGACATATCGAAAAAGTACTTCTTTTTAGTACGAATTCATTTCAAGTGTTCCATTTTGTGGGAATAAAATACATATTAACACCATGATGAATCCAGAAGACATTTACCGATATACCACCGATATAATAATTGATTCTCTGCTGAATACATTTCTAAACTTGAAGAAATGTTAACAGATTCTTGATCCTGAGACAGAAAAAATATAACGTATATTACTATCAATATGTTTTTATTTTTATTTACCATAGGTGGAGGAAATATTCTTTTGCAGTCTTGACGATTGACATGTTCTTGATATGCCTGCACTAAGTTAAATTTAGTGTCAGGTGATATGCAGGGTTTGCACACTTGACAGATTGGTGACATACAACTATTTTTACACATTGAACTACTGCATTCTTCCGGGAATACTGCAATATTCTTATCAGCTGCCAACATAAGCTGCTCTTCTAAAGTTCTGAAAACAGATAAAATTTAAAAATGGTGATTAGCATAAGTTCTGAAATTACCTGGTGTTTTGTTTTCGTACACGTTCTGCCAATCCTACAAGACTGAACAAATTATACAATACTTGCTCGTAAAGCAGTCTATTTGGTGGGTAATGTGCAGAAGATAAGTTAGGGCTCATATTTGCTTCCATTAAATATACCTCCAAGTTTTCGTCTATTACAAAATCAAAACGCATCATTTCAAAGTAATTTCTTTTTGATTTGAACCTATTAGAATCATAAAATATTGCCTTTAGTATCATCTTTTAGCATTTTAAATTGAAATGAACTGAATTAATTTTTAGTAATAAGTATTATTTGATGTGTGACATATAGTCCCGGATTTGATTTTACATTTTGAATTTTTACTATTACCTACATGAGTTCGTGTTTATTTCGAAATTTTCAATAACATAGAGGCATGCATTTCTCAAAAACTATAAGTAAGGCGCAGTTCCATAAATAAAAAAATGTTACTTATAAAAGTTGGTTTGTATCGCAATTATACCTGTTCATTTTAAACTTGTTTCAGCAACGTAAAATAAATCTAAATTTTAGTAATAATAAGAATCATATTTTACAAATTGTAAGATTATATCGATGTTTCAAATTATTAAATGTATCTAACTAAATCATATAATTTGTGTGTAGGCTTCAGGATCAATCAAAAGGTACAATTTACAAAAAAAATTGAAAAGTTTCTTTTATAATAATATAATAGGCGTTGATTGGACGTTTCGGATGCATAAATTATCATCCATCATGAGCAAATTGATCAGAGGTATATTTCATCACACTAGTTAAATTATGTGTCAAAATCTTAAACAATTTGCGAAGCACATGTTGTTTATTGAAAAAACGCAGAAAGACATATTAGTAACCGCTAACATCTAAATTCTTCGTCAACCTTAGTAAAATGGAAACTACTGCCATACACTTTACTTTTTGAAGTGCCCCCCATAGATAAAAGTCCAGAGGCGTCAAATCTGCTGATCTAGCTAGGCAATGATCAGGTGTATTAGTAGCAATCAATCTATTATCGAAACGATCATTTAAATTTCTGATAACATGTATAGAATTGTGCGCAGGAGCATCATCCTGTTGATACCATATTTGAAGATTTTGTGCCAAAGGTATCTCATCTAATGAATCTTCAATAGATTAAATAATATTTGAGTGAGTAAAAAGTCTTGGGAATTCAATCAATATTTATGTTTTAATTTCTTTCCTACTTTACAGTTTCGGCTGTACCTTACCCATCTTCAGAAGCGAAAAGAATTATAGTCTGTAAAATTAAAAATATACATTTATGTGTGATATCGAACGTAATAAAATACATTATGCGTTATATGTTAAATAAATACGATATCACACTTAAATGAATATTTTCAATTTTACACACTATAATTCTTTTCGCTTCTGAAGATGGCTGAGGTACAGTCGAAACTGTAAAGTAGGAAAGAAATTAAAACATAAATATTGACTGAATTCCCAAGACTTTTTACTCACTCAAATTCACTCATCCAGCTTCATCAATTTTATTTATTAAATAATATATTTGGCACACAATTTTTAAATATGGTATAAACAGGATGATGCACCTGCGCACAATGCTAGAGATACTATTTGATATTTAAATGAGCGTTTAATAGAGTAATTGCTACTCATACGCCTATTCAGTGCGGCCAGCCAGACCAGAAAACTTGACGCCTCTGGACTTCTATTTGTTGGGCATTTTAAAAAGTGAAGTGTATGCAGTAATTTCCATTATAATAATGTAGATGAATTGGGTGAAGGAGTTGTTGTTTTTACTGTATTTACTGTGTATGATGATACTGTGCTTCAGTTTCTTTCATTTGTTTTCAATTTCACACGCATTTGTTCCTTATGGCTACTTGAATTAAAATTAAAATAATTATTATTTTTAATAGTTTTCAATGCAGGTAAAAGTTATTATACACGGCTGAAAAAGGAAAACAAAACATTATCACTTCCTGTTGCTGCCTTTTCTCGTATTGTTTTCATTATATCCAACAACGAGACATGAAAATTTAATATAAACTACTTTTATTGGTAAATAAAACGCTGATCACAATGCACCATAATGAATCCGATAGAATTATTCCTGATTCTTTGTTTCCAGATATTAATTACTAGACATTTTATTCGAATTTTATCGGCCAGATCATCATACTACGAGTAAAAAATCATCATAGTTGGAATTGATTATACGATACCTCTGCATAACATTTAAAATTTCTTCTTCTTTATTTAATACAACATGTCTTATTGCATCTTCAATTCTGCTCCATATTAATACAGAATCTTGTCCTTTATTTCTCACATAGGCATCGAAACTATCTTTCATAGAGAAACCTAATTCATTATAATAATATTTTAAAGATGGCACTTCCCAAGTTGGTAAATAATCGTCACCGACAACATATTTATCTAAATTTTTTGAATCAAATGGATAATATTTCACTGCACAATACCTGAAAATAAAATAGTAAAAAATGTAATTTGAATTATTTTTTGAGTGGATAAAAAATAAATAACCTGAACAAAACATCTCCATTATATATGTACAATCGCAAAGGATCTATAGACGTGATTATTGTGTATACACCTACATCAAATTTATATCCATCAACAAGATACGGATTATCTATATATTCTTGAAGGAATATACCTTCTTTATCTAGTTCTATTTCTTCCTTCTTTTGTATCCTTATTCCACGATGATCATTACTTTTTGATATAAATATCTTATCAGGATTTGATTTAGAATAAGAGAGAAATTCTGCTTTTTGGCTAGGTAATTTAAATGCTGGTGGTAAGTACTTCAGACCACTTGTTGATAAATCTACTTTATTTGTAAGATAACCGCAGCCTGGGAAATGATTAATTTTTTGATAAGGCTTCAAATTAACAATTTGGGAGTATAATTTTCGAAAAGGATAATCATGAGCCCATAATAAGCTCCATTCGGAAGAATTTGGATTATTTTTATAACCTAAACGATCTAAGACTGCAAAAACATGTTTCAAATATCCGCTATTGATATTTTTCCCATATGCCCAATAAATTAAATTGTCTTTCTCATGAACTACGGATTTGTTATTCGTATTCAAATCAACAATTGGTGTGTTTACAAATAGATTACAAGATGTGAATGTTGCAATAAATAATATGAATCCTGCTAAGATGGTTCTTATTTCTAAATTTAAAACATATTCCAGTACAACTCTTACTGTGAGGTTATTTGGATTATTTATCTAAAAAATAACTAATTATATCTAAACATTTGAATAGATTATTAGAATACTACGTTTGGCATTTCGTTCCTTCAATTTGTTACATATACTTGAAATTAAAATAAAAAACAAACACATAACAACTTTTTAACAAATGCTTTAACACGATGATGTATAAAACAGACTGAAAACAATTTTGTCTAACGGTAAATTAAAACAGTCAGCTTCCAGGGAGATGAGGTACTACCTACTGTACAGAATTATTCTCGTTAGAAAACCTATATAACTATTAAGAATGAATCTAGCATTTAAATTGACATAAGCAGTAGGATAAGCCGGATAAGCCGGGAAATGGAGCTCATCAAGTTTTGTAGTTATTTCAAAAGCCATGAATATAAAATTTTTTAATAGATGGTGCTACTAGCGATCCACAAGTGCAATAAAGTTTTGTAAGTGGAACTAAAACGGTGTTCAGTGTTAACAATAGTTGTAAGTTGGTTCATTGGTTAGCTCGGTTAGCTTATTACACTCGCGGTTTTGAACAACATCCCTGAATATTACCGCAATCTTGCTGAAATCTGGTCTAAAAATAAGTGTTCAGATGTAACTTACACTAACACGACAAACAGATTTCCACCGTTTCAGTGCCATTGATAAAATTTCATTTCGCTAGTATCGCCATCTCTTAAATACTGTTCCAATCATAAGAGAGGTACACATGCATAATAGCGGGCTCTTATAATTCAAACAATTTTTAAGAGATGGCGATACTATCGATGACCTAGTACAATGAAATTTTGTCAGCGCTACTAAAACGGTGGTTTTTTCAATTAGATAATTGCAAAATCAGGCTAAAAGACAGCTGGAGAGATTTTATGATGGGAGTACAGGAAATGTATGATTTAGGGTAAATGTCATCTGGAAAAACTTTTTTTTGCAATTCACCCTGAACGGTTCAAAATTTATTCTATTCATAACTGTCAACGTATAACCATAGTTGTAGGTTAGCTCGCTACGCTCGCGACTTTAACAAACATCCCTGAATATTACCGCAATCGCGCTGCGCGCGCCTGTGGGACTGAACTTGAGAGGAAACCACCTCGAAGGGTGAACTATACTCCATAATGTTGGGCTGAAATTTGACATAAACGTAAAGCACAAAATATTCTTCATACTCAACTTACTCTCACTGAACCATGACCCATTCCTAACACTCCTCTTCACATAATGCTCTCTTCCACCTATATATGACCACCGTTTCAATACCACCGACAAAATTTCATACCGTTGGTAACGCCATCTCTTAAATATTGCTCCAACCAAAAGAACCCGCTATTGTGCATGTGAGCCTTAAATATTATTGGAATATCATACTTTAATATTCAGGTTTTGTAACTTCCTCTCTATCAATTATATTATGGTTTGTGCTGGTATGTGCTTTCTATTACAGATGGCAGCTCCATCATTGTGCAAAAATAGATTTCTTGAGTTGAGATTTATTTTAGGCGTGTTTCTTTGGGCAATCAAAGTGATATAAGTCTCCATAATTCAGTGAATCATGTTTCTTTGGTCGTTATTCCTTATCCCCACTTCTTCACTTTGTGATCACAAAGTGACAATCCCCTTACCCTTCTGAATCGGACTTTTTGCATGTTCACGATGATTGCAATAACAGAATCTGTGTATATTTGAAATATGGCGGATAGAACACAACAAGAAAATTGTTGGTAAAACAATAAGTGCACATCCCGCATCTAATATGAAGGGTTAAACATACGAATAATCATGCAATAATAAATAGTTCTTGAAAAACAAAGTATTTAATGCATTATAATAAAAATCAATACTGAAAAATTCTGATATTTTAACCAATTACAAGAGAAAAAATCGCCAAAAATCATAGTTATAAAATATATTTTTAAAAACGAATATCTAAATATTCTCAAATCAAAATATGACCCATGATTCGTAGTTAGTTGTTTTCTTGCTTCAAAATATAATCATGATTCATATACAGCGAATATGATCCTGAGATTCACAGTATGATTGTCGAAGAAACATGCCTGTTGTTATGACGGTTATGACAGGGAAATTTTATAAAGTGAACATACTTCATTATCGTTGATTTGCGCTTACTTTAAGCTTATCTTAACTTGGATAGTTTGGTGATTTGTACTTATTTGCGTTGTGTTAAATGTCAAGTGTCAATACTAAAGTTTTGTTGTTTATTTTATGTTTACATTTGATACAATTGAGATTTGGAAGAAATTATTCAACAACAAATGATTGAATATTATGGTTAGCTTGAGTAGGAATTTTAATACAGGTGTGAGTATTTAAATATATATATTTATTTTTTAAGATCTTAACCTCATATTTGTACAATGAGTCAGTTTTTATGCTATCATCATCTGATATAATTTAATGTTTTCAGGGTGCTACATTCTTTAGCGAGTCTGTAAATATGGAAGACAGAGAGCATCTACAACCACATATAGAATCTTATATAATTTTCAAACCTCTTAATACTGTTTCATCGGCAAGTTTATATTTGATATCAACATTAGCGCTTGAAGTAACAGCCATAGTGTTGGCATGTTTACATCCTGACGAACAGAGTAAATGCCGTTCATACTTCATTCTACTCTACATACATGTGGCCTTGTGGTTTGTAACATTGGTAAATAATTTTATTTTTGACTTTAATTCTCTCTTGGAAGTACTATGCATTAAATGATAAGTGGTGATTTGAAATTTATTGAGTAAATTAGAAAGCACTAAATGATAAGTTGATGAGAAAATATTTTATCCACGATCGTATAGAAGATTACAGTTTTGTACATAATTTTCTGGGAAAAAAGTAGGCTTTCATATGGAAATCTGGGCAATAGCAATTTTATTGCACACTTTCAATGCACGATCTCACTGGGAGAGTTCATCGATATCAGTTATCCAGATTTTAAACATCGATAATATTTCATTTACAAAACTAAAATCATGTTTACCAGAAGTTCAACTCTTAATATCGTTTTAATAGCGGCCAAAATAAGTCGTCAATATGATATTTACGAAAACATAGTAATATTATGCTACAAGTACCGAACGCTCGTCATTGTTGTCCAAAATGATGTTGGATGATAACTTTAAAGTTTGTCAAACTCACCAAAACTGAATTTTCTCAAATAAATTTTTTTGAAAATTTCATCATATTTCAAATTTTGTGATGACGTTAGAATTTAGTTACCTAAAGCCACATTCCCACTTCTATCATAATCATAGTCTTAAGTCGTAACCTTGAGAGTTTGACATACGCGAAAACATTATTCGAGCGTTTCCTGTTCTTGTCGTAATCATAGTCATAAGTCGTAAGTCTAAAAGTTGCAATCATAAAAGTTTGGCGCTGCCAAACTTTTGTCGTAATCATAAATAGAAAGAGATGGATATATGTAGCGCTATTTCATTTCATGGAATCGTAGTTGATTTCACTACTGTTATTTATTTTTTTCATAGAAAGAACGGTTATATACAGGATGTATATATGTTTGATGAATTTTTACTCTTCATCCAGAGGATTTACGAAAAAAAGTTATTGAGAAAAAAATGTTATGCTTGACGAGAACTATCACTGGTTAAAATTAATGTACTTATTTCTGTTACACCCATATAAAAATGTGAATAGAAATCAAATTATCAAACACGACATCAAGCAAACAAAAACCAAGATTTCAAAATCAACATGAATTTGATGAATTCAGTGGCCTAGACATCACTACTTATCACGATATTTTCTCACATAAATTAAAATAATATTGTTTTGAATATTTCTTGATATTTTACAGCTTTTAAAGTAATTCAATATGAAATATGATTTATTTCATATATGTTATTACATATTTTGAAGATTCATGGTATGTTCACATACAATTGAGTACATTTTATATATTATGCATTTATTATTTGTTATTCAACATATTACTTTTTCCTTAGCAAAGAAGTATTATTTCTATGCAACACTAAAATTTTATTATTAATCATTTTGAATAAATTTCATTACTTTTTAGATTTAGTTGTGAACAAAATATTATGATTATATAAAAACGACTTTTGATTTTAAATTCTGTATATTTCAAAGCTTTCAAAATCACTTCGCTTGTATTAATAACCAAGCCTCTCGTGAATTAAATAACTTTTTCATTTGTATCTTACGCATTAATCATTCATTAGCTAGCGTACTATCATTGAGTTTTATGCTTTTCTCAAAAGTTCCATCTATTTTATTTGCTTAGTACCATTCAATAACCCCTCTTCTTACCAACGGAGTGCAAATGTGCACCAGAGTATAGTGGCGTTCGTTTTGCACGAAATCTCACTTGGTTTTTTCATCATAGCTCAAGTAAGCAGTATTCGATTTGTCTTAGCACAACTAACAAAATGAGAAATTCAGCTCCTCCTTGAAGATGCTACTCTATCTATTATGCTGATTTCAGTTGACAAAATGACAAATTTAGCTCCTCCTTGCCGATGCTACTCTGTCTATTATGCTGATTTCAGTTGAGATCTTGCAATCTGAGTTTTCAGTGGAGTTGGAAAGATTTTCAAATAAATTGATGTAATTTTTTTTTGTTTCTGACCCAATTTTCGTTTATATTAACAAATAGTAATTGAAGTAGTAATATTCAGGTACAAGTAATAGAGAATACAGTATTCACTTATAATATCACAAGTGCATTGAATATTACCGATAATTTTTTCGAGCTCACGAATGCTTTTGTTGCAATGGAAATATGCCCGAGTCGCAGACGAGTGCGTATTTCCTAAGGGCAACAAATGCATGAGTGAACTGCGAGAAAAAATTATCAGGGAATATTCAATTGCACGAGTGATATTCGGTACGAATATTACCCAGCGGTATTTTGATATAATATTTTGAGATCTCAGTTGCTAGAATAATAAAAAAAAGCTATAGCTGTCATAGAAAACAAATTTTCGTATATATTATCACAAGGGACTGTAATTTGATCGATAAATTTTTCTTGAAACATCGTTTATCTAGCAACATTGTGAGAGTCATCTGTTCGAAGGTAAACGATGCTTGAAAGAAAAAATTATGATAAAATTAATGTCGCGAGTGGTATTATTTGTCGAGAATATTTCTTGCATGGAATTGCTATTATAAGTGCCTATTGAATGATATTGGTTGCAACTTCTAACCTTTTTTAATACAAAATGCACGAAATTGTCTCCATATACTCTTTTGACACTTTTTTTTGTATTTTTTTTTGTGTTTTCAATTTCATTACTTGAAAATGTATTAATATACCGAAGAATTTCACGAAAATACTTTTTGTCTTTAATATAAACAAATAATCGGTTTTCGAAAATGTCAAAATTTAATTATTTCGATTATATCACACACCTTAGCAACAACCAATGAAATTAAGGGATTTTGCATGGTAACGAGGTATATCGAGATTATATTTTCTCCTAACTCGATATACCACAGTAGCTTTTTAAAAAATAATAAAAAATATAACAATTAATGAATTTTATGGTTTGTGAAATAATCCTTGCAAATACACCTCAAGATTCGGTGTATTATCGCATATACCTTGAATTTAACTCAAATACTTTTTGTCTTGGGTAATTTTTTACGAGACAAATTTGGAGATTCATAATCTGATAATACTCGAGAGCTTTAGCTCGAGGGATATTATCGTTATACCTCGTTACCATGCAAAATCCCTTAATTTCATTGGTTGTTGCTAAGGTGTGTGATATAATCGAAATAATTAAATTTTGACATTTTCGAAAACCGATTATTTGTTTATGTTAAAGCTGTGTATTGTTTTTCCATGGCAAAGGCAATTTATCGCGATGAATCGCTTGCCAACGGGAACCGTATTAAATTAAATATAGATGTCATTGTAACGATGCAGAATTTGTCAGTATAATTGACATGAGTGAAATAATCAGGGGGAATACCACGAGTGCTTGAAAATTATCTGGTGATTTTTTAAACAAGATTGGTATTTAGGAAGAATATTTCTCGAAAGTCATAAAATAAAATTTAAAATTTATATGACATAAACTGTCTCCAAATACTGTTTTAGGATCTTATTGCATTTATTGGTTAAGTTCTCATTATATCTTAGTCGATTTCGTTTTCTTCAATTATTGCACTAAATCGATTCATTTTGACAAATACTTATAAAAATTGGAGTTGCTACTGACATTGACATTTTTAATTTACAATACAAACAAAACATGTTTTATTTGTTTGTGTTGTCAAAATAATTTGTTATTGGAAATTTCTTGATAATTTCACTTGTCTTATGGAAGAACTTATACATGAGTGGAATATTCATTTATTATACCATAAGTAGTTGAAGTATTACTGATTATTTTTGTGGTGCTATCACGAATGTTTATTGTGCTTGCGTTTGAATATCACGAGTGGTATTCACAAGCACAATAAACATGAATGATTGCACCACAAAAATAGTCTATAATACTTTAACTACAAACGGTATATGGAGGACTATTTCAGGAGTCAAACCATTTTTTCGAATTAGTTTTCTATGAATCAAGTAACAAGTCACGTAATTTTCATAGGAACGAGTAAACAAACTTCTGTCAAATTGAAAAATTAAAATTTCTTGTATTTACTTTGACGAATAATAGAGATATAAATTGCGTTTTGATATGGAAATTAGTTCAAAAAGATTTGGTGATGAATCAGAAGATGAAATTGATGAAGATATTCAGAAAAATATTCCATTAAATATGAAGAAAGCACGAGATTACAAATTGGAGGTATTCACATCTTTGAGTAAAATTTTATCAAATTTTTGTCGGCTGTGGATGTGAAATTACTTTCTTTTGTTCTTGCTCTCTGCTCAGTTAGTTAAATTCAAACTATTCTTTTTTATTATCTTGCAAGATAATTTTAATTCATTGAATTTTTATAATTGAATTAATATTATGTATATAATGGAAATTCAGAATTATTATTATATTGCAAGATAATTTTGATGCATTGAATTTTTATGATTTAATTAGAATTATGTACATAATGGAAATTAAGAATTATTATTATCTTGCAAAATAATTTCAATACATTGAATTTTTATGATTGAATTAAAATTATGTACATAATGATAATTCAGCATGAAGATTATCTATCAAAATTATATGGAACCGTTGAATTTTTATGATTGAATTAAAATTATGTACATAATAAAAATTCGTAGTTATTATTATCTTGCAAAATAATTTTAACTCATTAAATTTTTATGTTTAAGTTAAAATTATTTACCTACATAATGGAAATTCTTATTATCTTGCAGGGTGAAAATAATGCGTTGAATTTTTATGATTGAATTAAAATTATGTACATGATGGAAATTCAGAATTATCATTATCTTGTAAGATAATTTTGATACAATGAATTTTTACGACTAATTAAAATTATGTACATAATGGGAATTCCGAATTATCATTATCTTGCAGGATAATTTTAATTCATTGAATTTTTATGATTCAATTAAAACTATGCACATAATCGAAATTCAGAACTGTTATTATCTTGCAAGATAATTTTAATTCAACTTATATTCAATCATAAAAATTCAGTACATTAAAATTATCTTGCAAGATGATAATTATTCTGAATTTCCATAATGTACATAATTTCAATGATCTATACATGCTTTCAAAATTATATTATAATAAATTTTTTTTTTTGGTTTTAATTCTGTATATTTGTATTATTTTGACGTTTCGACTTTCTATCCGAAAGTCTTCTGTGGAAAAAATGATACAAAAATAAACAAAACAAGAAGGTATCTAGATAATTATTAATTGAAAATTGAAAATATATAAATTACTAGATGTGAAAACGTGGGTTCCACATTTAGTGCAAAAAGAACAAAATTCCTCTGGCATTCTCCCAAAGTCTGAGGAAAAACCACGTAAAAACCTCAACAGAGGAATCAACGATATGAGTCTTGACAATTATTATTATAGAGAAAAAGATTTAATTAATATAACGCATGAGGACGATGTTCCGTTTCCATTGGATCTTCTATTCCCTTTGTCTTCTATGATGCTCTTTGCTTCTTCATCTTCAATTTCTCATTGTCATTTCTTTCTTCTTCTGCATCATCATCATCATCGTCGTCATCTTCTTCGTCACTATCTTCTTCGCTATCTTCTTTCAAATAATCAAAGGTCATCAAAGTAAAGCAAATATTTGCGATTGCTATCAAATCTGCAACTTTAAACGTCTCATTAATAAATTCAAATTTATTTTGGTACTCATCTGTTTCTTCATGGAATGAGAAACCATTGAACCGACGGACTATCTTGCGGCACTGCTTGTGCTTGCTCCCCTCTTGCCCGTACAGCAGCTTGTAAAAATGTTTTATCACACTGAACGGTGTTTTGTCAATATTACGAGCGGGAAATTTTTGAAGAGTGGCCATTTCTATAACATCTCTTCAATACGTCTTTTTTCTTTTGAATCGTCTTTCTTCTTTTCTTCTTATTTTGATTTTGATTGCAGTTTGATACTTTTAGTTGACACTTATAAAATCATTACAAAAATAATTTCACTCGAATTGTGCTTTGTTTATTTCAGCTGATCTGTCAATTTGCGTTTAACAATACACCCACGCATTTTCGTATCGCGTTCTTCTTTCGGTCGCGTTACCTCGTCAGCGCATTGTTTATGTGTTGGTCACATAAATATTTTTAGTAAAATTTCCAAATTTCATATATTAATTTTGTAACTAAGTATTTGCCCTCTATTTGTGCCACACTGAATATCGAAAATAAACTACACGCGGCATAATTCAGCCAAAATAATTTGAATATTTTATTTCTGTTGGTGGATTCTTCCACCGACTGTACGTCCTGCATTAAGCCGTTTCCGGCACTGCCTGCGCCAACACGCGTTCATTTTAAGTAACTACCCTGCGCAGTGCGCAACATTCACTTGCAATAACAACTGCCGAACGTAACGGGTGTATTATCTTGTGTTGTCTTGTATTTACGATTAATATATAATAAAACTTGTTTTTTCTAATCGAAGACATTTGTGTCAATCGTTAATTTCAGCTAACTCTGACAGGTTATGGGTCCAGACACAGTGAAACGCGATTGAAATAGAGTGAATCGCAAGACAAAAGAAAAAGTGTTAAATCACGTGGACAAGTGTTGAGCATCCGGCAGTCGGCTAGTGCAGTGAACAGTGGCGTGTAGTGATCAAAAGTGTCAAGAGTGCAAAAACTGCGTGTTCGGACAATATCACGCGTGTGTAACATTTTTGTGCGTTGCGAATAAAAACAGAACATTCGTGTTCGGACATTATCACGTACGTTGGCCGCCATTATTGTGTGTTGCGATCGGGAAGTTTCGTGAGTAGCTCGGGCGATACGAGTACACGACCAATACCGCGGCGGGATTCGTTTGACGTTCGCGCGCGAAATTACACGATCGTTGTAAGATGAATTCGGGCATGATACGTATCGAGGCACTAGGGCGCGATAATTATGATACGTGGAAATTACAAATGCGCGCATTATTGGTAAAAAATGACGCCTGGAAATACGTGAGCGGGACGATCATGAAACCGGAACCGGTGGCGGAAAATGCGGCAGCGGTGCAGGAATGGATCACAAAAGACGAAGAAGCCAAGTCAGACTTAATTTTGTCCATCAGTGCAAGTCAATTGAAGTTGATAAAGAATTGCGCGACTGCGCGCGAACTATGGACAAAACTAGAGAACACATTCCAGTCGAAAGGATCTGCACGCAAGGCTACGTTGTTGAAGAGTCTTACGCTGAAAAAGATGGATGAGGATGGTGATGTTCTCGAACATCTCCATGAGTTCTTCGACGCCGTCGATAAGCTGTCCGATATGGACGTGATTATCAACCCGGATCAACTCGCCATTATGATGCTTTACAGTCTGCCGTCGAATTATGAAAATTTCCGGGTCGCAATCGAAAGTAGAGACGAACTTCCATCTCCTGAGAATCTACGAACAAAGATTGTGGAAGAATTTGATGCAAGAAAAGGAATTTCATCAAATTCAGGTCAAGGTGCTATGTTTGCTAAGAACAAGAAGTGGGGTAACAAGAAGAAGTACGATTCGGGAAACAGCAAGGACAAGCCAAACTCAACCAAGTCCTTCAGTTACAAAGATGGTAGCGGACGTTCTAACCAAGGCTCTCACCAGACCAAATCATGTCAACTGTATCAAGGATCTTGGGCTTAGATCTCTGAGTCTATGAAGTTATCGATGGATCATCCTTGCTGCAGTCCGAGGGGAAGTGTTGGTGGATTCTTCCACCGACTGTACGTCCCGCATCAAGCCGTTTCCGGCGCTGCCTGCGCCAACACGCGTTCATTTTAAGTAACTACCCTGCGCAGTGCGCAACATTCACTTGCAATAACAACTGCCGAACGTAACGGGTGTATTATCTTGTGTTGTCTTGTATTTACGATTAATATATAATAAAACTTGTTTTTTCTAACCGAAGACATTTGTGTCAATCGTTAATTTCAGCTAACTCTGACAATTTCAATTTTTCAACTTTAACGTAATAATCTTGAAACTTATTTTTCAAGACTAAAACAAAATACAAGACATCACAATGCTTTAAAATGATATTTAGTACAATATGAATTAATTTCACTTCAAACAAAACACTTCTTTATTGGTAGTAGTAATAGTAATGATTGACAAGTAGAGAAAAGTGAGAGTTTACTAGCGAGTGTAAATGTTTCAGTTCACGAGCAAGAATAACAAACGAGTGAATTAAATTTACACGAGCAAAGTAATATCGCTTTTCTTACGTGTTGAACATGCAATTTTTTTGTATACCTGATGGAAAAACTTTAGTGGAAGACACCAAGAATAGAAATAATTTTCTCCAACACTGTTTTGGAATTTGCATATTCCATAACCAAAAATTATGTTGAAACGAATGATTTTGCAATAATTCGTTTAAAATTATTCCGTATGCCGTTTAGAATAATTTTGACAAATCAGAAGCTGTTAGTTTGGTTACTACCATGCTTACTTCCTAACAGTTCAAATATTCATATCTAGTTATACGTTTGACATTTAATAATTTTCTAAGTTTCTTGTGGAATATTGGTGAGTTTCCAAAACTTTGTTAGAGAAAGTATAGTCTACAACATGTTTGGAATGGCGTATTCCACACTCACGAACCGTGATCCTCGCCTTCGGCTCGGTTTACAAACTTTTCGCTCGTTTAGAATATAGGCCATTCCAATACTTATTGTAGAATATACTATTCTCTAACACTGTTTCGGAATTTGCATATTCCACAACCAAAAATTATGTTGGAACCAATGACATTCCAAAATGTCGTTTAGAACGATTCCGTATGCCGTTTAGTATCATTTCGACGAATCAGAAGCTGTTAGTTTTATTAGTACCATGGTTATTGCCTAACAATTCAAGTATCCATTTGTGGTTTTGTATTTGTCATTAATTTGATAATTTTTTAAGTTCCTTCTGAAATCTGTAAGTTTCCGAAACCTTGTTAGAGAAAGTATAATCTACAATGTGATTGCATTTGCAAAAATCTGTTTGTCAAATCTTGATAAGATAGTTTCGATACATTCAAATTAATTTAAGAAGTTTAGTAATGGGGGTACTTCGGTGCACTTGTTACAAAAAGTAGAATTGTAGGGTTGATAACAAATTATAAAATTATCACATAAATGCACACTTGATTTAAATACTACCTACTAATATCAATTTCAAAATAAATGCGAAAATAGTGTCACAAATTTGAAATATTTGTAGTAATTAGGGCACCTAATTATGTATTTAATTTCACTTTAACTGAAATCCTAGTTAGTACTGACAAGGTCGATGTTCAATTGTCAGACATGATTGACAGGCGATGGTCACTAGATGTTTGGTTGTTGTTACGAGTAACTTTGAGCGATACTGTGAAAATACGAGTTTGTAAAGTGAAGATTTACACTGTAACCTGTATTAATAAATTATTAACAATTTAATTTGTGACAATATAAATGGGAGCTGCTATTCAAACGATGCCAAATTATAAATGACCGTTTTTAGAATTTTTGTCTGTCTCTCTGAAAGTTTGACACGAGTAGACTCCGAAACGGCACAACTGATTTCAATGTAAATATCTGGGATTAAAACAGAAGTTTTAGCTTAAATTTTCGTGTATGTTCCACTTCGATATCTTGCAGTGTTCAGAAGATATGAGTATAGATATAATAATGCTTCCTGCCTTATCGTAAATCAAGCGAAATCTACGTATCATTTGCGCGAGCGACCTACTCTCTCTTTGATGATTATAATTTTCAGAAATATCTATTTTTGGCAACGATATCAATACTCTCTCATTCTTTACGATTATTTATTCCGATTATGGTGATCCACCCCAGACGAAATCAGGGGCACTGGCTAGTTTACCATAAAAGTAAAACTAATGAAATATCAACTGCGTCATGTGTAAAATACAGGGTGGGGCAGAAAAACCTATCCGATTTCAAAACGATATAAAATTAAAACCAGTCAACTTGTCAAAAATTTTTTTTTATTAACATATCGCAAATTTTATGCCATTTTTAAATTTAAGTTTTGAAAAGCACATCACTCAAATGTCGTCCTTGGGAGCGGATACACTGATTTAGGCGCTCGCGGTAGCTTTCCATGACTTTCACCGTCATTTCCACAGGAATTTCTTCAATTGCCCGAGCAATTTCCCTTCGTAAAGCAAGAAGGGTCCTTGGTCGATGCTGGTAAACCTTTGATTTGAGGTAACCCCAAAGGAAGAAGTCCGTGAAGAGCACAACATCGTCGTCTGGGAGTTCTCGGAGATCGCGACACAGGTTCGTACGGGTTTCAAAATCCCTTTCACTTAATTCCTGTGCAACAACCATTTTGTAGGGATGCATTTTGAGGTCCCGGTGCCAAATGCGCCGAATACTGCGGTTGGAAATCGCCAAAGCGAGCGAATGTTTTCGCGCCGAACGACGCGGGGAACGTTCAATCGCGGCTCTCACATTGGCCACGTTTTCAGGTCCTGTTGCTGTCCTGGGACGTCCAGGCGACTTCTTTTTCAATGCTGAACCCGTCTGTCTAAAATTTGACACCCACACTTTAATCGTAGCGTGATGTGGAACAGGATCATGACGCCCGAGTCCGAAATGAATTCGTAAAGCACGTTGTGTAGCAATTATCGAACCGTCGCATTCGATAAACCGCTCAATAACAAAAGCACGGTGTTCACCAGACCAACGCATGTTGACTACTGACAAATGGCATAAAACCGGCTTTCTAACGGTTTTTACCCCACTACTCTACCTGCCCCCTCTTCTGAGAAAAAGGGATTTGAAATCGGATAGGTTTTTCTGCCCCACCCTGTATGTATAAATAAATGAGAAAATTGAACTGAATCATAAGAATTTTCTCCGTTGGATTGTATGCAACTATCTAATCTAGAATATAAATTATTTCTCACTAATCGAAGTGTTCTTCCGTCAACGAATAAATGTTTTCTTGAAATTTAGAAATTTAGAGAAAATTTCATGGAAATAAAATAATATAGCTAATTGATTGATTGTATAGTCTGATATATACAACTGATATACAGTCTGTCGACTTGATGCGTTAATTAAGAACACAACTCCATCTACCGTATCATTGTGTTTCATAGAAACACATCTCGTCCTCTCATTTGTATATTTGAATATTTTCGAAATTCTTGCTGTACCTATAACTTATATTAATATTATTTTTCAGTTTATTGACTATTTCATGAAGAAAAGACATCACGAACTTCGAATGAATGGATACTTAGAATTTTATAAGAAAACATATACACATCATAGATTGCCATTTTACGTCGTAAGTTTATGGAATTGTGTATTACTTCTGCTGCAAACTTTAATGCAGCATTATTATCCTGATGATTTTGCGGAGCAGTGCCTTAGAAATGACTTTTTCACACCTCTCAATTATATTGTTGCTGTCATTACTTTGGAGACTTGTGTAATTCTTGGTATTTCTACTAGTTATATAGGTAAGAAAAGTTACGCACCAAAAAAAAAATAAAAATACAGTGTACCATAATGTACTTTGGATATGTAGTAATGTGCCTTGTTTATGTTGCAATTCTGTGCAAATCTATAATGGCCAGTTGCACCGCTTTAGCTTGAATTTTAAGTTTCACTTAAGCAAAAAATATCGAATCAAAATAATGACAGCAATGTTTTTGCCACATTTGACTTTTGAATCTTGATAGAATTTTATTCATTTAAGCGACACCTAGAATTCAAAGGACAACGGTGCAACTAGCCGTTAGTCTTACAAATTTTTAAATCCATAAGAAACTGATAGAGACACATGTAGTTTTGTTGATTGATGTCAATTTGTTCCTAACGATGACAAAATTGTGATTTTCTTCATAACTCCCGGATATATGAATTTATAAGATTTATAAATTTACTCAGAATTGCAACATTTTAGGTGAAGGGAGTAGAGATACGGGAGCTCATTCATTTGACTAAACTTCCGTATCTCTACTTTCTTCATTCAAGTTACCAGTCAGCATCTTCAAATACATCCAATAAATTTAGATCTTAATAATAATTTATACAACAGTGTAAAGTTGAGCATTATGACATGAGACCAAGTTTTGTAACGAGGCTTGGCGAGTCGTAAACTATTTTGCATACAAGATTTTTTTGTACAGCTTTCAACTTCCATATTTTGAAAATTATTGAGCACACAGCAAGGGAGCTCAGAGCACAAATTGACATCTAGACAACAAAATAAGGAAGTTGATGATATTGAAGAGAATATCGAGAAGGGATTGGAAATTCACAATTATCTGTTATCGATCCATTGTTTAGGTGATGTGTAAAGTCTAAATGTCAATTAGTGTTGTGTTATACTTATATCTCGGTCTTGTTTCTAAAGCTATGATTTAGGACCGTAGAAAAAATCTTGTTTGCAATACGAATGTAAATAAGCAGTATGACATTTGGTTGCTGAAAGTTTGATTGAAGTCGAAGGTGGTACGCAAATAAAGCAATGCAGTCAATTACTCGTGCGCGCGATGACATAATAGCCTGGCACGCGGGGTTGGAACGTGGATTATGAATAGTTTATCATTGGAAAAATTGCAATTGTATTAAGCTGTTTGCAATAGGTATTTTAGTCTAGTTGCAACTTTGGCTCCGGTTGACGAAGTAAATTTCGGTCGGTCGCTATATTATGTTATTTGTAGTCTGAGCTTAATACAAGATAACTATTAACTATTTCAAAGAACATAGTATAACATTCAGTGGACTCTCAATTGAATAAAATGGTCAAAATGAATCAAAATTGAGTCTTATTTAGTCTAAGATCCGTTATAGGTGCCGACCTGCACTGATCAAGTAACCGAATGAAATTTATTTTTTATGAAATAAAATATGTTCAGATAGGTAATTAATGTTGATAAGTTGCATAAAGAAATTTTTTGAAGGTTATGTCTAATTGAAAATTCAACAAAAAGTTTTCTTTCCAATCTTCACCGATCTTGCACTAAATACTAATTGAAAGAATATAGAATATGCAAACATAGGGCTGCTTACCTTTTTCTGTTCAAGTCTATATAGTTGCCAGGTTTAAATAGGTGAACCTAAAATGGTACAGAAAAAGGTAAACAACTGTATGGTTGCATATTATATAGGCTTCATACTTTCAATTAACGTTGAATTTCTTTGGTTATAAGATCGATGAAGATATGGAAAAAAAATATATTGAATTTTTAATTAAACATAACGTTAAATATATTTCTTTAGGCAACTCATAAACGTTACTTTTGTTAACATATTTTATTGCATAAAAAATAAATTTCATTAGGTTATTTGATCGGTGTGGGACAACACTCTTATAGCGGATTCTGTACTATTATTGAAATAAAGAAATAATAACTTGAAATTATTACAAAATAATTATTTATATTTACAATACAAAATTCATCTTCACTATCTCACAGAACTTATTTTAGTTGATTCTCGCTTTTCATTCAACTGATTTTCTCTATATTCAAATACTCACGCAATCAGCGGCGCGCTTTATGTTCGTGTCTAAAAACAAAAATTAAGATTCGGCGTATCTCAATGGTAGCAAGTACAGCTGGGTTACACTGAATATTCAGTAAAATGTCTTATTGAAGATTATTATTTTTATAGAAACTATTCCATTAATTGAATTTCTTGAGTTACAGTTAAAGTGCGACAGTTTAATAAACAAAAGCTTTTGCCTGATGTTCAAAAAGAAGAATGGGCTGCATGTTCTACTAATGAGGGCTTTACGGAAGGTGAAGTGGGGTATAGACAGCAGGGTGACCGTATGAAAGATTTCATTGAAAAACAGGTAATTTTCTTATTATGTCTTATAGCATCAAAACATTTTTTTGAATATATCAAAATGTAAGTTGAGAAGGTAAGTTGTTCAAGCACGAATACACCACTGATGAGTATAAATAACTGGACAGGGCATAGAACAAATTATTATGTGGAACTAATTGGAGCGATCATCACTGTGAGGAAAGTGTGTATCCAACTGCAGCACATCAAACATAATCATGTGTCAAACGTGTTTTGCAACATGTTTGCTTAGTTGTGATTTGCAATAAATTCCTGTGTGAAAAATAGTAATTTAAAAAAAAACCCTGAGCCGGGTGATCGCTTTTCTAATTTTTTCTGCTTCACGCGGCTTATAGATTATTTAGCTTGAATGCCGTATCCAGTTATTTATACAGATAAGTAAGATGCAGTCACAGGCGAATGAATAAGTTAGTCTAAGAGCTGGCTACATAAAAATGCAATAAGGAGTATTGAATATTTATAGCTAAATAGCTTCCATTACTGCTCTCGAACACTGAATGACCAGTCTGCCTGCGCGCATAGGAAGACTAAGGCGGGGATGGACGGTCAAAAAGAATAAATTTTTCAAGAAAAAAATTGATTAAGCTCAGAGATAAAAATTATAGGAATGTTAATTTTTGTTGCTATGAAACGCGGAATATTATTGGTAGAGGATATTGTGGAAGATAAAAAGCTGGCAACGGCAACAAAGTAGCGGTAACTGTAGCGAAAAAAAAAAATTATTGGGCTCATTATTGAGAATTATTGGAAATAATTGCTCATCTGTCATGAAAACTATGTGTTAAATTCACAGGAGAAAACGGAAGATAACATCAAGGTAGACCGTGATGACGAGTGCGCGGACTCGATTGCACTCAACAAATTTGTCTCTACGATACGTTACTATATACGATACGTTATTTTATTATACCATTTCAGCAATAAGATGACAATTTCTATATCAAACATATATAATAAGGAGTACTGAAAGATATGCTCAACATAAGATTAATTTTTATTTACAAAAAACCACAATGAAAATTAGTCACTTATTCTACTCCGCTATTCTCATCAGATTCGTTGTAAAGTATATCTTCTTTGCTTTCCCATTCAATATCATCCCCCGATTCGATTCCGTCGATATCCGCTGTAGAACAACATTAGAAATAAAAAATGAATACCTACAAATATGAGATTGGAAATAAGTGCAATGATATGTACCTTCAGACTGTTCCTGATCAAAAATAACATTTTTAACATTATGTGGTATCTGAGGCGCATCAAAACATTGGAACAGATATTTCGAGTTTGTTTTCTCTCACCCGCAGTTAATGAAACTATGTATCAAATGGCTGAGGAAAAAACGCATGATAACATCGAAGCAGTCTGTGATAAATCGCATTTAGGCCTGGCTGTACAATCAACGCTGTTTAGCGCATTTTTTGGAAAAAAAGTCTAGTGCTTTCAGTGGAGAAGGCTTCTATCTACTTTTTTGGGACTGATCTGTCAAAAACTTTTTCATAAACACTTGATACTTACCTATTCAGGGTGTGCAACGAAACGCGGAACATAGGAGTCTACCATGGGATTTTTAAAACGTGCGGATATTGGCTCTCCTATATATTTTGGAGCAAAAGTACAAGAATTGAATGTTGTTGAGAATCAATTTTTACTCATGAAAAGTCTTCATTTAATGCAGTAGAATATCTGTAGCATTTGATCTTTAGAAAATAGAATATGACATTTTCGTCAAAAATCAGATTGCCATGAGAATAAAAAACGAATGGAACAAGTTTCCACTCTGACATTTCATTCTGGGTTATTTTTGCTGATTTTTATTAGATTATATAGATATTCTACTGCATTGAATGAAGACTTTTCATGAGTAAAAATTGATTTTGAACAACTCTTCATTATTGATAATAATTGTTGTAATAACACTGAATTGAACTGTCAGAATGGGAGTTTGTCTTATTCGTTTTTTATTCCCATGGTTATCTGATTTTTGACGGAAATGTCATATCTTATTTTCTAAATACCTAATACTACAGATATTCTTCGGCATTATATGGAAGCTTTTCATGTATAAAAATTGATTTTGAACAACTTTTCATTCTTGTACTCTACTACTTGTCTCGTTGCACACGCTGTATATGTAGTTTGTTGAACTCTTCAAGAAACAATTTTTGTCGAGGTGCATATTATATTATTCTGTCAACCTCTATAGTTCTTGCAAATCGAGAAATGAGTACCTAATTTTCTAAATTATTTTATTGTCTTGCTGATACAAGACAATAAAATAATTTCAACAAAAACCAAAATTTACAATCGTATTATTTTAGAAATCTATCTATCTATGTGGCACTGGACGGCTGCAACGCGACTAAAACTCGTGCCCGTACGATGTGAAAGATCTTACTCTTCATCAGTCGACTGAAAAAAAATGTCCGTGCGGGAATAAACCGATAAACCGCAACGTGCATCGTTCATACGATTGAGTAGAAACTTTAAATTGTTGTGGTTGGCATTTGCGCTAAAGTTCACGACAAAGTGCCATAAAAATTCGATTGGCGTTGCAGTGTAAATCATCATCATCATCATTGGTGCGACAGCCCTTTGTGGGCCTATGCCTTTCTAATTAGTCACACCGAGCCAGAATGGAACATTGCCGTACTGCTGATTAGAACTTCGTGCCATATTGCTCTTATTCAAGGTGAACAGGAAGGCAACCTATAGCACCCGAGTATGATGCTGCAAGTAGCTGCATTTTTTTTTATCTTTACGACAAATCACACATTATCAGCCGTTAGATTCGAACTTGCGACCTTTTGGTCGAATGACGTCACAGCGTGTGGAGCTAGATTTAACCCACTCAGCCATCGCTACCGGCATTGCAGTGTAAATATACTCTAATTAATATCTATAATAAGTAACTCAAAAAATTCATAGTGAAGTTGCTCATGTCTTCATGCAGTTCTAAATTCATTTATCAGAAAACTCATCTGACAGACAATACAAATACTGAACCGCTGGACCTAAAGGGCTGAAGTTTTGACACTGCATTGCTATAATAATATGGATAGTCATTAATTGAGAATTTGGTAGAATTTCAACACCAAGCGGAGAAATCCAATACGTTTGTGTTAAAAATCATATTTTCTGCGAGTATATTTGTATGAGAGGATCAATTGGATCGATACCGCATGTAAAGCTCATGGTTTACTCTTGTGCTGCAGTCACTGAATAATTTTATTCTCATTGATTTCAAGAAGTTAGCGCGAGCATAGTTCACAGTTTACCTAGGGGCTGTAGTCAATTATTGTGTTCTTGAGATGAAGTCAATTTAATTGATTTATCTTTAATTTGAAAAAAATTGGAAATATCCAAAGCGTATTATTTAATCAGGTGCTGCAGTTGATCATTACACAAGGTGTGCAACGAAATGCGGAACATAGGAGTTTAACATGCGATTTTTAAAATGTGCAGATATTGGGCTCTCCTGTATATTTGTGATCAAAAGTACAGGAATGAACAGTTGTTCAAAATCAATTTTTACACATGGGAAGCTTTCATTTAATGCAGCAGAATGTCTGAAGCATCAGATATTTAGGAAATAAAATATGACATTTCCGTCAAAAATCAGATAGTCATGGAAATAAAGAACAAATGAAACAAACTTTCATTCTGACAGTTCAATTCAGTATTACAACAATTATTATCAATAAAGAAGAATTGTTCAAAATCAATTTTTACTGATGTAAAGTCTTCATTCAATGCAATAGAATATCTATAGAATCTAATAAAAATCAGCAATAATAACACAGAATGAAATGTCAGAATTAAAACCTGTTCCATTCTTTTTTTATTCTCATGGTAATCTGATTTTTGACGAAAATGTCATATTCTATTTTCTAAAGATCTAATGTTATTAAATGAATACTTTTAAAATATACAGGAGAGCCAATATTCGCACATTCAAGAAATCCCATGTTAAACTTATATGTTCCGCGTTTCGTTGCACATCCTGTATACTGTTTTCATCAATTTCAAAAAGTACATCTATATTTTGACTTTTATTTTATCTTATCAAGTTACCATGATAAAAAGGTTCGATCCTTTTAATAAAATGTTATTTTAAAATGCCAAACTAAAAGTACTTTCAGTTACGATGTGAACAAAATTTTGTTGCAGATAAATGGAAATATCTAACGCGCGTACAATAAGCCCTAGGCTAGACCGTAGTTCCCTGACGAAATTGAACTGCTGGAGATTTCCTTGAAATACTAATAAACCTAAAATACTCGATTTAGGCTACGTTTCCGGCAGGTTTTTCTTGTCATTAGTTTTTTCATTATCCTCATGTTTCGGTATCTGAGTACACAATCTGTCCGATTCGTAGCCAACTTCTATTTCGTCCGTTCACGAAATCTAAGCTCTATTATAACGGACACTCCTCGTTTTCTAAGCTGCATCTTTGTGAGATATTCAGCATACATTGTGTACTTTTCTTGGATAGTATAGAAATAAAATGTTATAGTGTATAATAATACACTATAGCATTTTATCCCATACAACCCTTGTATTTTAATGAAACTATTTTATTTATTGTACCTATTTTATTTCAGGCCGATCTTATAAGATATTTGAAGGAACATAATAATCGTTTGAGTGAGAAAATAATGCTTCTCAATGCTCAGTTACAGAGCAGAATGAATAATCCGAACTGCTAACATCATTTACTGCATTGTTTTAAAGTTGATTATTAAAATATTTAATCATAATGGAATCTTGTAGTTTGTTTATAGATCTATGTATAAATGTGTGATATTAATATTGTCTTGTTAATTTTTCTATGTATATATATACATACAAGCACAAATAACATGAATAAATTTTAATTGAAAAAAAATGCCTGCTTCGCAATATAAAACTCATGAAAAAATTTACTTATAAGATAGTTAAATTTTTCTTATAGTTATTCCGTATAATATTGTGTTATCAGGAATAATTTCTACAGTTCTAGGATAAACTTCGTTTAGTTTTATCCTCATGTTCGGTTTTACAGTCTGTGATGCAATGAGTTTTTTCGATTATTCCAACTACTATTTCCTTTCTTTTTTCATGAAATTCCTTCAATAAATTAGAGTGATACTGTTTTGTAAAAGTTATGATTCAAATCCAATTTTAAATTATAACTCTGAAATAATTGGCATTTTTGAGCCAGAATGTAAATTACAGTGTAGGGTTGTAGAGCATATTACATTGTAGTATCCAGAGTAATAACCAAAATATAATTCAACTACGCCAGAAAAGCTCAAAGATCTAGTTAGATGGAAAATATTATCATCTGCTCAGGTTGGGACTGCTCTCGTACGCAACTCATGCTCGGAATTTCAGTCAGTGCAGAGCCTTATCAAAAGTGAACTCAGTGCAACAGCTAGATCATCAAACTTTGCGTTATTCAGAGTAGCAATCAGGTAAAGTTACGATTATTGAAAGAATGTTTTCCAGGTCCCGATGTAGCCAGTGTGTATCTTTCGTGTTTAACCCATGGTTTATATACATCGCATACCCACCAACGATGCAGCAAAGAGACATCCAAGCTGCATGTCGGCTTCATGTTGCCGAGTGACTCGACAGGTCAGTTGTAAAGCAACATTCAAGCTGTGTGTGCGATGGTATTTAGCGATTAATGATGAAAACAGAAATTAATACAATGGCACAATAGAAAAATTACCAGTAATTTATTGAAAAATTTACATCCGGTGGAATAATTCAAACTTCACTTCCCTAGCAGCAACAAACACTCTGTTTATATGGTTTTTTTGCAATAAAACGATGCACCTACCATTCCCTTCAGACTTTCTAGAACTTTTTCTTATTCGTAAGTATCAGTACATTGCGATCACATCATCATCTTCATTTGATGACATTGTTCTCTGAACTGAACACAGAAAACACGTTGTCATGTCGCCTGCTTGTGTCATGTCGAAATCGTATCGCTGTCTTGTCGCTGTTGTGCAGCTTTGGTGGGACAAAGGCCTAATGAACTCTTGATGTGTGCTACCTCGAGTAGCTCGCTAATTCTGTAGTCTCTAATTTCTAAAAATATTTCCGGCTTTTAACTTCAGTAATAGAAATTCAGGTTCACGCTGTCTCGAATAGCTATTAGCCGCGTGACTGATCTAATCTTCTGCTAATGGGGGAAAGTTGATAAGACAAATTTTTGAGAATCTCTTTTCTAAGAAATTTCGTAGTAGTAGTAGTAGTTTGTAGGAGCAAAGGTCATTTAAACAAGGATTTCGCTACAGGGCTAAATCGAGTAAGTATAGAATTTGAAAAAGACACTGTATTATTATTTTTATTTATGTATTGAGGTGATCCAAAGTGGAGTAGAATTATCCCTTTTGTTTCTCATGTCAGGGATACGAATTATGATGAATTTCTTCAAATGATATGTATTAAGGTAAGAGGCTTAGAAAATTAATAGTGAATACTGAACCGCTAGACCTAGAGGGCTGAAGCTTTGACACTGCATTCCTACAATGAAGAGGATAACCACTGATCAAGAATCTTTTAAAATTTCATCACTAAGCGGGGCAATCCAATAAGATTGTGGGAGACAAAGCTCGTGGTTTGCCCTGCAGTCAATAAATAATTTTATTCTTTTGATGATACCAAGAGGTTACCCCTGGAAGAGTCCACGGTTTACCTAGGTGCTGTAGTCAATTATTGTATTTTTAAGGGACAGTCAATTGGATTGATTAATCTTGAATTTGAATTGTTTGATCGGGTGCTGCAGTCAATTATTGTATGGGTAAATATACAAAAGTTGTCCAGCTCTTGGTCGTAATTTGTTTCCATAATTTTTATGTACAAACTATTCGTATGTCGGTATGGGAGATAGGTAATCTAATCAATATACTGTTCCAGATCAGCCCAGTCACTTTTTTCACTACTTTGTATGTTATCTTGCTTTCGGAATTTGACTGTCAAGAATCAAATCATATTTGTAAGTCCTAAGATTACCTATACTTATATGATACTATATTTACTAGCTCAGTCTTCAAAACAGTCTTTTAGCATTTTTATTACTTACATCACTTTGAGCAAGTCTTTCTCAACAGTAGACTGATAAAACAACAAACTTAAAAGGTGAGACAAAAATAAGGCTATTACAAAATGAAATGACCATAAGAACAAACAAATATCAATTCTTGTGCTGCAACGAAGATGGTGCTTCTAGAAAACTAGGAGTAGCCCCAAATAATAAAACTAATTTCTTCTTCAAATTGATAGAGTACCTTGTTCCCTTTTGTAACCAGATTTGGCACAGGTAGGTTTTTTTATAATCTGGTCTATTGATACATCTAATACATCACTTTCATCGAGTTTGAACAGAGTACCATCGCTGTTGCACTCTCAATCCATCGTCTTCATCATCAACGGAAGAGAATATTTTCGCGTAACGATATTCTGGTCTTCGTGCTACATATTTGACCAAGACATAATCACCACTCTAGTAGCAATTTTTTTTTCTTCTGCGTAGTCGCTATGTCTTGGAATAGATAGATCACATTCCAAGCTAGGGTTGTCAGTGATGCCTTTGTATTTCACGTAGGAGGATAGTGGCAGAGAATCGTCTTCTGAGTTCGTAAATACGGTCGAAATATTCAGATATGTATCCGGCAGTTCTGTCGAAAATTCTGGTCTTTTTTTCCAAAATTATTATTTATTGTGCAAAATATCACGATTCACAGCTTTTTGACCATGAATAGAATACATATTTTTGTTATTGAAGTATAGAATTCATAAACTAATTGTTATTATTTTCTTTGGCATGTGAAAAATCACAACAAAAATATATTTTCATATAACGGTCGTTTGAAGGCACCTTTCTCAGGCACATCTCAAGATTTTAAAGCCTATGAAAATGAATAAATACAACACTCTATATTTGAAATAGTAAATAACAATGATAAATTTAAATATTACTTCTTCTTCGGTGTGAATAACATTAATAAACTTGAATTTTATTCTTCGTTGGAACTAAAACTAACTGTATATCTGTAAATTGTGAAAATTTTATCAAAAAGGAATTTTAGGGGACGAATTCCTCATCTTCATTCCTCTGAAACGGCTTCGTCGGCTGAATCATCATCGCATACTGTACACACAAAAAAAGAGTCCTTACTAGCCTCGTTGCAAATGCCACAAATCCATTGTTGGCATTTGCAGCACTTTATCCAATCCACATGTCCTGTGTACTTTGTCCATTTTACAAATTCTGCATTTATCTTCTGTCTGTTTCATTCTCTTCGAAGTCCTTGTCTGACTTTTTGAAGCAGCTTTTTCCGCTCTATCTTCTTTTGAAAACTGTTTGATGATTCTGATGTTGATGGTGTCTGATCGTCAGGTTGGTTTTCTGGATTGCCATCTGAATAATCTGCAGTCACAGATGAAAGCACAATTCTCATGCCAGCTTCAACTTTTTTCCCACGCTTGCGTTTGGTAGACAGATCTTTAGCAACACCCTTGTGTTCTTTCAATAGTTCAACAAGGCTTGTGTTCAATAGACGACTCTCCTGTTCCTTCTGGACTGTAGCATTCGGCAACTTTTTCAAAACTTCCTGTAAGTTGCATGGGTAGAGTCCAGTGGCTCTGAAGTCAGAAATTAATTATTTTTCGACGTTGGCTTGAATCTTTGACCAGAGTCTGTTCAACAGCAGAGGAAAATCCTTCTTAGGAATCGAACTAGGATAGCAGCTCTATATTCTCCACGCATCTAGAATCACTCGCCACATTTTTTTCATGGGCGCGAAAACGGCCACGTCTAGAGGCTGCATTAACCCATGCATTCCTAAAGGTAGAAATAAAATATCTCTCATGCCAAATACTATTTATTTCGTACGAATAGACATACATAAAGATATTGGTAAGAGTAAAAAGACTCTAATGTGGCTCAAAAAGCCATAAAAAAATGTTGCGTATACGCAACTTTGGGACCTGCGACATATAAAAACTTATCGACGTGTGTGGAATTCTTCGAAACAATCTGGGTGTAGATGGATTTGACACTTCTTGCAAATGAAGATTGTGTTACTTCTACACTGCTGACTTCTTCTTCTCGCTTTATTTTCTCCTTCTATAATGCACTTTTAGATGGTCTACCAAGGTTTATTCTTGGTGACGTGACTTGTTGTTTACTAGTTCCTGCTTCATGTTCAACTTTTGTGCCCTTATTGTCTCCTGTCAAGCTTTCAGTTTTCATGAGAGCTACAGCCAGATGGAATTTGAAGTCCAGTTGTGACATTTTTTGTTTGTTTGTTATATTATGTATTCTCTAGGCCTTTACAATAACACTATCGATCAAATTGGTAAATAATGGCCATCACCATTTTTTCCCCCGTATACTTATCCTATAATTGGCAATACTATTGTCATGGAGATCAACTCCCCCCATTTGTTTATTGTATTCAGCAATAAGTTGTGGAATATTCGCAAATTTTGCCTCTTTTCTATTGTATCTTTTAGTTGATATCAGAGGCTCAAATTTGCAGTTATTTGTAGCGACAGTCACAACAGAATTATCATTCCATCTCACTAAAAGTATTTCATTCTCTTTATCGAAAGAGAAATCATATGAGCCTCTTTGTTCCTTCTGCAAGTTCGTTACTGTTTCTAGTACATTGTTGCACGTACGGTTTTCGCGAATGGTTCCCGTGGCGTAAAAAAATTTGTTTTTCAGAGACAAAATAATTTGTATAAAGAAAAGAAATTATCAAAAAATATACGATGTTCACCTGGATATAACGGACAGAAGATCCAAGACAACGTTTTCTCCGACTAAGTCAGTTTTTGCGACGTTCATGATTTTGCCACCATATGGTACAAATTTATATAAATATCCACTTGAACTACATAAACACTATAATTTGAGACCGAGCCGTACTGGTTTGTTCTTTATGAACATTTTACAGCCATGTCGACAAAAATACGGTACCATCCCTTCATCTGTAGACAAATTATGGGAAAATACGCCAAATTGCAGGTTTTTTTAATTTATTATATCAAAAAATGGTAAAATATGATATCCGGAAAAAACTAGGATACCAATGAAACGCTTGAGAATTGTAGTATTCAGATTAAATGAGTGTCGGTTATGATCATGTGCATATTTTTTTGAAAAATTCACGATTTTTTCTTGAACCTCTCTGAAAAACAAAGAGAAAATTTCATACGGGGATTTTCCACTGATCTTCTCAATTTCTTCAATTGTGATCTTTTCATTGTCTAATGGCAAACTTATGTATGTTGGATTTTCTTTTCTCCAATTCGGAATAACCTTCTTTGATTTACTTCCAGACTTTCCAGTAGAAAACTTCTCTTTTTTGATACAGAAGCTTCTCTGTCAATGGAGTCATCCAATTCTTTGGTTTCTTCTGGTAGACTTGTATAAACTTTATATGTTCCAGCTATGTCTGGCAAATCTTTTTCAATCTTAGGAATATCTTCATCAATGGCTTCATCATCTGTAATTTCATCAACAGGAGGTGGTATATATAACGCACCTATTTTTTCAGCTTGTCGCAAATCATCATCTTTTTCTAATAAAGCTAGTAGCTCTACAGTCGACAAAGATCTTTTGTATACCCACTTTTGAGTCGAGGACATAACTAAATGAAAAGTATTCAGTTCAGTACTTGTAAAATATCCATTTATGATAAATACTCACTTGAATCATATTTGGAGCAATTCAACACAGAATTGGATTTCATAGAAATAAAATACTATTCGACGCAATAAAACATCATTCGATATCAAAGGAGTCTATCACTAAAAGCACCTATACGGCAGTTTTAGAGGGAACACACAAGACAACTATTTTTCTCAGTGAAATTGCAAGATCGTACTTGTCGGAAGTGGTCCGTGTACAAAAATACGAACATATTCTGTAATTCCCAAAGTTGCGTGAACGCAACATTATCTGTAATCGCACATTGTGCAAAATCTACAAAAGTTGAAACTATTATCTGGTAGATTTATCCGAAACGAAGCTTGTCTCTGACTATGTACATAAATAATCATGGCATTATTTATTTGCATGCAATCAGTTTGGTCCATCAATTCCAGAGAATTTAGTTTCACTGAATCTGCATTATTTAGGTATTGGTCACAGTCAAAACTTTATTCCACGTGGATTAAATTTCGACTCAAATCATAGATAACGATGTTGAGAAAAGGTACATAGCTTCGAAATAATCTTTTTGTTGGACAATATATGAAACAAAAATTACTTCTGAAATGTTTCGTTTACGCAACTTTGAGAATTGATGGGTTAAATGGGTCGCATTGGGTGGAAAGGATGTTGAATGGATATCACATTCTAGTGCAAATTTGAGGCGAAATTATCATCACGATGACTCTCTTTCCTAGTTACATAGTGTGTTTTGGTAAAATTTGGCAAAACCAGATCTCAAAGAGATTGGCACCGAACCAATCACTTCAGCTGTTTTAATAAACAGTTCCAGTAAGCTCGCCGATACACCAATTTTCGTAAATATTGAAGGCTTTGTAGACAACCATGGGGGTAGAAGTTCACCATTTGTAGTTGCATACACCATAATGCTGATTGCTGTTCTCGAGAAATTTTGAACTTTTGACTTTTCGTGCTCCAAGATTATCTGTAATGTTTGTCTCATCGTAGTTATATATATGATCACCTGTAGATTCTGACAAAGCCGACATTATTTTGTCGAAAAACTTATTTACGTCGTACTGGTCAACAGAAGCTCGGGATCTTTTTATGTTTGAAGCTATCTTCACAGTCAAATTGTTCCTTTGTATAAAAAATGCTACCATATCGTCCTCCAGGATATTATCTTTTAAAATAGGAATAACAACACCCTTTTGTCCAAATATTTTTCAACTATGTGTTTGATATCGGCCTTAGTAAGCGGTAATCTGCAACGACGCCCAGGGTTCTTGCAATGAATGTTTCTTCCTCCGAACTCAGAATGGTTGGATGATCTTAGGGTTTCGTATGCCTACCAAGGCATCTGTTAGTAAGCGTACCTCGTGAAATTTGATAAACACTGGCCGTTTGTTTTTTGCTTATACCAGCTTTTACCGTACGCACCGCTTCGGCTACTTGTTCTTTGGTGGAGTTGTGGTAGGCTCGGCTACATGTGGTTTTTTTTGTACGTTCGCATTTTCAATGAAGTCAATTGAAATCTGCAAAAAAACTGGTATGAGCAGAAACACAAAATAAAGAAAAAGTTTGAAGAAAAAAAATAAAATCTATCAGCGCGCACAAGGTGACAAAGTAGCCCCGGGTGTTATAGTAACCCCGATTTACGTTACGTAAATCATGGACTTGTTTCTGTATTGAGTGACAGGACCGTCACTGAGAAAGTGAGTATGATGAATATTAGGTGGCAATGATGCTAGCGCTGATGTAGATGGCTTGAATTGCTCCAATATTATGAGACAAGTTTGATGACATAGTGCAGTGTGAAATAACAGAGCTCTTCAAATATACAGCAACATATGTAGTGAAATTTGAGTATGCAAGCCACAAAAACGGAAAGATTGAATTTTCCGGTTGTACTTGGTGCAAAAATTTTCCGAAAAGTTCATGAGTACAAGAGCATCGTTTTTCAAGTTCCTTTAGTTGTTTGATTACATTGTACTGATGGTTTATATGAAAAGCATGGCGGAAGAAAACTATTATATTATGTTCAACTTTCAAAATGAGATTCCTGGGTGAGATATCCTCTGATTCTCTTCTACATTTCGTGACTAAACGTTTTTTCTTTGTCTTGTGATCAATTATGAACTCCTTTTTACTTTCCTACTGTTTCAACAAGATCGACTACGAATTTTCGAATTTCGCATAAGTTAATATTTTTGAGGAACAGTCGCCAAACGTTCTCTCCAGACATTTTCAGCGTATCGATCACAATAAAGCATTTCCAGCATACTTTGATGTTCTGTAAGAGTATTTGTACTTTTAAGAGCAGCAATTTTAACCCTACAGTGGACACGTGAAATAAAATCACATCACTGCACACCTGGGGCCTCACAGGCCTCTAGCAGATCATAGATATATTTCAACAGAATAATGACACATTTTGGAATGCTAAATATTTGAACTTTATTGATAAAGTTAAATTCACAAAATAAAACACATTATTGAACCAATATCTACAAAATCACTATGAGTCATCGCTATCGTTTTGATCTGTATAATTTTCGGAACAATCGGTACAAATGAAACGGCAATGCTGTATACAGATACAATTATTGCATGTCTCGCAGAAATAACGACTTCTTATTTTTGGGCAGAAAGAACAGTCTCGGCGTGTGCTTGTAACAGTGGGAGCAATTTCTTCAGAGGATAATCCAGCAAACCTTCTTGCATTGATTCTGGTTTTCTTAGGTGAACGCATATTTGCAGCTCGCTCCATCAGTTGACCTTTTGAAAGTTCCAGTCCTAACTGCTCTAAAAATAAACTTCTACTTTGAACTTGCTTGTAAAATATAGCTGCATTTATTGCAGCAACATTCAAAATACCGTAGAACACTAGCATTGGCCAACGTCTTGTGTTTCTTGCCACATTGTACTTCCCACATAATTGATCTACTGTATCCACACCCCCTTTGGCTTTGTTGTAGAATGTGATCATTTCAGGTTTTCCCTTCTGTTCTGTAGCTCCGTCTATTGCATCATCATGATGCATCGAAGATGCAAGAACGACACATTTGTTTCTCTTTGGGATATAAGACAGTATTGTTATATTCTCGTTGAAGCCGAATATGGTGGAGCATATTTCTCTATTTTTAGTGTTTATGAATCCTGGCGGAATATGATTTTTGTTTTTTCGTAAAGTACCAACAATAGTTAGACGATAACTAAGCATTTTTTTTATTACTTCAAATCCAGTGAACCAATTATCCATCGTGATATTTCGTCCAGAGTTATAAACTGGTTCGCACGTTCTTTCTACTACAGCATCAGTTTTTATTTATTTGGTAAGGTCCATCTGGCTGAACACCAGCATATATCTCTAAATTGGTTACTTAATGTATACCAGAATCTACAAGCGCAAATATTTTCAAGCCATACCTAGCTGATCTGTTTGCTTTATACATGCGGAAGCTACATCTCCCGCGGAAAGCCCTAAGCATTCCGTCCAGCGTTACGTATTCACCAACCGTGTACGCAGATTTGCAATTTGTAACAAATTTTCCGAAAATATATCTCACTGCAGCAATCTTGTCCATTTGACGCCTTTTTTTCTCTTGTATGAATATCATCGAATCTCATACATCTCAGTAGAAAATGAAATCTATTCATTCCCATTACTGCGGGAAAAATAGGATTCCCTATTTCATCACTTGCCCAAAATTCGGAAAGACACATTCTATTATCGTGTTTCACACCGGATGTGTACAATAGACCAATTACAGCTTTTATTTCTGTTAGAGTTGTTTTCTTTCTCCTATAGTCATTATTTTCGTTCTTTGTTACGTTTCTTATATAAATATTTGTATTTATAACCATGGCATTCAGCATGTCTTCATCTAATAGTTTCAACCAGCTTTCTATAGGAGACTGGACACCTCGTGCACATTGATTCACACCAGGTAAATTTGTAATAATATTGTGTTGTCTTATTCGAATATTTGGGGGGCAACATTTCTTCTTTCAAGTAGTACCATCTTTTCCTATATAACAGTTGATATTTTCTATAACTGTGAAGTTTTCATTGCTTTGTTCTTCTCCGTCTCCAATTATTTTCATTCCAACTTCTTGGAAAGGGATTTCATCCTTATGATCAATATCTTGTTCCGAACTGGACTCATGGTCACTTATTTCGAAGAAATTAGGATCAGCGATTGAATCATCATCTTCTTCAGCGATTACATCTTCGTACATTTTTTGTAATCTTGCCTGCTCTCTTTCAAAATCACCCATGACAAAATCTAGCGAAATGTTCAAACTTTTGAAATTTCATAAACAAAAAAATTAAGGCAGAAACACATACCTTGATGGAGTTATCTAATATAATAAAAATGAAACGCTGTTCATTAGTCTCGCTCAAACTCAAGAACGGCTTAACCAATTTTGATATATTTTTTTTAATCTGTTCGCTTTAGTACAGTGGTGGTTTGAATGAAAAATGATCAACATAAACATACAATAAGTAGTGCAAGAGCTGAATTTGTTCGTTCGTGCACCGTTCAACCAATAAGGTTGGAACATTCTATAGTTGTTGGTGGTACTATCGTGAAGGTTTCTATTATAGTACCACCAACGAACAATAAGTGGCGCACGAGCCGTATTTGTTAATTCGTGCATTATTCGTTTGATTAAGTTCAAACCTATTGTGGCGCACGAGCCGTATTTGTCCGTTCACGCATCGTTCATCCGATTTAGTTGCAATCTTAAACAGTTGTTGATGGCACTTGCATAAGTTTGTGACATAGTACTACTAACGGTATTTGTCCGTTCAAGCATCGTTCAATCGATTAAATTGAAACTTTCTACAGGGTGTGACAGGAATAAGTACATCAATTCTAATCTGTAATAGAACTCTTCAAGCCTAACAATCTTTCTTGCCAACTTTTTTCTGTTAATCTTCTTGATACCGAGTAAAAATAAATCAAAGTTTGGTCAAAAATTTCATAGTGCGCCTATAGTTCGAACTGAATGTTTCTCATTTGTTGGAAGAATGATAGCTGTTGATTGAAATGATCATTTTGAAACTTTGAATCATCATAGTCTTGTCAATCATTCATTTGAAACTTTGGTAATACATTGATATTCGCTCACCTCTATAATTCTATTTTTGCATATGTTGCAAGAAAGATTGAATTTATATCTGAAACCAGCAACTAAGTCTATTGGTCGTATTTATATGTCATTGTTGAGAAATTTCATTTCTATTTAGGAATTTCACGTGAATTTTCAAATAGTTGAGTCAGAATATGGGTCAGATTGTCCTGCCATCTTTGATCAACTCAAAAAGTAGTTGCTGCTCTCAACTTATTTCGTTATTGTTGGCTCTCAATCATGAAGAGAAAATCATTCAACGACTTATTTAAAGTGAACGGTGGAATGTTAAATGGAATGCTATTCTAAAATAATAAATTTAATGAATAATTCAAGTGAAAATATTCCCGCAAAAATTGTAAGAGCTTGTTCTTGTAAAACAGAAATGTATCACACTGAATTTGGTAATTGATTTTAAATATTTTGTTGAATATAAGATACAATACTCTATTTGTTTAGCAGATCAATTTACGAGGCATACTTCATTAAAACGACCTGAGTGTGAAGTTTGTATTAATATGAGAAAAAAGCTATTTCATAGGTGCTTCATTTATAAATTAATGTATTTTATTGATTATATCTGGTGTTTCATGTTTCAGGTAAACGGTAAGTTCTCAATATCTCATAGTATTCTCATCATAATGTATAGGCTATGTGCAAGGGGGCGGGATTTTGAACAAATATCAATGCGAGCGCTCTTGATGAGCACCATTGTAAGCATCGAACTCCATTTCTCAGAATACGTCATTGAGCATTATAGTTTAAAAGTGAAAATAATTGCATATAAAACATAGGAAAACGCTTGTTCTGTTTCAAGCTGTTGTGTTAAGGATGATTCAAGTGAAATATAGTTTCATAGATTTCATGTACGCAGTTATAACATAAAAAACGAGTGAAGTCGATCAAAGCGGTAAATAGAGTGTTATCTGTCTTTCATGATTGATCTATGTAACAAAGATGTTTGTAATTCAATTGTGAAATTAGAAAAATTCATCATCGATTTAGGATTCATGAATTTACCTCTATCTCTAATTTGTAAGGTGTTTCAGTGGTAGAAAATTGTCGGATGCACTTCGCAATGATTTTGTTTTTAATATTGTCTGCAACATATTCTTTAACATGTTTAATATAGCAAAACTAATTTCACGCTTTTCTTTGATGCTTCCTCGGTAAAAGGGGTACAGTGTTTGATACATACAAACCCGATCCGCAAGATCATCGGTGTCATAATTTGAGGCTATCCTGTCAATATATGCTTTATTTTATTCAAATTACAAAAAGTTTCAAATTGTGCAGACACAAATTGTCACCATTATTAGAAATTATATTCTTGGGTAAGCCATATCTTGCACAAAAGTCTCCTAATTTACATAAAATATTTTCTGAAGTTATATTACTCATATAATATACTTCGGGCTACTTTGAATAGGCATCCATAATTATGAGATTAGTTTTCCCATTAAGGGGACCGAGAAAGTCCATATGAATCCTTTCAAGTGCCTCTTTACACTGTTCATATTTAATCAAAGTAGCTTTATTTGGGTTACAAGCAACTTTGTTGCAAGCATAACAATTTTTTGAATACTGCTCAATTCCTAGATCTAAATTTGGTCACCAAAAATACTGTCTAGCTAAAGCCTTCATCTTACTTGATCCCATATGAGTAACGTGAATTTCTTCTAACATATCATTTCTGAATTTCAAAGATATAATCACTCGATAACCCCACAAAAGTAGCTCTTGGTCTATATTAATTTCATGTGATCTAATAAAATAAGATTGAATCTCTTTATCAACTTTATTGGGCCATCCATTTCTAGTATATTCATATACTTTACTTAAAATTATATCATTTCGAGTCTCTTTTCGAATTTGCTTTGCATTCATTGGAAGCTTGTCTTCAATCAAAAAGTTAAAATAATCAGGCTCATATTCACAAATTATACTGTTTACTCCTAAAGGAAGCCTTGATAAACCATCGGCTCCACCGTTATGTTTACCTTTAACGTATTTTAATGAATAACAAAACCACTAAGAACATAAGCCCATCTTTGCATTCTTCCCGCCGCCATTTGGGGTATACCTTTTTCTTCACCTAATAGTGCTAATAATGGTTTATGGTCGGTTTCCAAAATGAAGTGTGTTCCTTCTAAGTATTGGAAAAACTTATTAACACCTCAATAAATAGCAAGTGCTTCTCTATGAATAACATAATAATACCTTTCTGCCACTGATAGTGTTCGTAAAGCAAAACAAATTGGTTTTCCTACGCCTAAGCCTACATTGGATACATCGCAAGCTAATTTTATTTTTAAGTCTGGATTAAAATGTACTAAATTTCGATCAGCAACAATTTCTTCCTTAACTTTTTTCAAAGCTGTTTCACAGTCAGCTGTCCATTTAAAAACTTCCCCTTTTTTCAATAAACTATAAATAGGACTTGAAATAGTTGCTAATCCAGGCATGAATTTACTATAGTAATTTACCATACCGACCAATGCTTCCACTCCTGCTACATTAGTTGGTCTGGAAGCATTTACAATAGCCTCTATCTTTAAAGGACCTTCCTTATTTATTACATAACCGAGATATTCAACTTGATGTTGTAAGAATTTATATTTTTTCAAACGAAATTTCAAGCCAAACTTTTTAGCTCTCACAAGAACTAGTTCTAAATTTTGTAAATGTTCTTGCCTATCTATACCAGTTACTATAATATCAAAATATTTTTTTGTACGAGGAATACCTTCTATAATTTCTTTAATCGCTTGTTGAAAAATAGAACATACTGGTTTTGTACCGAATAGTAACCTGTTAACAGCATATACACCCTTATAAGTGCTCCACGCTAAAATCATTTTGGTTTCACCGTCAACCTCAAATTGATTATAACCTCTTTCTAAGTCTAGAACTGTATACTCCTCTCCTCCTTTGACAGCAGCAAACAACTCTCTAATTCTTGGTATAGGATAATTATAATCATCGATAAATTTATTTACAGTAAGCTTATAGTTTGCTAGAACATGAATATCACCATATGATTTTAAAACCGGTACTAAAGGAGTACCCCATTCACTTGTACTCACTTTTTGAATAATAACACGTTCTTAAAGCAATTGCAACTTTTTTTCAACTTTCGCCTTGGAAGCAAATGGGATAGTATGCGGCTTTTTTAATATAGGCTTAGTATTTGGCTTGACAGTTCACTTAATTTCACGGCCTTCAAATTTGCCTAATTTGCCGTCAAATAAAACAGAATATTTATTAACGATATTGTCAATTTGACTTTTCTGATTAATGGTATTTATTCCCGCTATATAAATATCAAAACTTTCATTAGATCTCTTCCAAAAAGACTTTTTCTGTTATTTTCTTTTATGACAACCAGATTATGATATACGCTTTTGCTTTTAAATGTTATCTGGACATTTACTTCACCAACAACTTGTGGTGTACTATTATCAGAATATTTTAAAAATCGATTACTTTCATGAACCTCAAATTTACTCAAACATTTTTTATAAGCATCAAATGGAACAACGGAAATTTCTGCTCCACTATCCAACTCCATGGGAAACTCAATGTTATTATGAATTTCAACTAAAATATCAATAGGCGGAATATTGCTTTTTGAACTTTCTAAAATTATTGTATATATCCAGATAATTTGAATCCTTCGGAGAATCATCTTGAATAACATTATTTATACTAGCTTTTTGTGATTTATTGTTTCTATAAACTTTGACTAAATGGCCAACTCTATCACAACTTTTACATTTGTATTTCTTATACTTACAATTTCGAAAATTGTGATGAATCTCACCGCAAGCATTATAATTTTTCTTCTGCTTCTGCTGATGCTGATTAACTTGTTTTAGTGGCTGCTTTTTGGACTCACAGCTTGTTTTCGCTTGTAGCCCTTTTTGCTGCACGACTTGGCTTACTTCTGCCGAATTACTGGAAGACGTTACTGATAATGATGCTTCTTTTTTTAAAGCTAATTCCAAAACTGCTGCCAATGAAGATTTGTGATCTTCCTCAAAAATTCTATGCAGAATTTTACCTTCTCGCATTCCAGTAATGGATTGATCCTTTATTCGACCTTAATAAAACAAATTTTCAGTTATTTCTGAGGGATCACTTTGAATAATTATATCAATAATTTCCTCTACACAAATTACAAAATCATTTAATGTCATAACATTTTCGGCAAATATAGAAATGATATCTAAAAATTTAGGTACGTCTCTGCTAAGACGTGTTGAAAGATATTCATCCTGTAAAGATGTTTGTGTACCAATTTTTTTTTTTCAAGCTGAAGCTAGTAGCGTGATCTTACCAACTGCGCCAATTAAATATTGAAAACAGAAAAAAAAAGCGGTTTTAAGAACTTCATTCAGTCAGAGAACAGAAATACATGTGCAACTTGTCGCTTGACAACACTAATTCTAGTTTTACATTTTTTCACACCTGTTTTTATACCAAAGAAACATGATAATTCTAACTTCAGCATTTAATTATCAGTTCCATGATGCATGTATTTGTTGATAAGAAAAAAAAAATTGATAGATAAATAAATACTTCCTGAAGATATTTAATCTGTTTTATTTATTGGAATATTTTGTTGTGAAGAAGCCATATTGCCAAGAACAAACTCACTGCATTTAAGTATTTGTATGCCACGTCGTGGTAATGCCAGTAGCTGCACTTTCTACTTATCTTTTTATCTTGTCGCCAATTGTAATATATTGTTAGCCCCGTGCTAATATATATTAATTAATAATAAGAAGGTGGTTTTATAAAATACATAACACATTTCATTGTAATAACCTTATTACTAAACGCAACTTAAATAACTAGTCACCATGGCCGTTGGTAGGCATCTGCGCACACGAGTACTAACTATATAATAATATCATTATTTGTTAGATGGCACATGTTACACTATTTAATCTATTTTTAGGTTATTGCCTTATATACTGCAAATAAACTGTAATTAAGGCAGATATTTCATTCAATGTTTCAAGATGTCCAGCTCTCTACTGCGATCTGCAGGGCTCTCTACAATTTTTGATGAAGCACTTGGTGACATATTGTTGACTGAAGGTTATCATATTTTTCAACTGATTTAGTTCTTATTAACTGAAGAAGCTAAATAAGGTTCATTCAATTGTTTTAGTTCATACATTTTTATTAGTATAGTATTTTTATTTCTTTAATTTTGGATTAAAATAGTCCTTAATATAGTCCAAGATTGGAATGTATTACCGCCTAACAATTCTTCGACTGATCCGAGTATTTTCTTCTTGATACTTAACCCATTAGTGCTCAGAACTATTTTTGTTCTATATTTTTTCTTTCTTGCTCCTGTATTACACAAATAGGCTTTCATTAAGTGAGGAAAAATATTCAAAAAATATTTTGATGGTAGAAAGGGTTGAAATCGCTTGGCAACTGAAGTTGTATATATATATAAGTTAGGATTAATCGCGACTGCAATTAGTTAAGGAGACAGTAAATTTTGTAGGCTTAGCAGTCAGGTTGATATATATATATATATATATATATATATATATATATATATATATATATATATATATATATATATATATATATATATATACATATATATATATATATATATATATATATATATATATATATATATATATATATATATATATATATATATATATATATATATATATATATATATATATGCTTCGTTATTCTCCTTAAACTGCAAGTCAACTTTCGACCTTAGTATTCGGCCTGGTAAATGTGCCGCGAGACCATCTACTTCAGCATCAAATAAATCTGAATCTTCATCTGTATCAGCTTCAGGTGGCTCATATAGGGGGATAATCCCTACAGATCTGATCTGCCTTACGCTAGACGGTCCATAATATAGATAAATAGATACTTCCTGAAGATATTTGATCTGTTTTATTTATTGGAATATTTTCGATGGTACATTTTCAATTTCTATTTCACAAGATTTGACAGTTTTCAATGTCAGGTGGTGGTCCATCAACGTGTGGATGTTGAATTGGTGAAGTCGTATGTTCCACACTAATAATCTCAATATAAACTAAGGATGTGATTTATACTCTAGCGGAAGTCGTCCCCAAATTTCCAATAAATTTATTCCACTTAATAGATCTAATAATCAATCAAATTTTACTATATAGTCCAAAAAATGTATAATATTCTTCTTCTTTCAAAAAGATGTAATTAACATGCACGTTTCGGATGTGCAATTCCAACCATTTCCATAAAAAACTACAATTATATCCAAATCAAGAGGATGCTACAGTAAAAATGAGAATGAAGACGACATGATGAAAATAACAAGGCTCAAACATAAATATATGTTATACATTTCCACGATCAAGTTGAACTTCATACAGAAATAAATTGAGATTATAAATTGAGAAACACATCGTGCGAGTGCAACAAAATGACAACCATTCTCCCAATTTTTTTTGGTCTGCGGTCGGTGACCCCCATTCTGGGTGCTTAGAGTTGAAGTCACCGGTCAGCAGGATCTTTTTCCCTCCTTTCCGGACAACTTGCCCCGCTTCGTCTATAGTACGGATGTAGGTGTTCTCATGGAAGTTAGGCGATATGTACGCCACCACCACGCTCAGGCTCCCAATGTTAACCATCGCCAGATGTCGTGACGTGTGAAAACGGTTGACCTGCAGTTTGGAGTTGACGATTCTAATGGCCGCATCTGTCATGCCAGGGTGCCGTATCCATTCTCTTTATTTGCTTAGAGTATTTTGATTTGGTTCAGTAGCCAAGATTAGGTCAATTTCCTTTTCTGCAGCAGTGATTTCTGCAACGCTGTGCGCGTGTCTGCTGCAGCTTAGATTTGTTTGCAAGAACCTAGTCGTCGTCATTCCATGGATAGCGACTGACATTCTTCTTCCTTTGCTTGCTACCCTGGACTTCACCAGGTTGCGGAATACGGGACAAGCCATTATCGCAGTTTGGTGATTTGCCTCTTTCTCGCACAAAAAGCATTACGGAGGAGACCTGCACGCATTCGCCGTATGCCCTTCTCCTCCACAGCTGAAGCACAGGTGTTTTCTGTCTGTACCGGCGCATTTGGCTTCAACGTGGCCAAGCCTGTAACACCTGTGGCATCTTTGTATTGTCAGCCTCTCTCTTATGCGGCTGTTGAAACCAATATGTACCAGCCTCTATTAGCTTTTGCGCTATTTGGGAGGAAACCCGCACTGTTGTGCTTTTTTATCCTTCGTATGAGTCCCTTGAATCCTCTACTTTAATTTTCTTCGCATCATGTCCTGCCAGATTACCAAGTGCTTGGACGACTTCTTCTGGCGTGGTGACAACGTCCATCCCAGTCAGATGTTCCAGCTTTTCACACCCTTTCTCCAACACTATTACCATGTCCCCTTGTTGTGTCAGGCGGATAGCTCTCAGTTCTATTTCCTGCCCTTTCAGATTTGGCTGTATGTCTTGCATCTTTCGTAGGATATCAGCATAAGTGCCGCCCGGCCCTTTCGGCAGTCATTTGATCTACCTGTTTCTGGTTGTCTTTTGTTTGCAGTGGTATTCGCGCCCTCTTGTACGGTTTCCTCAATCATTGTACTTTGTAATGTGCTATTTGCGATGGGAGCCATTTCCAGTTCCCCGCTTCAATCCTCCCTATCTTCTGTGCTCTGGGTATCTAACAGTTCATTTAGTATGCTATTTTCACCGACAATGTTCGATCTGGTACTAATGTCGTTATGTCTTTTGAATTATTTTTCCAAGTCACAACTGTCACTTTTACTTCTGACCATTCTTGGGGGTGACTTAATCATCGGGCTTTTTTGCTCTTCCACTGAGCTATAAGTCGTGGTTCCTCTTCTCTCAGCTCTTGTTCTTTCTCATCTTCCTTACTTCCACTGCTCTTTCCTCCTTTTCTCTTATCCATTTTCGTCTTACCACCCCCGCTCACCTCGTCCCTATACCATAGCAACACGCGGCTCCCGCTCCACACCGCTCCTGATACCACGTGGGTTCCGGCTATTCCGTCGCTCACGGGGTCCGCACCGGGTGCCATCTTGAGGATTTGAGGCCTCTCAGGCCTCCCACCTACCCTCCTCTACACTGCTGCGAGTCTTAAACCGCTCAGGAATGGCACGGTGGCCTCTCACCAACATCAGGCTACTCGAGCGATCGATGCGGGGGGAGCCGTCAGACTGCGACTTTTGTCAGCGAAGAGTCGGGCGGAAAGCATCACACGGCCGCGACATCGACGACGCGGGCCCCAAAATAAAGCCTCGCCGTATACGGGGAAAACGCAGCACTGATCATTCATACTGCCATTCTTACTCCCATTCACACAAAGTTATACCGCCTATATTCAGTCGTCAGAGCCCCGTTAGCGTTATCCGGGGGTTACCACGTGGAGGTGAGCTTGACATTTGGGGGAGTTAAATCCTCCCTTAGCCTTCTAGGATTGTAGAACCATACCCTATCGCCTTGCTTGAACCTGGGACCGTTTGCTCGCAAGTCATATCGGGCCTTCATTCTGCCGCTGGTAGCTTGTATGTTCATCCGTGTTAACTTGTGGACGCTTCGCAAGTTGTTCTGAAGATGACTGACCTATTTCAGCAACTGTCGCTCGTTTTCTTCAGGCTGATGTCAAACAACCATATGCACCAGTAACCGCAGCTCTCGGCTCATCATCAACTTGACTGGAGAGTACTGTGTGGATTCATTGACCGCCGGCCTGTACGCTAGTAGGCACAGGTAAATCTTCCTATCCCAATCACCTTGGTGTTCGTTGACAAAGCTAGATAGATAAACCAGAATTGTTTTGTAGAAACGTTTCATCATGCCATCAGACTGTGGATGTAGAGCTGTATTTCTTATTTTGAGAATGCCTAAAATCTTTATTTCACATTTAAAAAGTTCGGACTCAAAATTTCTGCCTTGATTGGAGTGTTACTCCAATGGTACTCGGAATCTTGAGTTCACGTTCTCAATAAGAGCTTTCGCAGCCGTTTCAGCTTCCTGATTTCTTACTGGTATTACTTCCGGCCACTTGGTGTAATAATCCATGACAACAACCAAGTCCTTGTTTCCTCGTTCAGTAATAGATAGAGGTTCAAGTATGTTCACGACAATTCTCTCAAACGGAGAGCCCACGTTGTACTGCTGCATCTTAGTGCGCTGTCGAGTAGCGAGCTTAACATGGTCATGGTAACAAAACATCATACTTACTTACTTAATCCTGAAGCCTTTCTACCTTTCGGTGTAAGGCTGCGTTTTTTTCTTCAATCTCTTCTTTCTTGTTCTGTGCGTTTTCTTTTCCAGAAGTCTTTCCAAGCTTTTCTGTCTTGCATGATCTGCTTGGCTTTTGGACCTGTCGACCCTCTAATTTCTATCGCCGTTCTGATATCTTCGTCCCATGTTTTTGCGGGTCTGCCTCTCTTCCTTTTTTCTACCACTCTGGCTTCATATACTCGTTTGGCTATTCTGTCGTTCTGCATTCTGTGTGAGTGTCCTCTCCACCTCAATTGTCCTTCTTCTATTACTTCCTTTACCGGTCTTACGTTCAGATTTGTTCTGTACGTCTCATTTCTAATGCGATCGTATTCGGTTTTTCCTTCTATTCTCCTAAGGAACCGCATTTCCACGTTTCTTATTCGACTATGTATTTTTTCAGTTGTTGTTCACGATTCACATCCGTATGTTAGAACTGGAATTGCTACCTTTTTAAATACTTCAATTTTTGTTTGCGTTGGTACTTCTTTCTTTGCAAGAAATTTTGTTTTTAGGGCATTGAAGAGTCTCCCACCGTTATTTGTTCTTTCTGTTATTTCTTGATTAAGATTAGCGTTTTCATGTATGACAACTCCTAGGTACTTGAATATTTTCACTTGCTCTGTAGTTGTACTTTCTATTTTTAGTTTATGTACCTATGCTGTGTTGTTTATTACCATGGTTTTTGTTTTTTCCCTGTTAATTACCATGTTCCAGGCATCGAACTCCTCTTTCACCAAATTGATATTGAATTGTAGATCTTCTTCGCTATTAATATCATGTCGTCTGCGTAGCATAGTTCAGATATTGATATTTTTTCCATTTTCCAGAAGCCGACCTTGTAGACCTTCAATTTGTTTCTAATTCGTTTCAGTGCCTCATCAAGATATAGATTAAATAGCACAGGGCTTAATATGCACCCTTGCTTTAAACCCGTATTTGTTTGAAACATTTCGGAAGCATTATTTCTAACTCTGACGTAGCATTTATTTTGTTCGTATAGCCTTCTTACACTGTTTATTGTAGCTACGTCGACTCCTCTTGATTCCAGGCACTTCCATAATAGGTCCCTGTTAACCTCATCGAACGCTTTTTCTAAATCGATAAAGCATAAGTGCATGCATTTGTTCACTGATCTGGCTTTTTCAATTAGTTGGCGTAGTGTAAAGATATGGTCCTGTGCACTCCGTCCTTGCCTAAATCCGCTTTGTATCTCTTCGATCGTGTGCTCTACTTGCTTTCTTATTCTATCCTCAAGAATTCTGGCATACAATTTTGCTGCAACACTTAGTAGAGTGATGCCTCTGAAATTCTTGCATTCCTTGCTGTCGCCTTTCTTAAAAATTGGTGTTATCACTCCTACTTGCCAGTCTTGTGTACCTTGTTCTTCCACTTTGTTGTAAATTTTAATCAAGCATTCTTGTCCTCTTGTGCCCATATACTTCAACATATCCGCTGTGATATTGTCGTGTCCGGGAGCTTTTCCTAGTTTCATTCTCCTTATTGCCGCTGTGAGCTCTTCTTCTGTAATTAGTTTTGTATCTCCTAATGTATTTCTTGGTCTTTCCCTTTTTGCTTCCTGGTGTGTCTTATTTGGTATAGCTTCTTCTTCCAACAGTTCTTTAAAATACTCGCCCCATCTTGTCATTATTTCTTGTTCTGTCTGTAACACCGCCCCTTTTTTATTTTTGATAACTCCAAGTGTAGTTTGTTTTTCTGCGCGCATTGCTTTAATAGCTCCGTAGAACAATTTTCTATTTTCGTTATGTGCTGTAGTTAATCGATGCCCGAACTTCATCCATTCCTCTTTCTTTGCTTCCTTTATAATTGTTTTTACTTCCGTTCTAACCTTCCTGTATTCATCATAGTTCGTTGTATACAAGACATCATAACGACGAGTAAATAAACAATTTTCGAAATGGATCAAGAAGAGTTTCCTGATATTTTAAAAGCTGTGTCAGAAGCAATCTGAAATTTACTTCCGACAAAGTCAAAAGAAAAATACGAAAAATGTTACGAATTATTTTGCCAGTAGAGAATAATAAAGAAAGTTCAGGGAATTAATGAAGATATTTCAATAGCTTACTTTTTTGAGAAGGTTAGTTTAATAGTCTAACTTGTTCATATTTTCATTATAATTTTCATATTTTTATAGGCTAATATTGTGGTCAGTGTATTCTATGTTGAAAAGCACGTTGCAAATTAATGAAAATGTGGACATTTCTGTATATAGAAAGTTGATTGCATATATAAAATGTCAAAATGAAGGATATATGGCAAAGAAATCTAAAGTTTTGACGATGGATCATGTTATAATGTTTTTGTCGAAAGCTCCTGATGATTTATTTCTGTTCATGAAAGTTGTATTAATTTTCGCTCTTCATGGTGCATGCCGAGATGATGAACTACGTATGTTACAAGTTGACAACATTGAAGATAACAGATCTGTTTTGGTTGTCACATTGCATGATACAAAAACAAAGAAAGAACGTGTCTCTACAATTTTATCAGATGTGGGAGGTGTCAATGGAATTGCATCTAATAATTTGCACAATTGTACATTTGTAATAATATTAATAAGTGTAATGATAATGAATAAATTTGTTTGTATTGTTTGTGCTATGAAGAAAAGTGTTTCTATGCAGAAAAGTGTTGTTAAGTGAAAAAGTGTTACTAACGAGAAAAGTAGCACTTTTCTTTATTATTTTCTATCCAGAAAAGACGCTGTTTTCTATCAAGTACACGAAAAAAGATATTGTTTTAAATTGTGTAGTATCATCTAAACTGTTTTTGAGTTTCATTATTCCAACTTGATCTTTCTCAAATCTCATCCACTGAACATCATGCCATGCAAATCATTCATTGTTAGAATCTTTCTTCTTCAGTTGTAGCTTGCTTGTATGAAGAACCTTAAAATCCAGAAAGTCGCTCTGCTGCATTTTGGTGACAGTAAATTTGCCATCTCTACCTACAGAACGTATCAACTGAGCCCAATCTCGAGGATGATGAATTCTCATGCTAGCTTGTTTCTTCTTTTTTCGAATCATAGCATGGGCTGTATCATACTCCATATGAGAATGTCCGCTAACCATGAACTTGTGGTCTATTATTTTTAAATGAGTATTTGTTTGTAAGGCTGAGAAGCACATTGCTGCAACATGGGAGTTTCTGTTTTGGCCTGTACACGTATCCAAGAACATTATCACATGGCTAACTACTTCAGGAAATGATACTGAATGTCTAAATAAGCATGATCCAATTTGATTTGCGCCCCTGCCTGCGAACAGTTTTATCTCATAAAAAGTTGTCCGCGATGCCTTCAGCCCCATCATATACAGTTAAATTATAACCAGCGAGCTGCCTTTTATAGAACATAATATTGGTTTAACACATTGACTGCCACGTCGACCATATATGGCCGACACCAGTTTGTTCACTGTGCGCCGCGTCAACCATATATGTGCGACACGTTGTATTTCATTTGAAGCCATGTCGAACAAATATGGTTTACACTCTATGCTATTTCACTGTAGTATTTTGAAGCGTGGCCTCGGGCGAAACTTTTGATATATTGGTTTTGGCCCTGCTCAAAAAATAAGAGAAATAACAACAATTTAATTATTTTAGTAATTTATTTTTTCAAACTATAGTATGGCTACAAATATAACTTCAAAAACATAAATTATAAGTCAAAAAAAAGTCAATTAGATTTGTGATGGTTTCCGAAGCACTCTAAACACATGAAAGGGGCATGATTGCAATCTGGGCAATATGTGTATACTCTTTTTCACTTCTTTTTAGCTGCAGTTCTTCCTTCAAGTTTTTTTATTCTTGCGTAACACAAAGTACACATCCGGCGTACCTTTTTATTATTTTCATTCTCTTTAGTTTTCAGTACATGAACATTACGACAATTGGGTTTGTCGTGTTTAATTTTTTTTTGTAAATTTAGCAAGCTTGATGATATTTCTTCTCGAAACCATCGTATTTTAGCTGATTTTTTAGTTGCTGTTTTATATACTACAAAAGCATTCACAAGTGAAATACCTTGCAAATACTCTATGCCTAGCTTCCGGTACCACTTTACACCCTTCCTCAGGGTCGTGGCATATGAACAAATTTGATCTGATAGATCAATACCAGCTTTTCCTCTGTTGTACGCTAGTACGGCGATTGGCTTTTGTTTCTGTTTACGTTTTCGATTTGTATTTGAAGCTCGACTGGTTGATGGTTGGTTAGCATTACATCCCCCATCTGCTCCAGCATTTTCTACCTCGCCGCCTGTAATATTTCTCATGTGTGGAGCGTGTTTAGTTGATAGAATTCTTACATCGCGTGTATCCCGCCATTTTAGTACCACAATTCCATTTTGCTCTTCTTTCGCTATCATTTGGCCTCTATCTAGTTTAGCGTGTAAAATTTCTCGTGGCATATATTTTTTATTGGCCCTGAAAGTACCAACTACGTGAGTATTTTGGTGTAAGAAGGACAATGCTAATTCATAGCTCGTATAGAAGTTATCGACAAATAATGTGCGACCTTGATTTAGAAGTCCTTGCGATAGCTCTTCACAAACTGTTCTACCTAAACCAACCCTTTTTGTATATATTTCAGATTTCCCTGAGTATATTTTGCTGGACCAAGTATATCCTTCAGTAGAGCATAGCTTGAAAAGCTTTATCCCATATCTGTGAGCTTTATTAGGTATGTACTGTCGAAATACTAATCTACCTCTCCAAGGTATAAGGGTTTCATCAATAACAAAGTCTTCAGCTGGAATCATTATATCTTGAAACTTCTTTTGCAATGCATCTATAAGAGGTTGTATTTTTTATAATTCAAATCTATTACGAGACATAATTTTTGCCGCTACATTATTTTTATAAATATCGCTTGTTGACCAATAGGATGGAATACTACCAAGTCTTACTAACCCCATCCATATAAGAAGCCCCAAAAACTTTTTTATCTCTTCACTATCAGTTGGAACCCATTTTTTAATTCGACTTTTACTCTTAGTTAGATTATTATTCAATTTCTGTTCAGCGTATCTGTTTGTTTCCACCACGATAATATTTATAATTTCATCATCAACAAATAATGAAAACGCATCAAATGGAGTAATATCTTTCGCCACATCTATTTGTAAACCTGAGTTGCCAGTAAAAGCGATTTTTTTTTGACGACCTTCGTACTCTGTCCATTTAGCATTTGCAAACTCCGGAACCTCTGAAGACTGACCATCTAACTCCTCACTTTCCTCTTCTAGTTGTAGATCCTGAATTACTTCTTCAATATTTTCAACTACTTCATCATCTTCTTCATTTTCTGATGTATTTGGTGAAGGATTATATCCAGGATCTTCTATAGAATCATCTGAACTGAAATCTGCACATTCTTCATCTTCATCACTTTGTAAAAATTCATCACTTTCTAATATTATTCGCAAATTATCATCGCTTAAATATTTTCTTTTAGCCATTTTCTACTGCACTTTTCGCAAGACAACTTCACAAATAAGACTGTTTTAACTATCACAAATTTACAGATGATAAAAGAGAAACGTAACCAAACATATCATCACACATATATGGTCGACATGGCTCTGCAAGAAACAATATAACACGGTGGGCCACGTCAACCACATATGAGCGACATGAAAAAAAATTAATATCTACGTTTCTAAGAACAAAAAAAATTACTTATGTGTACCTAACTACTTATTTTGAACTTATTAGCAATTTTTCGAAAAAAAATGGCGTGGCCCCGGGGTAATTTTTTTCAAAAAGTGTCGTGGCAGTCAATGTGTTAAATATGAGGAGTTTGCAGTACTTGCTGCAAATCAAAAGTCAGCATTTTTATCGATTTGTCATTTTTGCGATATTTTTATCTTGACTTTTAGTTATAAAATGTTTATCCTCCATATCTTTATGGGAATTCTATTGAGTTTTAAAACTACTCTTCTTTTCTTTATTAAAAGCAAGTCTCATTTGCAGATTGAAAGTGTCACGTGTTGCATGTGTCGTTATGGGGTATTTCAAATGACAATTTCATTTCATTAAATATTTGCCTATATATATCATAAGATACCACTGGTTGATTTATATGCAACTGTTTATACATCAGGTACATCTTTGGAACACTCAGATTTGCGTCTAAGTGATTCTTCTCAGTATGTCGTCGACTATAATGGCTCTCACAGTTGGGAAACGAGTTAATATGTTGAATAACTTGCTCTTTGTTCTCAATTGAAGTTTTGGTGATCGGTGAATGAGTACCCCTTTTGTCGACATCGAGAATACTACCCGGATTGTTTGATCGCGTAGCTAATAAATTTTTTATGAACCCGTCAGTAGCATCTAAACTTTTTTTAAAAAAAGTTTTACATATGGCATGAAGTTGACCATGTATTTTTAGGTGGTATTTATTTGCTATTTGCTGGTTTCTAGTAGTTTCCCTGGTATGACGTAACCTTTGCGTGGCTTTTGACTGAGATATGATAAGACCGCTTAAATAATCTCCTTTTCAATCTCTACTGTTCATTCCCCAAAATTGATCAAATAATTCTTTTCTAATTGTGAAACGATTACTACAACTCATTCGGCATTCTGGAAGCACCTCTATACAGCATTTTGCTGGAATTATTTTATCACTTCTAGGCCAATCAAAGCTTATCTAAAGTTTTGTTGAGCTGAGCTTATTTCCCATGGTGACAATTATTTCAGCAATTGTTACCATAGTGAATAAGCTTGGTTTAACTGGACTGTAGATAAGCTTAGATTGTACAACTGAGCATTAGTAACGCATCTTCTTCCTGAATTTCTGTTTGTCTTCCGTTCGCGTTTTATGAGTCTTGATCGTTTTGATGGTACCGTTGAAAGGTTAAGAAGCTCAGATTGTGTGTAAGTATAGAGATTTTCTACCATCTGATCATTGGCAACTGTTTTAGGTGTAGTTTTGTTTCTATTTGGTGCAGACAAACAATCATCAGCACTTTCATCATCTGAGGTGGATGGTATATAGTCCTTATCGTCAAACTCATCATCAGCAAAATGATCTTCCCGATGATCACAATCCAATAAGTCTATAAAAAAATAATACCGTTAAGGAAGTCCTAATAAATTCAAACTCAAAACACAACGTTTCGTACATACCGTCATTCTCTGTGAACACCGACTTTGTTAAACTTCTCAGAGTTCCATATACCGGTGTACTAGAATCTTCAGGTATACTATGATCATTGATATTAGTCATCTCTGGGCTTTGATACTGTTGGATATCTACAAAATATTGAAACATAATTTTAAAATACCTTCCCAGTCCGTTTTTTTGAGTTACGCTCTCATTCCAGTTTAACACATGTATTGCTCCTTCAATGATCTCATTATTCCCCTCATGATCTAGCATTGACTCAGTTTTATTTACTGAATCTAAAATATGAATTTTCCACAAGGTTATGTCATAACAATCTTTATAACCTAAGAATAAAAACTCATAGCATTTTTATTTATCTTACCTTTCGAATCTGTCAGGCTATTTTTTAGTCCCATTGCAACTATTCTTTCAGATCTTGAGCCCATATTAAACTTAAAATGTACGAAATAAACACTATTTCATGAGAATTCCACACAATGTAAATAAACTCAACTACGCAAAATAACATGAAAGTAGACGCAGTGAAATTGCTTATGTCATTTTATATTATTTACCTCCATTATATTTTGTTTTATATTTGGGGTAAAAGTACTTATGTGTACTAAAGTCGTTCTACGCGATAAGTAGAGGATTTGGTTCATGTGCAAAACATCTTAATCCAAAATAGGAACTTTTTCCCGTACTAAGAATGAAACAATATAAGCTTAAGTATACATGAGATATTTTACTTCAAAAGATTTGGTTGGTTTTACAAATATTGATTTTATATCAATAGCTAGAATTTACATTTCTGTGTACGCTATAACTTGAGCAGTTTTACCCAATAAAAAGGACACTTTTTAGAATCTAAATGACTCAAAACGTGAATTTGCTGAAAATGTGACTTTTACCCTGTGACCACAAAAGTGTCTTCTTGATGCCGAAATGTCCACCGCTGTTACCATCGTGCAGTTGTTTCAAAATTCGTTCTTTTAGATTTTTTGGCACCATTAACTTTTTTTCAGTCTCCTTTCCATCAGAATTCTCCTATAGTCTGTATAGCAAGTCGTTTCTGACTTTCAGAGAATTCCATTGTGCCAAATAGGCCTTGGTGATTGTACCCATAGCAGATGTCTCCTGGAAACCAGGTTTTTGACCGATCTCTACCCTCTCTATGATCGGCTTCAGAACGGAGTCATCCTGTTGAGCCTGTCGCACTTCGTGCATCGACAATACAGATTTATCTTGCTCAAATTCTACTACTCTGGTGACGTTTGCGTATCGTTCACGTTCTTTGTGCTCACGGCGGTTATAACAATCATCGTCACACAGTCGACGGGACAAGGAATCCGCATTAGTATGAGTTTTTCCCGCTCTGTCACGGATTTCAAAATCATATATTTGCCTTTTCTGTTTCTTCTCCTTCATTCCCCTCTGTACTTTGTAAATCTATATCACCATCATAGCTAATTAAGGGTATCTCAATGTCAAAGTTAGTTGGTACGGAGTTGACCCAAGTAACCGGTATAACAGGGCATTCCTCACGAATCACTGTAATACTTCCCAATTACAAGCAGTCAGCCTCAATTTTAAAGTCAAAAGATCGAGCAAACAAGAGATAACCTCGTCAGCATACATATCGAGGTCATTCGTATCTACTGGTTCTTTGATGTTTTCATCACTCCCAGACATCTTTATGGACTGTGGAAGAGCACCAGAATACATTGCATGAATCAAATTCTTCTTGTGAGTGAAGGAATATGCAGAATCTGCCATTGAGTGGTATACACCGGACATGAATTTGCGTTTTGGTTCACAATCTGAGGCCGCCTCCTGGTGGAGTATGTTCTGACTTTTCCTGCTGTCATCTGGAAATATTGCTAGCACCTAGGATAGACATCAATTCGTATGTTTGTTCTAATCTCGGCCTTCCATGAGAGGTGAAATGAAGATAAGAGATGATGGTGAGACCTGATGGGTCTGGGTTTGCATCAAGCTCCACCAGCTCGTTTTTGATGTGGAATGGTAGCTTCCCAAACAGTGCTTCGGCTGCTTCTTGAGAGATATCCCTTGCAAGACCTTTTGCCATACTCATTATGTTTTCATAAATTGCCTCCCAGTTTGAGAATTCGATTCCAAATACTGGAGGTACATCGTGACACGGTGCTGATAACACTTTCATGTTCTCTCTATTTGGGGTCATCTCACCCACTTTCTTCATCATGACGAATAGCAGGGTTTGCGAAACTGTGGAGGTTGAACAATACTTTCTGAATCTCGAATTGCCTTTCATTCCATATCGAACCTGGATTTCCTCTCCTCTGGGCCTAACCGATTACGAGACGGATCCAGATGAGGTAGGCGCAATAACTGGCGTGTTGATCAGGTTGGTTCGACCCTTGTGCTTGTTGCAACACCACCTGGTACAAAATTTCCCTGAGTTCTCGATCCTTGTATATTCTTTGTCCACACCTTCCTTCCGTTGAAAGTCAGTATCTATCATGACTAAGCAAAACGATTCGTAAAGTTCACTGCTTCCACTTGTAGACATCATCTCCATACCCTTATTTACCAAGTCAGAATCAACTACAGTTATTATGTCTGGAGATGTTGATGGCAGAGAGTCGCTAAGAAGGGAGAAGTGTACCCCTGCGTCCTTCTCACTATCGAAACTACCTGCTGCGGCCACCTCAAACACAACTATGGTTTTTGCTGCAGTTTCGTATGACATAAAGTCTACGTGCGCGGAAACAGAGCTGAGCCATCTTCTAAGCTTTGCTGCCTCAATGTTGATGCATGCGATGGAGTTCTTGGAGCATACTATTTCATGTGAACGATGAGAGATCGCGGGGTCCAGCTTTTTAGTATAGAGCCGGACTTTATTGTCTTTTCTACCACAGGAGGGACAGCTGGCTTCCTGGCTCGCTATGCGTTGCATACGATGTTCCAGACGTTTTTCATCGCCCCCAGCATCTGTTACATAAGCTGAGACAATTTCTGCTTTGTGGACACACTTCTGGGGTGATATTCCTGTACTAAGGGTCAGTGAATATGTATGTTGATGCTGCCTTTATACTTCTCCTGCCAGAGACTTTAGGTATTGCGTCATAGAGTGATGTATACTTCGCGCCCTCACCCGTGCACATTGGCATAAGCTTAGGGAAGGAGACTGATACACTCGCTGCTGACTCAACAGTCTACCTTGCAAGTGAGATCCTGTAATCTGAAACTGTGTGATTAGTCACCTTAAGGCCCAGGAACTCGAAATATGATGATCTGATTCCTCTTGCATATGTAAACGCATTGTTCCTGCTTAGTTCAAAGTCAGTTTTCTTCAGGAATAGTCTTAGCAAATGTCCTATTGCACACAAACTGTCGTTCTTGATCTTCCTTGACAATGCTGACCTTACCTTAAACGGGAAGAGTTTGGAGACCAGTTTATTCTTGTAAGCACGATCCGTTAGGGCACTAGCATATGATTCTAGGTAACACTGTCCTAAAAGTGACAAGATTGCTATGTCTATAGGAACATTACTAAGGACTAGCTTAAGCCCGTCGGCAAAGCTAAAGTCATATGGTGGTAATAATGCATCTCTAAACACTTTAGATTCACACTTCCTGACCATCCCGTTCCTTATTGTCTGCAGGATTGCCCCAGAAGGGTTTGGAACGCTGCAGTTCTGACCTCTCATGGCGCATCTAAGACTGACAAGATATCGCAACTTGCAAAGTTCTGAGTCAATGTCTGACGAGAGTGAAACTGGCAGCGACTTCTGGCAGCGAGAACATTGACGCACAAAACCTAATTCCATGCATAACCAGGGTCAAATGGATATGAAATCCAAGTGAATTTATGTTTTATTTATTCATTAGAGTATTAAATCTATATATATAGATATATATATATATATATATATATATATATATATATATATATATATATATATATATATATATATATATATATATATATATATATATATATATATATATATATATATATATATATATATATATATATATATATATATATATCAGCGATTTCTGTGACGATGGTTAAATCAACCACAAATAAGAGAACACATTTTTCTAGATTTTCTTTAGATGTATAACATTTGTGTTTTTATCGTTAGTTTAAAAGTTATGACTGTTTAAAAAGTAACTGCGAGAACTCAAAAGCTAGCAGCAAGAATATACTAGCGGATGTACAAGTATTGAATTTGAATTTACTACTCTTGAACAGTATTATATTCCAAAAAATTCTTTTTTTAACAAAGTAGATGAGTTTAGACACCAACTATATGTAGAGCAGTGATTTTTATATTAATGGTTGAATTTATACGAATATTTTTCGAATTTAAATTACGGAAACTACCCTTAAAGATTCCAAAATCCAATTTTAATTAGCCCTAAATAAGAGAATACATTTTTTCCTGATTTTTTTTTATATATACAACATTTGTGTTTCATTGTTAGTTTAGGAGTTATAAGTGTTCAAAAAGTAGCAGCGAGAACTTACTAGCGGATGTACAAGCATTGAATTTAAGTTTACCACCCTCAAACTCGGTTATATTTCAAAACTATAATTTTTTTAATAAAGTAGATGAGTTTAGACACCAACTCTATGTAAAGCAGTGGTTTTTATATCATTGGTTGAATTCATATGAATTTTTATCACATTAAAATTACGAGAACCACCCTTCAAAAATTTACAATCAAATTTTAGTTAAACCCCAATAAGAGAACACATTTTTTCAGATTTCCTTATCTGTATAACAGTTGTATTTTCATTGTCAGTAAAGAAGTTATAAGTGTTTAAAAAATAGCGCTTACATTATATTCTGCAATATCAGCATGTACAGCAGGGGACACTGAAGCCACAATATTATTTCTATTTAATCTTAAAATTTATACTCTGTTATGTCTAAGCTTCATCATATCTTCTAATTATTTAAGATTACGGTACAGCTGTTCAATTTGGTATTTAATTCTTTTTTTTTCCACTTATTGAAGCAAGTTTTTCAAATTTCGTGCCTCATCATAAAAAAATGTCGATGAGAGGAGACGCGAATTCTGGCGATGGATGCAAATCCATGAATCCTTAAATTTTTTTCCACCTGATGACGTCATGTTCCCAAACATACGTCACAGCTACAACACCTCGCCAGAACGAAGTATTTCATCATATTCCATGATATTAGAGTAGCAGTTTGAATTTTTTAGATTATTTACTAGTGATTACTATGAATTCAAGATTAGTAGCTTTGGCTGCAAGTTTTGAGTTATTCTTTGATAACAATGAACTTTTTGTATATGACAGTATAATACAGAATATTATTAATAGTAATTTCAAATTTTTTGACAACTCCTTGGCTCTAACCAAAGTTTGCAAAGAGAGACATAATCGAATAAGAAATTATTACGAAGAAGTAATTGCTACTTATTCAGAAAAAGACTTTTACAGACATTTCAGAATGACTCAAACATCTTTCGATAAACTTTGTGAAATAATTAAGAAAAAGTTTGGTGAAAATTTTAAAACTTATTCTGGAGGCTATCTTCCAGTACCCGCTGAAAAATGCCTCCTCATAACACTGTGGTATCTCGGAGAAGGCGAGACAATAATATCAATCAGCGACAGATTCAATGTAGTTGAATCCAAAGTCCATGGTTTATTAGAAGAATTCATTGGCTACGTGGCTGCATTAGCTACTCAATTAATCCAATGGCCATCAGACAGTGAAAAAATAATAATAGAAAAGGAATTCAGTACCATTATAAACTATCCAGGAGTTATTGGTGCTGTTGATGGATGTCACATTTCTTGTGTAGTACCTTCCATGCACCACTCTAGTTACGTAAACAGAAAGACAACGCATAGTATAATTCTGCAAGGCACTTGTAATGCTAAAAAAATGTTTACACATATATATATGCCGGATTTCCAGGCTCTGCTCATGATGCTAGAGTAAGTGATATAGGTACCTTTTTTATTAGCATTGTAGTTGAATTTGCAATATTTCAATTTACAGGTCTTGGAAAACTCTAGTTATTTCACTAGCAATTTGCAAGAAATGTTTACAAATTTTCAGTATCATTTATTAGGAGATTCTGCTTATCCTTTGAAACAATGGTTGATCACTCCGTTCAGGTAGTCTTAAAATAAAATAGTTATCATAAAATTATAATTTCGAACTTCAAAGAATTGCTTCAAAACTTTTTTTGATTTCTAGGGATACTGGAAAATTGACTTCATTGCAGAAAAAACACAACTATTTTCACAGTGCCACTTGCGTTGTTATTGAAAATGCGTTTGGAATGTTAAAAGGCAGGTGGAGAATATTACGTTTTGTGAATGCTTATAGCATTCAAAAAGTAGTGAATGTGACTGTTGCATGTTGTGTGCTGCACAAATTTTGTTTAAAAATTAATGATAACTGGGAAGAAAGCGAAGAAGATGATGATTTAAATGACGTTACTGCACAGTGCAATACATCAAATCAAGCAGCCATGAACAAAAGGAATGAAATAGCTGATAGTCTAGGTAGTTCAAAATCAATAAAAACTTAGGATATATTTATTTATTAGGCTTAAGATATATTGAAATGAAATATTTTTCAAAATGTAACGTTTATAGAAAAAATAAAATGAAATATTATCACCAGTGTCAAAGCGTATTTGTTTAAAATCAAATCTATTTCTCTTATCAAAATAACATTTTTTTTTTAATCAGAATCTAAAGAATATCTTCTTCTTTTAGATTGAGTTTTGTGTTCCACAAATTTTTGAAATGGATTCAAAAATTCTTTTTTTTTGTTCATTTCCTTCCTTTAATAAGGCTTCTAATTGCGATGAGTGAGCTTCATTTTGAGCTTTCAACTCCTCGTGGCATTTTAAAATAGTATCTGTGATACTGCTGTGGCAATTCCCTCTTTTTTGCTTGCCTTGCACTAGTTCCTGGATTTTCCATAATCTAAATCTATATTTTGTTGGTTTTCTTTACTATCTATAGTATAAACTGGATTGATTCTGTGTAGAGGATCCAGTATTTCATGAAGTAAATCAAAATAAATGGGAACATCTTTTTTGCCAGCACCAGTTGTTTTTCTATACTTCATTATTTTATTGTATGCTTTCACAAGGTTATTAAATTTCTGTCGACATTTTTCAACGCCGACTTTACCTTCTCCTACTCTGTAGCCAGCTTCTACCATTTCTTTTGCAATTCTATTCCAAACATGATTCTTCAATGTTCTTTTGTCTTCCCAAATAGTTTAGAATATTTTTCTGATTTTCTCAATTTTGAAGAATGTATTGTGGCATCGATGTCTTCTTTCGTAGGATTTCTTCCAAAGCTCCAGATTAGGTTAGATTCTGCAAGTGGAGCCACCGTAATTGAAATAGTTTTAACTATCTAAGAAAATAATCTTACCAGTTTTAAGCCCAGTATCACTAGAATCTGATATAAGTGATTCGCAAATTTCTCTGCCACTCAGGTTATTATTCTCACATGAGTCTGAAAATATGTATATTTTAAAAAAATCAAATACAAACAACAACATAACCTTTTTACCCGTTTCGGTAAAATGAAATGAATTGTAATGTTCTACAATTTTTTGTTCGTGTCCCACCAGTCCACATATCGAACAAAGAACCAAGTAATTATTGTTATCTTCAAGATCCATGTCCTTATCCATCTTTATAATTCGTATTAAAAGTTAATTGGTGATTAATTGTTATCTCGTCGACACGGACACGTCAAACAACTTCACGACTATTCACGAGTTTCCTTAACAGAAGAATGAGAAAGAACGACATTGAGAAAAGGATAGGCTACATGGAAGCAGCTCGCTTGCAGTATCCATGAATACGTGTGATTACTAACTCATGACGTCATGAGCTCATCGCCAGAATTCTGAATATTCCATGTTTCCCACGAACACAAACTCGAATCCATCGCCAGAATTCCCTTAAAGAGTAATGTATATACTTACAGATCCGAAGAAGATGACGATATACGACTGGTGTCAGTCTGATTTATTTTCAAATATTTTATATTATCATTCATTGTTATTGAACAATAAAACTACATTCCCTTTTTATTATTCAATCCAATATGATATAAGCAATTTTACTTTTCAAGTGATGATTTTAGCTAAAAATTATACATCTATTAGCCAACAGATGTCAGTCTCTATGCTTCCAATCATAGGGGTCCTCGAATTAAGATTGAACAATGTCGACATTATTTAGAGTTATCGATGAAAAATTATCTTGACAAATCATTATTTGAATTTGCGATCCTCCTTTCCATAATAATTTTGTACACCAATTGCTATTACAAATCTTATATTATATTGTGAATCAGTTTAGTTTTAGGAAGGCATTATTTTATCACCTCCTAATTAAGCTTGCTCGCCACGACAAGGCACTAATTCATGAGCAAGAACATGCAACATGCTGTTAGTTATCCTAATCAAATGTGAGTGTTCTTTCTATTGTTTTTTTCCCCTTATAATACTAAATTGATGAATTCCCAAGTCATAAATTAAAACAAATGATGAGAATGAATGCATACAACTTTAAGTTATACTTACTAATTCATACTAATGACCATGTTGCATACATGCTATTAGTTAAACTTGAAACAAATTTCAGTGTGTAAATAATTATTTAACCAATACCTCCACCATTAATAAAAAAAAATCAATATTTTTGAGATATAAACAAATATAAGCAACATCATCTAACTATAATAATTATTAAAATAACTGAAATGAAAAAAGTTTGAGGGGTCTCGTCCAACTAACAAAACCTCTGCGCCACTATCAACCAAAAATCGCAATCCGGTTTTTTGATCAGAAACGAATAAGCGGCATGTGCGAGATTCGTCAGCAACCAGAGCTGCCGTTAATTCGGTTGCTGTTTTGAGTTTTCCGACCATGAGCAAGGTTGATGGCATTTTTTTTTAATTAGCACCGAATCAAAAATCGTAATAACATTATTGACCTTCAGAGTCAAATCGTTTTTGGCTATGGGAATGGCTTCGACCAGATTAACGATTCTGATTGTTTCTGTTCTTAGTTTGCCCTCTTAACTGAATAGCTTCGATTTGTTTTTCCAAATTTGATATTTTTGAGTATAAATCAGTTTTGTGGTCAAGTTGGGAAGGATTTGGTGACGTAATCGCGTGAATTTGTGATGAACAACTCATTTCTACAATTTTATCAGCGATAACAGCGATAACAGCCTTCATCACTTATTATCAAGATATTTCGCACCGACTCTGGTAATTTCTCCATCCATAACGTTTTCAAGACTTTTCCGGTAATTTCCTCCTCTGCTAAGGACTTCATTCGCCTGAGAAACTGACTAGGCTTCTCATCACCAATTTCCAAACTTGTGACTAGTCGTTTAATTTTTTCATCCCCACTCTCTTTAAAACTCAATAGTAAGCGTACTTTAGCGCATTCATATTTATCTGTAGCATTTGACAAAATTATGTCCCATATATATTCCAGAAATTTCGGCTCCAATTGAGAAATCAGGTAATTGAACTTCGTGTCTTCTGTGACTAAGCGATTCATCGCAAATTGAGCCTCTACTTGATAAAACCAGATCTTGGGTCTCTCTACCCAAAAAGAAGGTATTTTTGTACTAATTCGATTGACGAAAGTAGAATCTTGATTACTCAATCTCAAAATTTACTGTGTCATCGTCTCCTCTGTTAGCGGCATGATTATATTACGTCGAGATCACCAATTGTAATGAGTTAACTTGTAATAATGAAAAGACTGTTTTCGAACGTATTTATTCTCGGAACATTAAACTACAAATTATTATTTTTCAAAATGTCATATATCAAGTTCTTATTATTTTTTCGATCACCAACTGATAAATTATCTTATCTAGGCCTACTATTATACATTTTTCTTATCTATCAACTGCTTTCACTCATAGTGAGAAGAGTTACATACAAAGCTAAAAAGTATGTGCTCAATGCTTGATTATGAGGAATTCACACAATTACATTGACAACGCGAGAAAAATGAGGAAAGAAGAAATAATTTGGTCAGAATTCACGATTCAATCTTCCAAATATGTCATAAGGAGACTGGCTACACATTCAATACCATTTTTATTGAAATTGCCCAATTCCTTTTGCGGAGGTCTTCGATCTCCTCGCTTGTTGAAGTGAGTTCTGGAATAAAGAAAAATAACAAAAAAATTTGCTCGCTCATATTTAAATTACTCCCGGCAAGAGATATTGGGATTAAAACAATTTAAAAATCTTGAGAACATACTTGCAGAACAGCTCCTCTCTAATCTTTCCGTCGCGTTGGAACTCTGTTGCCAAGTCAAGTAACTGAACACCTAAAAACATATGTACATAATATATAGTGGACATTAATCCCTTTACAGGTAGAAAATATTATTTTTGAAACACGTTCACCGAAAGTACCCTGTTACTGAACTGTATTCAGCTTCATAAGACCTTAATCTCAAACCATAGAAAAAAAATTTCAATAAAGAGAAGAAACGGTATTTTGCGTTTCACAAAAAAACTATGCATCTGACAGAAAATGGTAGTCTGGTAAAAAAAATACACAAATCAAATGAGTTCTCTTTAATTTCAAAAAGATCAACTGTAAGCTTTTTTGTAAAAAACAAAAAAAGGCTTTTATTTCTCAAGAGTTATTCTAGAACATACTCAAATGGCGTTCCTTTTGAGTAAGTGTAAGTATTAGAAAATTGATTGCAAAAAAGCGCACTTCTGCGATACCGATTTTTAAAATATCAACAATTATGAAAAAAGCATCATGAATCGCTATTGTGTTATTTTACATTGATCATTCCAACGCGGCTTCCTACCACTGGCCGCCAGCTTGAACGCAGAAGTGGGGTTTTTGAAGCGAAGCTTCTATCGTGACGTTATGGATCACCGCATGAGCTGTGAAATAACGAAAACGGACATATTTCCGAACGATACCTACTCTCCTTCCATCTGCTGCTGCACTTACCAGCTCTACTTCCTCTCTCTCACCCTCACCCAAGCGGCCTTTACTATTGCTGATAGCTGCCGTTCCTCTTACTCTCTGTCCCCCACCTTAGTAGCCGCCACTACAAGTAAAGGACGCGTTGCAATGATACTGCTTTTTCGTAATTCATCATAACATATATTCCGAACTTTAATGTAGCTCATTTGATTTATTTACGTTCATTTGACTTAGAATTGTATCTTAAATATAAGTAATACGTTGCTTTTTGCAAAAAGTTACGGAAAATACTCCCTGTATTGGTGGAATGTGATTTTTGCAATCGATTTCTTCTATAAGTCAGGGCAAGATGGCTGGTGGTGATATGTCTAGCAACGTGCTCACAAATAATAAGTGTAAAAAGTGTAAGCAAACAGTGAGTACAGGTGTAAAATATGTCTCTTGTGAATCTATTTCACATAAAAGTTGTGCTAAACTTCTAAAAAATGTCAAATTTATAGACGACAACACAATAAATTGTTGTAAAATAAATGACAGCGAGGATCTTGATACGACCTTCACATCTGCATCTGATGAAAATTATGGTGCTCTTGAAGTAGAAATCAAATATTTAAAAGAAATTCTTGTGCACAAAGATTTAATTATCAATAATCAAAATGAATACATACTTTCATTGAAAGAACAAATGAATTTGTTAAATAAAAATTTAAATATAAAAGCCTCGCCGCCGCCATCTGTGAGAAACAATAATAATAAAAATATGAACAAACCTAACTCGACGAACAAGAATAGTGTTCCTAATTTACCAACTAATGATTCGGAACAACAAACACTTGTCAAAGAAAGTAAACAAAGGCAGAAAACATATTCTGATGCTGCATCAGTGACAGGAGCGGACTCTGACTTAAACATTATAAAGACTAAGACTACTAGTACTACGTCTATGGTCACCAACAGTAAGATGAAGAAACGAAAATCTAAACCTCCAGTAGTTGGTAATCTCGAGCCAAGTAGCTTGACATCTTTAAAAGCAGCGGAACTTCAACCGGCTTTACTTCATGTCTACAAATTACATCCCAGTACCACTGAAGAAGAACTGAAAAATTACTTAGTGCCTCTATTTCCTGAAGTTTTATGCAGCAAACTTATGTCAAAATATCCCAACTATTATTCATCTTTTAAAATAACAGTTTCTGAAACGAATCGTTCAAAAGCTATGGATCCCGCTATATGGCCCTGTGGCACACATATCAATAAGTTTTTCCAATTACGGGACCTACCGAAAAAGCTATGATTGTAAATGTATCTAATATTTCAAGTTGTGATATAAATGTTTCAGATTTTACAGAGTTCAGTATTTTTCACATCAATGTGCAATGCTTGTCCAACAAAATTGATGCAATTAATTTATTTTCAAATCAAACTGAGTTTGGCGTAGTATGTATTTCGGAGCACTGGCTAGATGCGGAAAGCATAAAATTGGTAAGCCTTTCTAATTATGTTTTAGGATCTTACTTCTGTAGAGATTTAAATAGGCATGGAGGAGTGGCCATTTTTTAAAAATCTAAATTAAACTTTAAAACAGTGAACCTCGATGATTTTTGTATTGCTTTTGAAGCTGAATTCTGTGCTATTGAGCTGCCAGATTTGAGAGTATTAATTATCTCAATTTATAGACCTTGTTCAGGTAATTTTGATACTTTTCTAATTAAATTAGAATTTTTACTAATATTTGTGACGAATAAATATAAGAAAATAATACTTGCGGGTGACTTTAATTCAGATTTCAATTCAGTGTCTTCAAATGCATCTAATTTGAATAACTTGATATCTTCTTTCAACATATTTGCTACAATTACAGATTATACACGAGTTACGCCGCACACTTCATCTTGTATAGATAATATTTTGACAAATATGGATGTGGACGAGATAAAGACTGGCATTCTGGACCCTTTATTATCAGATCATTACGGTCAATTCATCAAAATAGAAAACGTAAATCAGTCTCCAACTTCTAACAAAGACTTTTTATTTAAAAGAATTTACTCTAATAGTAATATTCAAAAATTTAGATCTTCTTTAATAAATTTTGATTGGACAGGGATTTTTGAATCAAATAGGGAAGCATCTGTGTTGATGCACGAATATATTCAAATTTTCACTGCTCTAATTCAGGATCATTTTAAGTTAATTAAAATATCAAATAAATCTAAAAGCAAGACAATAACCTGGTTTTCAAAATCTCTCGCAATAATGAGAAATACATTGAATTGCCTGAAAACTATTTGTATTGTTACAAAAAAAGATAATGATATTGCTAATTATAACAATTACAGGAAAATTTATCGCAACGAAATCATTAATCATAAAAAGTCTTCCTATAGTAATTACATATCTAAATCAAATAATAAGATTAAGGACTGTTGGAAATTGGTAAACAATGAAAGAAATAAGAACTCAAATGTAAAGCCAAGTCCTAATATTTCATGTGATGATTTTAACACCTTTTTCACGTCTGTTTCTGACAACATTATGAAGGAACTACCTAATGTGAACCTTGATGCTCGTGATTTCTTTTTAATTTCTCAGGACAATTATGTTTGTTTTGAACTAACTGAAATTTCAGTGCAGGAAGTTCTGGAGGCCACTCTCTTTTTAAGAAATTCTAAATGTCGTGATATATACGATATTGACATTGGAATTATTAAAGAATGTATCAATGAAATAATTCATCCCCTAACTTTTATTTTTAATAGATGTTTAGATGAAGGCGTATTCCCTGATTCATTAAAGTTCACAAAGGTACTCCCTTTATATAAGAAAGGAGATAGGGAAAGTGTGGATAGTTATCGTCCTATTTCGATCATTCCGGTGTTTGGCAAAATATTTGAAATGATTATAAAGAATAAATTCGCAAGTTTTCTTGAAACTAACCAAATATATAGTAGTACGCAGTTTGGCTTCCGTAAAAACCGATCTACGATACAGGCGGTGTTATCCATCATGCAGGACATCGCGGAAGCTTGAGAGCAAGGCAATCATTCAGCTATAACGCTCTGTGATTTGTCTAAAGCTTTCGACTGTGTCTCTCACAGTGTTTTAATTGAGAAACTCAGACTCTATGGAGTAGTTGGTTCAACTCTAAACTTATTCAAATCATATTTATCAAATCGAAAACAGTGTGTCACAGTAAATCAAAAACATTCAGATTTTTTACCAGTAAGTGATGGAATTCCGCAAGGAAGGATTCTTGGTCCTGTACTTTTTTTAATTTACATAAATGATTTTTCCCATTTTGTGACTCCCATTAAAACAGTACAATTTGCTGATGACACTAGTCTTTTTTGTTCCCACAATGATATGTCATACTTGAAAGAGTTTACTCAAACTTGTTTATTAAAAGCAGAAAAGTGGTTTCGAGCCAATAAATTGAAATTAAATTCCGATAAAACGCAAACAATGATTATTTCATCTAACAATAATATATCAAAAGGAGAGTACGTAAAAATACTAGGTATGTTTGTTGACGATCGATTAAATTGGTTTTACCATACAAATTTTTTGTCTAAGAAACTTGCAAGTATTATTTTTCTATTACGAAAACTTTACAATATTATAAATACAGATACCTTATTAACTACTTATTACGGTCTTTTTCATGCATCCATAGATTATGGAGTTATCCTGTGGGGAAACTCCTCACATGCAATTAGAATTTTTCGTCTTCAGAAGCAAGCAATAAGAATCATGGCAAGTGTGACAAGTAGAGAACACTGTAGGCCACTATTTTTACGTTTTGGAATTCTACCGCTTCCATGTTTGTTTATTTATTCTACATTGGTGGAAATTCACGAACATAAAGAAAATTTCCGTGTGTCATCTAGTTTCCATAATTATGATACACGAAATTCAAATTTAATTCGTTCAAAACGTTTTAAGCTTTCAAAATCAAAAAATATTTCACTAGATGTCAATTTGTACAATTTCCTACCAACAGAGGTGAAGAATTTTGAAAATTCTGTGTTTAGGAAGAAAATTCGGAAATTTTTACTACGTCATTGCTTTGATTCAGTACCTGAATTTTTAAATTATAAGTATGTAGACGAGGATTGGACATAGTTGTAATTTTACAATATTTATTACATTTTTATTTTTTTTTTGTATTTCATGACTTGCTATAAACAATGTATTTTGTAAAAAATAGTAAATGAATTACTCTGCTCTACTCTACTCTATACTCACACCCCCTTGAATACGTTGTAGAGTAACTTTTGACAAAGGAAAGACTTTCTGTAAAATTGATTTACGTTGGCTAACAACTTTTTATAGCCGTTTTTCGGAGGAGTCTTTTTTTGATTTTTCGACATTTTCCAATAAGTTTACAATCGATCTTCCTGAAATTCAGTGCGTATGTTGGAAGCTATAGATTCCACATGTTGTCACAATTTTAAATCCTAAGGTGCGACTTCATGCGAACGCTCGTTTCCAGTGACAAATTCGGTCACGTGGTACTATTTTAAATATCCCAGCTCTTCAAATTATTTACCGACAAAGCTGAATAAGCCGAGCTCTGTTGCTATCGATGCAGTGTATTGAATGAGGGTTATTTCTCATATAGCTCTAACTCCCTCTTTTAAAATATTTGCTGAAGTAGCGCACTTTTAAGAGGTGAGAATACGGAAAAACCACTTTTGACAGATTTTGACAGCCTGTCTGACAACGTAGTTGCTCATAAATGGGATATGTTAATTGCCACGTTATGAGGGGACAAATAAAAAAATAGTTCAAGTTATCAATTTTCTTGATTTTAGCTCTATTATTTGACTATTTTTTAGTCATAAATTAAAGTCTTATCCTTTATCCTCAGGATTATTTTGTTGTACTCCTCCCATAAGCCCTTTACAACAATGTCATCCTGATAGAGAGACGGAAGTGGCAGCGTAAATAGCACGATTCGCCGGAAATATTTATTTCTGCATATCTGAAATATGTTCGACGAAAAAGTGCGGATTGGAGTTTGCTATTAAAAAGAAATGTATATAATTTTTTTTGTATTGATACATTTATTTGAAATAATACTTTTCTCAAGTCGTTGAATCCGATAAGGATGACTACATCCTTCTTCATAGCACCAGCTTTAATGGCACCTCTCAGACGACGAGCCAGCTATCGCACGTCCTGTCCACTTATGAAAAGCCCTACTGCATTGCAACCTGCAGCTGAAAATTGAAATATATCAGATTATACTTTAAATTTTTTTCATGTCACACATTTTGTAGAAGCGCTCCTTAAGAGGCTTACGATAAATAATCAATGCATATACCATGTTATATAAAAATAAAAATATACGCAGTCTTATGATATAAACTAAGTCACTATAGTCCATTTCAGTTAAGAACCTATCCAAGGGCCCTTATGGTACTACGATTTCAGCCTTCCGATTGGCCAAAATTTTACATCAGCACGAAAGCCATACTTGGCCATTTGTCACTTGTATCAGCTATCAGTCGTGAGTATTGTATTTGTATTGTATAAGTATTGAATTTTGTATCTATTCAGGTAATAAGTTGATATATTTGTTGCTTTTATTTATTGCGTTTAGTTCCAGAAAGTTTGTTTTAAATCCTGCATTTACTGTAAGTGAGTTGTATTCATATTTTGACCAAACAAGAAGCCTCAATTGTAGTTATTTATAGGGATTTTATGATTGGGGTTGGAGAGAGAGGAAGATGTTGAAACTAGGGTTAGATTGTTCAAGGACATTATCAGAATGGAATGCGAGTCCATCTGGAGAATGAGTCATAAAATGGAATTTTCTTGAGAAAATTTGCCAAGAAAGTACAGTACTTGCATGAATTATTCAGCAAAATAATTACTCAAGTTAATCTAATTTAGAGAGTATATGACAAACCAATCAACTCGAATTTGTTTCACACGCATTGGACGCTCTCTGCTTCGCATTATGTTATGATATAAATGGTCATCCTAGCGCAAAGGAACTCCCAATGCTAATGTTAATAAATTTATTATAGATGACGAAAGGAAAGTATATGTTTGAATAATGAATAACTCACAGCTTTTGGAACATTTTCAATGTTGTTGACCGTTTGTAGAGCTTGTACCATATTACTGTCCCCCAGCATTCAATAACCTAGAAAAATCTACAGAAGCGATTAGAACAATAATAACAAAAATAACCTGTAACTAAAGTTATAGATAAACTCATACTTACCGATAGATCACTCTGCGCCATTATGCGTGCACAAAATTTGAATTAAGGAAATATGCAAATTAACAATACGTGACGTCAACCACAACAGATTTTCTTAAAATGGCGAGGGTGAATTTCTTCTTAGTTTTTCATCTTTATGTTCTTCTTTTTCCTCTCTCGACATCCTACGGTCTTCTTTCATTTCTGAAAAATATTTTTCGAAGGTTGCGTCTTTTTTAATTTTTTTTCTGGGGGTTTCATCAACTGCAGGTGACGTTGGGCCTAGCTCAGAAGCCAATGCTTTTGGTTGCACCCATCCACTTTTGCCAAATATTTCATTCATCCTCTGCAAAAATGGTAATTTAGGGACATGATTTTAAGAATGAGAATATAGTATGTTCAAATCAGTGGTATAATGGATAATAAGTAGTATACTCACATCAAAATATGGCCCTGACATGCTGTCGTCTCCCGATGTATTGTTGTGATCTATAATCTTCTTGTAGGTTTTTTTTTAATCCATTTAATTTGGACTATATTCTCCCAAATTTTTTTATGTCTTTTATTTCCTTTTATAAATTCTTCTTTATTCTCTTCGTATAAGCTCAACAAAAGCAGCACGGAGGGTTTCGACCAAATAAATAGACTTTTATTGCTAGTAGTTTCTACTCAAAATTCATTTGATTAGGCTTATGAAATATAAATGAGTTAGGGCCAGTTTCACCAAAGCCAGTTAAATTTATCCAGAGGTTATTTTATACGAGAACTATCGTTGATACAATTGTAACTATATTTACTAACTCAAAATAACCTCTAGATAAATTTAACTGTGTTTGGTGAAACCGGGCCTTACATAAATTCAATAAGATAAAGCCTACCATCATCTACAGCCTGTGCTTCTAATTGGTTCGCCTTAGATGTTGACGGTTCTGGGCTCTTGTACATTGCACTTACTAACTGCTGAAGATATACAGGGTCTCAAAATTTTTATAAGTTTATTATTTTTCATGAGCAAACACTATAAGTACCTAATTAATTCAAAATGAATGAATATGTACTTCAGAAATGACTTAAATTTGAATATACAAAATATTTGTATTATTAACTATTGGCAAATGATTTATTTGTATGTAATCAGCCAATTTATTGCTCAAAGCTATAGAATATGTTGAATAGCGATGCTTTACAAAATGAAAAACCATCACCAAACAACAAAATATTTTATTTAACCTCAATAATACAATGTTTATTTTTACTAACCTCTTGTTGATCCTTCGATCTGTTCCTTGGTTAAATTTAAAGATAAAAATTCGCTGGTCTCTTCTATGTATACAGCCACAGCTGTTGTACTCATTTTGATAAATTTACCAAAAATATTTTGCAAGTATTCTAATATTCAACATGTGATATCACCTTGGTTATCACAGCATTCACAGCGCTTACCGTGCCTATCCTATTGACTGTGAGCAGTGTGAGTGCTAATGATGACGTCACCTATGATGTCACAACGGTACACAGAGCAAAATTTGAGCACTCATTGAGTGAATCGGACCGGCTGTTAGCGCGCTGTTGGTGCTGTAAGCGTAATTCGGACCGCACCATTAAAAGCTTACTACATGACTTGGTGGCGCATGCGTGATGGCGTGCTACGTTCGCTTGAAGGGAAATATTTATTTTGAAATAATTTAAGCTGACCACACTGACTAAATAATTCGATGATTTTTAATTTTGTCAGGGATGAATAAATCGCGCCTGCAAAGAATAGCGTCTTATTCAGGGTTTCCAAGTCGACTGATTTTTCAGTAGATTTACTGATTTTAACTTTGATCCACTGATCTACTGAAATACTTTATAATCTACTGAAAAATATGCAATGATAAAATTATAGATTCAGTAGCCTATCAAGATGTTGATGTTGATAATAGATTTGCCAGAATTTCAGCTGAAAAATCTAATTCATTATTATTATACAACTACACGTACTTAACCTGAGTTTTCGTAAGTGCTATAGATGTCGAATGTGTTTGTAGCGATCAGAAGCGGTGAGCCGGTGCAATTGAGAACAGGGAAGTTCCAATCTCTACAAATTCCAGGGTGGAAAGTAGAATATTAGAGGCCGGGACTTACCCGTTCTCAATAAATTCTCACCTTCCACTACTTTAGTCAGATTCATATATATATATATATATATATATATATATATATATATATATATATATATATATATATATATATATATATATATATATATATATATATATATATATATATATATATATATATATATATATATATATATATATATATATATATATATATATATATATATATATATATATATATATATATATATATATATATATATATATATATATATATATATATATATATATATATATATATATATATATATATATATATATATATATATATATATATATATATATATATATATATATATATATATATATATATATATATATATATATATATATATATATATATATATATATATATATATATATATATATGAATCTGACTAAAGTAGTGGAAGGTGAGAATTTATTGAGAACGGGTAAGTCCCGGCCTCTAATATTCTACTTTCCACCCTGGAATTTGTAGAGATTGGAACTTCCCTGTTCTCAATTGCACCGGCTCACCGCTTCTGATCGCTACAAACACATTCGACATCTATAGCACTTACGAAAACTCAGGTTAAGTACGTGTAGTTGTATAATAATAATGAATTAGATTTTTCAGCTGAAATTCTGGCAAATCTATTATCAACATCAACATCTTGATAGGCTACTGAATCTATAATTTTATCATTGCATATTTTTCAGTAGATTATAAAGTATTTCAGTAGATCAGTGGATCAAAGTTAAAATCAGTAAATCTACTGAAAAATCAGTCGACTTGGAAACCCTGAATAAGACGCTATTCTTTGCAGGCGCGATTTATTCATCCCTGACAAAATTAAAAATCATCGAATTATTTAGTCAGTGTGGTCAGCTTAAATTATTTCAAAATAAATATTTCCCTTCAAGCGAACGTAGCACGCCATCACGCATGCGCCACCAAGTCATGTAGTAAGCTTTTAATGGTGCGGTCCGAATTACGCTTACAGCACCAACAGCGCGCTAACAGCCGGTCCGATTCACTCAATGAGTGCTCAAATTTTGCTCTGTGTACCGTTGTGACATCATAGGTGACGTCATCATTAGCACTCACACTGCTCACAGTCAATAGGATAGGCACGGTAAGCGCTGTGAATGCTGTGATAACCAAGGTGATATCACATGTTGAATATTAGAATACTTGCAAAATATTTTTGGTAAATTTATCAAAATGAGTACAACAGCTGTGGCTGTATACATAGAAGAGACCATATATATATATATATATATATATATATATATATATATATATATATATATATATATATATATATATATATATATATATATATATATATATATATATATATATATATATATATATATATATATATATATATATATATATATATATATATATATATATATATATATATATATATATATATATATATATATATATATATATATATATATATATATATATATATATATATATATATATATATATATATATATATATATATATATATATATATATATATATATATATACATATTTCCATTTAATTTCATTTCAATCTTATTAGTGTCGTTATTACGTAGCATAGTGAAATAGTGTTTATGAAATTTTTTTCTTGAAGAGGATCAGAATAATTATCATGAGTAAAAAACTTTTCTAAATTTGTTCCTAATAGATTTATTCAGGTGAATGAATTTATTTATTTATTAGTGAGGTCAGGGAAATCTCACAATATCTTTTTTGTTATTTTTGGTCGCTTGAATCGCTTCGAATACAATGTCTGATTCAGATAAAGGAAAGTCAAGCTCTCTTTCTAATGAGTTTGATTGTGGTTTGCTACAGGGAAATCATTCGTCCAATAATTTGGCTCATTCGGTTTCGGTTGAATCAAATATTGAATCAAGTGCGGTCATCTATAAAATTTCTTTTGAAGCTCCCGCAGAATTTTGGCAGCGCTATAACCAAGTATCAGAGAGGCTAGCTCCATACATTTTGATTGATCACGTAAAACACCATTAGACGGATGTATTCAATCCATATTTTGAGTCAATTTTACCATCCTGTGTTCTATCTTTTAAAGATAACCGGACAAATAATGCTCAAAATAGACGTACCCCAATCACTTTCTCTTGTAAAGTAGTATGTAAGCATACTGGTTGTGTAAAATTCGATTTCAAGACTTCGGATGATATTCAAGGGTAAAATGATGTTAATGTTCAGTTACATTGGATAGGTACTATCAGTCATGAAGATGAACGGCATCGTAGAGTCTTTAAGGGACATAGGCGAGCTCATCCTGCAAATGAATTGAAGTTAAAAATTCCGACAGTTGTTAAATTAGAGCAATTCGGGTTGATGTCGGAGGGATGTTTACAATCAGGAAATCTAAATGCTGCCCCTGACTCTGATGTTCTTCGTAAAATTTTCAGTGAAAATATCAAGGCAGATGATTTGGACAAAGACCTCTTTGAATTTTTGAAAAAACTTCAACTTTTGTAACTGAGTAAGGATCATTGGAGAGATACTCATTTGCAAGGCTATATTCAAGACATGTCTTTCCGGCCCTTTTATATTCGTCTTCAAATCGAATATCAGATTCGGTTCTTGCTAGATATTGCAAAGAAAAATAAGTACATTTCGTGCAACCTAGATTCGACAGGCACTGTCATCGCTCAACCGGATGGAAAAGGTATACTATTATGCCCTTATTTTGCCGGGAAGTAACGATATACATCCGGTGCCAATTACTGAATTCATGAGTACAGTGCACAGTGCTCCACATATTCCTTTTTTTTTATCAACATTTTATTTTGATATGAATTTTATAAAACGATCATATTCTGCAATTATATCAAAAATAAAGACAAATTTCAGTTTAGTTTTGATTCAATCGGCTCTACTTGCTTTCAATAAAATGCATCTGTCAGATCATTTAAGAAAAATATGGAGCTATATCATCGATTTAAAAAATACTTTCATTGAGGAGCTTACCATCATACATATATATAGTTCACATGTATATAAAAATGCATTGAGAACTATGATGAAAAGCTACAGAAGTTATATAAGTAAGTTGCTCCCCGCTGCTTCTGCAGCTATAATAAACAGCTACAACATTGATAGTATAACCGAATATTGGAAGAAAGCTGTAGTCATCTCCGGTCTTCCTCATCAATGTCTTCAATATGAGGAAACTTAAAATGCCATACATCATGGTCACAGGAAAATGAAAGGAAAAAATAGTGACTATAAATCTTTCACATTTATAGACTAGGACAGATATCCTTTGAAAAAAAAGTCCCTATTCTTCCAATATTCCAATCAAATAATGGAACAAACTATTTCTGAGGTAGGTGCTAATTGTGATTCTTCAGACAATTTGTATTATGCTCCAGATTTACTTCGTGACATCTTAAATACTATCAGGCCATTTTACCCTTTGCTGTATCAAGAAATTTGGTATAATTCGCGACAGTAATGCTTCTGTTGGAAATTGGTTCAAAATAGTTAAGAAAGATATTTTTGGAGGCAAACTTCGCAGACGTGCGGCAAGGTTTATTACCAAAATGGAGAAATTGTTGAAAGCACGCATTGACTTGTACAATGTAAGTCTTAAGGCTACAAAAAAACGAGAACGTAATGCAGATAAAACTTTGGGCGAGGAAAGTTTTAATGTCAGCTTGAGCCGAGAGATATTGGAAAAACCCGAAACCCCATCCCATGTACAGCCAGGTCGTTCTGAATTTTCGAAATATCCCAAATTAATCTCGCAATCTATTTCCCCTCAAACATCTGATATTTGCTCTCCCGTGGCCACACATTCTCCACCAATTTCAATTTCACCACAACTTTCCACTCAAGATATAAGCACCTATGTTTTACATAGTACACCACACCAAACAAACACCCCTCCTGCTACATTTGATAGTACGGAGTCACATATATCTGCCATTCAGGGATCAACACATACGTTGGTAACACCGGAGAAAAGTGAGGTACATCCTAAACGAGCATCAGCGGGTAAAAAACTGAAATTCACAGATGATGTAAAGCCTTGGTCATCTCATTATGCCTATCCTGCCATTTCGGAAATGGAATATCTTATTTATTTATTTATTTATTTATTTATTTATTTATTCATCTATTTATTTATTTATTTATTTATTTATTTATTTATTTATTTATTCATTTATTTATTTATTTATTTATTTATTTATTTATTTATTTATTCATTTATTTATTCATTTATTTATTTATTCATCCATTTATTTATTTATTTATTTATTCATTTATCTATTTATTTATTTATTTATTTATTTATTTATTCATTTACTTATTTATTTATTTATTTATTCATTCATTTATTTATTTACTTATTCATCTATTTATTCATTTATTTATTTATTTATTTATTTATTCATTCATTTATTTATTTATTTATTCGAGTACAGTGTCCTACAGGCTCTGACTATATCATCAAGAGGAAAGATATCGTGACACTTCAACCAAACGGATGGCTCAACGACGTTGTTGTGAATTCGTTTTTCATGATCCAGGAGAATTCAGCCGCTGAAAAATATCTAGATGATATTGTATTCGATATTTGTTGTTTAGTAAGGCTTTTTCAAAGTGATGATTACGTTGGCTTGAACAAATGGGCCATGAAACGTAAAATCATGGATGCTTTTTCAGTACATATCCATGGTAATCATTGGGTACTGATAGTTGTTGCATTTAAACACGAATGCATTTCGTATATTGATTCAATGCATGGCAACCCAGATAAGGTTATGATGGAAAAGCTGAAGATATTCATTTCTCATCAATATAGAAAGAGATACCAGGAACATATAGATTTTTCTAATTGACTATTTTATTGTTGCACAGATATTCCGAAGCAATTGTCATCTGGAGGCAGCTGTGGCGTTCACATTTACGTATGGGCCTATATTATTTGTGCAGGTACAGCAATCCAATTTTCAGAATCGGATATGCCAGCAATCCGAGTGTGGATTACTGATACTATTATAAAACACACTGGGCTCATCAATCGTTACAGTATGGCTGCTAACAATTGGAAGATACCAGTGTAAGTGCTAAGCGAGCAGGCAGAATGTTGAGCACAACATTTCATATTAAAACAGGATTACCTACCCATCTTGATAACACTCTCACTTTTTGTGCAAATTTGTATAAAACCGTTTTTCCCGCCTCTTTCACTCGTTGTGGGGCTTTAGATAGAAGTGTTGAACCGACTGAAAAATGGTACATTGCACTCTGTGTAAAGAATGGTATCACTTGATTTGCATAGGGGCTAAAAAAGTTGGAGGACTGCTGGAAGAATATATTTGCCCAGAACATTAGGCTCTTCTAGTACTCAAGGTTATTGTGTGAATTTCTCATGAACAAGTTTTGAGCACATGTTTTCTAGCTTCGTATTTTTCGCGTTTCACTCTTAGTACCAAGTTTTTTTCTTCAGGTGCTTCTAGTCTTTTATTGGGGCTCAGCCTTAACGCCTTCATTCTTAACTTGTGGATTCGTCTTGTTAGTTAGACGAGATCAACTATTCTACTTATTTGATAAACATAATTTCCGATTTTCCTGGCCCTAGTATTAGGTTTTTGTTTTACAGATACTCTTAGTCTCTTGTTGGAGCTTGGACATAACTCTTAGCTTGGGGAGTCGTCTTGTTAGTTAGACGAGACTCCTCAAACTTTTTTTATTCCAGTAATTCTCTTATTTTAATAATTATTTTAGATAGATGATGTTGCATGTATTTGTTTATATTTTAATAATATTGAGTTTTTCTTTATTTATGGTGGAGGTATTGGTAAAATAATTATTCACACACTTATATTTGTTTTGAGTTCAACTAATAGCATGTATGCAACATGGTCATTGGTCTTGAATACGTAAGTATAGATTAAAGTTGTATGTATTTATTTATTCTCATTATTTGTTTCAATTTATGATTCAGGAATTCATCAATTTAGTATTATAAGGGAAAAAAAATTAAAAAATAGCAAAAAAACACTAACATTTCATTAAGATAACTGACAGCATGTTGCATGTTCTTGCTCATGAATTAGTGCCTTGTCGTGGCGAGCAAGCTTAATTAGGAGGTGATAAAATGATGCCTTCCTAAAACCAAACTAATTCACAATATAATATGAGATTTGTAATAGCAATTGGTATACAAAATTATCATAAAAAGGAGGATCGCAAATTCAAATAATGATTTGTCAAGATAATTTTTCATCGGGAACTCTAAATGATGGCGACATTGTTCAATCTTATTTCGAGGACCCCTATGATTGGAAGCTTAGAGACTGACATCTGGTGGTTAATAGATGTATAATTTTTTGCTAAAATCATCACTTGAAAAGTAAAATTGCTTTCATCATATAAGAATCAATAATAAAAAGGTAATGTGATTTTATTGTTCAATAACAATGAATTTGATCGTGAATCGGACTAGCAACAGTCGTATATCGTCTATCTTCTTCGCATCTATAAGTATATACATTACTCTTTCTCTCATCGACATTTTCTTGTGATAAGGCGCGGAATTTGAAAAACTTGCTCTAATAATTGGAGAAAAAAAGTATATAATACCAAATTGAGTAAGTATACCATAATTTTGAATAATAAGGAGATATAATGAAGTTTAGACATCACAGAGTATAAATTTTAAGATTATATAGAAATAATATTTTGGCCCCTGCTGTACATGCTGATATTGCAGAATATAATGTAAGTGCTACTTTTTAAACACTCATAACTTCTATACTAGCAATAAAAATAAAACTGTTATACAAATGAAAAAATCTGGAAAAATGTGTTCTCTTATTTGGGTTTAACTAAAATTGGATTGTAAATTTTTGAAGGGTAGTTTTCGTAATTTTAATGTAATAAAAATTCATATAAATCCAACCAATAATATAAAACCACTGCTCTACATATAGTTGGTGTCTAAACTCATCTACTTTATTTGAAAAAAAAATTGAAACTTCAGTATAACATTTTTTAAGGGTAGTTGATTTAAATTCAATACTTATACATCCGCTAGTAAGTTCTCGCTGTAAGCTTTTGAGTTATCGCTGCTACTTTTTAAACACTTATAGCTTCTAAGCTAACAATAAAAACACAAATTTTATATATCTAGAAAAATCAGGAAGAATGTATTCTCTTATTTGTGGTTGAATGAAATTGGATTGTATATTTTTGAAGGATAGTTTTCGTAAATTTTATGTCGAATAAATTTCTATAAATTCAACTATTGTCATAGAAATCGCTGATATATATATATATATATATATATATATATATATATATATATATATATATATATATATATATATATATATATATATATATATATATATATATATATATATATATATATATATATATATATATATATATATATATATATATATATATATATATATATATATATATATATATATATATATATATATATCGCTGATATATATATATATATATATATATATATATATATATATATATATATATATATATATATATATATATATATATATATATATATATATATATATATATATATATATATATATATATATATATATATATATATATATATATATATATATATATATATATATATATATATATATATATATATATATATATATATATATATATATATATATATATCAGCGATTTCTATGACAATAGTTGAATTTATAGAAATTTATTCGACATAAAATTTACGAAAACTATCCTTCAAAAATATATATATATATATATATATATATATATATATATATATATATATATATATATATATATATATATATATATATATATATATGTTTTATTGTTGCTTGGTGGAGAACCCAACCGTTTTATTTTCAGCCTTAGCTACCACAGGCCCCGTTTATATATATATATATATATATATATATATATATATATATATATATATATATATATATATATATATATATATATATATATATATATATATATATATATATAGTTGGTAAATTAAACCTTCCAGTTCATTTCAAGAACAGTATAACTGTAATAAAGGCCTGTTTAAGGGTAATATCTACTAAGAAATGAAACACAACTGGGGGGTTAGATTCATTGTATAATGTAATATTATATCCGATTATATCTGAAGATATTGTTAATTCACATCACATTTTTTATAATTACCCTTATCACAGTAGATATGATACTCTAATAAATGAATAAAACATAAATATGCTTGGATTTCATATCCATTCGACCCTGGTTATGCATGAAATTAGGTTTTGTGCGTCAATGTTCTCGCTGCCAGAAGTCGCTGCCAGTCTTACTCTCGTCAATGTCTAATCTACTAAGGATGATATAATGTCTGTAAATTTGTCAGATCCATCAGCAAGTGTGGCCATGACACCTACATAGCTGGCGAGACTGACCTTGCTTTCTTGAGTCAAGAACGCACCTACATGAGGAATTTCTCATCCACCTAGTGACCTTAGCGCGAATGCAGCATTAACAATGGTAAATGCATCCAATGATGCAACGGTCCTGTTCGATAGCATGATTAACCCTACGCTTCGTATAACGGCAGTTAAATAGCATGTCAGCGGGTAAGCGCCTTTCTCTGATGCTGCTCTGAATGATCCAAATATTGTATCTATCTGTGAGTGTATGGTTGCATACCTCCTGTTGGGCTCCCTGTCAGCTCCGGCGAACACTTTGTGAGGTACAAATACTTCGAACCCCTCACAGAAAAAGCAGTTTAGGAATATGAATTTGTTGGAGGAGTAGATTGTTTTGACTATGCCTATCTTTGTTGCTGCTTTGGACCCTTTTTCGAGAGTGGTCTCGAAGTGCTTATCTACTGCCTCTTGACAGTGCTGTTTTCCCTTGCTGATGTCTGATACAACTGCCTGCACAGCATCATCTATGAGGCCAGCTGTGTGTGCACCTTCTGAGGTCATTAAGAAACCGCTCTTTTTGGCTCTTCTAACACTGAATAAGGATAGTCTCACATTAAGCAAGGTATCCATTGTGCCAGTCTAGCCTTAGAATAATCCCTTCGGTACCTTGGTGACACCGAGAAATCTTTGTTTGAAAACAGTTGCTGTTATAGAAGTCCATATTTGCATGAAGCTCAAGCAAGCCGGAGCATTTGTTGATCGACAAACATAGTCATGGTGTTCGGTCCAAGCTGCTCCATCTGCTTGAAGGCTCCATCCAGACACATCGTTGCTTACTATAATGACCTGTTTGTCATCGTCTTCTCTGGTTAATGTACAAATTTCATCAAAGACATTCTGCACATGCTGTTATCCTCTTCGTGCTGTTACACCCGAGTGAAGTCGGGATAAGGGGATGGCAGACCTTACATAGCAGAAGATCAATTCTCTTGATACAGCGTCAGCAGACCATGTCTCGTGAACCTTGGATCCTGGTTTGGTGTTCTCACACATAGGTGCCATTTCCACTGTTCTAGGCCATCTGTCTGTTTCCTTCTCCATCATGTTGTACACATCCCTAGGGTGCACATTTTTGCTGAGATATGGGGCGTAATGTATGGCATACATCAATTCATTGCACAGCCTCTGCAGCCTCATAGTATCATGTTGGTAACGTGTCATTGGAAGGATAGTGGCCCTCTATCCACACCTTCCCCTGACCAGAAGGTCCTATCCACTGACCTTGCGTTGCTCATATGAACAGTTGCTCTCTTGAACAGCTTCTGTATGTCACAGTCAGGTGCTGGCAAACTATAGTACATGTTTCCAATGTCTAATTCTCCTCGATCTGGCAGGTCCAAGCTCATGAGGAAATCATATCAATAATCACTTGATTTTAGTATTTTCTCTATGTTTTTCTCAACAGGATGTGTAACAGCTCTACCGTACTTCTGCGGGACGGGCCGGGTGTGCGAGGGGTAAAACAAAATGCGTGGCTTACTCTATGACGTATCAGTTCAACCACTCCTACTCAAGTACAAGAACACTAAAAAAAAAAATTGGCAAACATTGTGTCAAGTGCAAATGCACCCTCCGCGCGTATCGAAAATGAGCATCTGGATCATATTAGAGATCCACTTTCCCTTGAAAAAAAAAACATGAATGAGAGGAAAAAGGAAGATACTCACATGTTGGATGAAAAAGATGGGAAGATAAAAATTTCAAATTTCATAATATTCTCAATAAAACATAGGGATTGAATAAGAAGCACAAGAACAGGCCCTGGAAACTCATATGACGGTTGCTGGACCTACGTTTCTAGTATTTATTTCTATCAAGAGATGTCGACACTGCAAAATTTCTTGTTGTTTTGTCCGTCACGTGATCCGTGACGTCATGTGGCCTTGTTCGTTGTGTCCATTTGATATGTCCGGCATTTCATTCGAATCGTTTATTGTGTCAATATCGTGTTTTACATTGAGTTGCTCAGTTTTGTTTCATCGAAGTATCTATTTTCTTACTCCATCATTCTGCAATTGTGTATTATTGTTGCCTCTTGGTGTATAAAATCTGTATTTTTCAATACAAGAAATAATGCCAGTTACAAATACAAAGTGTTGCATCGTGGGATGCCAGGCCATTGGTGAGTACTTTTAATAAAAAAGAAATAGGAATTCTATATTGTAATGCTGATCTGTGAACAAATCTGTGAGTAGTGTAGTTCTGGAATGATTGAAATGCAAGCAGAAAAATCAATAGTTCTTCTTGAAATACAAGCAGATTTGTTCAGAATTGCATCATGATAATGATTTCAAATATCATGTTTGCTGTAAAGGTGTGTCCCAGCACCGTTTTCCAAATCCTTGTCAGGATTTGGAACGTTTCAAAAGATGACTGGATATTTTGGATATGGAGGAATTATACTCTATGGATGAACTGAAGGTCTACAATAATAAACGTGTATGATCTGTCCATTTTGATGCCAAATACAAGAGCATTGGAAATCCAAGACTACTCTGGAATGCTTTGCCTTCTCTTAATCTATCAGGTATTTTTATACAATTATTTTTAACTTAATAATAGTCCTAGGTGCAGTAGATATTGAAAAATAAAAAATGAGCTACAACAAATGTTTTTGTGTATTTCAGAAATTCCACGTCCAACCGTGATTAGTCCAGTTCAGCTAATTTCATGTTCGCAGCAGATGGAAGGAGTAGATAAGAACATACAGAATTATAAGACTTCTTAACCTTCAAAGTGTTTCTGTCACAAAGCAACATGAATTGACACCGAAGGCAAAAACTTTATACAAGGCTGCTGTACAGTGAAAGAAAATCGCCTTTTGCTCTAGAAGGAGGACCAATTCTTTCAAAAGTCGTCCAATGGGTGCGGATCGTTTCTTAGTTACAAATGATTCTAGGAAGATGAGCTTATTATCACCATCTGCTCAAATGTTCTTTGAACTCCAGACGAGAGAAACAGGAAAGATGAAGAAAGTGCGAAGATACACACGAGAGGAGAAGATAATGTGTCTGTCTCTCTTGAAACAAAGCGCCAGAGGATATGATTTATTAGAAAAAATGTTCACTTTGCCAACTAGAAGGATGTTTTGGAAATGAATTGTGAATGCTGTTGTTGGATCCAAAGAATGAATCTCAAATTGACATAATTCATTAATAATATTTATTCTGATTTGTTCTTATTGTTTCAAAGTACGTCTCTTTAAGAAAAGGGCGAGTTATCATATCTCTATTTTTAAAATAATTTAGACAATAACAATAATGTATGTTTCGGAAATGGATGTAAATGCTGTTGTTGGATCTAAGAATCAATTTTAAATTGACATAATTCATTTGTAATATTTATTCTGATTTGTTCTTATTGTTTCAAAGTACATCTTTGTAAGAAAATTGCGAGTTATTATATCTTTATTTTTGAAATGATTTAGAGTATAACGATAATGAATGTTTTGAAAATGAATTTTAAATGCTGTTGTTGATTCTATAGGATTAATTTTAAATTGACATAGTTAATTTCTGATATTTATTCTGATTTATTCTTATTATTTCAATGTATGTCTCTGTAAGAATAAGGCAAATTGTCGTACCTTTATTTTTGGAATAATTTTGACAATGACGATATAGAATGTTTCATCAAAAATGATTTTTAAATGCTGTTGGATCCAAAGAATCAATTTTAAATTGACAATTCATGTGTAATATTCATTCTGATTTGTTCTTATTGTTTCAATGTACGTCTCTGTAAGAGAAGGACTAATTATTGTATCTTTACTTTTAGAATGATTTTGACAAGGATAACATAGCGATGAAAAATGTTTGGAACATGCCTTCTAAATTTTGTTTGGTCACCATAAAAATGTGAAATATGTAAGGATAAAATCAATCAAAATTATTTGTACTGTTTACCTAATAAATATTGATTATTAACTGTGTTTATTATTGTTATTGTGTAAATTGTACGAGTTTTTTTGAAATATGCGTAATATGGAAAAAATATATCCATATTTCACATAACTTTCAAAAAAAATCTACAAATCATAAATAATAATCATTTAAAAATTCAAAAAACTACCGCCTATCAATTCAAATCGATGTTAGTTATTATTCCTGTCATCAGACAGCGCTAAAAGACAGTTCCAGCTCATAACATTGCAGTTTCCCGTCTATAGTTTATAGGTAGTCTGTGCACAAGAAATAGCTTTTAATATTAATTCTTCTGGATCATTCAGCTTTTTTGTTGAAAATTTATTTATATCTTTTTTATCAACGAAGTACAGATTTTCATTATCTAGAACCTTGATAGCAGTAACGTTAATCTGCTAATTAAAAAATTACTTCTAGTCCGATAACAAATTTCACGTACGGACAAATGACTTACCTACCTGTGGTCTCCTCGCTGAGTCTATTAAGCAGCTGAAATATTCATGTGTAATTTCGTGGAACAGAATCTCAACTCCAACAGTAATTCAGGGACAAATATAATATTCTATACTGATACTTACTGTTTTTACAGAAACAGAAATCAAATCTGTATGAATTATATTGAATGTTTCCAAGCAATTCAATTGTATAGATAAATTCACTAGAGGAAAATTAGCAATGAATACAAGAACATTAATAATAGACCATCTTCCTACAATGGTAATTCTCTTAAGAACAATTATATTTCCACGAATATATTCTATACGGTTCAAGGGATATTTATGGAAATGTTTGAAATGAAATGAAATATGTATACTAAAAGTATGTACATTTATTCACTGGTATTGCTACACAAAGTATTACGTATTTTTCATTTACTTATAAAATGTAACTAGTCTAGAAGTATAAATATCAACGAAATAGTTTTATTGAGTACACAATAAAATATGATAGAGAATATTTATGAATGTTAGATTTTTAATTCAAATTTAATTTTTTTCGAGCTTTATTTTTTCCTGTTACCGTTTTAATATATTCTGGATTTCTGATAATACCATTTCGAGGATATCGGGGATCAATTAATTCGGGAAGGAGATAATCGTTATAAAATTTTTGTAATTTTTCAATCATATTTTATTTCCAAAACTCATAATCTCTCTCAATTTTGGTAACATACATTGGAACATCATCCCCTAACCAGATACCTAAAAGACATTCATGTCTCTGGGTCACTTCTAATTGATCTTGAATCTGGTAAAACCAAGAAGAATGTTTATTCATTTCCAAACTATCATTTCTCCATTTCAGACTTGATATTTTTTTTGCTCTTGTGGCAGCCTCTATTGTCATCTCGATAGCTGATAGTAGACATTTTACCTCAACAATTTGATTTGTTCCTCCTTCAATACCATCAGGAGAAGCACCGAGAAAATCGTAATCTGAATGAATAAGAAGTTCACAACGATTTATTATTATATTTTCTTCCACTTCCATCCTTTTTATTTCATCCTTTTCATGTTTTTTGCCGTGGTTGATAGATTTAATATTGTCTAATTTGAAGTTGTTCAATAAACTTTTTGCTATATTCACCCATGATGTTGTTTGCCTACGTACACAGATTCTATGATAATTTGATGCTGTCAACAGTTTCCTTCGAATTTCCAGCCAATCACCACAGTCACTTTCGAGACGAGTCGAAATGTCTATGTGCTCTCTTTGTTCCTTCGTTCTTTTCAAATTTTTCAAGAATTTAATGCGTTTTTCTTCATACATTTCTTTTGGTAAATCCGGTTTCTCACAATTTTCGCCGTAACATGGATCAATAAACGATTCTTTTGTTTTTTTTTTAACTATTTTTCGTTGAGACTTTCTGTAAATTGCATTTTTTTCAGCTCATTGCTCTTTTCTGTTCAATATTTTTAATAAGTTTTCTAGGGCTTCTGTCATACATATGTTTATGCAGCTCAGTATGTACTTTTTTTGAATTGAATGATACTACTGCTGCTGCACATCGTGCTTGATACGAACCTCTTGATGTACCTATAATTTATTCTTTCACCTCCAGCAAATTTGACTACAATAGTGTTAAACTGTTCTACAGAGTTTCTGTCTACATCATACTAGAGACTTCGTGCATTGTTGTTACACCCTAAATTGGATATAACAAAGAATTTAATGGGTTCTTGCTGGATAAAGGGTGAAGGTTATTGTAAATATGAAGTATGCCAAATTTGTATAACAAATAAATATATTAAAGATTAAATAACAGATATAAAAGTTAACAGGTAAATGAATAACAAAGTATTCTGGATATAACTTACGACAAGTCGGCTAGGTGCGGGTGAAGCTCTTAATTCCCTTACATTCTAATGCTTCTTGACTTCTACTTCTTCACTTTTTTACTCTACTGCCTTACTCTATATATATACTAAACAAGTGCTGATTCGTGACAATGTCAATCTTACCTTGAAAGTGTTGCAAATATTATGTTTATTATTAATACAAATACAAATAATGTAATTTGGAATACTGACTCGACAATTATTAAGTGTGTCTCTTGCATCACGAATTGGCCTTTTTACATTCCTCCCTTCCTAGGAATTTGCTTCCAAAGGGAGCACAATTTCCCTTCACTAAAATTACACTTAAAAGTCCCTAAAGAACCACTCACTCACTGGACTTCATATGTATGGTGCGGCCATTATCGCAGATGAATCTTCTCTCCGTCTCGCGCAGTAGTTGTGCTGTGTACTGCTGGGCCGTATCCCTTGATAGTCAGTTGCAACATTTGGTAAACCGTGAGCTGATTCATCTTATTTTACTAACATAAATAAACAAATACTCAAAAATAAACTAGCTACTTGCATCAAATTCCGTTAACGTCACTTCTCAGCTTAATTTCTTCCAGTCGCAGCTGCAGTCAGATCTCTGATTGTTGACGGTGTTAGGAATCCCATTGTTTCTATCGCTCGCTCTATTGGTGACTATGGCTTTCTTCTCCAGTCTACTTCCTGGTGCATGTTGATGTGTTCCTGTGGTCTGCTGTGGTTTGCTCTTGAACATCCGTTCTTTCTGCACATCTTAGACCTCAGGATCCCAGCTTTGCCCAAGTTTGAACTGGATGGAAGCTGCTTGTAGCCCAAATAGAGTTGAGGGAGACATCCGTTGACTGCAATCTACGTATCTTACTTATCCTGGCTACTGAGCGTTAACGAAATTATATGGCATTTCCGTAAATACCCTGTCTCAATTATGACTTACTTAATTTATAAATTATTCAGCAAGGCAAGCCATTCCAAGTGTAGCAACATGTATTTGTCCATTGAAAAAAAATTAAACCCAATATTACGGAAAATGATAGACATGTTGCTTTCTTTATCTTGCCCTGCCGATTTTTCCTATTTCTACTGACTCCACTCGTACTCAGGTTACATATTCTCATGATTTACTTCTCCGTCAATGAGATTTGAAATTCTTATGATTTTCATTTCGAATCAAAATTAAAATGTATTCTCTCAATCTCAATTAGAGAACAAAATTCTAGCTTTTCACATTTCTATCTTTGATTAATTTACATATTCTAATTTAATTTCAAAATGTTCCAAAAAGAATCTATGTGGACTTCAAAAATAAATTTTTGCTGTATAGTCTATTTTCCAATTTTGTAATTTAGAGGTCCTAATTTATAACTGATCAAGTACGGACATGTCCACGGGAAAAAAAAATTTACATACCTTCATTCACACTGGTCTTGTGTGAGTGAACCTTTGAATAAAGAATCCCAGGAAGGAGGATGATTGGAAAGAGAGTGAAATCGGATTGGTTCTTGCAAATGGCGGACGAACGTTCCCGATTAGCCAGTGGCGTATCAATTTGGACGGGTTATAAAATGATTAGAGTTGTTTTTAAACTATTTTATTTCATTGTCTTTTGAATAATATTAATTTTGTATATACACTTCTTATGTTTTCGTCGAAACTACTAATATTTTTACAAATAAAATGTATTCTAGTTGTCAAATAATGGTTACAAATACTTTTGGTTAATAAAACTTTGTGGGGCTCAACAGGAGTAATATCATGGAAAACCATGCTTGGAAAAAGATTTTTCTCTAAAAAGTATTTAAGAACAGCAGATGTTGCTGCTTTTAAATCAATCTTAGATTTATTCTGCCCCTGTTTCCTCTTAATATATTTCTCGCATTGAACACAAATTTCAATAACATCATCGCTTGGATAACTTAGACCTCCTCTCGTTTTGTGTGAAATTAGAGAATTAAGAAAATTTTCTTTGTTACCGTGAAGTTGTGAAATACAATGCTCACATTGTAATTTTCTCCCTAATTTGAATGAAACAAATCCAGCAATATATTTAACTACGTCTAAACTGTATAAGGATAGATAATCACATTGCAACGCATAGCTATGCTCATCTAAAAATTGTGATATTAGACTGTCATCCGTAGAATTGTCCTCCTCACAATTACGATTGAAAACTGATTCATTAATAATTTTCTCTGGAGGTTTGCTATTTGACCCAATATTCAATATATTGATTTCCTCCAATGGGATACAATTACCTGCCCCAAGTTTGCGGACTTCTGCATGAATCAATATTTTTTTATACGCAGCAGTGAACTGCCTACAAGTTGGATTATTATTATAACCCTGTTGGGATCTTATTGTCCCAAAGAATAGTTCTAGATGATCCTGGCTCAACTTGTAGGCAGGAATAAATTGCAGTGCTCCGTTCAACACAATATGTTGTTCAAACATTCCTATTATAGTTTTAATCCCCATCAAAACTCCCATAAATCCTGATTTCCGCTGCGAGTCTAACACCCGTACCCCATCTGTAAATTTCAAACAACTCAAATAATCTTCGAATGTAGTAAAAAAAGATTTTATATCATCAATATTTTGTCCACATGCGGCTTGTTTGAAAGCGAAATCAGATAATTTGCGTGAATTTGAAATATCAAAAGCATCGTTCATCATGCGTAAAAAATTTGCAGTTGGACCACAATATTTGAATTCATGCAACCGTAACTGATCTCTGCAATAAAGGAGAGCTTCAGATACAGATCGACTCAACAACTGAGTCGCTAATTTAACTTTCATCTTCTGTTTGAAAAAAATTGATATGTTGTTTTCTTAATTTAGTGCCTAGGTGTAGCCCTTCTTCTTCTTGTGAATCATTCAGTTTTACAACAAAGTTAAAATCAATATAATCCCCATATTTATCGATAAATTGCTTTTACTCCCAAAACAATTTCGGATCAACTTGATCATGTGTGCAGGATCGGGCAGAATGAAATATTTCGTGTTGTCAATGACAAAATTTACTTTTAAATTTGCGCATCCCAATAAATTGCACATTGAAAAGTTGGCAGCGCATCCATCGAAAGTGATATTAGTTACAACTATATCAATGTCTTTCAGCAATGTTAGTGCCTGTTCCACTAAAGAAGTTTTTTCTGACTGTTTATGCTAGAAATAAAAAAATAGCCTATAGGTAATTTCCAAGCTTTATTTATGCAAACTAACATAGAAACTAAAGCTTCTCTAGCCAATTCTATACCATCACCTTCCAGACCATTACCACAATCTACATAACCATTATATCTACCACCACAATATTCTAAATGTTTCCGCACGCACATTTCATCAAAAACAAGCGAGCAGTATAAAGTATCTTTAGTGGAATGTTTTTTTTTTGTTTTCAGAAACTCTAAGGCTTCTGATGTGAAGCCAGTGGTGGAACTACAACGACTTGACATAGTCATTGACTTGATTTTTACTGTCAATGTGCCACACAAATTGGGCATGTTTTCAGTTAATATTTGTAATAGGGATATGATAGGGACTAGGTCAGGTTATCCTTCTATTAAAATAAGATCTATGATAAATATTAACTGGGCACATGTCCAGCTTGCATGGCAAATTGACAGTAGAATTCAAGTCAATGTCATTGTCAAGTCGTTGTAGTTCCAGCTCAGGCTTCACATAGCTTATGTTATGTTATGTCTGTGTTATGTTTCTATGTGATGTTATGTTTACTGACATAATGACGTGGAGCCATCATGTGTAGGATCTCAGAACTATACATATTTTCAATAACAAGGTTATGTTATAATTTCATGAACGCTTTTAATTTAAGACTTTCTTAATAATGGTAAGAAAGAAGTTATTACTTACATAAATCTACAATATAATGTTCATTTTCTAGGATATTGAAAATAATTTGACATCTAATACAATATTGACGTTAACAAGTTACTTGTTTTTGTTATTATTAAAGAAAAAATTGAAAAGTGAAAACAAGCGCAGATGGTGAGTACGACCGATTAATGCGAACCGAAAAAAACAAGGACATTATTACAATTTAATATCGGAGATGCGATTATCTGACACAGAGAGCTTTTTTCGTTTTACACGAATGACTTGCGAAAACTTCGACGAATTGACTGGATTAGTTTTTGAAAAATTGAGAAAAAAAAATATTAGGCCTGCACTGGAGCCTGCAGAGCGGCTTATTATTACATTAAGGTATTTGGAAAATGTTTTAACTATTTTAAATAACCTCATTCACTCAAAAAAAATTTTTTTTCTAAGATATCTTGCAACCGGAGAGTCTTTTCAAGCATTGAGTTTTCGTATAGGAAGAAGTACGGTTTCGTGTGTAGTTGAAGAAACTTGCTCTGTTCTGTGGGAAGTATTACATCCCATTTATCTAACACCACCAGAAGAAGAACATTGGAAACAAATAGCCAACAGATTTGAAGAAAGATGGAATTTTCCGCATTGTTTAGGTGCAATCGATGGAAAACATGTTCGTTGTGTTGCTCTTTATAATTCTGGGAGCCAATATTTTAATTATAAGAAATACTTTAGTATTGTATTGCTGGCTATTTGTGATGCAGATTACAAATTTATTTTTGTGGATATTGGGGGTTACGGATCGGAAAGTGATAGTGGAATATTTGCTGGATCTCATTTTGGGTAGTGTTTAAAAAATAATTTGTTGAATATACCGAACGAAGAAACTTTAGAGAATAGTAACTTGAAATTACCATATTACTTTGTAGGAGATGAGGCATTTCCCTTAAGAACTGATCTCATGAGACCATATTCAGGTCGAGTTGCAGGAGGGCTAAATGAACAACAACATATTTTCAATTATAGGTTGTCTCGTGCAAGAAGAACAATTGAAAACTCATTTGGGATTCTTGCAGCTCGTTGGCGAATATTTCACACTGCCATAAATACTACGCCTGACAGTATTGATAAAATTATACAAGCAACTATTTGCTTACATAATTATTCAAGGAGTAAAAAATGCCAGCAGTACTGTCCTCCGAATTATCCTCACAGAGACGAAAAGAAAATGGACTATTTTCTCCAGGAGAATGCAGAAATGAAGGAAACAGTGTATCAGCTATGCAAGATACTCGTAGAATAGGATCAAACAACAGAGCACTTAGAGCTGTTACAATTAGAGATGAATTGAAAGATTATTTTAATTCAGATGAAGGCTCCTCACCTTGGCAATTGAAGCATGTAAGAAGAGGAAGAAATGAATGATAAATATCTAATAATTTTCAAAACTAAAATGATTTAAACTTATTATTATAAATATATACATGAATAAACTAGAATTCGATTTATGAAAAAAAAAAAACCTATGCACTATTATTTCTTATTGCAGAACTATAACTAACTGAAACTAGTTTCATCCAAAACTAATTTATCTTCCTCGTCTTTCAATTTAAAAGTTGTATTGATAATTGTTTGTTTGGCCAGCTTCAAATTATCTGCATTTTTAAAAGTTTTCAATTCAGCCACTATATATTTCCCAAACAGATCAATAGTACTCTCATTTTGAGTAGGAGGACTCATATTGCGTTCGACAATTTTATTCAACGTCTGGCCAATATTTAAAATAGCATCATCCACGGATTCGGAAATCTTCCTCCTTTTACTGATTGCTGGCGAAGGAGTGCTTCTGGCCGGAGAAAACGAAGGGATGCTTTTTTTATATATATCATCGAAGATGTAGAGGGAGCTTTCAAAAAAGACGAATTAGAACTTATATCTTCTATCATCCCTTCTTCTTCTATTAAAATTGCCTCCACCATTTCCAATTCACATTCTTCTTGTTGTGGCTTCTGCAGCGGCATACTCATGTTACTTATCAATCTTAAAATTATCGACAGTTTAATTTTAAAAAGTACTTTCTGTATTAGTACGATAGAATCGTATATCTAAAATAACTTACTTTTTTCCCTGAACATGTTTTTCTAAAAAAGCTAGAGTTTCAAGAAACTTTCTTCTTTTCTCTTTTCCTCCCGCTGATCCACTTTTCATTTCATCTTCGTCCCGTTTTTCTTTGAAATATTGCTGACGCATTGTGGTCCACCTTGCCTTGCATACATCTTCTAAAAATATTTTTTACATAAATATTTACAATTTACTTTTCTTATATCCAAATACAAATATTTCCATTAAACATTGTACAAAGAAGCAAATAAATATGTACTTACCACTTATCTTCATTGCATGACTAATGAACTCCCATGTATTCTCTTTTCTAACAATATCTTTATAATCCTTATGGCTCTTATCATAAAGAACAGGATTACTTTCTACGAGTGTTATCAATAAGTTTTCGTCCATCTTTAGAGGTTAACTGTCAGAAGAAATGTGGAAAAATATTTTTACATCAAAAGAAAGCACAACTGCGCCGGCGCAGACATAACACAGCGTCCAAAAGTTGAGCTGGAATCAACTGCTGTGTTATGTCAAATGACATAATGAACATGACATAACGTATGTGACATCTTTCATAAGTTTTAATAGGTCTCAACATAATGACATAACACAGACATGACATGACATAAGCTATATGACCTTAGCTTCACTCTATATATATATTAAACAAGTGCAGATTCGTGACAATATCAATCTTACCTTGAAAGTGTTGCAAATATTATGTTTATTATCAATACAAATATAAATAACGTAATTTGGAGTACTGACTCGACAATTATTAAGTGTGTCTCTTGCATCACGAATTAGCCTTGTTACATTGTCACTCATTCTTTCTACAAATTTGTCTCAACATTTGAGAGTTCTCTTCCAAGGAAGGATAATAATTAGTACCATCTTCTCTTTTACAAAAATATTTTTCACAATTTTTGTGTTCACCGAATGTGTGTTTTACGCTGTTCATGATATCTTTTTGAAATAGTTTTATTCTGTCTTGGGTATTAGAAATAGTTTTATGGTATGCTAAACTCCCGATAATTGCTGTTCGAAGTCTCAAAATTCTATCTTTCAATAATTTGCGTGCTTTTAAGTTAAAAGAAGTATTCTCACAAAGTTTATTCAAATTCGTACAATATCGTCGAAGCAAATGATTACGACATCCAATTTTTTCAACTGTAATATTGTCGTAAGGTCGTGAATCCAGTATTTTCTTATAAGTACTGCTATCACCATCTGCTATCAGTCTATTGTATTTTATGTTATACATTGACTCGCTGCACTAGAATCCATCAGCAATTATGTCAGCTTCGATACTACTGGATGATATCCCGTGATTTTTGTAACAACGGTGTTCCGGTACTTCAATATTATTTGTTACTGATCGCGCACAAATGATACAAAATTTATTCTTCACACCTATCCTCTCTGAATTTGTACCCAAATAAGAAAATTCAATTAATTCTTACCTGGTACTTGTAATTCATTGAATTCATGATGACCACTTATTTAATTTAATTAGCTGCTCCAGATAGAGCTTTATAATTAGTCCCATATGATCTCTTGGACCAACATCCATCAGCGATGACCGTTATCAATGGAATTCCTTGCTCGTCTACACTTCCAATTTCTTTTACATACTGTGCTTCTTTTTCTGCCGTTTCTGACATTTTTTGAAGTGCTGTGTTTTGCCAAGCATCGCTCACAGTATCGTGAATTGAAGAAAATTTCTCCCTGCTCATACAAGGAATATCAAAAGTAGTCAAATATTCCTGCATGTCCACCTCCAATTGCCATTATTCCAGATACAGCGCATGTATTAACATCCATAAAATTATTATGCTCATTCGTACTAACTGGAAATTCTGAATTACACATATTGCATTTAAAAATCAGGACAGATTCTAATCCGGTCCTCAGCTCTCTTGATAAAAAAAGATTGTCGAATAAATACTCTGAATTTGGCGAATGATTGCTTATTTTACGAAGTTCTCTTAAAAAATGCAATATATCGACAATTCGCTGTGTGCCTTCCAGAGAACTATCGTCGTTCAAACAAATGTTTTCTTGGGAACAATATTCAAGCGACGAATTTTGTGATTCTATCTCTGCAACCTGTAAAAATCATTAAGATATGAAATTATAAACATTATCAAGGGCGTTGCCAAAAATTCGAGTAAAATCCAGGAAAACTGTTTCAAGCCAAATATTGGAGTGAAAATTTTCATTGAAATATTCTATTTACTCTTTCAATTCTGAATATCAAAATGCCTACTTTTGATTCGAGAAGTTCCTAATTTTACGAATATCTTATATTGTTTTAAATTATCTTTCTTGTATTCAAAACGTATCAATGAAACTAAAAATATCACGTAACAATGAATTGAATATTTTGATTTATTATTGCTAGGAGTCGATTTTAAAAAGATATATAAATTTTTATTATAAACAAATAGGATATCTCCACGGTTTTCAATGCATTTACAATCAGGGCCAAAATTACTTTCTATTTTCTTCCAAAAAAACGTAACAGCCAAGATTATCAATATTTTATTTATTTTATTTCGCATTAACTGACGGTTGGAAATGTATATGTATATAAAAAAAAGGTTCTATTAAAATTGAAAAGGCTTCAGTAGACTGAATTGAAAATCTTAAGTGTGCTAATCAATTTGATAGACACTTTCAGAATTTCATCAATATTAATAGTATATTGTGTAACAAGTGCGATATGTTGTCAATTGCCCACGAGAGCGAAGTTGGGCGCACGAACGAAGTGAGTGCGCTCATTCGCTCAAGGGGGCAATAGATAACACCGCACGAGTTGCAGATACTATTTTTTATTACGAATGTGGGATGAGTATTATTTTGCGTTTGTTTTTCCGGGTGTAAATGGTTTGCGTGCGACAAGTTTACTTGTCGCACTCAAATTATACTTGGCGCACTTAAAAAGCAAAGAGCTATTTATCGCCCGGAAAAATGTGCGCAAAGTAGTACTTATCATGCATGAGTAATAAAAAATTATTTTTGAAACATGCTTTCAAAGATTTTTGGAAAATTATTCACAACTTACTTTAAAAAAAACTAGGGGCCCGATATTCTTTGCTGCTGAGAAGAACAACAGAACCAGATGCGCGCCGTTGAGTGAAAACGAAAGGAAAAGTCAAACTCAGACCGGAATCATTTAAAAAGTTTCGACCTTACCCAATAACGATGACAATAGCAGCGTGAAGATATGGGATGTCTATTAATTGAAATAATAAATTAAATACATTTAAAACCATGAAGACATTCTATTTGCCAATGAAAAAAATTCCAATTTTTTTTTTTAAGTCGACTTTTTGTAATAACAAATAAGAAAATTCAATTAATTCTTACCTGGTACTTGTAATTCATTGAATTCATGATGACCACTTATTTAATTTATAGCTTCATTTTAATTTTCATGTACTATTTCAAGACGTATTAAATAATATTGTTTCTTCAGCAAAATATAGGTCTATATTATGTTTGTTATAGTGATTCCATACTCGCTATTCGTTTTTTACAGAATAAACACATTTGATTAAAAGTATTGAAACTCACATGAAATTCGGAAGAATGATCACCGATCGCATTATTCGTAACATCAATGTTTGAGATTTCACATTCACTGTTATTTCTGCAAAAAAATTGATAATAATTTGAAACTCACCATATATTCAGGACAAGTCAACTTATTGATCGTCATTCGTGCAATCCAGAGTATTTGACTCACTTAAATATGGTAAACCCGCACGCTTGCATCTGTGGAATATTTCAAATCTTATATTATACAAATTAATAGTTTTTTTGAAACTCTCATACATGTAATAATTCTCTTAATTCCTACTTTCCTTGCGACGCGTAGATAATCGCAATTTAGTTTTCTTATCACGTCGATAGTCCATTTTGAGCAACACTCAAAAAAATCACAAATTACAAACAAAACAGAAGACCGATCAGAGTTCACACGTCACTGTATTATGAATAGGTGGAATAGATATAAATTAAAACTAAGAGTGTACTGGGGGTGGAGATATGTCCAGTACATCATCCTGCCGCCAGGGTTGCCAGTTGTCTGTGATATTTAATACAGAATATAAAGAAAAACGCATTCCAGATTTCGCCACACATTTCGTTACAATTTTTTTAATTATTCGTTGAAAAACCTATCATCTTTAAGATTAAGACTATATCTAGGGTCGAAAATTGTTGAAATTTTAAAAAAGCATTCTATTGTATCGAAAAATACCAACAAAAGTACACCCAAATACCATAGATTCAACAATTAAAAAAGACTGATTAGAAATATTTTTTTTGGAATATACCAATTTGGAGCCCTAGAATAGACATTTTTGCATTCAATAGTTTTTGAAAATTTGATTTATGTTGTATAGTACAAGATATATTATGTTTTTCTTAAACTATGTTTAGCGCATCTATTGAACAAAGGGTAACATCCCCTTAAGGACAGATGTACCTAGTTTCCAGGAGATATTCCGCTATGAATCCGGTCACCAAGGCCTATTTGGCACAACGGAGTTCTCTGATAGTCAGAAACGACTTACTATACATATTTTGGGAGAATTCTGATGGAGAGGAAATAAAAGAAAAATTAATAGTGCCAAAAAATCTAGAAGAACAAATTTTGGAACAACTGCATGATGGTAACAGCGGTGGACATTTCGGCATCAAGAAGATACTTGATGAAGTCCGTGAACGTTTCTACTGGTTTGGCTGTCGACAAGACGTAGAACTGTATTGCAAGATTTGCGAACGCTATAACTCAAGAAAAGAGCCCGCCACTCGACAGCGCGCTAAGATGCAGCAGTACAAAGTGGGCTCTCCATTTAAGAGAACTGCTGTGGACATACTTGGACCTTTGCGATTGGCAACATTGTTTTTGGCAAAAGTAGTTGCAGTTTAGTAAAGTGATCAAATTTTGATAAAAAACACGGTGAATTTGGAATTTAAAACTCAACTGCTCCAATCAAAGTGTTATATTTTTATCTTTGCTGCAGAATAATAATAACTTATTGGTGAACTAAGTTAAAGTGTCTCAGTAGCTCCGAAGGTCAGTTTCTGATAGTCTTAAGTCAGTAACTTAATTAACAATGATCGTTGCGTTATACGTTTCTACTTGATATTGGCCAGTGTTACCAACTATAGCAAAATTTAAAAATTCAAAAATATCCTCGCTCGACGAAATAAGGGAATTATTACAGCCCATGAACTCTAATATTGAAAAAATGCAAACATCCCTCCACTTAATAAACAATACATTATCTGATATATCCGAAGATCATAAAAACAAATTTCTTCAGCTTGAAGAAAAAATTCTAATGCAGGATAAGAAAATTGATTATTTAGAATCAAAGTTAAGAGAAAGAAACCTTATATTTTACGGAATAAGAGAAGATCAGTCTGAAAACTTGGAAGAAAAGTTGTTAGAATTAATTAACATCAACCTAAAATTGCAGCATATATCAATAAACAATATAGAGTTCACAAAAAGACTTGGGAGACCATCTAATAATGGAATAAGACCAATACTTATTGAATTCAACTCAAAGAGAATTAGAAACGAGTTACTTAAAGGGGCTAAAAGCTTAAGAGATTTGAAAATTTACGTAGACCAAGATTATTCACCGAAAGTTATTGAAGAAAGAAAAATACTCAGAAAGCACTTGCAAAAAGCTAGGGCTGAGGGGCTTACAGCAGTTTTAAGACGAAATCTGCTATTTATAAACAACGAGAAATACACAGTATCAGATCTTGAAGAAGATCTTAGTAATGATAACCTACCTAGAAGAAAATCACTGTCTTTTAATGACCTGAACACAAAAAATAGTGTAGAGTTGGAAGAAAATGAATGTTTTGAAGGTACCTCTCAGCAATATGATGCAATTGAATCACAAGCTGCAATTGAAAACAGGGGTGCATCGACATCAACACTGCAATCGAAAGAGAAAGTATTAAAAGTATCAAAACAAAATGATACCAAGACTGGCCCTCTCGACAAACATTTTTTAATACAAACAAGATCCAGAGCACAAAACACTCCAAAAAAGTTCAGAGCAAAGTAATTTCGAATGATGATAAATTTGATAATATATTATTTTGGAATGTACAGGGTTTTAACAATTTATTCAATCTTAATACTCAGGAAGAGAATCTTTTGTTACGTCATAAAATTATATGTCTGACCGAAACTTGGTTGAATCTCGAATTGAAGGAAATCCCTTTATTCCTAGAAAACTACAACATATATGAGCAAAAAGCAACGAAGAACGCCAATACAGGCAGAGCGATTGGAGGAATAATCATTTTCTCATTTTATCCTAACGAAAACATCCCAGTGATGGAAAAAGAACTACACTGGATATTTCTAGAAATCAAAAATAGTATACAAAACTTTATTCTTGGCGTGTTTGATCTCTCTCACTCGTTCGAATATTCTATCTTAGTGGATTTATTCACGGAAAGCTTGAGAAATCTTTTGCAGCAATATCCTGATCACTCATATATTCTCGGCGGAGACTTCAACGCCAGAATTGGAGAAAAGAATCAAATAACTGAAGGATTTCTCATTAACAGCAATTGGAACGCTACCAGACCTGCACATGATAAAATAATAAATAAAAAAGGTCGAAATTTAACACACGTTTTTGAGGAAGAAAATTTTGTTGTACTTGTGCAAAATTTACCTATCTTGGAGCAACTGGGAAAAGTACAATAGATTTGGTATGGACTGATCTCAACTCTTTGCAATTCATACTCGATCTTACAATCATTAGTGATATACTTATTGCCGACCACTTTATTTGTTCGATAAAAATCGCAAACATTAATGCCTACGTCGAAGAGAAACCAGAACAAACAAATACAGAGATAATCAAGACTACTTGGGACCCACAAAAAGCAGACCAATGTAAAAATAATTTTCAGATGAAGCAGCACGATATAACCGAATTAAATTCTACAGAACTCTACCACCTTATTAAAAATGAAATTGTAACCGTTTCCAACAGCATCGAGATCGTGAAGAAATATACAACTAACTATAATATTAGCAAACCGAAGAAGAAACAATGGTTCAATGATGAATGTAAAGCAATTAGAGACACTGTAAAAATAAAATTAAAAATTTGAAAGCAACATAATTTCACAAAGGAGAAACTTCAAATATATGTCGAATCGAAAAAGGAGTACATAAGATTTATAAACCAAGTGAAAGAAAACCATAAACAAGACGTTAAAAATAAACTGGAGAACATAAATAACCAAAAAGAATTCTGGCATACAATTAATTCTTTGCAACGAACAAAATATGCATTAAACCACATAAATTTGAGCACCTGGACCAACTTCTTCAAAGAATAGCACAAAAGCAGAATAGTAAACTATCAGACCTACTTCGATGTTTTCCACCCGTTTCTTGATGAGGAAATAACATCTATAGAAATTAACGCTGCGCTAAGAAGACTCAAAGCAAATAAATCCCCAGGATTAGACAACATAATTTACGAACAACTTCAGAATTTACTTTCTTAATGGCTCGAATACCTAAAAACATTATTAAATAGCTTTCTTAAAGAGGAAGACTTACCCCATGACCTAAAAACCATCAAAATAACACTACTCTACAAAAAAGGAGATCTCTTAAATGCGAATAACTATAGAGGAATTGCTGTCATCAATTCTTTAACAATACTATTCACTTTTATTTTGAACCAAAGAATACAAACGTGGGTTGAGAGCAAGAACATCTTACCCGAAGCACAATCTGGGTTTCGAAAAAGAAGATCGTGCTTAGACAATATTTTTGTTCTCAGTTCAATCATCCAATCATCATTCTTGACTAGCAGGCATGGAGTATACGGTATTTTTATCGACTTCCAAAAAGCCTTCGATTCGGTTCCACACGGAAATCTATGGCACAAGGTACACCAAGTTGGAATAAGCGGTAAGGTTACAAGACTACTTAAGAACATTTACGAAGGAGCTACATTCAAAGCCAGCGTAAACAATGAGTTATCGGAAGAAATACAAATATCTAGAGGAGTCCTGCAAGGTGAGTGCACCAGCCCGATATTGTTTGCTATTTATATATCTGATCTCGAAGTCTTTCTCAGAGACAATAATCTTTCTGGCTATTTTATAAACAACAAATCAGACAATATATCTCTACAATACGCAGATGACCTAGTGGTTCTAGCCCATAGTCAGCCTGATATACAAAGAAAATTGAATGCACGAACTTGAAATAAATGCGGAAATGACCAAAATTGTGCATTTTCATGTGAGAAGATCTCCTAAACGGCGTATGAAACATGTTTGTCAAGGCAAGGAAATTGAATTTGTGAGCAAATACACATATCTTGAAATTACGTTTTCGTCTTCTGGTCTTTATAATGAAAATACCTTAGAAAAGCTATCTGCAAGCAGAAAAACAGCTGGAGCCATCAAAACTACAATGTTGAAAGCACAAGTGCATAGCTGGGAAACAAATCAAAAATTATATAAAACAGTACTTATTCCAGCGTTACTATACGGGTCAGAAGTCTGGGGACTATTTCAACGTGCTAATATCGAAAAAGGTCAAGCACAATATTTCAAATCTTTATTTAGTTGGCAAAAATCTACGCCAAATTACATTGTTAGAAGAGAGACGGGCTCCAGACATATTGAAACATTAATTCTTGAGAGAACTCTCAATTTTTGGCACAAAATACTCTTAATGCCCGAGGAAAGATACGTGAAAATGTGCTATAACAAATTACTATCACTAAACAACGCTCCATCAACCGATATTTCTCATGAAAAGCAAGTTAAACACAACTGGACCAGAAACATACAAGCAATACTCACAAAATCAAACTTTAATTTAGTATGGGAAAAGCAGAGCTGCGCTGTTCTAAGAGCAGAACTTAAAAATATAGTTTTATCATACAATGAAATTCTATACGGAGAAGATAGTGCAAGAATTCTCAATTCTTCCTACAATCCCAGTTACCAAACGTACATCACAAGCAATAACTATTTCTCTTGATATTCCTTCCAAATTCCAAAAACTATTTGGTCAACTTAGAACAGCAAATGGAGATAACTTATATCTTCATTAAGATGGGACTTGTCATATTTTCAAGACGGAAGAACTCTGTAGCATATGCAATACCTACCAAGAAGACGATCTAAACCATGTCCTTTTCACTTGTCCTATTTATGATCCTATCAGAAAGGAGTATCTGAACAAACACATCTCTTCTGGGGACCGGAACATTGCCAACACGGATCTACTAGCTGCTCCAACCAAGGAAAAATTATTTAATATCTTCAATTTTGTCAAAAACAGTTTGAAAATTAGAGCATTCGCAATGAATATGTAAAGGAAACACAAATATATTATCATATACAATTATTATTTTATGTATATCAAATTATCAGTTTTTTGTATAAATGTCAAATGTTGTCAGTCTATTTGTATGGAATTTACTTCCTTAGCGAATAAAATTATTATTATTATTACTTGGACCTTTGCCAATTACCAAACGGAAAAACAAGTACTTGGTTGTTGTCATGGATTATTTCACCAAATGGCCGGAAGTAATACCAGTAAGGAATCAAGAAGCTGGAACAGGTGCAAAAGCCCTTATTGAAAACGTGATTCCAAGATTCGGGGTGCCATTGGAAGGCCGGAATTTTGAGTCTGAACTTTTTAATGTGTAATGAAGATTTTTGATATTAGCAAAACAAGAACTACAGCGCTACATTCACAGTCTGTTGGCATGGTGGAATGTTTCAACATAACAATTATGGATTATCTGTCAAAATTCGTCAGCGAGCACCAAGGTGATTGGTATAAGAAGACTCATCTGTGCCTACTGGCGTACAGGTCGGCGGTCAATGAATCCACCCAGTACTTTCCAGCCAAGTTGATGATATGTCGAGAGCTGCAGTTACCGGAGGATATGGTTGTTGGACATCTACCTGAAGAAAACTAGCAAAAGTTGCCGGAATCAATCTTCAGGACAACTTGTGGAGCGTCCATGAGTTTTCACGGAAGAACATACAAGCTACCAGCTACAGAATGAAGGCCCGATATGACCTGCGAGCAAATCTTAATAATCTTTATTGATCCAAAATTGAGATCAAAAAGCAGGAGTTCAGCAAGGCTGATCTTCCACTCCGCTTTTAGTTCATAAGTATTACAACAGAACTGACAGAGAATAGAAGTGACAATGTTCATAATTATAGTGTAAAATTATTGTTACTACAATCGAAGAAAAAATCTTGAATGGTATAATATTATTTTGAAATTAATATTTCTTTAATAGTTTTTAATGCCTTTTTTGTCATAAGACATTTTATGTATTGCGGCAGGGAATTGTATACTTTGATACCTATATAACTAGCACTTTTCTCAAACATTGTTGTTTCATGATGTGGTATCTGCAACATATTGGATTGTCTAGTGCTATATATTGAACATACAGAATCAAACTTATCTAAATTATTAAACATATACTTGATTATTTCGTATAGGTATGAATAAGGAAGTGTCAATAATCCTAATTCCTTAAATCTACCACGACAAGAACTACTGAATCCAGTTTTGCATATAATTCTAAGTGCCCTTTTCTGAATGATAAAAATTTGATTAATTCTAGATGATGAACCCCATACAATAATACCATAATTCATTATTGATAAGAAATAGCTGTAATATACCACTAATAAAGATTTAGTATCTAGTTTTTTAGCTAGAACTCTTAGACAATAACAAGCTTTATTCAATTTAATTGACAATTTGTCAATATGGCTATCACCCTTCAGATCGTGATCTAGAATCATCCCAAGACAATTAGTGGATGTACATAAGTTCACTTGCTCGTTTTGAATATCAATATTAACTTTACTACAAACGTTCAAGTAAAATTGCATAACATTAGTTTTTTGCAAGTTAATTATTAGATGGTTATTTGAACACCATTTTTCAATGTCTTCTAGTGTGTTATTGACTGAATAATGCACTTGGGCTAGATCAACTTTGGGACAACTAATAACAAAATAGGCATCATCTGCGTACATAATAATATTTTTACAATTTATGCATTCAGGGAGATCATTAATATAGATAAGGAAAAGCAAAGGACCCAGTACAGAGCCTTGTGGAACTCCTGATGTTGGATTACCCCAAGTAGAAAATTTGTCTATAATTGTATTGTTCACCGTTGATGACACTTTAACTGCCTGTGTTCTATCACTTAGATAGGACTCGAAAAGTAGTAGGGAGACACCACGTATGCCATAATGTTCTAGTTTCTGCAATAGCACATTGTGATTTACATTATCAAAAGCTTTGGACAAATCACTAGATAAACCGAAAACACAATCACCATTATCGAGATCACTAAGAACTATTTGCACAAGATCGTTTATTGCACTAATTGTTGATTTATTTTCCATAAAGCCATGCTGACTTTTAGATAGTATATTATTCTTTTGAAGATGACTCAGGAGCCTGACATAAATAAGTTTCTCTAATATTTTTGCGAAAGCTGATAACAGCGATATGGGTCTGTAATTTTCCACTAACTTTTTATCACCTTTTTTGAACACAGGAGTTATGATTGATTTTTTAAATTGAGAAGGGAAGCATCCAGTAGTAAATGATTTGTTGAAAATCAAACACAATGGCTTAGTAATATTGTAGAAACACCGTTTGAGTAATACTGAAGGAATATAGTCAAATCCAGTGGAAAATGTTGTTTTCAAAAGTTTGATGTTGTCTTCAATTTCTAGTTCTGTTGTTGGCCATAAGAAGATTGATTTATTGCAAGATGATTCGATGAAATCATAGTTACATTGTGGACTATTGTTTCCCATCGAAAGAAAAGGTTTATTAAAATCATCCGATAGTTTCTGATGATCTTCTGCATCAGTCACACAAGTCACAGAGTCTTTGGTCTCCTTTTTAACGATGTTCCAGATAGTTTTGGATCTGTTTTTTGAATTGGCAATTGTTTTTGCTATGCTGTCTTTCTTTGCTGCTCTAATTACATTGGTTAAAATCGTACAATATTTCTTATAATGTGAATGGAGTTGTTCTGAATTATTTTGTTTCAATTGTTGACGTAGCTTTCGCTTATTCTTCATGATATCCGAATTCCCGCTGTGATCCACTGGGAATGAGTATTGTATTTTGTTTTCACTTTTTTTAGAGGAAATGCTTTCTCAAAATGACAATTAGATGATTTGTAAAATTCTGACACTAAATCATCCACTACCATTGATTCATCCATTGATGTCCATGACTCATTTTCAAGCAAATGATTGAATGAATTTATGTTATTATCATTAAATTGTCTTATGTATCGATATGAATATTTTTTGTTAACAATAGATAAGTTGGAGTACTCAGAAATGATTGCTTCATGATCCGAGAATCCTGGATTAACAACTTTATGTTGTCCTTCTATGTTTGGAATGATATTGTCGATACAAGTAGTCGAAACTACAGTTATCCTGGTTCATTTTTTCCCATATTTTTTGCTTCCAGTAACTCGTCCATCGTACAATTTCCAATTGGCATCACTTTCACTTCCTCTGAGCTCTCTATTTCATCTTTTATATCTCCAACCAAATTATCTAAGATGGTGTTATTACTCACCATGCTCGAACCCACACTAATAATTGTATTATCAGTATTGATACTAGCGTTTTCTCTTCATCGAGTAACCTTTCGAATGATTCTCCCAAATCGCTGCTGTCACTCTTCTTACCATTTTTGGGAGTGACCTAGACATACGGATTTTTTGCTCTTCCACTGAGCTATGAACTGTTGTTCCTTTGCCCTAAGCGCCTGCACTTTCTTGTTCTTATTCTTATCTTTCTTCTTTTCCTTATCCATATCTTCTCTCATATCCATATTCGTTCGCCGTGTTGTCTTCGTATTAGAACCTTCCGGTTTCCAAGGCAGCTTTGTCGTGTCTTCCATACTTTGATGATTTTGTAGACTCTTTAGTCTTAGGCTCACCAGACCTAGGCGACCAGGTCCGCTGCAGAGAGAGCGAGCTTTCCTTCTGCCAGCTTGGGATTGGGGTTAAATATGTTGTATATTGTATATTTTGTTTGATGTTCTTCGTGAGCTTTGACCATGAACAAATAAAGATCTGACATTCGACAGTTACCCGACAGAGGACTGAATCGTAACTACTTTACCGACAGATAAAAAGAATTTGAGATAATTCTGATTTCAAGGAAATATTTACAAGGATGTATTTAGTAGGAAAAGAATATGAAATTTATTGTAAAGAAATTTGTATCTGTAAAATGACTTCTTCTGTTTGGCTGTATCTCCACGTTACATTACTGGCAGCAGTAATAAGAAATTGATTGCAAGACAAGTTAAGTAAGGAGTCATTAAAATTTAAGTATAAATAAGGCCTTGTGGTCGACTTAAGTCACTTCTTTTGAGAGTTAGTTCTCCGAGCCATCTTCCAAAGTTCTACTGTGTTTACCGTTCGCAGTTTTTGTGCCAAGTCCGTTAGCTCGATTGTTAAGACAAATTGTGAGTTTGATTGCTTTCTTTTGTTTTTTCTGTATGAGCCCGTAAGAGGAACTTGGTTCATTTTGCAATTATTCTGCTGTTTTTGCACTTGAAATATTTTTCATATTTTTTTAACTTGGAATATCTTTGCAAAGTACAACTCAGATTCATTTAGTTCAACTTCCGCCGTCCGCTCCGCGAACGTTGGATTAACTTAACGTAGCGTCACCGCTGGCGGAGTCCTTGCTGACTTCGCAATGTTTGAATAATTTAATGTAGAGTCACCGCTGGAGGAGTCATTGCTGACTTCACAGTGCTTGGAATATTGGACGTAGCATCACTGCTGGAGGGATCACTTGATGACTCCACAGTATTGAACTAACTTAACATAGAATCACTGCTGGGAAACAAGTTTGGTCTCACCAGCATAGAAAGAATTGTAAAGTTGATCCACCGTTCGGGAAGTCGCTTCGCAATTCCGCGAATGTTGATTGTCTTGGAAAGTCGCCGTATCGTCGTCGTCAGCCGTCAGCCAAGCGATCTCAGTGCAAATCCCTGCAGTATATGTGTGTGTTCAACAGCTCCATTTTTGTGTGCAAATAAATATCATAGTAAACTAACATCCTGAATATTATTCTCAAAAACACCTTGACCCTCTCCTCTGGACTACTCAGCTGTCAACTTTTAGAAACTGCGTCACCGACCGCATTGGGGCCCAAGTATACCGTCGGCAGTTTCTATAGCGACGCCAGAATTAATAATCCCGCCATCAGCGAGGTATCGTTACAATTTATGCGAAAAACTTCAAACTGCTCTGTAAACTGCATTTTCGCTTGAGCCAATCTCAATCGTTATGCGAGGTATACAACAAGATTCTATAAAAGTGCTTATTACAAAATTTCAATATTTTTCGGCAGATTGTTTCGAATTTACGCAAAAAATTCGAAAAGACTGTTATATATTAGGCACTTCCTGTTCAGCCGATTGACACAAAAATATGAGGTAACTATCAAGATGCTACACACCAGTTTTAAATACCAAATTTCAAAATTATACGTTTCATGGGTCTTGAGATCTACGAGTTTTACATACGTACACACGTACCGACATCGGGCCTAAAATTGTCCAACTGGATTCAGAGATATTCGAAACGGATATTCTCATCAAAATAAGTATATAAACGTATAACAACTCTGCATCCAAGAAAATATTCGAAATATTATTTCATATCGTCGATATATTAGCTATACTTTCCATTAAAACGTTAGGCACGATATCTTGTTGACGGTCATATAGTCAAGAGTCGGATGATTTTTTATGTAGAGAAAAGTTTGTCCCTCATTCTTACTCATGACTCCAACTGCTCTACGACCTGTTAGAAATTCAGATAGTAGAGAAAAACTGATCAAGAACGGAGTCTTTGATCTTTGGCCTTCGATATCTCCTGAAGCACCATGATTTGGCAACATGATTCTTGCACACTAATTTAACATGCCAAAACGAAGATATTCCTGCCATAAAAAAAACAGTACCATTTCTTTGGTTGATAGGGTCATTTTTTGTCTCAATTGATTGGACTACACTCCATTCACTAATATACTTTCTCAATACCCAAAATTAACTGACACTCTAAACGTCAAACGTCAAATCACACATGATGTCACACACAAAATAATCATAACAGGGTAACCCACGTATGCTAAACCTCGACGATTAGAGCCTGAAAAATTAGTAACAGCGAAACAAGAACTCCTCAAAATGTTAGAAATTGGAATTATCCGACCTTTTGATTTGCCTATTGACAGTAATGTTAAAAGTAAGTTTTATTATAATTAAAATGAATAAATACTGTGAATAGATAAATGAAAAAAATTGAGTTTTCATGCCCATTAAACAATATGCGCAATTCGCAAATGCGACAGTCGATACAAGCAGAATGGCGTGAAATTTCTACCTTTTATAAAACCACAAGTTGACAAGAAAAAGTGTTTGGAGTGGATTCATTTATCGCAAAGAACAGATTTAACAATTGGGAGAAAAAAAGAAACGTACTTATGTTTGTACAAAACATTTCATAAATTCTAATGGTCCAACAATAAAAAACCCGAATCTTTTATTAGCGACTGTATCAAAGGCTAGTAATTATTTGTTTTATGAGGTTATATTCGAGATCAGTTTGTTTATAAGCAATATTGATATTTAGTCGATGGAATAATCCAATTTTCCTGCAGTTGTACGTGAAATATGAAATAATATGGTTTAATTTATTGAACGTATTTTGTTTAGATTCCCAAAGTGTTGGAAACATGTATTTGAATTTTGAAAAAGGGTAGGCGGTTGTTGTTTAGAAAAAATAGCTAGTTGTATTGTTTTTCTGATTTGTGACGTTTTTCCAGTTTTGAGTACGAATAAAAGTGTAAATGAACATTCTTGTACATTTTCAGTATGTTCACACAGACTCTGCGAATTGTGAGTACTCAATAGGTTATTGGCCCAGATCACGTCGGTTTTGTGACGGACATTGTATTGAATTGTGTGAACAATTATTTCGTGTGCGCGTCGCGATCAAATTTATGTCGTCGTTTCGTTTTTTTGATTATTGCGTCGGTTACGCATTCCTATTTCTGTGAGAAACAGTTAATCTTACAAAACTTGATGAAACGGAATTTGCAATGTGGAAATTTGGCATATTATTTCTTTTGGATGCTCAAGATTTAACTGAGTATGTAGAAGGGATTGATGAAATGCCCGATAAAGCGACGAAACTGAAAGAATGGAAAATCTGGAAGAAGAATCAGTCGAAGGCAGCAGTTATCTTATTAAGTTCTGTTGAACAATCTCTTCATGTGAATTTAATTAATTGCAAGACACCGCAAGAAATTTAGAATAAGTTGCATGCATTTTATGGCGAAACTAGTGAAGATGCAGAACAGCGTTCCTGGCAGCAATTCTATGAATTTCGAGTAGTTGAAGGTGAATCAGTAGCATCACAGATGGAGAAGTGAGAAACAATCTGTAAGAAATTAGAAGAAGCAGATGATAAACCTTCTGAAGTAGCAGTGATGTCAAAATTGTTAAGTAGTCTACCGTCACGTTTCTCCGCATTTACAATGGCATGGGAATGCACTGCGAAAGAAGACAAGAAAAAAGATAATTTGATTGCAAGAATATTACGTGAGGATAAAAGGTTGTGTATCTGAACAAGAGATTTTATCTTTGGCATTATAAACCAAAACAGTAAAAGATGAAAAAGTAAAGTCTGATAGAAAATACAAGAAATTCAAGAGTTTTACGAAAATTGAAAATTTGAAGAAGAAGTATCCTTGTGAATATTGTAAAGAGTTGGGTCATTGGCAGCGTGAATGTCCTAAAAGATTAAATGATGAAAAGAAGAATTGTACAAGCTCTTATTCCCATGAAACATATATATGTGATACGTTTTACACTGAAACTTCCGATAAAGATGAAAATGTTTGGTTGGCAGACTCTTGTGCTAGTATGCACATGACATTCAAGAGAGAATATTTTAGTGGATTGAAGCCGTCTCAAAATGTTCGTTTTGTTAGAGTTGCTAGCAATAAGACGTTGGAAGTTGCAGGTATTGGAACTATTGATATAAGAGTTACAGTCAATTCCAGGCAGTTTGATCGACAGATGAGAGATGTGCTCTATGTTCCTGAATTAAAACGGAGTCTTTTTTTCAGTGGGAGCTATAAACGATAGAAAATTTTCTGATCACAGTTTCAGAGAGAGAGGTGAAGTACGAGAATTTAATGGTACTGTTTCTACTGAAAGAGTAAGATATGGGAATTTATTTCGAATGTTGTTTGAAGTAAAGCTATCGGCAAACTGTAATGTAGCTGAAAAAGAATCTCTGAAGCTGTGGCATGAAAGACTTGGTCATATTAATGTAAAATCAATCAAGAAAACAGAGCATGTGTGTGAGGAAAATGAAATCAAGCTTGCGAATGAAGATTTCTTCTGCGAGGCATGCTTGTTTGGTAAACAAGTACAAAAGTCACATCCTGCAAGAACTAATGAGAAGATATTCAAGCCTGGAGAAATGGCGCATTCTGATGTTTGTGGTCCTGTTAATATCAAGTCTCCGAGTGGAACAAGATATTTCGTCTTTTTTAAGATGAGTGTACAGGTTTCAGAAATGTGTATTTCTAAAAACAGAGAAGTTAAGTTTTCCAGAAATTTAAAGAATATGAAGCCCTGATTTTTAGACTGACGCAATCATTTGAAAATTCTTAGAACTGATAACGGAACAAAGTATTTGTCGAAAGAATTCAAGACTTTTCTTCAAGAAAAAGGTATCATTCACGAGTTATCAGCAGCGTATGTTCATGAGCAGAATGGACGTTCTGAGCGAGAATTACGCACCATAGTTGAATGTGCTAGAAGTATGATGTTTGGAAAGAATGTGTCTGCAGAATTATAGAGTGAAGCTGTAAATACAGCAGTCTACATATCGAACAGGGTTGTCTCAAAACAGTCGAATCAAATTACGTCATATCACAGATGGTTTGGTCGTAAACCTGAATTGAAGCATGTCAGAATTTCTGGTTGCAACGCCTATGCGAATATTCCTGAAAAAAAACGCAAGAAATTCGATGTAAAATGTAAGAAATGTATTCTGGTGGGATATGATGGTAATTCTAAAAACTATCGGCTCTGGGATCCTGAGAAGCGACAAATATATGTAAGTTGTAATGTAGATTTTGATGAATCAAGTAGTATGTTTCGGAAGGCTGAAAATGATCCAGAGACCGCAACTCAGCTAACATTAGATTTTGGGAATGAAAATGATGTAATTGGAATTCTGCCAGAAAATGAAATCGAAAATGAAAATCATCTTAAAGACAATTTTCAGAAAGATAATGGAAATGAGATACCTCAACTTGAAGATGAACCTCAAAGAAGACAGCTGCGAGGCAGAAGCCAGATACGAAGACCCAATCGTTATTGTAATTGTGTATTGTTAGAGGGTGTAGTACCGACTACGTACGAGGAGGCAGTAGCTTCTGTTGATGCTGAACGTTGGAAAAATGCAATGGAAGAAGAAATGAGTGCACTTCAAGAAAATGGTACCTGGAAAATAGAAGGACTTCCTGAAAACCATCATGCAGTTGGCTGCAAATGGGTGTATACTGTTAAAACAGATAAAAATGGTGAAATTATACGGCATAAAGCCCGACTTGTCGCAAAAGGCTTCACTCAGCGAGAAGGAATTGATTATTTCAACACTTTTTCACCAGTTGTGCGCTAGGAATCAATAAGAGTTTTAATGGCTATAGCTGCAGCTGAAGACTACGAAATTGCTCAATTCGACGTAAAGACTGCATTTCTTTATGGAGAGCTTGAAGAAACAATATATATGGAGCAGCCCCGCGGTTTTGAAGATAAAACGCAGCCAGATGCAGTATGTAAGTTGCAGGAAAGTTTATACGGACTCAAGCAATCCGCAAAAAGTTGGAACACAAAATTTGTGAATTTTTTGAAGATGTTCAATTTTGAAGCAACTGACAGCGACAAATGCGTATTTATTGGTAACATTGATGATGAAAAAGTGTACTTGGCACTTTATGTGGATGATGGATTGATTATGTCGTCATCACAGATAACAGTCTCGAAAGTTTTGAGTTTATTAAAAGATAGTTTCAAGATCACAGTTGAAAAAGGTGATTATTTTATTGGGCTTGAAATAGAACGTGATCGGTTGAATCGCACCATCAAAATTGGACAGAAGGCGTATGTTACCAAGGTGTTGAATAGATTTGCAATGGAAGGTGCTAATATTGTTGGTACTTCATCAGAAGTTGGCAAGCAGACTTGTGCAACTCAATCAGAAGATGACAGAAATGTTAGAGTTCTACCATATCGAGAAGCAGTTGGTGCTCTTTTATTTGCTGCTAGAGTTAGTCGTCCAGATATTGAGTTTGCAGTTAATCGTGCTAGTCAGTATGTATCGAATTATAGTGAAGAGAATTGGAAGAATGTGAAGCGCATATTTCGATATTTAAAAGGAACTTTGGACTATGGAATTGTTCATGGTGGCAGTGGGAGTAATTTACAGTTGAGTGGTTTTACAGATGCTGATTATGCAGGTTGTACAAATACACGAAAATCCACAAGTGGTTTTGTATTCATGTTAAATAATGGAGCAATATCATGGTCCAGTGAAAATCAGTCTGTAGTAGCCCTTTCAACAACTGAAGCCGAATATGTATCCTTAGCTCATGGCACAAAGGAAGCAATATGGCTAAAAAAACTTTATTGTGAATTAGAATATGATTGTAATACAATTCCTATGTTTGTAGACAATCAATCAGCTATTAAATTAGCATCCAATGACGAATATCACAGAAAAACTAAACATATTGATATTCGTTTCCATTTTGTTCGCGATGTTTGTGAACGGGGTGATATAAGTGTTAAATATGTACAATCTAATGATCAATTAGCTGATTTATTGACTAGGTCTATACTGACTAATCAATTTCAAATATTGAGATGTAAAATTGGTTTGAAATTCAAATAAGTGGGAGTGTTGGAAACATGTATTTGACTTTTGAAAAAGGGTAGGCGGATGGTGTTTAGAAAAAATAGCTAGTAGTATTGTTTTTCTGATCTGTGACGTTTTTTCAGTTTTGAGTACGAATAAAAGTGTAAATGAATATTGTGTTTTCATTCTTGTACATTTTTAGTATGTTCACACAGACTCTGCGAATTGTAAGTACCCAATACAAAGATCGTAAAAGAAAGCAGAGATGTGCTGAAAAAGATTCAAGCTCCGTAATGGACAGGGTGAGTGTGACGTCAATGTGCTGCGGGTTATAGGAAACCTTTCCAAACAAAACAGCAACACATGCTATTTCGCCATAAGAGCTCAGCTTTTATTTAATTATAGCGGTAATACGGATAAATAAAGTATGAGAAGTTTTGATTCATATTCTACGTGCAAAGTAGTCTATTTTTTAATTTTTTGTTACAGTTTGGAAGTTATTATAAGTATATAATAAGCTGTTCAAACTTCAATTTTGAGGTTAGCTTATTTTTTATTCGTCGTTTCAAATAAGTGCAGTATGTTTAAATTGAGATATCCATCATAATTCCTAGGTAGTGAATGAATTGAAATATTCTTCGCACTCCCGGGAGTAAAGAACGAATTAATTCCCTCATTTCAGGGACTTAAGTAAAATAAACAAATTTTTCTATGACAACTAAATAATCAAAGTACTTACCTAAATGTCAAATTGAATTTTGTCATCAGAATTCAAATCTTTGTTCTTGATTTGTATTAGCATTATTGTAATTCACACAATTTCACAAATGCATCGTATTGTTGTTCGTAAATTTTTTAGACTTTTGGCAAAATCATTTTACAGTTACCTCTTCTGCAGCCTTATCAATATCAATTTTCTCAGTCAACTTTTTGACAGCAAGCTTATTTATTGAACAACTGCTATAGCTAGCCTTGTAACTATGGTGAATTTACTCAACATTTTTGTATCAAGTTTGTAGTTGTCAAAATTGTAAGATTAATTAATCTGCTCTTAGACTATTGTGATTCAATATAATATGGTAGTGGGAAAAATAGCGTAGATAACACATGACTTAAGTGCCTTTAGTTCCTCAGGTGAGTATTGCCCTCGACTGCGTCTCGTGCAATAAACTCCACCCTCAGGATTAAATCAAGCACTTGAGTCTCTCGTTATATAATATACTATTTCAGGTCATGGCATCTAAATATGTTATAAAATTATCATCGATAATATCATATTTTTATGATGATAAGAGGAGTATAAGCCGAGGGGAAAATGCTTTGGAATCTGGACACGTAGTTGAAATGAGTTTTAACTCTGATTTATATATACTTAAAGGCGAAGTGCATGCCAGTATGAAAAATAGGACTTATAATGTTGAGGTAAATTTTATAAATATTCATAAACATTCTTTAGTGAAAGTTGCTCAAAATTTAAAGTTGATTTTGATAACAATGGTGATATAACGGAAGCAAAATGTAACTGTCCAAATGGAATCAAATGTCTCCATATTGCAGCACTTTTATTGTTTGGTCATCACAACGTGTCCATTACTGATCGGGCATGTAATTAGAGTGTCCCAAAGAAAAAAGCAGAAGAGAAAGTTGTGACTTCTGAAGATATGTACCCTGCTAAACCGTATAAAGCAGTGGATAGAGCTCTAAGTAAAGACAAGATTGACAAATTGAGAGACCAACTTAAAGAAACAAATATTTGTTTAGCATGGCTACTGAAAGACGAGCCGGCCAAACAGTTACAACTAATGGTACCATTAGTAGAAGACATAATTTTCAATGAAGATTATTTCAAGTCTGAAAATAAATATAACTATTTAAGAAACAAGTTTCGAATCGACGAAGAAACTATCAAGAATGTTGCATTTCAAACCATTGGTCAAGGCGATAACAAAAATTGGATGCTAACAAGACAGCATCGTTCAACAGCAAGTAATTTTGGTGTAGTTTTAAATGCTTGCAGAAAACATCGTTGCCCGGTTTCATTATTCAAACGACTTCATGGTAAATATCCAATATTATTATTACAATTGAATAAATCTTCATTCTCATTTGAGTTAAAATGTTTCCGAAACTTACCATTTTGTGAATTCACGTGCACTTATCATAATTACGTGGATTGATCTGAAATATTATTTTCAAGAAAATTTCCTTCAAATAATTCATAGAAACTAATATGATATTTGTAGGTGCTTAAATTTTCGACGGAATGAAATCCATTCAATGGGACAAAAATAATGGAAAAAAAGCATTGGAAGAATTCACTGTTGCAACCTCTTTGCCAGTTATTCCTACAGGAATATGGTTGCATATTTCTAGATTTTGGGTGCAAGTCCGGATAGGCTGATTGGAGACAGTGCTATTGTCGAAGTAAAATGCCCTTTCACTTATAGGAATGATTCATTTTCTGATGTATTGAAAAATAATAAAAATTATATCATATACTTTGACAGCAATTCTCAAGTTTGCGTTAATGAACAGCATCATTATTATGATCAAATTCAAGGCCTTGTTACTTGCTAATATCTCTGCGGACTATCCCGGGCAAGAACCGGTTGAACCTCGACTAGCTACAGTGGAGACGGGCCTGAGTACTGATCGGCAACAATTTATTCTCCTAGCTAACAATTTATTTTAAGGGTGCCAGCTGACCAAATTATTTCAACCCACGGCTAGTCAACAAGCTGGACGGGATGGGACAAGGATATCAGGAATAGCCAAATGAAATTTTGAGATATACTTAAAGTACAATAACTCTATTGAGATTCAGAGGTTTGTCTATAATCATGAAACTTTGAGAGTGAGTAATAATATTATTAGATTGGACAATTGTCCTACAACGTTGCGCTACGCAAAGTAACTCGAGCGAGATACGTTCGGATGCATACAAATTAGTGCGAAATTCAAAGGGGATGAGCGTAAGTATAGTGATGAAGATTGCGTGTTGAGAAAAACATACTGACTAGCGCAGAAACGTAGAACGCACGGCGAATTATTGGTCGACTAATCTTGGGCAATGCGGCGCTCAAAAACTAGAAATAATCGAATCCTGAGCACTAACTGGGGCTAACACACCCTAACGATAATCACAGACAATTCTATGATCAAATTGAGAGCTAATAATCTCGCACGAGCTAGCTGTATACAAAGTAATAGGAATCAGTGATGATTCCAAGCACCAATAAAAAGAAACATATAAATTCGACTAACCAGACTATAGTCGATTTCAAAATTGAATAAATAATAGTCATAATTATAATTTTGCTTAGCTGGGCGAGTGAAGGCTATAGATGATGGCGCGGCGTTGACTTCCGGAAATGATCGTGTCGCTGCCTTCAGAAACAGTAATGGTGGCACATCCGGGAGACTTTTGACCACGTGCGGCAGTATACCACGATAAACCCTTTTTCCATCTACAAATCTCACTGTTGCCCAGCGTAATAAGCCCAAATATCCAAAAGCCCAAAAATTATAAGGTAGAGGTAGTAGTAGTAGCCTAAAAGAGTAATTTTATTAGTCTACTGATTAATGAATAAAGCGCGGCACGCCACTGGTTGACGATAAGAACTTTTACCCTCAGTAAAGCGGTTATGATCAAGTTATATTTTAACTAATGCTTATTAACAATTTATCATTGTGTAACAAGGCTAAGTCATCATAACATATAAAATGCGTAATCAGTATTCTAAATTAACCAATTTGTATTTGTATTAATAGTAAACATTATAATTGCAACACTTGCAAGATGACACAATATGCTATGCCGACTCAGCGCTTGTTTAGTATATATATAGAGTAATATATGTAAGGTAGGGCAGTTAAGTAGAACATAGAGTACTAGAAGTCGAAGAACATTGAAGCTCCACCCGCACCTAGCCGACTAGTCGTAAGCTATAATATTTATACTTTGTTTATATATTCATTCGTCATTATTATCTTTGTTATTTATTCTTTAATATATTTATTTGTTATACCAATTTGGCATACTTTATATTTACGATAACCTTTACCCTCCATCCAGCATGAACCCATTTATTTTTTGTTATATCCAATTTAGGGTGTAACAATTGACTAAATTTGCTACGAGACAAATATTGAACTGAATTCATACCTCAGATGAAGTGCGGCTACGGGAGTACTATATCTCGCAGTACTGGTGTGATCTTTATCCGGTTTTTCTTTCCTTACCGTGGAATTATTTTTCCAAAGAACAGAGTGCAGAATATCCCAATCAATAGCAGACAATACAAATAATGCTCCAATATTACAAAACTTCCAAAAAAAATCACTGAGTTCGATATCACACCTTGACTGTAAAATTAGTAATGAATCGTAATTATCGTGAATCAGACGAGTCGGTAGTAAAAATTATTTGAAGAAACTAACAACCAGTAGACCAAATCACTCAGGGGTGAATCGGGTTGCAAAATCATAGAAGATATGAATAAATATGAAAGGTTCTTGTGAACCGTAACAGCCTTCTTCATATTGTTAATAGAGATATTTGTAATTTAGTTATATGGACTTTGAAAGAAACTGTTATTACAGAAACTCAGAGGAATGAGGCGTGGAAAATAAATATAAATTATTTAGAAAACTTTTATCTTGACCAATATGTACATACAATTTTACAGAATAAAAAATGATATGAGAAATAGATTATTTATTTATCTCAATTGAAATAATCTTCCACTTCTTTAATTAATGGATACTGCCAGTTAGTCAGCACAGTGCATGTTTGAAATATAACTGTTGCATGTAAACTTAAATATTGTGGAATCCTCTCTAATATTGCATAGCATTTAATACGCCTGATGGCTCTTTCTACATGTATCCTTGCTCGAGCAATTCTTTTTGTTTCCATGATTTGTCCCTCGGTGAATAGTGCAGAAGAATAGAAATGGTGGTATGTTCAAATGAACCCCATCAGGCAAAATATCACCAATAAGAAAACTTTTGTCTGCAATTATTAAGTCACCAGCACTCATTTCATCCAAAATATGAGAATGCTGAACAATTTTTTCATCAGACACATACCCAGGATATAATTTACTGACGAATGTAACTACGCCATTGGGAGCTACACCAACTAAGGCTTTCCATGTGTTTTTATGCTTGTAAGAACTATATGTCAGTTTCTGATTTTCCATCGTTCTAGGCACGGCTGAACATACTTCAGTACAATCTAATATTAGGCGACAATTTGTAAAATCTGGAAATTCTGATGGCAAACATTCATGATTTTTACGTCTTGATGGAATATGCATTAATTGTTCGAATAATATATTGTGCAAAGCATGCATCCATGTCGTGACTACATTGGTGATAGTTGGTTTACTACAATTAAATCTCACAGCTAGATCTTCGTGAGGCATATTAATTCGTAGCTTCGTTAAAGTTAAGAGTAACTGATCAATTTTTGGAATTTTAGTTACTATCCATCCTGAATAGTAATTTAATTTGACTCCATCTAATAATTCAAATAATATTTTGAATAAATCAGCACTTGGAATCTCTGTTTACATCAAAACGTGAGCATCATTGCTTTTTATATGCTCGAACGAGAAACTCAATTTCAGGAACTCCAACTGTCTGATTACTTCTTCAAGTTTTCCTTTCAAAATATAATTTTCGGCCTCTAATGAAACGTTTGATAACTTACTGATGGGCCTACTAGTAACTGAAGACGTTGATGGTACTGGCTCTAAATTTTCATATGAACTAGAAGCTACAGCTGAAGTAGATGGTATTGACTCTGTGTTTCGTTTTTCCTGTATAGTGGATGATGAAACTGCCGAAAGTGATGCTTCTTCTAAAGCTGTTGTCAATTTTAATACAGAAGTGTTATCCTCTGCTTTTGCTCTTACATTTCTTTTCCTACGTAATACATAAATGATATTCAGAAACGTGTAGATAAAAAGCGTATGTTAGAATATACCGTTTTTCGGGCGAAGTAGGAGTAAATTTTTTTTTAATGTTGATATCGAATAGAGTTGGACGATTATTTCTATCCCTATTCGTAAAATGACAGCTACAAACTAGACTGTACTTGGTTGGTGGTATATCACGTCTGGAACAAATTAAAGAATGAACATATTCATTTGATAAATCAATCAATATGATTTTCACCTTATCAACTCTATCCATATTTCCTTCTCCTTTTTATTGGCTGGAAAACAAAAAAACTTGCATATTTTCTGTTCGCTATAATGCTTACACCCAGGCGCAAAGCACATAACCATCACGGAAGACTAAAACAAAATTTGAACATGTAAATTAAACTGTTAAAGAGATAAACTTGTATTACCGAACATGATAAAAGACTCACTGAATTATATTTCTCGCGAATTCAATGCAATCTTACTATCGTACAGCATAGATTTGAACTCAGAATTGAATATTTCACGCTAAATGATATGTTCAATTTGAGGATTATACCAAATAAATCAATGAAATTAGAATAACGTCGAATAACAAATGAGCTAACCTCAAAATTAGAGTTTGGACAGCTTATTATATATTTATAATAACTTCCAAACTGTAACAAAAAATTGAAAAATAAACTACTTTGCACGTAGAATATGAATCAAAACCTCTCATACCTCATTTATCCGTATTACCGCTATAATTAAATAAAAACTGAGCTCTTATGGCGAAATAACATGTGTTTGTGTTTTGTTTGGAAAGGTTTCTAGTTGGTTTTACAACCCGCAGCACATTGACGTCATCACTTACCCTGTCCATTCGTAAACGTGCAAAGTTTATCTGTTCTGCTACTACTAAAAATCACATACTGGAATAAGTAGTAATAATGATGTCGAAAATACTGAAGAAACTCAATTAAAAATTAATTTAACCTCTGAATGCACGGATCAAAATGATTTAGGAATTCTTCATAGTAATGATGAGCTCGTCGTTGAACCATCAGTTAGAATAATATCGAAGTCTGATTCAAGTGCAATAGTAACTGTCTGTAATACTGGAAGTCAGACAGAAGAAGATATTGAAGTGAAGCAGCTAAAAAAGTATATTGAAAAACTGGAAAGTATAGTCTTAAATGCTAATTTTTGTCGCAAAAATACCAAAGCGTTTAAATATCATACTGGTTTAAAACCAGAAGACTTTGATAGTTCATGGGAATTTTTGGGACCTACTGCTGCTGGATCTTTGAAAAAGTGGCTCACTAGGGAACTGAAAACAAATCGTCAATCATTTCGGTCACAAACAAAATTTTCACTGGAAAACCAGCTTTTTTCAACATTAGTTTGATTACATTCAGAGTTATTACTTGCTGATATGACAATTAGATAGAATGTTAGCATTGGATATATCTCAAAAATTTTGACAACTTTGATTTAATAATTCATGTATCAAGAGTTCAGAAAACTAGATATTTCCCATTCTGCTGACACAATTAAAAAAAAAATCTTTCTGAAGTATTTAGAAAATTTGAAAATATCCGTGTCATCATTGATTGCTTCGAGTGGAGTATGCAGAAGTCTAAAAATTTCAACCAACAAGGAGACACTTATTCGAATTATAAATCTCATAATACAATTAAATTTTTGGTTGGAATATTACCAACTGAAGGATGTTGTTTTTTATCGGGTGGTTTTGAGGGTCGCATAAGTGATTAGCAAATAACAATAAAAAGTGAATCTTTTAATTACATAGAAAAAGATGACTCAATAATGGCAGACCAAGGATTTAAGCTTGAAGAATTGTGTAACAAACATCAATGTTCATCAGTAATTCCACCCTTCTTGAAAAATCGTAAACATTCTACTAAAGGAGAAATAACTACAGCTAGAGAAATAGCCGCTGCTCGAATTCATGTAGAAAGATTCATCGGACGTATGAAAGAGTTTCGTATAATGCAACGAGTTGTATCTAAGAATATGCTCCCTATTATATCTCAAATTAATTTTGTAATTGCCATGCTTGGTAATTTTCAAGAACCATTAATACTATGAATAATTAATATTATTTTGAAGTTAATAAAATGAATATCCATAAATTATCTATAATTTCTTTTACTGCTTCTGTAATAAATATTATTGTCATATAACACAAATAAAATTATCATGCATTCTTATTAATTACGATGTACCAAAATAATCTAAAACGATAATTTTTTATATAGAATTTGAAAGCACCAAACATTCAATGTAACATGCATAAAGCTACTAACAATCAACAAGTTTAAACTCATAGATCTCATTCAACTGCTAAAATAAGAGTAAATTTTCTCAGTCCTCTGTAAGTTGACAAAGAATTGAAATAAATAGCAATTAAAAAGATAAATGATTCTCAATCTTCGATTAAATGAAGTGGCAAATTTCTTGGCAATCCCATTTCAAAAAATTCACTTACAAAAATTTCATGCACCTTGACTAGCTTCCGTGTTGATACGTTTATAAATATTTCATCTCGATTTATTCTTCCAGTAGCAAAACTATGGAGCTCAGACCAGATAATGAAGTCGCAGTACTCTAAACCTAATATAGCAAGCGTTAATTGAATCTGAAAATAATAACAGTGGTTCCTTTTCAAATGAATTTGATTATCTTTAATAGTGTAGCATAAATGTTTTGAGCTCTTCACTTTATGTAGATCAAAAGGAGAACAGTTTTTCAACATTTGTGGACATTTAACTTCAATACACGAAACGAGTTTATAATTTTCGAATATCAAACCATCTGGACTACATCCCAAGCCCGGGAATGATTCATTTACAAAGAGACTACACTTTTTAACAATTGAATTATTCTTAATTTCGAGATCGATTAAGGCGTCAGCTTCATTTTCGTGACCATACACGATCTGAGATAAATAACATATCATTTTTACACCATAACTTGGTATGATTCTTTGTCAATTCGGTACTCGAGGAAGGTTTTTGCATCCCGATGATGTGATTCTAAGCTGTCTTTCGGTTGACGACTTTAAACTTTTTTGCTCTACATAAATTTCAACCGCTTCGAATTCGACTGGGGTTAAATTCCTAATTAACTAGTCAATTTCTAACTTTAATATCAATTTTTCATCAGGACTCAACTCATAATTATCATACTTAACAAAGTATTCCACATGCAATTCGTTTTTTTTTTTTAGATTAAAATTTTTCAACAAATCTTGATGTGAACTGATTTTTGTCATGATTATCAATTGAATATTCTGTTTTTTTGGATTAAAATTAATGATGGATTTCCTCGGATGTTTGCGTTTTGTAGAATAGCTAGCTATTAGAATATTATCTGGATTATTGTCTGATTTTTTGCCCTTATTTCACTCTTGTAATCTTGATGTACATCTTAGAGCATCATAACCGAAGCATACAGTGTAATCTTCAAGTTTATAAAGTAGAGCACTAATTTGAGAACAGTTCTTCGAAGCAGATGCTGGACACTAACACTGAGCATCAATAATTTTGCTACTATTCTTATCAAAAGCTATGCTTATTTTATACATCACACTTGTTCTAAAAGAAGATTTTACGTCTGCTCTTAAGTAATATGATAAAAAATTTGCATTATCTTCCTTATTAGATACAAAATCACTTGAATAATACTGTCTTCTTTTTTGCAATGCCTTCGAGTCTCCACAGTTTGGAAGCTGTTCAACATTATCTGACAAAGGATCATTCAATTCTGAAGTATCAGTAGGACCAGTAGTAATATAGGAATACATTATAGCATAGCAAAAAGTACGAGGAATAGATCAAGATGGGAAAATTGTCAAGTTTGAAGAAGGAAAGGTGGACTTGGTAGAACTGGATTGAGTAATTTCTGTTTCTCCAGTTGTTTAATCTCTAAACATTTACCACCATCGATTTAGATGAAAATCTTTCCATCATTACCATTTGCAATACATTTCTTTATTCTTAAATATAAAAGAAAAATGCGGTTTTAGGCCGAGACAGATCACAGACCGTTGATACCGATACTGTAAAAAAATATTTCGGATATACCCACACGTTTACAAAAACTGAGACTACGCCTTCAACCGTACGACGTAAGAGTAGAGTACGTTAGATGAAAAAATTTAGTTATTGCAGACGCTGTATCCAGGGCTCAATTGAATGAAGCTGATGACGATGTAGATCATAGTCTATATGTCTTAGACATTACAGTGCGTAGCAATATGAGCGAACAAAGAAAATCTGAATTTGTAAAAGAAAGCCAAAAAGATTCAGAAATACAAATAATTGAATCACTTATAAGGACCAAATAGCCAGTTGAAATGAAAGACGTGCCTGATCTCGCCAAAGCATATCATACGTTTAATAGTAGTCAATATGAATATAAGGGCATGCTATCTGAAGATTATTGTATTATTGTTCCAAAAAGTATGAGACAAAACATATTAAAAAAATTGCATTGTTATCATTTGGGCATTGATAAGACGAGAAATAAAGCAAGAGAAATAGTATATTGGCCAGGTATAATCCGTGATATTGAATAAAAAATCTCTTATTGTGATACATGCTTGAAATTTCAAAGCTCCAATTAAAAAGCAGTATTAATTCTTTCTGAAATACCAAACAAATCTTGGAAAGAATTAGGTTCGGATCTTTTTTATTCCGAAAGAAAACCTTATATCTTAATTGTAGATTATTTTTCAAAATACGTAGATATAATTCCACTGAAAGATGAAACAAGCTGTGCCACCGGAGAAGCGATTAAGTCGTTTCGCTCGTTGGGGCATACCGGAAGTCTTGAGATCGGATAACGGACGACAATATGATAGCTCCGAATTCAAAATTTTTCCAAGGAATGAAATTTCGAGCACCGCACGTCTAGTCCTGAATATCCGCGCAGTAACGACCTAGCCGAAAAATATCTGCAAATTGATGAAAAAATCATTGTACGATGAAAAAGATCCGCACTTGGCTCTCCTGAAATTGAATCATACACCTATATCACATAAAATCCCATCCTCAAACCAGATACCGTTAGGTAGAAACGTGAGAGGTGTCTTGGGCATTGAACCTGCACATAATATTCATAATTATGCGGAAATCAGGAATCTCTTGCAAAAAAGACAAAATAAACAAAAATATTATCACGATAAAAATGCTACTCAATTACCGATGTTTGAGAAAGAAGAGAATATAAGGATACAATATGTAGAAGGTATTTGATATCGTGCTCCAGTTGTAGAAAGGAATCAAATAATCGAGCTTATAAGATTCAAACCGGAAAAAGTAAACATTTGATATGTAAGAGAACACATTTATCAAGAGACCAGACAATCCTGTTAGAAATAGAACGCGAAATGGATATTGATTCAAACGAATATGAAATTCTGCCAGATAACGGTTGGAATGAACAGTCTAAGCAAACTGTAGAAGTTCCACCTGATAACGGTCAAAATGAAATATCAAAACAAACTGCAGAAGTGAATGAGTCTATGGTAGAGCACGAATCCAACTCCTTAAGCCAACGTGACAATGTAGTCCATACCAGAAGTGGACGTATATCTAAGCCTCTAAGATACCTACATGATTATGTAACAGAATAAGTTCAAGTATAATTTTCAATTTTTATATTATATTTTATAATTGTTATTAGTCAACATATTGTTTGATTGTGAAAATATTATTGTTTCTTTTGTGAAAAAAAAAGGAGATGTAATAGGTATGAGTTGTATAGTCTAGTTTATGATTTATCAGAATGGTGACAACACTGAAACAGGAAATAGTAATACTTTGATAATAATTGCCTCTCTTGCTGTATCACGGAGTTGACAAATAAGGCTTATTTTGTTTTTCACATTAAATGGTGTTCACTCATTTGAATATCACAATTTGCTTCAGGAATGAGACCTCTAGAACAAAAAGTTAATCCTATAAAAACTTTCCAAAACCACAAACACAATAACAACTCCGTGGATTTTTAGGTATGATGAATTTCTATCATCGTTTCATAAAAAATTGTGCTACAATTTTACACCCACTTAACAAACAATAGAGTAATTCTTCAAATAGTGACAAAGACATTAATTGGACAACAGAAGCAAACAACGCTTTCCACTTGATCAAAAATAACCTGTCACTAATTTTATTCTCCCCAAAACATTACTGCGAAGTCTACATTATGGTTCATGCTTCAAATATAGGTGTTCGGGCTGTCCTTCAACAAATAGTTGAACACCATTGGGAATCAATTTCTTTCTTTTCCACTAGTATAACAAGCACACAAAAAAACTACAGCACTTTTGGTAGGGAGTTACTGAAAATATTTTTGGCAGTTAAAAAGTTCAGATACTACCTGGAAGGAAAAAAATTTCTTATTCTCACTGATCACAGACTTCTTACATACATTTCAAAACTAATTACCAACGATAATTACTCGCAACGCGAGATACGTCATTTAGATTTCCTACTCCAATTCACCAATGACATACGTCATATATCAGGTAAACAGAATCCGGTAGTCGATGCACTTTCTTGAATCTCAGTTAAAGCACTCTTTCATCATCAAAATATAGATTACAACAAAATAGCCCAAGCTCAATCAAATGACAGAGATTCACAAGAACTTTTACAATCCAAAAATACAAATTTATTATTTGTCAAATGTAAATTATCTAATTCACCTCTAGAATTATATTGTGACATTTCAACAAGCATTTGTTACGTCCTCGCTTAAGGGTGACGGCTGCATGACTGTGCACCGGCTGGCCTCAAGGAGATGGCCGGGGTTGGGATTGTTGAATAAGGGCGCCAGGAGTTTGAACGACGGGCGGCACAGTCCGGTACTCCAAACGCCAAACCGATACGTGGATAAGGGACGCGCAACGATAAAACGAGTGAGAATCGGTGAGTTTAATTGTTGAATGAGCCCCCAAACAATACAAATAATCTTGACAGGTAAGTGACAAGTGTCTCCCCAAGTTCATTGAATCCACGCGGGAAAGGATGAGAGCTGCGTACCTGGACGCAGTGCAAACAAGCAGTAAGAAAAAAAGAGAGAACAAGCGTGCGACAAACGCACCTAGAACGTGCGATACGAGTCAGAAATGCGGGCTCCCTAGTAGTATGTGAAAATGCGCGCGACCTACATATAGTGCATATTGGTCGACCAACCGGATATATGTCGCGCTGGCTAAAAGCGATAAGGAGAAAACGGAACGGTAGCCAGTACCTCTCACGCCACTTAACGCTCCCAGCGAGGACGCTGACGCTTGCAGACAGTAGAATAGATATTGAATGAACATAGGCTTTCCCATGTGAAAAGTGAACAAAATATATAATAACAACTTGTGATCATAAACATAGGTCGGTTCGATGGACACAGAAGCGATAAATACAAATGAATGAAATATGATAGATATAAATAGCAATATCGGCACTGGCTTATCTGCACATAGTGGTAACGTATTTTCGGTGATGTCCGTGGCTTGAGCATAATGCGGTCAGCGGGAATGAATGGCGGCGAGGCTGTTAGTACGGTCGCCCAAGTCAAATCACGATGAAGATAATTCCCGGAACGGAAGATGACGGTAAAACGTGGAAGAAGTAGATCTCAAGAACAGGAGGAATAAAGATACCTGAAATAAACCTTGTTAGCGTATGTTGGCTCACAGAAAATTGAATCTCGTTCTTATTTCCTTAAGAAAAATCTTAAAGAGTGAGTCGTGTAATTAAAAATGAATTAGCAATTATCTCAGTTGTAGGGCGGCCTCACAAAGTTTAAGAAGTCGAGGTTGCTCACAATCCGGAAAATTCCGTGGAAAAGTGGTCAGTACTTCTTTCACAAAAACATAAAAATCTATATTCCGATCCCAAAAATGGATGCGATAAATGATGACAAAAATATGCGGCAAATTGTTATAAATGCTTTAATAAATACAAAGATTTTCAAAAACAACTACTGCACTTGCAAAAAAGATACTCAAGACTCTTATCTTCAGATTATCCCGTTTATTCCGAGATTGTTGATCCAATTAACCCGCGACTTAGAGAAGTGGCGGCCGGGGTCAGTGGTCGATCATTAACATCATCATCAAAATAAACGATAATAAAATCAACACACGTTGACTCAGCTTATCTACCAAGAAGAGGAGCACATGAAGAGTTAGAGAATGGAGAAAATGCCAACAAAATGGTCCATAAAAGAGTTCTGAAAGAAAAGAGTGCCCAGCGCGCGAAATAAGGTTCAAATCGGTGGCTGGCGACAATGCGCGCTCAGAGCGAGAGAGATAGCTCGTGCCTGAATGATAGATGATTAAGAGGAAAAGAGGTGAAGCGAGGTCACAACTGTCATTCACAAAAAGAACATATTATGGAAGAGACGAAGCGACTGCAATACAAAATGGTCAACCGAACTTGCGAATATACAATGAGGGGGTATTGCTGACAGGAGTAAGTTAAATTAGTAGAACGTTGACCTAATCAATTTAATAGTTACAGGAAAGCTAGTTTAGAGAACGGCACGGAATGAACAGAAATTAGGAGATAAATAAAATTCACGGGGACGAACTGGGCCGTAACATATTTATAGACCATATATTCCAAAGCAATTTCAAGAAAACATATTTCATCATTCTCATTCTATTACACACTCAAACATAAGAACTACAATCAAATGGATAACTTCAAAATTTGTTTGGAAGGACATAAACAAAGACATATCAATTAGATGCGTGCACGTGGTGGACCAACAAACCATTCTGTCATATAGAACATACATAATAAGGCCCAGTTTTGTGCAGATTTTGGGTGTTCTAAGAAAAGTGGGACTGTGGAAGGATTATCTTTTCATAGATTTCCGTCAGTGAAAGACTCTAGAGGTAGAATAATTCCTCTCGCTGCAAAAAGATGAGAGAAATGGATAAATGCAGTGAAACGGAAAGATTTAACTGACAACAAAATTAAATACGGCCGAATTTGTAGTAGGCATTTTATTACAAGTATTTTCTATATTTGAATCTGATATCTATGATTTCAAGTGTATATAAGGTAGATATTGAAATTTATGACTACATAAAGTATCTGAAATTAAATAAGATATTATAGGTTAGTAGAAGTACAAAAGTAAACAACAGGAAATAACTCATTTTAAACAATTCTTTTAGGTAGAGTTCAAGTGATATTTGATTGCATAGACTGAGATTATTCAATTACAGTATATTTTTGAGTCAGATTTTAATAAAATATCCATCTATGAATATCAGCTCAATTTTAATTTAGGCTTTAGTATTGCTCTATGATTTTGTAAAATCGATGAAATTAATTGTAAATTATAGGAAAACCAGCTTTTCTGGATGACAAAGATAACCCTGATTGGGTACCATCTTTGATATAGGCTATATTGCAGGATCTAATAGAAATATAGGTTTAGGACGTTACCAGAGAGTTGCAGCTCGAGAGACTAAGGTTTGGTTGTTATAATAATTCATAAATGTTGAAAATAATATTCATTTAGAAACAGAAAAAACTCCTCGCCAAGCAGAATATTATTTAATTCATGTTGTAAATATGAATTTCTAGCACATCAAAATATTAATGTAATATATTAACAATTTTTGAAACAGTAGGTGATATTTTAGGCATCATTGTATGTATTTTCAAGAGAATGAATAAAACTTGAATTACAGAAGCCAGCAGTAAATATTATTGAGAAGACTGTAAATCCAGAACCATCTTTTGATACTCCCAGTACTAGCACTAATGAACATATTTTGATTAATGCTCATACTGTTGATAACAATATTAACAATAATATAACAGATGAAGAAGTACATGATTCCAAGTCAGAATTAATATCCAAAAATGCTGAAATTTTCCATTTACGACAGGAGCTTTCTAATATATCACTAAATATAGATTCTTTTCAAAATATTGACGCAAAATTCAATTTTATACAGTAATTCCAACATTTTCACGTCTTAATGTAATATTAAGAGCAGTAGAACCTTATATAAATGAAATACCTTCTGGCACAAAATTTCAACAGTGCATATTATTCTTAGCAAAATTAGGATTAGATTTATTATTTACTGACTTGGACTACAGATTCAACGTACACAGAACTACAGCTAGCAGAATATTCTATGAAATTTTACCGGTATTTTATAATAGATCTAAAAATTTCAACAGTGCACAAAATTTCAACAGTGCATATTATTCTTAGCAAAATTAGAATTAGATTTATTATTTACTGACTTGGACTACAGATTCAACGTACACAAAACTACAGCTAGCAGAATATTCTATGAAATTTTACCTGTATTTTATAATAGATCTAAAAATTTCAACAGTGCACAAAATTTCAACAGTGCATATTATTCTTAGCAAAATTAGGATTAGATTTATTATTCACTGACTTGGACTACAGATTCAACGTACACAGAACTACAGCTAGCAGAATATTCTATGAAATTTTACCTGTATTTTGTAATAGATCTAAAAATTTTATAATATGGCCAAGTAGAGAAATTTTAAATGAAACTATGCCAGATTGTTTCACAGAAATCTTTGGCAATAAAATTACAATAATAATAGACTGTTTTGAAATCTTTACCTTAAACCAGGTAATTCATGTGCATCTACTTAAACTTGGTCATCGTACAAACATCACAATACTGTAAAGTTTCTGATTGGTATTACTGGTGGTGTCATATCCTTCATCTCTGAGCCTTATAGTGGAAGGGTCAGTGATAAGTATATTACTGAGACATTTGGTTTACTAGATAATTTACAGCCTGGAGATGTTATTTAAGCGGATAGAGGCTTCTCGATTACAGAGGCGGTTGGTCTACAAATGGCTCACATTATTATACCAGATTTTTTGAGAGGACGTAGGCAGTTGGAGCCTGAAGCAATCGAAAGAACAAGAAAAATTGCTACAGTAAGAATACACGTTAGGTTCACTCAAGTAAAAGTATACAATTTTGTCACATGAACTTCCTATCCATATTATAAAAAACGACGCTACCGAGGACATCATAAAATTTGATGAAATTGTCACGTTCTGTTGCATTCTAACGAATTCATGCCCTCCAATAATATTCTAGTTTTATCTATGTCAGTATTATTTGCTACTAAAGGTAGGTTTATGCTCGAAAATTTAAGAATAAGGAGTAAGACCTAATTTAGTATTAAGAATAATTTTAAAGCAGGTGTTTATGCTGCCAGCTTTAAGAAATAAGAGAATAGAGCTAAAAATAGTAAAATTATATCTTTCAAGTTGGTAAAAAGTGGTTCTATTTATTATTCTAATGTAGGTAGCGACTTTTATAATTGACATTATCATATGTATAAGTTACATTGATATTATTTATGTTATTTCATAATCTATTAGTAAGGAGAACAGTAATATTAATTCATCTGTTGCTGGATTAGTTGTTTGCTGATATAGATTTCCATGCGTTCTCTACAGATAATTTATATCTAAACGTGGGCTCTTTTTTGTTCCACAACTGCGAATATTGCTGAACAAGTTCAATTAAATTTGAGAGTAGCTCGTCCAAACTTGCAAACATCGATAGTTAATATTTTCAGGTTATGTCCGACTAGTTTGAAACGTTTGACGTTTGTCGCACATGCGCATTTCGCTAATAAATTTAAGAATAAGGCGTAAAGTTGAAAGTTAACCAACTCTTAATTCTTAAACCTTAATCCTTATTCTTAATTCTGCAGCATAAACCGATCCATATAAAATAACTGTTTTAACTTTAAAACTATTCTTATTCTTAATTCTTATTCTTAAATAAAGTGAGCATAAACCCACCTTAACTTTTAATTTTTCTTAGGATTAGTTAAATTTGTTTATATTTAATTTCTTTGTTGATTAATTTTTAATTTATCCAATTATCTTCATAACCTTGATCCATTCGAAATGATAAGACCTGATATTTTGTTTTCTGTAACAAAAATTCCAAAAATATGAATTAATTTTTTTTTCTATAGAATGTATTATTTCACTAGGTATTTATGAAATTATTGTGAATAGAGAATATAAAATTTACTTTGTTTGAAATTTGATTTAATTTGCATCAGTGAGAATTATTAATTTCTAATATTCTCTCACCAAGTAAAGGTTGTAAAAAAATTAGTTACATCAGTTCATGAAATAGTTGAGTCCATGATGCTTGGATCCGTCAGAAAGATGAATATTAGGATGGTACATGTGTGTCAGAACATCATCTTTGTATGTGAATTGTTTCGTGTGGAGTTACACCAACTCAACCCAATCTGGAAAAAATATTCCTAAATGAATAAATTTTTTATTTTGTTACAAAATATTACATTTTCTTACCTATGCTTACTCTGTAGTACAAGTATAACAAATCCAAGTATCTTCAGGGACAGCTAAAAGATTGATATACTGCATATGGTACCATTCTATTCCGCTGTTCTGATTATCGCAACATATCACAGGTGTTCCATCGTCTGGCCGTTTACAAATGCACCAAGTTTGCTCTTCTGTTCGGGCTGAAGTGGAAGTTCCCTAGCAGTTCAGGCATGATAATCTTTTGAAAAAGTAATTGTCCCTTTTCACTTTCTGTATCCCAGAAAGATGAATCAAAAATTATTCTTTCTTGGAACATTTCTTTCTTGCTTTAAACAATGAAATCGCAAAACAGTCTCTTAGAAATTGCAATTTGCATCTGAACTTGATAATAGTAAGAGTGGTTTTTATAAAGTGTTAATTTATTTTGATCATCCTCTAAACAATTTTTTTTTGATTCCACCCATTCTTCAGAAGTAGTATTTCTAGCACAATAAGGACATTTGATTTCCACGCAGCCATTTCCGCAACAATCGCATGAAACGAAAGCATTTGGAGAAGCTCCAAAATATGGGTACTCCGGATCTATCAGCAAACCCACTGCATTTGTTTTAAAATTAATGTGCTTATTTATCATACTTTCTTTTGTAAAAATTTTGCGCATCTTTTTCGGGCTCACATCCGTACACTGTGAATTTTGATCGAAATGCATATCTCTTAGGATAGCAGATTTTTCTGATTAAACTTAAAGATGATTGAACTAGAGATATTCTGCACACTGCTTCAAAATTAGGAGCTGTTATTCTTCCAGCACGATGCGCAAACCACTGCAACGATTTATTTTGTTCTCGTGTTGTTGCTTCAATTTGAACGCACTCTTCTTTTTTCAACTTGATCTCAATGCATGATGAAGCCGCTTCTTGCAAAAATTTCAAATCTTTGGAAGAAAATTCGATCTTGTGAAGGTCAGTACAAATAAAAATATCTGAATTTTTCTCTAACAATTCAGTAGCAAATGTCTCAACAGCAAAATAAAGAGAGCAGCAACCAGCTTCTTTCATTTCTTCTAAAAATGCTGTCATTTCTAATCCTTCTAAAAGAGGAACCGTGCTCTCTTCTTGAGTTTCTGGACTTTTAGAATCGAATTTGATTCTTTTCAATGCTGACATTGTTCTAGCATTGGTGGATGGTGCAGCCCACTATGCCTTTGTCCCTGTGACAGACACTTCTTTTAAATTGCGGACAGCATTATCAGTCGTGAAGCTAAGTGTACCTACATGTGAGCACGTTTCTGCCATACCAGCAACACAATCACAATGTGCACTCATTATTTCTCCACTTTCTTTGCAAATCAACCATGTCAAAAGAGGTTTTTCTTTGACTGAGAATGCAGCACCTGTAGACAATAATATATTACTTTGAATACAAAATTAAATACTCTTAAAAGATGTGAAATCAGAAGACAAATACATTTTCCATTTATTACTGACTACTATGTATTGATTAAATTCATCAATTTAAAATTTCATCAAGTAAGCTCTTACAAGTTCGGACCTACTGATTCCAGAATTAATAATTTCTTTGTCGAACAATATCAGAGAAATGAATGCATCAACTTCAGCTAAAAGAAATTTATCCATTTTTTACAAACAAAATTAAATCATCTTTACCTTGCCTCTAACAACGATGTATTCATTAATTTTCTTGCACTGGATTAACCTAACCAAGCCACATAAAAACATGTTGTACGCTTCTAAACTTTTGAAAGCCTTGAATTCTGTTGAAACGAATGTGCTTTTTTTGAACACAATACTCCACTAAATCTGGATACAAAGTTTTCGGAAAATCAGCCGGATTTGTCAAGTAGTCCATCTCCATAAATATGGAACTTCATGGTTAATAAGAGATATTTCCTCCAAATATCTATGTTTTACATTCTCTGGCAGATAATAATAAACTTAACTTAATCGAGAAATTATAATAAAAATAATTTCTGAAACAAAATCTCACTAAATCAACACTAAATTCACAATACGTCAACCAGGCACAATGATATCAAAGGCAATGGCGTGGTTTGTTTGTTCACCAGGCTGGCGGGTTGCATAGGTTCGACCAAGTGGTGCACGCGCCTAATTAAAGCAAAAGGATATTCACAATGTTAACGCGTTAAGATAAAAAACATACAAAATCACCCATCTTACAAATCGACACGCCAAATATACTCTCCTGAAAGTCGGAGAGCCATCGTTCAGGACTACGAGGTCTAAACTAGCAGCCCATTCCAGCACCTTCTCACCTCTCGGTTCAGGGTGTCGTCACCACATTTTGAGGCATTGGCATTGAAATCGCCAGCCACTATGACCCTCTGTTGCTTCGTGGTGGATGTATGTTTCCAATCCTCCAGGTAAGAGTTTGAACTGGACTGGCGGTCTATTCAGGGAGAAGTGAATGCTTATCACGATCGAGCAACCCGTTTTTACACAAACAAATCCCTGTCCCCGACCAGTCTTCTTCACCACCTTTTGACTGTCTTTGATTTTAATGGCTGCGTCCCCTCTCTCATCCTGCAGCCTGTCATAATGGGCTCGCTCACCGCGAGCACGTCAGCCTCATGCTCCCTGGCCATCTTTGCTTGTAGGCTATGGGCTGCTCAACTAATTCCTACATTCAATCGGAGGATGTTGAAGGCTGAGCCTTTCTTTCCTCCCGCAAGGCTTCACGATGGGCCGGACATTCCACCGTGCCACTTCTGTGACCTACTCATGTCTTTCTCGGATCTGCAGCTTGCTGCGGTGTGATCGCAGTTCTAGCACCTACTACACTGCGTTACTGTTACTCAGCGATTCACTCTGCACTTTACCCAGCCAATACTAATCTTGCCTGCTTCCATAAATTTGCATGCAGCTCCCTCTGGTAGTGACACCATGCGGCCATTGTTCCGGCCTTAGCGCTTTGATACTGACGCTCTCCACTTTGCTTATGCCCTTGATCACGTTCTCTTCCTCCTCCCTGCTGGTGCTTTCCTCTATATCTTTGATGGCGAGGTTTGTCAACCTTGTCGTCACATTAAAGACTTTCGCCTTGCCATCTGGTCCCGCCGCGTTCTTTGAGGCATTACATAGTATCTCTATGTTGAAGCCTCTTTCTCCATTCCGACGAGGACGTCCTGAGCTCTTATTTTGCGTAGTGTTCTTATCTCTGCCCCAATCGCCGTTGAATCCACCGCCTCTTTTACCTTGCTGAGGACCCAGTTTCCTGGTTCAGCTCCCTTGCTCGGCCAGCCTTGGTCTCCTTCTTAGACTGCTTTTTCTTGTTTTTCATTTTCCCGTAGAACTCTATTTCCACTGTCGAATTCAGAAAAACACACTCCACGATTTGTCTGAGAACTCCTCAATTCAGTCTGCTCTTGCTATCCTCAATCTTGATCATTACCACCTTCCTGTGACCATTTAGCAAAACCTGGAAAATCTCAAAAACCTGGAAATATCAGGGAATACAGATAAACTTGAAATGTCATGGAGTCATCAGGGAATTTCCGTTATTTGACTGGAAGAAATAAATTTTGGGATATTAATACATTTTTTACAATAATTTATGAAGTTTTCACTCCGTAAGGTACTAGAGCCATGACCCACAAATTTCGCTAATAGTTTGCCCTGTTTCTAGGCATTGCCTATGCGCATATTAATTTCCTGCTCACGCGTGGATGTTGTCCTGGGGTTGTCAAGTGTTCTTAGCGTCAGTCCGTCAGTTCGGGAAATTTCTTATGTTTGTTATTTTACTGCCTAACCTTAATTATTTTTGTGTACCAGCTTCAAGAAAATGTGGGTATGTCAGAAACAAAGTTATTTTCTGTGAAATTTTCAGTGAACGCTGATTTTTAGGAAAATGAGTAGAAGAGGAAAAGCGATATTTGACAATAAATGGGAAAACAATGGCATAAACAAAAACTGGAGCAAGTGGCTGGCATCTCCGCAAAATTCCACAAATGAAGCATAGTGTAAATTGTGAAATAAATATTTTCTCTGAGTAATATGGGTCGGCAAGCGATAATCAGTCATGAAAAATCCAGAAAACATTAGCAGAACAGTAGCGCTGTTGAAACATAAAAAAAATTAGATAAATATTCTACCAGGACTATGGTTGAAGTAAAGAATAAATTAGATATTAGTTTAGCAATTTCTACCTCTGCTTCCACAAATATTGATGAATTGAATTACAACATCCCAACTAATTCAATTAATTCAAGAATAACGAACACACAAATGCCTTTACAAAATTTTGTCAACAATAATAAAGTTGCAGCGGCAGAAATTTAATTTAGCATGAATGTTGTCATGAATCATATGTCCATAAGAACTGCAAAGAGCGTTATGAATTATTTTAAGTAAACATTTGATGATTCAGTTATTGTTTGTGAAATCCAATTAAAAAAAGATAAAGTCAAATACTTAATAACATTTGGCATTGCCTTGTATTTCAAAAAAATGCCTAAAGGAGATGTTTCATCTGTTGATATGTTGGTCATTTGTTTCGATGAATCTTCCAATAAGAGTTGTGAGAAAGAACAAATGGATATATGCATTCGGTTTTGGAACAGTAATTCTAATCAAGTACATACTAGATATTTAGAATCGTGTTTCCTGGGACATACAACAAAAAATGACCTACTATCAAATTTGAAAACTGTTCTTCAAAACTACAGTATTCCATTAACAAAATTTTCCATTTATCTATGGATGGGCCAAATGTAAAATTTTCACTACTCAATTCTTTGAACAGCGAATTGAAAGACGACGGATATATATCATTATTAAATTTGGGAAGCTCTGGATTACACACAGAACATAATGCTTTCAAGTTTGGAATAAATATTACAGAATGGGACATAATAACATTTTTAAGATCTCTCTATAATTTATTTGAACATGTTCCAGCATGTAGAGCTGATTATCTTTTTTACGATAAACATTTTGATGAATTTCCACCAAGATTTTGCGCACTTTGATGCCTTGAAAATATGAATGTTGCTGAAAGAGCAGCTGAAATTCTGCCAAACCAAAAAAATTGTTTTGAATATGCAAAGAGAGATAAAGTATTACCTAATACTAGTAGCAGTTCGATTTTCCAAGAAATGCTTACTGATAGTGTAATTAAAGCTAAATTATGTTTTTTTGTTACTTTAGCTTCGGATATGAATAATTTTTCAACTAAATATCAAAGTAATGATCCTCTGGCTCCTTTTTTGTATGAAGATTCGATTAATTTAATCAAGAAAATTTTTATGAGATTTGTAGACTTACAGGAATTTCATGTATAGACCAAAAAATAATTTTATGTTCAACTGTACTATAATCGCTTGTTTATGATATTGTTTAGCGGCCATAAAGTGGCTCTTTATTGACTAGTTTATAATGATGAAGTAGAAAGGCCTGTTATCGAAATAAACGACAAAACAAATGTCATAAATTCATTAGATTAGGTAAGTTACAATTACATTGGAAATAATATAACAATAAATTCAAACATCATTTTTAGTAATGGTAATATTAATTACACAATCAGAGTTATTATTGAGCGATATAGGTGCTACTGGTACTGATTGTTCTGATTGCTGAATTATTTCGTTTTCGGCTTCAGGAATAATATTATTGGTTATCGTGGTCGGTCCTACTACTTGTACTTGTCCTAATATTTTCTCAGCAACATAATTTTTTTTTGCTTTCTGACTCTTCTACATACCCCCATGTCGCATGATGTCGCTCATGCTCCTCCCAGAATTGGCCAAAAGGCCTGCTGCAGTTCTTCGAAAACAATGGCCTGTGTATAACCTTTCATCAGGTAGATTCAAAAATTTAGCCACAATACTGGACACACTGCCAATTTTATGAATACCGACAGGCTGAACAGTGCATTCTCCTTTCACATAATTTACAAGAAATCTCCTATGGTCAAAGACTGATGAATTTTCTAATCACTTGTAACAAGTCTTTTTTTTCATAGGAAGTATAACGAATGATGTACCTTTTTTAGATTTTGTGTCGACGAGCTTAACCAAAAAATGTTTGTCCTGATCTTCTACATTCGCCGTAGATAGAGACACCAATTTTTGTCGTCTGCAGGCTCCAGAAATGCCAAAAATAAGAATTACTTATAAAATATAAATTCATTTATTTCCACCTGAGACATACAAATAAGTAAGTACATACCTTGTTCAACAAATGCTGTTCGTCTCCAGCGTTCAGCAAGAAATTATCCACATTTTCTTTATTCAAAATGAGTGATTTTTTGATGCGAACCCTCCTCCTTTCCTTTTCAAATACGGGATAACACTGTGGAACTTGCCAATCTTAATTTCTTCGTATAATTTAATTGTTGCACATAGCATGGAATATCTAGTTCATAAGCTAGATATTTTGTATGATGCGAGCTCAGTATTGAAGTACGCCAATATGGGTCTTCTTTTTCATTTTCTTCTGTACACACCATTTTTTATATAATCCGTATGTTTCTTCGTATATTAGTTTTGACTTAGTTGGCAAAAGTGATTCCTCAGCTTTTGATGCTATTTGAATAATTTCTTCCTTAATATCAGATCAGAATAATTGAGATGTCAATTGAAAATTTCTAAACAGACAATAACCAACTTGGTAACCAAGCAATAGAAAAGGCACACATCGCTAGATATTAAATTTGAATAGGCCTGTGTCACTCTTACGGAAAGAAAAATACAAAGTTTGCGTATGTGTTAGTTAGTGTTAGTTACTGCACGGCACCGCTAACTTGCCGTGGCGCTAGTGTGACAGCCCTTCTCCTCAAGCCCCTCCAGCAAAATATCCAGGATTTAAAGATTAGGAAGGCTGTCACTTCTGTCCCCTGTCTTTGCAATTGCCATTGTATTGTGAATCACATTACTTGATATCATTGTGAGAGTGACACCATTGAATTTATCAGTGATGCCAAGTAGAGAAAATCCTGTAAGTATATAATTATTATTATTTGATATGATCTCGATATATTTGTCATTACTAACCCAATAAAACAATGTGCCATCATAAAAATGTTAGTATGAAATATATCTAAGGTCATAATGAAAGACTATTCTATCTGTAATATTTCTAGAAGAAAAGTTCTGCGTGCATGAACAAGACCTGGACAATTTCCTGCCCATGGAGGAAAGAGTGCACCTGTTCTGTTATATACGTGCAGAGGATTTGAGGAACGAATGGCTAGCGAATATGAATCGGAATGAGCTGAGAGAGTTGAGTTATCGGCAGCTGCTTGACCGTGGCTATCAAGTTTGTGAGCTGCATTTCGATAATAGTCAATTCAGAATTGAATTGAAACAACGTCTCAACGTGGGTCAGATACCTCGTCCCGTTCGTATTCAAGATAAGACCTCTCCTATCACAGTAAAAATAACAAAAGTTCTGATCAAATGCACGGATATTATAGATGCACCCGATGCGTCACGAATCGAACCAGCTCAAATCAATCCAGCTAGAATCGAACCAGCTGAAATTGAATCTACTCGAATCAATATCACCAAGGACCATGGAGACGTTGAAAATATTTCACCAAGGCCTGTGTGGAGGAAACTCCTGACCATCAACTTCACAATTCATTGATGCAAGACTGCTATTTAAAATAATACTGTTAGGTGCAGTATCGGCTCGAAGTATGGATGATGGCGACGATGGCGCAAACTTTCTCTTCTCTTACCGAATTCTACTATCCTATGATAATCAAAATCAATCTGGTTCGGAATCTTTTCCGAGACCCCCAATTACCAATAATCCTATCCCACGCGTTTTTCCACAGACCACTTGCATGAATGCTGTAGCAACGGAGATCGATATTCAAACAATCTCTGGGTATTCAATTCAAAAATTGCTAAATTATGAACGTGATTCATGTTTTCAGTTCTTTTGTTCTAAAAACATAACTCACATCCATGATTTAACCGTTTCACGGAACTATGGGTCCTATGGGTTCATTCCATCCGCTAACATCCTATCTCATATAGACATTCACTGTATGCCTTCTAATTCTTGTTATCCGATCAATACATTTAATATTATTGAGTCAATTTCAAAACTTGATTCATAGGAGAATTAGAAAAATAGATTATGATTTTTTCTTGTCAATCATTGTACATAGTTTTTTTTTTATGTTTTCTTCAATTTTTTCTATATATGTTTCATATTTTTTTGTAGTATAACAATTTGGTTTTTATCTACGATCATATGAAAAGTGACAGTTTTTTGCATTTTGAAATTGATATTTTAATTCAAATCCACCAGAACATCCATGTCAACTTCAAGGAAAGCAGTTCAATTTCTAATATCTGTGACTGTTAAACAAAAATTGGGACGATCGAAGATAAAACGTTGCAGATACACGTGTAAAAAATCTCTAATATAATTTGCACATATATTTTGCTTTTATTTGTACATGTTTGTATATTATTTCGTATTTTTGTATATATTTTTCCTGATACTTTTATGTATTTTGTTGATATGTAAAAATATATGTATATTTGTTGGACAAAATTCTAGTTTATTTTAAATTTTACGATACTTTTTGAATATTATATGAATAAGTGAAATTCAAATTCAGCGCTCCAGAATTAGTACGTGCACGGCACCACTCGGAACGCTGTTGTGTTGATGTGAAATCTTGTAAAATTTTGTAGCATTGTACTGTCAAGTCTTCTCTCTATTGGTAGTATTTGATTTGAATTTGTCATTTGTCAAATGTGTCATGCAAAAATGTCATTATACATGAAAGAAAAATCTTCTGCAAGCGATTATAGTACAGTTTAACATAAAATATGGTATGCAACTCGCACATAATCAGACTTTATCGACTTGTCGTATTCATCAGCCTCGCTCGTTGCGCTCGTTCTGCCATAAACAATGTCTCATTCATAAAGTCCTACATTATGTACTAGTTACATGAATATCTATTAAAATCATATTTTAGAAATCGACTAGAGGTTGCATTGAAATGTTTTATCGAATCTGGGAGGATTACATATTTTAGAGCTGACAGAATAATGAATGATTTTCCTCATTTTATAAAGAATATGGCTGTTATTGACGCCGTTAGATTTTTCAACGCAAAAATAAGCAAAGAAAGATTGGATTTATTTCACCCACCGTTATTGAATATTTATGGAACACCCGATTTAGAATACTTTTTTAAAACAATTCTATTACTGTCACACGGAAATGCATTTGTGGAGCGAGGATTCTCTATTGACAAGGAATGTTCAATAAGCAATTTAAAAGAACAATCCCTTACTGCACAAAGATTAATTCTCGATAGTGTTACACATCAAGGTGAAATTGATCAAATATATATTAATAGAACCTTACTGTCTTACGCACGAATATGAAAATAGACTAGAACAAAATAAAAAATACAAAGAAGAAGCGAAAAAAGATTCTAGTGAAAATAAGCGTGAATTCGAGACATTCAAAATGTCAAACGTTGAAAAGCGTGCAGTTTTAAGCAGTTTAAAGGCAATAGAAGAAGAAATATCTGAAATAAATGATGGGAATTAGTTTACCATAATTTCATGAATATGTGTTTTTTATGTTATTCGTGCAATATTTTTTTCTGAAAAATAATTTTTATTCACTGTTGATTCATTATAGTTATATTTATCTTCATTTTTCCGATATTTATGATACAGTGACTGATCTAATCTGTAATTATATGTAAACCTGTACCTAATTAATCTATAACTGTATATCTTTTTTTCAATACCTTTCAAATCTTGTGTCTTCAACTGTCTGGAATTTCATTGAAAATAACCTGGAAAACCTGGAAATGTCAGATAGTTTCCTTTCAATTTTTTGGTATACACCCTGGCAAGAGCAAGACTCTCAACTCTCTGAGGGAGATAACCGCCGCGTTGGCCCTGGTGCGAGGCAGTAGATCATTCTACCTGAGCCCTCCGTTGCTGTGTGACCCCTGATCTGTATGACTCGTCCTGTTCTCTCTGTCTTGCTGCCCTGAGCCAAGTATTTTGGAACACCAGGTTCACTTCCCTCCTTCATGCAGTGCATCTGCGTGTGTCCTGGTGCAGCCTGCCATACATCTCTTTTTACAAGGCTCGTGGCACTATAGCCCTCTTTGGGCTACCGCTCCTTCACCATCCTTAGATAATCTTCTGCTGTTTGGCATTCAGTTATCTTCTGATGGATTGCCTCTGTCGACTGTACTGCTGAGACCAAAACCTTAGTTTTGTCCGTTTGGGAGCCTTTGTCCAGTAGTTTATCCTCTTCCGTCTGCGTCTGCTTATCAAACTTGCTTTCCTTATCCAGCTCGGCAGCCGCCTCGTACGTAGCCTTGTGGATGCAGAAGCTTTGTATAGCTTTGCACATGCCGACGCCCGCATTCTAGACCTTGTTTTGGTCCCAGGGTTTCGCCGTAGTTTGTTCTCAAGCCCATTCGCAAAAGCGCATAACTCTACCAGCTCGGTGTTAGGCCGTCTTCAGAGTGTGACTAACTCTACTACTTCTGCCACCGTCATTTTTACCGGCACGTTTTTCTGCTTCTGCACTTTCTTGCCTATTTCAGGCGAGAGCTTCTTCTCTCTCTTTCTTCCTCTCTGCTCAATTATGGTGTCCTCAGTAACTTCAAACACCTCCTCACCTGCCCAGAATCGGCACTTGTTGGATGAAGACCCCATCAGTAGAGGGTTTCTTCGAAAGACCGGAGACTCGTTCCCTTCTCAGCTCGCCTGCGCAGCACTGGGTGCTCCTTGCTCCGGAACTAATCCGTCTTCTTCATTTTTGATGTTAACAGAAGATGCCATCGTATTCATGTTCAAAATACAAGCCGGTGGATCGAAACTTGGAAGCCAACGTTCTCCTATGTGATGCTGCTTCAATGTGGCCTCCCTTTGAGCTGACTGTAGTCGCCATGTCTAGGCCATTCTATGATAACTTCCTCTTGAAGCTGAGTCACGGTCCAGTGCCACAGCTACTAACCCTGGCGCACCTTGCTGACACCATAACTCCAGCACCATCACTTGCGGATTCCAGCTCCCTTGGGGACTTTTATGGATCACTGATAGAACCTACGTAGTCCTTTCGGGCGTATCCCGCAGAGGCTGCAACGCATTCTGGGGCTTTGGACTCATATGGTTGATCTGTATCAGATGCTGTCCGTAGAGGGCCGCTCGGATTCTCGGAGGGTTCAGTGTGACACCTAGGACACTCACTCCAATTGTAATTGAAAAAGGATTACCACACATACTAGCAGGTAGCCTTCGCTGGCTTTCAACTCCTGTTCGCCGCATCCATCAATCTACTTATTTCATTCACGCCATATACATACTGCAGGCTGAACCTGTCGCCATTAGTGCTGGAATGCTGATCTCTCCCCACTGCACGCAGCGGGGCTAGATCAGGATCCACTCTGACCCAACCGCTCACACGCCTGACTACCGCATACCTCGTCCTGTGACTTACCCCTCAACATTTTGCGACTTCCGCCCTATGTCGAGCCCTCTGGGCCTGATCTGCGTGAGCCTTGGCCAGAGGTTTTAACGCCTCTCAGGATTGCCCTTCTGTGTGTGAGAGCCCTCTCAGAGACCAGAAAAGTTGTCACAGGGTGTAGGTCGTCCAGTTTAGACTCAAGCCAGCGAAAAAGTAGGCAAACAGACAGTGCGCGTCCACGGTGCCAACAAATCAAAACCAAGCCTAGCCCCACTCGTACTTTCATTCACACTTGGATTTTCATTGAGAGTTACCTTTTCTAGGTCAGCTACAAGGGTATACGGCCTATATTCGGTCGCTAGAGCCTCGTTAGCGTTATCCAGGAGCTACCACGTGGAGATGAGGTTGATGCTTGGGGGAACTGACTTCCGTCTCACCTCCAACCTGCCTGAGGATGACCAACCAACCGAAATCAATCGCATGCAGCTTTTTTAAATGGAACCTAAATAATAGTATACATTTGTCCACCTATTTACATTCCTTTAAGACTTGCATGCTTTCTGTTTTTGATAGTCTTAATGCCAAACTCCTCCAAATGGAATCAAAATAGTAACTTTCTCTTAATATTGTGAATAGGAAATATTCAAATTTGTATATTTGGAACATAAGTTGAAAGCTTCTTTGATTAGATATTAACAGTACTATCTGTTTCTCTTGAGCTTCAGGTAATTGTAGAGCTTCTCCACAATATATAGTGAGTATTATGAGAATTCATATCTTTAACATCACATATCGGAGATTAAATCAATTTTAGGACATTGTTGATTGTTTCATCTGTTTGTGTTAAATTGAAATCAGTTTGTATTTGCTTCAGTGCTTTTATATAATTATTGTCTCCTGAGTATAGGTTTGTCCTAAGTCCTCAAATGTGAGTTTCGAGATAATCACTCCGGGAAGTTTGTATGTACTTTTTTTTCACCTGCAAGCTTACATGTGATTATGAAGGTATAATAATATCATGAATAGTATTAACCACTTAAAAAGTATAAATTTTATTATTATTCACTTCAATTCACTATAAATCTGTGTTACAACAACGGACATAGGATCAACAAAAAATCTCATGTATTTCCCAATATAACAACATGAATTTCTTAGTCCATGGAAATTAATATGAAAATTAAAATGTATCATTTCATAAACAGCTCATATACTAAATAAAAATGTTTAATTGACATTAGGACTTTTAATGACGAGGCAGTCAAATAACTTATATTTAAAGGGTACTGAATTCGGTTCTCAGCGTTGATTGATCAGAATCTATGTATCTACAGTACTATTCAGTGATAATTATTGTGACTCATACTGTTTTAATTAATCTTCTAACAAACTCCACGAGATAATTGCAATGAAAAATTTGTTGCAGAATAACTCTTCATGAAACTGTCTATCTATTTCAAACATGTACTTGGGCATAGACTGTAGATTCTTTTTCGTTTCTTTTAGAGTAGATGGTATGAAGCTGATAGGTTTAGGAGTAATATCGCATAAATTTACTTTCCGTCTTGTGTTTTGTCTCAATCATATAACATGCAGCTCATCAATTGAGGATAATTTGTATGATAGTGAAATGGTGATTCAGTTTTCCTTATCAAACATTTTGTTCGTGTGTACGGCACATAATTGTGATTGAATGACTCACTAATTTTTTGATTATCAAAGAAGACACTCTATGCTTATGAATAATTACCAATTCACCTTCATCACCAGTCATAGTGACTAAATACCAAAGTGAAGAAATTGGACCATTTATTTCGCTGTATTTCAAATTCGTCCAAATTATACTGTGTACTCCATTAATTTTATTTTCCATGACCTGGCTCCAAAAATTTCTGTCTCATATATACTATTCTAAGATATTTTGACATGAAATTAAATAATGCAAAAGACATCACACTGTTTTCATTTTGTGCCACAGAAGAATCCAACCACAATATAATTCTGCTAACATCAGGGAAATCTATAATAACTATTTCATTCAAAATATTCGTCAATGCACTAGCAATATTATTTTCTGCCTTGCCACCTATCTTTTCATGCCGAGAAGCACAATAAATTTTTTATTCGCAGAGTAATGTGCTTCCAGTTTATATACACAGAACTTTCGTTTGCAATAAAAATTCTGAATATCAATCCTCCAGCAAAAATATGATCTAAATCAAATGAGAGAATTATAACGTTAATATGACTATAAGTACTGTGTAAGTCATATTTGATAGTGTCTGAATAACTAGTGAATGATTTGATAGATGATTCAAGTTTACATAGAAAAATTTAGAATGAGAGAAGAAGAAATAGTGTTTGGCGGAGGAGTGAGGGGGTGCAATCATGAATGAATTTGATAATTCATAAACATTGAAATATCAATTATATATCTATACAGGGTGGAATGCGAAATTGAAAACACAAATTTTCCCGGAAGTTATTATAGATACCGAAAAATTGTTCATATAAAGTTTCTAGATCTTCCAATAAGCTAACTGAATGTGTGTGAATTTAGTAGAAAAAAATTTTTTTTCTCGTATTTATTGCCATATTTTTACTTCCTTCAAATGGAATACCCCGTATATTATTGCATCAATGAATAGAAAATATCTTTTGCTGTAAAAAAAGTCTCAGGGCTCATACCTGCTAAACTTGATAGTTTTTGAGATATTAACGAAAATATCTAAATGCTGTTCTCAAAATCAAGTGTGCCTCGAGAACAAAATTTGTTGACAGTTGAGTTATTTTGTATTGTATTTGCGCTCGAAAAAGTTGTGTTGCATACATATTATTATTATTTGATGTTAATAATGGCAGATTATCCAATCAATGAGAAGTTAGATATGATAAAATGTTTTTATCTATCAAATAATAATTCGAGACAAGCTCCGCAATTAACAGACAACAGTATATGGAACGCTTTTATCCAAACCATTCGTATTTATTCAAATTAGAGACGAAGCTGCGTAGGACTGGGTCAGTTCAAGGAAATTACAGAACACGTGAGATAGTAGATGAAAATTTAGAAGTTGATGTATTGGCATATTTCAATGTATACCCTAAAAATTCAATAAGAGAAGCTGCATTGGAAATAAATACCACACATACAAAGGTTCTTAAGATTCTGAAAAAGCATAAGTACAAAGGCTATAAAATCTACAAAATTCATAATCTTTATCCTGGCGATGATGTGAGAAGATTACAATTTTGTAATTACTTAATACTGGAAAATATTGCAGAGCCTAATTTTTTAGATACAATTTTATGGTCAGATGAAACAAATTTCTCTAACAATGGAATACTAAATAGACATAATTCACATTATTGGCAATCAGTAGAAACGAATCCACATCAAACATTTATTTCAAATTTTCAAATACGCTTTTCAATTAACGTATGCTGCGGTATGATAAACAACACTATTTTGGGTCCATATTTTTATGAGGGCATTTTGACATCACAGAGATATCTAAATTTTCTGCAAAATGAATTTCAAGATTATTTGGATGATATGCCATTGACAGTTAGACGCAGAATGATATTCCAGCAAGATGGTGCACCTCCGCATAATTCATTGGATGTAACTGCGTATTTGAATCAACAATTTCCAAATTCCTGAATTGGCAACAGAGGCCCTACATCGTGGCCCGCAAGATCTCCGGATCTATCGCCTTTAGATTTTTTTCTATGGGGAGCTATGAAAAACACTTGATGAACTGAAAAACCGAATAAAACAAGCTGTTGAGTAATTGAATACAGTTAATATAAAACAAAATTTATTGAAAAAACTTTATTTATGTGTCCGAGAAAACGGTGGAAATTTTGAACAATTTGTGTAGTTCGATAACATTTATTCCGTACTTCTTTATGTTCTACTATGATAATAAAATTGGTTATTTTGTACATTGTTTTTATTAGTAATTGAACTATGCATTTCGTTCTTGATGATGTGCAAATGCCTGAGCGCACAAAAATATTCAAATTTAAAAAATATAAACGTGTAATTCCCTGCGTACTTTACAGTAATATTTTTGACACAAAAGTATTAATGATGTGCATAGGCTATGTGCAAGGGAGCGGAGTTTGAACAAATATCGATGCGAGCGCTCATGGTGAGCACCATTGAGCTCCATTTCTCACATAACGTCAATGAGCTGTCATTGAGCATTGTGGTATAAAAGTGACTATTCCATTCGTAGTATTTATAACAAGGTTAACAATGCTAAATCGCCTTAGAAACGGTGCATATCAGTGGGTATTTGGACGTTTAGAAATACCATCGGGTATTACACTAGTGGTCAAAGTCAGTACTTTACTCAAAAATGTGGATACCTCCAATTTGAAATCTCGTGCTTTTTTCGTATTTAATGGAATATTTTTCTGAATATCTTCATCAATTTCATCTTCTGATTTATCACCAAACCTTTTTGAATTAGTTTCCATATCAGAACGCAATTTATTTCTCGTGCTGCACACTCGTGGTATTCAAACGCAAGCACAATAAACATTTGTGATAGCACCACAAAAATAATCGATAATACTTCAACTACTTATGATATAATAAATGAAAATAATTGCATATAAAACATGGGAAAACGTTTGCTCTGTTTCAGGCTGTTGTGTTAAGGATGATTCAAGTGAAATATAGTTTCATAGATTTCATGTATCCAGTTATAATATAAAAAAAACGAGTGAAATGAATCAGGGCGATAATCAGAGTACTGTCTGTCTTTTATTATTAATCTCTTTGACAAATATGTTTGTAATTCAATTGTGAAATTGGGAATATTCAACATCGATTTGGGATTCATGAATTTCATCTATCTCTAATTTGTAAGATGTTTCAGTGATAGAAGTTTGTCAGGTGCATTTCGCAATAATTTTGTTGTTAATATTGTCAGCGACCTATTTTTCAACATGTTTAATATGGACAAACTAATTTCACGCTTTTCTTCAATGCTTCCTTGGTAAAAGGGATACAATGTTCGATAAATACAAACCCGATCTGCAAGATCATCGACATCATAATTTAGGGTTATCCTGTCAATTTGGACGAATTAAGACGTTTTCTCTATAATAGATACGTTATAATTGGAGAAAAAAATACTCAAAATAAATAATTTCAACGTATCTTTTATGCTATGCAAGTTATATTATACGCACACAGCTGAATGTAATAATATTAGTATATTTAAAAAATTATAGGTATGAAACAATGATGGAATGGAGTTCAATCGTTCTTCATTGCCCGCTAGAGGCACTAGTAGACTTCATGCACGTAGCCTATACAACACAATTTTTCTTAACGCAAATAAAACACAAAATAACTCAACTGTCAAAAAATCTAGTTCTAAACGTACACTTGATTTTGTGAAGCAACATTTAGATATTTTCATTAATATCTCAAAAACTATCAAGTTTAGCACGTAAGAACCTTTGAACTTTTTCTAAGCAAAAATTATTTTCTATTCATTAGTGCAATAATATACAGGGGATTCCATTTTAAGAAAGTACAAATATATCAATATCTACGAAAAATTTTTTTTTTTCCACCAAATTCACACAGATTTAGTTAGCTTATTGAAAGTAAATGTATTTGAGAGATTATTATTTATTCTTCTTAGAACTCATTATACAGTATTATACTCTTTACCACTTTCATTTTAAGAATTACTACAATATTTTCCAAAATCATATTGACAGTTATGTAATTATTACTACAACATTTTAGTACTTCTTAATACTTTATTCGGATACAGGAGCTATATATATATATATATATATATATATATATATATATATATATATATATATATATATATATATATATATATATATATATTTATATATATATATATACATATATATATATATATATATATATATATATATATATATATATATATATATATATATATATATATATATATATATATATATATATATATATATATATATATATATATATATATATATATATATATATATATATATATATATATATATATCATACTAATTTATATATCTTTTATTATTATTCAATAGAGGATGTGTCCTTCTCTCGCTTGTATTACGGCTTCAACTCGGTTTGGCATGGAGTTTATCAATTTTTTGCAGTTTTTCTTGATTTTCTCATCTCGATACCACACCTGAGTTACAGTTTTGATCATCATTATTTTTGTCGAACAATCCATTTTCAACAATCAGGCCTTGCAGATAGACCATAAGTTCTCAAAATGATTGAGATCTGGTGAGTTCCCAGGTCAATCAAGAAGAGTGAACTTTCTGTTCTTGAAATATCTCACCATATTTTAGGAAACATGACATGGTGCTGAATCTTGCTGAAATATTGGTTCGCCAATTGCTTCAACTTTCTCCATTTCTTTGGACAAACATGTTTTTAGCATCCCTTTATATTTTTCACTATTTATCATACCCTCGATGGGTATGAGTTTTCCTGTTCCCCAAAAAAAGCTCCAAAACATCTTTTTGTGTGTCTTATCGAAAAACAAGACATTTCTCCAATGTTCTTCCGTCTAATGAGCATATTTTTTGACCCAAGTTAGCCTTTCTCCATCATAATCTTTGTCAGAAGTTGTTTCTTTTGAGGTCTTACTGCTTTTCTTCCCTCTGGAAGGCGCCTACGGATTGTAGAGTCGTGAATTCTTACTCCTGCCTTCTCCAAGTTTTGCTGCAGATCGTAGCTTGTCTTTCTGGAATTCAATTTGCTATTTCTCAAGAGAAAAGCCTCATCTCGGAGAGTTGTCTTTCTTTTTCTCCCACATTCTCCCTTCCGCTGAACTTTGACGGATCCAGTTCCCCTTTTCTGTTTAATAATCTTGTTTACAGCCCCAAAGCTAACGCAACACTCACTAGCAATGTTTCTCTGCGTCATGGATGTAAACTCACTAAGGGTAATGATTCTTTCCCTTCTCCTAGGCGTTATATCAATAATTCCAGAAAACACGAAAATTGAACAAAAATTCAAAGTTACTTCCGAAACCGGAAAACACATGTATATCTTGATGAGAATGATTTGTTGAATGAAAAACATTGACAATAACTTGATGGAGAATGATGGATTATGTGATCTGTCAGGTAAAAACTTTCAAAAGTACTTCAGCAGTGTTCCAATCTAAAAAGATTATAGGAATGCACAATGTTCACAATTATTCGCACAATACTGTATCTAAAACTGCATTTAATACAGAGGACGGACATTACGAATTTTTACGCATGCCCTTTGAACTGAAAAACGCACCAGCGACATTCTAAAGAGTAATTGACAACATATTACGCGGATTGACAAACGACAAATGTCTCGTTTACTTTGACGACATGATTATTTTCAGCACTTGTTCAAAAGAACACATGAATAATTTTAAATTAGTATTCGACAGACTTCGTAAGGCCAACTTCAAAATTTAAATGGATAAATCAGAGTTCCTTGAAGAGGAAGTTGCTTATCTTGGCCATATTGTTACACCTGATGAAGTAAAACTCAATTCAGATAAAATCTTAGCTATTCTAAATTATCTAATTCCAACAACCACAAAACAAATCCAAGGATTTCTTGGACTGTTAGGTTCTTATCGAAAATTCATACAAGACTTTGCTAAAATTACCAAACTCTCAACTTAGTGTTTGCAAAAAGACGCACGTATCGACGTCAACAATCCAGAATAAAGACAATGTTTCGATACTTGTAAAACATTACTAACAAACGAACCATTACTTCAATATCCAAATTTTGACAAAGAATTCAACTTGACATGCGATGCAAGCAATATTACTATAGCAGCTGTCTTATTACAAGGCGCACTGGGCAATGACCTGACAGTAGCTTATGCTAGCAGAACCTGGGACGACAAAGAGACCAACTATTCCACAATAGAGAAAGAATTACTTTCTATTATTTGGGTCACACAATATTTTCGACCATATTTATTCGAGAGAAAACTCAAAATTTATACCGATCATAGACCTGTTCAGTGGTTATTTTCACTTGAACAATGTAGTCAAAAATTAATCCGTTGGCGACTCAAACTAGAAGAGTACTACTACGAAATTATGTATAAAAAAGGGAAATTAAATACTAATGCAGACGCATTGAGCCGAATATCTCAAGATAATAATAAAATACAACCCTTATCAGAGAATTCAGAGCTAGAATCTGCATTAGCAATCTGTCAGGAATATTCAGATGAAAGACAATCACAAAATTTTACCACTTATAATATTTTAGAAGTAAAAGGAAATATATTTAATGCCCCATCAAATAGCAATTTTTTACATTGTGTAAGTCAAGATTTAGAAATGTCAGCCGGTATTGCTGAGCAATTAAAGTCAAAATTTAATAATGTTGATAAATTAAAATCACAGAACCCTAAACTCCATAACGTGGTTTGTTTGAAAACCATCAAAACAAGACTTATATTATACCTTATTAAATTTGAAAAATTTTTGTATTAAATACGATATTAAGAACATAGTATGCCTATAATTTCATGCGGCAATGATAAATTGAATTGGACAGAGATAAAATTGATGCTCGAATATATTTTTAACGAATCAGATATTTTAATAACCGTGTTCTATATGAATGACAATCAAGTTTCTCAAATTGATCTCAATGTAAATGAGTCCCAAAAAATAGAACATTTTTATAAATATATGGACGATTTTTATGAAGAATTGAAGAATAATGAAAATTGGAGTAAACAAAACGAAACACGATCTATGGCTGTAGAAATAGGTGACTCGGCACAAAATGACGTCAGCGATGACGAACCACCAAGCGATAACGACATAACAATACATTCAAATCACGAAAACCCTATCATCGGTATCCCCATAGCAGAATGTCCAGTTAATTGTGGTGAAAATCAAATAATTATAGCAGAAGTAGAATATAATTCTAGTCGTCCAAAAATTTCACATTTATATGATGAAATAAAGCAAAGAGTCCTCGTGGAATTTTCAAAAAATAATTATGAAGCCGAAATGATTTCTTCCATTGAAGAATACATAGTGCCAAAAGTTAAGTACCATTTATACTTCGAAGATGAACTCTATGAAAAATTTAGTTCCGTACTGCAAAAATTCTTTAAAAATTCACAAATGAACTTTATTAAATGCACAAAATATTAAGCCGATGTTAATGACGAAGAAGGAATTATCCAGATAATTTTAAATTATCATCGGGGTATAACAAATCGTCGAGGATTAGATGATATAGAGGCACGAATTGAACAAAATTATTACTGGTCAAAATTGAGAAAATCTATTCAGACATTCATAGACAAATGCGAAATATTTCAGCCTACGAAATACGAAAGAAAACCATTGAATCTCCACCTGAATATTACGCTAACAGCTACTTAGCCTTTCCAAATCATACATATTGATACGATAGCTTTAGAAAATGTAAAATCTTTAACAATAGTCGATTTCTTTTCAAAGTTCGCGTAAGCTTATAAATTCAACTCTGATGAGAAACAACCAATGATTCAATTGAACATTTCTCACACCATTGTATACCAGATGACATAGTTTCTGATTATGGTTTAGAATTTTGAAATTCAGTCGTGAAAGAACTCTTAGAAGTACATAAAGTTTACATTCATTTTATGAATTAACAAAATCCACAGTCCAATGGGATTATAGAACGATTTCACTCCACGCTCATCGAACACATTAGATTATTCAATAATCAGACAGAATATTGTAAGGGGTCTATAGAGACCAGAGTGAATTATACTCACTTGGCTTACAATAATACAATACATTCAGTCACAGAATTGAAACTTTTTGATATTATATTCGGACACATTGATTCAAATTTACCCTTCAATATTGATAATGAAAAACAGTTGTTGAACAATTATATAGAAAATCATAGAAATAAAACCAAATTATTATATCGAATGATTAACGATGAGATTCAGCAAACAAAAAATAAAGTTATTGGCAAGGCGAATGAGAATAGAGAACAATTACCTGATATTCCTATGGATGTATTCGTTAAGAATGAGCAAAAACAGCAGAAAACTAAGAATAAATTTAAACGCAAGAAATTGACAAGAATGAATAGAACGCATAAAATTGGGAAAATTAAACCAACACATGGCAATACAATGTCAAAAACTCACCTTTCAAACGTTAAACGACCAAGACAAATTACTTACGGATTTAAATCACTTCCAGGTCGTTCACATTGGGACAAGGAACAATAATAAACAACATAACCGAAAATCTTGAAATCCTTCCCATACACCTAGGCCCTGCGAAGCTCGAGAAAACAAGACATACGTTGATAATTACAACAGAATAATAGATTTTGTTCGTAATAATATTAACTTCAAATTTGGCAATATTGGACTCCACAATACAAAATTGAGGAGTAAACGCGGTCCCATTAATGGTTTAGGAACAATATTCAAAGCAGTAACAGGTAATTTGGATGCAGGAGATGGAGAAAAGTATGATAAAATCTTGGAGCATTTGCAACAAAATGAGCATAAATTGGAAGATTGAATCAAACAAGCCTATTCAATTAATCATCAGATCATAAAGAATTCAAATAATACTATTTTGAATACTAAGCATAACGAAGAGATATTAATATCAAAAATTTTGCAGCTTCTCGATATCTTGAATAAAACACAATCTCAAGATATGGTCCATGCTAAAGTTATATATGATCAGTTAATCATATTATATAATTTAATATCAAGTGTTCTACGAGATGTTGAGTATTCTGTCACCATCTGTAAATTAAAAATTTTGCATCCCAATATAATACCTCCAAAAGAGTTATTGTTCGGATTGAAAAGAATTTCCAATCAATACCATGAACAATTGCCGTTCGATCCTAAACAAGAAAACCTATTGAACTATGAATCTCTCTTAACAGTCAATTGTAGAATTGAGGAATCACAAGTCATTTATTTCATATCTGTTCCCATTAATCATGAAGAAGAATTCGAGCTTTATTACTTACATCCAATTCCCACTAAATATTATTCAGAATTCATGACAATCATAGTAAAGTGTTAATATAAAATTAATGATTACTTTAATGATCCATGTTGAATATATATACTTTTCTAGTTCATGTAATGACGTATCCTATATCATGTAATATGATCTCCTGGTTCAATAAATATCTTATCTTATAAATATATCATCTTATCTTATCATTCCAAATACAAAATATCTCCTTGAATCGGACAAAAAAATAATTCCCTTGAATGACATATGCGTTCGAGCAAAAGTATTTCAGTGCCCAAACACATATCACGCCCACTTTCCATCTACATGCGAAGAAGAAATTTTACACATGCATAACTCCAGCGATTGTCACATACGAATAAATCTTCTACAAAATCACGTTGAAATCATTCCAGAAGTCAACAAGTACCTAATTATCTTCCCTAAAGAAGAGAAAATAATCATAAAGTGCCAGGAGGAAACAGATGTGAGAACATTAATCGGGATTCACCTGATCAAGAACGAGAATAATTGTGATATAATCTTTGGAGGAAGCAAATTAATATTTCTGGAAAAAGAAGAAGGAAAACCTCTGTCTTTACCTAAACTGAATTATAGAATCTTAGCAAATAAAATAGCAAACTTTTCTATGAGTCTCAAGCCTCTACAATTAAACGATATATCCTTTAACCCAATATTTCCTTCAATAGAAAGTCTCATCCACATATATAACCCAAGTATTTGGACATTTTATACCTCTGCATTGGAATAATCGCTGGGTACCTTTTGTTGAAATGGACTAAACTCCAGATGCTAAGAAGAGAGCGATCGCAAACCAAACCGTCAAACATCCAGTTCGAAAACAACAGAGAAGGGCTGGAAATTATACTTCCAGGATAAGCTTCTATCAAGGGGTGGTGGAGTTATAGTACAACAAGTTCAAGGGCATACAGAATTATGATAAATCTGTGTGAACATGAAACCATTTTCCACTAACGTTAGCATAATGACAATATTATAATGTTTTGATGCAGTTGCCTTTAGTTAGTCGTGATTCATACTTTGTAGTAAAATGAACAAAGAAAATAATTTTTCGAAAACGGTCCTTTGCATTGAAGCAATCTAATTCATATATATATATATATATATATATATATATATATATATATATATATATATATATATATATATATATATATATATATATATATATATATATATATATATATATATATATATATATATATATATATATATATATATATATATATATATATATATATATATATATATATATATATATATATATATATATATATATATATATATATATATATATATATATATATATATATATATATATATATATATATATATATATGTATATGTATATATATATATTTCATATTATATTTCAATAACTCCTGTATCTGAATAAAGTATTAAGAAGTACTAAAATTTTGTAGTAATAATTACATAACTATCAATGTAATATGGAGTAGTCGGAAATAGGACAACAGTTGAAAAAAACAATTAAATGCCAACTAACGTTTCGGTCTATTTTAAACCATCTTCAGAGTACACTACAAAACAGGAAAATACGATAGATACAATTCTATACAAAATATTTTCAGAAAAATAATAACAAAATAAATTTTTTTATTTTTTTTTTAAATATACATACCATTGTAGCATTCATAAATTACAAAACCTTTACGAAACATATGGAAAATTACAAAAAATACTATTTTAAATATGCATTGGAAGGTATCAGGTTACAATTTAGACCTGACAGTGATAACACTTGCTGAGTGACTGAAGATATCAAGATCAATCACTAACTAATTAAACGAAATGTAACCACCATTGTAACGCCAACAGAAACTGGCAATGTCAAAAACATCCGGTATTCAAAATACAGATGGCAGCAGCAACAAATTCAAATTAAATTTTATTTAGAATATAAGAGTAAACATTACTTAAATTATCTATGTCAGTTCTAGAATTAATGCTGTTAGGATCTTTGTAAATGTAAATCATTTCAAGAAATAAGCGTTTCTTCAAGTTCTGCTCTATATCTAATATTTTTACGTTGTTAAAATCAAAGTCATGTCCTAGACTGAAATGATGAGTGGCCAAGGCAGTTTTCTCAGTGTTCTTCTTGCTTTTACAATCGTAAATATGGTTCTTAATTCTACAACTTAAATATTGCTTACTTTGTCCAATGTACGTCTTAGGACACTGTGAACAGTTAGTTTTATACACTGTGTTAGACTGAAACTCTGAAGGTGTTTTTTCTTTAAGCTTTGTAAAAATAGAACCCACCTTAATAGTGTTATAAAATGCTATTTTTACTAATTCAGATTCTAGAATTTGTCTAAGTTTGTGCGAAAGTTTGGGAATATATGGTAACCTAGAATAATTGACACTGACAGCCCCAGCAGGTGCCTCATTCAAGCTTACAATTCTGGGCTTACTCTCAGAGAACAATATTTTGTTAATGAAACCTCTGGGGTAATCATTTAAAATTAAATTCGTTTTAAGTTTGTGTAAATTCTCATCAATGAACGTAGGATGACAGATATTTTCAATTCTATACTCAATTCCTTTAATGAGACTCAGGTCCGGTTTCACCAAACTCAGTTAAATTTATCAAGGGGTTATTTTGAATCAGTAACTATGGTTACAATTGTATCAACAATACTTTTCGTATAAAATAACCTTTGGATAAATTTAACTAGCGTTGGTGAAACTGGCCCTAAGTTTTTGTTTGAGGCAATGTCCTGATTGAAAATTGAGTATTCTACCTGAAGAAGATGGTTTAGAGTACCAATTAGTTAAAACATGACCTGAATTTTGCCTCATTAGCAGAACGTCCAAGAACGGAAGACATCCATCATTTTCCACTTCCAACGTAAATTGAATGTGCTGATTGTATTTATTGAGATGTTCCAAAATGTTATCTATGTAATCAGATGGAATAGCCATCACTATGTCATCTACGTAAAGATTTAAAAACGGTATATCAAAAGGTAGATCTTTCACAATGTCTTTGAGCAAGCTGTTCATTACTAAATTTGCAAAAATAGGCGATGCAGGGTTGCCCATGGCAGTGCCAAACAATTGTTGATAAAACGTGCCATCAAACACAAAATAACTGCTATCAAAACAAAATTCAATTATTTTTATGAACATATCTAGAGTTAAATTAGTATGTTCTGATATTAACTCCCAATTGTGTTCTATTTCACTTAATACTAAATCTTTAGGTATATTGGTGAACAAGGAGGTCACATCCAGTGAAATCAAAACATAATTTACTGGTAAAACAATGTCCTTTATAAATTCAACGAAATGGAACGAATTTTTAATATTGTATTCAAAAACGGGGAGTAAATTATTAAGTATATTTGCTATAAATTTAGCTAAGCGGTATGATGGAGAATTAATACTAGAAACCACTGGTCTTAAAGGCGTTGGAGGTGGTTTATGCGTTTTGGGTAGTCCATAAATTTTAGGTGGTAAAGCATTATGTACTTTGAGAGAGTAGCACATTCTATCATCAATCATGTTACCCTCTGACATGAGTTTTACTAATTTGTTATTATAATTTTGAAATTTATTTGTAGGGTCCTTATTTAAAATTTTATACGTAAGGGAGTCACTCAGCAAGTCTTTCATTTTATTAAAATAATCTTCTTTATACATAATTACTGTTGATTTACTTTTATCCGAACTAGTTACTATTATATCAGAATTTTGTCTCAAAAACTTTTTGGTCTCATTGAATGCTCTATTAATATTATTAAAATTACTACTGTTGTCTATTCTCTGCATATGATTAGTTATAATGTTTGTTGCTTGTGTTTTAAGTTCATTTTTAACATTGTCTGTAACAGTTTGACTACCAATGCAAAATTCAACATCTGTAAGTACGTTTTTTAGCGGGAAATTCAAATTACCAGCATCAATTGCGAATTTAGAGCCAAACGCAAGTAGTTTTTCACAATTATCAGGAACAACTGTATTAGTCAAATTAGTAATACAATTTTCACAATTGCTGTTAGTTATTTGATCAGCATTGCCCAATATAGATTCAAATTTTTTAATATGTCTAGTTTTTACGATGTTAAATTGTAATTCATAAAATTTGTCCTGATTATTATTGAAATCTTTGACGGTTTGTGAGGGTAAAACGTTACTTATGTGTTGTTTTTTCAACTGTTGTCCTATTTCCGACTACTCCATATTACATCATAACTACAAGGACACGATTTCCTCTTCATAACTATCAATATGATTTAGGAAAATATTGTAGTAATTCTTAAAATAAAAGTGGTAAAGAGCAGAATACTGTATAATGAGTACTAAGAAGAGTAAATAATAATCTCTCAAATGCATTTACTTTTAATAAGCTAACTAAATCTGTTTGAATTTGGTGGAGAAAAATAATTCTCGTAGATATTGCCATATTTGTACTCTCCTCAAATGGAATCCCCTGTATATTATTGCACTAATGAATAGAGAATAATTTTTGCTTTGAAACAGTTCAAGGGTTCTTACCTGCTAAACTTGATAGTTTTTGAGATATTAACGAAAATATCTAAATGTTGCTGCACAAAATCAAGTGTGCGTTTAGAACTAAATTTTTTGTCAGTTGAGCTATTTTGTGTTGTATTTGCGTTGAGAAAAATTGTGTTGAACACATCATCGATACTTTTGTGTCAATAATATTACTGTAAAGTACGCGGGGAATTACACGTTTATATTTTTTAAATTTGAATATTTTTGTGCGCTCAGGCATTTGCACATCATCAAGAACGAAATGCATAGTTCAATTACTAATAAAAACAATGTACAAAATAACCAATTTTATTATCATAGTAGAACATAAAGAAGTACGGAATAAATGTTATCGAACTACACAAATTGTTCAAAATTTCCACCGTTTTCTCGGACACATAAATAAAGTTTTTTCAATAAATTTTGTTTTATATTAACTGTATTCAATTACTCAACAGCTTGTTTTATTCGGTTTTTCAGTTCATCAAGTGTAGCAACGGACATTACATAAATTTTGTTTTTCATAGCTCCCCATAGAAAAAAATCTAAAGGCGATAGATCCGGAGATCTTGCGGACCACGATGTAGGGCCTCTGTTGCCAATTCAGGAATTTGGAAATTGTTGATTCAAATACGCAGTTACATCCAATGAATTATGCGGAGGTGCACCATCTTGCTGGAATATCATTCTGCGTCTAACTGTCAATGGCATATCATCCAAATAATCTTGAAATTCATTTTGCAGAAAATTTAGATATCTCTGTGATGTCAAAATGCCCTCATAAAAATATGGACCCAAAATAGTGTTGTTTATCATACCGCAGCATACGTTAATTGAAAAGCGTATTTGAAAATTTGAAATAAATGTTTGATGTGGATTCGTTTCTACTGATTGCCAATAATGTGAATTATGTCTATTTAGTATTCCATTGTTAGAGAAATTTGTTTCATCTGACCATAAAATTGTATCTAAAAAATTAGGCTCTGCAATATTTTCCAGTATTAAGTAATTACAAAATTGTAATCTTCTCACATCATCGCCAGGATAAAGATTATGAATTTTGTAGATTTTATAGCCTTTGTACTTATGCTTTTTCAGAATCTTAAGAACCTTTGTATGTGTGGTATTTATTTCCAATGCAGCTTCTCTTATTGAATTTTTAGGGTATACATTGAAATATGCCAATACATCAACTTCTAAATTTTCATCTACTATCTCACGTGTTCTGTAATTTCCTTGAACTGACCCAGTCCTACGCAGCTTCGTCTCTAATTTGAATAAATACGAATGGTTTGGATAAAAGCGTTCCATATACTGTTGTCTGTTAATTGCGGAGCTTGTCTCGAATTATTATTTGATAGATAAAAACATTTTATCATATCTAACTTCTCATTGATTGGATAATCTGCCATTATTAACATCAAATAATAATAATATGTATGCAACACAACTTTTTCGAGCGCAAATACAATACAAAATAACTCAACTGTCAACAAATTTTGTTCTCGAGGCACACTTGATTTTGAGAACAGCATTTAGATATTTTCGTTAATATCTCAAAAACTATCAAGTTTAGCAGGTATGAGCCCTGAGACTTTTTTTACAGCAAAAGATATTTTCTATTCATTGATGCAATAATATACGGGGTATTCCATTTGAAGGAAGTGAAAATATGGCAATAAATACGAGAAAAAAATTTTTTTTCTACTAAATTCACACACATTCAGTTAGCTTATTGGAAGATCTAGAAACTTTATATGAACAATTTTTCGGTATCTATAATAACTTCCGGGAAAATTTGTGTTTTCAATTTCGCATTCCACCCTGTATAGATATATAATTGATATTTCAATGTTTATGAATTATCAAATTCATTCATGATTGCACCCCCTCACTCCTCCGCCAAACACTATTTCTTCTTCTCTCATTCTAAATTTTTCTATGTAAACTTGAATCATCTATCAAATCATTCACTAGTTATTCAGACACTATCAAATATGACTTACACAGTACTTATAGTCATATTAACGTTATAATTCTCTCATTTGATTTAGATCATATTTTTGCTGGAGGATTGATATTCAGAATTTTTATTGCAAACGAAAGTTCTGTGTATATAAACTGGAAGCACATTACTCTGCGAATAAAAAATTTATTGTGCTTCTCGGCATGAAAAGATAGGTGGCAAGGCAGAAAATAATATTGCTAGTGCATTGACGAATATTTTGAATGAAATAGTTATTATAGATTTCCCTGATGTTAGCAGAATTATATTGTGGTTGGATTCTTCTGTGGCACAAAATGAAAACAGTGTGATGTCTTTTGCATTATTTAATTTCATGTCAAAATATCTTAGAATAGTATATATGAGACAGAAATTTTTGGAGCCAGGTCATGGAAAATAAAATTAATGGAGTACACAGTATAATTTGGACGAATTTGAAATACAGCGAAATAAATGGTCCAATTTCTTCACTTTGGTATTTAGTCACTATGACTGGTGATGAAGGTGAATTGGTAATTATTCATAAGCATAGAGTGTCTTCTTTGATAATCAAAAAATTAGTGAGTCATTCAATCACAATTATGTGCCGTACACACGAACAAAATGTTTGATAAGGAAAACTGAATCACCATTTCACTATCATACAAATTATCCTCAATTGATGAGCTGCATGTTATATGATTGAGACAAAACACAAGACGGAAAGTAAATTTATGCTATATTACTCCTAAACCTATCAGCTTCATACCATCTACTCTAAAAGAAACGAAAAAGAATCTACAGTCTATGCCCAAGTACATGTTTGAAATAGATAGACAGTTTCATGAAGAGTTATTCTGCAACAAATTTTTCATTGCAATTATCTCGTGGAGTTTGTTAGAAGATTAATTAAAACAGTATGAGTCACAATAATTATCACTGAATAGTACTGTAGATACATAGATTCTGATCAATCAACGCTGAGAACCGAATTCAGTACCCTTTAAATATAAGTTATTTGACTGCCTCGTCATTAAAAGTCCTAATGTCAATTAAACATTTTTATTTAGTATATGAGCTGTTTATGAAATGATACATTTTAATTTTCATATTAATTTCCATGGACTAAGAAATTCATGTTGTTATATTGGGAAATACATGAGATTTTTTGTTGATCCTATGTCCGTTGTTGTAACACAGATTTATAGTGAATTGAAGTGAATAATAATAAAATTTATACTTTTTAAGTGGTTAATACTATTCATGATATTATTATACCTTCATAATCACATGTAAGCTTGCAGGTGAAAAAAAAGTACATACAAACTTCCCGGAGTGATTATCTCGAAACTCACATTTGAGGACTTAGGACAAACCTATACTCAGGAGACAATAATTATATAAAAGCACTGAAGCAAATACAAACTGATTTCAATTTAACACAAACAGATGAAACAATCAACAATGTCCTAAAATTGATTTAATCTCCGATATGTGATGTTAAAGATATGAATTCTCATAATACTCACTATATATTGTGGAGAAGCTCTACAATTACCTGAAGCTCAAGAGAAACAGATAGTACTGTTAATATCTAATCAAAGAAGCTTTCAACTTATGTTCCAAATATACAAATTTGAATATTTCCTATTCACAATATTAAGAGAAAGTTACTATTTTGATTCCATTTGGAGGAGTTTGGCATTAAGACTATCAAAAACAGAAAGCATGCAAGTCTTAAAGGAATGTAAATAGGTGGACAAATGTATACTATTATTTAGGTTCCATTTAAAAAAGCTGCATGCGATTGATTTCGGTTGGTTGGTCATCCTCAGGCAGGTTGGAGGTGAGACGGAAGTCAGTTCCCCCAAGCATCAACCTCATCTCCACGTGGTAGCTCCTGGATAACGCTAACGAGGCTCTAGCGACCGAATATAGGCCGTATACCCTTGTAGCTGACCTAGAAAAGGTAACTCTCAATGAAAATCCAAGTGTGAATGAAAGTACGAGTGGGGCTAGGCTTGGTTTTGATTTGTTGGCACCGTGGACGCGCACTGTCTGTTTGCCTACTTTTTCGCTGGCTTGAGTCTAAACTGGACGACCTACACCCTGTGACAACTTTTCTGGTCTCTGAGAGGGCTCTCACACACAGAAGGGCAATCCTGAGAGGCGTTAAAACCTCTGGCCAAGGCTCACGCAGATCAGGCCCAGAGGGCTCGACATAGGGCGGAAGTCGCAAAATGTTGAGGGGTAAGTCACAGGACGAGGTATGCGGTAGTCAGGCGTGTGAGCGGTTGGGTCAGAGTGGATCCTGATCTAGCCCCGCTGCGTGCAGTGGGGAGAGATCAGCATTCCAGCACTAATGGCGACAGGTTCAGCCTGCAGTATGTATATGGCGTGAATGAAATAAGTAGATTGATGGATGCGGCGAACAGGAGTTGAAAGCCAGCGAAGGCTACCTGCTAGTATGTGTGGTAATCCTTTTTCAATTACAATTGGAGTGAGTGTCCTAGGTGTCACACTGAACCCTCCGAGAATCCGAGCGGCCCTCTACGGACAGCATCTGATACAGATCAACCATATGAGTCCAAAGCCCCAGAATGCGTTGCAGCCTCTGCGGGATACGCCCGAAAGGACTACGTAGGTTCTATCAGTGATCCATAAAAGTCCCCAAGGGAGCTGGAATCCGCAAGTGATGGTGCTGGAGTTATGGTGTCAGCAAGGTGCGCCAGGGTTAGTAGCTGTGGCACTGGACCGTGACTCAGCTTCAAGAGGAAGTTATCATAGAATGGCCTAGACATGGCGACTACAGTCAGCTCAAAGGGAGGCCACATTGAAGCAGCATCACATAGGAGAACGTTGGCTTCCAAGTTTCGATCCACCGGCTTGTATTTTGAACATGAATACGATGGCATCTTCTGTTAACATCAAAAATGAAGAAGACGGATTAGTTCCGGAGCAAGGAGCACCCAGTGCTGCGCAGGCGAGCTGAGAAGGGAACGAGTCTCCGGTCTTTCGAAGAAACCCTCTACTGATGGGGTCTTCATCCAACAAGTGCCGATTCTGGGCAGGTGAGGAGGTGTTTGAAGTTACTGAGGACACCATAATTGAGCAGAGAGGAAGAAAGAGAGAGAAGAAGCTCTCGCCTGAAATAGGCAAGAAAGTGCAGAAGCAGAAAAACGTGCCGGTAAAAATGACGGTGGCAGAAGTAGTAGAGTTAGTCACACTCTGAAGACGGCCTAACACCGAGCTGGTAGAGTTATGCGCTTTTGCGAATGGGCTTGAGAACAAACTACGGCGAAACCCTGGGACCAAAACAAGGTCTAGAATGCGGGCGTCGGCATGTGCAAAGCTATACAAAGCTTCTGCATCCACAAGGCTACGTACGAGGCGGCTGCCGAGCTGGATAAGGAAAGCAAGTTTGATAAGCAGACGCAGACGGAAGAGGATAAACTACTGGACAAAGGCTCCCAAACGGACAAAACTAAGGTTTTGGTCTCAGCAGTACAGTCGACAGAGGCAATCCATCAGAAGATAACTGAATGCCAAACAGCAGAAGATTATCTAAGGATGGTGAAGGAGCGGTAGCCCAAAGAGGGCTATAGTGCCACGAGCCTTGTAAAAAGAGATGTATGGCAGGCTGCACCAGGACACACGCAGATGCACTGCATGAAGGAGGGAAGTGAACCTGGTGTTCCAAAATACTTGGCTCAGGGCAGCAAGACAGAGAGAACAGGACGAGTCATACAGATCAGGGGTCACACAGCAACGGAGGGCTCAGGTAGAATGATCTACTGCCTCGCACCAGGGCCAACGCGGCGGTTATCTCCCTCAGAGAGTTGAGAGTCTTGCTCTTGCCAGGGTGTATACCAAAAAATTGAAAGGAAACTATCTGACATTTCCAGGTTTTCCAGGTTATTTTCAATGAAATTCCAGACAGTTGAAGACACAAGATTTGAAAGGTATTGAAAAAAAGATATACAGTTATAGATTAATTAGGTACAGGTTTACATATAATTACAGATTAGATCAGTCACTGTATCATAAATATCGGAAAAATGAAGATAAATATAACTATAATGAATCAACAGTGAATAAAAATTATTTTTCAGAAAAAAATATTGCACGAATAACATAAAAAACACATATTCATGAAATTATGGTAAACTAATTCCCATCATTTATTTCAGATATTTCTTCTTCTATTGCCTTTAAACTGCTTAAAACTGCACGCTTTTCAACGTTTGACATTTTGAATGTCTCGAATTCACGCTTCTTTTCACTAGAATCTCTTTTCGCTTCTTCTTTGTATTTTTTATTTTGTTCTAGTCTATTTTCATATTCGTGCGTAAGACAGTAAGGTTCTATTAATATATATTTGATCAATTTCACCTTGATGTGTAACACTATCGAGAATTAATCTTTGTGCAGTAAGGGATTGTTCTTTTAAATTGCTTATTGAACATTCCTTGTCAATAGAGAATCCTCGCTCCACAAATGCATTTCCGTGTGACAGTAATAGAATTGTTTTAAAAAAGTATTCTAAATCGGGTGTTCCATAAATATTCAATAACGGTGGGTGAAATAAATCCAATCTTTCTTTGCTTATTTTTGCGTTGAAAAATCTAACGGCGTCAATAACAGCCATATTCTTTATAAAATGAGGAAAATCATTCATTATTCTGTCAGCTCTAAAATATGTAATCCTCCCAGATTCGATAAAACATTTCAATGCAACCTCTAGTCGATTTCTAAAATATGATTTTAATAGATATTCATGTAACTAGTACATAATGTAGGACTTTATGAATGAGACATTGTTTATGGCAGAACGAGCGCAACGAGCGAGGCTGATGAATACGACAAGTCGATAAAGTCTGATTATGTGCGAGTTGCATACCATATTTTATGTTAAACTGTACTATAATCGCTTGCAGAAGATTTTTCTTTCATGTATAATGACATTTTTGCATGACACATTTGACAAATGACAAATTCAAATCAAATACTACCAATAGAGAGAAGACTTGACAGTACAATGCTACAAAATTTTACAAGATTTCACATCAACACAACAGCGTTCCGAGTGGTGCCGTGCACGTACTAATTCTGGAGCGCTGAATTTGAATTTCACTTATTCATATAATATTCAAAAAGTATCGTGAAATTTAAAATAAACTAGAATTTTGTCCAACAAATATACATATATTTTTACATATCAACAAAATACATAAAAGTATCAGGAAAAATATATACAAAAATACGAAATAATATACAAACATGTACAAATAAAAGCAAAATATATGTGCAAATTATATTAGAGATTTTTTACACGTGTATCTGCAACGTTTTATCTTCGATCGTCCCAATTTTTGTTTAACAGTCACAGATATTAGAAATTGAACTGCTTTCCTTGAAGTTGACATGGATGTTCTGGTGGATTTGAATTAAAATATCAATTTCAAAATGCAAAAAACTGTCACTTTTCATATGATCGTAGATAAAAACCAAATTGTTATACTACAAAAAAATATGAAACATATATAGAAAAAATTGAAGAAAACATAAAAAAAAAACTATGTACAATGATTGACAAGAAAAAATCATAATCTATTTTTCTAATTCTCCTATGAATCAAGTTTTGAAATTGACTCAATAATATTAAATGTATTGATCGGATAACAAGAATTAGAAGGCATACAGTGAATGTCTATATGAGATAGGATGTTAGCGGATGGAATGAACCCATAGGACCCATAGTTCCGTGAAACGGTTAAATCATGGATGTGAGTTATGTTTTTAGAACAAAAGAACTGAAAACATGAATCACGTTCATAATTTAGCAATTTTTGAATTGAATACCCAGAGATTGTTTGAATATCGATCTCCGATGCTACAGTATTCATGCAAGTGGTCTGTGGAAAAACGCGTGGGATAGGATTATTGGTAATTGGGGGTCTCGGAAAAGATTCCGAACCAGATTGATTTTGATTATCATAGGATAGTAGAATTCGGTAAGAGAAGAGAAAGTTTGCGCCATCGTCGCCATCATCCATACTTCGAGCCGATACTGCACCTAACAGTATTATTTTAAATAGCAGTCTTGCATCAATGAATTGTGAAGTTGATGGTCAGGAGTTTCCTCCACACAGGCCTTGGTGAAATATTTTCAACGTCTCCATGGTCCTTGGTGATATTGATTCGAGTAGATTCAATTTCAGCTGGTTCGATTCTAGCTGGATTGATTTGAGCTGGTTCGATTCGTGACGCATCGGGTGCATCTATAATATCCGTGCATTTGATCAGAACTTTTGTTATTTTTACTGTGATAGGAGAGGTCTTATCTTGAATACGAACGGGACGAGGTATCTGACCCACGTTGAGACGTTGTTTCAATTCAATTCTGAATTGACTATTATCGAAATGCAGCTCACAAACTTGATAGCCACGGTCAAGCAGCTGCCGATAACTCAACTCTCTCAGCTCATTCCGATTCATATTCGCTAGCCATTCGTTCCTCAAATCCTCTGCACGTATATAACAGAACAGGTGCACTCTTTCCTCCATGGGCAGGAAATTGTCCAGGTCTTGTTCATGCACGCAGAACTTTTCTTCTAGAAATATTACAGATAGAATAGTCTTTCATTATGACCTTAGATATATTTCATACTAACATTTTTATGATGGCACATTGTTTTATTGGGTTAGTAATGACAAATATATCGAGATCATATCAAATAATAATAATTATATACTTACAGGATTTTCTCTACTTGGCATCACTGATAAATTCAATGGTGTCACTCTCACAATGATATTAAGTAATGTGATTCACAATACAATGGCAATTGCAAAGACATGGGACAGAAGTGACAGCCTTCCTAATCTTTAAATCCTGGATATTTTGCTGGAGGGGTTTGAGGAGAAGGGCTGTCACACTAGCGCCACGGCAAGTTAGCGGTGCCGTGCAGTAACTAACACTAACTAACACATACGCAAACTTTGTATTTTTCTTTCCGTAAGAGTGACACAGGCCTATTCAAATTTAATATCTAGCGATGTGTGCCTTTTCTATTGCTTGGTTACCAAGTTGGTTATTGTCGGTTTAAAAATTTTCAATTGACATCTCTATTATTCTGATCTGATATTAAGGAAGAAATCATTCAAATAGCATCAAAAGTTGAGGAATCACTTTTGCCAACTAAGTCAAAACTAATATACGAAGAAACATACGGATTATACAAAAAATGGTGTGTACAGAAGAAAATAAAAAAGAAGCTACCATATTGGCGTACTTCAATACTGAGCTCGCATCATACAAAATATCTAGCTTATGAACTAGATATTCCATGCTATGTGCAACAATAAAATTATACGAAGAAATTAAGATTGGCAAGTTCCACAGTGTTATCCCGTATTTGAAAAAGAAAGGAGGAGTGTTCAAATCAAAAAAGTCACTTATTTTAAATAAAGAGAATGTGGATAATTTCTTACTGAACGCTCAAGACGAACAGCATTTGTTGAACAAGGTATGTACTTACTTATTTTTATATCTCAGATGGAAATAAATGAATTTATATTTTATAGGTAATTCTTATTTTTGGCATTTCTGGAGCCTGCAGACGGCAAAAATTGGTGTCTGTCTACAGCGAATGTAGAAGATCAGCACAAACATTTTCTAGTTAAGCTTGTCAACACAAAATCTAAAAAAGATACATCATTCGTTATACTTCCTATGAAAAGAAATGACTTGTTACAAGTGATTAGAAAATTCATCAGTCTTTGACCAAGTAGAACAACCCATAAGAGATTTTTTGTAAATTATGTGAAAGGAAAATGCACTGTTCAGCCTGTGGGTATTCATAAAATTGGCAGTGTGCCCAGTATTGTGGGTAAATCTTTGAATTTACTTGATGAAAGGTTATACACAGGCCATTGTTTCCGAAGAACTGCAGCAGGCCTTTTGGCCAATTCTGGGGGAGCATGAGCGACATCATGCGACATGGGGGTATGTAGAAGAGTCAGAAAGCAAAAAAATTTATGTTGCTGAGAAAATATTAGGACAAGTACAAGTAGTAGGACCGACCACGATAACCAATAATATTATTCCTGAAGCCGAAAACGAAATAATTCAGCAATCAGAACAATCAGTACCAGTAGCACCTATATCGCTCAATAATAACTCTGATTGTGTAATTAATATTACCATTACTAAAAATGATGTTTGAATTTATTGTTATATTATTTCCAATGTAATTGTTACTTACCTAATCTAATGAATTTATGACATTTGTTTTGTCGTTTATTTTGATAACAGGCCTTTCTACTTCATCATTATGAACTAGTCAATAAAGAGCCACTTTATGGCCGCTAAACAATATCATAAACAAGCGATTATGGTGCAGTTGAACATAAAATTATTTTTTGTTCTATATATGAAATTCCTGTAAGTCTATATTTCAAAGGACTCTTCTCTAGTAGAATTTGAAAAACTTTCAGAAGACAAGAACGGCAATCTTTTTTTAAAATTCAAAACATCAGCTGCTTTACAATTTTTTAGAGCATTTTTACATGCAAATCCTAAACATATAGATTCAAGTGGTTTGAAATTTTCCAAATTTTTATAATCAAATTTGCAGAGTTCAGAAGCTGTAAGATCATCAATTTTACTTTCCTTTACAAATCTCATAAGAATTTTCTTGATTGAATTAATTGAATCTTCATACAAAAAAGGAGCTAGAGGATCATTACTTTGATATTAAGTTGAAAAATTATTCATATCAGAAGCTAAAGTAACAAAGATAATTTAGCTTCAAGTACACTATCAGTAAGCATTTCTTGAAGAATCGAACTGCTACTAGTATTGGGTAATACTCTATCTCTCCTTGCACATTCAAAATATTTTTTTAGGCTCGGCAGAATTTCAGCTGCTCTTTCAGCAACATTCATATTTACAAGCCATCGAAGTGCGCAAAATTTTAGTGAAAATCCATCAAAATGTTTATTGTAAAAAAGATAATCAGCTCCACGTGCTGGAACATGTTCAAATAAATTATAGAGAGATCTTAAAAATTTTATTATGTCCCATTCTGTAATATTTATTCCGGACTTGAAAGCATTATGTACTGTGTGTAATCCAGAGCTTCCAAAATTTAATAATGATATATTTCCGTCGTCTTTCAATTCGCTGTTCAAAGAATTGAGTAGTGAAAAATTTACATTGGGCCCATCCATAGATAACTGGAAAATTTAGGTAATGGAATACTGTAGTTTAATAATTTGATAATAGGTCATTTTTGTTGTATGTCCCAGGAAACACGAATCTAAATATCTAGTATATACTTGATTAGAATTACTGTTCCAAAATCGAATACATATATCCATTTGTTCTTTCTCACGATTCTTATTGAAAGATTCATCGAAACAAATGACCAACATATCAACAGATAAAACATCTTCTTTAAGGCAATACAAGGCAATGCCAAATGTTAATCTGACTTTATCTCTTTTTAATTGGATTTCACGAACAATAGCTGAATCATCAAGTGCTAACTTACAATAATTCATAACACTCTTTGCAGTTCTTATGGACATATGATTCATAACAACATTCATGATAGATAAAATTTCCGCCGCTGCAACTTCATTATTGTTGACAAAATTTCGTAAAGGCATTTGTGTGTTCGTTATTCTTGAAATAATTGAATTAGTTGGGATGTTGCAATTCAATTCATCAATATTTGTGGAAGCGGAAGTAGAAGTTGCTAAACTAACATCTAATTTCTTCTTTACTTCAACTATAGTCCTGGTAGAATATTCATCTAATTTTTTTGATGTCTCAATAGCGCTACTGTTCTGCTGATGTTTTCTGGATTTTCCGTGGCTAATTATTGCTTGCCGACCCATATTACTCAGATAAGAATATTTATTGCACAATTTACACTATGCTTCATTTGTGGAATTTTGCAAAGATGCCAGCCACTTACTCCAGTTTTTGTTTATGCCACTGTTCACCCATTTATTGTAATATCGCTTTTCCTCCTCTACTCATTTTCCTAAGAATCAGTGTTTATTGAAAATTCTACAGAAAATAACTTTGTTTCAAACATACCCATATTTTCTTGAAGCTGGTACACAAAAATAATTAATGATCTATACATACTTTTAGAATTATATCATGATAAATAGACTTTTTTGGTTTAATTCTGTATATTTATTTTTATTTTTGACGTTTCGACTCTCTAACCGAAAGTCTTCATCAGAAAAAATGATACGAAAATAAACAAGGCAAGAAGGTATCTAGATAATTAGAAATTAAAAAATGAAAATATACAGATAACTAGATGTGAAAACGTGGATTCCGTATTTAGTGCAAAAAGAACAAAATTCCTTTATGTGTTCTTGAAATTGCTTTGGAATATATGGTCTATAAATATGTCACGGCCCAGTTCGTCTTCGTGAATTTTATTTATCTCCTTATTTCTGTTCATTCCGCGGCCTTTCCTAAACTAGCTTTCCTGTAACTATTAAATCAATTAGGTCAACGTTCTTTTAATTTAACTTACTCCTGTCAGCAATATCCCCTCTTTGTATTCTCGCAAGTTTGGTTGACCATTTTGTATTGCAGTCGCTTCGTCCCTTCCATAATATGTTCTTTTTGTGAATGACAGTTGTGACCTCGCTTCACCTCTTTTCTTCTTAACCTTCTATAATTCAGGCACGAGCTATCTCTCTCGCTCTGCGCGCATTGTCGCCAGCAACCGATTTGAACCTTATTTCGCGCGCTGGGCACTCTTTTCTTTCAGAACCCTTTTATGGACCATTTTGTTGGCATTTTCTCCATTCTCTAACTTATCATGTGCTCTTCCTCCTTCCTGAGTTAACGTGTGTTGATTTTATTATCGTTTATTTTGATGATGATACTAATGATCGACCACTGACCCCGGCCGCCATTTCTCTTAATCGCGGAATAATTGAATTAACAATTTCTGAAGAAACAGGATCATTTGAAGATTAGAGTCTTGAGTATCTTTTTTACAAGTACAGTGTTTGTTTTTGAAAATCTTTATGTTTGTTGAAGCATTTATAACAATTTGCCGCATATTTTCGTCGTTACTTATCGCCCTCATTTTTGGGATCTGAATATAGATATTCCTGTTTTTTTGGAAGAAGTACCGACTATTTCTCCACGGAATTTTCCGGATTGTGAGCAACCACGCCATCTTAAACTTTGTGAGGCTGCCCTACAACTGAGGTAATTGCTAATTTATTTATTATCACTCAGCTCACTCTTCAAGATCTTACTAAAGAAAATAAAAACAGGATTTAATTTTCTGTAAATCAACCCACGCTAATAAATAAGGTTTATTTCGGATCTCTTCTCTCCCCTTTTTCTTAGGATCTACTACTTCTTCCACGTTTTGCCGTCATCTTCCGTTCCCGGAATTATCTTCATCGTGGTTTGACTTGGGCGACCGTACGAACAGCTTCGCCGCCATTCATTCCCGCTGACCGCATCACGCCTGCGCCACGGACGTTTTCGGAAATACGTCATCACCATGCTGCGCAGATAAACCATTATCGTTATTTCTATTCATATTCATCATATTTTCTTTATTTTTATTTATCGCTTCTGTGTCAATCGGACCGACCTATGTTTATGGTCACAAGTTGTTATTATATATTTTGTTCATCTGTTCACTGCTCACACGGGAAAGCCTATGTTTATTTAATATCTATCCTACTGTCTACAAGCGTCAGCGTACTAGCTAAGGGCGTTAGATCGCGTGAGAGGTACTGTCTACCGTTCCGTTTTCTTTTTATCGCTTCTAGCCAGCGCGACATATACCCGGTTAGTCGACCAATATGCAGTATATGTAGACTGCGCGCATTTTCACATACTACTAGGGAGCCCGCATTTCTGACTCGTATCGCGCGTTCTAAGTGCGTTTGCCGCACGCTTGTTTTCTCACTTTTTTTACTGCTTGTTTGCACTGCGTACAGGTACGCAGTTCTTATCCTTTCCCGCGTGTATTCAATGAACTTAGGGAGACACTTGTCTCTTACCTGTCAAGAATATTTGTATTGTTTGGAGGTTCATTAAACAATGAAACTCACTGACTTTAGTGGTTTTACCGTTGCGCGTCCCTTATCCACGTATCGGCTTGGCGTTTGGCTTACCAGACTGTGCCGACTGTCGTTCAAACGCCTGGCGCCCTTATTCAAACACCTCAACCCCGGCCATTTCCTTCAGGCCAGCCGGTACACAGTCACGCAGCCGCCACCCTTGAACGGGGGCGTGACAAATGCTCGTTGGAATGTCACAATATAATTCTAAGAGTGAATTAGATAATTTACATTTGACAAATGATAAATTTGTATTTTTGGATTGTGAGAGTTCTTGTTAGTCTCTGTCATTTGATTGAGCCTGAGCTAATTTGTTGTAATCTATATTTTGATGGTGAAAGAGTGCGTTAACTGAAATTCGAAGGAGTGCATGGACTACCGGATTCTTTTTACCTGAATGTGACGTATGTCATTAGTGAATTGAAGTATGAAATCTAAATAACGTATCTCGCGTTACGAGTAGTTATCGTTGGTATTTAATTTTGAAATTTATGTAAGGGGTCTGTGATCAGTAAGAATAAGAAATTTTCTTTCTTCCAAGTAGTATCTGAACTCTTTAACTGCCAAAAATATTCAACTTTTTGTTGAAGGATAGCCCCAACACCTGTGTTTGAAGCATCAAACATAATGTTGACTCTGCAGTCATGTTTTGGGAAGGATAAAATTTGTTACAGGCTGTTTTTGATCAAGTAGAAGGCGTTGTTTGCTTCTGCTGTCCAATGTCACTAATTGAGGAACCATTTTATTGTTTGTCAAGTGGGTGTAAAGTTGTAGCACAATTTTCTATGAAACGATGATAGAAATTTATTCACGGAGCTGTTTTTATGTTTGTGGCTTTGGAAAGTTTTTAATGAGATCAACTTTTTGTTCTAGAAGTCTCATTCCTGAAGCTGATTATGATATTTAAATAGGTGAACATCATTTAATGTGAAAAACAAAATAAGTTCTATTTGCCAACTCCGTAATACACTGATAATACAGCACGAGGTGCAATTGCCATCGTTGACGACCTTCCGGCCTATGCGCAGTAGCGCCTTTCCGTCCGCTCGGACCACTACTATTTCCTGTTCCAGTGTTGGCACCTTTCTGATAAATTATGAACTAGACTATACAACTCATACCTATGACATCTCTCTTTTTTACTCACTTATACTAAGTCCAAGTATTTTGAATCCGACAAAATTGACCTATCAAGATTTTGATGAGAATATCTGTTTGAGCATCCCTGAATCCATTTTAACTATTTTTGACTTGATGTCGGTACGTATGTTTGTGCGTTCGTGCGTGCGTTCGTACGTACGTACGTAACTCGCAAATCTCAAAACTAGTAGAACATACAAAGTTGAAATTTTGTATTTGAGACTGGTATAGGGTCTAGTTGTGCACCTCGCATTATGGTTCCAATCGTCTGTACCGGAATCGCACTTTACTTGAAACTTTTCTCGAATTTTTCTGATAAATCCAGAATGATCAACCGTAGGATGTTGAAATCCAGCATTTGAAATTGCTGTAGCATCTCAATGGTCATCTTTTATTTCCGTACCATTCGGCTTAGCCGGAAGTGCACTTTATATGACAGACTTTTTGAATTTTCTTCATAAATTCAAAACAATCGGTCGTAGAATATTGAAATTCTGTATTCAGCACTTCTATAACATCTGATTGTACATCTTGCATTATGATTGCAATCGGCTGAACCGGTAGTGCAGTTTACTCGAAACATTTTTCAAATTTTCTGCATAAATCCAAAACGATTGAACGTAGAATATTAGAATGCAGTATTCAAGATGATAGTACTGTCTGGATGCTCATATCCTATTTTTATTGCCGGCTCGGCAGTGCACTATACCTGACAATCTTTTGGAGTTTCTCGCACAAGTTCAGAACGATCATCTGTAGAATATTGAAACTTGGTATTTCAGTCTGCTGTAGCATCTGAATAATTGCCTACTATTTTCATAGCAGTAATAATAACCGGAAGTGAACTCCAGTTGGAATTTATTCTTCAATTTTGCGGATAAGCTTAGAACTGTGAGCCGTAGAATCTTGGAAATCAGTATTCAGGAATGTTGTAGCATGAGAATGATGACCTACTGTTTCCATAGCAACCGACTAGGCTAAAAGCGCATTCTACTTGACAGATTTTCAGAATTTATTGGATAAATCAATAGCAATTACCCGTGGAATGATGAGATTCTCTGTTTATTATATCATGTAGGTATCTCGGAGGCTTAGATATACGTCCACTTCGGGTATAGACTACATTGTCATGTTGGCTTGAGGAGTTGGATTCGTGCTCTATCATAGACCATATCAGGTGGAACTTCTACTGTTTGCTTTGACTGTTCATTTCAATCGTTGGCAGAACTCCATATTCGTTTGAATCAATATCTATTTCGCGATCTATTTCTAACAGTATTGTTTGGTCCCTCTATTACGTATCAAATGTTTACTTTCTTCGGTTCGAGTCTTATAAGCTCGATTATTTGATTCCTTTCTACAATTGGAGCACGATATCAGGTACCTTCTACATTTTGTATCCTTGCATTCTTTCCTTGCTCAAAGATCGGTAATTGAGTAGCATTTTTATCGTGATAATGTTTTTGTACATTTTGTCTTTTTTGTGAGAGATTCTTGATCTCCGCCAAATTATGAATATTATCTGCAGGTTCAATGCTCAAGACACCTCTAACGGTATCTGGTTTGAGGATGGGATTTTATGTGATATAGGTGTATGATTCAATTTCAGGAGAGCCAAGTGCGGATCTTTTTTATCGTACAATGATTTTTTCATCAATTTGCAGATATTTTTCGGCTGGGTCATTACTGCGCGAATATTCAGGACTAGACGTGCGGTGCTCGAAATTTCATTCCTTGGTAAAATTTTGAATTCGAAGCTATCATATTGTCGTCCGTTATCCGATCTCAAGACTTTCGGTATGCCCCAACGAGCGAAACGACTTAATCGCTTCTCCGGTGGCACAGCTTGTTTCATCTTTCAGTGGAATTATCTCTACGTATACTGAAAAATAATCTACAATTAAGATATAAGGTTTTCTTTTAGAATAAAAAATATCCGAACCTAATTCTTACCAAGATTTGTTTGGTATTTCAGAAAGAATTAATACTGCTTTTTAATTGGAACTTTGAAATTTCAAGCATGTATCACAATTAGAGATTTTTTATTCAATATCACGGCGTATACCTGGCCAATATACTATTTCTCTAGCTCTATTTTTCGTCTTATCTATGTCCAAATGATAACAATGCAATTTTTCTAATATGTTTTGTCTCATACTTTTTGGAACAATAATACAATAATCTTCAAATAGCATGCTCTTATATTCATATTGACTACTATTAAACGTATGATATGCTTTGGCGAGATTAGGCACGTCTTTGATTTCAACTGGCCATTTGGTCCTTATAAGAGATTCAACTATTTGTATTTCTAAATCTTTTTGGCTTTCTGTTACAAATTCAGATTTTCTTTGTTCGCCCATATTGCTACGCACTGTAATGTCTAAGACATATAGACTATGATCTACATTGTCATCAGCTTCATTCAAGTGAGCCCTGGATACAGCGTCTGCAATAACTGAATGTGTGGGTATATCCGAAATTTTTTCAGTATCGGTATCAACGGTCTATCATCTGTCTCGGCCTAAAACCGCATTCCGATTACGTACTGTCTAAATCGTTCGCATCCAAGTACAATCGCATACAGCTCTTTTTCAATTTGCGCTCACGATTTTTGGCAGTTTGTAAGAGCTTTCGACGCGTATGCTATCAGGTAGAAGTACGGCTCCAACTACCATGCTACTTGCATCAACACTAAATTTGCAAACTATATTTACATCGTAATATTGTAAGACTGGACTACTTGACAACTTCTGTTTCACTGTATTAAACGCATGTTCATGACTTTGATTCCAAACGAAGCTAACGTTCTTCTTCGTCAGCTCGCAAAAAAAGAAGCTATAATATCCTTCAAATTATCCACGAATTTACCGACGTAAACTATCATGCCCATGAGTCTTTCTACCGCTTGCGCATCCTTTGTCTTTCGAAATCGCCGATTGCTTTTACTTTTTGCAAACACTTAGTTGATTTCAGCAAAGTCTGGTATGAATTTTCGATAATAACCTAATAGTCCAAGAAATCCTTTGATTTGTTTTGTGGTTGTTGTAATTAGATAAATTAGAATAGCTAAAATTTTATCTGAATTAGGTTTTACCCCATCAGGTGTAACAATAAGGCCAAGATAAGCAACTTCCTCTCTAAGGAACTCTAATTTATCCATTTGAATTTTGAAGTTGGCCTTACGAAGTCTGTCGAATACTTATTTTAAATTATTCATGTGTTCTTTTGAACAAGTGCTGAAGATGATTATGTCGTCAAAGTAAACGAGACATTTGTCGTTTGTCAATCCGCGTAATATGCTGTCAATTACTCTTTAGAATGTCGCTGGTGCGTTTTTCAGTTCAAAGGGCATATATATATATATATATATATATATATATATATATATATATATATATATATATATATATATATATATATATATATATATATATATATATATATATATATAAATTATGATATTAGACTTTTTGAAATAGTTTTTAAAAAGTTTTATTGTTTCTAAAAACTGTGCAATACAAGATACAAGCTTGGCTATGATCAGAGAACTCATCGTTCTCAGGGATTACATGTGTTTTTATAATATTCTATGATACATGATCTTGTGGAAAGTTCATATCTTAAGTCAGCATTTCTACGGGTAGTTGAACTTCATAATTCCTCCCGAGCAAGTTCAAACTTTATACATGATTTACAAATTTTTGGTTATTCTTTCTAAATTTTTCAATTCAATATTATTTTTTTTTTTTTTTGTTGCTTAATTCTATAATTCTTATAATACTTAATCAATAATTGTATGATTACAACAAATATTATTACAATAATTATAATATAAATAATATAATAATGATGAATGTTATTCTCATAATTTTCAATTTCTTAAATTTTTTTTGCAACTGAGGGAACGAAATATTCAATTGTTGTAAAGGCTTTAAATTAATCTTATTTATTTTTGTATCAAATTTTTGCAATTGGTCATTATTCATTTCTAATTCTTCATATGCTTTTCATATCCCATTGAATGTCCACTGATTAATTTTACAATCTCCATCCTTGATTAATCTGAAAATTCCTTGAAAATTCTTCTTTATATTTTTATGCTTACATTTAATTACTAATTCTTGATTGATTGGGGAAATAATGATTATATTATTAGTGTTTGGGATTTGTATTACGTTATTTTTACTTTGTTGCTCAATAATTTCACAGTCATCATTATTTTCATGAATCACTATATTTTCAATACAATTATTTATTTCTATACCTATAGTTTAACAATAATTCAGATTACTGGGTTCTCTGCTGAATTTCTCTATTAGAATATTTTTATTGTGTTTTTTCATGTAATATGTAGGTTGTTCTGTCAATTTATATAACTTGTTATGACGGATAAAAGTAATTGGGTATAACTGGTATGAAGGGTAAAAACTAGTTGAGCGGCGGTAAAAGTCCTGAAGTCAAGTTTTAATTTTATCTAATTTGAATTTTCGAATATACCTTTTATCTTTTATTTCCACAGTTCCTTAAATAGGATTATAATTTTCTACTGAAACTTTTTTGAATATAGGTTTTTTATATTTATGCATCAATCTATTATTTTTTTTAACATAAACTTTTTCTGGTAGTATGAGAGGTATTTCATTCTCCTTCGTTCTCTTTGCTTTTTCTTCATCCATAATCTTATTTATTGCTTTATTTGTTGTTGATTTTTTTCTAAAGTGATCGTTTATAATCTCTTCATCAGAACATTGTTTTCGGAAATAATTATTCTGCTCGTTTTGTCCGAAAAGTATTTCGCAAGGAGTTAACTTCGTAGTTGAATGTTTTGTATTATTATATGCTGTTATTGCTTTATTTATAATATATTGTAAATCTTTATTTTTACTTATAGAATGTAATATGCGAAGATGCTCTATTGATACAGAATGAAATCTTTCAACCGCGTTCGATTTTGGATTTGCTATACTGATTAAATGTAGTTTGATGTCATGATTATTGCAATAATTTTTCACTAGGGCATTATTAAACTCTAGTCCATTGATCGAATATAGTTATAAAATATTGTTTATTCAAAGTTAAAAGATCTATATTTATGATTTCGAAAGAAGTTTTTGGTGTAGGGGTCAAATTATCGCCTAATTGTATAGGATGTCGATCATATTAATTTTCTTTGCATATTTTGCACTGATTTATAATTTCTGTAATATCTTTAATCATGTTCGGCCAGAAATATTTTTCTTTTAGCTCGTTATAAGTTGCCATTATTCCTCAATGATTTAAATATCCATTATGATTTTAAAAAATTATTTGGGTCTGTTTGTCACCATTTTGAACATCTTTTACTAATTTATAACATTTTACTAAATTTATTGTATCAATTTCAAATTTATCCTGTAATATCTGATTCAATGTTTGTTCATGTTGTTTGGGGATTAATATCAAATACTTAACTTTCGGTACTATGTAGTTTTTCAATACTTCTAACAATTGTTGTTCTTTTTCATCGATATTAATATTGATAACAAATCTTTGTTTTTGATAGTCAAATAATTTCATTATTTTTATATCGAATGGTTCATTAGAAAAATGGAAAATAATTAGATTTTTTGCTACGTTTAATCTATTATCTACAGATTTTAATCCGTTAATTGGGTCCTCGTTAGAACTATGGATTGTTTCTCCTGATTCTGATTCATTCACAATTATACTTTGTTGTTCATTTCTGTCGTCATAAATTTTATCCAATGTTTCATTTACTATCTGATCTATTTCATCTGTTTCTGAACTAAAATTTTGTAACTGTTCATATTCATACAAATTTATTTGTATTTGTGTGCTATCAAAAATGTGCTCCAAAATTTTTATTACCTCTGATTTTTCTAATTTATCCAATCCACATGATAAATATGGAATATTGATTTCGTATACATCATTCTTTATTAAGTAATCTCGTAATTCAATGAGTGTTTTCTTGAAATATTTCCGATTAACATTTTCTAAATATATATCCTTAGTGTTCAAATGAATGATAATTTTATTGTCTGTATTTTGAATTATTATATTTTTATTATTCATATTTCTTTCACAATAATTTTTACTATTAAATTTTAAATCAATTTTTCTTGCCAAACCTTTTGAAAATTTCAAATCTTTTGATATACAATGAGCGAAAATATCGGTATTCATTACATCTCCTGATTTTTCTATAATTTTGAATTTATCTCTTTGTCTTGATAGAAAATCTGCTATTTTATTTGTTTTACCTGGTAAATACTCAATGTCAAAATTGTATTCTCCTAATTCTATCTTCCATCGCATAAGCTTCTGGTTTGCATTTTTCATAGAAAATAGCCAAGTAAGAGGTTTATGATCAGTGCGAATTGTAAATTTTCTGCCGAATAGATAGGGTTTGAAGTTATTTATCGACCAAATAATAGATTTTAATTCTTTCTCAATAGTGCTGTAATTTTGCTCTGCAGAATTGAATGTTTTTGATGCATACGCTATTGGTTTCTCTTGTCCATTTATAACTTGTGAAATGACTGATCCCATGGCGTAATCTGACGCATCTGTTGTCAGAATGAATTTTTTTGAAAAATCGGGGAATTCTAGAATTTGTGGATTACTTATCAAATCTTTGGCTGTTTTGAATGCGTCTTGATACACTTGATTAGTTATATCTATTTGCTTATTCTTTTTTAAACATTCAGTAAAAGGTTTGGTAAGCTTAGCGAAATTTGGAATAAAACGTCTATACCACGAAAGTTTTCCTAAAAAGGATTTTATTTCTTTGACTGTCTTAGGGATCATAATTTTTTCGATTGCTTCAATTTTATTTTTATTAGGTTTAAGACCTTCTTGTGATATAATAAATCCTAAATATTCTGTTTCAGTTCTAAGGAATTCTGATTTATCGATTTGAATTTTGAGATTTGCATCTTGTAATTTGGAAAAAATATTTTCTATATTTTGTAAATGTTCTTCTAATGTATTTTCAAATATTATTATATCATCCATATAAACTAAACAAATTTTGTTAATATATTCTGAAAGTATTTCATTCATCAATCTTTGGAATGAAGCTGGGGCATTTACTAAACCGAAAGGCATACGAAGGAATTCATAATGTCCTGAGGATGTAGAAAAGGCTGTTTTTTCTCTATCTTTTTCATCTATTGGTATCTGATGGAATCCAGAATGCAAATCTAATGTTGTAAAAAATTTAGGTTTTCCTATATGATCTAATAATGTATCGATATTGGGTAAAGGTAATTTATCTTCAATGGTTTTCTGATTCAATTTTCGAAAATCTATTACTAATCTCGTTTTGCGTTTGCCTGACGCATCCATTTTCTTAGGTACTAACCAAATAGGCGAATTATAAGGACTTTTTGACTTTTGAATTACTTTTGTATTCAGTAAATTTTGGATATGTTCCTTGATGTCATTTTCATAGATTTGTGGGAGTCTATAATTCTTTTGGAAAACGGGTGTGTCGTCTGTTGTGCGAATTTTATGAGTAGTGACATTTGTCGCAGATAATTCTTCGTCTGGTCTTGGAAATAAGTGTGAATATTTCTCTAATAAATTTTTTATCTTGACTTATTGATCGTGATTCAGATGTTCGTGTCTAAATTGTATAAATGAACTATTTAATGTTTGTGAGGATAATAATTTGAATTTTTTATTTCCGAATGTTATAGTTTTATTTTTAAAATCCATTAAAGCATTGCAATGTTCTAATATTTTTACGTCAAATAACATATTACTTTCCTTATGGAATTCATGGATGAAAAATTCAAAATTTTTATTCTGAACTTTCATTTCTACACAATTTTTGCAATGAACTTTTCCTTGAGCTGTCTTTAAAGTGACTGGTTTATTAATAATTTTTAAATTTCTCTGTTTGACAATAATTGAGGAAATTAAATTTATATCGGAGCCTGAATCAATTAATATAAGGTATTCATTATATTTTATCAAAGGAATAGATTTCAATTTTGAAGTCATTACGTATTTTGTTCTACTATATCTGGATTTTCCTCTAAAAAAGCATCGCTGTCATTAGCTTCTATTTCGCATTCTTCAAGATTTTGTTCTTCAACATCAGTGTTCTCATTTTGCATTATTTCATTGTTATAATTTTGCTTAATTGTTGATGTTGACATAAGTTGGGTATTACGTGTCTGTAGTGACATTGGTTGGGGTTGAGATCTACGTGTTTCGTAGCTGTTTACTAAATTTTGTCTTGCGAACCTATTATATCCAGGAGTTGGTGGTTTGTGAAGACTGACTGGTTTGGAGGGAAAGTTTTGTCCTGGAAATTGTTTAGGTGGAAGGTTAAAGGTGAAATTTGGGTTTCTGGAAGTGCTTGGGTTTTGTTTATTATCGTTTCGTGTCATTGGACTGTTGTGTAAAGAATTGGCATAACTGAATTCATTTTTTAATAATAAATCGCATTGTTCTGATGTAGAAGGTTGTTTCACAATAAATGATCCTTTTATAATAGGTGGTAACAATGGTATGAATTTATTTACTACAGCTTTTTGATTTTCTTGAAGAATAGCATTTTTTTGCTGTAAATTATAATTTTTTGAAAATATTTTTGCTTTATATAGCTCAAATTAATCTAACATTGTTTTCAATGTAATCTCTGTATTCTGTTTGTATTTAGTTTCAAATAATTCTCCTAATAATGTTTCAGCTGATGTTCTATCTGAGAAGTTAGTGCTTAAATATGATTTTAATTCATCCCAGTTAGTGAATTTATTTTGTGAAACAATCTTGTTTGCATTATTTGTTAATCTATTTTTTATTAAATTAAATGCAAATACTTTTTGTGGAGCTGTTATTTGCAGAGTATTTAAAATAATATATGTTTCATCCACAGTTTGAATGAAGTTATTAAGGGTCGTTATGTCCCCTCCATACGTTGGGATCATTTCGACAAAGATTTTAATATCTTGTAGAGAAGTCATGTTGTTTTCTGTTACTGTTGGATTTCGTATAATATTATTGATATTATCTTGAACAGAATTTACGAATCCTTCGTTATCAGAATCTGACATGAATTATGTATGATTGCCTTGTGCCGGGGCTCGTACTCTTTATTACTAGTATTACTAGAGAGTACCCTGTGTATAATAAAATAGTTTCACTTACAAGAATAAACTTATGACAATAGTTTTCATTGCAAGGGGTTCTCTAAAGGGGTTCTCGAACTGTTTCTCGTAGACTGAAGTAGACGAGATGTGAAGTTCTTGAAGCTTGTCGTCTGGATTCTCGTGATCGATTGAACAGCAAGAGAAATCGCTTGGACGATATGATGGGACTTATGAATAGTCCTCTGATGGGCACTGTTTAGCCGTAAAGTAGAATAATTCTTCTTCAGATGTGTAGTTGTTGATAGATAAGGGCTTATTGATATAGCCTTATATGTGTTCACTGTTACACACTTTATATTGTTGCGAATAGCCAATTTTCGTATAAAAATACAATTAGATGGGTAACTTTTGTGTCTTTCACTGTTACAAACTTATTGTTGGCTATCCTACCGACTGCACCAATTATGATATTAGACTTTTTGAAATAGTTTTTAAAAAGTTTTATTGTTGCTAAAAACTGTGCAATACAAGATACAAGCTTGGCTATGATAAGAGAACTCATCGTTCTCAGGGATTACATGTGTTTTTATAATATTCTATGATACATGATCTTGTGGAAAGTTTATATCTTAAGTCAGCATTTCTACGGGTAGTTGAACTTCATAATATATATATATATATATATATATATATATATATATATATATATATATATATATATATATATATATATATATATATATATATATATATATATAATGGTTTATAGATTTTATAAACAAATTGAAATTAATATCAATTCTAACAATAAAATGAAAAACTGCTTCTAAACAACAGGATACAGCTACAGGTTTTCAACTAACAGTGCCGTAACAAAATATACGTTCTAGAATCTCTAGCCTCTGTTGATAAACACGGGCTAAAGTAATACATCTCCGATATATTAATGATTTGGTACTTTTTTCTGTTGGAAATATCACTTCATAGGCGTGTACATGAATATCAAATTTATTTGATTGTAGCAAATTGCATCTAAAATAGATGTCATTTTCATTATATAATATAATATTTTCAATAAGACCGAATGAAGGATATTCTTTATCTAGTAACACAATTATCATATTCGTTTTGTGAACTGTTCCCATATATTCAACCCAAGATGATAAAGTTGAGTATTTTTCATCTGAATTCAAATTAGAGGAGTACATTTAAATATGTTCACTGGGTATTTGAGACAGAAATCCATGATTTAATTGAGATTTTAATGGTATTAGAAGGCGATAGCATAATTTCAACTGAGATTTCAAAGCGAGGGTATGTATGATATTCTTATATGATCCAGATACATTAGATGTCATCTTTGATTCACGATGTTCCTGCTCAAAACGCATACCCCACACATGTACTAACGGACCGATCATGGTAAAAATATGACTGTAATGTAAAATATGATGATGCTTGGGTTTCAGTGATTCGTTAAAACAATTAATGTATATAGAACTATGCTCTTCGATTGCAACTCTTACTCTAATATTTTCACTGTACTGCAAACTAGATGCCGTTACAATATCAATTATTTCTCTTAGTTTTATCCAAAGTTGCCAGAAAATACACTCTACTGGTACCAAATCACCAATTATTACACCTAAATATCGAGATGAGCACAACATTTCACTTGCAGACATACGCAATTTCTTCTCTAAATTTTCCATAGATATGGGTGGTGGCTTGTTCGATTTCTTACAACAAATCATGCATAATGTCTTCACAGAAATTTGATGTGAGATGAAACCCTGGTAACTGATTCCATATACAAATGTTCTTTATACCTGTCTCTAAAACATTATTGATTTGTGAGCCCAGATCATAAGAATGTATAGTCCTAAGTAGATTATTATCTAATTGTAATAAATGCTTGGAGATATATCTTGGCACTTTGCAGAATCTGCAACTAAAGTTACAAACAAAACTTTCAGTTAATCCAAGTATGCTATGAAGATCTAAATTATCTCCAATGATCAATCCTCATTTGTAACATATTTTATCTTGCTCAATATTTATATTAATAGTTATACCTGTGTCCTGTAAATATTGTAATTCAGTGATAGGTTTATTGAATGTTGCTTTGTTCCCTAATTCTTCCCTAGCTTCCGACTAAAACAAGGCAAATAAAAAAATATTTTCAGGAGATTATAATAAATGCTGTGGCATTGAGGGCCCATTAACATTAACTGCACGTACTTTATTGCTACCTGAATATGATCTAAAAGCATTTCCCACCTCGTAGTCATCAAAAAATAAAAAAAATGGAAAGACAGTTACATGTTTATATGTTTCAGTTTTTGATTTTAACAATTCACCTTGAGTGAAATTTTGAAATATATTCTTATCATTATATAATTCAATCAAATGTTGTCTCATCATTAAAAAAAAAATCTGTTATTTTGAATAATAATGTGAAAACCTTTTTCAAATGTATTATTTTACCAGTTATTTTGATTGATTCTAAAGTCATATTATTAGTTTCATTTTGTTTTTCAGCAAGACGGTATCCAGGAATATAATCCTCAGCAGGAACATTCCGTCCAGAAGCTTCAAAAAAATTTAAAAGTGTGTGTTCTGTTTTCAAGTCATTTAAGGAATTTTAAAAATTACAAAATAAATTTTCCGCATGGCTGATAACATCAGAATTATCTTGTAAATATTTCAATCGATCAAGGACAATATCTTCTAGGGATGAAATATATCGACCACAAAAAATGTTGCTTATATCAGCTATAACGTTTTGTACAAAATTTCTGGGAATCAAAGAATTACAATACCATTTTGGTATGAATTCTACAACTTCTAATTTCATATCATGTTTCATCTGTGTTACTTTATCAATGGTGACATAATTTTCCTCCGGTAAATTTTTATCTGAAATACTGACTTGATCTATAATATCTGGGTTGTCTTAATTTTTACGAGTGCAATTTGCTGCAAAATGAGTTAGAGAAATATTGTTCCTTTGCAACAAATGAATTCGTGAGTGTTTCCGAAAAGAATTGATAGAAGAAAAAATTCTCATACAATTGCCTTCCTTACAAGCAATTGAAGAATTTTATTTGAGTTCATGTACATGCTTGAAGTGATACAATAAAGCTTTTATATTTGTTACAACTTTCAAACATATAAAACACTTCATGTTCTAGAATATTATTCCATATTTTGTAAATCGGACTATAAAGCTCCTACTGATACATATTTTCGGTCATGTGCTGTGCGAATATTATAAATTCCTGTTTGGATAAACATCCAAACAACATCAACTTCTTCAGGATATCTAGTATTTAGTGTATAATATACTTTGAAGCACAAGTCTACGCATTTCAAAGGTGTATTCACTTTGCACCGAATAATGTTTATACATACATAACAACTGTGAATACTACTGATTTCTCCAATAATCACAGAAATTGGTTGGGCTGTTGAGCCAGACGATGAATATTTTTCTTCTCGTTGTTCTTAGAGCTGTGTCTTATTCGACAATAACAAAAAGCAAACTGATTGAGCAACAAAGAGAAATGATATAAAATTACCTGTAGATGAAGAATGAATCCATCTTCCATTTCAATTTTTTATGTTTACCAAGAATCCCGTTTTTTCTCTTCATATTCATACATGTAAATAGTAAGGGTTAAACCAACAGAGCAAACATTTCATCTGTAGTTGCAAGAATAAAAATCAAATTTATAGAATCAATAATATACTAATCTGAAGATCTCAACTTACGGTCTGATGTAGAGTTAGTCTTATGCAGGGGCCACACTTATGTCTAATGCCGTTAAGTAAGGCGTTATGTGACAATTGACATATTGTCATTGACAATGTGTTCATTATTGAATAACGCCTCAATCAATGACATTAGACGTAAATGTGGTCCCAGCATTATAATAATCCTCCAAAAATTCTTTTAGAAACGGATTTTGTTTTTTTTTTGGCAATCTTAAAAATATTCTTGCACACTCGAAGCCACTCGCAAAAAAATGTATTCTCTTTATCTTTGGAAGAATCTAAAAAATCGTCTTCTAGCTAGAATAATTGATGATAATAAATAATATTATTCTGACATTTAACTGCAATAATAGGTACGCATAAGTTTATAGGTGTCTCATTCATCGTGTATGTATTTGTCCCGTATCTTGAAGTACGTTTTCATATAAGACTTATTATAATTATATAATTGAAGTTCCAACATAATTTATTACATATTGTCTAACTTTACCATCCTCCTAGCTCTTCAAATAAAAAAGTCTAGTACGATGGATGTGATAGTCTGTTCATAAATACTTGAATTAATTACCAAAGTGTATCCGAATGGTTGTTGAAGGCCTGGATACATGTAATGGATAGATCCTTTGAATTCATTTATTCGGATTTCACGAGTTAATCTCCAAAATTCTTGTATTTTAGTAAATGGTTCATTATTATTATTCTTCCACCATTGATGGTGTTCTTCATATTGATTTCAGTTACATCTATTGTTTCTGAAATACATTTCTTTTGTATATTATAAAAAGTACAATAAGCTATCATTCTGCAGTACAAAAAATAGGGATTAAAAGGGTACTAGGGTCTAAAAGTATATTAGTTACTGAATATATGAGACTCTTAACGCGTACTTATCATTTGAAACTGTGTTTTTGTTCATTTAAACAAAGTTTCTTATAACTTGATCTTAAGTAAGTGTACGTATTTCACAATTTAACTCGCGCAGCCCGTGGCCTTCCTTTTGGACTATTCACATATGGGACATAATAAGTTTCGGGTCTATCATGTGAAAAAATCTCACTAGTTTCTTTTGCCAGGCAGATAAATCGTGATGATGTTATTCTGGAATATGAGAACAGATAAATTTTTCAGCCTTTAAATAATCCAATCATTTGGAAGTTCCATTTAAATTCACCAGATGTCTTTATTGTCTCTCAATTCGTTTCTTATTATCAGTTCTGATAATTTAGATCTTGAAAATGATTTATCTTTTTCGTAACTTGCAGCAGTTGTGCGGCCTTCATCAGTATTGCGAATTAAATTTTGAACAGTCTAGAAGAAGATAATCATCATTACTAATATTATAAATGCGAAGGTCATTCTGTCTTTCTGTTACGCTTTCACGCCTAAACCACTCAACAGTTTTTGATGAAATTTGGTTCAGAGATAAAATAGAGCTCGAGAAAGGACATAGGCTACATTTTATTGCGAGGGGGTTGAAATATGGGATGATAGTATGCATGGGAGTTCGTCATTTTCGAAGATAAAACCATGAAATTCTGTATTCAGGCGTCAGGCACTTGATAATAAGTGAAAAAACATTTCTTCCAGCGTTTTTGTGATTTCGACTTACATGGGGATGAAATAGGAGATGAAAGTTCGCATTGAAATTCAAGCGCCTGCGCAGAGCGAAGTAGTGGGAGAAATATCACTGAATGTTGTGACGCGCTCTACTTCACGTCACGTGGCGTCTTTTTAGGAGTTGCTTAACGGTCGGTATGCTTAGGCGCCAATAACGGAGCAACTCTATGGCGATGGTGCCGAATAGCTAGCAGGAAGGGAAGGGTCTATTATATAATAAAGATGAACTTATAGGGGACACAAACAGTTTTATCAACACACAAATAAATGGGGAAAAGGTACATAAAATGGCGGAAAACGATTATACTTGCACAATATGACGGACACGGCTTCGAACGAAGTCGAAAATATGATGCGTCGGATATCGGTCGTCGTCGTCAGCAGTTGTCGTAGCCCTTCGTGGCAGCGGCTACGACGTGGTTAACGGACTGTAGCCCTACGGCAGAGACCACAGTTGCGGGAGGTGGATGCCGTAGTCCTATGGCAGAGACTACGGCTAGGTGCAGGAGGCTGTAACCCTACGGCAGAGACTACAGTCGTGGTGGATGGTGACTGACACAGGAGCCACGACGGACGACGTCTCTACGGTTCTGAAACAGGAACCACTCGACAGGACGTTACTTACGGTAAATACGGATGACTCTGTAGCAGAAGTCACGACGGATGCGGAACGGTTTAGCTGGCCTGTTGCAGAAGCACTACTAAATAACTGTGGACTCAAGTCTCTCGGAAGAGTGTTTTGCTGATCGGTTTCAGCCTGTATTTATACCCAGATCTCAAGTAAACGGTACTGAGCCGGTTTAATTATGAAAAGAGGATGTTACTTAGATTCTAGTAACCTCCAAATAATATGAATAAATAAAATAATGACTTTCCGTGTGTTACTTCTTTGCCAAATATATATTACAACATTTTGTAATCCTTATTCTATTTTAACTGAGAATAAAATTTTATTACTATTTTCCTATCTAATCGCCAGATGGCTCTGGGGGTCGTGAAATCAGAATTAATTAGCAATCAGTCAACAAACGTAAACAAAAGCACATGTACACAATTTACAATTTATCATCTAACTACGGTTTCCTGTACAGTTTATTATTATATAAAAGGTAAGTTTTATTTACTGTTTATTGTGCACTACAACTTAGATCTAATTTATTCATTTCAGACGGTGATGTACAAATATTCAAATAGTCACCTATCTTCAAATACGAGAATAGGAGGAATAACCTGTAACTGGGTTTTACATGAAAACGGAGAACTCCTATACAAACCGGGAGTTGTCAATTACTACCTAAATATTGTATTTAACGTTCTCATATATTTCAGGAAAATAGATCAGATCAACTGCAAAGTTGACTTGCATCGGAAAAATTAAACAGTTCGAAGCGGTTTCGGTGAATTATAATTGATGTAGCTGAAGGCTATCAACTGGAACAGTGGAATTGTGACTGAGTTGAGTTATTTTGAATCATTTTATCAGACGGCTACTAACAGCAGTTTTTCAGATTCTAAAATGGGAGCACTTCGTCACAATGTGGCTAACCGAACGGCCAGTCACGTTAGGACAGGCGAGTGCGAATATTAAAAATGAATAAGCTGTTGCGTAATCCATAGTTCTTTTAAATTTCTGCTTTGATTAAGTTTATCGGATTAATTTGGTATGAGGCGTGGGCGAGGTACGAGGCGAGGACAGAGCACGAGGCAAAGACGAGGGCAAAGCCCAAGGCTCAGCTTCGTGCAACCGAATTCGTCCGTGACAATAATGACAGTCGTTCAGTGTCCGTGTTGCATATCATACTTTTTGTAACAAGTGCACCGAAGTACTTCCATGACTAAGCTTTTTAAATTAATTTGAATGTATTGAAACTATCTTATCGATTTGAAAAACAGAGTTTTGCAAATGCAATCACATTACAGTAAACTAGTACACTGAAACATAACTTACATGATTTATTCCATTGATTGATATTTTTCACATTTTCTGTGCTATCCCGTTCACAATAAATGCACTTACTATAACGAACACATTCTATAATACTTTCTTTCAAATATCAATTTGACATATATACTGACATATATCAATAGAATAACAAAATTCAATGGCATCCATGATCCATACTACAATTTCATTCTCACCCAGCGGATATTAATATCTATTGATTCCCAGTCAACAGAGAATCAATGCAAATTGTTACCATGGTTTGGAATTGGGAACTTTCGAAGCAGAAGTAAGCTCACTAATAGGGCACTTTCGGTATACGTGTTACAAAAAAATAGTTTTACAATTAAAGTAAGAACATTTTCGATTCATATAGGTCAGGTAGAAGATTTTCTTTTGTTTTATTACGTTTTTTTTCTAGATTCTGATATGCCTGAATGCTGTCCAAAATAACTACTCCACGCGGACGGAGTCGCGAGAAAAGGCTATTCTCTTTATATTTTTTACAATAATGTATACTCAAGAACTCACAGAACTAGAGGACACTTTATTCACGACAAACGGCAAACCTATAATTGCTTTTTGACTATATATCGGTATGGGATACAGCTTATTTTCAGCAACTGTGAAATGAAATAGACTTCAATTGTTATTTTAATTTAATGAATAGATTCTTACTCGGAACATCTCCATTATCTATTTCCGATAGTGATGTAGATGTTGATTGGGGCGTTTCAATATTATGGTCAAGGTTTTCTAAAGATGTGTTAACTGTGGAAGTCGAATCTTCTTTGTTATTGATAATTACGACTTCAGAATCATTTACTGAATTTGTTGATGGGTCAGCAGATATCGGATTATTGAGAAATAAAATATCAGAATTATGAGTTACCTACAGAATCATGATTGTTAAAACCAAAACGAATGAACATCAGGTAGCTGATTAAATGTGACACACCTCCTGAGCCGACTTGTAGTTTTCATATATACTGAGAAATTTTCGTTCCAAGCGTACTACCGGAATAAGATCTCTTATATCATGATCTGACAACGAATTGAACATCGTGATATCAATTTCTTGTTCTACAAAATACTATACAGAATTATACTGGGAGATATGAAAAATTATAGCAACGCAAGTTAATCAATAAAGCAATATTATTTGAGATATTTTCTTTTTTCAGACGTTCCAATAATTCAAATCAATTAAATAGGGAACACACCCGATATAAGAAAAGTAATACTATTTGACTTTAACGTATCAATCAAGTAGTTTTCAACATATAGACATTCAATTATTTGTTTTGTAGTAGACACATTTGTACTTACCATTGAGAACAGACCCAAGTCTATCTAATAAATCCTATTCTTCAATTAGATTACGCACAAGTGAATCCATTATAACAAAAGAATAACTTTAAACATATGCAAGACAAAATCTGAACTCAGTACAATATGACATGTAGCCTGAATCTCTGGGTGCTCTGGATACGATAGAAGAACGCAACGCAGCAGCGGAGAGTTAGCCTACATGTTTTAACTAGTTCAAGACATGCTTGCTGAGAGATACAAAATTTCTATATCTACTACAATATTGTAGTACAAAATACTAAAAATGTTTTCTACTCTCAAATATTATTCAGCAATTCACACATCAATTACACAGAGTTTTAGTATCAATCATGAGTTTTTGTATTATTCCTTACTACAATAATTTCAATATCTTATTCTTAGTTGTAAAATTTTTCACAACAAATATTGGAAAAATTATTATAATTTTTTTGCACAGTATTGAAACACATCAGTAGATTTCGATACAATTTGGTACGGTTATTCATTAGAATTTTAGTTTGAAATTAGAATATGTAACAACTAGAATTCTACAATTTTTAGGGAATTTGTAAAGAATTAGATGATAATGAACACTATAAATTCATTATTTTCTTCTATTTTTATAGTATTGAATCACAAGAAAAAGTTACTACAGCATTTTACTGTATTTTTCCAAGCGATTTCTCTCCGTGTATTAATAATAATAATGATAATAATAATATGGTTCATCAACCCAACAGTAATTCATTAACAGAGTATAACAAAAAAAACTAAATATAGAAAAAGTACATTGTACATAGGAAGCTAAAATAATAATGAAAAATTTATGAATATATAAGTTAAGTTAACGATTATTCGTTGACTTTGAAAAAAACTATTTATCTTACTACAAGTACAGATTCAGAATTGATTAACAACAATATTAGATATTAACTACTTAAGATACAAAATGTGACTAACTAATATGTTTTGCAAAGTTCATAAGGTTGACACCTTACACGCTTACACGTGTTTCGACTTTGGTCTCGCAGAAATGTGGAAACCATGGTGTCATCAAGAATTGCCGGGAAGCTGTTACTATAACTCCTCCCTTCTTAGAACTAAGCATCGCCAGGAAGTTTCAGTTCTTGCATAGGAGTTAATTGATTTTGGTCCTGTTGTCCTCGTTGGATTAGTCAACGTTGAATGAACTTTTTCCTGAGATAAACTGTGAACATGATAACACCAAGAATTATTAGAATGATGTACAATATTATAACTGAATAATTGGTGTCATCAATGTTGATTTTCTCTTCTATGTCTTCATATTTGTTGATAGGAAATTTTAAATCTTCTATGCTGTTGAACTCGATGACTAATTTTGGGATTTGTGTCTTGTTCAAGTCTATATTGAAGTTTTCAAATATTACAGGCTTGCCAAAAGTTTCTTCTTTCAATTTCAATAATTAATTTCTAAAATTCAGTTGACATTTGTTATTCTTGAGAAGAAATATTCCTTGTAGATTTTTTATTTCATAGCTTTTGTTACATGACAGATGAATTATTTCATTTGTTGGGATGACGAGCAAAAACTGATTGATATCTTCAATTATTTTGATGTGGTTCTTCTTAATGGTGAGTTTTGTATATTGACAATTTCTATTGTTGCCGTAAATTATGATATTTTTCTCGCATGTTTCATTGTTGACTTCGTTCGTTTTGTTGACACATTGAAAGTTTATTCCTCCCGTACAAGCTTCACTTAAAGATATCAAGTTACCATCAGCTGATTTCAGAAAGTAGTTCTTATCAGGGATAATAGTAATGAATTCGTGACGATATTTGGTTGGGATAGCAACAAGATGATATAATTCAAATTGTTTGTCATAATTTATCGGGATCTCTATGAAATAAATAATTCTTTCTGATTCTAATTTACAATTAATATTAATTAATTTTCCAATTTCAAACATGTTCTCTGGAATGGGTTCAAAAGGTAATTCATTATTATAATACTTATAAATTCTCTCTAACTCTGATTGAAGATCATTAATTTTGATTATGCTAGGGTGCAGGGTGTAGAGCTTACAAAATGTTAGCGAATTTTCTATGTCTTGTAACGTATTTAATATTATTGTGTAAAGAATATCAGATTGATTATAAATATCTTGAATAAAAAGTCTATCTATATTATCGGTTTCGCTGATGACAATATGCGATAATTGCTCAACTTTTGATTTCAATTCTTACTCAATATGTCTCATTGTTTCGATAGTTTTATTAAATTTTTTGATAATTTGATTATTCACAGAATACTGATTTTTCAACTAATTATTAAATTTCTTCTGGTTATTTTGCAAATGATTCAAAATTTTTGTATATCTCTTTTCATCTTCTGCGTTTAAATTACCGGTTATTGACTTAATTATTGAGCCTAAGCCATTAATTGAACCTCTTTTCTGTCGGTGATTCTTGGGGTAAACATTTATATAATTAAATTTGATATCTATTGAACTTCGAATATAATTTATAATTTTTTCATAATTTTTAAATTGTTTTTCCATAGGTGTATTGTTGGAAATTGTGTTTTGCAAATTGTAGTGCTGTACGTTCAATCTTTCGTATTGTGTAATTATTGGTTGAAAATCATAATAGTGAAGGAAGGTATGTTTTGTCTTTTGTAATTTGGCTGGTCCTAAATTCAATGTCAATAGTCCAGGGTTGTTTGTAATGTCTTTTATTTCTTGTCCGGAGACGTGTGCGAAGTAGAAGCACCTGGAAAATTAGACTCTTTGTCAATTCTTTTTCTTGATCTTTTAACATTACTTATATGAATTTTAGATTGCTTTTTATCATTCGGTTCTGTTTTAATTTTAGCTGTTTCCAACTTTCTGTTTACTGATTCTATCTTTTCTTTTCTATATTTGGGATTTTTCGTTTTGTTTATTTTCTGTTTATTGTGTACAAATATGGTTTCAGGAGTTTCCGGTGTAATTTCACGATTTTCATCTTATTTATTCATTGTATTTGTTTTTCGTAACTGCAAACGTTTATTAATATTTCTATATGCTAACTTGGTTTTTTCTTTATGGTTCTGAACATATTCTTGTGTAATTTGTTTTTCTAGTTCTACTTCTAGAAGTGAATTTGTGTCTGAATGACCGTTCATAATTTCAATTGGTTTCAATCCGGTAGAAGTATGATTTGTATTGTTGTATGCCAACAATGCATACTGAACTTTACTTTCAATTGTTTCGGTCTTAAAATTATCTTGTAAGTTGAATAATCTTATAAGCTCTATGAGCGTAGAATGAAAACGCTCAACTAGTCCGTTGGAATTGGGATGTTGCGAGCTTGTGAAGTGTATGTCGATTTTGTGCAAACTAAGCGTTTCTCGTAAAATGTTATTTTTGAACTCTAATCCGTTATCGCAAATGATTAATTTTGGGATACCGTAATGAGAAAAGAATCGTTAAAGCTTATTTGTTATTTCTATCGCGTTTGTGGTATTAAATAAATAGGCTTATGCGTATTTCAAAAAAGCGTCAATTATTGTTGGAAATTTACAATTTTCAAGACTTAAAGTGTCTATATGAATAGTATCAAAAGGCTTGTTTGGAGTTGATGTTATGTTGTACATAGGTTTCAATGGATCTCGCTCATACTTTGATTTCAAGCATATTTCGCATTGATTAATGTATTCAGTGATTGTTGATAGTTGATTGGGCCAATAATACAAATTTTTGATTTGGTTATATGTTTCGTGAATACCACGATGATTGGTCTTTCCTTCGTGATAGTTCCTAATCGTGCCTGTAATGTCATCTTCCTTCTCAATGTCTATTAATTTATTATTGCATTTTGTAAAATTTATCTCCGAATTTTTAAAGTGTTTTTGTATTACACAACTAAATTTTTCATTTATACTGGTCGTTCAAAAAATAAATAATATTTTACTCTAGGTACAATATAATCTTTTATAAAATTTAGAGGGTCGCTTTCAAAGTTGTCTTGTGAAAGTTGTACATTAATCCGCATTTTATTTAATTTTAGCTTAGTGATTTTTGGTTGAGAGGGCGAATGTATTACCCCTGTAATTATCAATTGATTTTTTCCTACATTCACAGGTGATTCGCTAATTGGTATGCCAATTATAGGGTTTTCATGGTTGGAATGAATTGTATTGTCTGAGTCACTCGAGTCGTCGTGTTCTGCTATCATTGACTGAGAATCTTGATTCGGTTGAAAGGTCTCATTGAAATTTTGAATAAATTCAAAAAAGTTTTGAGTTCCGGAGTCATTAGAATTTACATTTAATTCGATTCTAGAAAGTGCGTCAGCATTTTTATTCAAAGTACCTTTCTTGTAAGTGATTTCATAATCGTATTCTTCCAACTTAAGACGCCAGCGCATTAATTTTGTATCCGGTTCTTTTAACGAAAACAACCACTGTAATGGTTTGTGATTTGTCACAATTTTGAATTTTCGTCCGAAAAGGTATGGCCGGAAGTATTTCGTAGGCCAAACTATAGCAAGAAGCTCTTTTTCTATAGTTGAGTAGTTTTTTTCCGAGTCATTTAAAGTTCTACTCGCATAAGCTATCGGTAAGTCTGTGCCTATCGGTCCTTGCGATAAAATTGCTCCTATAGCATAATCGCTTGCGTCTGTAGTAAGAACAAAAGGTTTGGAAAAATCTGGGTACTGTAATATCGGTTCATTAATAAGCAAGTTTTTACACGTATTAAATCATTCAACATATTCGGGGCTCTTGATATTAATTTCTGCATTCTTCTTTAAACATTTTGTAAAAGGTTTTGTAATTTTTGCAAAATTTTTAATGAATCTACGGTAATAACCGAGTAAGCCTAAAAATCCTTTGATTTGTTTGGTTGCCTGAGGTATTGGATAATTTTGAATTGCTCTAATTTTGTCAGGGTTCGGTTTAACGCCTTCAGGGGTAATGACATGGCCTGAATATGCGACTTCACGTCGGAAAAATTCAGACTTATCAATTTGAATTTTTAAATTCGCTTTTCTCAATCTTTCAAATACGGCTCTGAGGCTTTCAAGGTGTTCTTGAAGACTTGTGCTAAAAATGATCACGTCATCTAAATAAACGAGGCAAATATCATTCGATAAATTACGTAAAACATTGTCCATCACGCGTTGGAAAGTGGCTGGGGAACTTTTGCGCCCAAATGGCATTCTGAGGAACTCGTAATGTCCATTCTCGGTGTTAAACGCGATTTTGGAAATATCATCTTTGTGCATCTCTATGATGGAAGCCGGATGCCAAATCGAGTGTAGTGAAATACTGACATCTACCGAGTTTGTCGAGTAATGTATTGATGTTTGGGATCGTATATTTGCCATCGAGCGTTTTTTCGTTTAGCTTTCTATAGTCAATTACTATTCTCCATTTTTTCTTGCCCGATGCATCTAGTTTTTTAGGTACAATCCACACTGGGGATGACCAAGGGGAATGTGAAGGTCTAATAATATTCTATTCCAACATTTTTTGTATCTGGTAATGAACTTCCTTTCTATGAATTTCGGGATATCTGTATGTCCTAGTGTATACGGGTATCTCGTCTTTAGTACGTATTCGGTGTTTTATTTCGTTGATAAAGGTCAGAGTTTTGTTTTCTGTATGAAATATGTCAGCGAATCTTTTATCAGCTGGGAAATTGCTGCTCTCTCTTCTAAGTTCATATGGTCAGTACGTATTAAAGAAATATCAAAGTCATTGTCGGAATTATTTTCATGAAAATTTATATTGTTTATTCCATAATTGTCTGAAAATTCTACTTGAAAGTTATCAGTCAAATCTGTTACACATTCGTTTTCCGTTGCATTGATAACTGGATAATAAATGATGTTATTTTCTACTTTAGCTATTCCTTCAGGTATTATTAAATTATTTACATGTGTTTCTGGGATGAAAACATTGCCATTGTCAATATTATTCACATGAAATTTTGTAACTGTTTCCGAATTAACTGGAATTTTAACATATTGTGGACGTGTTACAATTCAATGATAATTTATTCTGATTTCACTGATCGGTGTGATAATTTTATCTCTTGTTAAATCTATTATGGCTTCTAGAGTCTTTAAATTGTCTAATCCGAGTGAAATGTCGAAGTTATTATGAAAATCAAAGAGATGGTATTCCAATAAGGTGTTTGGTTTCTTAAAAATCTTTGAACACGGCAATATTAAACTAAAATTTTCTACAGATGTTCCATGTGCTGTCGTGATCTTAAAAGGATCATGAGTTATTTGATTTTTGAATAATTTATTCGCAATGTCCGGTTTTATGAATGAGCGCGTGCAGGTAAAATTACAAAGGGTAATTCGCTCTGGTTGTAAGTTGAGTTTAAAAGTTCTATTGGGTTTCCGAGGCATTTTTCTCTGAAAAATAATTCTCATCGTTCTCTTGTTCGTCATGAATGTCCTCTGTTTCTGTTTCTGGTTCATAAACTAAATAATTTTGATCTTCAAATTGTTCATATTCTGTCATTTCTGTGTTAAATAACATGTGTTGTTGTTTGGGATAGAAATTTGAAGGGCCTGGTTTTGGATTAAAGGTGTTGATCGTACTCACACTCATTGGAGTAGGTCTAGGAGTAAATGATTGTTTTGTACTCGTACTCATTGGAGTAGGGGTGTTAAATTTCTTACAGGGATAAGATTTAAATGCGTTGTAATTTGTTTGATTATTATTTTGTTTGAATGGTGGAGGTCGGTGAATCAATTGCGGTGTCTGTGTTTGCGGCAAATGTGTGGGTGTATTTTTATATTGTCGCATCATATTGTGAGATGTTTGAATTGGTGTATATTTTTGATTCTGATGATGTTTTCGAAACGTTTTAGGTTGACATTCTAACTGAAATTCATTTGTGAGCATGCCAAGCGCAGAATTCAAATCTGCTGGATTTTTTGCTCGTAGCAAAGTTCCTAAAGGTTTTTTCAAGCCACGTAAAAATATGCTTACTGCATATGTTTGGGAGTGAGGTATTGAAATATTTTTTTCATTTGGATCTTTTGAATGATTTGTAATGTATGAGGTTTGTAAATTCAATAAATCTTGTACTTTGTGCAGGAATTCAAACGCAGATTCATTTGTTTGTTTCAATTCTGACATTTCTATATTTAATGTGAATCAATCGCGTTTATCAGCATAAGTATTTATTAAAGCTTGTTTCAAGCTTTTTCAATCAGAAATTGTGCAACCAGCTATATTTACTGCAGCTTCGCCTCTAATTATCGCTAAGATACTAGACATAAGCCATTCATTTTGGAAGTCTAATGGATCTGCTACTACATAAAGTTTGTTTACAAGTTTTTCGCAAATTTCAGTGAAACGTGAAAGTAATCTTGTATCACCGTTAAACTCCGGGATCATTTCTAAATATTCGCGTTTCAAAGTTGGGGTAGTCATTTCTTGTGAATTTAAATTGCTTATTTCTTGGGAAAGGATTTCAAAAATTAAATTGTTGTGGGGATTGGGATTAAGGATTGAGTCACAGGAATGGGTTGATTCTGTATCTGAACTATTTTCTGAATCTGAAGTAATTGGTGTTGTGTTATCTCTAAGTGACATTCGTGTACTTACAGAATAACTATCAACGTGTGGTCCATGTGTTCCTTGGTCGTATTCTTCGATCTGGAACTGAACATTGTCGTGTAGCTCTGTGTACTTCAGGGCCTGGTGACTTCTCGATGTTGCGATGTTCGCTCGCAGTTTCGGAAAGTCTCTTTGACGGTTCACGGACACTTTTTCGATATCTAGTAAATCGTAGAAACGAAACGAAAAATGATTTTTAGATCTCGTCTAGATATCCGACCCGACTGCGCCAGTTCAGTTATCGATTATTCGTTGACTTTAAAAAAAAAAACTATCTATTTTATTACAAGTACAGATTCAGAATTTATTAACAACAATATTAGATGTTAACTACTCAAGATACAAAATGTGACTAACTAATATGTTTTACAAAGTTCATAAGGTTGACATCTTACACGCTTACACGTGTTTGGACTTTGGTCTCGCAGAAATGTGGAAACCATGGTGTCATCAAGAATTGCCGGGAAGCTGTTACTTCAACTTATATAATGCATAATACATGCTAAGCAAATATGCCTTGATATAATTTATCTGCGTTTTGGCAAATGATATTCAATGGAGAATATTGTCGAATGCTGGTTTTGGGTGCAGGTAGATAAAATGTGGACGAGTTCCTAGATGTCAACCGAGAAACATGGAACGGCACTCTGGACAGTAGAAAGGGAGCATCCATCTTATGGATTGAAATTTCTCTTCTGGAAACTAATGAAAGCATAGAGTGACGTTCAAGGAGATATAGAAGATCAATTTCTCTGTCAGGATATACACCGTCATTTTTGAAAGAAAGATATTTTAAGAACCACTCATGCACTTTATCTAACGCTGAATGTTGATAAGCGAAGCGTGGATACCAAATTAGGCTGCAATATCCAATCTTACTGACCACATAGGCAAAATATAATGATTTCAATACAGATATGTCGTGAAACATTCCTGATATTCCTATTAGAAAACTCAGCGTCTTATTTGCAGAACTGCAAACGTGATTACTCTGTTCAGGTATACTAAAGTTAGATGTTAATATGACACCTAAGTCTTCTACTAGCGTTTTTCTCTCCAGAACTAGATTATCCATTGGATATTGATGGTCGGTACTTGATGAGGAGCGAGAGAAAGATATACTGTAGTATTTGTTGATATTGACTCCCAATTTGTTACTCTCAATAATGATTTATTCACATTAGTTTGTAAAAGTTGACTACCAGTTCTAGAATTGATACTGCAAAAGAATTTTATGTCGTCATCATAAGCCCGTGCATTACATGAAAATAATTGAAGAAGCTCATCAATATACAAAATAAAAAGCAAAGGGCCCAGGTTGGATCTTTGGGGACGCCAGATGATGCTATGAAATCATACGAAGTGTAACCATTATAATGTATGTAACCACGTCGATCTTTGAGATCCATGATCGATAGAATCAAATGCACGCGAAAAATCTGTGTAAATAACATCGACTTTGCCTCGCGCATCTAATTCTTCAGATAAAAATTGCGAGACTCCTAGTGGTAGAACGTCCCTTCATGAAACAATGTTGACAATTTGAGATAACATGACGAACGTTTTCATAAATTGAGTTGTAAATTAACGTCTCAAAAAGTTTTGCAAAATGATTAAGAATCGAGATGGGACGATAGTTTTCGATATGTGCCTTATCACATTTTTTGAAGACAGGTGTTATGCGGGCTGTTTTCCAAAGTTGAAGAAACGTATGCGAATTTATAGCTAAGTTGATGATAATTAATAAAGGCTTAACAGAAGCAACTCCACAGTCTTTGATGAGGAAGCTTGGAATCTGATCATCACCAGCTATTATCTCATCCTCCAAGGATCTGATCGAGAAAGATATATTATCTGTAAGCACATCAAGGAGTTTATACGTGATACTTCCAATGAAAAAACTAGAAATAGAATCCGCAAAAGCACTGACAATATGACATGGCGTGTTGAATTCAAAATGGTCATTGTGGAGAATACCAGGAGTACGACTTTTGCCTTTTTTCAAGTTAACGAAACTCCACAGCTGATATTATCTCCAGCACTACGGAAAAGCTACTGCATGCTCCATATATCTGCAACTAAGTCTCAGATCTCAATCTTCTAAATTCGTCGAGATAGAATTGATTTTTATGTTTGTGCCATTTTCTTCTATAATAATCCTTTGTTTTAAGATCATGTCCGATGTGAACTACGAAGGGAAGTTAGACTTTAATATTTTTGCTTAGGTACTGACATATCTAGTTTAGCGTATAATAAATTATAGAAGCTAGATAGAGCGTCATCTACATCTTTAAATTCATTGAGAAAACTCCAGTCCACATTATTGAGATCTTCATATAGTTTAATGAAGTCAGCTTTGTGGAAATTATGGCGCGTGTTGTGAGCAGATGGAAAATATACTGTTTTTGACAAAATAGGTAATTGAAAGTTCATCAATACAGCAGGATGATAATCATCTTCTTTAACCAATGGAGCATCAAACCTCTGTAAATTCATAGATGTGAAAAGTTAGAGAATGCTTAGTCAAGAACGTTATCGAACGCATTTTTGATTTTGTTATGTTAAATGAGATTCAGGGTATTGCATATTTTATGTAATGAAGTGAATTTTGCAGTGTTACTTGAGTTTTTATAGAATTACGGCTGATTGAAGTCACCAACAGAAATAACATTTTCATTATCAAGAAGAACCTCTAAAGCGTCAGTCGTGGTTTCAAGATCGTTGGGATTCATATCAGGAGGAATATATGTAGCGCATATAACGAACGAACAATTATTGAAAAACATTTACAAGCCAGCACATCAATTAGAGGCACCAAGGTCTTAATATTGAGGGTGTCTAAAATATTATAATTTGTATAATTGGCTAGGGCAATTGGGTTCTATCACGTATTTAAAGTAATAATACCATATAAAAGTTCATTAAATTTTGTATTATGCTTATTTTTAACATAATTTTTTGATAAACATTACATTTTTTATTGATAAATTCAAAGCCTCAAGTTTTGAATACGTCGGAAATTGTCGTAAACGTCCGAGCGCAATCGCTGTACATGTGACGTCACTTCGGGGCTCAGAGCACAGATTACCATTTACTCAGAGTAATTACTGGACCTTATCGCAAGAATTATAATAGAAAAAAAATTATATAGATGTTGTTTCGTTCATTTTTATCCTAACACACAAAAAAATGTCCTAATAAGATTTTTGTAAACCGAGAGATGTTGATAGAATGTTATCACTGGTGATATTTTGACGTTTGAGGTGATGGTGTTTCATATTTTATTTTGAGATGGATTTAATATTTAGTTGTGCGCTAAAGTACACAAAAATCTTGTGCATAAACCCACCATAAGATGAAAATTCATAGTAATTGTGAACAAATATCAATTTGAAATCTTACTCACGTTGAGAATGCAATAGGTCAAATTTGAATAATTGTAAATATTACGCAGCCATATTTCAATTCTCATTGATAAATACTGTTAAATATGAATAATTTTTATATTGTTCATATTTATAATATCTGACAAATTTCCAAACTATAGGTATATGGTGTATCAACATAAATGAATATAACTAGAAACTTAAGCAAGTACGAGTACCTTCAGATGCTTCAACGGTGGAAGGTGATATTGACGTGATAAATATATCACCTCAAGTAGGTGGGAAGTCATGAAAAATTATAAAATAGGTATCTTGGAGTGATTCTTCCTTTCACAATAAAAGTTTTATTTTCGGGTCGAGTACACACATAACCTATCCTATAGCATTATTACAAAATGATTCTTGACTGGATTTGAACAAGTAGATGTAACAGCATTCGCATATTGAGAAACTAATTTCAAAAAACTGCTCACATTGATAACTTAATACCTCGTACTTCTAGAGTATCGAATTTTTCATTCACCACTATGTATTCATGAATTATTAATGGATTAACCTCTGGTATATTACTTGGATTAGCTTTTGTGAAATCATCTTTGAGACACATTGCTTATATAAAAACAGTTTTTCCAATAAAAAATTGACGATATACTAGAAGACTTTACTTGAGTATATGACTGCTGGATTGTTTATCATCGGAGTGACGTCACGTAAATGTCGGACCAATTAGAAAGCGTTTCAACGCATCTTTCATTTATTCAAAATTTATTGAATTTTAAATATGAATTATAATTGATATATTCATTTTTCAATTATAAGAATAGTTTCAACACTTATAGTTTGATATTATATATTGAAAAAATAATATAAAGTCACAACTCTATTTTCACACAGCCCAATCAATACACCACCACCCATTGAACGATTAGTTAGAGCAAAGTCTCTGTTATCTTGCACCACATTATAATAGAATGGAAATAATTCGGAATTGTTGAGAGAATTCCAAAGCCAAGTTTCTGACAGAACAATGAAATCAAAATATTCTGAACAACAATTCACTTTGTTCACTTAAAACCTTCTCTTAACAACAAAGAATGCATGAACCACTTCCAATCTTCACTTTGCCATATAACAGAAACATTTATTAATCTTAAAACACTAATTGCAGGTAATTTTAATGCCCATATTGGGGATTTGAATCAGATGTACGATGTTATTTTCTCAAATCCGAACATCTTCACATCCAGACAGGCTTCATACCAAGAGATAAACGACCGTAGGCAAAAGTTAATAAATTGCATGGAAGATTTTGGATACTGTGTGCCAAATGGCCGCGTAAATAGTGAAACACCCGGTCAATATACATATCTTAGTAATACAGATAAAAGTACAGTAGATTTAGCTTGGGCAAATATCCTAGCTTTGAAAGATATTTGTTCATTTCAAATAATACCTACATTATCCAGATCCAATCATTGCATTCGTAAAATTACTCTTATGAAGTCAGTCATCAGTCCTAATAGACTTGAAACTCCAAAAGAGTATGCCTGCAACTATGAAGTTGAACTCAAATTTCACAAAGACAATTTTTTCAAATATCAGATCAATCTTAACCAGCTATCCAACATTTATGTAGATAATGTGGAGACTAATATTTTGAATGACAATCTGATAAGCTCAATTGAAGAAGCTGCGAGTTGCTCTAAGATGCTACAAATTGAAAAAGGTGACCATACTAAAGCCTCCTACTACAATAAACCATGGTTCAGTAAAGCTTGCCAAGAAAAAAATAAAAAATCTGTAAACGGAACTTACAAAAATACTATGCTAACCGTATTGACACGCATTTAACCAACTACATCCTATCTAAAAAAGAATACAATGAAATAAAAAGTAAATGTAAAAGTAGTTATAATAGACAAATCACAAAAGTGTTTTTACAAAATGAATGTACAAAAATAAATATATAATCTTCTTACCCAAATATCAGTAATACATAATCTTTATTCAAAGCGTAACTGACATAAGAATATTTAATAGAATTGTCGCAAAGCGCAATGCAAATCCATAGTCAGGACCACATCCGAAACAGTTATCACATCTTGACGGTAGGCGAACAACTGACGAAGCAAAACCGAACATTTTGTAAGAATACTTTTGCACGGCTTTAGCTGATGATGAGAGCAGTAGGACTGTCGAAACGTTCTAAGTTATTTTCAAATAAAAAACATTCAAATAATTGGATCGCTTAAGGCCTTATTTCAAATTCAACCTATTACTACACCGGATCCTCCAACAACTTTAAAAATAAAGTTGTATAAAAAGAAAATACTTTTGATCCTCTTAACTACAGAGGCATAGCCAAACTAGATTGTTTATGCAAAATTTTTACTAGCATTATCCAAAGTTGCATAGTAACTTGGTGTGAGAACAACAATATCATAAGCGAATGGCAGTTCGGTCTCCGAAATGATATAAGTACAGATAACAATTTATTCTGTCTCACAGCAATCTCACACATAACTTTAAGGCTCAAAAGATAGAAAGCCTATGCAGTATCAATAGATTTCCGTAGGGCCTTCGATTCGGTTGTCCATAATAAACTGTGAGAAAAATTAAGTGATACCGGTATCTCTCCTAAACTAATTCGATTTATATCAAACTTCCACAAAAATGCGTATGTACAAATAGAAAAAGAGAAAAAACTTTCTGATAAAATAAAAACTACCCAGAGGGTTTTGCAAGGAGACACTCTGACTCCACTTCTATTTACATTGTTCATCAACGACCTCGAACTATTTTTCAGAAACAGAGGAGTCGAAGGGTTCAATATTGACGGGAAAAAGGATCTACTATTACTGACTTATGCAGACAATTTGGTGCTGTTTAGTTCTTCACCTATCGACACACAAAGAGAATTAGATATACTCTACGATTATTGTGAGCTAAATAGTCTACAGGCTAACGAAAATACAACAAAAATTCTGCTCTTCCATAAAGGCAGAGCGCCAAAATTCAGAAATCAGTTCAAATATCATAACTCCATAATAGAAGTAATAAATAAATTCAAATATTTAGACCTTACATTCAGCTCCTCAGGAAAATTTATCGCAGCAAGCAAAATAGCAAATCAAAAAGCCATCATTGCTATGCTAAAGGTAACTACTATATAGTGTAAAGGTAAAACTAACGGTTGGGCCGGAATAAAACAACTGCTAAGCTCTCTTATCAGAGCTACAGCCTTACATGGAGCAAAATTATGGGCCCTCAGAAAAACGGTATTACTAGAGAAATGTTGGAGCAACTTCTTGAAATACATATATCTCAAGGTGCCCAAGAAGCACATCAAATTTCATGATTCGTCTAGAAACTGGCACAACTCATAAAGCTCTCTGTATATGGAAAAGAACACTAAACTGGTGGGCAAAAGTTCTTGAAATGGCCGACGACAGAATTACCAAACAGCTCTATAATCGTCTGCTAGTCCTGGATACATCCGCTAACAATAAAATTGAATTTAATTGGTACACACAGCTGGAACTATTTCTCCCTGAGCTGGAATTCAATTATATTTGGGAAAAACAAAATATCTCTAAAATTGAGGTAGATGAAATTATGGAGAAACTCCTCTTAACACTACAAAACAAAGATTTGGACTGGTGCAATGATTCTAGGTATAGTTCAGTGTTTGAGCATCAAAATTTACATATTAATTCAAAAAATTATCTAAAATTGAAGATAAATTTTACACAAGTAAGAATAATAGCATAAATAAGGTTATCGAGAACTTTATTTCTCATTATGAATTTCAATAATATCAAATATATTTTAAATATGGAAGAAATATGTACTTTGTGTAACAGATAAGAGCGGGAAGATATTTGTTATTTCTTTACACAGTGTCCAATTTATTCCACATTCCGTTCCAATTACTTGAATAAAATATGGTCAAAAGGACAATCCACCAAGACCAATCTGGATGCAGAAGATGCTCGAAATCTATTCTATAATACTATGAACGCATTAAAATTGAGAATTTTCATGATTAATAAATGATAAAATACTGCATTATACTGTAAGACTGTGGTATCAAAGTCAATTACGACAATTGTAAGATCAATCTGTGGGTATGTTACGTATGTATGTGATTTACATTTGTATATTGACCATTTAAACTGAGAGAAAAATATCTATGCAAAACAGTATTAGTTTAAAGCCTAGAATGAATGAATGTTACTTTAGTTTACTTTGGGATATATACCAATAGATTGTAAATTGTACGAATAATTGTGATTCAAATGTTCAATTATTGCGTCTACTGTCGGTATTAATATATGCTTCCAACCTTGGTAATGATTTGTATGAGTTCTCTCAAAACAATAATATATCTATCTATCTATCTATCTAGAGTAATTTCTTCCATCTTATCTACATTAAATTTCATCGGGGCTAGTGAAATTCTAAATTTGTTTTCTGACATGCCAAACGCATCTTCCACTACACGTCTTGCGCGGTCCGATCTATAATTATATTTTTTTTTTGTAACACGTGAAACGAAAATACCCTATTACTGAGTTGAGTTCTGCTTCAAAAGTTTTAAATTCCAAACCATGGTAACAATTTCTATTAACTCTCTGTTGACAGAGAAATCATGGATATTAATGTCCGCTGGATAAAAATGAAAATTGTGGATCTTGGATGCCGTTGTTTTTTTTATTTCATTGGTATAATGTCAAATTGATATTTGGAAGAAATTTGTATGTACGATATGTTCGTTGTAGTATGTGCATTGTTTGTGAATTAGATGGCACAGGAAATGTGGAAAATATCAATCAATAAAATAAATCATGTGAGTTATGTTTTATTGTATAAGTTACTGTAATGTGATCGCAATTGCAAAAATTTGTGTGGCAAATCGATAATAAGATAATCTCGATACATCTAAATTGATTTAAAAAGCTTAGTAGAAAAACTTTGGTGCACACTTCACAAAAAGTATCGAATGCAACACGGACACTGAACGACTGTCATTATTGTCACGGACAAATTCAGCTGCACGAAGATAAACCTTGGCCTTCGTCCTTGTCTTCGCCTCGTGTTTCACCCTTGCCCACGCCTCGTGTTTCACCCTCGTCTTCGCCTCATACTTCGTCCTCGTCTTTGCCTCAACTTCATCTTCGTCTTGACCGAATGCAGTCAGATTCATACTGGACAAAAATCACAGTCGTTCGGTCTCTGTAGCATAATATACTATTTCTTCTCTATCAGAGCTGGGCAGTAATTAAATACTTTTATAATTAATTACTAATTTAATTACTTTTTCTCATTACTTTCAGTAATTTAAATTACGTAAAGTATTTCAAATATCTTGAAGTATTTTGAATTATTCAAGAATATTTGAAACTTTGGGTATTTGAACCACTCATAATATTCCCAGCAGTTTCAGCAAGTAGGTACGCGCACGCTTACGTGTCTGTACAAGCTTGATGAGGGAGAAGGGCAATAAGTGCGTCACATTACTCCCTGCCTCGCAATTTTATTTTAGTGGACGAATGTGTGGTTTCTTATTCTGACTGCGAGTACTAAGTGTTATACAAATTTTTACAATAATTTTAAATTGTAAAGCAAGATGTCTGAACAGGTAATTTCCAATATACGGCAAGGGAAATTATAATTTTTTTCACATTTTGATTATTATAGGCAACAGTAACGGATGAAAATGAGGCATATGATCCTAATCCTTATTACACGGATAGTGAAGGTGACCCGGATTATAAGCCGCTACCAGAGAAACGAAAAAAATCATCAATTAAAGATTTTTTTTTCCTCAAATCCTCGAAGAAATCTGCACACGGTGTATCTGCATCTACATCCACAAGCAGCACTGTCAGTGTCAGCGACAGCGATTTAGATCTTGAAACTGAAGGACAAATATCATTAATAAATCAGGAAGAAAAGTAGATAATTTCATAATTTAATATACACAATACTTCATTTGTTGTTTGTTGCAGTTTAACATCAAATAAAAATGCACTGTTCGATGGAACTTTTTATATCATCACGAATGAAATTAGAGATAATATTGAAGCCAAATGCTCATTATGTATTACAAAGAAAACTATCATAAAAGGTAAATTATGCGCCGCTTTCAATTTCTTGAAACATTTAAAGTTAAAGCATACAGGTAGTTTGGAAATATGCAAAGCACATAAAGACGAGATAAAAAACAAAAATAAAGACAAATTGGATGACAGATTGGGAACAAAAAATAAACAAATAACATTATATGATGTAAAAGCAAATAGCCAAATCAATCAGAATTTTTTCGACGGGAAGTTGATGAAATTCTTTGTTGATACTATGTTACCACTGTCAGTAGTTGAAAAAGAAAGCTGTAAAGAATTATTTTCGCAAATGAATATTCCTGTGATGAGTCGACGAAATTTTGGAAGAAAACTAGAACATGAACATACTAAGTTGATGACTCTAATTATTTGAAAATCAAAGAGGTGAAATGTGTCTGTACAACTGCTGATATATGGTCTGCAAAGAGAAGAAGTTTTTTTGGTGTCTCATGCCATTGGCTTAATAACGATTTGCAACGAGTATCCGTCACTTTAACTTGTCGTAGATTTGCTGGCACTCATTCAAATGATAAAATTCGTGACATATTGGAAGACATCCATAGTCAGTTTGATTTAACTAGTAGGAAAATAACAGCAACAACCACAGACAATGGCAGCAATTTTGTTAAAGCTTTTGAAGAATTTGGAATAAAAATATCAAGTTTAAACGGAGACCTAGATCATTATTCAGATTCATCTGATTCTGAGGATGGAATTTTGAATTTTGAATCAATTAATGATAATGCAGTTACAGAATTATCATTACCTAAACACTACAGATGTGCAAGTCATACATTGAATCTTTTGGCAACAACAGATGTTAATAGAGCTATTGAAAGTAATGCCGACTTAAAAACTAAACACACAAAGGCGTTACAAAAATATACACTATTATGGAAAAAGGCTAGTTATCCCAAAAGAGCAGAGATAATCCAAAAGATAATACATCATAGATTAAGTGATCCATGTATAACAAGATGGAATTCTTTTTTCGATTCAGTGACTCAAATTCTGAAAGTGAAAGATAAATTACAAGTATTATTTCAAGAAATAAATTTAAAAGAATCTTTTAAGATAACGGAACTATTCTACCTAGAAGAATATATAAAGATTTTGCAACCAATTGCAGGAACGCTTGATTTTTTACAAAGTGAAAAAAATACTGTATACAGTTTTTTATTGCCAAAATAATTTCCTTGGAAGTGATACTTGAAAAAATTATAGAGAGCGATAAACACTCCCGAACTATAAATATAATAGGAAAATTTGTATTAAATAGTTTGGGTGAGAGATTTTCGTTTATTTTTTCAATAAATGAACAGTCTAAAGATGCTATTATAGCTGCAGCTATCACTCCAACAATAAAGTTTCGTTGGCTCAATGTATTCAAAGAAAAAAATCCAGAAATAGATTCGAAAACAATTGTAGATTTAATTATTAATGAAACTAAAAATATGTTCAATACTGATAACATTTCTTCTTCAAGTGAAAGCATACAACTGCAATACAGTGATTTTTTTGTTTTTTAAGAAAATAAAGATGGTACCAATACCGCTACAAATCCATTAATGACAAATGAAAGCTATAATAGAAGGAATACATTGGAGTTAGAATTATTGAAAGTAGTTAAGATACAAGATTCAAATCAGGACGTGCGTTGTCGCGGCTCGAATCTTGCGCGGGTTGAAAATAATTAGCGCTGGAAAGTAATAGGTCTTTAGTGGGATTTTTGGTTTCAGAATTTTTGCTTGAGGCAGAAATGCAATTAAAGCTAATTTGGTTTAATTTTGGATGTTTAGAGAAATTATTTCATATACGTGTACAAGGTTTATTTTGAAAATAAAATGCAGAGTATTTTTTATACAAGATTATTTAAGGGTCATTAGAGGAATTTTGATGTTAGAAAAATCATTTCATATACGTATACAAGGCTTATTTTTAAAAATAGTGTATTAGAATTTTAAAAAGATATGGAATTTGAAAAAGAGAAAATGTATAATATATGAAGGTTAAAAGAGTGAGAAATACAGATATAAAAGCTGTATTTATTTTAGTAGAATTCACAACAGTCCTTGTCCTGGTAAAAGAAGTAAGGTTTTCATATCAAGTCTCAGGTAAGAATATTGAGTTATTAAAATATTTATATGTATATTATAAAGAATTGTTTTTAATATTTCTTGTTTACTGCTATCATTATTGTTAGTAAGAAACATTTAACACTTTATTTGTTTAATACTATTCAGAAAATGGACTTCTCCAAATTGAATCAAAAAGGACAGCTGGCTGATATCAAACCTATGAAGAAAATTATGGAGCTAGAAATTGATACGACATACAAGCTGGTCGACATCAAGGCCGTTAAGATCCTTGGATTTGGACGAAAAATTATCGCTGAGTGTGAAGATTTTGTGGTGTTTTTACCCGGACGTTTTGATGTGATAACTGATGAAGAAATATGCCAGTTAAAACAGTGCGATGTTTCCATATGGGGTATAAAATATACAGGTGTGAAAAATTATAGTGCTGGAAAGCAGGCACGATTAATTGAATTTGTTAAATTGTAAAAGTATATATAAATTAGTAGGGATACTGTTTGTATATGAACCATGAATAAACATCTTACTATGATCATATTTTTCTTTTATTCTGTCTTTAATAAATATGAAACTAGGATTAGATACTGACTTAGTGTTCTATCGCTTTGCTTGCCGACAACATGTGTGTAAAATTTACACATCCGTTTTCAGCTTTAATAGCCGGTCCAAGTCATGCAGGGAAATCATATTTTGTAAATAACTTTCTGTCTAATATCAATGAAATGAGCGATACGAATTTTAAAAAAATATACTGGCATTACGGCGCATGGCAAAGTATGTACGATAAAATTAAAAATGTAGAGTTTATCCAGGGACTACCTGATCTTGAAAATATAGATGGAGAATACCCACAGCTAATGATACTTGATGATCTTATGAGAGAGGCCGATGATTGAATCGTAGACATTTTTACAAAATGGTCGCATCATAAAAACTTATCTGTATTTTTCCTCACACAAAACTTGTTCCATCAGGGTAAAGGCCAGCGCGATATCTCGCTGAATGCACATTATATAATTTATTTTAAAAACCCCCGTGATAGAGCGCAAATTTCACACCTAGCGCGACAGGTTTTTCCAGAAAATGTAAAATTCATTCAAGAATCTTATAGAGACGCTACAATGGAACCTCATGGCTATTTAATGTTCGATCTCAAACAAAGCACTCCTGAATGGCTTCGTTTTCGCACATCACGTGACGGCCTCACATATGTTTATTTACCAAAAAAATCATATAAATATATGTCCAAAAACATTCCCGAGGTTATTATATAAAATGAGTGGACCTGTTATAAGCAACGCCGAGTTTTTACGCTCTCTCCACAAACTTAAACCTAAATATAGATTAGCATTATTAAAAAATAGTGACTGTACAGCTGTAAAATGCATTTGTGAATGTATTTATAATATATTAGATGGTAAAATCCCGCTCAGTCGAAATCAGCAAGCTGTACTAGGACGTCATAAAAAAGTTTTACGACAACTTGTGAAAAAAGGGGAAAATTGGAAAAAAAAGAAACGTGTTTTAGTTCAAAACGGAGGAGCATTCTTACCTTTTCTACTAGCGCCTATTCTAAGCGGTGTCCTGGGGTCCTTGTTTAGTGAAAATTAATTATGGAGCATGCCAAAAAAATGGTTCTTATATCTCCCGAGAATTTGAGCCGTATCCGGAATAGTAATGTTGAGGAAGGTAGAAATACTACCCATCAGTTGGATATAGATATGAAAAATGTCTTAGAAATGGAAGTCTCTGAATACGAAAAATGGCGAATGTATCAAGAAATTCTACAAAGATATTTATTTTTTCAAAAACAAAATAGGGAACCTATAAAATTACAAATTGAACAGGATATTCTCGCAGAATCTAAACCGCTTGCTGAGAAGCACGACGATACTGAACAAATTGTAAGCGTGTTACCTAAGATCCATCAAGAAAAAGCCCGCTTGTTATTGCAAAGGTTGAAATTGCAGGATTCAATTTCTTGGGATAATATCGGTAAAGTTTACATAAATAATAGAGAAATTCCCGATTCAAATATTTCGGATCTGATAGGTGATATTGTACGATACAAAAAAAATAATAATCCGTCGGGGTGGAAGGAGTTTGTAGAGGCTCTAAAAATAGGAAATATACCTCGGGAACTAATTAATAATCCTCAAAGAAAAAAAATTCTGACGGAAGAGTCAAAATCTGATATTTCCGAAAGCAAAAAATCAATTAACAAAAAAAAGAATAGTGAACTATCATTTAAAGACGACATCGAAGGTGTGAGGCCCTCGAAACGGAAGTGGAAACGTTTTTCATTTACATGATGGATAAAAAACTATCTAAAATTTATTATGACCCGTCACATAGTGCAGGTTTTTCAAGTGTGAATAATCTTATGAACTTTATGAAAGGGCAGTATAAACCTAGCGAAATAAGAAATTGGATAATTTCTCAAAATGCTTATACTCTACACAAGCCTGTTAGAAAACATTTTCGAAGAAATAAGTACAATATTTCCAATATTAACGATCTTTTTCAAGCTGACCTCAACGATATGCGAAAGTTAAGCCGATTTAACGATAATTATAAGTATATATTAACAGTCATTGATGTATTTTCGAGATACGCCTGGGCTATTCCATTGTTCGATAAGAAACCTTCTTCTGTTATTCAAGCATTTAAATCTATATTTATTGAGAGAAAACCAATCTGTATACAAACGGACAAAGGCTCTGAATTCATTGCGAAATCAGTGAAATCGTTTTTGAAAGAAAATAATGTCAAATTTTATACGATTCACAACGCTGATATCAAAGCATGTTTTGTAGAACGATTTAACAGGACTTTGAAGACAAAAATGTATCGTTATTTTACATACAAAAATACATATAAATATATCGACGTGCTACAGAAACTTGTAACATCTTATAATAAAACAAAACATCGCTCGATTAAAATATCCCCTATTGACGTCAGCGATAGAAATATATTGCAAGTTTGGAAAAATCAAAATGAGACTCAAAAAAATTTCGAAAACAAAAGTGAAAAATATAAAGTGGGAGATATAGTTCGAATATCAAAATACAAAAGCCTTTTTGAAAAAGGTTATGAACAAAACTGGAGCGAAGAGCTATTTAAAATACACTCAATAAGTAGAAGAAACCCTATTGTCTATAAATTGAGAGATTTGAACAACGAACCAATAGAGGGCACTTTTTATGAGCCTGAGTTACAGCGGGTACATGTCGACTCAGATACAGTCTATAAAATAGATAAAATTATTGCTACAAAAGGTAAAGGTCTCAGAAAGAAGTATCTAGTTCGCTGGAGAGGTTACAGCGAGAAATTTGATTCCTGGGTTTCTGCCAGCGCTCTGAATATTTCAAAAAATGAATGACAGAGAATTTTTCATAACGCTACCTAGTAATAGCAGCATGCAATATTTTCCCGGCAATAAAACATCAAAATTCACTACACAGTTACCTCAGAATATAAAGCTGGATGGAAATTGGGAAGTTTCGCTATCAGAAATTATTTACCCGTGCACTTTCTATAATGTGAACACAGAAGAAAATGAAGTTAAAGTATACTTGACAAATACATTCAAGAAAGAATCTCAAATTAACGAACCGGATGTGACATTAGTATTACCTCCACGAATTAGTAAAGAAAAAGTTACTTCAAGAAATTATGAAAATATCGACCAGCTATTGCATGAGATGAATAAAAATTCAGTAATAAATAAATATGTAGCATTTTCATACAACAAGTCAGAAAAACGCGTTGAAACGCTATTTAAGCAAAAAGAAGTGTGCTCTCTGAAATTATCACCGCGGCTTGCGCTCCAGCTGGGATTTTCACCGTTAAGTGATTTGTATCAAAAGAAATCATCAATCAATGTACCTAATTTATTGTTAGGTCTGCCTAATCATCTGTATGTTTACTGCGACATAATTGAACCTCAGTTTGTCGGTGATGTAGTTACTCAACTTTTAAGAGTGGTTCATGTTGAAACTGAAAATTTCGTATTCGGATCAAGTAAAACAATTTTGTACACGCAGCCGCACTATGTTCCCATCCTACGACGCGAATTTTCAAATATTGAAATAGATATAAGACTCAACGAGGGGGGTGCTGCACCATTCCAATTTGGTACTTTATGTGTGAAACTACATTTTAGAAGAGCATCATGAAAACTTGTCCTTATCAGCGATACTATAACGAGCAGGCTGGATCAGGAATTGGCTTAGTGTACCGAGGCGGAAACCAGTTTCAACGAGGTCATGGAATCGGATCATTTTTTAGCAGCCTGTTTCGAAATATTTTTCCAGTGATAAAGAAAGGGCTGGGAGTTATTGGGAAAGAAGCACTCAGTACAGGAGCTCAATTTCTAGGAGACTTGAGTGAAAATCAGCCTGTTAGAGAATCTTTCAATAATAGAATAAGAGAGGCGGGGATTAATTTGAAACGTAAGGCTGAGAACAAAATTGATAAATTGATGGACGGTTCTGGCTATAAAAAGAAGAAGCTAGCTAAGAAACTTGTTCAGTTTAAAGCTTCACCTGCTGCAGTAAAGAATAAAAAACGAGCTAGAAATATTGATATTTTTGACTGAAATGGCATTTCTACATACACAATCTTGTGAATGCGTTAAAACCGAATTAGATTTATTTGCTTTACCCCCCACACAGACTAGTATCGAAAGCGGTCTTTGGACCTCATACAAAACAATCTCTTCCGTTGAAGATGGACCTTTAGAATTCCTGATACCTGGAAGTGGAGAGGATTACCTGGATTTATCACAGACAATGTTGTACTTGAATGTTAAGATTTTAAAATAAGATAATACGCCATTAACTGATACAGATAATGTAGCACCTGTCAATAACTGGCTCCACTCAATTTTCAGTCAAGTTGATTTATACTTGAATCAGAAACTAGTATCGCCGCCTAACAACACATATCCATATAGAGCATACATTGAAACTTTATTAAATTATAGTAGTGATGCCAAGAATTCGCATCTCACCTCAGCTCTCTGGTATGCTGATAAGGCTGGTAGAATGAATAATAAAGATGTTGGTGGCAATCCCGGTTTTGAAAAACGTCAAAAATATACTGAAACAAGTAAAAATGTTGATATGATTGGTCATCTTCATGTTGATATTTTCAATCAAGAGAAATTTCTACTTAATGGTGTTGAAATGCGTTTGAGGCTAGTACGTTCACGTGATAGTTTTCAACTGATCTCAACTGGTTCAAATTATAAAGTCCATATCAATGAAGCTACACTACTTGTTCGTCGTATAAAATTAAATCCTAGCATTTTATTAGCACATAATAAAGCTTTAGAACTAACTACGGCTAAATATCCAATCACGAGATCCGAGGTCAAGGCCATCGTCATTCCTACAGGAGTACAGGGAAAATCTCTTGATAACATTTTCCTGGGTCAGCTACCTAAGCGATGTATTATTGGTTTTGTTTCAAATAAAGCGTTTAATGGAGATTATGCGACAAATCCGTACAACTTTGAGAATTTCACTATAAATTATTTATCATTGTGTGTCAATGGTCAACAGCTACCGTCAAAACCGTTACAGCCATCGTTTAACGATAATAACAAATCATATATTCAGATGTACAACACCCTATTTTCGGGTACTGGAATCCATTTTTCAAACACTGGACATGGCATTACACGAGAAGATTATCCATATGGTTATTTTCTATCTGCATTTGACCTTACTCCAGACCTTGCAGCAAACTCAATACAACACTGGAATTTGACCCGCCAAGGCTCCTTAAGAATCGAAGTCGGTTTCGAACAAGCACTCACTCAAACAGTCAATTGTGTAATTTATAGCGAATTTGATAATATTATTGAAATTGATAGGAATAGAAATGTTATCGTAGATTATGGTAGTTAGTACGGTCAATGTATAATATATTTTAGTTTATACGTGCGAATAAAGGTTTGTAATATCAAAAGAATTTTTTTTCATAAGTTCCCATATATATTTATTCTTTTCATATTTCATTGCTAGTTTTGAACTGACACTCGTCTAGCTAACTAGCAGGAATGAATGCAGTGTTCATTAAAAATATTTTCCAAAATTATTTCAAAAATACTTGTCATTATGGTGTGTACGCTGCAAATAAACTTCCTCGTCATGTTAATTTTCCATGCTCTATTATTGTAAATTCTGATCCCGATTCAAAGAAAGGCGAACATTGGATGGCTATTTTCATAGATCGAACGGGATATGGGATGTATTTCGATAGTTTTGGGAGACCACCGTTTGTACAAGAACATATGGATTTCTTATGGAGAAATACAAGAAGCTGGACTCACAATACTTATGCCCTTCAGGATATAACGACATCAGTCTGTGGATGTTATTGTTTATTGTATCTTTGGTTCCGAATTAATAATTATTCACATAATAATTTTGTACTACTGTTTAGTAAATACGATAAACTTGAAAACGATGAATTTATCAAATACATGTTCTATTATTATTTCAATAAAAGACAGTTTTTCTGAATATTTGTTTTATTACAATGTTAATATATACCATTACAATTTTCATAAATACCTCAAACAGAATCTACACAAATAATTTCCAATGATAATTATTATTTCAGAAAAATGAAATAATTCAAGAGGATTATTGAAAGAAGAAGAATCACTATTCAATGTAATCTTGACCTTTTTGTTCCATACGGAACTGAATTGAAATTTTCCACTTGTCTCCGTTTTGTGAAATTAACAGAAAATTTTTTTGTTTCTTTTTTCGTAACTACAGTATGATCTGACATACATCTGATATTCCTACTAGTTATAACAGGATTGATTTCATCACCTATACCTAATACTAAATTTTTTACAAGTTGAAAATTGATTTTTTGCGAATTTTCATAATTCAGTGTGAAACCCTTCACCTTACAGAGTTCACTAGTTTTTTTATTCACCGGACAATAAACTCTGAAGCTGTAGTTTTTGGCCCCTCCGCATACAAACTCAGTGATATAACTTTCTGGACCATAACAGACTAGCTCATCTGTTAAATCGCCAAGAAAATCACCTGTAGAGGGTTCGTACTGACCCGGTGAATGGTAATAAATTATACTATCAGTATCATAATATAACGTTCTATCATGTAACAGGTGAAGATATTCGTAGAGTCTCAAGCGAGCCTGGGCCGTCGTGTACGCCGCGACGGCGATGTTGACTGTCGGTATCTGTTCCATCGCTTCTCGTTTATGCTGCCAATTCACATATAACATAGTATCACCCGCTGGAATAATTTTATGAACTTCGACAGCAGGATTGGCTAGAAGTTCAAAAAGCTCTCCAGGAGATGACACAGTCGTTGTTCTCGGGCGGTTCTCTGCTTGAGCAAATTTACCTGAAACACATAATCAGATTTCGATATTAATACCATAATTCAAATACAAGATCAAATAACTCACCCCAGAAAGAATTCAGCATTAATTTAGCTACAGATCTTTTGCCTGCGTTTTTCTCGATCTTTTGAGGATCCAGTTGTACGCCTTCATTTTCAAAATAGCTTTTTATGTAAGCAGCCTTGTCAGGGTCCGTTTTACAGTTTTCAGGATAACCTGAAGCCTCTTGTTTCATTTTTAGAAAATGATTAACATACTCTACGAACATTCCTCCTGTTTTTGTCGTCTTGTCATACTGACTAATCTCATATTGCCATACCTCGAGGACTTGTAAAATTTTGTAGCCATGTTTCACAGCTAATCTCACCTCATCGGCAACCCAGGACCCCGTGAATTCTCTTTCTTTATCGTTATGTATACATTCATTTTTTTCTAGATTATCGCAGCATGTACGGCATAAAACAAACATTAGCTTACCATGAGCTTTCCTAGGCAGCACCGGATGATACAGATTATGGGGTGGTAATACAGTACATTTTATTAATCCCTCGACACGATCAATATTGTTATTAGGGCATAATAAATCACATTCTGTACCAACAAAAATTTCTGGATGCCCGACTGGGTATTTTCCATACTTACAGACATACGGGTATAAACTGCAAACATCGACATACTTAATTTTTTCATTATTTTCTATTTTTTTATATGAATAAGTACAGCCTGTGCGCCCACCGTACAAAGAATCTCGCGGTTGTAGAGGCAGAGAATCTAAAAGTTGATGATCTTGCAATTCTTTCGCGATATTTTTATTTTGTTTTAAATAACTCCGAAATTCACACTCCCATGTACTTATGACCCTGTATCCTAATTTTTCAATTTTCTCTAATTTCTCAATTGTTCTTTGATATCGAAATTCCATAGTCTCTTTTGTAGTATTATAAAGTTTTTCATTACGATTCGATTTAAAACAAGACTTACATCCATGCCAGAAGCAACCTAGGAATTCATAAACCAGTTTATCGCGAGCATAAAAACCATCGACTTTCAAATTTGGAGTAATCATAGCTTCTGGGTCGTGACCTGCATGCTGTATACGTATTCCTTGCTCATTTTCTTTAGAAATTAGCCACTGTAATGCAATTTTAGACTGGTTATCTTTTAATCTATAACCATTCAGAGGGATGATACCGATCGTATCAGGCTTTAAGAACAGGCGACGGAATGCTTTCTTACAAGCTGACGCGATAGTCACTGCTTCCGAGAATGGACAAACTTTACAGTCATTTATAAAAGTTTGGCGAAATTTTTCACAAGCACGACGCAAAATATCGACATCGGATATACAGTACTCCACTAATTCTTTCTTCATATCAAATATCTCGTTATTATCTATCTGCTGGTTATACCATGTTAGAAAATCTTGTCGTACAGAATTGCTCATTGAGTTTACCCCATAATATTTTGCTCGCGGTAGGGGGCCTACATAATCTGCATTATTCAGAGTGTTAAATAAATGAGGGAAAAATCCTTTTTTGACCGAAGCCGCTAGACCCATAGCTTTAGGTAATGATGCCAAGGACATGGGCATATAATTTATGGAGTCGATAAATCGAACATTGGAATTTACTTCAATTAGAAAAACTTTATTCCCATTTAATATTATTTTTGGTTTTATATTCATAATTTCAACTAAAAATTTTAGAATAAATTGCGCGTCGAACGATTTGGCATTATGAGCAATACATGTAACTGATGAAAAAGAAGCTCGTGGGGTCAAAACAAATGTAAGAAAATTTTTAACAGGGTCGTCTTTGAAAATCAGTTGGCGAATGCCGCATGAACTGCAAAAAGTATTAATATCTTCAATATCGCGACATGAAGAACAGGACTGATGTACAACGGCTAAATTCACTTCATGCTGTTTATATTGATCAAGATTTTTTTCCTGCCTAGTTTCAAAATCGTAATAAAGCGTTAGATTCTTGTCTTTCACAACGTTTTGATCGATCGAGATATAACATTTATGTCCAGATTCCTTGTAACTCTTACAAATTTTACAGTATATCTCGCCGCATGAATGATTTCGATTTTTGGAGAATTTATAAGTTTTGTAACAATTTTTACACTTATGGTATGCTTTACACATGATTGCTTTATGTCGATCATAGCAGACTTGTCCTCGAAATTGTCTATTACACTGAGCACAATTTACTATATTCAGAGTTGGAAGACAGGCAGGAGATGATGCACAGAAAATACAAATATATTCACAAGTATGACCCCGTACGGTGTTATAGGTAACGTGACATTGCTCACAAAAATATCTACAAGAAAATGCAGATGTTATACTTTTTATAACCGAGAAATGATGTTGATAATGCAAGAGATTTAATCTTGGGAGATTTTGATCTCTTGCACCTTCAAATATAAGTTCTGCAGGTGTATTATATTCATATACACATATATTGTAGCGAATAAAAAATCTTTGGAACTCTGTTAACTCGGGTATGCCAGCCCCATTTTCAGGTATTCTGATATTTGTTTTGTCTAAAATCTCCTGCACTCTCTCACTCTGAATACCATATGTATCTTTACATACCTGTCTGAAACGTGCTTCTTTTCTAATAAACGATTCCGCGACAACAAGTGCTCGAGGAAGACAGAGATTGTCAGAATTATTAATTTCTACTATGCCGTACTTCCTTCGACATAATTCAGCGTATGCCAGTCCGTGCCCATTCAATGACCTTCCTCTTCCTGTTGGCATTGAGACCTGTGTTATTTCCATATTAAATTGTCCATCCGTGAAGATATCAGCGTTACTCTGAAGAATTTTTTCTATAGCCTGCCACAGTACATCAATATGAACCTGATCAACCCGTCTAAAACTAACCCATGCTGGTCCATTTATCAGTCGCGGCGTGCTGAATGTGAACCTCACAAAATCGCTGGGCTCCATATTTTTCATGACGTCGTTCAATACCTGAATATAATAATAGAAATATAAAATAGATGTCGAGCATATTAAACCGTAGCTCATGATTAAAATTAATTGTTATACCTGCTCAATACTTTCATGGAACCAAACAATTGGATTTTCCTCTTCAGGAGGATCTATCAGACGGAATGAAATTCGTCTTCCACGAATCCCGAATCTCTTGACATGACGCTCCTGGTCCTCCAGAATATTATATCGTATCACCGTACCTCCTCCTCCTCCTCCTTCTCCGTGTTGAATCTCGAGCGCTTCATCTTCATTGTTAGTTTCAAAACATTCATCGAATATATTACCGCATGTATGGAAAAAATTATCAAAATACACTTGATCCTCATCTTCACTGTTAGTTTCAAAACACTCATCGAATATATTACCGCACGTACGGAAAAAATTATCAAAATATACTTGATCCTCATCTTCATTGTTAGTTTCAAAACATTCATCGAATATATTACCGCACGTACGGGAAAAATTATCAAAATACACTTGATCCTCTTCCACCTCACAATTATTATTATTATTAAGCGAAGATTCAATGATATTTTCACAAATTTTGAAAAAACTGTCAAAATTTTGTTGAGAAGCCATTGCAGATAGACGTTATTGAAAAGTCAGGAGGACGTAACAATACTGAATATATAATTTGCACTTCTGTCAGTTTAAATACAATTGATAATGCCTTAAGACTAGTTAGACCAATATAAACTGGTAGGGTAGTTAAGAAAATATTTTAGAAAGTTTAAGATTTGAGAAATCATTTTGAAGTATTCATAAAGTATCTAGTAGAAAAATTAGTCACTACCTGAAATCTCAATCTGATTGAAGGAAGATAAAGAGAATATTATTTAAACATTCATTTTATTATTTATTTATATTTACAATCAAATTTTCCTCTCCCTTATTTTAAGTCTATCTTTAAGTTAATTTCATTCATACAATGAATTTTCCTTCTCTTATCATGAAGGTCGACACACACAAAAGGTCCTTATTTAATTTGTTGCAATAGTAATTATACATTTCACCAAAAATATTTTCACACTCTGTATTGTGCAAATAAATATATTCATATAAACTTTTACTTAATTCTAGATTTTTTTGTAGACTATAAATTACAGTATTTTGTAAAAGCTTTTTATAAATTTTGAATAAATTTTTATATTTATTAATAAAATATCTCTTTGATTCTAAAATTTTTGTTTCTAGTTTTATTAAATTCTGGACACGTTCTTCATTCAAAATTATCCAAGTATTATCATATCTACATTTAAGATGTTTTCTAGGAACTAGACCAAATTCTATATTAGCAACTTTATCAACTTTGTTTAGTTCTAAATCGCTGCATTTATTTTTTAGTTCTTTCTTCTTAAGGTACTCAATCACTTTAACAATATCTTTGATGTCGATAAATTGTTTATAGTTCACTGATCCCACTAATCTTATAGTTACATGCGGTACAGGAATCGGGTTCACTCCAATGGAAATAAAAACACGCCTTTCGCTGTCGAGAGGAATGGGCACCACTTCAAGAAGCCGATCATTATTATCTTTTAGGCTTTTGTTGTGTGGAAATGCAAAACTTGTTATCTCCGCGGTGGCATGAATTAAGCTCATTTTTTTTTCATCTGCCTCTGAAATAATGAATTCATCGTCCGAAGATTCATATGCATCTTCCAGTCTTTGGCCATACGGTTCATCATTTTTTTCCTCTTCCATAGTCTTCTCCTTTTCATCAGTTCTATCTGTTGTTTTTGCAGGATTATTATTTTCTTCTTCTTTTGGAAAAACAACTTCCAACGCCTTCTTAGTTACAATATCCAGAATTATCGATGTATTTGGAGTTGAGATTTTTCGTTTTTTTTTCTCAGCTTGACTTGTTACTGGCATATTCAAACTTGTTATCTCCCGTTTCTTCTCAGATTGAATGGAGGGGCCGAAATTCATTGAATCAGTTTCCTCCATAAGTTCATTCCTATTCCTAGCTGGCGTTATCATCCGATTCTCCAGAATTCTAATTTTTTTGGACATCTTCAATTTTTTCGGAGCTATGACAGTTGACGTCTTTGATTTACTCGGAGCCGTGACGAGATTTTCATGTACGAATGCAGTATCTTTCGGAAGCTGGCTGACGGTTTTTTCAGGATTCAACGTCTTTGTTTTATTCGGAGCCATGATGAGATGGATTCAGAGAGCACTCAAAACCAAGCAAGATTCTCAAAACTAAATACCCGTGAACAATACAAACACTGACCTAATAAACACGTGAGCAACACAAGCACTGCTAAAAACAGAATAATGAAAATATTCCTTTGACTTTTAATTTATATATGGTATCCCTGATGAAATCATTAAGTTGGCCGACGAAAAGTCTGAAGAAATTTCAAAATGTAAATTATAATGCATTTGGAAAATTTTCTTGTCTTTAAATTCCTATCAAATTTCACTCAAAATAACTAATGATTCTAAATTTAAAGATCATAATCGAATCATTATTTGTTACTTCGCATCATTTCCAAATTCTGAACCAAAATTCCAAAATTCTCTTAATGAACATAATAAATTCTGAAGATATCTTTTTGAAATTACGCTAATGTCAAAATCTATCTAGGTAATTTCTTAAACCATGTTAAATTAGAAATATCAATCAGCTCTTTTCAAATATAATTACAAACACTTGAAACCATGTTAAAATGAGAATATAATTACAAGCAGTTTAGCAGAAAAACATTTAAATATTCCTTTACAATAATTTCTTAAGAAGAATATACTTTGAACATTCGTCCATACTTTGTTTCAGATCAAAATAGAAAGTCTCAGCTATATTCCGTTCAAATTGAAATTGCCTGCATTTTATTTTCAAAAATAAACCTTGTACATGTATATGAAATAATTTTTCTAAACATCCAGAATTAAACCAAATTAGCTTTAATTGCATTTCTGCCTCAAGCAAAAATTCTGAAACCAAAAATCCAAATAATGCTTTCCAGCGCTAATTATTTTCAACCCGCGCAAGATTCGAGCCGCGACAACGCACGTCCTGATTTGAATCTTGTATCTTAACTACTTTGAAGTATTTAGAAGACGAACGATATAATTTGGATATTTTACAAGATTATCAACTCATCAAACAAATTTATTTGCGATATAATACTGCATTACCTTCTCCAGCACCAGTTGAACGATTATTTTCTTTCGCAAGTTCAATCAACTCTCCGCGTCGACATGTATTATCGGACGATTTGTTCGAGAAGTTGGTAGTCTTAAAAGGAAATCGAAATATAATTTAAATTATATGTCGTTTACTTTGTCATAACTATATATTTTCTGCTTTGTATTCATGTAACAAATGAAGATATATATTTTTTTAATAGAGTATTGGAAAAAGTATTTTAAATTACTTATTGAAATTACAAAAGTATTCAGTAATTCAATTCCTTTTTTTTTATAGTATTTATTTTCAAAGTATCTCAAATACTTATGGTCAAAGTAATTAGTAATTGTAATTAATTACTTTTTGTCAGTAATTTGCCCAGCTCTGTTCTCTATGCAACCCATAATATCTGAAAGTTTTCATAAGCCTTCTACCAAGGAGAAATGCATCATCCTCTACCATTAAATGAGGAGTAGTAATATTGCTATTCGGGAATCTTGATCCCGAAGGAATAATCAACTTAATTTCAAATGTTGCGTCCTGCATTTGACTCCAGTGAAAAATTTCTTTGTCGTTAATTCTATCGTTTATGTCCACATCAATAACATCATAATAATAATAATAATGATAATAATATATCTTGTTTGGTTTTGAACATTACAGAAATGTATAACCAAGTCCAAAAAATCACTTGTAGATACATTTTCAGGTAGATACTATATACTGAAAATATTCATCAAATTTTACATACAATGTGATACAAGCATATTCTTAATTGTCATTTTGAATATTTCGAATGACATATTTCTAGTGTTTTCTTCCAACTTATTGAAGAAAAGTGGATCCCAACAGTCAACACGGTTTTCACTCTTACCTAACTAACTTAATTACAATGTTGCTTTTATTTCTTGTGCCGTAAGTATATACACTGAACGAAAAACGTACGTGAATATGATACATTCAGTCATTACATCAAGAAAGAGAAATATTGAAATTTGTCCAAAGAAGGAGTTTGTTGGTACAATATCCTTATTTTCATTAAATTATGATCAGATTCATAAGATGATGTTTCATTCATTGTTTCAATAAAATGATAGCTATAAATTAGTAGATTGTATTTATAAACCGTTGAATTGAATTGATGAACGATTCCACATTATATCTTTGAATGGTTTTCCCATATCCAATGGACATTTTTTTTGATATAATGATCAAATCAATTATAGTAATTGAGGTATCGAGGATCTTAAAAAAACAATAATGCCTGAGGTCAGCAGAGTACTCTCCGAGGGCCTCTGGCTCGAGGTGTGTACGTTGACCGTACGCATTGTTGTCTGCTCAACTCCCGTGGAGCCTTCAATGTTTGAAGTCCGACTTTTGTTGTATTTCAATCAGAATTCTTAGCAATGTATGCTCTGTAATTGTGATTTCTGTCAGATAAATTACTCTAGTTACATGCTGTAACCAGAAAACTTGTTTGTTATTCTTCAAAATAATGCCCGAGGGTATTATTTTGAAACATTATGCCCTCGGGTATTATTTGTTACGTAATTATCCTGAAATCAGTGTTATTAACACAACAATAATAAACTAGTCGGACAATAAAGGTTTTATTGTATATATATATTTGCTTCATCACCGTATTTATAGATTTAATGTACCGTCATTAATACATTCAATGTACAACTTGTTATATACTCAATAACTATGTTTATTGATATAACGTTGGCAAAAGTTACTGGTTTTGTTGTATTGATGTTGTTAACAATAATAATAATAGATGTTTGCTCATCGATATGATGATAATTATTCATTGATATAATGGGACCGAAATCAGCTGATGGAAACATGGTCGGTATGACCATGTTTCCTAAATGTATAACTTTTCGCTCATTTTGCAACGAATCTCAATTTTTTCTCCACTAGCTTATATAGTTGAATTCTGCGTGCGTGTCGATAAGAAATTGAGAATTGAAAATAATAGCGAATAAAAAGGGGATATAGGCTGCGAAAAAAAAAGATTTACCTCAAAATAAGCGAAAAAATATACATTTGGTATGGCTATGTTTACTCCAGCTGATTCTGCCTTCAACTATGTCGTGAAATTATGGGACATATTGAATTAAAGGTCAGAGTTATGAGAAAAGAAGGAATTTATTGTTGAGAAACAAACAGATACACTTTATTCACATAGAATTTGTGACAGTATATGTACCTGGGAGTAAGACATATCAGGTTTAGTTCTATAAATATAAGTGGCAATGAAATTCCAAAACATGACAGATTCTGAAGGGAAAATCAAATTGAACAAATAAATATTCTACAGCAAATATCCAACGCTCTCAAAAAATTCGAAAAACCATACTTGATATCATCAAAATAAACATAAATTTCAGAAATGGAACAAATTTCTTTACCAATCCCTAGAGTGAATGTCTGAATAGCTTCTTCTCTAGCTTTTGAATGTCTGAGGTGCTCTTCAGTCTTCTGAGCATTTTGACCAACAAAGATAAATGACTCTTGAGAGTCTCTCATTGTAAAATTGCTGGTACTATTTTCTCCAGTCGGATCTTCTCTCACAATATTATTGGTAGGCACCAGGTAACCATTAAGTGCCCAAAATATTGCAGCGTCAAGCCATCTGGAAAAAAAAATACACTTGAAAGATTATTTCTGGATATGATATATTATTCTTACTTGTTCTCAATGTGCTGTTAATTTTCAGTTCTTATAGAACCGCTTTTATTGATTTATCTTAAATGTGGCTTTCACTGATAAGGAAAGCTATAATTCTCTTCCGGCATGTCTCCCATTTAGTCAGGAGTCCATCTCCCGTTTTTTAGAGTACGATTAAGTCCATATCAATCTGCAATTTTCCATTAGTTGATTCAATTGGATTACAAACTAACAAAATATATATGCAATTTTACTAGTCTAAAGCCAGTGGGGCTCTTGTAGTAAGGCAACTTATTCCAAATTTCTTCAGTTGATTTCAATTTTGTAATTTCGTCCAGACGGTATTGAGAGCATGCTTTCCAGCATGTATCAAATTGTTCCGCACTTAAATGGTCGAGTTCTAACGATCGAATCAAACAATCAGCTCCTTCTTCTGGAACTGGAAAAGTGAATGAGCTTGAACATATCTCACTTACCAAAAACTTCTGCACTTTTGACCCTTTCAGTTTCATTACCTCTCTTTTCCTTACTGTCATTAATGTGTCGCGAAACAGCCATTTTGAAAGTAGCTCGTAAATTTGATGCCTTATTATAAAGTCTACCTCTCTTGGAAGTGCGGTAGTATTCCTATAAATATGAAACATTGAATAACATTTCATTGGAATCGCTATAATATGAGATATTAGTTACCAATTGTTCGGTAGGAAAACGTTCCAAGATTTCGCTTCCCAAGCGTTAACTTACACCCGACGACATCAATTTACCCTTCTCCTCGAAAAACTGAGTTCTACAGGCAATGAGAGAGGTTTTCTGCTCCTCATCAGATTTGGAAATTTTTGATAATATTCTGCTAAAATTGCTCCCTTTGAGCTTTCATTAAGAACAGTTTAAAATAAAATTAAGTCACTATGATCAGGTGAAGAAGATTTATTAAGTAGTGACATGGATGATAAGGACGTCACAGATAGAGCAGGTGATGATGGTCTGCTACATATATTAGAAGATTCAGAAATATTACAGCAAAAATCTGGGGTTACATAACGTGAAGGAATTTCAATCGGATTCCGCCATTCTTCCGGTTTATGTTCAAACAATATTTTAGTTCCAAAATCAAAGTTTTTCAGAACTTTTTCGAGATGATGGAGTTTAATCACCTTCAATACATTATTTGTGATATTCTGCACTAAAATAAGAAAAAACTGATAACAAAAAACCATGAATTATGTGGAATGCTGATATCATTTTGAAACTTATACAATAAGTTGTCGTTAAGTATTTCCAAATTCCAATTTTTAAGTAGGTCAATCAGTTCTTAGCCATCAGAATCTTTAGAGGACGACTCATTATTTTCTAGTTGTCCTTGAACTGCGAGGACATTGCTTTGAGATTGCAACATAGGTTGTGATGTGATGATGTTATCAAGTGTGACGTCCCCGCTTGGTTGTCAGAAATATGTGACGTACTGTTTGGCCTGTCGCTAACTTTTACTCAATTCTCGAGTGCCATTTACTAACGGAGCGACAGACTGTTCTACGTGCCAAGGTAGCTCTGTAGAGATATGATATCCAGGCTTCTGAAATCATGCTGAAAAAAGGGTAACAGCTTTTACCAAAAATAAAATATTTCTATTTAATATAGTTGGAAATAAACATTAAAGATAATACAGAAGTAACAGCAATAATATTTCTAGCGCCAGACAAACTTGATAATGTTAAAAAGTATCTAATAAAACCATTAAAACAATCTAGTGATTGACCGCACGACTAATTAATCGACTACTTGACTCAATTTACCAACTGACTGAATATACTGACTGATTGATCGTATTGACTAATTTAAGATACTGATCCACCGAAACGGAGGTAAAGGATGTTGACTCGGTAAATGCGAGTCGAAAAACAACGGAGTGGCTTGGAAGACGCGAGCTAGATAACCGGATGTTGACTTGGAAGATGCAAGTAGGAATAGGACGTAGCTTGGAAGACGCGAGCTGGATAACAGGATGTTCACTTGGAAGACGCAAGTCGAAATAGGACGTAGCTCGGAAGACGCGAGCGGGATAACAGGATGTTAACTTGGAAGACGCAAGTCGGAATAGGACGTAGCTCGGAAGACGCGAGCTGGATCACAGGATACTGACTTGGAAGACGCAAGTCGGAATAGGATGTAGCTTGGAAGACGCGAGCTTAATAGTAGGATATTGACTTAGAAGACGCAAGTGGGAAACTAGGTATCGGTTAGTTCGCTTACCCTTATTCTGACGAACGACACTGGCTGCCAACTTGTAGACTGCGTACTAGACACTCTGAAGGGTCGGTGAGCTGTAGGAAGGCGCTACAGTTCAACTGACTTCTCTTCGAAATCGGAAGCTTTATATACTGCCTATCTATCAAGTATTTAATTTTTCAGTTCTTACCTGGTGTATACCAATTTTGAATCAAAAATAAAAATAAAAAAGTTTACTTGATACGGTCTCAAATCTCGAACGCTGGCGCACCAAGCGAGCACGCTAACGGCTAGGACAGCAGCACATATACATTTCATGTTGTAAATTACGTTGTGACATAGCCACATCGTCACACAAGGTTTGCGTAATTCTTTCCATACTGCTTCCTGTAGTGGTGTGAAAAAGGATATTTAAACGATTGTCAATTATTTTTTACAAGTTATTTAAACGATATCTAGTTTAGTAGTAGTTTGAAGCTCTCGGGGAGATAGGTTAAGTAAAAATATGAAATAAATCATGGATGGAATCCACGTTACCATCTTTAAATTACACCTCCACCGATCAAATATCTAAACTGTATGTTCTAATTAATCGAAGTCCCCGAAAATCTAGAAACAGATTCTTTATTTTGTGACTAAAATATAACCGCCATCTGTCACTTCAACAATGGCAGCTATCACTTTGACAATGTCAGCTGCTACTTTGAAATATGCAATTAATTAATGCGTCATTTTGAATTTATGGAACAGCGATAAAACTTGCCATGTTATTTATGGTCGGGGAAATACTATGATAGACACAGCAGATTCTTCATTATGTGTACTCAATTTTTTTTTTTTTTTCATTCATAATAGCTTGTTAGATAAAATGTAAAACTATTCTTCAACTCTCAAAATTATTGATATGGGATTTTAAAATTATTTATTTACCTGAAATTTACTGCGTTGGAAGCGTTCAGAAATTTGGGATTTCCTCCGTCTCGTGAAGATGGTTCAGAATACTCAAAACTATAATTTTCTTGTGTTTCTTCGGACAATTTTTCTTTTCGCTCTTCTATTTCAGTTTTTAATCTATCGAATCTCTCTTCTAGGAATGAGTATAACAAAATTGAAAAATACAAGCAGTATAAATTTTTAACTTTTTAGCCAACAATAAACCAACTCAACAACTAGCTTAGTCTAAAACACACACACTGTTACATTATTGTCAGTCCTCTTAAAGAGGGGGAGAATAGACGCACTTCAGGGGAACACTAGCGCTGGGGGGATCTGCCGGAATGGTGAACCACCGCACAGTTCCATCGGCCCTGGTTAGGGCCCTCCTACACCGTTTTTTGGGGTTAACTCCTGGGCATCGAAGCAGGCGTAGGAGGATCCTCACCCAGAGGCAGCGGGGGACCTTGGCTACCGGTACGGTGGAAGTGGGTGGCCGTGGCGGGGAAGCTTGCTTGACCGAGGCTTCAAGTTTTGTGAAGCCTCTAGGTAGCCTCAGCTCTGCAAGGGGGACCACCGGCTTGATCACCGGTGTGATGGGGGACGCTGTCAGCACGATGATGTCTGGATCGCTGTCGTTTCCAAGTGTCATGACCTAAACTGGTGTTGCCTCCTTCATTGGGCTGAGGTTACTAAGGTCGTCACCGAAAAGTTCCTCAAGCAGTTTCTTCTGGTCGACACCCTTGGTGTCTATTAATTTTTGAGCTGAGGCCGGCTTGGGTGGGTGTGTCTGGGCCGGAAGAGGTCGCCTCACCGGAGATGGCGCGGCCGCCGCCATCTCGAAATACTGGCTTAGTGCGCTCTGTCCGGACAGCTTGATCGGACGCGAACTGAGCCTCAGCCGGCAATGGTAAAGGCGATTCCGGATGCCGGTATCGTGGAGCCACCTATCGCTCCGGCGTCGCTGGCAACGGAGAGAGCAGTACTGGCAATGCTGCCAATCGTTCTGCCAGTCCTCTAGCCGTTGCTCCAACTCTTTTTCTGGCCACCATCTGCAACAGTCATAAATAAGGATCATGATGTTCTTGATCTTGGGATGGCCGAGGCTACCATCGTGGCAGTGGAACGGATAGGAAGGTTATTTATGGAAGAGTTTGAGGTCCTTAACGTGGATCCGTTTCAGCTGCCGTCCTTTCATGCCCCTCAGGTCATAGATCTGCGCCGAGTGTTTCCGTATACAGTCCATAGCTCCGAATACCTTGGTGCAAGCTTGGCTGTGAAGCTTTTGCTTGATGCGGAGAGGGGATGTTCTCGTCGCATCACTTGTTCTTTAATGTGGCATTGCCATGCCCTATGTCGTAGATTGTAATGCCGACATTGGTCAGTAGAGGCGCGCGCAAGGTTGATTCTGGCTAGTTCCTGCGCTTCTCGCAGCCGCTGGAGACGAATCGCGTGGCCGGTAACTCGGTGTTGTATCTTGTACTCCTGGGTAATTTTCCGTATAGTCTGGTTCTGAAATTCTGTACGATTATCGGTAATCATATGGAGCGGCCATCCGTACCGACAGATAACGAGTTCTCGGATAGCTTGACCAATGGTGTCTCCTGTGGCCTTTCTGAGTGGTCGACATTCTGACCATTTGGTAAGCCGATCTTGTATTGTCAGCACGTAGCGGTGACCCTTACGAGACCGAGGGAGCGATATGACGATGTCTACGGCTATCGTCTCCCATCCTCCTCGCACTCTCGGGGGATACATCTGTCCGGCTTGCTGCTGCTGTGACGCCTTACATTTTTGACATGATTCACACTTTCGGACGTGGGCTGCGATGTCCTGGTGCATGGCCGGCCAGTAGTACCTCAACACGATTCGTGATATGGTTTTCGCGATGCTGCAGTGTCCAGATTCTGGCGTATCGTGGTGTTGTGTGATCACGTCATTTCGTTCCTGCGGTGGGACGCAGCGCTTCCATTCACGCCCTTGCTCCGTGTCTAAGAGGTCAGTGGGGTTCCAGTTCCTACGATAGAGTTTGTCTTTCCGGAACTGGTACTGGGGGTCCTGGCTGGGGTCTGCCTCTACCTCAAGCATTTTTGAAGTATACCAGTCTTTGGAGCGGACTCCGGTTGTAGCAAGAACGGAGATTGGTTAACGGGACAGAGCGTCGGCTAATTGATTCGACGCTCCTTTTCTAGACTCGACTTCAAAGTCATATTGCTGGAGCAGTACTGCTCAGCGCACAAGACGGCCAGTTGGGTTTTTCAGTTCGTTCATCCATTTCAAGGCCCGATGGTCGGTTATAATTATGAAATGATAGCCCTCTACATGGCCTCATCTTCTGGATTCCCCACACTATTGCCAGACATTCTTTCTCAGTCACCGACGTAGCTCGGAAGAAGCGAGCTGGGTAACAGGATGTTGACTTAGAAGACGCAAGTCGGAATAGGACGTAGCTCGAAAGACGCGAGCTGGGTAGAAGGATTTTGACCTGGAAGACGCAAGTCGGAAACTAGGTATCGGTTAGTTCGCTTACCCCAAGGCCCAGTATTTCAGTCCATGGTTTACCTTGAACGTAGCTTAATCTCCATAGTAATGATTGTTATAACAATTGTTATCAAGATCATTAAGCTCCGCTTAAGGTAAACCGAGGACTGAAATACCGGGCCTTAGTCTAACGAACGGCACTGGCTGCTAACTTGTAGATTGCGTACTAGACACTCTAGAGGGCTGGTGAACTGTAGGAAGGCGCTACAGTTTAACTGACATCTCTTCGAAATCGTAGGCTCTATATACTGCCTATCCATCAAGTATTTAATTTTTCAGTTTCGACCTGCTGCATACCGATTTTGAATCAAAAATAAAAATATAAAAGTTTACTTGATGCGTTGTCGAACCTTGAACGCTGGCGCACCTAGCGAGCAAAATAATAATAATAAATACGTTTATTTTCAAATTAATAATTACATGGCTCATACATATAGCCCTGCACATGTGCGACTTTACCGTGCTGTTACCGAAACGCCCTGTATGCGAATTTCATTCCAGATCCTGAGAATCTAGAATGAATTGGCATAACAAGGCTACAGCTAGCAGCACGGGTTAACACATGGCTAGGGTTTAAAACGTTTACAATTATTACACAGAGACAGGACTCCTGGTACACATACACCTTATTCCCATATTTACATTATAAAACTAAACAAATATTTAAAAAATTGAAGCTAGCTAATGATTGATAATGAGATGCATGACGTGAGGTGACTACCGCTATTTACATGTTGGAAAAAATAATAAAAAACCAACTTTTGATAATTGTTCTTATTCTTAACTTAAAACTATTGAGTGACGATGTGATTATTTACAATGCGGCTATGATTTCGACATATATATACAATGAAGAATGTGTAGATTAGTATGACTCGGTGCTACTGTTCATGAACTCCGTCGGTGGAATACCGGAAGTGTTTGATAAGGTAGATAATGTTTGATCTGGAAGGGAGCGTGTTAGTGGATTATGTTTAATTTGTGTCGTGTAAAACTTTTCTGCCTGTGAATTTATGTAATCTTGTATGTATGGCAGTTGCGCTGTGTTGTGTAAATCTACGATTTTTGAATATCGATCTGCGTTATTGATAAAGCGCAAACATTTATTCTGCAATCGCTGTAGTGGTTTAAAGGCTGTATTTGATGCAGTGCACCACACTGGAGCCGCATATGTCATTATTGGTCTAATGACCGAAGTGTAGAGTAGCTTTTTGTTTTTGTGGTTCATGTGACTGTGTCTGTTAAGTAGTGGGTAAAGTGAATGTATGACTGCGTTTGTTTTTTTAATTGTGTGATTGATGTGTTCGATGTGATAAAGTCGTGGTCCAAGTATGACGGCGAGGTATCTAACTGTTTTGGAAGGGGATACGCTGTGTGTGCTGATTTTAAGAGGTGTGTAAACTTTGTTGTTGGTATGCTTTCGTGTGAAAACTATGGACTCAGTTTTCGCGTGGTTTATGGATATTTTCCATAGGCGCCAGTAGGGTTGTAGAATATTGAGGTGAATCTGTATTTGTTTGTTCGCTACCTCTGCACTGTGCGAGTGCGAGCACGCATAGATGGCTGTGTTGTCAGCATAGAGGGCAGTTTGTGTTTGTGGGAATGTGGGTAGGTCATAGGTATATAGGGTATACAGTGTAGGGCCAAGACAACTTCCCTGTGGTACGCCAGCCCTAATAGGGCGTGACGTAGACACAGTACTGTTTATCTTGACTCTAAACTGTCTGTTAGTGAGGTTAGAGTTTATAAGTTTGATTAGTACAGACGGGAAATTCACTTGAATCAATTTGTAAATAAGTCCATCCAGCCATACTTTGTCGAAAGCTTTTTCGACGTCTAGAAGGGCCATTACTGTGACTTTTTTCTTGTTATAATTAGTCGATATGTCAGTCACGATTCTCGCTACTTGTTGGACGGTATTATGGCGAGGTCGGAAACCGAATTGGATATTAGGAATTATTTTATGTTCGCGATCATGCTTTTGTAAGCGTGTAAGTATGACTTTCTCAGTGACTTTGGAAAGTGTATTAAGTAGGCTTATGGGGCGGTAGCTGGATGTGTCTGTAGGGCTTTTGTTTGGCTTGTGAATGGGAACCACTAGTGCAGTTTTCCAGCACTCCGGGAAGTGCTGGAGCTTAATAATAGAATTTATTATGTAAGTTAACTGCACTAGGGCTTTTCTGGGAAGGTTTTTCAGGACGATATTGTGTATTGTATCAGGACCTGGCGCTTTCTGGTTAGGTAATGTTTTTATGACACTAGCAACTTCGGAGGGTGATGTGAGGAGCTTTGCTAGTGTTGTAGTATTTGTGTGATGTTCTGTATTTAAAAATTGTGTGACGTAATCGATTATTTGTTGTTGCTGTTGTGTATTGTTAGTGTCAATTTTGTGTACATCTTCGAAAGTCTCCGCCAACGCTTCGACTTTCTCAGTGTCTGTTAAAAGTGCTGTGTTGTTTTGAGTGGGTGAAGGAATGGATTTGAAAGGCTTTTTGAAGGATTTGGACAACTTCCATAGGGAGTTGTCCGCAGGATTAAGGGATTCGAGGGTTTGTTTCCATTTTGTGTTCTTGTATTCTTTTAATTGAGTTTTTATTTGTGTTGATAATGTGTTGATTTGTGTTCTTAGGATAGGATCGCGCGAACTTTGCCATAGTTTTCGTGTTTTATTTCTATTAGCTATAAGTGTTGTAATGTGTTCTGGAAGCTTGTCTTTGTGCTGATTTAATTTTATTTTTCTTGAATGATTGTGTATTGTGGTTTGAATTATTTTTGTAAAATTATCGACTTCAGCCTGTAGCTCTTCAATTGTGTAGATGTCTCTATTTATTGTCAATTTTGTGTCCAGAGCTTTCTCCAATCAGTGTGTGTGTATGAGCGTGTTGTTTGTGTGTCATCGTTAGGTGTGATGTTTCCGCGTAGTTTGGATAGGATAGGGAGATGGTCCGAACTGAATTCATCAAGAGTTATAGGATCGGAAAGGTGATTTATATTTTTATTTATCAAAAGGTCTATGGTGGTTGGCGTCATATTGTTCCGTGGCAAATGTGTAGGTGTAAGGGGGTATTGTAATATACAATTATGATTTTGTGCGTAAGTGTAAAGTGTATGTCCATTTGTGTTTGATTGTGTATGCGGATTCCAGAGTGGATGCCTTGCATTAAAGTCGCCGATAACCACTACTTTGTTTCCAATATTCAAAAGTGAGTGTATGTCATTATGTATAAATTTGTTTGCTGATGAGTTGTAAATTGCGATAATGTGTGTATTATCAGAGAGACGAACGCATTGTGATTCGAAATTGGTTGTAGGTAGTTGAACTTGTGCACGGGGAATGTTGTTTTTAATGAGAATAGCTACACCACCGTGTGCTCTTTGTGTATTTGTTACTCTGTCTTTCCTGTATGTGGTGTAGCCTCTAATTCTCATTTTATCTGTGTGAGTGAGACGTGTTTCGCTGATGGCCATTATGTGTATGTCGTATTTGTGTAAAAAGTGTATAAGTTCTCCTACCTTGGATAGGAGACCGTCTGCATTCCATGAACATATTTTAGTGATGAATTTATATGTTATATGAGTTAATGTTCGACATGAACTGAATGGCTATGAGTGCGCGTGACTGTTGATCCGGTGCTGATGATAATGCAGTATTGAGGTCCCTAACAAACCCTAACAGATGATTCAGATTAATTAAATTATTTAAATTATTAAATTCAGAACATAAATCGGACATCACATTTATATTTACATTATGATTGTCATTTTGTCGGGGGGGGGGCGTTGATGGAGGCGTTGGTGGGGCTGGGCGTTGGCAGTAATGACTGTCTTCTTTGTGGGAGGGTGGGGTAGTGGCTAGTGCTGGTGTGGTCCGGCACTGAGCGAGGATGCTGAGTTGGGGCTGCTGATGCCGCTGTTCTCTGACGGTTGCCCCAGGCGTTGGAAGTAGGCAATGGCGCTGGGATGAATTTTTGCGCGATGGTCTGCGCATTAGGATTTCTTCTCGTTGCCTCTTCCAACTTCCTGAGGTAGGTCGGGCAGGAGACACTGTTAGCCGGATGATCGCCAGCACAGTTCGCACATTTGGCTGGGGTGTCACGCGACTTTGTGCATGTGTTTGTTAGGTGTTCAGAGGCACATTTCAGGCATTTCGGTTTAAGATTGCAGTTTGAAGTCGCGTGACCCCATTCCTGGCACCTGTGGCATTGGGTGATAATCTTTTTGTTGGCTCCCACGTGACCTTGGTGTAAAAAAGCGAGCGCACGGTATTCTGAATAGTGTTGAGTGTTGTGTCTGCGTTCGTAACAACGAGGTAGAGCGGGCGATGTTGGGTTGACATTTTAAATATGTTTTTGGTTTCAATTTTGTATTTATCTTTCAGTTCTTCTTTTAAGTCGTCGATGCTGGGGGCACTGTCTAAACCTCGCAGTACGAACGCATGTGTCTTTTCGTGTTTGTCTGTATACGTGTGAAATTCAACATTGTCGATTGCTTTTATTTTGTTTGAATATTTGTTTTTGTCATTAATGTTGTCAAAATATAAATTTGTGTTGTTTCTTGTGTATTTTATGCTGAATCCGTGCCTCGCTGTCTGCTTCAATATATCGGTTAGGGTCACGTGGTTGCTGCACTTACCACGGATGATTATTGGCGCTGGCGGTCGGGTGCGCACTGTGCGATTTGGTGGCTCAGCAGTGTCGTTGACTTCATCCTCGTCATCGCGGAGATCGGCCAGAGGCGCGAACCTGTTGGTGTCGGTCAGTGTCGGACTGGTCGATGAACTAGGGGCAGTGGCGGGCATTTTAAGTTTTTGGCGCACTTCGGGACTTTCACCAGCTTTTCTTTTATTTTTCTCACTGTCACTGACACTGTCACTACCACTTTTAGGTTGCACAAAACATGTTTTGTAAAATTCGCGTTCACTATCGCTCACTTCACTGTTTTCACTGATTGGTTCTTTGGCTTGTGGCATTTGGCCACAGCCCTAAGGCTTCCGGCGTACTACGCGCACTAACTATTTTGATAATATGAAAGATGATTTGAAAAATGAAATGTGAATTAAATTTGATGATTTTAAAAAAAATTGAAACTCGCACTGCTATGATACTTTCTGAAACCGTCTGTTCTCGTCGACTGCTAGACTCAGCGAGCACGCTAACCGCTAGGCCAGCAGCACACATATATTTCATATTGTGAAATACGTTGTGACATAGCCACATCGTCACACAAGGTTTGCGTAATTCTTTTCATACTGCTTCCTGTGGTAGTGTGAAAAAGGATATTTGTTTTTGTCATTAATGTTGTCAAAATATAAATTTGTGTTGTTTCTTGTGTATTTTATGCTGAATCCGTGCCTCGCTGTCTGCTTCAATATATCGGTTAGGGTCACGTGGTTGCTGCACTTACCACGGATGATTATTGGCGCTGGCAGTCGGGTGCGCACTGTGCGATTTGGTGGCTCAGCAGTGTCGTTGACTTCATCCTCGTCATCGCGGAGATCGGCCAGAGGCGCGAACCTGTTGGTGTCGGTCAGTGTCGGACTGGTCGATGAACTAGGGGCAGTGGCGGGCATTTTAAGTTTTGATATTGTCAATTATTTTTTACAAGTTATTTAAACGATATCTAGTTTAATAGCAATTCAAAGCTCTCGGGGAGATAAGTGAAGTGAGAATATATAATAAATCATGGATGGAATCCACGTTACCATCTTTAAATTACACCTCCACCGATCAAATATCAAAACTGTATGTTCCAATGAAGAAACAGGCTCTTTATTTTGTGACTAAAATATAACCGCCATCCGTTACTTCAACAATGGCAGCTGTCACTTTGACAATGTCAGCTGCTACTTTAAAATATGCAATTAATTAATGCGACATTTTAAATTCATGGAACAGCGATGAAACTGGCCATGTTATTTATGGTCGGGGAAAAACTATGATAGACACAGTAGATTCTTTATTATGTGTACTGGAATATTTTTTTTTTCATTCACAATAGCTAGTTAGATGAAATGTAAAACTATTCTTCAACTCTCAAAATTATTGATATGTGATTTTTAAATTATTTATTTACCTGAAATTTACTGCGTTGGAAGCGTTCAGAAATTTGGGATTTTCTCCGTCCCGTAAAGATGGTTCAGAATACTCAAAACTATAATTTTCTTGTGTTTCTTCGGACAATTATTCTTTTCGCTCTTCTATTTCAGTTTTCAATCTATCGAATCTCTCTTCTAGGAATGATAATTACAAAATTGAAAATAAATTTGTCAACTGTCACTAAGGTACACATTTGAGACAGCTCAGCTCCTAGTAACTTGGACAATTTCAAAGAGATGGTGATATCAGTAAGTCACCAGTGGAATGTTATCTTGCCAGTGGCATTAAAATAGTGTTTTCCTTTTTTTTTATTGAGAAAATTCAGAATTATGCTGATAGTAGCGGAAGAATAGGGTCTGGTGTCATATTACTGACGTACTTTATTTATCATATAATGCAATGTACGCATTGTACATAGCGCACAACGATCAAACATTCGAAAAGAGTGCACTAAACTCCTCAGGTTGGACCGAATTCTATAAAGAAGTATTCATGGGTATTTATGGTTGTAGATTAACTCACTACGCCCGCGTTTCAGAAAACATCCCTGAGTACAGTCCGACAAATATCTTGTGGCGTGTGAAGACAAAAACTGCGTAGAGATAACGCACTAGGCGGGAGAGAGATGGAATGTACGCTCGGCATGTACAACACGTAACAAAAATTTATTCCGTAAATCTCTGAATTTCACATATTCCTCAAATCTCATTAATAAGAATTGAATGACGTATATAGAGCAAATAATATTAACTCAGAATTTTATAATCAAAATATTCATAAGTCTATCTGTTAATAATAAACTCATGGATAAAAATTAACAGGAAGCGCCATGAATTTCATAGATAGAATGCAACATTGATAATTCTAATATTAAATATATTGGTCATTTATCGATTCTGAGGAAATAAAAATTATACTGTTATTACATCATCTTCTTTGGAAAATTCTGTATTATTTCCAGTATTACTGCTCTTAGTGGGAATTGGCACACTCAGTGTTTCAGCAGCTGAAGAAGGTGTATCACCTAGCATGTACAGGGCATTGGACAGTCCAGCAACTTCTGGGTATGCTCCATCCATTATGTTCAATCTGCATAGAAAAAAATCACCTTCAATTTGTTCGTTCTATTATCACTTTTAAGTGGAAAGCAGTTTTGTCCTAATTTGTATGAAAAAATGCGCAATTGCACTGCCTTCTTTATTGCTCTTTAGCTATTTGACTCAGGTAATAGAAACTAAAGAGAATGTTGCAATCATGAAAATAAAATAAAATTAGTGATAACTATACCTGATGAAATTGCTGCTTCCCGTGTCATAAAACAAGGGTCAGGATATATTGAGATCTGTATAGTTAAAGGAAAACTACCAATATTGCTGACAGATATAATTATAAATATGTATTCTAAATTTTGATTCAAAAGCAGTAGGTAATTTTCGATAAAATAATATTTTAGTCTTATAATTCGAATATTATCATGCGATCGGTTTGTAATATCCTTTTATTCTCAGCATACAGATACTTCGAGCTGTTTTCATCAAAGAGACGGGTGGTCCAACGGTATTTCCAGCAGGAATTAATTTAAGTTGCCCTAAACTTTTAATATCTACGTCATATGCAACATAGTGAATGTTGCTTTTAATTCTTTAAAATTTCTGAGCGAATAGTAAAATATCATCCCAGAAAAAGACAAATATCATCCCAGAAAAAGACGACCTCCGTGATTTTATAAATTTTTATATCCTCCTCAAATGTTGCAAAGTAATCACCTTGGTTCACTTCATGTACTCGGTTAATAATTTTCGAATAAAATTTCAAATCTGATATCTCCTTAATATCTAGTTTAGATAAGACTATATTTTAAACTTTGCTGGTCATTTCATATTTTGAATTTTTAGGAGCTAACGACTCTTCAAAATACTCAATCTGACTGATCAAGTAGTTTGCAAATTTCAGTTGATATTTTTTGGCAAGAGTCACGCAAATATTCTCACGAGACGTAATGCAGGGCGAATATATTTCAAATTGACAATGATTAGTTTCATGAAGAAAACACCATAACTTCCTCAGAGGGCCTGAGTTGCGTGATACTCTATCAGCGTGGATAAGATTGTGGAATTTAGGTTTTAACGTATCATGAAATAGTCGAATATGAGCACAATGATGTTTCTTAATTTTGTCCCCAAGTATTATAAGATGCAACGGATTAATTTCAAATTAAAATATCAATAACTTCAACCAAATTTATTAAGAATAACCAAACTTCATCATCCAGTGGAACGAAATCCTCCACTATAAGCGGAAACTGCATAACAAACGACATCATCTCTCTGGCAGATATATTAATTTATTCTTCTCAAAATGAATCTGTTATATTCATAAGTTCGTTTGCAAGAATTAAGAGTTTTCAAATCAAGATATTCTGTTTTTTCAATATATATATATATATATATATATATATATATATATATATATATATATATATATATATATATATATATATATATATATATATATATATATATATATATATATATATATATATATATATATATATATATATATATATATATATATATATATATATATATATATATATATATATATATATATATATATATATATATATATATATATATATATATATATATATATATATATATATATATATATATATATATATATATATATATATATATATATATATATATATATATATATATATATATATATATATATATATATATATATATATATATATATATATATATATATATATATATATATATATTGTAACAAATTAATTGTTACGTTTAGAATTATTTTCACCTACGCCCATGTATTCACATTTTTTGTGTTCTGTGAAGCCCTCGCTGGCCGCGAGACGAATTAAAAATTTGGTTGTTGGACCTGTCGGAAGTGATGTGATGTTGACGAGCAGCTGATACGAGATAAAATTTGACATTCTTGGTTTAGAGCTCGGCGGTGATAGACACACTAAATCCGCGCTCAGTCTAATCTTTGCTGTTTGTTTTCTGAGCCTTGTTTTTTTGAATATTTGAGTACTTAAAGTACTAGTGTAGTGCTATGTGGCAAGGGTAAGTCTTCTGACGATTTTGTTTCTCTCCTGTAAAATCTCCAAAACTACGTCGTTGTGTCCACGTGTGTTTAAAGATGTCGGCCCAGGTGGCATTTGTAGTCATCGGTATTTTTCGGTAGCATCTTTGTTCTTTTTTGGGCTTTAAGTTGTTGTTAACTTCCCTAACGAGGGTTGCGGGTGTATTTTGAGGGACATTTTGGAGATTTTAGAGTCTAAGCAAAGATTATATTGAGCTAGATTTTTGTGTCAAGTAGGATCTGAATTTTAGAATCCATTTCTTCCCTACTACCTGTCCTGTTTACTCCTGGATGGTGTGAGAGTGTGTTGAGTGGACTTTGACTAACTGTGAGCCTTGACTTTGGACGTTTATGCCGCTTTTTGAAGTCATTAAATTGTTAGCCGAGAGTTTTCTCAATTTTTCTGCATTTCGCGCGTCTTTTGGATTGTTTGCGCGAGCAGGTGTGTTGCTACAATTTTATTACGGTTCACAGGAGCTTTGATTAGTATCAGTCGAGTCGCTTATTGTGCGTTTTCACCATTGCGGGCCGTATTCAAGTCTTTTCATCCTCATTATCATTTTTTCTTGTCATCACTCACTGTCATTGTATCACTACGCCTCATTTTGATTTAAGTTAAATTAATTCTCAATTTTTTTGTACAATTGCGTCCATCTCTCTTCAACGTTATTGTCACCACTTTGTAGTATTCAGCCCTTCTGGCTTGTTTGTAAAGGACACTATTGCTGTTCTGGGTTTTTTTTAGGGTTGGAGTCAGGCCGTCTTTCTGGTTGTGTTGAGGAGAACCATTGAGGTACCGGTCGCAGGATCGAGCACTAAACCTGACCAGAAGGCGCTAACAACTGCTGCTCCGACAAACAAACTGCTTTTATCACCTCTTCGACAGCGATCGAGGCTCCGGTCTTGAGGCCCTCTAAAAGTTGGGATAAATCACCATCGAACTAAGCTCAGCTTACATCCAGCCTAGCTGAGAGCTATTTGGAGTACCTTCGCCTACTACCACCATCGCTAATCAGGAGTAACGTCTTGGACACTCGCCGACCGTGAGCTCTGGTTCTCCTTGACACAAACAGAAGGTCAGCGGACTCCAGGGGTTACTTACGAGAGAGTGGAACGCCTACCAAGTCCCTTCGATATTGTTGTAAGTTATATTTCAAAATTAGTTTACAAAGTTTTGGGTGTATTAAATTTTTCTAATATTTTTCATTAAATAATTGTTTTTGAACTTCATTTGTCACTTATCATTTGTAGCCTAGGAATCCCCTAATTCCTAGCAATTCCCTTTCTTAGGGGTGGCGCCTAAGCAAGTTCTCAGAACAATACTTGCTAAAACTTATCACTTGCTTGATGAGGCGTTAAATTTGTTTCTCAGTTAAGCACAGTAGTTCTGAAAGCTTCTGCTTACTCCGACCCAGCCGCCGTCTGATTTTTAGCTAGCCAGGCACATGTGTGTAGCAGGTAGGTTGTTTTTGAAATATCTTATGTTTCACACCCATATTTGTTACACATATTTGGTGCCCAAGACGTGGAGCCTTTGGGACGTTTTTGTTAAGCTTGTGCTTAAGTTTTCAATTATTCAAAAATTTTTTAGCTTGCTAAAAATCTGAGGAACCTTTTCCCTCATCAAATATTCTTTTCTTTGTTACCTCTCCCCTCATTATCATTTTCATTTCATTGTCCTCTCATTTTCATTTCCTTTTTTTCTAATTTTGTATTTAACCGGTTTAAATTTTTCGGTACACATTCTCCACGATGGATCTACAATACCTGACGGATGACGAGTTATCGTATGAGCTGCAGATACGGAATTGTACTGACACTGGAAATAGAAATGACATGACACTTCTACTGGACGGATTCCTGCAAATGGAACGAATGAATGCGAGTAATGTGACTCCTACTTGTTTCCCTGAGCCCTTAAGTGAGAACCAGACCTGCCAGCGTAAACTACAGGATTTACTGAGTAAGATCCATTTATTTAGCCCTCAGCGAGACCTGAATTTTGAGTCGAGGTGCAATGCTCGCTTGATGCACTTGCATCAGCGTGTTTTACGTCTTCCACAGTCCATGCAAAGCCCTCTACTCACAATGATGGCTTTTGCCAAAAGCTCGCTGACTGGAAAGTTGAAGTCGGTTGAGGCTAGCCGCGTTGAGAGTCTAATCGACGTAGACTCTGAACGTTTGCGCGATCTTATAGCTTCATCCTCCCGCACGATTGCTAATCCTCCCGTTTTTGCACAGTCAATTACTGACCCTTGGCCCTCCTTTCAAGAGCGTATAAATAGAGTTCAGTTTAGCAATGTCACTACTTTGGGAGCCCCTATGGCCTCGCAAACTGTTAGTTCCTCTCCTGCAACTCCTATGTTACCTCATAGTACTTTTATGCCGTATTCTCGCGCCCCCGAATCTCACGTCCAAATTAATAAATGGAACATCCAGTATGATGGTACTACCGGTGTGAATGACTTTATTCAACGACTTCAAGAATGCGCGTATGCTCGCGGAGTTTCTGATGACACATTATTTCGACAAGCCACTGATTTGTTTAGCGGTAACGCCCTTTATTGGTTTAGAATGGTTAGCCCTTCGGTGCATTCGTGGACAGATCTTGTTTCTCGTTTGCGGTCCTCCTTTTTGCCAAGTAATTATGAGCTCTCGTTGCAAGCGGAAATTCGCAATCGCACGCAAGGAGCCCTGGAAAAGGCTGAAATTTTTGTCGCGAAAATGGAAAATTTATTTTCTCGCCTGTCAAATCCCCCTGATGAGAAAACTCGTGTTTCTACTATTATTAGAAATTTATTGCCTCATTATCAACGTTTCGCCATGGCCCACACCATCAATTCCTTGAGCGACTTAATTGCAGTTTGTAAACTAATCGAAGATACCGAAGCGAATGTTGCTTCTTATCAATCTCCTCCAAGCGCTTCTAACACTTTATTAGAGCCGGAACTAGCTTACACGCGACCCTCTAAAGCTCATGGTTCGAAACCACAGCTTGCCGCTGTCGAAACTAGTTCTCAGCCTCCCTTAGATTGTTGGAACTGTTTACAAAAAGGTCATTCGTTTCCTAATTGTTCTCAACCGAGAAAACGTTTTTGCTTTGGTTGTGGAAAAATGTCTTTCACTATCAGAAATTGTCCCGTCTGTTCAAAAAACGGCCGCCGCGCGTCTGGTACAACCGCCGCCGGAAAATAACGCGCCCTTCCTCTGATTTAACTCGCTGGACAGCTTGGTTAAATGCGGTTGCTCGTTTTATGAAAAATTCTGAAGTCGCCCCTATCTTTAATACTCACGGTGCGGATGATCGCCCTTTTATAAATGTTACTATTGCCGGGAAGTCTATTTCCTGTTTGTTGGATTCTGGAGCTAGTGTTTCTGTACTTGGAAATCGCGGTTTGTTTCTGTTAAAATTTTTGAATCTTTTACCCGCATCTGAGTCCATTAGCCCCATTTCTACTGCTGATGGAGCGGTTCACCGTTCACTAGGTCGCGTTTTCCTCCCAATTAAATTGAACGGTCTACGTCATACACTGCCGGTTGTTGTTGTCCCTGCAGTCAAACACCCTCTTATTTTAGGGGTTGATTTTTGCCGACTTTTCAAAATTTCACTTAATTTTGACACTAATTCGTGGTTTTCTTCGCACGAAGTCGCCACTGTTACTGATTTTGTCCCTCGAACTGATCTCTCGTCTTCTCAGCGCGCCGCTATTGATACCGTGGTTGCGAAATTTAAAATTCTCGGCTCTAACGGTTTAGGTCGTACTCCTTTAACAGAACATTTCATTGATACGGGCGATGCTCGTCCCATTAAACAACGTCAGTACCCTCTTTCGCCCCCTATGATGTCGCATCTCAACGAAGAGTTAGACGAGATGTTGAAGTTAGGCGTCGTTCAAAAATCTAATAGTCCATGGTCGTCTCCACTCTTACTTGTCAAAAAATCTTCTGGAGCCTTCCGATTGTGTTTTGACGGACGTAAACTTAATGACGTCACTAAAAAAGATGCGTACCCTCTTCCTCGCGTAGATAGCATCCTGTCTAAACTACGAGATGCGAAGTTTATATCATCGATCGATTTAAAGAGCGCTTTTTGGCAAATTCCCTTGGAAAAATCTTCCTGCGAAAAAACGGCTTTTTCCGTTGCTGGTCGTGGACACTTTGAATTCACTCGTATGCCATTCGGTTTATGTAATGCGCCCCAGGCCCTTCAGCGTCTGATGGACAGCATTATAGGTCCCGAATTGGAGCCTAATGCTTTTGTCTATTTGGATGATTGTATCATTGTTACTTCCTCTTTTGAGCAACATATTTGTGTTCTACTTGAAGTCTTTGAGCGTCTCCGTGCTGCTGGTCTGTCAGTGAATGTTGACAAGTGTGAATTTTGCCGCCCTTTCCTTAAATATTTGGGTTATGTAGTCGATGCTCAGGGTCTTCGCACCGATCCTGATAAAATTAGAGCGATTGAAGAATATCCTCGTCCTACGACTGTTACTGAAGTTAAAAGATTTATGGGAGTTTTAGGCTGGTACCGTCGTTTTGTACCCCATTTTGCCACTTTATCAGCCCCTATTAATGATCTCACTAAGGGTAAACGTAAAAAAAATTCTATTTCATGGACTCCGGAAGCGGAGGTTGCTTTTTGTAAACTTAAAACTGCCCTCACTTCTGCCCCAGTGTTAGCTAGTCCTGACTATAGTCTTCCCTTAAAGCCTTTTCGAATCTACACAGACGCCTCTAATTATGGAGTTGGCGCTGTGTTAACTCAACCCGATTCTGACGGTGCTGAGCACCCTATCGCTTACATTAGTCGCACCCTTAATAAAGCTGAACGAAATTACTCCGTAACGGAACGCGAATGCCTTGCTGTCATTTTTGCGATCGATAAATTCCGACAATATGTGGAAGGTTTAACTTTTACAGTCATTACTGACCATTATTCTCTTTTGTGGCTGATGCGCATGACCGATCCTACGGGCAAACTTGCTCGTTGGGCTGTAAAGTTGCAGCAATTTGATTTTAACTTAGAACATCGCCCCGGGAAACTTCAGGATTTGCCCGATGCGTTATCTCGTGCTCCTTTAGAAGTTGCAGCTATAGATCCACTTTCTTTTCGGGATTCTAAAGATTTACATTTCCAGGAATTATGTAACTCGGTTCGTGCTAATCCAGCTCAATACCCTGATTTTCGTTTGGACGGTAATATCTTGTACAAATTAGTTTCAACCCCATTTAATTTACCAGCTAACTTATCACCCTGGAAAATCTATGTGCCCAGAGATTTTCGTCGGCATGTTATTCACGATTGTCATGACCCTCCTACCGCGTCTCATTTAGGCGTTTTTAAGACTTTTCATCGCGTTTCCGACTTGTATCATTGGCCGAAAATGCGTGCTAGTATTTACCGGTATGTCAAAAAATGTTCAGTTTGTTTGGCTCAAAAAGTACCACCATTACCTCCCCCTGGTCTTATGGGACAAGCCAAGAAAATTAGTTTCCCATGGCAAGCCATCTCCATCGATTTAATGGGCCCTTTACCCAAGTCTACTCACGGAAATCAGTATATTCTCGCTATTTCAGATTGGTTTTCCAAATACCCGGTCTTATTTCCTCTTCGTCAGGCTGTGGCCCCAAAAATTTGTCAGCTGGTAGAAGACCATGTTTTTCTGCTGTTCGGCGTGCCTCAAATCGTCTTTGTTGACAACGGAACGCAGTTCACTAGTGATTGTTTTAAACAACTGATGACAAAGTACTCTGTACCCAAAATTTGGTACAATGCTAAGTTTCATCCCCAAGTGAATTTTGTAGAGCGTACTAATCGCACTGTTAAAACCGCGATTCGTTCTTATGTCAAGGATAATCACCGTAAATGGGACACTAATTTGCCCGCTATTACTCAAGCGATTCGAACGGCTGTTCATGAAGTTACGGGGTATAGCCCTGCTTTTCTTAACTTTGGTAGGCAGGTACCGTTGTCCGGAAACTATTATCATCCTCTCCCAGATAACATCTGCTCCGATTCTCGCCCTGATTACGCTCACAAATTAAATTCTTTTTCTGAATATTTCTCGGTAGCTCAAGCTCGCATTCAGTCGGCTTATAACCGAAATGCCCATTATTATAATTTGCGTCGGCGACCTCTGCAATTCTCTGTCGGTGATTCGGTTTGGAAACGAAATTACGTTTTGTCAGCCGGTTCTAAATATTTTTCCTCCAAGCTTGCACCGCGTTTCATAAAATGCATAGTCTCTCAGAAACGTTCTCCCACCTCTTATCGTTTGAAAGACACACTGGAAAATGATTTAGGCGTCTGGCACATTAAAGATCTGAAACCGTCTCCTGATAGCGATTCTAGCGACGACATGCTTTCAGAGGATGACATAGAAAATTAACCCTGGGTAATTTTCTTCTGGGAAGGGGGGTGGTGTAACAAATTAATTGTTACGTTTAGAATTATTTTCACCTACGCCCATGTATTCACATTTTTTGTGTTCTGTGAAGCCCTCGCTGGCCGCGAGACGAATTAAAAATTTGGTTGTTGGACCTGTCGGAAGTGATGTGATGTTGACGAGCAGCTGATACGAGATAAAATTTGACATTCTTGGTTTAGAGCTCGGCGGTGATAGACACACTAAATCCGCGCTCAGTCTAATCTTTGCTGTTTGTTTTCTGAGCCTTGTTTTTTTGAATATTTGAGTACTTAAAGTACTAGTGTAGTGCTATGTGGCAAGGGTAAGTCTTCTGACGATTTTGTTTCTCTCCTGTAAAATCTCCAAAACTACGTCGTTGTGTCCACGTGTGTTTAAAGATGTCGGCCCAGGTGGCATTTGTAGTCATCGGTATTTTTCGGTAGCATCTTTGTTCTTTTTTGGGCTTTAAGTTGTTGTTAACTTCCCTAACGAGGGTTGCGGGTGTATTTTGAGGGACATTTTGGAGATTTTAGAGTCTAAGCAAAGATTATATTGAGCTAGATTTTTGTGTCAAGTAGGATCTGAATTTTAGAATCCATTTCTTCCCTACTACCTGTCCTGTTTACTCCTGGATGGTGTGAGAGTGTGTTGAGTGGACTTTGACTAACTGTGAGCCTTGACTTTGGACGTTTATGCCGCTTTTTGAAGTCATTAAATTGTTAGCCGAGAGTTTTCTCAATTTTTCTGCATTTCGCGCGTCTTTTGGATTGTTTGCGCGAGCAGGTGTGTTGCTACAATTTTATTACGGTTCACAGGAGCTTTGATTAGTATCAGTCGAGTCGCTTATTGTGCGTTTTCACCATTGCGGGCCGTATTCAAGTCTTTTCATCCTCATTATCATTTTTTCTTGTCATCACTCACTGTCATTGTATCACTACGCCTCATTTTGATTTAAGTTAAATTAATTCTCAATTTTTTTGTACAATTGCGTCCATCTCTCTTCAACGTTATTGTCACCACTTTGTAGTATTCAGCCCTTCTGGCTTGTTTGTAAAGGACACTATTGCTGTTCTGGGTTTTTTTTAGGGTTGGAGTCAGGCCGTCTTTCTGGTTGTGTTGAGGAGAACCATTGAGGTACCGGTCGCAGGATCGAGCACTAAACCTGACCAGAAGGCGCTAACAACTGCTGCTCCGACAAACAAACTGCTTTTATCACCTCTTCGACAGCGATCGAGGCTCCGGTCTTGAGGCCCTCTAAAAGTTGGGATAAATCACCATCGAACTAAGCTCAGCTTACATCCAGCCTAGCTGAGAGCTATTTGGAGTACCTTCGCCTACTACCACCATCGCTAATCAGGAGTAACGTCTTGGACACTCGCCGACCGTGAGCTCTGGTTCTCCTTGACACAAACAGAAGGTCAGCGGACTCCAGGGGTTACTTACGAGAGAGTGGAACGCCTACCAAGTCCCTTCGATATTGTTGTAAGTTATATTTCAAAATTAGTTTACAAAGTTTTGGGTGTATTAAATTTTTCTAATATTTTTCATTAAATAATTGTTTTTGAACTTCATTTGTCACTTATCATTTGTAGCCTAGGAATCCCCTAATTCCTAGCAATTCCCTTTCTTAGGGGTGGCGCCTAAGCAAGTTCTCAGAACAATACTTGCTAAAACTTATCACTTGCTTGATGAGGCGTTAAATTTGTTTCTCAGTTAAGCACAGTAGTTCTGAAAGCTTCTGCTTACTCCGACCCAGCCGCCGTCTGATTTTTAGCTAGCCAGGCACATGTGTGTAGCAGGTAGGTTGTTTTTGAAATATCTTATGTTTCACACCCATATTTGTTACAATATATATATATATATATATACATATATATATATATATATATATATATATATATATATATATATATATATATATATATATATATATATATATATATATATATATATATATATATATATATATATATAAATTTGAAAATTTATTGGGTATTTCCGGTTCAGTTTTTCGGGGAATAGAATAAGTAGACTCTTTGAAGTTGTCTACTCTTCGGTATATTTTTCACACCTTCATCAGGACATTACACTATTAATGATAATGTAAGATACAAGAGAAATTCTAACATTATTCACTCACATTTCGTGAGGCTTCAAAAATCAGCCAGATTAATAATAGTAATTATAACTTCAACCACCAACATCAATACAATTAATATAAGAATAATTCAAAAGAAGAACAAGATTAAAAATTATAATGAAAAATTATAGTAAAAACTATGAAAAAGTAAAACATATGATCAGTCAAAATATGTTATGAATAAACAATTTTTTGAAAAAAACTTTCACACATAAAACTTGATTTCCAAAATTTTAGAATAAAAATTCTGAAAAATTTTTAGGAACAAATCGAAAATCCCAAGAAATGGCTCGAAGACAGAAAAACTCAAAAAATGGATGTAGGTGAAAAATTATTAGTTTCAATATTTCAAATAAATTGGCATATATTGAACTCAAGCCATCTATGTCACTTTTCTTATTCATTGTTTTATCTGTCGTTTTAATGTATAGCATTTCCAAAAAGGATCGTTTCTTCAAATTCTTTTCAACATCCAAAACTGTAGCATTACTGTAATTTATTCCATGTTTTTTTTCTGAATTTTTATGCATCGCCAATGCGGTAGCATTGGGTTCTAAGCGCGTGTCACTTTTATTTCTGACGGCTTCTCAAGTTCTCAGCTTATAAGCCCCTTTGAATTCTTCTCAATTATAACATTGCATATACATTTATCTTAAAGTATTCAAAGACACACACACACAACCATGCCCCGGGTGGGATTCGAACCCTTGACACTAGTGGACAGCGGGAAGGTCACTTGAGCGCTGCCTAAACACACTAAGCCACCAGTACCGACTTTTTAATAAAATTAGGAATTAAACATCATGCTTCATATTCACATATGAATTGTCAACTGCATGAAACGATGGAATCGAATTTTAGATACAATTATATTCAATTTCTGTTTCACGACTATTTTTGAGTTGCACATCTAAATCATAATTCGTAAATGTTCGAATCAACTCACAATTTTTAAACGTTAATTTCTGGCATTCCTCTCTTTTGCAGTACCAATTCTACAATAACTTTTACAAACAAAGGATTTCTTCAGCTGATTTACTAATTCCAGGGAATGATGTATTGGCAGATTCTTATTCATTTAGACAAATGAAAAATTAAGTGTCATCTTCAAAAAGTATTGTTTCCACATTGAACATGTTACATGGGAGGTCGTTTATATGGACAATAAATAGTGAAGATCCCAAGATGAATCCTTGGGGAGGGGCAAGTTGATAGATGGAGGATTGGAAAAATATGAATTGTAGATACAGTGAAGAGCACATGGAGCTTTACACTTGCGAGTCTTATTACCTCTGTATACAGCAACTGTTCAAAGCTCCACAAGCTCTTGACTGTTTAGTAAATGAAACTTGTGAACAAAGTTATTCATTATATTTAATAGAATAATAAAATAAATATAATTTGGGTTGAGGACAAAATTGCCTCAAATGGTCTGACCATGATGAGCGTGCACAGACTAAATTTTCACACTTACAAGGTTTCAATAATGAAGTTGTCGAAATCCTTTTTTTCCATCAGATCGATCAGAACATATTCCTCGGAGGTTTTTTGTGAGCTTCTTGACTACTTTATTATGGAAATCTTGTAAATTTTTATGGCCAAACCATCAAGGCGATTTTTTCCTATAGTGCTTCTTAACAAATTTTAGTCTGCTGAGGCTACTAAACGGTCGCTCTACTGTATTTGTTGGGCATGGTAGTATAATCAAAATTCCCAACGCTCCTCCTGTTTCGAGAAAAAAGATTTTTGCCTCTTTTAGGACATCAACAACGGTGAGATTTGTTAGGTTAGGTTTATTATACCACAATTGATGCCAAAGTTCGATTTCATTTTCACCTACTTGTACAAAGTAACAAGGAAGAATCTTGGAAATCATGACCTACGGTTCCCATAGCAATCGACTTGGCTGAAAGCGCACTTCAATTGACAGATTTTTAATTTTTGGTCAGTCTTCAGTTTTTTCTAAAATTTTCTTCTGCTGAATGTACTGTATTTGAATCAGAATTATCTCCATGTGTAGCTTGACTTGCGATTCGATTGTAATTAATCTCTAACAGAATCTCTAAATTATATACATAAACTTTCATATGAGTTTCTGTATTAAATTCTTGATCTTTGACCAATTATACTTGTCCAATCCACTGCATATTTTTGACATCAAAACTTCCTTAATTTCGTGAACCACCAAAAATTGTTTTAAATTTATCAAAGTATTCCTAATATGCTCTAATTCTGGTTTATCAAAATAATTCAGTTTTGTCATCAGATGAAATATTAAACGGACACTATATCTCTGTAATACGCAGGTTTTAACTTAGATATTCTTTTTCTTTTCTACATAATCTTCACTTTGATAAAAATGATTCACCAGTTTTGCAAACCTTTTTTCAAATTTCAGGTCTTTTGAAATACAATGTATCACTGGTTTTTTGGTCTTAAAAATATTGTCATTTGTATAAACCATTAGAAATGCAGATTTTATCCGATATAAGGCAACAGTGTCTCTATTTTGAGTACCTTTGTTATAACGAATTCCATGAATAAATTCTTCAAACGTGATTTCCATCTGAATGATTTTGACTCTCGTTCTTTTGATAAGAATAACCAAGTTGATGGTCTATGATTTGTAACGATTCTAAAGTTAACACAGTGAAGATAAGGTTTAGAGTATTTTGTTGCCCAAACGATAGGAATTGGTTTTTTTCCAATTGTAGAATAATTAACTTCATGATCATTAAATGTTCGACTTGCATAGGCTACTGACAAATCTTTTCCTACAATTTTTCTTAGATGAAATGGCACCTAGAGCAAATTCGCTCGCATCTGTTGTTAATATGAACTCTTGCGTGAAATCTGGATATTGTAGTATCGGATCATTCATTATTTTACAATTTTCAAAGCATCTGATGTAATCTGAATATTTTGTATTCATAGTTCTCATTTTTTCAAACAATTTTCCAAAGGTTCTGTTAATTTTGCAAAATCAGGGATCAATTTACGATAATATCCAATTTAACCCAGAAAACCTCCAATTTCTTTTACTGTTCTAGGCAATGGGTAATTTTCAATTGCTTGTATCTTATTAGGGCTCCATTCAACTCCATTTCGTGTCATAATGTGAACTAAATAAGCCTCCTCCATCCTTAGAAATTCACTTTTGTCTATTTGTATTTTTGAATTACTTTCTCATAATTTCTCAAAAACCTGTCTTCAATTTTGAATGTGTTCTTCCAAACTTGTTCCTAAAATAATAATATCATTCAGATAAACTTGACATATTTTTTCAAATGTATCTTGTGAAACGTAATTCATCAATTCCTGAAAAGTGCATTTTATAAGCCAAATGGCATTCTCTCAAACTCAAAATGTCCGTGCTTTGTGCTGGAAGCTGTTTTAGGAATATCCTTTTCATCAACTTCAATTTGATGAAAACCTGATACTGAATCTAATGTAAAATGAATGCCTTTTTCTAATTTATCGGAAATCCTCATAATACTTGGTATTGCTAATTTGTCATCAATAGTTTTATAATTGAATTTACGATAATCAATAACCATACGAAATTTTCCCTCACTGGAGGCATTCATTTATTTTGGAAAATAGGAGCTGACCATGGAGAATAAGATTTTTGAGTTATATCATCATTTAAATTTTTGAATTTGTCTATCCACTTTCTGCTTTTAAATTTGTGAATAGCGATAACTCTTTGTATGAATTGGTATATATTCATTCATTATACCATAAGTAGTTCAAGTATTATCGATTATTTTTGTGGTGCTATCACGAATGTTTATTATGCTTGCGTTTGAATACCACGAGTGTGCAGCACAAGAGGTATTTACAAGCACAATAAACATAAGTGATTGCACCACAAAAATAGTCCATAATACTTCAACTACAAATGGTATATGGAGAACTATTCCAGGAGTCAAACAATTGTCTCAAATTAGTTTTCTATTTATCAAGTAACAAGTCACGTGATTTTCATAGGAATGAGTGAACAAAATTTTGTCAAAATGGAAAATTCGAGTTTCTTGCATTTTCTTTGACAGATATAGAAGAATAAATTGCATTTGTATATGGAAACTACTCGAAGAACATTTGGTGATAAATCGGAAAGTGAAATCGATGAAGATATAGAAAAAAAAATTCCATTGAATACAAAGAAAGCACGAGACTACGTATGGAGGCAGTTCACGGATTTCTTGACAGAAAAAAATTACAAATTGGAGGCATCCACATCTTCTGCTGAAATTAACACTATATTAAAGAGTTGGGCGTGTAATATGAAGAAACAGGATGGTACAGATCATAAGGAAGCAGTGGTAAAACATAATTGGAACATTACCGCTAAATTGGTCCAAGAGTTATATTTCAATAATTGGAAAATTACGATCAACCCGTTCAGCGATGTCGTTTTCAAATCTGCAAGAGAAGCTAGGGATACAAAGCGAAGAGAATTACAAATGTGCGCAGAAAAAAAGAACAAAAAGTGCAGGAGCTATTACAAGGAGAGATTGCGAATAGTCTACTTACTTTCGATGAAAATACCCCGGAAGAGCTCTAACAGAAGTTTTCTCTAATAGTTTCTGTTGAACGGGCATGGCGGGGTGGAGAAGGAGCACAATGCCTAACAAGTTATTTCAAGGAAGAATTGAGCAATGATGGTTTGCCCACTGGCAGAATAGAATATAATAGCATATTTTCAAAATCTGCACAAGAAGGAGCTAAACCACTTTGTTCAAGCAAATGTCTAATTGAAAATAAAGAAAATCGTGAATTATGTCCTGTAAGGTAGGAACATGTCATTTTTGATCAGTCAAATTGCTTTATTCCAATGTTCATGCCTATTGAGGTTGTATCACAAACTAATGTCTAAACGACGAGAGAATATTGAGACCAACCAAATCTTCCCAGCACCAAATCCTCTTTGGAATGAGTCAGGATCAAGTAATTGGTTCAAAAATTATCCCGTTAGAGTTAATGAAATAAGTGAATGGGTGAAAAATTGAGCTGAACAAGTTGGCTGGGATGTAAAAAGAAGAAAAATATCTAACTACTCAATAAGATCATCTACAGTGTCTACTTTAGCGAAAGCTGGCGTTGGGGAGCACCAACTAATGAAAATTAGTGGTCACAGCAATGTAAACTCATTAAAAAGTTATCTACAGTTAGATACTGAACATCATGAGCATATTGTTGGTCAATTAAGAAGAAATTTAACGAAAACTGAAATTACTGTAGCCTCTACTTCTACTACCAGTACTAATTCTGTTGCTTTGGTCGAAAAAATCGTGAACGAAAGTCTTCTTGGAGAAAGCCTCCTGCATAATTGCAATCACATCAGCTTTTCCAATTGTCATTTTTCTTTGAAGTGAAATGTAAAAATTGACTGAATCAAAATGTTTTAGTATAAAGAATATGAAAATAAAAATATATAATTTCAAAGTAAAATACTCACTTTTTCTTTGAAGTGAGATATAAGAGTTGACTTCATTAAATTGTTTCATTATAAAGAATATGAAAATAAAAATAATTAATAAAAACCACTTTTTATTATGAATTGTGTATATGTTATTTGAAACTTAGACGTTTCGATCAGATTTTTGAATAAAATATACAGAATTTAGAACCAGAAGTAGTTTTTATTAAAATAAATAATTTTTGATTGAAATACTCAATCTCACAACTAGTGTAATACACGATGGTATTTCTACGTGTCCAAATATTCACTGATATGCACCGTTTCTATGGAAATTTAGCATTGTTAACCTTGTTATGAATACGACGAATGGAATAGTCAGTAGTATTAATAAAATATCTAATTTTCCTAGTGAATGGTAAATAGAATATCCTGAAAACCTGAAATATATTTTTTCAATTTATTTACTTTTGTACCATTTTGGATGATCAATTTTTGGATTTTGGAAATCAATTTTTGAATCTTTTCCATCACTGAAAGTTTCAAAGTTATTCTGCTCATTGAAACAATGCAACTTATATTTCGTATTGAAAATTCGAATCTCATCTCTAACTACACCTTTTTGTGCTTTTATCAATTCCAAAGTTTCTAATCCAATCAAAATATCAAAACTCTCTTCAAAATTGTACAAATATCATTCCACCATTATTTTCTGTGATATGATAACCACATATTCGTTACCTTGTGAACTACCATCTGCTGTGTGTAAAACTGAATTTTCATATATAATATCATAAGTGGTTAAATTTTACCGGAAAAATTCTTAGATTGTTACAAGAGCTTGTTACTTAGCAATTTATTGAGTGATATTGACAAAAAAATCACGAGCTGTCAAGCGAGTGATTTTTGATCAATATCACGAAATAAATTGGTAGCAAGCTCTCGTAACAATCTAAAAATTTTGCCAGGTTAAATTTAATCACGAATGGTATTCGGAAGATTATTTTTCCCATCCAAATTCATCAATATATTCCAGAGACTCGACTCTGAATCTGCTAATTTTCACATTCAATCTGTCTGTCAGTTTGACAGATGCTGAATCAACGCGGCTGAATACTCTTTGTTTTGTATATATAACCAACAGACAAAATTTCCAAAAAATTTCCACTTGAAAACCGTGTTGGTTGTACCACGTGACGTCGAATGGTGCAATTCTATTGGTCGAAATATGAATGGTAAAAATAATCTGTGTATATTTTCAATTTATTCAAATTCTTTTCAGTCAACGATTTTGTTGATCCTATATCTATCGAACATATGAAATCTCCAAATTTTGAATATGGCAGATTGCTAGTTATATTACAGTTCATTGTTTCTCCAAAATTTCCAGACTGGAATTATCTAAGAAATTATGATCTTCTGTCTCTTGTTGCATATTAGTACACTCATCTTCGGTTTCTTCATCAATTTCAAAAGTCTGTTCTTCATTACCTTGATATTACTTTTGTTCATATTCCTGTTCAGTTTCTTGATTGAATAATTTTTCCGCAATAGAATTATTCTGTGTATTATTCTGATTTGTCTGAAAATAGTTTTGTGGTCTTTGTTGTGTTCAAGTCTTACATTGAAATGTTTAACTTCTCTAAATACTCATGGGATTTGGTTTGTATTGTATGGATTCATCATTTGGGAACTCAGTCATTGGAGACTTATGCATTCGAGAAGGTTGCATCATCGGTCTAGGAATAAATGTGGGTTGTGATTAGGGTTGAACTGATGGTTGCATTGTTGGTTTGAAGAACGGTTCATTTTGTCTGTTCACAGGTCTAGTATTTTGTCTTTTTTTTGAGCATCCACTTTGTACCTTTTCCTATTTCTAAGGTGGCAGTAGGAAATTAAAAAAGGTAATGTTTCTTCACTATTTGGTAGCAAAAACTTAATGTACTGCTGATTGACACTAAATTCAAGTAATGGAATATCCTACCTTGAAAGTGAAGACCCAGGCTAGCTATTAATAAGGGCACCAGAAATATTTTACCTGAAAAATAGGAAATGGGCGCCACTCCCAGGAAATGATCAAAGGAGAAAAAGTTACTATTCTGGGAGACAATAGCAACAGCAAAAAAGAAATAAAGCAAAGAATTCCAAAAATTATAATTCAAAAAATTTGTAACTTACGAAAATGATTGAAGCTATTATACAAAAAAAATCTCACTGCAACAGCCAAAAGGGAACTGGAGAGCACGTCACAGACGTTCAAAATTACGTTACAAAAACTAGCTAAATATCCTCATCAGGCGGAACTCAAGACTAGTATCGGCAGAGAAGATAGATGTCGAATTGGTAGCCACAAAAACAACGTCAGACAAGAACGTTCCCTGAATTAAGTAAAGTTGATCTTGCGTCTTATAGGGCTTTGATAAATACCCAACGGTCCTTGAAGATGTCAAGGTTGGCCGTGCGCTTGGTCGTCAACTTCGGGAGATATTAATGTTCTTCTTAATTTCGTAGACGTGTTGATGTTTTTCTTAACTTGAAGTTGGCCAAAAACTAGTCTCAAGTGGCCACTGGTCCCTAAGACTCCTAGCAGTTTACACTGAAAACAAACAACCCAACCAGTATCCAATTCAACTGAAACAGGAGGTTTCTATAAAAAAATTGGAGAGCTCTCTTCAAACGTGAAGCGTTAAACTTGAATGAATAAATTTAGATTCAATTGAAAAACGAATAAACTGTAAATTTTGTGAAAGTTAAATAAAATAATCAGTAAGTTATTTATTTGTCTGATTTTTAAATAGTGCACTAAAAATATAACAAAGTAAAAAAACTACGCTGAGCATTAAAGAGAAGAAAAACAAAGAAAATACAAAGTCTAGCAGGACAAGAAGAAGGATTTATTAGCGACGAGTCGATAAATTTACGAACGTGGTTCGTTACTAAAAAATTTGGATCAATCTTCACAATCTCGTAGGATTTTCCAGCTTAAAAACGGAAACTAAAGCCCACAACAAAATATTTTAAGCTTTGGAAACAAAAAACTACAAAAACAACGTAAGAAACTGTACTACGAGTTGTTGAATGACAAATCCGCAACGCGTTGGATCCAAAATATAGTTGAATTATGTATTATCAACCACTTTTACTAATCATTCATACATCACACATACTTAGGTGAGGAAAGGTAAAGAGAGGAACGAAGATAGCCACAAATCTCGTAGGTTTTATTACTGAGTGTACATATAAAATTTAGAAAAAAAAATAAATTTAGAACAGAAATATTAATTTGGTATAAAAGTTGGAAAACAAAAGGTTAACCACGCGGGTCACCTCAAACGAAATCACTAGCAAAAATAATACTAAATTTGGAATAACGTGAATAAAAATAATAAAACAAATACTTACAAAATCATAACACTGATTCTAATTGAATAAAATAATCAAAAAATTTAGAACAACAAGAAAAATCACAAGACTGCTCAAAAACAACCTGTCTGCAACAACGGCTCGGACGAAAAAAAGAGGAAGAACCAGACGCGCATACTCCCTAAGTTAGCGCTTCAATCAAGTGTCATACGCACGTACTTTTTTACAAAATCAGTGCGAATCTGTTACATAGATGGCGACATGGGTATGCAATGGGAAAACAATTGTACAAAAAAAAAGACGTCAGACGAAATTTTTGTAACAACTTGAAATATATTCACAAGCACATTGTATGCTTCAATAGCATTGTTCATGAAATACTTTGGAAACTTAGCATGCGTTGACTCCACTATATTGTTTCGGACAGTTTCGTACAGTTAACATGAAGCAATATTGTTAAAGTGTATTTCAAATGTAGAATACAAGTAGTTTATAGATATAAAGGGATAATTGATATTATGGAAGGTTGTAGCTGAGCTGAGTTAATTATAGAAGATCGGAAAGGCAGGAAAGGAGCTACAAAACGGTGTTGTTTTAGAATATGTCAAAGTGACAGTCGTTCAAAATCATTACAAGAAGATAATATGTACTATTTACTTCACATATCGACAGTAGAAAGCACAAATTTCCGCTGAAGTGCACATGAAAAATTGTTCTGAGTATGCAAAATGTGATTCGTGGATGAAACCGTATCGACATGAAGATTTCAAACTCTGGATCACGTAACAAAGGACACATATATTTGTTCCATTTATTTTTATGGTGGCACTGTGCCCACATAAGCGAAACTCAGCATAATATCAATAAAAGAATTGAAAATTTAGGTATTTCCTATCATACGAAGATTGTACATTTTATCCTTTGCGAATTCATAATCGCTCGACATTCATGACATTCATTATAAATACTATCACAGAGCTGTCATATATTTTAATTTGTAATCATTGATGACAAAATTAATAATGAGATAACTTTGAGGATAAACATAATACAAGAATGACAAATATAAAAAATAATACTAACCTCTTCACTAATTCTTCTTTGTTACCACTCTATTTCCGTCCGTGGACTTCAGCCACCGTTTCAATTGAAGGCAAGAACGTTTCTCTAATTTACCATACAACAATGTTGCCTCATCAATCACCTATTTATTTAATATGATACTGAAAAAGGTCTTTGGTCCTATTATTACTGCTTATTGAGATGAATCTGTCCGAAACAATATAGTAAAGTCAACGCATGCTAAGTTTCAAAAATATTTCATGAACAATGCTATTGAAGAAGACGGATTTCTGGTTCTGATTAGAGGACCAACTGGTTCTTTTGAATTTAATTGTATGTAATGTAATCCTATTCGCCAAATTTTTAAAACAAGCAATCTGTATTGTATCACTTGAATGTGTATCAACATATGCGGCATGTAGATTCAACGGATCCTGTAATTTTTCATTGAATCCAGAAAAAATTTGGATTATTCTGTTTTAAATTTGTTATTTCAATAATTAGGTTTAAATTATCGCGTAGGCTTCTACTAACGTAGGAGTTGAGAATTGTGTAACTGCTCATGAGTTTGGCTGCTTGGCCAGTTATTAAAAAAAAATATATGAGTTAATAATAACTCATTTTAAAAATTATCTACATCGCTTGCATTGTAAAATCTATTGATCAATTTTTCACTGATTGCTGTAAATTTTTTGTGATAGTTTAGGATTCCCATTAAATGCTGGAATCATTTTCAAATAAGTCTCTTCTGATTTTGTTGGAGTCAATGCTATCATTTAATTGAAAAATGCAATTCACTTTACAAATAATTGCAACAAATTATAATTTTTCAAATATAACAATGAATAAAATTTAATTGAACTCACAAAAATTTCCCGACCATACCCTCTGTTGCTCAATGTGATTACTTCCTCTCCCTCAACTCAGAAAGAACTCGGCTCTCGACTTGCGGACACCATGAATCTTCTGTTGACGGTTCTGTTGTCACATGATAGAAGATATCGGTTACTAGACTCGCTGGCACTTTGAATTTCTTCTATTGGTGGCTTGTTGCGAAACTTGTACGGTAATCTCAGGCTCTAACTTTGCTGGCTCGACAAGGATGTTCCGATTTGAAAAATTTGACTCCGTTGAATGACTTATAACGAATTGCACTGTTTTGTGTTTGAATCAACTCAACTTCCGGATCCTATTGACTGCGACAATTAAATAATATGATTCAACATCTTTACTTCCAAAAACCAACTTTATCCATTATCTATCCAAGTGATACATAATAATTTCAAATGCCCTCATTTATACATTTTCTTCATCTCATTCTGACTGATGCGTTTTATTCTAGAACAATAGATTATTATTGTACATAAATGTGGAATTTGGATACTTGATCCTCCATAACTTATACATTAAAAATAACTTCGCTTTCAGATTTTTACTACATTTCCTGGGTATAAAAATAAGGAGCAATCTTTCTTATTTGCTTATTTTTAGATATTCTTCTCTTGAAGTATCATAAAGAGCAGTCACTATTCCAGGTATTAAGGATGCCTTTCAAGCCCTCTACAAATAAATGCGGTCAATGTTGAAAGTAAATTTGAGTAGCTGACTTATTTTCGTTCAATAGATGGCTCTTACCAAAGTAATAAATTTGTAGAAATCTGTAAATTTGAATACTTCTCTTCATCCCTCAACATCATGCAGGAAGCCCTTGGTCGATTTTATGATTTTGACCACAAACCGTAGAGCAGGAAGATCTTGTTAAAGAGGCAATTTTGTAAGATATGATAATCTGACGGATGTTTGACTGATTCTGGTCTTTAGAAGTAATAGAAGACCAATGAAAATGACATGTTATAAATAGATTAATTTGATTAACAAAAAACTAGCACACACACAGAAGTAACAAACTCTCAACTATGAATTACGTGGAAAGATTTGAGGATTTTGTAGTTCAGTGTTCATTCAATTTTGAATATAATTATATGATGGACATTTCGGATGATGACCATAAAATTATTTTCGAAATTGAATAAATAATGGATTAATATACCTTCAAATTATCATTCAACATATTCCTTAGGTCCTTCAAATTTAACAAAGAACTATACATTACAAATTAATAGAGATATCATGAATTAGAACAGCTCTATTCATATTACAACAGAAATATACAAACTTCAATAAGTATAATATAGTATGAGTAATTGTAGATTCGCTGAACCGATTGATGTTACATATGTTAACTTGGGTAAACAGGTTGTAAATTGATACATCATCGACATTATACCAATTTTTATTGCCGTATGGACGTTTCGGAAGCCTCATCTTGCAATCATCTTTAGCAATATTTAGTCTAGACTTAAAAATACAAGAAAAATGATTAAGATAACATTCTAGATCAACAAAATTGCAAACTGCATATCAAATGGCTGCTTTACAAAGATATTTAACAAAAATATCATCTAGGCTCGTGAATCAGAGATCTGATCTTTTTGATTTGCCCCCATTTCCATTACTGTTTTGTATGTCAGTGTGTGCTCAACTTGCAATGATTCGCACTTAAACTAACGAGCGGGCTTGGCTTGTTCTGGCCGAACTTATCGTGCTATGATCAATGCTTATCAAACCACAGTGGTTTATATTTTTAATCGGTGGTGCTTTGCACCCAATTAACGTGCAGGATTCGCCCGTTCTGACCAAGCTCGATGCGTCATGCCACGCTAACCTTCCAATCCGATCTCAAAGTTAACCTCAATTTATTCACGATATCAGAAAAGACGAAGGGGAAATTGTTGAGTATTTAAGAGCTATAGTACATCCAATTTTGAATAAAACTTTAAATAGTGGTGGAATATATTAGTGACAAAATAAAATAGTGGTAAAAATGGAGTGGTAAAACATGAATGATAAAAGTTGAATAGTAAAAGTGGACTCCAATGGATCTTTTTGTAACTGAATTGAATTCACCTAAAAAATTTTGGGGACGGCAATTGTGTGAGAATAGTAGTGAAAATGATTAGCAACAATAATAGCAGTTATCAATTGAATAAAATAAGGGATAGAATAAAATAATAAACTTACAACTTCAGATGCAGCATTATAATTATGTCCATACGATCTTTTACTCCAACCTTCATCAAGATTCATGCGAATCCAAGGAATATTATTCTCATCGACTTGGTTTTTTGCGACAGCTATCGATAATTCCTCTTTTCCGGCTATTTCCATTTCTTCCCACAATTCATTTTTCCAAATCTATAATATAAAAGAATGTGTATTATCTACTTGGAAAAGAAAATAATCAATCAATTCACGTTTGATAATTCTTGTTCATTTTTTGCGTATGTGTAATATGACATTGACGAAATATTTGCGATGGATAAAAATTCCTTCAAATGTCCGTATGTACTACCAGTGGACAAGGTACCCCACACAGCACCAATATTTATGGAAGATTTAGATTTATTCGGATCTTCAGTCATGTGAATTATTTCTTTCTCACACATATTGCATTTGAAAACTATTTTCGAAACAAGTCCGAGCCCGTAACATTCTTCTCTTATGGGTGATAATTTTCCGAGAGTACAAATTTTAGCATGTTCATATTGTAAATTGATTGCCCAATTTAGTACATAATCAATTTCTACAATGCGGTTTCAACTTAATATGGAGGAAATACCATCTTTAGTACGGTCCATCTCTATACAAAGTTTATGCTCGCTAATCCTAGAATAAAATTTTAGTTATGAAATATAGATGAGCTAATGAAGCATATGTGGAATACTTCCTCGAGTGGATAGCATTTTTATTCATATAAAAAGTGAGATTTGGGACTATCAAACAAAAGATACCATTTCGAACAAACAAATTGAAAAATACACGTATTCAAACAAATTAATTGTAAAATACACATAAAGAGACCTACAGTTAAATTTATCTAAAAAAAAATTACACTCACGATTTATATTCCTCATCTGTACCCCAAGCTTGTAATAATTGCAGTTCTCCATTAAATATGGTTGAAGTAATTGAGTTTCTATAGATTTAAATACATATGTATCCACATACCCTTTATTTGCATTGCTATTGTTGATCTGAGCGCACGGAGTATCTTTCAGATTTGGATTTAGACAATGGTTGTCCAATCCTAATACAGTGGATTTTATGCAACTTTATATAATAAGAATATTAAAAAATAATCTGCCAATAATATCCTAATTTTTACCTTGTATCTAGATCGATTTTCACTTTCTTCCATCTGTTTTGAGCAGCAATAGCGCGCTTACCACGTTTAAAAACTCTGCTCTGTCTTTTCTCACTATGTTTACCCATTGTTATCAAACAAATAGATTTTCACACACAAATTGATATCACTATGTAGAGATTAAATTCACCAAACAATACCAAAGTACAAACACAACTGAGGACATTCATTTCATCCTTTATATACCATTCAACAGTGGTGGATTAGAGACATCCAATAGATCCTTCATAATATTTATCCCAATTTCAAGATTTTCGAGTTAATTCATTCCTAAACCTTTCTCGATAATTTCGAAATCCCTATTAAAGCTGTTTGTCCAGAAAGTAGTGGTCGCTTAAACTGTTGTATTTGTTCCCTTGATTATCGGATCTATCTAAGTACCGACATAGTCATTGTTCAGTTATAATCCGAAAATCACTTTCACTGACAGATAAATGTTAAACAAAAAATTATCCTTGTTTACTGAGAATTAGAGTTACAGCCCAATAAATCAACTTGTGAGTAAATGAACTTTGCATATGTTGGATTTACTGGACGATTATATAATAAAATGGTTTTTGAATCGAATAATATCCAACAAATACCAATTCCTGATATTCTTAAATTTGATGAAAATGTTAATTTTTGATTGTGATAGTGAGACTGCTTTCACCTCTAACTGTTTAAATATAGATGTATTTTGTGTCCAACTTTAAATATATAAAATTATCCATTATACAGTATCTTTATTTCATTCAGATAATAACAACATTCGTCTTTGGTTCGTGCTAGCATTATTCTGAAAAGGAAGTTATACACTCTTTAAATAATCTACTTTTATTCAAAAACCGATTGCCAACTAAAATTCAGGAAAATTAGAGATTATTGAAGTAATATTCATTGAATTTAAATTAAAATCTATTTAGAGAATTCTAATTGAAATTAATCGCATTTTTTGCGTTGCTACTATTCATTTAAAGTAGTTCACAATTACTTCAAGAATTTCTTAAGAATATCTTTACAAGCGTATTGATTAAGTAATTGAGTATTCTGGAGTCATTAATTAATTATAGCTCTCAAATAAACATTAAAACTTCAAAATGATAATCATAGTGGGTAGAAGTGTCAATAATCATTTTCAAAAGAGTTTTAAAAAGAGAAATTCCAATTTCATAAGAAAGATAAACACATATATTTAATTTGGCAACTAAATTACGAACAGTCAGCAATCGCTAGTTCAAAATATACCTATTTTGTTCTCTCTTTAAGCCTCTGCCCTAAACCATAAATCAATTACCTAAGCTCCTTCCGCTCCTAGCCCCTACAATCTTTGAAGTACCACTAGTACGCTGAGATAATCGAGCGGAGAGTAGTCGAACTATTTCCCTATTTTTGTACGGGAAAAATTCAACTCTTTTGTCGAAATACATTCAAATTGAGGTAATGATATTAAATTTTTTTTTTCGCCAAGTGAAAATTAATATTATTACCTAGTAGAATAGCTATCTAATTGGGTGAACAGCAAAAAAATAAAATCTTTCCAATATTTCTCTTTTAATAGAGATTTGTTAGCAATAAAAAATAGTAATTCTACTAGGGCATTATATGAGCTGTCTTTTCAGCCAAAATTTATATTGATAAACTTAATCATATTTGAGTTAATTTCGACAAAAAACTATTACTGCTGGCAGACTGCCTGCACTACTTTGAACGCACCCTTAAGGGTGTCGTTTAACTAAATCATGAAAACATGGTTTACGCATATCAAATTATTCCTCGTCACATAGATTATTTTCAATGATCAAGTAGTGCTTCCCCGATTTTTAAAATTTTCATTTATTTGTTGTAAAAAGAGTCATACATTTTGCAATTTTTACGCATATATTTCTCATATAAATTCAATCATTTTGGTGTAAGTTGCATATAATGATTATTTCATTGGATTTTTTTCGATAATATATTGTATATACGTTAATAGTATATGAAAATGAGTATGCATTATTCCAATTTTATTTATTTATAAATATATGAACAAAAAACTAAAAAATTGAGCTTCACACGGATATCAACTTTCTGCTTTTATGAGACTACTGTTTTAAAAAACTTCTTCTCAGTATATTGTAAATCACTATATCTATGGAATCATGAGAGTTGAATCTTAAAATTGTTTATATTTTTCGAGAAATTAGCACATTAACTGAAATAAACAAATGATATTTTACGACATTCTATCATATTTTAAGATGCAAGAAATTACATATGCCTACCTCAGAGAATAGTCTATAGAACGTACTACTCCAATTTTCAATCATTCCACCGTAATCACAAATAAACGTAAAAATTTGTTGTCAAAAAACAGAATATATTTCTTAAAATATTTCGCCTGTTATACTCAGCCCCTGCAACCAGCTTGACATTTTCCTTGGAGCTGTCAATATTATCTGTGACTTACACATATTTATAATTTCTTACTACCTGTTCTTTTATGAGACACCTTTCTCAGAGTGGTCGAATATGCAAAAGAGATAAATTTATTATTATGTGTTTCATTCGGTTATTTTCGTCTTGTCACTTTCATATTATATCAAAATGAATTTTTATCACAATCAAGTGTACTATGTTTATCTATAATTATGATGATGCAAAGGCATTAATTATTAAACAATTAGCTTATAAAATGTCACAGTTTTTATTCGTCACTTTCCATGATTGATATTTTTTGAAATATGTCTAAAATAATACTTTTAATCAATGAACTTGCTCATTTAACCAATAATAAGTTTGTATTCATATATATTCTACATATAATAATCTTATACTGAAAAAAAAACACATGGATTTAGAAAACAGTGAAACGTTACCATATTTTTATTGCAACAAAATTGAGAAATAATGAAATTAACAAATAGAGAATGATAAATTATTTTGAAAATTACTTGGATCAATCAATATGAATAATGCACAATCATATTCTTATTGGAACACAGTGTGGATGTATAGAATATATTGAATCATTAAACATTCGCATGGATATTGTCTTCAAATTACAACATTGCATTTTACATACATAATTACATAATATGAGTTATAATTTGATTCATTTTGTTAAATTTATGAAAATTGGAGCAGAGTTTAAAAAAAATAGCATCAGAATCTTAATTATAACATGATAGTACCAATCAAATGAGATAATAATAGATCTAAAAATATTCAAGGGCACCAGCAGTAGCACATAAAATTAATTAATCCCGTAATTTCATGTTTCTCCTTTTCCTAGGATCAATTATTTCAGGTAGCATGTAATCAAAATAGAGTTTCTTCAATTTTCCTACGTTTCGGTCCCAAAATACTTTGTTTCTTTCAACAACTTCTATGTAAATATCGCATTTAGTATACACCACGAAATAGCTTAACTGTGTTTTCGATATTTCCAATTGCCCTTGTATTTGACAGTAAAATTTATGATTTTGTTTGAGTTTCATCACTCCGTTTTTAATTTCTCAGTAACCTAACTTTTTATTCTCTATACCTTCAGTGATGGTCATATTTTGGGCTGAAAATGGGCACTTGATTTCCACGATAGCATGTTAGCCTACTAAGCAATCCGGTGTTGCCGCTAAAAATGATTTAGTCTCGTTAACAAACAAACCGCATTGTTTCACACTGATGTTCATCTTTTCCTCTAATTTTTTAATTGCTACTTGTTCTGTTTCGTTTCCATATCTTGTTGCAGCATTCGAAAAAGTTTTATAAAGGATGCGCTCCACCGCACCTGCCCGGGAAGTAGTACTTCTCATATTTATAATTGTACCAAAATTGGAAGCCGTAATACGTTTCAGTCGCTCTCTGAGCCATAAATCAGAGTAGCTCTGGTCCTGAGTATCATTCTCTAGAGTTTTCAGATTGGTTTCTTGCAAATCTTTCACAAATTGTTGCTTTTTCAATTCATATTCTTCGCTGGATATATCGGGTTTCTCTTCTGCTGCTTCGGGCCCGTAATTTCTATATGTCCCTCTGAATGCAATTTTTCTTCTTCTACAAGATATCTTCGCTTTTTCTCTTCTAGATTTCCTCCTATGATTCTCCCGTTGACAATACTTTTGTGTATGCTGTCCAGGTTGGTGTCCTGTATAGGATTTGTGAATTTTTGAAAGTAATTGGCCATCTGTGTTGTGAGCTGTAACACCTAATTCACATCTTGTTTTGTAGGACCCTCTGATAGAATAATTTACCCTTTTTCCACCAACAAATTGTGCAACATATGCGTTGTGCATTTCTGCTGGATTATTGTTCAGTCCATGAATCAAACTCCTTGAGTTGTCAGCTACCCTTTTTAGAGGAATTTGAATTTCTTTCAACAAACCATTTTTCTCCCATTTTTTGAACAAATTGTTTGTTTAAATTTTTTTACTGCAGAAATAAACCGCACATTCTCTATGATTTCCCAAAATATGAGACACGCTGTTCAAAATATCACTTCGCAATAGTTCAATTTGTTCGCGCATTGGCTTATCTTCAGCTTTCTTATATTTTATTGCACAGATAATTGCGTTTCTAAATCGCATTATATTATCGATTATATTTTTTTTTATCTTCTGTCGCAAACCCTGCCTTGTTTTTTATATCACGTAGCTTACTTGTATAATTACGTAATACGGGATTCATACATTCGATTTTTTCAATTAAAATGTGTGTTCCGTATGGCAAAGTTTCTCTTATTTTTCGATAAACGCTGCTGTCTCCGTCTCCAACCAATTTCCCATAGATCAGTCCATGCATTTCTGTCGAACTGCAAAACCCTTCCACAATTGCTGCTGCCTCCATGCCTGTACTATTTCCGTACCAATTTTTAAAGCAAAAATGTTCTTTTTTTGTTTCTAAAACAGTAGTGTCATAGATCATACAATATCTATTCTTGACACTTATAAACAAAACTTTTTTTGTTTCAAAACCAATGATGCAGGCTACACCTGAAAGCGTATTATAATTTGTTCGGTACGACCTCTTACTCCAAGCTCCATCAGCAATAACTGTAATTATTGGAATACCATTTTTGTCAATATTTCCACGTTCTCTAGCAATTCTAGCTTCTTCTACTGCAGCTTGTATCATTTCATCAAGGGCTGTCTTGCTTATGGCAACTGATAATTTTTCTTGATACCGATTAAAAGTCTTAGATGATATTGTAGGAATATCAATTGAACTACAGAATGCAGATAAATGTCGAAATCCTCCTCCAGTAATGATAGAAGCATTCGTGGCTGCAGCATTTATATTCATATACTCTTCATTCAACTTTGGAGATTCTGTATGAATGAATGATTTCAAGTTACATATAGAGCATTCCAAACAAAATATTGATTCGAGTCCGACTCGTTTTTCACTAATAAGATTCATGTCAAAAAACGAACAACCGAATCCTTCATGTTTTAATTTTTTTAAAGCATTAAAAAAATATTTTATGTCCACAATTCTCCGACCTGAGATACTATCAGGCAAGATATCTTCTTTGTCGCGTGTATCATCGTTAGCAACTATTCTGTCCAATTCAGTGGAAGAGAGCATCGTAGATGATGAGCAATCTAACGTGGATTGTTCCAAGAACATAGAGTTATCATCAACTTCGATCATTGATGAGGAAGTAGCCAATGGTTGTTCCTTTGGTACTGACGACTGTTTGTTGCTAAACAATAACATAAAAAAAAATTACAGAACAGCCAAAAGTCAAATTGATAATCGAATATGACCAGCACATAGCCCCTCGTCCATGATATTTTTATTATATATGAATTTTGAAAGTTATGAAAACTTTTGTCTATTAAGTTTTTTGAAATCTACTGTTTTCAATCTTAAAATATCTTCCAAATATTACCAAAACATCATTTTATAGGACGTTCTGCGGTTTTCAAAATAAAGTTTCATATTTTTGTGTAACATCGAAATACGTAAAAAAATAATCTGAAACCGACTTCCGTTTGGAATATCCATTCGGCAGTAATTTTATTTGAATGTAACAGAATAACTTCACGTAGGGTTGGAGAAGAATCCAATTTTTTTCCTCAAAAACAAAAAGAAATCGATTTTTTTATTTAAATCCGATTTTTTTTTTAAATCTGATTCTTTTAAATTTAAATCACAATTTTCTACATTCATTTTTTTTTCAAACTGATTCTTATGTTATTGTTATTTCATTATTATAACTGAATTGGATTATAACTTGATGATAATTATCAATTATTTCAATTTTAAGTGAATCTGATAGGTATTTGAATAAGAAATTTGGATTGATTGAATCGTGATTTTTTTACTTGATTTAAATCATTATTTTAATCATGATCTGAATAAATTGATTTGAATTAACTGATTTGAATCATGACAACCCTAATTTTACGTACCTAATTGAATTCTTTATCGAGAAATAATAAACTTTAGTTCTAAAATTCGCTAGGTAGATATGAGTATATTTTGTTCAAATGCAAAATGTTCGGCAATATTATTCTGAATAGTGACTGAGTATTTGCTATTCCAATTTATATCAAAGGAAAGTATATTATGATAAAAAATATTTGAGACCTACCTCAAACGACGTGCATTGCCTTTTATTATTTCTTTCTTCCGTCTCCGTTGCCCAGTTGACCTCTTATTCTTCGTATAACTCCCCATGATAAAAATCGATGTGAGAAATCGTCGAAAAAGTTTAAACACAGTAACAGCAAGCAAAAATACACAAATTAGCACTCACAAATCACAAACAATCTCCCAATTGTAAGACAAAAGTGAGAATGTAATGAATGAGTAACATTTTTGATATTTATACGAATAGTTACTCATTCATTCTGATTAACCCTTCCACTCTTTGTTAAATTCATAGAATACTAAAATAATCTCCAAAAGTATTATAACATTTAATCCTAATACATATGGAAGTTAAATTTTTAATACCATCTTCAGAGAAAATATAGTGCTCATCAATAATGCAGATTTGCAGGTGTACTCAAGCGGATTTTACTTTAAATCCTAGCATATTTCTTTGAATATTGCTTATGATTATGATTCTAGAGACCCTAGTTTTTAGTTTAGTTTGTTTTGATTGTCATGGTTTGTTTTGGTTTTTTGTAAATAATATGAAAAAAAATTCTGGCAATATAGCACAGCGTTTGGCTGTGTAATGTGTATTCAGAAAATAAAGTTTATTCATACAAAAATGAAAAATATTATTAATATATATATAATAATTAATATCAATTTTAAACATGGTCCTTCGAGCCGGATTTGAATTTGGGACAAAATATTCGTTTGGAAAAGTGTTGAAGTGTAGCTGATCAACGCAGTACAGGTGTACTCAGCACCGATCTTTGCACAAAGAACTGAGCTGGACTAATTGACTACGAGCAGAATTTGCGTGGAAGCGTGGTGGATCAACGCAGTATTTTGGTACTCAGCACCGGTCCTTTGGAAAAAGAAGCTCGTCAATTGGTATCTGGTCGATAAGAATAATCCTGTTTGGTAGGCGTATGAAGTGGACAATCAGAGTATTGAAAATCGGAAGTACAAAAGTGGTACGAAGAGTCCAGAAGTGAACTATCAAAATCGAATTGTAAAGATAAGTTTCATTCAATCAAAAGTGAGCGGGTGAGTTTCTATCCTAAGTTTCCACCCTGCTACAATTATATCCGACTCAATTTGTGCACTAAGAGTGTTTGAGCACTTTTCATGTAATTTATATCCGTTTGTAACAGTGTAAATCATGACTGACGAAATAAATTTGAGACGCAAACGGGGAGGTATAAAAGCAAGATTAACGAGTTTTAGTAAATATCTTGAAACAATTAAGAGCAAAATACAACAAAAGGAAAAACTCTCAGAGGTTGAACATATGACATTGGTAGATCGAACCACGCGTTTTGAAAATTCAATTCACGAATTTGATGATGTACAGATAGAAATAGAATTAGCAGCTACTGATATCGATAATGAATATAAGGAACGCGAAGAATTTGAATCGTTATATTACACGACATTATCTGAAGCTAAAGTTATCAAAACGAATAATAAACCGGTTATAAAAGAGAGATTGTTTCCTGTTGCATCGGGTGTAGTTAACAATATCAGTCGGGGTGGTACTGCTGTTGGGATAAGGTTACCTACGATTCAATTACCGAAATTCAGTGGTCAATATCATAATTGGCTTGAATATCGTGATACGTATGAAAGTTTGATACATAACAATGAAGATATAAACACGATTCGAAAATTTCATTATTTGCGAGCTTCATTGGATGGTAATGCAGCTCAGGTTATTAAATCAATTGAATTTTGTGCTCAAAATTACTCTGTAGCCTGGGCTACATTAGAAGAACGATTTAATAATACAACATTGTTAATTCATAACCACATTAAGTCACTGTTCGATATAGAACCTATTCAAAAAGAATCTGCTTTTAAAATAAGAAAGTTAATTGATGATATGTCAAAAAATCTTCGTTCGCTAGAACAATTAGGGCAGCCGGTACAACATTGGGATACACTGATAGTTTACATGATAGTATCGAAGCTAGATAGTAATTCAATACGCGATTGAGAAAAATATAAAGATGACAGACGGGATGATAAAGATGGTAAGAATATGCCGTCATTAGGCATGCTGAAATCATTCTTGAAATTTAGAGCAGATTTACTTGAAACGTTAGAATCAAAAAATGTTGATCGTAAGTTCAGCAGACAAACTAGTGGGAGCTCAAGGTCTTTCATTACAAGTAACGCTGATTGTATAGTGTGTAAAAAGGATCATTACATTACGAATTGTCCAGAGTTTTCGAAATTAACTTTTGAAGAACGTCAAGCGCGTATTAAAGAGCTTAAAGTATGTTTTAATTGCTTGAAATTCGGACATTTCACTAAAGTATGTAGATCTAAACCGTGTAAATGGTGCAACAAAAAACATCATTCATTATTACATGTGAAATCTGATATAAAATCGGATTTTGATAACGAGATAAAAGAAAATAATGAAACTACGGATAAGAAAATAACTTTGAGTACGTGCAATAGGTTTAGTAAAGCAGTATTATTATCAACTGCAATGTTGCATATAAGGGATAAAAATAGAAAGGTTTGGACAGCACGAGCATTGCTAGACTGAGGGTCTCAGAGTAGTTTCATTTCAGAAGATTTACGTGAATTTGGAAAAAACTGATATCAAGTTATCAGTAATCGCATTGAATAATACAAATTTACAAATCAAATATAAATGTAAAACAAGAATCGAATCTATGCATGGAACATTCTGGCACGAAATTAATTTTCTTATTGTTCCACAAATCACTGTTCATATACCAAATGTCCCGGTGGACATAACTGGTCTAAATATACCGCGAAACATAATACTTGCTGATCCGTCATTTCATAAATCTGGAAAAATTGACATTTTGTTAGGAGCGGATATTTTTTGGAGTATTATACGTGCAGAAAAAAAAAGCTTAGGGTCACACAAACCAGTGTTACATAATACTGAACTGGGTTGGTTAGTATCTGGACCGGTAGAGATAGCGGATATAGGTAGTGATCCAGTGCACTGTAGTTTTTTATGTAACAATGATTTGCAGCAAAGTTTAACTCGGTTCTGGGAATTAGAGGAAATCTTCCCAAAAAATAGATTTTCGGACGATGAGCAAAAATGTGAGGACCATTATCTTAAACATACCAAACGAGATGAAACAGGTAGATTCGTAGTATCACTGTCATTTAAAACTTCGTTGAATAAATTGGGAGACTCATATAATCAAGCAGAAAGGCGGTTTTTAGCGTTAGAAAAAAGGTTAGGAAGTAATCCAATGTTAAAAAACATGTATAGTGAATTTATGAATGAGTATTTGCAATTAGGACATATGAGTCTAGTTGAGAATGATGACAATGCAAAATATGTATACTTCATGCCACACCATGGAGTTCTAAGAGAAAATAGTTTGACTACAAAACTACGTGTTGTGTTCGATGCGTCAGCACCGACTTCATCAGGCTATTCGCTGAATAACTTAATGTTAAATGGTCCTACGATACAATGCGACTTATTTTCGATCTTGCTTCGTTTTCGCAAATATGCGGTTGTAGTTGCCGCCGATATCGAGAAAATGTATCGTCAAGTAATGATTAATGCAAGTGATAGATCGTTACAAAGAATTATTTGGCGCAATGAGAAATCTGGAAACTTGTGTAAATTTAATTTAAATACGGTCACTTACGGTACTACGGCAGCACCGTTTTTGGCTATTCGAAGTTTAGTGCAGGTAGCTTATGATAACGAAAAGTTATACCCCCGAGCGGCGCAGATAATAAAAAATGACTTTTACGTTGATGATATGTTGACCGGATTCGATAATATAAAAACGGCTGAATCAGTTTTTCAAGATATTGTACATGTATTGAAATGTAGTGGATTTAATTTGAGGAAATTTTATTCCAACAAATCCAATGTCTTTAATAATATGCAAGTTGATAGCACAAATAACAAAAATATGTTTGTACATTTTTCTAGCAATGAGAATGCTAAGACACTTGGAATTATTTGGTGTCCAAATGATGACATTTTGAGATACAATGTATCAAGTGACATAATGAATGTACAGAAAGCTATAAGCAAACGTGTGATTTTATCCATTATATCACAGATTTTCGATCCCTTAGGGTTAATAGGACCGTGTATTATTCTGGTTAAATTTATGCTTCAAAAGTTGTGGTTGGAAAAATTATCTTGGGACGATCCTATTCCAGACAATTTGAAAAATGATTGGTTGAAATTTTCCGAACAATTAACAATGTTGAATTAAATTCGAATAAAGCGTCATGTTAGTGAAGAGAATGTAGTGTCGAATGAAATTCATGGTTTTTCTGCCGCTTCCTTGTATGCTTATGGTGTCTGTATTTTCTTAAAGACAATAAATGAATTAGAAGGTACACAGGTACATCTTTTATGTGCTAAAAGTAAAGTAGCGCCTCTGAAGACAGTTACCATACCAAAGTTAGAATTATGCGCGGCTTTAATGTTATCTAGACTGTTATATAAAGTAAATGAATCTCTGAAGTTGAACGTAGATGCTATTACATTATGGTCTAATTCAACAATTGTTTTAAGTTGGCTCAAAAAACAACCTAACTCTTCAAAAACGTTCGTTGGTAACCGAGTTTCAGAGATACAAGAACTTACGGGAAATATACAATGGCGTTATGTTTCAAGTAATGATAATCCAGCGGATGTTATATCTCGCGGAGTTTCACCAAGTGAAATTATCAATTTAAAAAAGTGGTGGTTTGGGCCAACATGGTTGGCTAAAACGGAATCGGAATGGCCAAAATTTGAATATAAAACAGTGACTGAATTACCTGAAAGAAGAAAGTTGGTACAATGTCTGAATCTTACCGATGGAAATGGTTTTAGGTATGAAAATTATTCTAGCTTGGCACGATTACAACGAGTTGTAGCCTATATTTTGAGATTTAAATTTAATTGCGAGAACAAGACTAATAAATACAAAGGCTTCTTAACAACAGTCGAATTGAATTAATCTCTTTCAAGATTGATAAAATTATCGCAAAATCGGGCGTTTCTAGATGAGATTCAATGCTTACAAAGAAAAATTCCAATTAAAATCAAAAGTAGACTGATTGCATTAAACCCATTTTTAGATAACAATGGATTGTTGCGTGTAGGTGGGAGATTGGATAACTCTGAATTAAATTTCGAAAAGAAACATCCTCTTATTATAGATAACAAAGATCATTTAACGAAACTAATTTTTGAAAATGAACACAGAAGGTTACTACACGCAGGTCCTCAATTATTATTGTCAAATGTTCGCGATAAATACTGGCCTTTGTCGGGCAGAAATATAGCTAGGAAAACTGTGCATAACTGCATTAAATGTTATCGAATGTCACCGAAAGTATCACAGCCAATAATGGGTAACTTACCTCGAGAGCGACTAGAGACAAACTCGCCATTTAGTGTAACGGGTACAGATTATGCTGGTCCATTCATGATCAAAAATAAGAAAGGACGAGGTTGTAGAACATCAAAATGTTATGTGTGTATCTTTGTGTGTTTTTCTATAAAAGCTATACACATTGAATTAGTAACCGAATTAAGTAAAAATGCTTTTATACTCGCTCTAAGACGTTTCGTGGCGCGTAGAGGTAAACCAATCAAAATCTTTTCAGATAATGGAACAAATTTTGTAGCAGCAAACAAAGAGCTTAAAGATTTGATCACTTTTTTAAATTGTAACAAACATGAGTTACAAGAAACGATTGCTGGTGAAGGTATTGATTGGGAATTTATTCCTCCCCATTCGCCACATTTTGGGGGACTATGGGAAGCGGGAGTAAAGTCTATAAAATATCATTTGAAACGTGTAGTAGGGGTTAAACTTCTTACATTTGAGGAGTTTTACACTCTTTTAGTACAAATTGAGTCAGTTGTCAATTCGCGTCCCTTGTCACCGTTATCATCTGATCCACAAGATCTTACACCCCTTACACCGGCTCACTTTCTGATTGGAAGATTATTGACGTCCATTCCTGAGAAGAATTACAAAGACATTTCTGAGAATCGGTTGTCGTGCTATCAGCACATTCAAAAAATTCGTCAACATTTTTGAGAGCGGTGGCAGAAGGAGTATATTTCTGAGCTCCAAGTGCGTCACAAGTGGCAACAACATCAAAGTGAATTGAAAGACAATACTCTAGTTTTAGTGAAAGAAGACAATTTGCCTCCAATGAAGTGGCGATTAGGCAGAATAGTGTCAGTGCATCCTGGTAAAGATGGAATAGACCGAGTTGCAGTTATAAAAACTCAAGATGGCACCATTAAAAGATCATTCGCCAAAATTTGTCCTTTACCAGTGCCCTAAGTGACATTAATTGAAGGCCCAGCCTTGCAAGGCGGGGGAATGTTTATGATTATGATTCTAGAGACCCTAGTTTTTAGTTTAGTTTGTTTTGATTGTCATGGTTTGTTTTGGTTTTTGTAAATAATATGAAAAAAAATTCTGGCAATACAGCATAGCGTTTGGCTGTGTAATGTGTATTCAGAAAATAAAGTTTATTCATAAAAAAATGAAAAATACAGTCCATTTATATCAATTTTAAACAAATATGTTGCTCGAAGTATGCTTTTGATTTATTTTTGACGAGAAATTCATCAATATTTTGAAAAACTAGATAGTTCAATTTGAAAAATTTACTTGTTTGTATGATATCCTCAAACATATAGTCGCATTGTATGCAATTTCAAGGAATATTATTTTCTTCACTGCTGCAAGTTAGTTTGTTCTATAAAATTCTATTCACAGATTCATAATATTTAATTCCGGCCTAAGATTTAGACTAAGGCCTGATTTTCAAAGCGTGACCCCGTGAGCGTGAGCAATTCTGGAAATCTCTACGTGTTACAGATTATATAGAGAAAATATTACTTCTGGTAGTCCATAAGCAAAATTATTTCCATAATCTAATGATAAAATGAAAGAGATTCTCTATTTAAAATAAGAAAATTACTGCTGACTTCTAATTCAACCGGAAGAAATATCAACTTGAAAATATTTTAGTTCAACGAAGCAAGTTTCTAAGAGTTTATTTAATCAATTTAGAAAAATCTCAAGCAAATTTTGAAACACTTGTGAAAGTATCTAATTTCGTGAACAAGGAAAACAACAAAAAACTGTATTTTTTTTTGCATATGTCATAAAATTAGTTATCAAATTAGGTTATCATCCACATAACGATCTGGACTTGGCAATTATTATAAATTACGAATAATTCAATTTTCTAATAGAATCAAGTATGATTGAAGTCATTATAATAAATTAATAATATCCTCATAAATTTGATAAAAATTACTTTGCATGATTATCATTTTCTTAGAAAATTCAGTTGATAGTTTATATTATATATTAGCGTTGACTAGATATTCAATTAATGGTTCTATTCACAAAATATCTTGTTCCTAAGTTGGAAATGGTGTTCAAGAGTGAATATTTTGAAATATCTGCAGTTAACATTTTATTTACTAAACTAAAGATTAAGTTCAAGTACTATTTGAGTCGGCAAATAATGAACCCAAAACCTAAGTCATAGATCTTTCTATTAGGGGAATTACCTGCTGTTGAATAAATTCAAATATAGACTACCAAGCGATTGAGCAAGATATTTGGGTTGCATGCACTGAAAACCCCTTGTTCGAGCTGAATAGAAATAAAATTTAGGTAAACGACAGCCTAAAGTTGCCCAAGGTGCTGATACCAATCCTAAACTGGCAGTTAAGAATTCTCAGCGATCCGCTTGTAGCTAAGAATCACAATGTCGAAGAAAGCCTACAAACATAAAATATACCATGATCAACTACGATTCTATTTTTTTCTTTTGATGAATATCCATCATGTGGGCTTATACAATTTTTTATAACTGTATTTTCATATAAATGAAGAAATCCAATATTAAATAATATGAGTCTTAAGGTGAAGTTATATACAAAATGAGAATAAACCCCTGAACTTAAAACCCATTAGTGTCACCCGGCAACTTAAGATGCCGCATTGTTCACAATTTTTTTTCTAATATCCAGGTACTTTACATTTCCAAAACTGTTAGTCCTACATATACATCAATTCGTTAACCATATTATTTCCAGTGATTTATAGGTTATGTCGTCTTATAGTCCGACTTACATGCATGTGCTTGTGTCAGTGCAACTACGATATTAGAAGTGACCGTGCGTATCCATCAAAAATGTAAGTTTTATACATATTTATATAATTTGTTTATATGATTATTGTTATGTACTAGTAGTTAAGAGAGTCAAGCTTCCATATTATATCGAGAAAAGTAAATATCTTATGTATCTCACATATTTTTTGGTGATGTTATTTCTGTGGCAACTATAGCTGCCGACGGGCGCATCTTGAATCATATTTGGGAAATTGTATAAAATTTGTATTTGACTACATATTATGATCTGAAACGCTTATTTTAGGTTCCGAAGAGGATCTGATGGTAAAGGACTATTATTACACGAACTTCTAGCCTTATTGAAAGATGATGATCATCTTCCTGAAAATATTGCTCTTTGTCCACCTCAAGAAGAAGCTGATGCTGATAGTGATCAGGATTCGGATTTATCGGACAATGAGACCTAGGGAGATCTTGATCATCTACCTGCAAGGATACTTGGGACAGAAGTTCAGTCACATATCGATGAAGATGAACCAATTGCTCTGAATATTGAAGCAAGCACAAGCAACAGTAATTTAAATCGTAAAATGCAGAATGAAAGTTCCTCAATCAGTCGTAAGCAAAAAAGTGCCAAAAGCATCAGGAAATGGGAGCACAATAATTCAAGTGTGAATTTTACAATAGATAAATTGATGCCTTACATGCGCCCTACTGCAGAAGACTTTATAAAAGAAACTGTGAAAACTCCAAGTGATGCTTTCATGTGCTTTTTTACCCAAGAACTTATACAACATATTTCGAGCGAAACTAATCGTTATGCTGGTCAAAAACTGAAACATGATTTGAGTCCAACTAATGATGAAATTCTAACTTTGATTGGTATCTTGTTGCTTTCGGGGTACCATTGCTTACCTACAAAAAGAATGTACTGGAAAAAAGAGCCAGATTGCCGCGTGGATATTGTTTCGGATTCCATGAGACGGAATAGATTTGATGAGCTCTTGAGATATCTTCATCTGGCCGATAATAGTACTATAGACGGAACAGATCGAATGCATAATGTACGACCTTTATTCGACAAAATAAACGCAGCATTCAAACAAATATGTCCGAGTGAAAATGTGTGCGTGGACGAATCTATGATTCCTTATTATGGACGACATGGTGCTAAACAATTCATACGGGGCAAACCAATACGTTTTGGTTTTAAATTGTGGGTAATGGCTGATCCGTTTTTCACGCCGAACCATATTGCGGCTCATCTACTCGTCTTCCTACTACAGGATTTGGTCAAGGTACAGATGTTGTCTTAGGTCTGGTGGATCATGTTGAGCCTCGAATGGGAACTAAACTGTATTTTGATAACCTCTTCACATCTGTATATCTTCTACAGGAGCTATCGAAACGTGGATTGGGCGGTACTGGAACTCTTCGTGAGAATAGAACTTCTGAAGCGATGAAATTACCTTGTAAGAAAACATTTCAAAAAAGAACACGTGGCCAAATGGCATGCTCTTCAAGCGGAAATTTGTTGGCTGTTCGATGGAAGGACAATGCTGTAGTTACAGTTCTTACTAATTGTGATCCTCTGAATCCGCAGAAAAGTGCATCTCGATATAGTCGCACAGAAAAAAAGAGAATAACTATACAAGTTCCACACCCTATTTCGAATTACAATATCAATATGGGCGGTGTAGATCTGTGTGATCAATTTATATCCACATACAGATGTGGGATTCGAACAAAAAAATGGTGGTGGCCTTTTTTCGCGTGGAGTGTTGATATTTGCTGTGTACAAGGTTGGCTTTTATATCGACGACTTGGCCATAATCTGTCTTACCTACAATTTCGACGAGAATGCGCTACAACGCTTCTGAAAACGTACGGTTCACCTCCTCAGAATCCAGGAGTACGACCAACGTTCGAGTTTAGTCCAGTTCTTCACGAAATAAGGACAGATAAAAAAGATCATCTTGTGGAGCGTGGAGAGTCCAAATATAGACGGTGTCGTGTCTGTAATAATCGAACAGTTTTTATTTGCCGTAAATGTGATGCCCCGCTACATCCGCAATCCTGTTTCAAAATACTCCACGAGTCCTAGTGCATATAAAAATTTTCATTTTTCCTCACTTATAGTTCTAGCATCGACCAAATGTACTTTTTTCAGTGTTTTATATTCTATTTTCTATGAGATAATAAATATTTTGTTCACACTTTGTTTATATTTGATATTTTCCATTTCTGTATATGGGACGGCTCGTTGGCAACTTAAGTTGCCACTTCAAAAAAGGCTCTTAGAGTAAATAAAATTTTTTGAACAGGCTTGAATAATTTTTAGGACATTATAATGGGTGTACAGTATGAGTTCCATTGAAATTGCACAATTTAATAATTACGGGCGCTAATGGCTAATCTTTAGAATCTAAATACGTATTTCGAGAACTAAGCTCTCATCATCAGTAAAAGTAGGCGAAACACATCAACAGCAGGCTGCAGTTTTCTTGTAGAGGTATGCTTTCCACCGAATAGGCTGAGAATTGCTACAAGAGATATTTTCTCCACCAGAGGTTATGTGAAATACAACTTGAACCTAAAAATAAACTCCTTTCATACTGAATGGTCGTCACACTAGGATTAACTAGAACAAATGGTACAATTTGGAATGAGGGATTGGACCCAGGTCCTAATTCAATAAACGGGACTTACTCTTATAAATTTTCATAGTCTCGTAAGCGTCTAGGAATCTTATGTTGTGAACTGATTTCAAAAGTTCCAAATTATCTCTTGTTATATTATGTTCAGTGTCTAAAATATGTTGAGCTATGCTCGATTTTTCCGGTTGTCCATATTTCAAATAACAGATATGTCCAGTTTTATTCCAGATGAAGCCAAATGAGTCCTCATCCATCCGCAAAAAAATCTCAAAGATTTGTGGATCTGCCAACCTAAGTTTTTGATGGAGTAAATGTGGACTTCCGCTGCCCTCATTTCTCCTACATATCCATTTTTCAACTCAGAGTCTATTTGTCTTCAGATGATATTTAGCATCATCTTCGCAATCCGCTATAGTCAAGAAGAGGCTAGCAATTGCTATCCTTTTTTGTCTATCGAACATTTCAAATACTCAGTACTATAAGATATCAAATCAGTTGGAAGATACAAATAAAAAACTTGACTCAGATATTTGACAGCTCAAAACATGAATTACAATGAAGTAATCAATGAGATAAGGATGAGGCAACGCCCACTTTGCAAGATCCAAATAGCGGCGCCTCTATGTGACAGGCGACTCAAATTGTATCTCTTTTTCTTGAAACTCATTATTTGTTTCAGTAAAAACTTCTGACTGACAGAAAGCATTGGTAAGTCGATAATGTAGTTTCAGAAGATGCTATAGTTCGATAGTTGTGCCGCTAGAGCCCGATAAAATGATAATGGGTGAGTACAATTGAAACGTCAAAAGTGATTTTAAGAACACGGTCATATTTCCAGTTCTATTTATCATACAATATGCTCCCGTCTCAAACTTCTCTATTTAGAAAGTAAAATCGATTGGTACATCAAACTTTCCGGTCAGTGTATGTATAAAGCAGTATACTGTGTGCACTAGACCCGCTCCGTCTTTTCAATTGGGATGCTATTGTTCAAAAAACTTATTTTTCACACAAAATAAGAACATGATGTGCCAATAACCATCCAATTTTTACGGCTTATTTCTTTTTTATATAAAAGTATTCTTGGAGGTTGAGTTAGTTGCAGTTCAAGTTAGTTGTAGTATTGTCTATGAGCGAAGGTTGCATTCTCATTTCAGCAGTTACTTAAGGTGAAACATCACCTCAAACGACTATTTCAACGCGAAATTTGAAATGGTGGATTTTGTAGTAATATGTTTAATGCAAACTTTTTCATAATAAATCAAAAGAATTTTGAATGATCTTAATATCAAAATATGGATATTTTACGAAAGCCTCATCATATCTGCAATATATCGGCATATAAATGAAGCTAATGTAAAAAATAACCTGGAAATTGGATGTCTCAAGAAATTTCATATTATTTGGTACTCTACTCGAAGTTATCATATAAAATTTTTATTATTATTGAATTTTCATTTCTTATTTATAAATATCTGCTATCTCTAAAAGTGTGATACCCACATTGAAATAGTACATATTTATATTTGAGTTACAAATTCTTATTCTCATCAGCCTCTGAATTTTGAGCGCGATATCATTGCTATTTTGGGTATTTCTCTGACTCAAATGTTGCAAAATTTGTCGGAAACGATCTGTGCTGATGGGTCCATGGAATTGCCACCACATGAATTGGTCGATGTACTCTTCAACAACTGGAGATTGAAGTGCTGATAATCTACGAAGATAACCTTTCAACTGCGCCCAGTAGCCCTTTACATGATTAGTTCACACTCCAGTATTGGGATCCACAAAATTCTTCGAATGATTTACTACCCGATGAATATAAGGTGAACCACCATGAAGAGTGGAGAGGGTAGCATAGTCACGCAACATGTCAGTCCAGATTTCAGACCCAGGTAACACGTGACGTTCAATAATTGATAGATGTGAAGCGGCCGAACGATCAGGAACAAATACAACAATGCCTCGGCCTTGGGTCACATCATAAATGCCAAGTACCCATCGAGCAGGAACAATACAGCCTACATTGTACTACCTCTTTGTCATAGCTGACTCGTGAATCTGAATGAGATGTCCAGGTCCACATATTAGAGATTAAATTAGATAATACAGATACTGTTGATTAGAAAATTGTGAATCATACCAAACAAAAAAAGATCATAATCTTGCAATAGCTTCCAGGAGCACAAATCTCGGAAATATATGGAGCTGCTTCAAGAATACTTATATATGAACTTTTTTTTGCAGCCCCAAAGACATTGCAGTTGAACCAGAAGGTACTTTGAAAACTCAATGCCACAAAAGCAAGATAATTGTACGTACCGACACTATCACACGTTCAAAAAATGAGCCCACCGCAACAGAATACCATGAACTACATCCTTTGCAGGAAAACGCGTGTTCCAGCAGCCATTTCGCACGTCGACGAAGCACGCAATTTCTTCGGCATGCACGAGCCTCGCATCTCCTCGCACTTCGTAGCAAAGATGCATTCTGCAGCATCATCAACAACTCTTCATCATCGAGATTAACCAACCTCATAACTTCAAACAAATTATTCACCGCGTCCATAGTGATAAAAAAGTAAGTAAAGCAACAGAACAGCACCAGAAATAACACAAGACTCAAAAACAAATTGCGTTATCAATAAACAATTCAGTGTTGCCAGCAGGCTGCTAGATCGCAAAAATGTGAATTAAACATACGGCCGTTCTACAAAAGCTTCGTCAAATAAATTTCCTCAATACAGATGTGAAATTAATCAGTAGGTATATATTCAATGGGAACTTATGAATTTTAAATTTAAGATAAGGCCATCTGAAAAACGTTAATACAACTTTACAGAAGCCATCTAGCGTACGCTAGCTGAAGTTAATAATTGTGTAGGTGTTTGAAGTGACGGTTGTTACGTGATCATAACCTGATCATGATGAATTGCCGTTATTTCTACATACCCTTCTTCATAAATTGCGTTAGATTATGAATAAATATTTTATCAACTATATAGCAATAATGAACACTCAATATTCAATCAAGGCATGGTTATTTCTCACGTAATATTTGGTGGGAACACTAGGATACATACATGAATCGATAAATTAATTTGTAATAGTAAAACTTATGAACAAAATTAATTTATTTCCGCTGTCAAATATATTCAATTATTTGATTATATCTGTATGACATTAATTCATTATTTGTATCAATGATCAACATCGTACACCTCAAAAACCATTAGTATGTCGGTGATGTAGTTTCGGAAGATGACAGTTCGGTTGTTGACCGATAGAGCACAGTACAATGTTAATGGCTGATACAAGTGAAATGTCAAAAGTGAACTTATAAACTTATATCTTCAGTTCTATTCCTCATACGAGATTAGTTCCCACATTAATCTTCTCTATTTGAAATGTAGGATCATTTGATATATCATTCAATCCTGTGAGTCTCCATATCAAAGAGTACACTGTGTGCACCAATCTCCCTTGACTATACTAAAATAGCATTATGGTAAGCTTACAATATCTATAGAATAGTTTTACTGATTAACTACATAATCTATACATTTTTCAGAATTTTATTCAATAAGAACGACTTTTGACTTTAAGCTCTGTATATATATTTGAAACTTTGAGGTTTCGATCCTTCGACAAAGAATCTTCTTCAGAAAACAATGATACAAAATAAAACAAGACAAGTAACTAGATACTAAAAATATACCGAATACAAGATGTGATTACGTGGATATCACACCTAAACAAAAAGAATAAAATCCTGATCGCCTGAAAGTGTGGTCAGTGTAGACCGTAAGATTAATGTCACATGTGAATAACAATAAGATGATTTCTCAAAATCAATTTGGTTACGTTCCCGGAAGATCAACAGAAGATGCAATATATAAGTTACTAATGTATATATTGAATTCTCCAAATAAAAAAACATAGTGGCAGCAATCTTCTAAGACCTGAGTAAAGCCTTTTATACTATCAATAATAAAATATTACTCAATAACTCAGAAAATATGGGCATCAGAGGTATATCAAAGGAGTGGATTGAATCCTATTTGTCAATATGTCTCAATTACAGTTAAAAATGAGAATTCGTTACTTACTGCAAGCTCAGAACAAGAGAACCTGTTGAGAGGTGTACCTCAAGGATCCATACTTGGCCCCTTACTTTTTTTCCTTTATGTAAATAATCTGGAGAAACATATAGTTAGCGACTGCTTGTGTCAATTTGCTGATGTCACATCCTGCACTATTCGAGTACAAAACTATCATGATTTGTCTGCCATGGTCTCATATTCAATTATCTCGATGAGAAAATGGTGCAATGAGAACAGCTCACTTTTGAATGAAACGAAAACAGCAATTTGGTCTTCCAATCGAAACAAAACTCTACTGAAAGTCTTTATGTGAAAATGAATAATAATAGATTCAAGCCTCTAGCTTCTAGTCATGAATTGTTGGGTATGATTTTTTAGCCAAATTTGGGTTGGTGTGAACATATCAATTTATTACATACAATTCTAAGTACTCTTTACTATGCAGTATACAAATTAAGAAAAGATGTGGATATGAATACGTTAACAGAATTTCATTTTGCCCGCATTCATAGTAGATTAACTCCAAAAATTAACATCACCTGTAATATAAATAATTAATTAATTGATGAGGGAATGAAATTAAGAGAAGATTTCTTCTTGCAGTTGATTCGGAGATTTTATATTAATTGTTAAGCAAAGATAGAGTGTACCCAGCGGGAAAAAATATCCATTTACTCCCTGTCAACTGAGAATTAATGGAAATTGTTACCATGGTTTGGAATTGAGAACTTCCGAAGCAGAAGTCAGCTTAGTAATAGGATACTCTCGGTGTACGTGTTACAAAAATATCTTTTCATACAGACAAAAGAACGACTTTTGATGGTTGCTTAGTGTATTAAAAATAAAAATTTATGATATTGATATTACTTTTAACACATTGTCATTGGTGACGTGTTGAAAGTGATACACTTTCAACTTCGATATATAATGTTCGCTCATATCTTGATTGCTCTATCTTTCCAACATAGTTTTCAACATATAAAGTAATTCGACCATTACGTTAACGATTTCCACAACTAAGACTTCTCCTTGAAGTACGTCAACAAACAGTCTCATAATACTTACCGGAAACATTCTCATCTCCGCACCATTTTGAAAAGCGTTGGCGATCTCGTGATGTTGTCTTGACTTCGAAGGTGATAGATTATAAACAGCATCAGTAGCTGCTTCCTCAATTCCAGCTGAAATCAATTCATCTTCACGACTATCCATTGTATTTAAAATATATGTATGTCAAACAGCGTGAATAACAACAAAACATTGGTTGCCATCAGGGAGTACCCAGTTGCTATATAAATGACGGTTCATCTGATATTTGACATATTTGTATGAATTTCTACTAATTTTGCATCATTATCATTATCAATAGTGTTTTTATAGAAAATAGTTTATGATTTATGTGTAAAAAGTGATTTTATTTTGTTTCAATGGTTGCGCCACTCTGTTGCGCGTCGTGTCTCAAACTTTCGTTGTCACAAAATCAAATAACCCTTCAACACTTATATCATGAATAACTGTTACCTACGTGAGTGTTACAATCTTCAAATTATTCTGATCTTTTGAATTGGGTCTATTTTCAAAATACAGTAGATTATATCTCATTATGAATATTTATAACAAAGTTCGAGCAATATTCGTTCGTATGCTTTTTCCTTTTTTTCTCCTTCTTCGTTACATCTTTCTAAGAACATTCAAAAGACCATAGCTCAAATAATAGTCATCAGAAAATGCAATATGATCTGTTGAAACTGTAACAACTTTTAGAAGATCTGAAACAACTTGTGATTCAAGTGGAATAGAATGTCTCTTTTTAGTTGTCCAATTTTCGCCATTTTTTACGGTCCTATGCTGATCGCTTGAAGTTCGTAATCCCTAGTGTCTCTAAGTCCTTTTTCACCGCGTCATACCACCTCTCCTCTGGTCTTCCCCTTCTTTTTTTTTTCACAACACCTCCGTCTAACATCTTTCTCATTACTCTGTCCTCTGCTAGTCCCAGCACATGCCCTAGCCACCGTAACCTTTGTGCTTTAGCCATCTCCACTATTCCAGACTCACTATAGGGTTCCATTAGCGTGGTATTAGTTCGTCTTAACCACACATCACCCTCTCTTTTACTACCATAAATCTTCCTCAGAATTTGTGTCTCCCACGCTTCTAGTTTATTTTGCATAGTCTTGTTCAGCACCCACATTTCACTATCGTACAATACCACTGGTCTTATAATGGTTTTATGTAACCGCTTTTTTGCGCTTCTTGACACACTGTTTGATTTTAATAGTTTCCCCATAGCTTCTGCACTTTTGTATCCTTTCGTTATTCGTGTTATGATATCCCGCTCGTCGCTATTGTTGTTTGTTACCGTAACACCTAAGTAAACAAAGTTTTTAAGTTTCTCGAATGAGTAGGTTTTACCTCCTCCAACCTGTATTTTAAGAGACTCTTCTTGTGTTTCTTGATGATCCGACTCTATCTTCATAAATTTGGTTTTGTCCTCGTTCATTTTTAATCCCATTTAGCCATATCCCTCTACCTAATTGCACTTTTGCAATCTTTGTCAAACCCTTCCCCAGTTTTGTCCCTCACATTTTTGCGCAGCATCTGTTCTGAGACCTTAAGTGTGTGTCTCAAGCCCTCTACAAATGATCGCGGCCAGTTTTGAAAATAAATTTAAGTACCTGACGTATTTTCTGTCAATAGATGTCTCTGACCAAATAAATAATTTTGTAGAGGTCTGTAAATTCAAATGCCTCCCTTTACTGCTCAGCACCCTCAAGAGAGCCCTTGGTCGATTCTAGGACTCCAACATGCCTCAGCCAAAGATGTTTGAATGTGCTAAACCACAAAACGTAGAGCAGGTAGATTCTATGAATTAAAAGAGATATTGTAGGATAGAAAATACGATGAATATTTGGTCAATTTTGATCTGTTGAAGTTATTGAAGACCAATGAGAATTACAATAAAATATATTGATCAATTTCAAAATAAAAAGTTTTTATAAATAAAATGCATTGAAGTAAAAATTTACAGAACTTATACTCAATAAAACATATTTATTTATAAAATGAGTTCTGAAAAGTTTTTTCCTTCATTAAAAGTACATTGTACAACAAGTGCAGCAATTGACGACACCACAAAAGTTGCAGCTACTATTTTCTATTACGAATGTGGAATAAGTGTTATTTTGCGCTTGTTTTTCCGGGCGGTAAATGGTTAGCGTGCGACACAAGGCAAAGAGCCACTTGCCGCCCAAAAAAACGTGCACAAAACAGAATTTACCTCGCATGAGTAATAAAAGAGATGATCTATACATGTTTTAAATAATTGAATCATGATGAATAGATTTTTTGGATTAGATTCTGTATATTTATTTTTATTTTTTGACGTTTCAACTCTCTATCCGAAAGTCTTCATTAGAAAAAATTATACATTTATTAATCTCGTGTTATGATATGGAATGATGTAGGATTGAATAGGTTTATTGGAAATAATATAGCAAATATATTAGAATAACTATACTTTTTATTGACCAGAATGTTGCGAGCGAGCTTAACCCAAGGCTGTTTTCCAACTAACTACATTGAATGCAATGTACAATAGTATATTGTGTAACAAGTGCGGCAAGTTGTCGATTTTCTATACGAGAGCGAATTGAGCGCACGAACGAAGTTTGTACGCTCATTAACTCAAGTGGGCAATTGACAATACTGTACGAGTTGCAGATACTATTTTTATCACGAATGCGGGATAAGTACTATTTTGTGCTTGATTTTTCGGGCGGTAAATTGTACTTGGCGAACGCAAAAGGCAAAGAGTCATTCATCGCCCGCAGAAACAGGCGCAAAATAGTATCTATCCCGTATAGAATAGTATCTGCAACTCGTGTAGTGTTGTCCATTGCTCACTTGAGCCAATGACCGCACAACTTCGCTCTCGTTGACAATCGCACTTGTTGCACAATATACTATCATTATAATATGACTAAACAATATTTAGAAACATGAGATCATCGCTCTAGCTCTTTTCTTTGAGACATTGAATGATAAGGATCTCAAAATCAGTGTTATGTCGTTATAAAAATAAATGAGTAACTTTTACGGTATGAAATCATTGAGCTTTTTCTCTACATTTTAAACCCCTCATTATTCCACTATCCGCAATTTCGGGTAGAATACAATTCAAATAAAATTGTTTCGATTTCGGCAACATAATATTCTCCCATAAATTCGCATCTCTTTCTATTTTTTCAATAAATAAATCATTATTGCCATTTATATATACAATAAAATAACAATATTCACATTTTGAAATATTCAATTGCCCCTGTATCTATAAAATAAGAACTCCATTAGAAACATTAATAGAATTATTTTCATTGAATATTTCACCTGATAATAATAGTGATGTGTCTTCTTAAGTGACATTTCTCCATTTCTCACGTATAAGCAGAAGTTCTTCTTTGTTTTTGCTGTTTCCAACAATTTGGTTTCAGAATTATGTAGACTGTACAAGTATTTTACTTTAATTATATGATCATTATCTATAATACCCAGAGAAATAAGAATTGTTATTTAAAAGAAAAATATTAGCAATTCGATTATAATTACCATCAGGCGAAGCTCGTAAGTATCCACATTCAGTGTTCACAAAAAGACCAATTGGAGAAACGTTAAGTCCTGTTCTCTCCTCAAATTTCTTTATGGCAACAGGTTCTTTTATTTTCCCATACCGGATGGCATGAGAATTGAAACTACTTGAGAATAAAAGACGCTTCACCAAGTTATGGCAAGGAGTATTCTTATGTCGCCCAACAATCACTCCAAAATTAGATTCAGTTAGTCTATTTTTCTTCTCATATTCATATCTTGAATTACCAAATTGGCCAATTGTATTTATAAATATGTTTTTTTGATCATCTTTCGTAACTTGCAATTTCTCAAGTATTCTTTTTTTCTCGAAATCTAATTCTTCTCTGGACAAATCTGGTTTTATCGCATTTGGTCCATAATCAAACTTCGATAATTTCAATTTTTTATTTTCCATTCCATTATGAACTAAATTTAGATTACGTCTTGTGTTCCTATTTTTCAAACGATGATTTATAAATTTTTGGAAGTGCTTCCCTGGACTTTTTCTAGCAGCTCCTTTCCATGGTCTTATATATCAATCACAATTGTTGTATTGTAATCCCGAAACACGTGTTCAAAGTTGGAAAGAGCGTCTTTGAATGAGATTTAGTTTTTTTCCAGCATTCACTTTGGCCAAAACTGACATTAGATATTCAGACCTATTATTGCTCTCATTTGCTATCAATTTTGAGCTGTGTTTTAACATGTAATTCAGTGCACTATTTATGTGTAAAAACGGGAGTACCAGAGTTCCTCCATTTTTACCTGTTTTAATCCTCGACCGTAAGGTTGGAACGATTATCCCATAGCTGAGTTCCTCCACCTTCACTTTTAATCTTTATCTACTTGAAAGGACCAGGTGGCTACGACGACAAATTGTTTTAAGAACTTGAAGAAGATATATCAATGAAAACTTGAAAATGATTTGTCAATGAGAATGGGGTGGAGTTGAAATGATATATTTATACGAATATATATTTGTGTAAGCAATTTTAAATTTCATTTTTCAACCAATTTGATCTTTAACTCGTTTAAATGGATGCACAGTTTATACTTAGTGAGAAAGGCAAAAAAAAAAATTCTAATGTTTTGTAAATAAAATACATTATAAATAAAATATCGCTGTTGAATGATATTTATGATACGTTATTATTTATGACCTGAGCATGCCCTTCAAGTTCCCGGACTTGTTTTAATCCCTGCGGTCATCGGTGGTGGAGCAACTCAGGTATGGAATTATAGCTACTTGAGGTCTGGTGGAGGAACTCCCCTATGCCCGTAAAAACATTGTATTATCACGAGCATCAATACTGTTCGATTTACCAATTTCATTACAAAAATATGTCTGGCAGTTTTCATGACTGCAAAGCACATGTAATTGTCCATTTTGCAGGTCATTTTTCAAATTATCAATACTACCATTTTTATTATGAGTTAACAACAATTTGGTCATTTTCTGAAATTCCTTTATTTTATTTATTGTCATCCATTTGCGATCTAATGAACTTATGTTTTTATCATCTCTAATTTTGTATAAATGTTTGCCATAATTTTTTATGCAGTGATTTACGCAGTCAATTTTATTGACATTCCTACCATAGTTGACATTTTCCTTGATTCTTGAAAAAACACTGGAATCTCCGTCACTTATAAACTCTAAATATCGCAATCCATGCATCTCTTCGCTCAGATTGAAACCCTCAACAATTATATCAGCTTCCATTGCCGACGAAGATGATGACCAAGTTCGGAAGCAATCATGTTTAGCAGGAGTGATATTTCTATTAGCCGCTCTGGCGCAAATACTACAAAATTTATTTCTTACACCAAAAAATAAAATTTTTCCTGTAGCATTTCCAATTATAACGGCCTGAAATAGTATGAGGGATTAATATTTAAAAATATGAAAAAAGAAGCATTCTATTCATTTTTCAAATTAAAAAACTAATCAAGAATTGTTTCTAACAATCTTAGTTCTTAGAATTAAAATACAAATAAATAATTATTAGTAAAATTGCAAGTACACCCAGTTCCCACATCAAAATTCCAAGAAACTATTAAGCAGAGGATAATCGAAAAGTATCAGTTATATTTCTATTACATTGCTTGTTGCAGTCGGTATTTTCAAAACTAATCGTCCGGCAGTATTCCCTGCAGGATCTAGTTTTCTGATTATTATTTAGGAATGATTTCATTTCAATAAGGGAAAAACTTCTATTTTTCTCACTTAAAATGTACGTAATACATCTTACAGATCATTTATGTACCGTGATCTTTATTCAGGTTGACTATTGTATTTCACAATAGGCAAATGTAATATATTTTCACTTATTACATTCATACTACTTTTTTATCATATAACTAATTGTGATTAGTTCATCATAGTGTACTATAGGAGCAAATATAAAAAATAAATCATGCAAAAAAACTAAGAACTCACAGCTCCAGATGCAGTGTCATAGTTATGATTGTAAGATCTTCCACTCCATCCTCCGTCAAGATTGACGCGAATCCAAGGAATACCATTTTAATCGAATTGTTCACTTTTTATAGCAATCGCCAATTCTTCTTTACCTGCTTTTTCATCTCTTCTCATACTACTTCCAGATCTACAAATATGGAAAATTCAATAGCTTCATTAACAAAAAAAGGAAACACAAAAATCAACTTACATCCCCTAATTCACGTTCAATTTTTGCATACGTATAATAGGACATTGAAGGAATATCCAAAATAGATGAAAATTCTTTATCGCACATATTACATTTGAAAATTATTTTTGAAATTAATCCAAGACTTTAAAATTCTTGTCTTACAGGTATTGTAGATTGATAGTCCAATTCAATACATAATCAATCTCCACAATGCGATTGCCGGTTAAAATCGGTGGAGTAGAGGTTGTAATATGCTCTGTACAAAGCTTGTGCTCACTGATTCTATAATATAATTTTATCAATTAGATAATTTTTTTTATTTGCGACAGTTCATATTAATACTAACAATTTATAATCTTCATCTGTTCCCCACGCTTGTGACAACTCCAAATCTTCTTTAGACATGCTGCAATTATTTCTAAAAAAAAACAAACGAACACATAAAAATTTAGTTCAAGTAAGCACTCACAAAATTTATTAACATACCTCACATTATCATTCGAAATATTCTGAATGATTGGACTTCCAGTTATTTGTGATGTGGGTAACTCCAGTAAAGATGTTTTATTGTCACTAAAAATAATTTGGAAATAATAATTACATCAATATACTAATGAATATTTTTATATTTCTCTTACCTTGGGTTTAATTCAATTTTAATTTTTTTCCACCTGTTTTTAGCAGCTATAGACCGTTTATTACACTTTTGAATTCGACTTGCATATTTAACACTTCTTTTACCCATACTGTACAAAGACAAGTGAAACACTCATTACAATAATTACCCTGTTTCTAAGCTCTGTGATTCAAACTAATCTTTCGCCAATCGTGACAAAGGGGGTTGAAATGGGGTAGTCCCAATCAAAATTAAAGCCAAAACTATTTTGTAATTTATTATCACAAACATTTGCAACATTTGAAATATTCATAACTATTGTTATAAATGCACATTTAAATAATTTTTTATCATAATGAATCAATTATTCAATTTTATTTCATCATTTTAAGTTGATAGATTCACATTTGGATGTTTGAGAAAAATTAAAAATGTATAACAATTAACGATTTCTGCTAAATTATTGGAGTATATAAATTCAAAATATCAGAAACATTTGAACTTCGTAGTGTAATAAATAATAATTGAGGAATCATAAAAGTTGAATAGCTGTTAATTCAAAAGTAGTTATGTTTGATTATTTTTTTCGTTGATAGGAAGTTTTCTAATCAAATTGGAAAAAAATTAACATAATCGAAAAATATAATGTTTAATATAGTTCATCTTTGTACTGCTGACATTATTTGTTCATTTGTTAGAAAACAAAATGTGTCATTACATGTAGAGTTGAATGTTGACATGTTTTTCATAGGATTACACGTAGCAGTTCCATTCATCACTTAATAAGCTTCCTAATGACTTTGGAAAAAATTTTGGAATAGAATAATCTATTGGAAAAACTATTTTAGATTCATTTCATTATTATTTAGTTATAAGTTAGTGGCGAGGTGTCATAGTTTGGTATCGAATTTATTATTCTCTCAAGCTCTTCATAAAATTTATCTTTTTCTTCCTCGTCCTTCTTGTTTTTTGGTGCATGTACATTTATAATACTGATTTTCTGGTACACTCCTGTTTGTCGTATTGTACATATTCGTTCGGGCACTGGTTCGAATTTTATAACTTTCTGCTTCAATACTTTTTCTATCATAAAACCTGTGCTAAGATATTTGGTAACGTTTCCACTACTGAAAAATATATAATTATCTACTGCCATTATGTCCTTTGATTTTTGCTTTGTTTCTTGAAGTGCCAGTATATCAATCTTATATTGTGTTAAGCACATTGATATATTTTTGAGTGTTCCCGATTGATTTGTTCCTCTTACATTCCATGATCCTAATATTATCGTTTCATTTTCATGTTTCTTAAATAATTCTAAAATTCTTTTATCCTTGGTCATTGCTTGGTCATTTCCTATTACATCTGTTTCTTTGTTGTCGTGCCTCAGTTTTTTGCTCTTCCAATTGCCCTGCTCTCGCTTTCATCCAGCATTGCCCTTCGATGTATATTTTCTTATAGCCTACTTTAGCTGTTTTCCTTCCTTTCTCTCTTTTCCAGTTCTTTCCATAAGAATATTTTGAATCGCTATATCCTCTCTAGTCAGGTCATTGTCTATGTATATCTTGCTGTCTTAAAGTTTGTTTTCATTCTTTATAATCAGCTCTTTTCCCTTGTAACTGCTCAATTTTACTACTGTCATGAAATTGCTTGTTGCTCCTACATTCCCTCCTTGAGCCGACTCTATCTCTACTTGTACTCCGACTAACTCCTTGCAGAACTTTTCTATATCTTGACTATTACTATTGAAATCTTTCCCTTTTATGACAATATTATTTTTCTTCTGCTGTTTCTCTTCTCTATCTACCTTCCCTTCAACTAGCGCAATTCTTCCTTTTAGTTCTCCATTCTCTTTCCTTAGCTCTTCAATTTCTTTAATTACATTCTCTATAACTGTAAAATGTTTTGCTTGTTCCAATCTCATTTCTTTAATTTCCCTCATCATTTCCACCATCATATTTTTGAAATCTCCTGTTCCTGCAGTTTTTTGAGTGGCTTTAGTGGGAGATCTCGGTGTTTTCTTGCACCTTCCAAATAGTTCACTCTTATTCTGTCTTCTCCGACTTCCATCTGTTGAAGATCCGTCGGACTCATTTTCTTGTTTCTGCATCGCCTGGTGTTGCTTGACCCTTTTTACAGTTGTTGCTTGCTCACTCATCTCACGCTACGTCAGCAGCAGCCGCTGACATTTGATATCCGGTCACTCATTTCGCGTGGACTTCGTGACGTAAGTAGGTCACGTCAGATGTTAGATAATGTGTTCTTTGGACCAATACACACACTGAAACTTTTCCAAACCACAGGTGAATAATATGACGATACCTATACATTTTATTGCACGTTCTTCGCAAGTATTTTTTTTTGTTATTATTTATACAGTTAATTCACTGTCCCACCACACTAATCCCTAAGATAGGGGCAGAGTTCCACTCGTTTCCACCATCTTTTAAATTAGCTTGATAATTTATACCTATTTTATTATAGGTGGGATAAATCTGATCGATTAGCCGAAAAAACTCACACGTCTTCACACTTTAAACTTCACAAATCAAGATGCCAGTTCGGTAATTGGCCGCTAGAGCACAGTAAATGTTAATGGCTGATACGATTGTTATGTCAAAAGTGAACTCATAAACACGGTCATATCTTCAGTTCTATTCCTCGTACGAGATTCGTTCCCACCTCAATCTTCTCTATTTGAAATGTAGAATCAATTGATATATCATTCAATTCATATCAAAGAGTACACTTTGTGCACTAGACCCCTTTGACTATACTGAAATAGCATTACAGTATGCTAACGATATCAATAGAATAATTTTACTAATTAACTACATAAACTATACATTTTTCAGAATTTTATTTAATTAGAACGACTTTTGACTTTAAACTCTGTATATATATTTGGAACTACGACGTTTCGATCCTTTGACCAAGGATCTTCTACAGAGAACAATGATACAAAATAAAACAAGGCAAGTAACTAGATACTAAAAATATACAGAATACTATATGTGATAACGTGGATATCACACCTAAACAAAAAAAATAAAATCCTGATCGCCTGAAAGTGTGGTCAGTGTAGACCGTTAGTTGCAGCAGTTTCAAATATTCAGCTATCTTTCTGGGGCCGCTGCTGAAGTTATGTTTGCCAATCACCTGTTTATTCAGATAAAATATGATTATGAAACTATGTTTGGTTTGAATCATAAATGACGTGGAAGAATGAAGTAATTTTCAATTATGATTGATATATATATATATTGGCTGACAAGTTTTGTACATTTGCCAGTTTGAAAATTAAGAAAAAATTTTGTATTGACATTCTCAGGACGCAGAGCCATGTATTTTTTGACAATGGTATAGTTTTCGTAACTAATACTGAATTCTCTTCGAAATTTGTTTCTCGTGTTTGGTAATCGTACTCTTGAAATTCCACTGTTATCGGTTATATCATTAACTATCTCGTCGGATCGACAGGCACCGCAGACTTCAAAAATTAACATCACCTGTAATATAAATAATTAATTAATTGATGAGGAAATAAAATCAAAAGAAGATTTCTTCTTGCAGTTGATCAGGATGACCATGGATTTTATTAATAAGAAGTTTGCAGAAAAAACGTGAAACTATAATATTAATCATAACTTGACATAAAGTAAACTGGAAGCCAGTGTTGTTGTGAAATTCAATCGGACTTTCAAGAATGAAATTTGGTAGGAATTCAGCTTCTGTGGATCACCTAATTGAATTGATATCTATCTTACCAAAATTAGTCAGCTACTATGATGATACAAGATATAGCACAATAAAAATGGTGCCATATAGTGTGAAAAGTAAAAATAAAGAATAATTACTTGATGCAGTTTATTAAAATATAAAAATAACGGGCCAAAGTGAATTGAGGGTTGGTCATTTTGTTCAGAGTACCCAAATCAGATAATTTTTCTGCAAAAAGTTAACTGGTCAACTGAAATTTTGACTATTTCAAAAATAAATTTCACAAACCCAATACCATATAGGTTGAAAGATTATCCAGAGAATCTACTGGGGATTGATTTATGATGAAGAACTTAAAAAACCAAGCATCCAAATGCCTATTTGGCTGAGAAAGCTTTGAAGAAAAAAGGAACACGAACATAAATGTTAATTGGGTAGGCTCTAATAGTTCGCATAGTTTTTGGATAGATGAAGACGACGTTCAATGATGCTACTATCGTAAAAATCTCTTCAATACAAAATATTGCAAGAATGATCAATTTACTGAAATAATATAATTAAAGCCATGAATATCGTTGGTTATTCTCTGAACAGAATAATGTTCCGAGGTAGAGTGTCAGTGTTTTTCTTTTCCTATGAGTATCACTTCTCATCATTTGCATTCAGAGTGAGTTTATTAATTTCAATTGAGAAAATGTCATGACTTTTTGTATAATATTGTTTTTCAGTCAGTGATCTTGTATCTGAATTAGATATCCCTTTGCCTCTTCAAAATGATCCTTCATTCCTGAGAATACATTTTGGTTCCAAGAAGTACGGCAAATTCGGTTATAATTTTTCCTTCATCCTCATCCTTGAACAAGTCAACAATTTCTGCACTTTCCTGAGATATTTCATATTAATTATGTTCAGAATAGCTAAATGTATGAAATCGATGTGAATAAATGAGTGGGTCGGTGTTTTGATATAATAGTTTGGGATCCTGAAACTCTTCATGTATGTAATTATAGTCAAAATCACACATCAATAGCTCTCCTAAATCAATATGAATGGGCTCATTGAGAATTATGGATATCAAATTTTCAAAAAAGGGGATAGTAGAAATTTAGTTTTATGATCAGTTTTTGAGCTCCATGGCGTCCTTCCAACTGTGCTCTGAGTTTTATATCGTTATGGCTCTGAAAAATGGCATTATCATTTTATTTGAATTGATCTTCAATGAAATTATTTTTGACTCTCTTTCTGAATTCTGTATTAAAATTGACATAGCTTCTTAGCCACAACGATTGATTGAATTTGATAACTAGGGTGTAGATGATTGAAATCATTTGATTTCAATCATGATTAAAATCAAGATATCAATCAAGTGATTTAAAATAAAATCATTGATGTTGATCAAAAACTAAATATTCTCTTTCAATGAAGAACACCACAGTGGAAACTGTAGTAAATTACTTATCATAAGAGAACTAGAAACAGAAAACGTACATTTCCCATCAAACATAGGAAATTATATTAGAAAATAAAAAATAATTTGAAGTATGGCTTGAACAAATTATAATTTATATAGAATTGGAAATAAACTGAAAATTATATGAAGAGACTGTGTGAGATTTTCAAACATGCTTCGACCTAAAATCCCTGGAACACCTGACGTTTTCTTCATGTCAGTTTGAAATTAAAGCAGTATTAGAGGCAGTTATGCTATGGAATGGTTCAAATGACTACTAAAAGTATTGAAAATATCATCTTATTAGTACTTTACTAGTCAAAACTAAAGTAAGAAGAAAAGACCTGAGAAATTTTATACCAAATGTTGGAGCTTGCTGTAAATTTTAATAGTGAATGATATAATTCACTTTATTATCCAAAGTTGTCAATATTGTTGTCAAATTTGAGTTTTGTGGTTTTACATGCTTACAACATAATAAATCTTCTTGAAGATCATGTAAATGTTTTGGATATCTAAAATGCATTTCTGATACATGACCTATTAAGCTATATTTTGTTATATTTATTACATCAAGCTCTAATATATCTTTTTGTGTAGAACTGTAGATTATTCAATACCCCTATATGGTGAACATTGTCATAAATTGCATGGCTCAAAATACATCAGACGAGTCTCTCCTTGGTTGCACTATATGTTGACATTAGTATTTGCTTCTGCATAGTGATTGCTTTGCTGCCAAATACCTCCTCTTATTCCTTGTTCAAAAGAAATTTAATGTTAGGAATAATAGGCCTTCATGAATCCATTGAGATGTTGTTAATATTCATTCCATATTGAACATTTTGGATAGCAAGTGGAGACCGAGAGGGAAGAATTGTACATGTTCATAGAAGCTCATTTCGAGAAAAATCGATTTTTTGTAACACGTGCATCGAAAGTACCCTATTACTGGGCTGACTTCTGCTTCAAGGATTCTCAATTCCAAACCATGGTAACAATTCTAATTAATCTTCAGTTGACAGGAAACTAATAAAAAATAATTTCCGCTGGGTAAAAATGAAAATTGTAGGTCATGGATGCCGTTGGATTTTTTCTATTCCATTGATATATGTCAAATTGATATTTGGAAGAAATTTGTATAATAGAATGTATTTGTTATAGTCTGTGCATTCATTGTGAACGGGATAGAACAGAAAATGTGACAAATAATAATCAATAATAATAATGATAATATTTTGACGACTCTTCAAGCTTCTTAGCTTATAGCCCTGTGAGATACTTTATTTTCAATTCAATTATAACATTACATATTATATATTTTTATATAAAGTATCCAACGACACACACAACAACCATGCTCCGGGCGGGATTCGAACCCACGACACTAGTGGCAGTGGAGAAGATCACTTGAGCGCTGCCCAAACACGCTAAGCCACCAGTACCACCGACAAATAATAATCAATGAATTGAGCCATGTGAGTCATGTTTCATTGTATTAGTTTACTGTAATGTAATTGCATGGGCAAAAATCTGTCAAATCGATGAGATAGTTTGAAAACATCTTTGGTGCACTTGTTACAAAAAGTATCGTATGCAACACGGACACTGAACGACGGTCATAATTGTCACGGACAAATTGACCGCACGAAGCTACGCCTTGCACTTTGCCCCCATCTTCGCCTCGTGCTTCGACCTCACCTTCGCCCTCGCCTTCACCGAAAGCAGCAAAATTAATCCTGGACAAAAATGACTGTCGTTCGGTCCTTGTAGCATAATATACTATCAAAGTTCAAATACGTTGAAATGTTGAAGATGTTAGAAAGAACCATGAAAATAGAATATGGTGAAGTGTTGAATGGATTTATTATATCTTACGATCAAATTATCATTCCAAATCATACGAATTCTCATCAAAGAAAGAAATAAAATGTGAAAAAAGGTACGGACATTAATCGTTCTTCTCTTGAAATCTCATCGCCAATCAGTGTTTTATCGCTGCTGCTCCCGTTCTCTACTTTTTGGTCATGCTTTTGATCCATCCTGCTTATCGCTTTTTCTTTTGGTTTGTCCAAAATATGAAGAATTTCATAGAATAGTCGTGACTTAGGTTTTGCAGCCTTGATGGGAACGCTGGCCATGTACAGTTCTTTCTTGGAACGATTTCTGAGGCAGTATGTCCTAGTTGACTTCGGGAATTTCACCTTATTTTTCGACTCCCTCGTGAAGTCTTGCGCATTGGTGTTTTTCTTCCTCCGTTGTAAGTTCTGGTAATAAATGAGGCTGAGGTATAGTGGCCAGAGAAGGTGTTCTTGAAGGAAACATATGGTTCTTCTTTACAGATCCTAGATACTCCAATTGATTGAGTCGGATATAGACACTTCTTGAGATAAATTCAGACAAATGCTCCGTCCATTCTGAAAGACCCACTTCCTTACCATAATCTACGACTTGAAATGAACATGGTTCCACTCTACTGTCATGTCAGTCAATAGACATTTCTGTATAGGTTATAGGACTTTCCATCAATTAGGTTCATATCCCTATTACAATCAAGATGAAAGTGTCCTCTTATGGGGAAGTATTCTTTGGCCAGGTGGTAAAATAGCCGTATGACTGTATAATTCTTGTTTTGACCAAAACAAGAATCGCAAAATACGTGCAGTTCTTGAAAAACTGGAGGCAAAACCTTATGAACAAAGTGGCGAGTCATAGAAGATACGTCATCACATCCTTTCTTGGCGACCGATTCATCATACGTAGAGTACACGCCTGGATTTGTGGACAAAGTGTGTACATTGAAACTGATGAAATTCAATTGGCGTTTATAGTAAACATCATTGCACGTTATATTAGGAGTAGGTGGGTTCTTCTGGTTATCCATCGTTATCGACTCAATATGATCATTTTCCATGGCAAGTTTTTGATGCTACATCTTCAGGGAATAGAACTGTTCACTTATCTTCGAATGTAAATCTTTATTGGTTTCTTTCAATGTCAGCTGCTTTTCAAGAAGCAATTTTTCACTTTCATCTCTGGTTTCTGCGAGTTTCTGTTTCAAATTAGAAATATCAACTCTCATCTTATCATAAATTGCACATGTATCTTTGCGAAGATATCCAAAGGATATATTGAAGTTGTTGTCGAATATTTCGCGGATCTTGTCGTATGAAACTTTGTTTTGGGATCTTTTTGTCTGAGACTTGTGCAATTCGGACATATTTAATTCTGCATCAAGGTATATCTTTTTCGTCTTTTCCGTCGAATAGTAGGACTTCTTGCCTTTCAGCGAATGAATAAAGCTCAAGACTTTTTCGACAGTTCCAATCAGAACTGTGAGGTCGATTTTCATGAGTCTCCCTGCGATCAATGGTAGCTACTCTTGTTTTGACAACGGATTCACGAATGCGTTGACTCCGATCCTGAGAGATTTCATGAAGCGAAGCGGAACCTTTCTTGCACACAACTTGGTCAATCAACTCATCGTGATTATTGCGAACTCTAACTCTGTAATAATTGATGACACTGTGAGAATGAGATTCAACATCATCTTCTCTAGAACGTCTACGAACCACAGGCAGTACAGTGATAAGGTTGCTTTAGTACATACTTTGCTTGTTGTGATCCGCGAGCTTGTTGAAATCTAGTAGAATTCGGGATTTCTCTGTATTCGGTATCGCAGTGGAACACTTGCACCAAATACTTTTGGATTTCACACATTTCTCCGAGTTTTTTCTTTTTTTTTTTGAAACATGATAGCTTTCATTTTCGATGGTGTCATCATCTTCGTCACTTGAATCACCCATTTTACACATTCACAACAACATCAAAGCTCCAAGCTTGTGAACACGCGTGAAATAATACCGTACAGTATCTAGAGTAATACTAAAATAACAACATTACTTATGTAGCGTCATCTGCCCATACGCTGGCGCAAGGACAACAAACATTCTTCTCCCAACGCGCGGAATGAAACTTTTGCCCCAGTACCCAGAAACTTTCGCATGTTATATCTTTCGAATGAACCATTTTTTCCTCTTGGTCACATCTTCGATTCACACTCTCAATGAGGCAGCAGATGGCATTAATAACTCAATTTTGCTCAAAAATGGTCAATAACCGTTTTTCTTCCTTGGTCTTCAAGTATCCATCATCAGCAAGAGTACAAAGTGAAGTATTGTTTAAATTACTAATCGAAATAACATAAATTCACAGGAATTGTAATAGAAGAAAATTAGGGAATGAACTGTGCGAAATCCCCCAAGAACGAAGCTATGCTCATGGTTCGCGTACTGACGAACGAATCAGTCCATGAACTGGCTTCGTTCTTGAAGGATTTGCCACAGTTCATTCCCTAATTTTCTTCTATTACAATTTATGTGAATTTGTAACATTTATGTTATTCTGATTTGAGTAATTAAAACAATACTTTACTTTGTATTCTTGCTGATGATGGGTACTTGCTATCTGGAACGTTCAATATGAAATAAATACTATCAACATCTCGATGGATTCCTGAAGGCCTATTATTCCTAGCATTGAATTATTTGGGATCCTTTCCAACATTTAAAATGTTTAAAGAAAAGAATCATATCAATATCAGTTAGTAATTGTGAATTTACTTTAGACAGCTTTACCATAGAATCCCAAACTAGCCCTACACGAAATAATTTTGTAAAATGCATTTAACTCTTTTTATATATTATACTTGGCGTTGTATATTAGTTGGCAGGATCTAAATTCTAAGCTTTTTGACTGAATTCTTGATCATACGTAACGAGTACAGTGGCGAGACATTAAATTGTTATCAAGTCCAGACAGAAATTGGGGCGAGTGATTGTTCACACGTATTCGTGCACTCGTTACGTCTAAGATGCAGCGAGTCAATTAGTTTCGTGTAATCTCTTATTAGTTCGGTCAAAATGGATATTCACTCTTGCATGAATGCTCAAGAAGCTGAAAACTTACATAAACGCTAGGAATACCATTATTATGAAGTTGTGAAAAATCTTCATTGATTGTATGCCAGGTTAAAGTTCGCAAAAATGGGCTTTTTGAATTTTCTAACGGAACAGTCAGTTTTATGATAGAAATAGCTTGAACAAAATTTGTATATCTTTCAATAATCCACAAAAATTGTTTTCACATTTCTTTCCCTGAGATCCACTCAGTCTGAGAAAAGCCATTCTAAAGTTTCCATGCCACTTATGAGGTAATGTACTTGGCGCGTATTCTTTAACGAGGTTGTCTCGGTAGGCAAGTCTAATATAATATAAGGTCTTATTATTCAGCTTCTTCTCCTCCATATTCCTGAGTTGACGTAAATTGTTCAAATAGCGGTACATCAGTTGTTTCGTCGTTGATATAAGGATCTTCTTCCGTTGGAGATTCAGTATTTTAGTATTTGAACACGGCTGGCCTTGACAGCTGGTGCATGCTGGTTAACAAAGTGAGCCTACTTTTTTGCAGCCACATTTTGATTCACACCTTTTTTTGCAGTTCCAAAAAATTGTATTGAGGAGTTTTTCTGGTGCAGGTGGACGTAGTGTGGATTGATTCCAATACATTGATAATTAATTTCCAAACCCATTCTTCTGAGTCCCATTAATTACCAAACCACACTTGAACCTGGTAATATACTCGATACAAATGTTGATAAGCAGAAGCCGAGATTAGAAGAAGGCAAGCTAATCTAACACGTTTTTTATTATATGTATGTTGTGCAAAATATACGTTTCTTAACTTATCTATGCAAGTAATTTGAAGTGAGTAATAGACAACCACTGCTACGTTCACAATTGAACAGCAGACAGATATTGCTCAAAGCCATATGGTCACATAAAATGAGGGACTGGATTTATTTTCATTTCATATTGTTAGAATTATCATTCAATATTTATGTAGAAGTACTAGTCAGGCAGACTCATGGTTCTACTTGTATAATACTTCCATAATGTACAAAGGAAGCGTAGTCATGCATATTATTAACAACATAACTCTAGAATCGCTTTTTCTCAGGAACGGCGATTCTTGAGGAAAAAGTATATTGATAATTTTTGTAGGGAATTGGAGGGTCTACAATTTTCACTCGAGCTATTTTTATCATGAAACTAATCGTTCCGCCGAAAAATTGAGAAAAATCTATTTTTGCGAGCTTTGACCCTGCAGCAAATTTTTTGCACACATGGAATCGATGAGGCTTTACCTTCTATGACTCAACTTCAAGTAGCTTCATCCTATTTGGCAACTGAGTTTACTACCGTAGTTCACAAGCCTTTTATCGTATATTTTAGACTACAATATCATCATTCATATTAGAAGTCATGCAAGTAATATCCGCCTAGTTGAAGATTTTTTTTAAAGGTGAGTGAATAATAAAAAATATATAAAAAGAGTAAATGAATATAAAAAGAAAATTGGAAATGATGGAATGATTCAAAACTGAAGGCTTCATTTTTCATAAAGCTGCAGCATAGCTGCTGTTATTATGTCATTATTGCTGGAACTTGCAGTATTTGTAGCTGTACTAGGATCCATTCGTGATGAAGATGTAAGAGGAAATACATCAAATTGATTATCTGGCATTTGGGACAAATAATTAGCTGTATTAATTGATGTATTATGGCTAAGGACGATATTTTCAGACCATATTTAGTTGAAATACTTCCTATTCTGCCGTGGGTTGATAAAAGCATTCTCCACCGACAAAGCTTTGAGTTGCGATGAAACACTGTCTCCGAACATTTTCAAACAGTTTCATCTTCAAAATTTACTCAGTCTAAATCTCTCAGATCAGAAATATCTCTAATTATGTCTCTGCTTCTCTCTTTTGCTCGCTTATCAGGCTTTTAAGTATCGTTAGTCATCGTCACGGGTTATAGAGCCACACCGAGTCTCCTGGTTGAAAACCCCCATCTTGCGCCTTGACATTATATGTTTCTTTCATGAGGTCGCTGGCATTTTGGATGCTAATTTTGACTCGGAAATGGATATCTTCCATCTGACGCCTTAAATCAATGACATGATTTTCGCCAGCCAGATCTTCTCCTGGTTTGCAGCCGAACATTAGGTCGCCTGGTAGACGAAGTTCCCGTCCAAAAATAATTCTTGCTATAGTCTGTCCGGTTGTTTCGTGTACGGATGCGCAGTATGTCAGAAGGTACAGATGGAGATATTTGACTCAGTCTCTCTGGTGACTAGAGACAGCTTTGGCCAGGTGTCTGTTTATGGTCTCATTCATCCGTTTTACCATTCCATCAGACTGCGGATGTAATGCAGTAGTTCTTGTTCTACGAATGTTCAGTACTTCGCATATCCCCTAGAAAAGTGTGGACTCAAAGTTTTTTCCCTGGTCAGAATGGAGTTTCAAGGGTGCGCCAAAACGACAGACCCAGTTCTTCACTAGGACGTCTGCAATGATAGCGGCCTCTTGATGAGGAAGGGCATACGCTTTCATCTATTTACTGAAATAGTTCATGACGACAACAATGTATCTATTTTCGACGTTTGATTCAGGAAATGGTCCTGCTACGTCGATGGCTATCCTCTCGAATAGACTACCGACATTATACTGTCGCATCGGAGCATTTGCTCATTTCTGCGGTCCGTTGATAGGTGCGCACGAAGTGCATTTCTTGCACTATTCCCTTACATCTTTTTTGCAGCTGAGCCAATAAAACCGTTCACGTACTTTCTGCGAAGTCTTTGTCACCTCAAGGTGTCCTCCACTCACTCTATCATGGAGATGTCTCAAGACTTCCGGAACCCGGCCTCTAGGAGCAATCAGCTGTTCTCTACTCTTGGTTTCATCTGAGTCCTTCAGGACACGCTTCAAGACGCCCTCATCCTGGATTATGGAATCCCATTGCGCCCAGTACGATTTTATCGCCGGGAAATACGGTCTACCTCTTGCCATGTCGGTCTGATTCCTTGCCTCTTCCATTCCTGAATAGTTCGCAATTCCTTGTCGTCATCTATATACTTTTCCACTACGTGTGGTTGCCAAGCATCGTCAATCACAGTTATCCTGAATGCTTTCGCTTCAATTTTAGAGCAATGATGACAATCTTTTGGACATGGTCGTCGTGATAAAGCATCAGCATCCTTATGTGCTGTACCGGCTTGATATTCTATATCAAAGTCGTATTCCTGAAGTCTTTCGATCTGACTTCCAGGATTCTTGAACTGTAGTAATCATCTCAGAGCAGCGTGGTCAGTTCTCGACAGGAACTTCCTGCCATACAAATATTTGTAGAAATGCTCGATGGACTCCACTACTGCTACCAATTCTTGTCTTGTGACTCAGTTGTTTCTTTCTGGCTTCGACAAAACCTTACTGAAGTATCCGATTGATCTTTCTTGACCCTCCTGGAATTGGGACAAGACTCCCCCAATACTGACGCCGCTGGCATCTGTGTCCAAAATAAAACGTCTTTTCGTCTTCGGGTAACTCAGGATCAGGGCTTGGACTAGGAGTTGTTCCAGTCGCTCGAAGGCGAGCTGGCAATCTCCATCCCAGCTGTATCTGCGACTATTTTCTGCCAGTCTGGTCAGTGGTTTGGCAATATTGGCGAATCCATAGACAAATCTTCTCTTATAGGTACAAAGCTTGAGGAAACTATGCTGCTGATGTTTATCCGCAAATACCGGCCATTCTTGAATTGTCTCAATCTTCTTGACATCAAGGGCTACGCATTCTTTGGAGCACACATGTTCCAAATAGTTCACCTGTTCTTGGAATAAGTGGCATTTCTTTGGACTGAATTTCAAACCAGTTTTCTTTAAATGTTTGAATACCTGTTCCAAATTCTTCAAATGGTCTTCAAATGATTTTTCCATCACAATTATATCGTCCAGGTATACCAAGCAAGTTTTCTCCGATGATTCTTTGAGTACGGTCTCCAGAAGTTGCTCGAAGGTAGCAGGATCATTACATAGGCCAAATGGCATGACCGTTAATTACCACAATCCACTGCCGATCGTAAATGCAGTTGTTTCCTGGTCTTTCTTGTCCATCGCTACTTGCCAATATTCACTCTTGAGATCTAGGGTCAAGAAGATCTTTGTCCCTGCCAGAGTATCCAAGGTGTCATCAATCCTAGGTAGGGGATAATTGTCCTTCTTGGTAACGTTATTCAGCTGGCGATAGTCGACACAAAATCGTGTAGACCCATCTTTAATCTTCACAAATACCACCGGAGAGGCCCATGAACTGTTCGAGGGTTCAATGATGCCATCTTGCTCAATGTCTTGAATGATAGCTTCATCGTTCTCTCTCTTCGCAATCGGGAGTCGTCGCGGAGTTTGTCGAATTGGTCGTGCGTCGTTGGTATCAATTTTGTGATGGACAATATTCGTTCTTTTTTGTCGCCTCTCACTGCTTCTGCGTGTTGCTGATCATTCAATTGTTGACCCTCATATAGTAATAAGGTCGTTAATTCTTCCAAAAGTTTGTCGCGGTTAGGTTTCATCTTTGTGTCTTGTCTGTTGGTTTTTATTCTTGCGAGGCGTTCTCTTTTCTGTCTGGAGTTATCTTTGGGCTGCATCTTCGAAGGTTTCTTGCATCGACTCTTTGGTTGACCTAGTTCTGCACAGTTCCAGCATCGGAGCTGTCTGGAATTCTTGAGATCTTCCACTGCTTCCTGGACCAACCGCTGAACCTGGGCTTTCAGGCTCTCCGTGTCATCAGAGTCGCAGTTAACCTCTCGCATTGCTCCTGGACGCCTGCTCTACTGCTTCGTATTCCAGTGCATGTGCCAAAGCTTCCACTAACTTCTTCGACCGCGCCAGACGCAGGGCTTGTTGCGTTTCATGGTCTCTGATGCCGTCCACAAATTTTCTCACAGCTCAGCTTGCCAAGAAAACATGCGGGCCAGTTGGATATGTTAGTCGAACTAGGCGTGCTATATCAGCTTCGAACTCCTGTGGACTCTTGCTGAGACGCTGGTATCGATTCTTGAGCTGCGTGTGATACACTTCCACCAAGTGTGCATGGCCGTATCGCAGCTCCAGTCGCTTGACCAATTTTTCATAATTGTTACCTTCTGCCGGTGGAATAGCCTGTAAAATATTCACCGCATCTGTAAGTGCTGGAACTTTCTCAGTATCATTCTAGCCATTAGCTTTAGCAGCGGCTTCGGATTGTTTATGGTAATTAATCCATTGTGTTTGACCATCAAAGGTTGGAGGCTTGACACGCATCTTTGTAGTTAAGACAAAATTTGATGTAGATTATTTAATTATTCAAGCTTTCCAAGCTTTCTCTGGTGATGAAACACCAAATTTGAATTTTCTCAAAAAATCTTAATTTTCTCATCCAATTTTGAATTTACTTCTGCATACAATTTTGAATCCAATTTTCCATTAAACTTCACATCCCATTTTTCTTTTTACATTTCACAATTATCTTCAAATATTTCCTCCCATATCTTTAAATTTCCTCTGAATTTTTCCATTTGCTGTTCAACTTTCTTTGTATTCTCGTCCATTATTCCATGCAGTTCTTCTCTCAGATTTTCAGAACCCTCTAATTTCTCATTCACAATCTTAGAAATATCTTGAAATTTTTGTTCTGATTTTGCTCCTAATAATGTAGAATTCTTATCTATTTTAAATTCTAAATCCTCTTTTAAACTTGTACAATTTCTTTTTGATTTTGATTCTAAGCTTGTAGAATTTTCTTCTAATTTTATTTTTAAATTTGTTGCCAAATCGGTTAAAGAAAGTTGAACCTCAAACTGGATCCTCACCGTCTTAAGTCTTAGCGTCTCGCAGTCATTCTATCAAAACTTGTTCGCGGCCACTGGTTTCCAAATGCTGCTCTTCCAATTGATATTACAACTCCGCGACCTTCGAATCTTTCAACGGCTTCTTAGACTCCATTTTCGAATTTTATAGAGCAGCAATAAGCAAAATAATAAATTGTTCATAACAACTCTAAGCCTGACAACATTGTAATGTTTATTGCTTGGAAATTGCTTATAAATCAAATAAAACTCACTATTCAATAATTGAAAAAAAAAATAAAAGTTTAATTCTTCTGGATATCACTAACAAACACTATATTATTTATTTATCACCTACTACTATTTCAAACAAAGCCGCAGATATTTATATTTAACTATTCACATACACTGTTCACTTCACTGTTTGACATTCACTGCTCTAGATTCATCATGACACTACACCCCTCCAAATAGTTTGCTCACGTTTATATATGGATATATCATTTTTCCAATGTTCTATCACATTTCTGGAATATTGCTAGAGGCTTTCATCAGGCGGGGGAATGTGGTGCGGTACGGCGCGAAACAACGAGGACAAAAGGCCTTGCCCGAACAAGGTCACTTTTACGAACCTTTATACTCTCGCACGTTACAATAATATTCGATGATTTTTTTGTAGGCTCAAAGATATCAGTCAAGTCTTTTGAACTACACCCTTTCTTAGCTTCTGTGAAGGATACTAAGCGTAGAATGTAGTTGTTGTATTTATCTATCATAAAACTGTACAGATATTCCATGAATGTTTGAATAATTCTCTTAGAAATTGATGAATTACAATAGTATTCAGAGACAAATGTCAATATTTCTTTCTCTAAGTCTATATCTGTTGGGTTTTTAGGATTAACATTTTCAGTCAAGAGAGAATCATTACTTGGACAATTATTATCTGAATTTTGAGTCTGTTAAACAACGGTATCATGATGCGCTTGCTCTACTTCAGTAACACTTATGAAATCTTGCTCTGTGTGTGAGGTTTTCAATGATCTTTTAAATGAATCCAATGATGCAGATATACGATAACAATAATTTTCAGCACATTTGAAAATACTTTGCGAGCATGATTTCAGCACATATTTAAAATGTGAAATCAAATGATTTGTCTGTCAAATTCACTAAAACATATATGTCATTTTATGCTAATGAATATCATTCGAATCACTCACAATTGTTTCAATACCTATATATTTCTTGTCGTTATCTGTATGTAATTCATATATAATAGTTCGAATAAATATCCATACGTGTTCCCATTCAAACAGGTATCTCACTGAAAATAATTAAAACAAAGATCAACAGCTCTAATTGCAGATTCTATTTCGTATCGTTTTTTATTTATCAAAATATAGGCAGCTGAAATATCATTAGCTCTCCTACAATAATTGGTAGAAGTTGATTGTATAATTCATATTTTGCATTTTTTTTTGCTTCTAATTTTCATTCAAATTCATCGTTACTCTATAAAATATATACATTGATAATAATATGGTCAAAATTTTGTATCATACATCAATTAGGTAATTTCATATTTCAATATCTCTTCTTTCGAAATTATTACGAGCGAAATATAGGAGAAAACAATGTTGTCCATGTCTAAACAGAAAACTAACTCAATATGTCGTGATATATAGAATAATGGAGATAATGAAGTATAATAACACACCTGTATGTGTGAAATTAATCCTTCTTGAATTTCAATTCTAGAAGGCCGCCAGTTAGTTTCTCTGCGTTTTCTTTTGAGCATATGGATCAGTAATAATAAGAGCAATAGCTGCAGTGCAAAAATTTCTTGTTCACCTGAAAATAATATAAAATCAGAATACAAAACTATTTAAAAATAATGATAATATTTTCTTCCTGTGAAAGTCAAACGATTGGTCGAACCTAGGGAATTTTTAAGATGTGCATCATGTCTTGTTTTGTTAGATTCAATATTTTTCTTCGAAAATGTTGGCCACTTCTTATGGAAATTATTTTGATAATTTGGCAAATTAGTCCGAAAATCAAATCCTAACCAAGAGTTGTATATATGAATTAGTAATGATAATACAATTAATCGAATACATGAAGTAACATACATCCTAGCGGTTGCTTTAAGCAAGAAAAACTTTCCAAAATACTCGAATTTCACTGTTTTCAATATTATATCTATAACTTGACGTGTGCTTCCAATTTTCTATAATTTTCGTCCAAGGTTGAACATTTGCTCTCAACCAGGTCAATTTGTCGAGAATATCCTCATCATTATTTGCGGCCGGCACTAATTGATCAATTTCGTTCTCTGGAGAAAGATATATCGAAATTATTCACGAACAGCTTAAATTTTAAATGATAACTTACCTCTTTTGGCTTTTTTCTTTTCAATAAACCAATTTTTCTGTATGTTCTTCGTCTATTAAAATTTTCCTCCAGCTGCTATGGGGTTTCTTTCATGGTCCTGTTGATAAGAGATGTAGTATATATGTTTAATTTCCGTTGGGAATGTTCTTGCAATCTGTTCTGAACAATATTTGAATGACGAACTCGAGATTCTTAAGAAATAGTGTCCTATGGAATGATTGAACTCGTATATTACGTTATAAAATATAATTACGTTGTATCTGGTGTTTTTAATTCCTAATTGACGATTAAATTACAATTTTAACTTCTTAAGACAATATTATATTTTGAATGGGAATAAGAAATGCCAACACCTTGTTACAAAATAATTTATTACTGGCTGTTTCTGTCTATTATAATTTGTGAAATCTACTTTCACTTCAGTGGTGTGCAAATAAGATATATTGCAGATAGTTTGAATATCAATTATTCGTATAAAAATGGTCCTACCTTTTTTGGAAGGCTCAGCTAGCTGGAAAGTAATAACAGTGCTAGTATAGAATGCAAAAAAGGGCGCCAGGACTTGGAAGGAGAACAGAAGGTCTAACGAGTTCAACTAAGTATAGTAGTAGAAGTAAAATTGAAGTAGAAGCGTGAATGCGATGACAAATTGATAATTTTACTATATATCTCGTTCTCGATGATTACATGTGAGTATTGTCAAGTACGGGTCAACCACACATCTTTTAGCGTTCAAATTAGGAAAATGGATCTCGCTTTCTGGCGCGCTCTCTCCTGACGTTATATTGTTTTGTTGTGTCAACTACATCAGATGCGTGAATTTGAAATTGCTAATGAATGTCGCAAATATTTTTTGTTATTATGGGAGAAAATCGGAGAAAGAGCTTAGTTCATGGTTGAGGAAGCGTGATAAATTTCATATATCTAGGAGACATCTACTGAAGCAGGTCGACAACAGCGAAATAAGCATTACTGAGCTTGTCAAGGCGGAAAGTTAGTTGAGGATGCAACCATTAAGGGTGACTGCTAGTTAGACCTATTGAATTTCAGAAGAAATCTTGAAATGTGCGTGTCTTCCATACAAAGCCCGTACAGGTTAGTTCCATACGAACTCAACCTACTTCCACACGAATAAAAGGGATACTAATCTCGCCTTCTAGTCAGGCCTATAAGATTTCAGGAGAAATCTTGGAATATGCGTGTCTTCCACACCAAGCTTGTACAGTCAGGCCTATAGAATTTCAGAAGGAATCTTGAAATGTTCGTGTCTTCCACACGAAGCTCGTACAAGTTAGTTCCACACGAACTCAACCTAGTTTCAAAGAAACGAAAGGGCTAAAGATCTAGTCTGCAGGTACAAGGTTTCAGCAACGTCATCGAGGTTGTCATAGGAAACCATTGCAGAGAAGAGTTAGGCATCGAGGAAGAAGTTGACGCAGAATGTGAGTAGAATTTACATAAGGACCTTGCTAGTTGTTGGAATTTAATATTCATACGTTGTTGTTCCTTATTATCTAGACATCTAGATTTTATTGTTATTGGGTGATATTCATATATGTATATAACAAGTTTGATTTTTGATGACACCTGTCAATAGTTAATTCAATAAATATACTTTTCAACCATTTTCACAAGATTATTTCGTAAGGTTATGTGTCCAGAGAAATTTCACTGTGAGAAAAGTGTTCAAAAATCGGATAAGTAACTTGAGGAAAGATGGCTGCAACAGGGGATTGTGCTAAGCTGTTGATTACAAAGTTGAATGGCACTAACTATCAGTTGTGGAAAATAAAAATTAGAGTGTTGCTTATGAGGGACGATCTTTGAAAAGTGGTTAGTCAACCTAAGCCAGAACCAATTGCAGATAATTGGAATAGAAAGAATTGCAAAGCAATTGCGGCGATCTGTCTGACGGTTGAAGATGATCAATTACTGCATCTGGCACAGCTCAAGACAGCCCGAGAAATGTGGGAAACGTTGCAGCGAATGCACGAGCGTGCATCAATGGGCAGTTAACTCTATCTACTCAGGAAGCTAGTGGGAATTGAATTTACAACTGGAACAATGCAAAAATACCTTAATCAAATTTTGGAGATTGTAGCTCAGCTTCTTGGTACGGGCAAGGAGGTGAGCTCAGAAGATATGGTAGCTATCATGTTGAATAGTCTTCCAGAATCATATGAAGCATTGGTCAGGGCGCTTGAAGTTCGTGATGAGAAAGATCTAACTGTTGGATATGTGAATGGTAAGTTATTAGATGAATAGCATGGCATCGTCGGATGGGACATCAAGACCCTGCTGCGATCAAGAAGATGTGCACCGAGGGGCTAGCTGATGGAATGAGTATTGATAATAATGAAATTCGGCAGCACTGCGAATGCTGTGTAATGGGTAAGATGACAGAGCTTCCGTTTCTTGTAAGTAAGAGACGTGCAGAGCGTCCTCTTGAGCTGGTGCATAGTGCCATCTGTGGACCCATGTCAATCAGCATTCCTTGTGGTAATAAATATATACTTACTTTCATTGATGATCATTCCCGTTTTACAGTAATCATTTTGCCAAAAAGCAAAGACGAGGTTCCTGATGTTATTGAGGAGTATGTTGCCAGAATGAGTAAGCCCTCCACATTTTGCACTGATAATGGGAGGGAATATGTAAACAATGAACTATTGTTATATTTTCGACGCGAAGGTGTTGAACATCTGTTTTTGGTACCATACACTCCCCAGCAGAATGAAGTGGCCGAACGAAAGAATCGTTCTCTTGTTGAGATGGCAAGATGTGTGCTCCTTGACGCAAATTTTCCTAAAAGATTCTGGGGAGAAGCAATATTATTTGCGACATATTTGCAGAATCGTTTGCCAAGTCAAACTATCGAAAAATCACCATATGAACACTGGACGAATGAAAAACCAGATGTCAGTCACATCCGTGTGTTTGAATCTAAAGTTTATTCACTTGTTCCAGAACAAAAAGGTAAGAAATGGGACGACAAAGCAATTAAGGATGTTTTAGTAGGTTATGACACAACCACTAAGGGATATCGTGTTCTGAATCCCAAGAACAACAGAGTTTGGATAAGTCTATCAGTCCGAATCGTGGAATCGATGGAATCAAATTTCTTGTCTCCAGTATATTATCGAAACACTGACGGTGATAAAAGTAAGCCAGAAGATGTAGTTTCAGTGACAAAAAGTACTGATGAAGATGAGATTGACACTGTTGAAACTCTTCAATCCAATTTGGAGCTAGAAGAAGAGAAAGTTCAAGTTCAGCCCTCGTTACTACGACGATCGGAGAGAATTAACAAAGGAACTCCAGCTAGAAAGTTGGTTTATAAGGTAAATACAAGCAATGTACGCGAGCCTATGTCCAGGGAAGATTTGTTAAAATTTCCTGCCCGAGAGCAAACGAACTGGCTTCACGCGATTAAAGAAGAAATGACATATCTTGAAGAACGAAAAGTATGGCAATTGGCTGAGCTTCCAGCAGTCAAAAGAGCAGTGTCTTGTAAGTGGGTATTGAGGCAAGACCAAACTTACAAAGCAAGATTAGTAGCGAGGGGCTTCTCGCAAGAATATGGAGAAGATTATGACGGAACCTTTGCACCAGTTGTAAAACACGAAACAGTACGTATATTGCTCAGTATGGCAGCAACTCGCCATCTTCATGTTCGTCATTTTGATGTAAAGTCAGCATATCTAAACGGAGAGCTGGACGAAGAAATATACATGGAACAGCTGCCAGGTTTTAAGATATCTGACAAAGAAGACATCGCAGCCTTCATGGACTGAAGCAGCCAGCCCGAGCTTGGAATCGTAAAGCTCACGAAGTTTTATCTACTTCAAATTTTCAACGGGGTAGAGCAGATCCCTGTTTGTATATCAGGGTGGAGAAAAATGGTGGGATTACCTATGTACTAATATATGTTGATGGTATGCTGGTTGCTGACGGTAATGCAGATGTAGTGAATACTATATGCCAAGATATAAATCAACATTTTATTACTAGGGAATTGGGCAAAGTGTCACATTTTCTAGGAATGCAGACAGAACGTGAAGTTGACGGATCTTTCTCTCTGCATCAGAGTACAAAAATCACATAACTTCTAGAAAAATATGGGATGCTGAATGCTGAAACGGCACTTACCCCAATGGAAGCTGGATATTTATCGACAATTGGAGAACCAAGCCAAAAGTTGCCTAACAACACGAAGTATCGGCATGTAATTGGATCGTTGATTTATCTGGTTACCGTTTTCCGACTTGATATAGCTGTTGCCGAAAATTTATTAGCTCGTCAAGTAGAATCTCATACTGAAAAAGATTGGAAATCTCAAGCGTATATTATGTTATTTGGCAGGAACAGTCAATGCGAAACTTTATTTTTCGACTAGAAGTAGTTTACTATTTAATTGCTATGTTGATTCGGATTGGTATGGTGATAAATTAGATCGGAAATCGACAAGTGGGTATCTCTTCAAATTGGTTGACAGTGCGGTATCGTGGTCGAGCTGGAAACAAACTAGTGTAGCTCTATCTTCTACCGAAGCAGAATATGTGGCAGCAGCACATGTCAGTCAAAAGTTGGTGTGGCGTATTCCACACTCGCGAACCGTAATCTTCGCCTTCGGCTCGGTTTACAAATTTTTCGCTCGTTCAGAATATAGGCAATTCAAATACTTATTGTAGAATATACTATTATGTAACGGTACAACAATGAGATGGGGTGTTGGTATTTGAATATTCATACGTTGTTGTTCCTTATTATCTTGACATCTAGATTGTATTATTACTAGGTGATATTTATATATGTATATAACAAGTTTGATTTTTTATGACACCTGTCAATAGTTGATTCAATAATAGTTATTCAAGTATTAACGTCAGTAAGTACAGTTTACCGATTGAGAATAATAGTTTGGAGGCCGAGCCTTGGCGAGATTTCCAAATATTATACGAAATAGGTGCTGTACTTATTGACCGTGATGCTTACAAAATTTTTTGCACGATTGGATCGATCCAAAATATTGATCCTAATTTTCTTTTTCAAACTGATTCAAACTGATGATTGTTTATTCGCTGTCAGCTATCAAGTTTGACATTCTCTTTTGAATTTTCAATTACAAATAAAGATTAATAAATTAATATTTTCCTGTGGAAATGCACAATTTTTTACTTACCGCCTTTGCCCATAGGCGGTAAGTCAGCATAACCATAGTAACCATAGTTTGCCGGTAAAATCAACATACCACCTTAAATAGAGGGCCGGTAAACACATGAAAACGCCCATTCGTGCAAAAATATTCTTCTCAACCATTTTCACAAAATTATTTCGTCACAAGTCAATTTTTTCCTTAATCTAAGGAGCATACTCAATCTTTTGCAGAATCTAGTATAGTTGAGTTTGCAATACTTAGACTAATCTCAAAGCAAGTTATCAAAACTTGTGCTGAGTCCAATGGGCAGTTTGTATCAACTTATTTCTTAGATCTGAAACCAGATAAATCTGAGAGGCTTATAATGAATCTTAGAAGACTGGATGAGTTTATTAAGGTGCCACATTTTTAAATGGGAGACCGAAGATCGGCAAAGAGCTTAGTTAATACGAACGCTTACATGGTTAATATTTATTCACAATATGATTATTTTTCTTAGTATCAGTGGATAGTACCCGTAGAAAAATTCTAAGGTTCAGATTCAAGAGTCAGTTGTGCCAGTTTACTTGCTTATCGTTTGGTTTGTCTGTCAGTCCACACATTTTCCCAAAAATTATGAGACCAGTCATAAATAAACTTAGGTCCGTTGGTTCTTTATCATTTATTTATTTAGATGGTTCTGTGTGCATAGGTAGTTCTTTCGAATCATGTGAAGCTAATGTAGAGTTTACAATTAGGTTCTGAGAACATCTGAGATTTATAGTAAATTATTGAATAGTCAGACAATTCCTAGTTCAAGATGTAGTATCTTGGACTATTTTTAGAGTCATTGTGTAGATAATAGGACCCTCAGTCGCGTTGTTAGTGGATAATATTGTCTTTGAGGGCTAAAATGGAATTTAGTGAACATGTCTTGGAAAATTTTCAAAAGATGCCCTCATTTCGAGGTTAGTCAGAGGTATTTTTAAGAGAAGACCAGCAAGACTAAAATAAACTGGGACTTACGACGTGGAATGGGTCCTTGATTACGCTGTATATATTAGAAATATCAATAATTTAGAGGTGAAAATGGTCTCAAAATTGGTATTTATTTTTGTTGTTTTGATTAGTGCGCATAGGATGCAAACACAAGCGTTTATTGGCAAAAATATAAAAAGATATCTCATCTGATTCAAACTTCAAGGCCAGGGAGAAAATAGCCAATCCTTCCAATGAAGTTCTCCAAGAAAAGGAAAAAGGCTATGCGTCTTCTCAATTATATTATTTATTTAAAGATTACTGAAAACCTGAGAACCAACTGAGATGAATTTTTATTTTAACAATGAACCGCATGGATCAGCAAGCGTTCAGACGATTAGTCATTGGATTCAATCTTTATTAAAGATATCAACACCTGGGTGGCATACCTATAGTGCCAAGCATGCAGCAAGTTTCTCGAACTTGCAACAGGGGTTTGGATATGAACACTATTAGTAGAACTTTCGATTGGTCTAACGCAGTGTTTCCCAAACTTTTGACATACGTGTACCCCTTTCATAATTTTCGTAACGCTGAGTACCCCTCATAAGAAACATATGCTCCAATAAAAATTAAAATATATTTACATATACACGGTACATACACAAAATAAACAAAAGTTATATTATTTAAAGAACATTCATTTGTTTCATTGGGAAGGATGAAATTGTTTCCGTTGAGATGTCAGATTATCATAATTTGGTTCCCTGGTTGTTAATTTCAATCGAAGATGCGGTTCTACGTCCAATATTCTGTTTCTTCTTTTTGACTTAATGTCTACAAATGCAGAAAAAACAACTTTGCATAGATATGAAGTTGGAAAAGGCAAGATGTATTTAAGGACTTTTTGTGTTAAAACTGGATACACATGTTGCATTTGTAACTAGAATGATGAGATTGTACATTCCTTATGTTTATTCCTCAAGAATCCGTCAGAAGCTAACTCCAACAATTGCTCTTCTTCCGCATGCGACAAACCTTCTGGCATGGATGTTGTGCTGATGTTGAACGGATATCTTATCCATTCAATATTTTTGTTCAAATCAGGGAAACAATTTCTCAGGCCAACTTGCAAACACTCCAAATGCTGTATTATGCTTTTTAGAATATCAGCCTCAATTTTAGTAGCCGAACTTGTAACAAACTCATGAATAGAGGGAAACGAGTCTATTTCTCCTTCACCAACTCTCTTTTGCCATAAATTTAGCTTTGCGATGGTAGCGTTCACTTTATCTTGAACGTGAAACAATGAAATTTCTTTGCCTTGTAACGATAAGCTGAGGCAATTTAAAACAGAGAATATATCTGCTAAGTATGCTAGTTTACAAAGCCATTTCCAGTCATGTAAACAATTTCTCAATTCAAATCTATCATTGAGAAAGCATTGTAGTTCTTGTCTAAGTTCGAACAAACGGTTTAGAACGTTTCTTCAAGATAGCCAACGAACATCGGTATGAAAAAGCAGCTGGGTATGACCACTTCCCATTTCTTCACATATTTGCGAAAAAAGTCGTGCATTCAGAGGACGGCTTTTGATGTGGTTAATGATTTGCACGCTTTAATCCAGAACTTTCTGTAGATCAGCGTGCATCTTACGTGTTGCTAAAGCCTCTCTGTGTATGCAACAATGTGTATGTATGACATTTGGAGCAACTTTTTGAATTCTTGCAACGAGTCCTTTATTAATTTCGACCATACTTTTTGCTCCATCTGTGCTTATTCCAACACATCTATTCCAATCAATTTTGTTCTCTTCCATAAATGTATTCATAACATTGAAGATATCTTCACTTGTCGTGTGACCTGATAAAGGCTGGCAAAATAAAAAGTCGTCATGAATTTCTTGATTTTTTTCGTATCTTACAAACGCCATGAGATTTGCGAAATTTGCAATGTCGGTGGACTCATCGACTTGCAATGCATAATAACGACTTTGAGAAATATCAGATAATAGCATCTGTTTAACATTATTGGACATATTAATAATTCGTCGATGAACTGTATTATTTGAGAGAGGAACGCGGTCAAAAGTTTGTTTCGCTCGATCTCCCATCATTACTTCTGCCATTATCTTGGCTGCAGGCTTGACTAAAATTTCGCCAATGGTTTCCGCTGCATTACATTTGGCAATTAAAAGCGACACGCGATACGAAGCTTCTAGTATTTTTTGATTGTCACCTCCCGTCAAACCCCGCATTACTTTTCGAGACTGATCTAAACCCTTAAGTCTATTCTCAAAAAAATCTATAGGTTTATCTTTGTACTGACTGTGATTTGTCTCAAAATGGCGCTTCAAGTTGAATGGTTTCATACTTTCATTTGTTAGATTTTCAAAGCAAATAACGCAAAGTGGAATAGGCTCATTCTCATCTCCTGTCCATGAGGATCCAAATTTAAGGTATTCTTTGTCGTACTTGCGAGTTTTCCTTGCTGTTTTCTCCACAGGTTCTTTCAGAACTGGAATTGATTTGTCTTTAATAACATTTTTGCCTGTTTGTTGATTGCTACTACAATCGTTACTTTCTTTTGGCTCATTAGTTCCAGATTTCAACCAGCGATCCATAATCTCTGTTAGTGATAAAAATTGTATCTTATAAAAATAATAAATATCACTGGAACTTATTAAAGCACGATAACAGACGCCTGGAACTAACTATTGAAGAAGTAAGTTATCTTTGTAACAATGTGCAGTATATTCACGCCGTGTCTCGCCTCACAAGACTGTCTAACCGCTAGATAACACCGCAATTCTCCGGCGTTTTGAACAGCTTCTAAGCTCAACGTCAACTGTTTATGTTACGCGCCGTTTGAGAATGGTCGAATGCGACGTGATCCCCACCAAACTCCGATACAACGCGTACCCCCATCAAACTCTCCTCGTACCCCTGGGGGTACGCGTACCACACTTTGGGAAACACTGGTCTAACGGGTTAAATGTGTTGATTGTTTCCACAATTGACGAATACAGGCTTCACTCTGACGATGGTCGATAGATTATAGATAGCTGTATCGAAGTACAATAAATGTTATCTAATACTCTTAATTTGTACATGTAATCATCGAGAACGAGACGTATAGTATAATTTATTGTACGATTAAGCGAGCCTGCCGGAGGCCGGCGAAGCTCGAACGCTATTATACGTAGCCTCTCGTTCGAACATGATGACCACCCTCCCGTTTGTTTTTAAACCCACTGTTGATAAATCCTGTAATCATTTTCTGGGATAACATTTAAAAAAAGAAGAAGAAAAAATATCGTGTGAATGAATAAATAATAATAATAATAAATAAATGACATTCTGAAAATATAGCGTCAGGAGAGAGCGCTCCAGATAGCGGGATCCATTTTCCTAATTTAAACGCTAAAAGTTCTGTAGTTGACACGTACTTGACAGTACTACATGTAATCGTCCCCGAACGAGACGCTACGTATGATTGCGATCGAGTTCCGCCCGCTTGCTGAATTGTACAATTATATTGACTGGTTTGATGATAAAAAATATAACTAATTGTAACGGAATTGAAAATAAGCAAGCAATAAACTCACCATCAAAAAAGAAAATAGAGGCTCCTGGCTTCGAGAAACAGTTAGTTAGAGCTTCTTCTGGGTTGAGTCAGAGGCGGTGCCATGGCCCTTGCAGGTGGAGTAAAAAGTAAAGAAGTCGGAGCTGTCGGCGGAGTCGATTTTTGATCTTTGCCGGCAGGACGAACCATTTGTTAGGGCTAACAGCTTCCCAAAAGCGATACTGATTTAACTCCAAGCTTCGGCGGCTCCTACGGCTGGTATTCGACCTCCGTACTCAACCCAGTTAAATTTTTGACAAATGAATGCAGTAGATTATTTTGGAGCTCAAGAATACAAATTATATATATTTTTATTGGGATTATAGGTTCAATTCCAGATAAAATACATCTTCATCTGATGAGCTGTTTTGCGTCGCTATTTGTGACTGACAAGTTCTGATTTCTGTGAAAAAATTATTAAAATAAGCATGGCGAATAGTGGGGATATGAGGTAATAGGTCCATCATGTCGCGCTACTTTTGATGGTGTACCAGGACGCCTTCGCGGATGTAGAACATCCTTATTCTGAGGTAGAGGCTTTTTTGTTCTTTCTTGCTTTTGATAGGGAAACTTCATGAAAATCCATCATCTCGTTGAAAGTATCTTTGTATTTGAAATGAAATGGTTAACCACGTTCAAATCTGAGCCATCTCATTTTAGGCCAGCTAAGTGTCTTGCCTGTCGCATTCTTTTTGTGGTTTATTATAGAGTCTTCAAGGCTCTCTCTGGACAAAAAGTCAGTCTTCTTCATTTCAACTACTTCAAAGGATTTGGTACGTTCTGCTCGTCTTACAATGTCTATTTAATCTTCGAGACCATGTATCTGAAGGTGCTTTCTACTGGTTTTTTCTTTTATCCCAAGCTCAGCGTCGTTAGATGAAAAGGAATGCCAAGAAACTAAAAATTTTAGATCCATAGTTTTAACACTCATGTTATGTTTCTGTGCCAGTTTTAGTAACGACTGTCATAATTTCATATTAATTATCTGCAATAATTTATTATATATTATATATTGTTACGCATGTAGACCTGCGAATATAGAATATATATTTTATTTATATTCCTTGAATGTATCCAGAAAAATGATAGCCAAATTATTGATGAATCACGTGAAAATATCACTGATTCGATAGTAAGTTAGTTCTTTAATCATTCATCACTTACACAAAGTCAAAAATTTTGTTTGCTTTAGAATTGTATGCAGAAAAATAATTGATCAATAAGAGATAAAACGGAGTATTATTATCACGTGAAAGTACGCTGAATATCTGCAACGTCACCTCTAGTAAGAGGATCACAAAGATGTGGCAGTAAAATAGGTTGATAATTAGATTTTCTAATTTATTGTTAGGAAAAGTAGGCCTTCAGGAATCCATTAAGATGTAGTTAATATTTATTCCACATTGGACGTTTCGAGTAACAAACTCTAAATTACAACAAAGAATTATAAAAATTTTCATCTTCTTACCAAGTATACATGGTCATGTTTAATTCAATTACTTGAATCAATATAGCATAAATGTTATAAGTTCACAAAAATTTTTGATAAAAGAAACTTAGGAAATGAACTATGCCAAATCCCCCAAGAACGAAGCCATGTTCATGGAACGTGAACTAACGAACGACTGACGAGAAGCAGTGAATCAGCAATCAACATCAACTAAAACTAAGAAAAAACTTTCCTAGCGTTAAGATAGCAGTTTGAAATTCCCCAAAAAGTTATTGGCAAATTTCATGTTGTTTTCAAAATCAGTCTGCGAGTTAATCGTTTTGTTATCGAATAAATTTATGTACAAAGTTTCATATAACAATCTGTGTTGTTTTTTAGATATATTATCAACGATCTTCGCATTTTTGAAATCAAAAATATGCCCTGTTTCAACTGTGTGCTTAGTGAGAGCGCTATGAAATATATTTCTCGATTTTGAGTTGTAATTATGCTAATACAATCTTTTCTTCAAAGGTTGTGAAGTTTCACCTATGTAGATTTTACTGCAGGGAACACATTCCACGCTGTAGATAACATCTTTGGAATCAACTATTTCAACTTTGTCCTTGCGGTTAGAATGTGGATGTTTTGTGTTTACAATACTATTATTTGCAATTTTGATGTTTGAGGTTGCAATCATTTTTTTTATAGCCTGCTGCAAACCTTCCACATAAGGAGTAACAGGAAAAATTGGTACAGAATCACTGCTGGACTGAGCATTGTGGGGTTGAGTTCCACGACCAGCAATTGTACGTAGGCGGCTAAATATCTTATTACGTACAAAAGATGGTGGATATCCATTCTTGTTCAAAACATTAATAATAAAATTAAAATTATCTTCATGAGAAGAAATATTTGATAAGAAGTAAGCTCTATCAACTAATGCGTTTACGCCACCAACTTCATAAGAGGGGTTTGTTTCAGAATGAAAGTGCAAATATCTACCAGAAGCTGTGGGTTTCCGGTACCAATTGGTGATAATTTTATTATTGGTTCTAATAAGGGAGATATCCCAAAAATTTATTGTATTGTTGGATTCATGTTCAATTGTGAAATTTAGTCTAGTATGGAAAGAATTGAAGATATTAAAAATTGAATTTACTTTATTAGAGGGCGAAATGATTGAAATATTGTCCACGTATTTTTTGTAATAGACAATGCCATATTAAGTGTGGGGAACAACAACATTCTCAAGTTTTTGTAAGATCAAATCAGCAAGACAGTTACTAATACTACTCTCCATCGGTAAGCCGTCAATTTGTATGTAAATAGTATTTTGGAAGGTGAAAACAGCTGATTCGAAACACAATTTAATACCGATGGTAAATTGTTCTAAATTTTAGTCAGTAAACTCAGTGATGCTGTGCCAGTTTTCAGTGACACATTCCAAAACCAAAGATTAAGGAATGCTCGGAAACGAAGCTGTGACGTCAAGAGAAAATATGGTGTAATTGACTGGGATAGTTAAAGTAGTGATGTCATCTACAAGGCAAAAAGAGTTCTTGATGTTTTCAGGTGAATTATTGGTGATATTTTGTGAAATCTCACAGAGAAACTTAGCTAATTTGTACGTTGGAGTATCTAAAGTTGATGTGACTTGTCGTAGTGGGACATCGTTCTTGTGAATTTTTGGCAACATGTACATTTTGCCAATCAAAGGGTTCTGGACTATTAATTCATGGTGTTCAATACTTTCGAAATAATTTCTGCATTTACGGTCAATGGTACTGACAGGGTTTTTTCAATTCAACATAAGTTGTGGTAAAGTAACTGATATTCAGTAAATTTATTCCAACCTTGCACTCTTGAACGTATTCGCATTCTGAGTGCACACAGCTGCACCTTGCAATGAAACAAGGCTATCAGAAAGTTGTTCTCTTGCGGGTATATAAACCGCTGTTGAAGCAATTTGTATTCAAATTTTATTCGGAGTGTCTTTCAACGCTGTCATTTCTTGAACAACTGAACGCTTTTGAAAGTGGTAGTTATAGAAAAGTGGACGAACCTATTGTCGGGGAAGAGTATAAGATCGAGGGTGCAGACTGTAAACACAAAATTTGCTGCTGGGGTTTTCATAACTGTCAACCGCGAAGATTACTTTTTGCCTGCTAGGTTTGTTGAGCTGACGTCAGCCAAAATTCAAGGCCTAACACAATACTGCATAATTAACTGAAAAACTGAGAAGGATGGATTCGAGTTCGTCAGGTAAGTTTTTCTTTGAATCATTTCCAACATGTTAGACTGAAATATTCGATTGAATTTTAGGCCTACTACTGAATAACTTGTCCATGTTCCAAGATGAGGACGCTGACGTACAATATTCAATAGAATTGAGGGCAGAATTCTCACAATTTATAGAGAAATTGATTGAACAATAAATTTATATTTGCTTTTAGTTTCTGGAACATTTTCGAGACAGATCGAGTATTGATAATAAATTTTTCTCATCTTGTTATTTTGCGAGAGATGTACATGAAAAATATCCGTAAACTGATTGTATAGATAGTCATTTCAATAATAAAGATCATATGTCCGACATATAATTTTTTAGGAGAATATTTTGCCAATTTTGTGGAATAAAATTGTACAAAGTTGAATAACCATTTCAATGTGATACTTGTCACCATTATTCCACTAGAACAAGTAAACTTGATGTTAAAAGAAACTCAATGTAGTATTTGATAAATCTGATATTCATGCAATGATTGATCGGAAGTATGAATTTTGAGTATGTTCCCATGTAATGACTGTAGCAAAATTCTATCGTCGCATGACAATTCAATTAGGCATATCAAATATAATTGCGAAACAAAATTACATGTAGTATGTCAACACTGTGCCAAGCAGTACAATCAGAAATACTTCAACAGCCATTTGAAAGAAATGTTAACATTATTGACATAAAAAGAAGGGCAGAAGACAAGCCTTCAACATCTTCTGCAGGACCATCGGCAAACCTACGAAGCAATCAACAAAATATCCTGCAACTTGTGACTTGATCATTGATAAAAATGAATATTATGCACATCTCAAGAGCAATTTGAACAAATTCAAAAGCTGTAAAGTCCACGTGAACTGCTCGGGTATTTCAATCATTAAATCCACCTTCAAAAAAAGAATAGTACCTTATAAAGTTGAAAATGTGAACCTCCTGGATATAGAAACTTTTTTGAGCAATATTAAAGATATCCTGTTGGATTCAATTGGAGAACAGAGAAAAAAACATCTCTCCCTCAAATTTTATGTGGAACTTTTTGGTCTCTGTGAGAAAATCAAGGACAACACCGTTGAGGAAGAGGTAAAATCATTCAATACTAAATTTATGCCCGTACAACAGTCGACGAATCTTGCTGACCAATATGACCAGTTGTCCGCTGTTGTAGTGAGTTCCAGATGAGATCAACAAATGAAAAATCGATAAAATTCTAATCTTCTTTTTGTATTTTTGGGAGAGAGTTTCCGAGAAGACACTTGTTATGATGAAACATCCGGAGATAAATATAAATATGTACACCCCAATAGCTGCTTCTTCCTACATTGAACTACCAGGCGACATCAAGAACAGAAAGGCTTGCGTTAACATGGTAAATTATGACGAAATATGCTTCAAATTGTCCATTCTGGCTGCTCTACATCCGCCTCACAATAATGTTGACCGAATCACCCACTATTGACTGTATGCAGATGCGCTGGATTCCACGGGCATAGATTTTCCAGTCTCTATTAGGAGTATTAGTAAGCTTGGAATTTTAAATGATATATCAGTCAATGTGTTTGGCGTTGAGCGAAATTTTGAAACTTTACTGCACGATATTGTTGGTCCATTACATCATACTCGGAATGAATAAGATAAACATGTAAATTTATCATATATAAGTAAAGATGATGTAGGGCATTATGTTTCAATCCCGTTTGGTGTTTGCACAAATTGATCAAAATAAATGTAAGAAATTGACTTGAGATGGTTGTTTGAATAAATTCTTAAGTGAAGAACGTTTGCAAGATCATCAACGTTTTGGTTGTGGACAAGTCGTAACAATTTTACTTCCTGGAGACGAGAAAATTTCGAAATTTACACGTAACCACGCTGATCTGAGTCACTGCAAATTCCTGTTCAAACCTGTTCGCCGAATCCAGATCAATCATTTACGAAGAACAGCACACATATTCATAAGCCTTATAGTTTTGCATACTACATAAAGTGCCCACATAATGATTCATTAAGTAAATGCCACACGTACATAGGCGAAAACGCTCCACACATATTCGTTCAATGTATTGTAGATGAAACTGAAGATATCTATAAGAATCATTTGAAACCCATTTTTCCTCTTACCATGCCACTCGCGCCTCAAGAAGAGCAAAATTTGGATTCTGCCAGAAGTTGTCACATCTGTGAAGAAGAATTCACCGTTGATGGTGAAGGTGTTAGGCACCATTGCCATTTGACAGGTGCATTTAGAGGCGCGGCTTATTATGAGTGCAATTTGAATCACAGAATTCCATAATTTCTAGCAGTATTGTATCACAATTTGAGCAGATATGATTCACACTTGTTCATCAGAGATTTGACATTCGATAATGACAAAATCAACGTAATTCCACAGAATGAAGGGCGATATTACCGTTCCCAAAATCAATTCTTGCTAATGATATGAGTGTTCGAAAGATCTATATACAATTAAGTTCTTCGATAGTTTGGCGATAAATCTGGCTCAAAATCAATTTTAAGAGACGATATATTTTACAAACGTCGAACTATTTAATCTTGTCATTTAGAGAGGCGTTTTTCCGTACCAATATATGGAATCGTTTTCCAAATTGAAAAAAAAAAAAACAAAACTACTTGAGAAAGGTGCTTTTTTCTTCTCAAATATAGATTTGTTCTCACTTGTGCTAACATGATCATTCACAGCATATTTTGCAGTATCTGCTACTTTTGGATGATTGTACACAGTGGGTAGTAATCGACGCCTATCTTTGACCGCTGTCACATCCACAGGTTTAATTTTTTTAGTAAAATGTTTGGTATTGTTGAATTTTGTCACCAATCTATCGATATTATCCAGCCATCGGTATGATTCCCTCAGACTGAATTGTTTCCACATACCTGATTTTAGCGTATGATTGAATCTCTCTACAATGCTTGCTTTCTTCACACTAAACGTTGAATAATGATTGATGGGAGAGTTTTTCATCAACTTTTTGAAATGTTCATTGGAGGACTACTTCTCCATGTCGGTCTGCAGATTTCAAGGCACAAATCCATTCTTAAATCAGTCAATATATACTTGTATCCTTTATTTTCTCTTGCAAGGGAATCATTTCCACAAAATCTGCTTGATCAAGATCATTCAAACCTTCCAATATGACATGTCGACGCGGAAGATTCTTTCGCGCGTCCCGGTGTTATTAGTGCACAATATCTTTCTTACTCATATTTAAATTGGAGTATTAGTTCAACTGACACTTTTTGTCGGCTTCTCTGCCCTTAAATAGGCGATAATGACAGTTTGTCATCCACCTCAACACTATGACCTTCAAACTTCGTCATTTCATCATTTATATCTGTTTGAATGAGTATATGAATACAAGTCCAATCTGGTAGTTTTTGCAGGAGAGTAAATTTAAGCTTATAATTATTATCAACTGCAAGCCATTGATCTTTGAGTAGCGATTAAATATGAAAATTTTGGTGAGTTTCCATTTAGTTGGAAAAATTCTTCCGGAATAATAAAATAAGCAAACTACAAAAATTTTGAAAATTGTGTTTGTACTTAGAACTTTATGGCTCTAGGTGTGTTCTCCTGATCTTTGCTTAGATGAATAATACATAATTTAATTTTGTAATATTTTTCAATTTGAATACAAAAAAATAGAGATTATTGCACTTTGGTCATTATACACAACATTGCAACAAAAAAAGGAAAACAACATAGTGAAAATAGAAAATTCATTCTTCCCTGGGATTCTTTCTATAATCCTTCAATGAAGATTTCATGAAGAGCTTATCTTCATGCGGCATCCATTTATAAGATAACTCAATATGTAGAATCTTGTCATTTGGAACAACAATTTGAGTTGAAGCTGTTGGCACTTGGAAGTTGTTAGTTATTCCATTTTTTGGATTAACGTTTGAATTCGGATTATTCATGATTCAGTTTATAGAGAACTATGAATGGATTGTTTTTCTTGAAATGTAACTGCTCTGTCTCCGTATATTGCACGTTTTGATAGGATAATGTTTTGGCTACATTATGAGAATCTAAAAAATCTTCTTTCTCCATTTGGATTACTTGAAATGGACTTCTCTGGTCTATTTTTAGAAGCAAGCGAACCAGTGACAAGGAAGACCATACTTTGGATTCCTGTAGAGACTTTTCAATCCGAGAATATATGTTATTAACTTCTTGAATACATGAATGACCAACAATTGAGTAATTCATATTGACAGAATTAACGCTGGGATTGTTATTCGAAAATTTTGCGATCAACACTGACATTATCGAATTGCGGTTTTGCGGGACACAGCTGTCACTCCATGTAATGATGTTCTTCATATTTGGGTATAAAGTAAGAGTTTTCTGATGGATTTGGAGCAAAGCATTCGCAATATTATTATTATTATTATTATTATTTTATACTCATCCGACAGGCACATGCCCAATTTTAGAATGAGAGGACAAAATGAAAAAACATTAGAACATGTCTATACATTTCTTTATACTATTGACATCAGACTGAAATATGTCAACTTGGAGTTCAATTACTCTGAATGATTCATACATGAAGTATAGTGGTGATTTAAGTAGGATATTAGACTTAGCAGTCACCGTATGGAATGTTGTAGTGCATCTAGATGACATTCTAGGAATACGAAAATCAATTCTATTTTATTTTGGAGCTATAATCATGTTTTGTAGGCCTAAAATGCGGGCGTAATAAGGCTTTTATAGCTCTAGTCTAGGGCGTATAAAATTGCCAAGCAACAGCTATTTGAACAATTTAAAATTGTGGACAATGTCAATGTCAAACAACTCTACTGCACAACACAAGAAATTGAATAAAGTCGATGAATCACAATTTATTTTTCAAAAAACAGTATTACAAACATTCATCTAAACAATATTACATTCTGTGAAAATTTAATGTGCAGTTAGTTAAATTAGATATCGTTATTCCACTGCCATCTGTATTAGCTCCGAAACAAACAGAAGACGTGGATGTATTCAATGTCGAACTAGAAATAGACACTTCCTCAGAGATGCTTTGAGCGATCTTTATTTTATTTTGAAGAGAATTCTCTACATAGGACTCCGCTACCTTCTCAGAACGCCATCCACCCAGTTGCTTCAGAGCCCTTGTACCACCGCCGCTTTCAGCTGAAATAGTGGCAGCACTTCGGCGGAAACAATGCCCAGTATACTTATCTGCATCCGGTAGTTTTAAAAACTCAGCAATAATCCGTGGCATTCTTCCTATAGTGTTCTTGCTCACTCTCTGAGAACTGCATTTATCACCATGATAGGACAAAAACAGACTATCAAGCTTGGTATTTTTAAGACGTTAATCAACATATTTATTATATGAAGCAATGTAATCAATAGGACCTCCATTCGGAACAATTGTAAATTGCCTCGGCGTGTAAGTTTTAGTCTTGCGGATCTTTACTAACAGGATCAATCCTTCAATCGTCACATCCTGAACACATAAATCATGCAATTCCTCTCGCCGGCACGCTCTAAACATTCCAAAAATTGTGACAACCTGCAAACAACTATGTATAATACAAAAATTAGACAATTAATTAGTTAGTTAGCTTATACCTTAGTTAGCGAATACGTAATATTGGGTGCCTTTAGCATGAATTCCTGAATGTGTTCTCGTTGCAGTATCAGTGATTTCTTAGATACATCACCCACAGAGTTATTCTTCATGAACTCAGTTACTAACATGAACCTTGATACATCAATACCTTCTTTACTTTAATCATTTTCTTCAGTTTTGAATAGATACACCACAGAGATGACGGCTTATAAATCTTTGACTAAACAAAAAGAAAATTATAAGTATCAAAAATAGATACAAGCAATTGTACATCCTTACCATTTGGGATAAGTATACCATAAGTAGTTTTTCATCGCAGCTGCTGACATTTTTTGAATGCCGCCACTCGCAAAACTTGTTGTATTCTTTGTTATATAAGTCCTTGGATTTCTGAGGGACTAACTTTGCCTGTGAGGCCTCAAATTCTTCCAAAATTTCTTGAGAATAATTGGAAAAATCCTCCATTTTTATTTGACATTAAATAACATAATTTGTTTGTAAACAAACAATATAGCAACAACAAAACAATAATCATGCATACATAGAAACCACAGTATACCTAAATTTCACAACGCCAGCAAAATGATAATGAATCGATCCCTACTAAATCCTTGAATTTCGAGGGCCAAAATAAAATGAAACGTTGTATGTACCACGGGCATAATGAAGATTATAGCACACGAGAAATTTAAAGCTCTCCGCTTCGAGTCGAGCTTTAAACATTCCCTCTTGCTATAATCTTCTGATTATGCCCTTAATACATAAATAGCTATTATTCAATACAGTCTAAAAGATTATTGATAATTCTGAAAATTGTTATACAAGCATTCATACTACAACGTTGATGCAAAAAGTGTGAATCAAATTTCTTCAATAATATATTTTGGGGTATTCCTACAGCAGGATAAACCCCTTCTAAAATAAAGAAGAGCTGATATCATGAAACGCCTCTGAACTTTTTCAATCGATTCACACGCACTGACAGATGTGGGATTCCAAATGACAGATCCGTATTTTAGATGTGGTCTTACTAGCAAAATGAATAAAAGTCCTAAGATATGGAGAGTATTACACAATTCATTGTTTCTTACTTGAAATCCCAGAGTCCTAAATGCGGTTGAAACTTTGGAATCGATATGCGGAACAAATGTTAATTTGGGGTCAAATAGAAAACCAAGATCAATGATGGTGTCAGGCCTATTCAGGGGAGTATTATTAATCTGATAGTTGAATCTAAGTGAAGATAGCTTCCTTTTATAGGTCATAATGTTACGTTTTCCTATATTCAATGGTAATCGATTATTGCAACACCAAACATAGATCTTATTCAGATTATCTTGGAGAATTGCACAGTCATTGATAGATGAAATATAACAAAATAATTTTAAATCATCGGCATAAAGAAGATGTTCGATAAAAATGTCTGTCATAATATCGTCGATGAACAAGACGAAAAGCAACGGTCCTAAAACGGATCCTTGAGGTACTCCAGATAGTTGCATGAAAGATACCGACTTGAAACCATTGATGCTTACAAATTTGAATCTATTCCGTAAGTATGATGCGATAAATTGAATAAGTGCACACGATAGGCCGAATGTTTCCAGTTTATCAAGTAGCAAGGCGTGATCTAGCTTATCAAATGCCTTGCTGAAGTCTGTATATATTACATCAACTTGCCTGTGTTGATCTAGAGTCTCAGATATATATTGGGTCTTACACATAAGGTTGGTGATAGTCGAACGTCCTCTCATGAAACCGTGCTGGTTGATTGAGATCATGCCAGATATGTGACTATAGATTCTTTCATGAATTATTGTTTCAAAAATCATACAGAAATTCAAGATAATTGCCACTGGTCTATAATTATGAATATCATTCTTATCACCTTTTTCAAAAATTGGATTCACACGTGAAATCTTCCAGACCTCGGGAAATATTGATGTGCGAAGAATTGAATTGAATATTTTAGTTAAAGGTGGAGCAAAAATCAGGAAGCAATCTCTCAAAATAAAAGCTGGTATCAAATCAGGATCCATGGTCATTTTCGGTTTGAGTTTCTGTAAAGCCCAAATGACCTCATCTTCAGATACAAAATTTACATTTGAAGTTGGACGGACCCCTGAATTGGGTTGGTATTTTGAGAAACATTATTGAATGAAGAGGAGAATATTTGAGCAAATTTATCGACTATGACTTGAGGATCAGTAAGAGATATACCGTCGCAACTTAATGCTGACGGAATAGAGGTCGAGTAACGTTTATGATTAACAAAATTCCAGAAACTTTTAGGATCTTGAGTCAATTCATGTTGAATTTTTGTACAATAGTTAACGTAGGCAGTACTCACTTCAGTTTTAATTTCTCTACGCAAATTAATATATGTAGCTTTATCGGTGCTGCTACCAGTTTTTTTCAGTTTTTTGAAAGCTTCATGTCTCATTTTAATTTTATTGATTGAGCATTTGGGACAAGTGGGGACAGACATGGTACATTTATTAGCCAGATGGTGAAAGCCACAACAGTTGAAACATCTACGTAGAACGATCGCGTCGTAAACTGAGCAATAATCGTAGCCTACAAATAGTTTACCCAAATCTAACGCTTTGTGATAGGTATTATGATCCACTTGTAATGTTGCTTGGAATACATGTTTCCTGTTGCGAAGTAGCTTCATAGTAATAAATTGACAAGTGCTCTTTTCCGTGAAACAAGACTTATTTTGTACTTTTAAGTAATTTGTTAGGGCCTCAGGTGATAGATTCTCAGATACACCTACAATTTTGAGTCTGGGGTCTAAAATTGGCAAAGCTTTGACATCATATTTGTCACTCATTTTATCATTGACTAGATTTTTCAATTTATTAGCGTTATCATCGTTTTCGCAACTGATCGCAATGCTACCATTATGAGCGTTCCTAACATTGGTTATTTTGATTTCAGCTTCAATTGGGTCAAGAGAGCGCAACATGTCTGATTTTGTAACACGAGCGTTTTGCGAGATGTCTAAAGACTTTATAATAATGGGCGCTTTGAGGGGCTTGTTCTTTGTAATGCTAGAATACAACTTGAAGTTAGAATCATCGCCACAGTTGACAATAATGTTTTCAATTTTATTAGTCACTTTACTCTCCAATAATTTTCCGAAGTCCTCTTTGAAACAATTTGGCACGGTATCAATTTTTTCGAAGATGTGTTTTTGAAACGACTGTAGGATTGAATTCAAATTATCTTTGTCAGTCTGTTGGACTTGACTCGAAATAGATGTGCATAGTTCTGACATATTTGACATAATTTTATTTGATTCAGATTTTCCAATGACGACACAGAAACGTCGACAGGTATCGCAAAGGTAAGGAATATTGGAACATTTTTCATAAAATTTGAATTCGGAATCAACCATATTGAGACATGATGCATGAAACGATTTGTTACATACTCCTTCACATTTTACAATCCCTTGATCAGATCTTCCGCAAACTGTTTCTGACCAAATACAGCATATTTTAGGTTCTCCTAGGGACTCGTGAGTAGTCAAATTATATACGTTCAATTTTTTTTTATAGAAAAATTTCCCAATTTCGTAGCATGGCAGATTTATAACATTCTGTAGGTTAAAACAAACGACAACAGTTTCCTGCTCCCGCAATTTTCTGTCGTTATCATGCTCTTGTCGCATACTTTTTTTTTGTTCCTGGTGTCTTTCGTAATCTTCAATTTGTTTTCCGAAAAGCTAACGTCCTGCTCTCGTGGCCAATCGGTACTCTTCGCACAAATCACATAAGTCTTTTTCTGGCTGTAGAAAACTGATATTGTTTTTAAAATTGAAAATGTGTCTATACAGAAGCAGCTTCACGGGTGTCTAACCTTTGTCTTGACAAAGCTCAACATACAAGTCAAACATTTTCTGTACATTTAGGGTGGAACTTAAATATTCACTTTGCGAATCTGCTCTACAATAATGGGACCCCACTGCTGGAGAGGACTGAATGTGTTAGCGTATTTTTTTTTGCTTCTCGGAGATTTTGCTAGCGGTACGTGTATCACGTGCAGATGATTGTGGAGTTCCATTTTTACCTTTAGTTTGGTGAACCCTATATATCGGTTTTTGACTAATATGCAGTGTGTTCAAAAACATTTTTCTGCATACACGTATCTTTTTTCCGTCTTTGGTTAGGTAGTATTCGAAGAAAAATAAACTATATTCGGAATGTTTCGCTTTTTTACGTTCAATTGGCTCTCGATTTGTATGATTGAGAAGGAAACGATATTACTAATTTTGTGATATTGAGTAATCCGCATCCTTACAATGTTCTCTACTATGGATATTAAAATTCAATTGACATTCAAAACGGTAGGAACTTGCACAATCATCGTTGGTTCTGACGGTCTTTGCAGGTACCACTTTATTTTTCTGAGCACTTACATATTCCTTGCCAGCTTGAAAATTAGATTTTCGTGAATTTTTCTCCCATAAAGCTGGATTTCTTGATCTGATCCTCATTCTCTTCTCCATCTGTTCTCCAATAGGAGTTTCTTCAGTGTCTGATTCAGATGAGCTGTTATCATAACAAACCAATGTAACTTCAGTGTCTTGTTTGATGTTGAGAGACTAGAATAGAATAGAATCTCAGTAAGATTTCCATGTACAGTCATTATCACTGAAATAAATTATTATAATACCGCTTACTTTGCCTCGTGAGTGTCTTTTATAAAGTTTACAACAACATCTCCACAAAACAGTCTGCAAAAAACAGAATTTTAGGTTAGAAATCTATTATTTAGTGGAAACATTAGTTTTTACCTTTTTATAATGTGTCTCAAGTCGTGATCATTATCTGGTAAGTACTCCGAGCCAGAACTGTCAAAGTTTGGGAATTCGTCACCACTTAACATTTCATTAGACACTTTTGCACCCATTTTACACTGAATTTGTTATAGAATCTTATGGTTCTGAACGTAATTTTTAAAACTGTTACTTGAAACTTTACGGAACACGCCATCTAGGTACATATTACCAAATTACAAACTCTATTTGATGCAGAATAACTAACAGTTTCCATTTTGTTGGAAATCTCGCCTTGTTCTAATGATAAATGTACAACCAACCTGTATTCGCACTTTTTCATCAAGTCTTCATACTTGTCCTTGAATAAGAAGAATTGCGCTTGGATATTTGTAACTTTCGTATTTTTGCGTGAAATTATTCTCTTGGGTTCCACTTTTTCCACTGAAATATCTCAAATTGATTGCGTCACTGCTGTGTTGTGGTGAATCATTTTGACCAGTGAAATGAAAGCCAGTCAAAATAAATTGTCTCTCAAATCATTCGGTGAAATTGTTCTTTGACATATATCCGTTAAAAGTTTTCTATAGATCTGATTATGTATATGTTTATTGATGTGACGACCGAACCTGTCAAGAACCATTTTGTGACTAACAGAATACTGCTGCAATTATTTGTGTTCATACTATGATATTTTCATCACGCAAAGCCGTTTCAATTTGAAGAATCTCATTTTGGTGCCCCGTTGGTTTGGTCAATCAAATGCAGTGAATATTCTTAATCTATCAACTCATTTATTCGGATTATTTCAATACATGTGATCAATTTTTTTGCTGGTCACATTCAACTGTGGATCGTCGCCGGATATGCCACATCTAAATGCCGCTGTGGCAGATCTAGTCTTAGCATGTGGCACTATGTCACGTATAAAATTTTGATATTTCCAGCCTCGATCTGTCACAATTGTTCCTAATCCATCAATGTACTAATTTGGCATTTCGAGAGTTGGTAGTTCATAAAGTCCTGATGTACCTTCGTTCCAAAAACCATCTATAATTAAGTCGTTTTTATCTATTTCAACGAATGAATCACCAATCATGAACTGTTGAACAGATGTCACTCGTATTCCGTGAATACCATCTATATCAGGACTATTCACTGCATACAGTGACATATATCTCTCAGCAATATCACTCAAAAGAAAAGAATTGAAGCAAATAATCAATAGAATTGATTCAGATTTGAGTTTTTGAAAGATTAGTATTCAAATAACTAGCCATTGCAAAATAAATAATGATCGGATTGAATATTCACTTCAAATACCTACGTATGAAAATAATTATAAAAATTTGTTACAAGTAACTCCAATTCCAACAATAATTCAAGATGAAATATTATTGTAAGACAAATCACATAGAAATAGATTAATGTCTTCAACAAGTCATAAATGAACAAAAGAATGTTGATTATAGTTATAATAAAATCAATGAGATATTTGCATTATTTGAAATAGAAAATTCAAATTTATTTATATAGGATCCAATTCTAAACCACCACTGAAGTGAAAAAGAATGAAAATGTTCACCAAATGTCACTTCTCTTATTCTTAACGACAAAAATGTGATACTTGGTGATAAAATGACTCACTTTTTTCCGCCTGGTATTTTACTAGTGAAATCAGTGAGAAAAAAGTGAGAATAGTGTGACAGAAAACATATATTATAAAAAAATAAACGAATATTTAGATGTTTCACCTATTGAAGCTGTAAAAGATGAAGAAAATGAAGTACTTAGATATATTCGTCCAGGATTTAACACTTTTCATTTAAGTGGAACACGTTTTATTGAACTATTAAGATGACATCAATTTGGCTGTCAAAGTACTGTCAGCAGATGTGTTAAAGAAGTGCTAGAAATTGTTAGTTATAATTCAATGCCGGAATGAGTGAAGATTCCTACTTCTAAATAAAAGTATATACATATTTTCCCCCATCCTTCTCCGGACTTATTTGTACCTCCACATGCATTTGATGTTTTTGATACATCTTCCCGTGAGATGGTTGTGGCATTCAACTTCACAATCGTGCCACTATTCAAATTTGGGTTTTTTTGAATAACTGAAATTGATTTGCATTTCTGTTCATTCGAAACGTATACTTTTCATTGTGATTGAGATGCCATAGTTTTTTTAATAATAATAGAGAATGATCTGTGTTAATAACGTCAATAGTTTGACATTTCACTGTTTATTTACAAGAAAATATGAAACCCAGAATGAAACGTCTTGAGAAAGTATTTAAATAGTGTCATGCACAGCTAAGGTTGCCAACTTACAATGAACAAACTGTCATATATTCTCATACATTTAATTTCATATCACCTTGACGTTAAGAATACCATCCACAGGGAGTAGTTGATATGATATAATTTTCCATCAGAATGATATGAGATGAAATGATATATTGAGAATCGGGCCCATAGTCAGTTCAAATGAGAAAAATATAGGAATTCGGTGCGATGAATTTGATATCAAACGAAGAATAAAAGGTATTCATGAATTTAATATTATTAATAACCTCAAAATTAATAATTATATATTAGAAAAGAGATTGATAAAGCCCAAAGAACTTATATTCGGAAATTTAGATTTTTCTATTGATGTAAATTAAATTTCCCAACAAACTTTGGGATTGAAACATATTAGTAAACAGAATACTGTAATACCAAATATTCCCAATATTGAAGGAATAACTACCGTTAATCAAAATTATAGTACTGTCAATTCTATAATTATAGGAATTATATTCATTTTTGTATTATGTTTACTAATTAAATATTTTTGTGATAATCGATGTGAAAATAAAGTATTGGAAGAGAAGGAATACGATTAGAAGATTCAAAAGATATAGAGATTTTGTAGAATACGAAGGAATAAAATCATCTCTTAGTGATGAAGGAGTTCTGTAAAGACACATTCCGTCACATTTTGTAATACGATCGAATGATAATTCAATTTCTTTGCTTTTCTCCTTATCATCACAGAGTTCATTGCAGGTAATGTAATATTATAAGTATATGCAAGAACTCGGTGGTAGGACAGATGAATTGTTGTATTCTAATTGCTAACATCAAAGTTGCTTGTGTGAGAAATAAAGATTTTCTTTTGAAAACAAATCTTGCGATTTGAATTATAAAAGTTATATGAATACATACAGATGTTATCTTAGAAATAGACTGAATAGCTTTCTCAGATCTCAAAACGTCGGATAGTTGCCACACTGCGTCCTTTTCTAGGGCTAGTGTGATGCGTTTACTCTCTCTCGCTCTTATGTATTTTTGGAAGTTGGCAACCTCTATTTGCAGGCACTTTCACATGAGCAACCATGTACCGTCGCGTGGAGATGAAAATTGGCTACAATTTGACATATAATTCTCTGAATACTTTGTGAACGTATGAAATCAACGTTCATACACCTGTTCACACCTGGCTGCCAAATAATTGCGGCCAAGTAAGAGGTAGCAGCCCTCACTTTTTAGGATTTTATGTACCTCTCTTTCAAATAATTTATATAATCGCCAAAAAACAAATGAACGTAATTGTTCAAAAAAATTAGCTGAATAAAATTCAATAAAAAGTACTTGCGGCCATTTTTTGATAGGCAACCCTGCGAAACCGTATCCCTGTATCAAAAATTATCCATTTAAAATGTATTTTGATAAAAAAAACAGATGAACGTAGATATATTGCTGTGGGATCTCGGACTATTATCTGTTAATAACTCCATGAATAGTGTTTCAGCTGATTTCCATCTCTTTCTGAACATAATTCTAATCCTCTCAAAACTGATTCAAAAATAGCATTGATAATTTCTTTTGGTGTTGAAAGTAGCACACGCATCTCTTATGCATTCCATCAGATTTTCATTTGTTGTTACTGGTGTAGAGTACACTTCATAGCGATTTGCAACAAGAGGAATTATGCATCAAATCATAATTCTAATTGACAGATTGCAGAATTTGTTTTTCCTAGACTACTGAAAAATATCTGTGGAAATGGAGTTAATTCAAATTTCAATCGCATTTTTCGTGTGAAGGCTGGTTCATAATGGATGTAACCGGTGATTCATTCTATAGTCTTTAAAATTATTCTATACGCGTTTCCCCGTTGATGTTCAAAATGACACGAAATATGATGTTAACTTATGCTGTAACCGTAAAGTTCACCAACTTTCAACTTACAGCTTATTCCTTATCAAGCGTCGCATTTATTTTGGTATTCCAGTGAACATATTTGACATTTTTTCTAAAATGAGTGATTTTGATATCAAGCTAATTTCCCTCGTTGAAAAATTCCCTCATTTATACGACAAATGCAACGTGAATTATAAAAATAAAATATGTATTGACAATCCATGGAAATACATAGCCAATGTGTTGAACGTACCAGGTAAGAAATTACATGAAATTATAGTACATTTCATGATTATTGATTGTATATTTATTTTTTAGTAGCAGATTGTACTTCACGGTTGCAATCCCTGCGGAATAGATATTCCAAAGAAAGAGCCTAGATGATACAATCATAAGCTGCTGATAATCAGAAAGAATGGATCTTATATAAATGTTTAAGTTTTCTGCATAAAGTTGTGAGAAAACTAAAAACTTTAGGGAACATAATATTAGCGGAAGAAGATCTACTTCCGAGTGATTTAGCGTATGCTTTTAACGAGGATACATATGTTCAGGCAAAAGTCGTTGATAAAGATTCTAGTTTTGGAGGTAGAAAAATAGCTATATATACATGAAAATATTTATTTTTATGGAATATCGATTATATAATCATTTAATTATATTATAGAACAATTTTGTTCATCTACACCATCCACATCGGAAACAACTCCTTCAAAAAAGATGAAACGGATTGAGATCCTTCCAAGAACAGTTTCGGGAACTTCTTCAGGGACTGAACCCATAGAGGAGGCAGTGGATCTATTTAAAACATTTGTCGCTAAGCGCAATGCTTGTACAGTCGAACAAGCATCAGTTAAAAATGTTTGTGATTCTTTCGTGAAGGATTTGTCCAAGATGACTCCATCAAATCTTCGAAAATGTAAAATTGAAATGTTGCAAGTAATTACAAAACATGGTGATTGAATAAATCTATTTTTATTCATCTATTTGGGTACATGTTCCATATTTAGTTGAAAAATGTGCATTTCATTTGTAATAACCAGGAAGAGCTCTCATAAATTCAACAATTCGGTATATGTTTCACTTGCCACAGTACGGAGCCAACTGAAGTAAAGTGATCTGCCAAGGTATCTCTTTGATGAACCATTGATACACTAGACACATTTGATCCAGTTCTACCCACTCTTTGAAAATTTCCAGTATCCTGATCACTTCTCCAATCACCATCAACTATATCACCATCGCTTATTATTCGATCCAAAAAATTATCAGGACAATAGAACTGTTGATTTGAAGGTAATAGCATTTCTGTTGTCTCCAAGAAGTTATGTTAACACAAAGTAGCAGCCAAAATTTCTTCTGTGGTTTGAATATCAGCTATTATATTCCTTCGAAAATTCTCCATCGCGCCGCTAATATACGCGATGCATTTTCTATGATTCTTCTTGCTCTCGATAGCCTATAGTTATATATCCTCTCCTTTATATCCAGGTGGATACCATGGAATGGTCTTGAAAGATGTGGTCTCGAGGGAAATGCTTTATCATCAACCAGAAAATGCGGAAATTTTATATTCAAATTTGGTAGGTAGTTTTCGTCTGGAAATTTTATAATTTTTGAATCAAGTCCTCTGCCAAATGTCGAATTTGCGGAGGCTCCTTCGTCACTTTGTGAGCCAAATGCTCCGATGTCCACTAGCGTAAATTTGTAATTAGCATCGCACGTAGCCATTAATATGATACAAGAGTTCTCCTTATAGTGAAAATAAGCAGATCTTGATTCCTTTGGAGCTTGAATTGTGATATGCATTCCGTCTATGGCAACACAACAATGAGGCATGTCTTATCTTGTTCCAAAATTTGTAGCAATTGCACACTCTTCGAGAGTAGGTTGTTTCAAATATATTGGAGATAGAACGTCCCAAATAGCCTCACATGATTCATGTTTAATTCTCGAAACAGTGCTTTTTCCTACGTAAAAAGACCAAGCAACAACTTGCATGCTGCAACCGTGAGCTAAGTAACTATAAATGGAAGAGAAATAATCATTTTGATATCAGAATAACTCATTACAATTTACTATAATGTTATTGCCAATCTATGAGCCAGACTCAATGATTCGCGCTTACTTTTTCTCTTAACTTTGGCGTGATCAATTCAGTTAGTTCATCAAAAAGGTCTTTAGACATCCAAGTATATTTGAAGAATTGCTTAGAATCAGTTTTTCTCATTTCTGGAAATAAATTATAAAAGAGTCCCTTTTCTTTTAGAAATTGATTGACTGGTCTTGTTAACCACCGTCGTTTCTTTCTCAGTTCCTCCCTCTCTGTTATAGTTCTCTTTTATATTTCAATAGAATTATCAAAAACATTGTAGAACAAATTAAGAAATGGAAGAATCATCTAGATGATGGAAGCGCATTTTTGACAGCTCATGAATGCTTGCTGGTTACTGCAGAGATTTCGCAAATTACCATCTCTCACAATTACTGAGCTTGAAATCAAGCAGTTTGGGCAGGCTTACGAAACAGCAGCTTCCATTTGGTACTAGTTTCAAGTTGACCATTTGTTAGGTACATAATTTATGCATGTACAAACTCAAAAATACCTTTTAATCTTCATTGTTTAGTTATTGACTGACGGGAGGTCAAGTACTGTACCTTAACATGATAATTTGATCTTTATAAAAGCTATAGAAGAAAAATACACAAAAAGCAAACAAATAATAATAGTTCATTCTAATAAGCTTCAAATGCGCGTCAAACAAGTCATTGAATGAATCCCGGACAAATTTGACAACTGTACATAATAATAGTGACAGCTGCGGCGAAAGTTGTAACTGAATTTCTATCTACTTTACTGAATTTTAGTTGCCATATCCCCAATGTTATATATATATATATATATATATATATATATATATATATATATATATATATATATATATATATATATATATATATATATATATATATATATATATATATATATATATATATATATATATATATATATATATATATATATATATATATATATATATATATATATATATATATATATATATATATATATATATATATATATATATATATATATATATATATATATATATATATATATATATATATATATATATATATATATATATATATATATATATATATATATATATATATATATATATATATATATATATATATATATATATATATATATATATATATATATATATATATATATATATATATATATATATATATATATATATATATGGGCATTGTTTCACTTGAAACAAGTAATTGAATAATTTAATCTTCCACAATCACTGATCTTGAATTAAAGCAATTTGTGCAAACCTACGAAACAGCAGCTTTTATTTAGTACCAGTTTCAAGTCTGTAAATAATATAGTTGCTGACAACTCAGCGTCATGCCAGCCAACCAGCCAGACAGCCAAAGTGAATATAATAGCGCTTTTTTTCCAAAAAATGCGCTAAAAATCATTATGTAGATTCATTTCTGGCTAGGTTATGAAACACGATCTTAAAATTTTGACATTTGATTATGAACCAAGCTGTTGAAAATAACATCATACATCCTGCATCATACGTTAACAGAATAAGTTTACATCCATTATAAACAAGCCTTAAGGGTATGATACAATTATATGGTTGAATTCAGAAAAAAAGACTACATCGAATGAGCCCAAGAAATATATAGCATCTCATTAAGAAAAATATTACTTTGTCTTGTAACTTCAGAAACACTGGTTCAAAAAAATATCTTTCTACATAATTGGGTATCTCCCTTGATCCTGCATAAGATTGTTCTATAGTATTTTATTGTATTCTTAATAAAATAGAAGTTGTTCGACGTAGCTTCTTACGCTGTTACATCCTGTATAATAAATCAATATGATTTATACATGAGAAGAGAAGATTTTAAGAGGAAAGACAATTTATTTGATAGCCTGAGTTAGAAGGCACATATTTCTATTGTGAAAATGCGAATAATACGAAGAATGTATGTAGTTACCGGACAGTTGTTCGGCCTAATCAGACATAAAACTTAAGTTCAATTCCTTGTACACAAAAGTCAAACTTATAGGAGCAAAATTATAATTTCTTAAGATTTATTAAATTTCAAATTTTAGATCTAAGTATCAGAATTGTTTTCTTGATTCCTGTTTGTTTAGTGAAATCTTTCATGATTTTTGCAGTTGGCTACTTTCCTTTTTGAATAAAAACCTTGAACTCTTCTTCAATCAGACCAACTTCTTCATTGGTCCAGCCTACAACAACTGAATTCTCAAAGTGCTGCCTTTTTCAAGTGAAAAGAGATATAAATATAAATATAAATAAACAAAATTGTCAAGACAACAAAAATAAAAATTAAAGAACAAATAGTAACTAGAAATTTTGTACTATTAAAACTTTATATCGGAGAGCCTCTTCATTATGTCATCCAAGTAAACTATCTGATGAAATCAAATTTTTGGATGATGTTTTCTTGAAGAATGGATATAATAAAACACAGATTAAGAAAGCACTTAGACAGAAGAATTCTACGCCACCTGTTCAAGATCCAAATGATAAGAAAATATTTGTTACGTTACCTTACGTAGCTAATATAACAGATAAAATTGGAAGGCTTTTACATAAATGTGACATTAAAACTTTATGCACTTCCGGTTTAAAAATTCGAAATCTTATTGGTAATGTTAAAGACAGATTTCCTCTACAGTATCCAGGTATATACAAGATTCCTTGTCAATGTGGCAAAGTATATATTGGACAAACCAAGAGGACTGTAGAAACAAGATTGAAAGAGCATTCTCGTCATGTAAGATTGAACCATCCAGAAAAATCTGCTGTGGCTGCGCATGCTATTCAAGAATTGAATGGCATTGACTTCAAGAATACGAAGCTTCTGGCTAAAGAGAACAATTGGTTCAAGAGGCTTATAAGAGAAGCAATTGAAATTAAAAAATCACCGAATAATTTGAATTTGAATACTGGTTATGAACTCAATCGATCATGGCTACCAATCCTTTGTTCATAATTTCAAGTTATTCGTATCTACGAATCTACTTGCAAGAGTTACTTCATCGCCACCTCCTGAAGATCTGTGGATGGTTCAGTTATGCGCCAAACCAAAAAGAGTAGAGCCAGATTGACCTAGAACCACAAGGAGTCGACAATTTCCCTATTTAGACCTTCATTATTATCTCCTGAAGACTTGTGGATATTGAATCATCAATCACAGGCAGAGCTCTACGATCCTAGGAGTTAATATATTTTAAACTAATCTAGTTACTATTTGTTCTTTTATTTTTATTTTTGTTGTCTTGACAATTTTGTTTATTTATATTTATATTTATATTTCTTTTCACTTGAAAAAGGCAGCACTTTGCTGTCGAAACTTTGTATTTCTAATGAATTACAGAACTTATATCCCAATAAAACATATTTATTCATAAAATGAGTTCTGAAAAGTTTTTTCCTTCATTAAAATGATGAATTGTTGGTATACTAATTTCATCTTGTTTTTCTTGTCTTCTTCTTTTTCCATTAGATTGCATTTCTCGGATCTATCCCTTCGGATTGTCGGAACTATCATCTAAAATGAACTCAGATATGATTAATGAATTAAACATTAACGAACAGACCATACGTTTTCTTGAAGAAGATTGCTCGTTCTCACTATTATTATCGACTGATTTACTAAAATTGTCATCTGACAGATATCTGTCTCTATTGTTATCATGGGTCAGATTGGTATTCCAATTATTTGTGTCACTTGGATAGATGAAATCTACCTTATCATTATCTTTTTCCGCAAATTCGATAATTGAATCTAAATTAATTTCCGCTGAAGGTTTTCCCTCAGGTTTTATAGGAATGGAATCTTTTTCTATCATTAAAAGTAATTTTGATACCTTGGCAGTTTGGTCTATATCTACGGTCAGCCTGAACCAACAAGATTTGATCTTTGATTTACATAAATACATTATTGGCACAGAATTAAATCAAAATTATATTGAAAAAGTTAGAAATTGGAAATAAGGACGCAATGAAAATTTAATCATGACATATGATTGAAATTCATATGAAGAATACTATTGATTGAGTAAATACGAAATTATGCGTTCTCATTGGAAATAAGAAGGTTGTTAAAAAAAAAAAGATCGCATTGAGACTTCTGTATGAGAAAATCATTGAATTGCACAAAGCCACTTTTTACAAACAGGTTATCAATACTCAATTCACTTCTGCTCTGTTTTTAGTTACATATTAATATGGTATGACATACTCTTGAAATTCATCGTGAGTCTTTTGAGTATGTCGCATGAAACTGGTGAACTGTTTTGATTCAGCTTGACTTAAATTTAGAATCTGCATGACTATGGCTATATGTTTTCTCAATTTGTTACTAGAGATTGTTTCTGACTATTCCAATTTGATTTTTTTACCGAGTGTCTTGATAGCCACATTACCTTTACCCCATTTAATGATGCTTTCAGGCATTGCAGATAGATATTCATTATCCGAGGGTATGTATTTGAAGCAATGCTCCAATAATATTCTGACAAAATCTTGCAGAATGTTAGATACTGAAACCACGACAGCTCTGTTCCTTTTTCTACTGTTCACTACTCTTTCATATTTAGTAGTTAAAACTTTTTCCGCATCTGTCAGACCATTTTCAAAATCGTTTGAATTCGATTTCCTATCGTTCAGATAATCTTGAGTTTTCAAATATTGCACGTCTCAAATTCTTCTCCTATTAGAAAGAATGAGTGAAGCTAAAATAGATTTAGTAAATAATTTGTGGACTTTTTCATTGGGGCCACTACAATTTAATAATTCTTGTTGGCAAGAACTAGCGATTTCCAGAACATCCTTCCCAAATTTATGTATATCACTCACAAGAGATAACAATAATGGCTTGTTCCAGCGTTTTTCGGCCAAGTCCTTATTAGCAAGGGAACTTAGCTCTGTATTCCAACAGGATTTTATCAATTCTAGCATAAACGAACATTCTGTATCCATTCCTTCTAACAACTTGAAGATTTTGTAGTATAGCCTTTACTTTGTCCCAAAATCAAATGTATCAATTCATCGCACATATATTTGAACGAATTGCCAATGTCCATAGCCAAACTTGGTGATCTAAATGTCTTTGTTTCGTGGTTATAGCCAGAAATTTTTCTAGTAGCTATAATAATTTTGTCAAAATTTGTAGGGTGAATAATGTCTTTGAAGCTAAGATTTTTGTTATTAACGAAATTTCTGTACTCAATCACTCTTTTTATATGTTTTTAAATACGACTCCTCAATATGAGCTACCAATAAACCTTTTTTTTTTGCTTCAAATGCTATTTGATCAGGCTCCATGATATCAAAAACCTTTTCTCTGACATTCATTTTTGGAATCACATCTGTAGGATCTATAGCACAACACGCAGTTAATGTTTGAGAGCAAGACAAAGGGTGATTCTCTTGATTTTTTACTCCTGGAATCAGATTTTTCTGTTTTTTAACGAAACAGGTCTTTGTATGTTGCTTCAAATAGTTTTTAAGAAAGAGCCCTTTACAATAAACGCAAGGATAATATCCTTTATCACCGTCGTTCTAACAAGCTGTCGAATAGGTCGAATAATTCCTTGTATGAGAAGATCGAAATTTGTATCATTTCTCACTAAACTAAGAGCAAGTAGCCTCTCTCTACTATTTGGCGGATGTTCTAATAATTTGATAACTTCATTTCCTCCCTTATGATGTCTTTCTAGGTGTCTCACAAAGTTTCTCGAGGTAACATCATTCTCACAGTAGTAGCATCTAACTTTATTCAGATGTTGTTGTTTCAGCTTAAAATAATAAAATATCATAATATGAATAGATGATTAATCAATTTGAAAAGAGAACAAACAGTAACATTCCAAACGAATAAGCAACTCTTTCGGTATGTTATCCAATCTTTTCTAAATTCTATTTTGTCAGAAAATAAAATGAGTATTTTTGAAAAATATTCTATGAATAATAATCTAGCTATTATAATATTCAGAATCGCTGCAAGAGTGGCGTTAATAGAATCCTGAAAAGACTTGCAATGCGAAATGGCCCCGCAGTTTAGTACTGCTGCCAACTATACTTGAATAAAGAAATATTCGACTATCAATATTGTCAATTGTCGTTGCCGCTCCTTCATATATGGCCGATTTTTACTCCTTTGGTGGTCTCATTATCAACAGCTTACTCACAGCACAGGTCTATTTTCTCCTGATACAAATAAAATGCCACATTTTAGCCGGATGTTTTTTGCATATTTGTTAGCATTTACAATTTTAAACTTTAGTTGAATGTTGGATTCTTGCTTGAAAGTTATAACGCAATTGTTATTTTTTTACCTTTAAAGTCCGGTTGTACAATCAAAAGTCATCTTCAGTTTGGTTGAACTAAGCTTAACTCCTATGGACTCCAGCAAACGTAACCATAGTAAATAAGCTCAGTTTAACTAAAATGTAGATAAGCTTAGACTGTACGACTGGGCCTGAGAATAAATAAAAAAATAAAAAAATTTGCATAAATTACTTTTTCTGTTGTACTTGATCGTTGAGTTTTCAAGAATCTTTCAGGGCCTACATTTTGCTTTGCGGGGGAAAGGGGTACCTAATACTAGTTACGCCACTTTAGCATATAATCTACGATAAAAAAGTATTTCCCACAGAATTTTGTTTTTTTTTCCCGTAGACCTTAACTAATCAACTCGGCCCGATCTATACAGATTTTGGTAGTATATCACAATAAAATCTTCTTGGTCAATATCATTTCAACTTTAATATACTATATTTCAATATGATGGAATGAAGAACTCACCAATTCTATGCTATGCAACATTCATTCTGTAACTATTAGTGCTCACTAACCAAATTCAATATTATGCTATCATGTCATGTATGTTCCTACTCCCAGAATACGCAGCAGCACTGTTGGAGGTGAGTTAAACGCATTTATAAACACGTGAACGGAGGTGACATTTAATGTTACTCATTCGAAATATATATACAATTTTTTTTATCGGTATCATCACCCCTCTTCTGATAGACGGATTTAGAACTTCCCCCTCATCACAAATATGTGATTATATATAGTAATATATAGCTGGTTAACCAGGATAATCTCATAATTCCACGGCCAATCGTTTTAAATTTATCCAAAAGATTCTAAAAATCTGTCAAGTAAAATGCACTTTTAGCCTAGTCCTTTGCTACGGAAACAGTAGGTCATCAGTCTTATTCTACAACACTTCTAAATACTGATTTCCAAGATTCTACGGCTAGAAGTTCTAAATTCATGCGCAAAATTGAAAAAAAATTCCAACTAGAGTATTTTTATTTCGTAGCATTTCTCGGCCGGAAATAGGCGTGGGTGGATAAAATTTTACCCTTCCTTCTACTTTCGTTCCAATAACAGCCTCTTCCTGTTTCATTTCTGATCTTAAAATATAGAAAAAAAAGTAAATAGCCAGAAGGAATTATAAACTAGGCAATATTTGAGAAGGAATACTCTAAAAAATCGATTGCTATTAAACTCTACAATATAAAAAGCATTGCATAAGTACTTATCCGAGAATCAAGACACAAAACTCGATTTACTTGAATGATCTCCAATCTCATATTCGCCAGAACTCATTTTGCTAACAAAATTTATTCAAAATGCTCAAGAGAACGACTTTAATTTCGGTTTAAAGGCATAAAGTGAACTTTAACATAGATTTTCAGCACTAATCTTGACGTTTGAGCGAATTTTACACCACTCATGCAATGAAAAATGGGTATTGTTTTGTAAATAAACTGTAATTTTCAACAACATGTTTATCTACTAACCTTTCCATGTACAGAAACAAATCGTTTAAATTGATTTGTTCCTGTCCACACCAATGTCTTATTGCTTCTACTCCTTCGATCAGTGGCAAGATCTCAGAAATATTATTGGGGGGGCAACATTGGAATCTTTTTTCATCAACTTCAGAAGCCAGGCTCATATTCAAGGCAGAACAATTTTTCTCATACCTTTTATTCATAGTCCGTGAGACCGAGCATGAATTTTTCGTTGATTACCGCTCACTTTGAACTTTGTGAGTGACTTCATTGTGATGGGTCCGACAGCTTTCACATTTGACGAAATTCTTGATTTAGGGGTGTTTTTTAGCGAGAGATAATTGAATTCCTAAATCAGTTAAAAGGCATAATAAATATCCTCCCTGGTTTTCAAGATCTATCATTTCAGATATTTCTCTAAAATATAAATACTTCAAATTGTATAAACTAAGCAATGTTACACAATATTATGAACGTTTTAAGACTCTTCGTGCCAAATTAAAAACTGATATAAAATATGCGCGGCAGTCATATCTTAAATCAGTTGAAGATAATATATCTACTGACCCACGTCAATTTTGGACTTTCATTACTAATAATAAAAAAACATCTCGTATACCGGGATGCATGTGTCTCGATGACAAAATTTTTACTGGAGCTCCCGCAATAGTTGAAGCATTTGCATAACATTTTTCTTGTGTATTTGATCCCAAAGAAACTTGTGTGAATTTTCCTACTAATAGTTCTGTGCCATTCTACTTAAATTCTATCCACTTGACTAATATTTCTGAGATTGACATCATCTCATCTATTAATAAATTAAAAATTTCTCGTAATCCCGGTCCGGATTGCCTCCCGTCGTATATTTTGAAGGGTTGTCGTGAAATACTAGTTAAACCTTTGTATATTCTTTTTAATTTATCTATTCGTACTAATGTTTTCCCGTCATGTCTCAAAAATTCTTATATTACTCCTGTTTTCAAGTCTGGTGACAAAAAAGACATCACCAATTATAGACCAATCGCCATAATATCAAATATCTCTAAAATTTTTGAAAGAATTCTGTTCAGTCATATTTTCAACTCAGTTGAGCCTCAAATCTCTGTTTATCAACATGGCTTCATAGCAGGTAGATCAACATCAACTAACCTTACTACTTTTACTAATTTTGTCTTAAACTCTTTTCGGAATAATTGTCAAGTTGATGTGATCTATACCGACTTCAGTAAGGCGTTTGATAAAGTGAATCACACCTAATCAATAAGCTCATTCATAATTTCTCTTTTTCTCAAGATTTAGCTTCTCTTATATCCTCTTACCTTGATAATCGTAATTTCATAATTTTTCTTCTCTTCCATTCATTGCCACATCTGGAATTCCACAAGGCTCTAATTTCGGTCCTCTCTTATTCAACTTGTTCATCAATGATATTACCACTTGTGTGACTGATTCAAATTACTTATTATATGCAGATGATACTAAAATATTCAGAGTCATTAACAGCTATGATGATTGTTTGAAGCTTCAAGAAGACATTGATAATCTATTGGATTGGTCAGTTTCAAATAATCTGCTTTTTAACGCTAGTAAGTGCAAAGTCATGACATATAGTATGAAAAAGAGCATCATTACATTCAACTATGAAATGAACGACACCACTCTCTCAAGAGTTGAACAATATAAAGATCTGGGAGTAATATTTGACCCAAAATGTCATTTTACTCAACATTTTTCATTTATCATAAAAGCAGCTTATAAGAATCTTGGATTCATTATACGCAATTCTAAAAACTTCCACAATCTAACTACTCTTAAATCATTGTATTATTGTTATGTGCGTGCCAAGTTGGAATATTGTTTTCTAGTTTGGAATCCACTCTATAAAAATTCAATTAGAGCAGTTGAAGCTATTCAGAGGAAATTTTTGCGATACTGCTGGTTCAAATATTATCACACTAGTGACACTATTTTTGCTTTTCATTACCAACCTGCTCTAAATGAATTCAAGATGATATCGCTTGAGAACCGTTGCAATTATAATTCTTGTATATTTCTTTTCAAAATACTCAATAATATAAACAATGACATGAACTTACTAGCACAGATAAAAATAAACATTCTCAGAAACCCTAATTCAAGGCAAAAATTAATTTTCAATTTATCAACTGCAAGATCAAATTATAAATTACAAAGCCCATTCAGGCGAATCTGTTCAATCTTCAATAATATTGCTTTATCTTCCAGTGATATTGACATTTTCAGTGATTCATTGCAAGTATTTAAAAACAAACTACTTGTTTCAATTAAATAATTATATTTGTATTTTCAATATTTCTTGGACAATTTTGGTATTTTGATGTTATTTGTAATACTATTATTATTATTTTTTTTATTCATGTTAATATTTTGTTACTTGCAATTAATTAATTTTTTTCCTGTTACCACTCTGTAATCGGGACTTTTGTCCTGTTGGGTGTGTCAAATAAATAAATAAAACATGTCAATTTCATGAAGTATTGGAAATGTATTACCATCATATTGATGTTTACACTAATCGAAAGATTTTTTGATTATAAAATGAAAAATTATATTGTTCGACATGAATATTGAGGGCCAGCGGTGAGTCCGATAAGCCGCACTTGTCAAAAGTACGTTGGTATGAAAACGGATTACCGCTAGTCTGAGATTTTGAGGACGTGTTCAATTATTCTTGTTCTAAGATTTGGTCATTTTGTCCGACAAATTTTCGGGGGCGTTTTCTCAGTCCGACACTGAAAATGTGTCAGGATTATAACAGTTCCTTCATCAATGACCGCTCATCTCTATGTTTTCCATTTTCCATTCAAATAGTGCCTAGAACATTACTGTATATATGTCCGACAATTTAAGTGGGGCAATACTTCAGAAAATCGGAAATATGTTGTATGAATGCGGCTGCGTTCATAGACATATACATATATGAAATGCATATCAAGTCAGTATAATTATTGATTATGAATAATAGAAAAAAGGCTTGTCCACCAATATATTAATATTATTTTGGAATCAAATGTGTAATATAAAGTCAGTATACCGTGATAATCACCTCAAGTATCATTCAAATTCATCTTCAACTGTGATATTTATAAATTGATACGTCAAGAGCAAACTTTCGACCTCTTTTCAAGCATATTGCATGCACGGACGAGTGTGAGATTTGGCATACACAAAATTTATATAGAGAAGATGTGCAGAAAGCGAAAATTATATGCAGATGTTCCATTTTGATCTATATATTAATATGTGAAGAGGAAGCTTTGTATCCCTTTCCAAGCATATTGCACGCACGAAAAAATTTGATATTTGGTATACTTGAAGTTTATATGATCGAGTGCAGAGAGCTGAAAATATGTACGGGCCTGTTGCATAATGAAATACGAGTTAATATTATTAGCCTTTTTACGTACTTTTTCACTAATAGTATCAACTTGTATTTCATTATGCAATAGGCCCCTGGTGTCTCATTTCAATTTTACGACGTGAAGAGATAACATTGTACCGCGCACACAAGGTGATATTAAACTTGGCTTAGTTGAAGTCTGTGTGGAGAATGTGAGATATGGCATATTTGAGGTATATCTCGAGAAATATGCTCTGAATGGGAGAATGGCTGAAGAAACATCTCAAATATTCCTCTTCCCTTCCTATAGTCGGGGAAGAAAGTCACTTTGAAATCTTGGATGGGAATCACTAATCCTAACTTTAGATTCGAATGGAGAATCGAATACCAATTTAATTCTACTAGGAGCCCCCTCAGATGAAAGATTAGAGTGACATAATAATATATTTATTTTTCTATTTTCTACTTAACTTTTTTTCAATTATTTTGTTGATGAATTATTTATTAGTAGCTTATAAACAACGTCTATTACTTATTTTTTAATGCAGATTGAAGGAGCCAAATATGGATTGGGAAAAAAATTTTTTTAGGTACTGAAGTCCACTTAATTTTATTCATGTTCAATTTTTGGACGTTTCGGATGTGCACTCATCCATCTTCAGCGTTCTACAAAGATTTAATGATCCATGAAACAATATTAAATGGGATGATGATGAAAAATGATAAAACATGTGCAACAATATTCACCTTATGGAATATTACAATATTATAACCTTGTTTACAGCATAGTTGTGAAGATAAACTTCCAATAATTATTGATCTGTGTTGGCTATTTTCTCCGCAGTTTTGTTGTAATTTTTTATGCTATAGCTGACGTCACTGCCAAATGAAGCGGTTATGTTCTGGGAGAAACCTTGGGAGGCCCTTGTTGATACAGGTGAAACTTGTGTACACGGATTCTACCACCAATCACCTTGGTGAGAAATAATGTTCTAATGCAGATTGAAGGACCTAAATATGGATTAGTGAAAAAATTTTTTTAGGTATTGAAGTCCACTTAATTCTATTCATGTTCAATTTTTGGACGTTTCGGATGTGCACCCATCCATCTTCAGCGTTCTACAAAGATTTAATGATCCATGAAACAATATTAAATGGGTTGATGATGAAAAATGATAGAACATGTGCAACAATATTTACTTTATGAAATATTACAATCTTATAACCTTGTTCACAGCATAGTTGTGAAGATAAACGTCCAATAATTATTGATCTGTGTTGGCTATTTTCTAAGCAGTTTTGTTGTAATTTTCTATGGCATACCTGACGTCACTGCCAAATTAAGCGGTTATGTTTTGGATAAAACTTTGGGAGGCCATTGTTGATACAGGTAAAACTTGTGCACACGGATTCTACCACCAGTCACTTTGGTGGGAAATAATGTTTTGATGCAGATTGAAGGACTCAAATATGGATTGGGAAAAAATTTTTTTAGGTATTGAAGTCCACTTAATTTCATTCATGTTCAATTTTTGGACGTTTTGGATGTGCACACATCCATCTCCAGCGTTCTACAAAGATTTAATGATCCATGAAACGATATTAAATGGGATGATGATGAAAAATGATAAAACATGTTCAACAATATTTACCTTATGAGATATTACAATCTTATAACCTTGTTTACAGCATAGTTGTGAAGATAAACTTTCAATAATTATTGATCTGTGTTGGCTATTTTCTCCGCAGTTTTGTTGTATTTTTTCATGGCATAGCTGACGTCACTGCCAAATGAAGCGGTTATGTTCTGGAAAAAACCTTGGGAGGCCATCGTTGATACAGGTTAAAACTTTTGCACACGGATTCTACCACCAGTCACCCTGGTGGGAAAAAATGTTTTAATGCAGATTGAAGGACCTAAATATGGATGAGGAAAAAAATTTTTTTAGGTATTGAAGTCCACTTAATTTCATTCATGTTCAATTTTTGGACGTTTCGGATGTGCACCCATCCATCTTCAGCGTTCTACAAAGATTTAATGATCCATGAAACAATATTAAATGGGATGATGATGAAAAATGATGAAACATGTGCAACAATATTTACCTTAAGAAATATTACAATCTTATAACCTTGTTTACAGCATGTTGTGAAGATGAACTTCCAATGATTATTGATCTGTGTTGGCTATTTTCTCCGCAGTTTTGTTGTAATTTTTTATGGCATAGCTGACGTCATCATCATCCCATTTAATATTGTTTCATGGATCATTAAATCTTTGTAGAACGCTGAAGATGGATGGGTGCACATCCGGAACGTCCAAAAATTGAACATGAATGAAATTAAGTGGACTTCAATACCTAAAAATTTTTTTCCCAATCCCTATTTGAGTCCTTCAATCTGCATCAAAACATTATTTTCCACCAAAGTGACTGGTGGTAGAATCCGTGTGCACAAGTTTTACCTGTATCAACAATGGCCTCCCAAGGTTTTTTCCAGAACATAACCGCTTCATTTGGCAGTGACGTCAGCTATGTCATAAAAAATTACAACAAAACTGCGGAGAGAATAGCCAACACAGATCAATAATTATTGGAAGTTTATCTTCACAACTATGCTGTAAACAAGGTTATAATATTGTAATATTCCATAAGGTAAATATTGTTGCACATGTTTTATCATTTTTCATCATCATCCCATTTGATATTGTTTCATGGATCATTAAAACTTTGTAGAACGCTGAAGATGGATGGGTGCACATCCGAAACGTCCAAAAATTGAACATGAATAAAATTAAGTGGACTTCAATACCTCAAAAATGTTTTTTCCTAATCCATATTTGGGTCCTTCAATCTGCATTAAAACATTATTTCCCAGCAAGGTGACTGGTGGTAGAATCCGTGGGCACAAGTTTTACCTGTATCAACAATGGCCTCTCAAGGTTTTTTCCAGAACATAACCGCTTCATTTGGAAGTGACGTCAGCTATCTCATAAAAAATTACAACAAAACTGCGGAGAAAATAGCCAACACAGATAAATAATTATTGGAAGTTTATCTTCACAACTATGCTGTAAACAAGGTTATAGGATTGTAATATTTCATAAGGTAAATATTGTTGCACATGTTTTATTATTTTCCATCATCATCCCATTTGAAATTTCTCATGGATCAATAAATCTTTGTACAACGCTGAAGATGGATGGGTGCACATCCGGAACGTCCAAAAATTGAACATTAACAGAATTAAGTGGACTCCAATACCAAAAAAAATTTTTTCCCAATCCATATTTGGGTCCTTCAATCTGCATTAAAACATATTTCCCAGCAGGGTGACTGGTGGTAGAATCCGTGTGCACAAGTTTCACCTGTATCAACAATGGCCTCCCAAAGTTTTATCCAAAACATAACCACTTAATTTGGCACTGACGTCAGGTATGCCATAGAAAATTACAACAAAACTGCGGAGAAAATAGTCAACACAGATCAATAATTATTGGAAGTTTATCTTCACAATTATGCTGTAAACAAGGTTATAAGATTGTAATATTTCATAAGGTACATATTGTTGCACATGTTTTATCATTTTTCATCATCATTCCATTTAATATTGTTTCATGGATCATTAAATCTCTGTAGAACGCTGAAGATGGATGAATGCACATCCGAAACGTCCAAAAATTGAACATGAATAAAATTAAGTGGACTTCAGTACCTAAAAAAGTTTTTTTCTCAGTCCATATTTGGGTCCTTCAATCTGCATCAAAAAATAAGTAATAGACGTTGTTTATAAGCTACTAATGAATAATTCATCAACAAAATAATTGAAAAAAAGTTAAGTAGAAAATAGAAAAATAAATATATTATTATGTCGCTGAGTTGGAGCGTTACTCACTCTAATCTTTCATCTGAGGGGGCTCCTAGTAGAATTAAATTGGTATTCGATTCTCCATTCGAATCTAAAGTTAGGATTTATGATTCCCATCCAAGATTTCAAAGTGACTTTCTTCCCCGACTATAGGAAGGGAAGAGAAATATTTGAGATGTTTCTTCAGCCATTCTCCCATTCAGAGCATATTTCTCAAGATATACCTCAAATATGCCATATCTCACATTCTCCACACAGACTTCAACTAAGCCAAGTTTAATATCACCTTGTGTGCGCGGTACAATGTTTTCTCTTCACGTCGTAAAATTGAAATGAGACACCAGGGGCCTATTGCATAATAAAATACAAGTTAATACTATTAGTGAAAAAGTACGTAAAAAGGCTAATAATATTAACTCGTATTTCATTATGCAACAGGCCCGTACATATTTTCAGCTTTCTGCATTCGATCATATAAACTTCAAGTATACCAAATATCAAATTTTTTCGTGCGTGCAATATGCTTGGAAAGAGATACAAAGCTTCCTCTTCACATATTAATATATAGATCAAAATGGAACATCTGCATATAATTTTCGCTTTCTGCACATCTTCTCTATATAAATTTTGTGTATGCCAAATCTCACACTTCTCCGTGCATGCAATATGCTTGAAAAGAGGTCAAAAGTTTGCTCTTGACGTATTAATTTATAAATATCACAGTTGAAGATGAATTTGAATGATATTTGAGGTGATTATCACGGTATACTGACTTTATATCGCACATTTGATTCCAAAATAATATTAATATATTGGTGGACAAGCCTTTTTTCTATTATTCATAATCAATAATTATACTGACTTGATATGCATTCCATATATGTATATGTCTATGAACGCAGCCGCATTCATACAACATATTTTCGATTTTCTGAAGTATTGCCCCACTTAAATTGTCGGACATATATACAGTAGTGTTCTAGGCACTATCTGAATGGAAAATGGAAAACATAGAGATGAGCGGTCATTGATGAAGGAACTGTTATAATCCTGACACATTTTCAGTGTCGGACTGAGGAAACGCCCCCGAAAATTTGTCGGACAAAATGACCAAATCTTAGAAAAAGAATAATTGAACACGTCCTTAAAGTCTCAGACTAGCGGTAATCCGTTTTCATACCAACGTACTTTTGACAAGTGCGGCTTATCGGACTCACCGCTGGCCCCCAATATTCATGTCGGACAATATTATTCTTCATTTTATAATCAAAAAATCTTCCGATTAGTGTAAACATCAATATGACGGTAAAACATTTTCAAGACTTCATGAAATTGACATGTTCAATTATCTCTCGCTGAAAAGCGCCCCCAAATCAAGAACTTCGTCAAATGTGAAAGCTGTCGGACTCATCACAATGAAGTCACTTACGAAGTTTCAAGTGAGCGGTAATCAACAAAAAATGCATGCCCTGTCTCACGGACTATTAGTCTCAATAACTCAGCAATGTGAAGGTGTAAATTTGCAAAAAAAAGGTGAAACTTGACAAATGATATACTCATATGACACTTTCTTTCATCACATTTTTTCCACTGGATTTTTTTCTACTAATTCTTTTATCCATATCTTTTGTTCCATTGATTCTATTCTTCCAAGAATCAATAGTTAATTCTCATTTGTCAAACTGTCAAATTCTGATATCGAAATTCCAAGGGTTTTCAACTGGCGGTGCTTTGCACCCAACTAACGCTCGTGCTTCGGCCGTTCTAACCAAACTCGGCTTGGAGTTTTGAGTAATGACGTGTCCCATATGCGATATCATGTAATACAATATGCGCATTGTATAGGTGGCACTGAAACAGTGGTTTTTGTTTCTAACTAACGGGCGGACCTTGTCCGCTCTGATTAGGCTCGACGTTGAACTTCGGAAATGTTATCAAAGCTTGTAAATAAGTCAGTGGTAAAAATATAATAAAAAATCTATTCGATAGAAAGAATATCTAGTGGAAAAAATATACAATGGAGAAAATATACAGTCTCACTACTGTATTACCCCGTATGAAAACAACGATTAATAATAATTTACATCAAATTTAAGCATTATTCAGCTTGAAAACTTTTGAACTACTATAATATGAAAATCTGACGTGAGCATCACGTGACTTACTTGTACATCATTGGATATATATAAATATATATATATATATATATATATATATATATATATATATATATATATATATATATATATATATATATATATATATATATATATATATATATATATATATATATATATATATATATATATATATATATATAATACGATGTGATTTTGTGTTTGATCGTATATATCATTGGGTATGTATAATCAAACACAAAATTTCATCGTTCCACAGTTGATCGTTTTGGATTTACTCAAGAGATTCTGAAAATCTGTCAAGTAAAATGCGCATTCAGCCAAGTCGGTTGCTATGGAAACGGTAGGCCATTATTCTTATACTACAACATTCTTAAATACTGATTTCCAAAATTCTACGACCACCAACAGATCTGATTTCATGCGCAAAATTAGAAAATAAATTCCTACTGAAGTGCACTTCCCGTTCAGTCCATTGTTATGAAAATAATAGGCAATTATTCAGATGCTACAGCAGAATGAAATACCAAATCTCAATATTCTACACTTAATCGTTTCGAATTTATGGGAAAAATTCCAAAAGACTGTCAAGTAAAGTACACTCTCGGCTCGGGAGATCTTAATGAAAATAGGACATGAGCATCTAGACGGTATAATCGTCCTAAATACTGAATTCTAACAATGTAAGTTCAATCGTTTTGGATTTATGCGGAAAATTCGCAAAATGTTTCGAGTAATGTGCTCTTCTGTTTTTGTCGATAGCAATCATAATGCAAGGTGTACAACTAGATATAATAAAAGTGCCTAATGCAAAATTCAAATATTCTACGATTGATTGCTCAGAATCTATGCGGAAAGTTCAAAAAGTCTGTCATATAAAGTGCGCTTCCGACTCAGCCGATTGTTACAAAGATAGAAAATGACCATTGAGATGCTACAGCAATTTCAAATGCTAAATTCCAGTATCCTACGGCTGATCACTCTGGATTTATGCAGAAAATTTAAAAAAAGTTTCAAGTAAAGAGCACTTCCGGCTTAGCCGATCGCAATCATAATGCAAGATGTATAATAAAATGTAATAGAAGTGCTTAATACGTGATTCCAATATGCTATGGCTGATCATCATAGACTTTTACAAAAAATTCAAAAAAAATTTTCACGTAAAGTGCACTTCTGGCTTGGCCGATTTATACGAAAATAGCAGATGACCATTCTGATTCAACATCAAACTCAAATACTAAATTTCAACATCCTGGATTCATTAGAAAAATTCTGAAAAAGTTGCAAGTAAAGTGCACTTCCGGTACAGATGATTGAAACCATAATACGAGGTGCATATTTAGACTCTATACCAGTCTTAAATACAAAATTTCAACATTATAATTTCACCCAGTTTTGAAATTTGCGTGTTACGAACGCACGTACGCACGCACGCACGAACATACGTACCGACATCAAGCCAAAAATAGTCAAAACGGATTCAGGGATGCTCAAAATGGATATATCAATCAAAATTTTGATAAGTGAATTTAGTCAGCTCCACAATACTTACTTGTTACTTTTTATAAGTAAGTAAGGAAAAATAAGAGAATTCTGATAAAAAGGAGATGGAAAGGGACTCAGAATTGCGATGATACGTTGACCCGATAAAACATCCAGAGCTAGTGTGAATGAGCATCATAAAGAATAGTCTTAAAGGAAACAGATTAAAAGGTTGATGGTTAGTAAGAGTAGCAACTCAGGTAGCAAGAAAATGTAGAAACACAAAAATATTTGAAGCAAAAAAATACAGAAATAAAAAAATATTTTAGTACACAAAACAATTTATAATAAAAATCACGACTTTTGAACAATTTAATTGAGTATTTGAGCGTATGTAATCGTAGGTATCAGATTTAGGGGTGACGACTGTCACCCTTGCCTCTGCCAAATCGCGCCACTGCCTTTGACGAATTCATTATCACAATATGATACATTTGAAAATACAAAAGAAATAGAAACATGAAATAGGATGTAAGTCCCAATTTTAATTTTGAACCTCTGTTTGAAAAATTTATTGACCAAAGATGCCATATGGAAACTTATATATAAAATTGGAGTTAGACTGAAATTTTTTCCATCTTCTATCTAAATTATATGTACACAGACACATAAAATTAAATTTGAATATAACTATAACCTATAAAAATATCTATCTCGATGTTCTGTTTACACGTGCAATTTTCGGGTATAGAGAATGAACACCACTCCATGTACATTTGTAACTTAACATCTTTGTTTCATGTTGCAATACTTTAACATTGATTATCCTTCAAGTTCAGTTTTCAAAAACAGTATACGAGATCCAGAGTCACTATAGCTCAGGCACCTTCGAGTATCATCTTGTTTCTGAAGAATCACCAATCACTATTTGATATTTATATTTTACTAACACAGGAGTGGCATTGGTAGACGGCCGCATTTTCATAAATTTGGGCTCGTATTCAACTAGATTATAAAATCTCATTGAAATGTAGCACTAGTTCCCAGCTTTTTGAATCTAATTCCAGTTTTCTTCCAAGAATTATAAAGTTTCAAACCTACTATCTGATAAATTGCATCGCCTGAAGACTGATACTTGGCCCCCTGTACTGAACAGTCGTTTTAATGATGCAGATGATGATAATGTTATGTTATATTTTAAAAACATTGGTTTCATAATTTCATCTGTACTGAATAATTCGAGGGTGCCTATTTCACATTCCAAGCACAATATTGCATCTGCAACAATGTTGCAACTTCCTCAATATCTGAATTTTTTTGCCACCAGTAATACTAGTAAGTATTGTGGAATAATCTGAAGAATCTGTTGTGTCAAAATATTTAGATTCTTTCAATTTTTTGTTTTCAATCACTGAATATTCTTCAAGATACGATGTCTTGTGAATTTCATATTCGGGTATCCCAGGACTCAACCAATTCAACTTAAATAGTGGAATTGTTACCATCGCTAAAACAAAGTCTCTAGTATTCATATTTTCAAAGTCTATGATATCTGCAAAACGACTCTTCACTTCTGCAAGAATATATAAATGACTAATTGTACTGAGTTTCTTTCTGATAGTGTATAATATTGGAGAAACGTAGCTCAAAGGACACTCGGTTTTGCTCTGCAAAATATCTAATGCTGCAGCACAGTAAGGTATTCTTCTAAAAATTTAATATTTGTTTGTTTGAATTTTTGTATGTTCAATCTCTCACACATTTCATTCAATTTTGTTTTTTATTGGATAATTTTGTCAATCAAATCATATAAGGAACTCTATTTCATAATCAGAACAGAAAGTTCGGTTTCACAAATATTGCTGCAGATATCTGTTTATGTTGTGCAGCGCAATACAGTGTTTCACAGAAGTTTTGATTTTGGAAATGCGGGTTGGTACATTATTTTGTATTTTATGTTACTTAATGCCTTTATATGCATCAGTTGTTGCAATTAAGGTAACTGAATAAGATACACATTTCATATCTTTTGGTGATACAATCTTATTTCTTTTACTTTCTGTATCTATGTCTGGATCCTGCGGAGCGAGTATATTTTCTGGAACATCAATATCTCCTCTGAACTGCCTTTATTATCATTATCGGAATTTAAAGATGCATCGAAACGTTAATAAAAGCATCGATGCTACAACATCGATGTTTTTTGAAGTGAAACATAGGTGTCGAAAACATCGTTGCTTATGAACGATACATAGATGTTAATGAACGATATTGGCAAAATATTGATTAACTTGATTTTGAATATTACAGGAGAAAGAAATGATACAAAAAAATTGTTATCAATATTTATTTGAGGTAAGTATTGCAGTAAAAATAGGAAAAAATTGTAAATGACAGTGGGAAGTAGTGTTTCATTCATTTCTTAGAATTCAGTTCAGACAACCTAATACCCAATGAACGGTTTCTCTCTCAAGTTATTGTCATTCCGGCTTCCGGGAATAACCGTTCGCTAGGCACTGGAGTTGCCACAATTGGCAAATATTTTATCGCGATTTGGAAATAGTGTCCGCATATCATTCCAAATTACTATTGCATCTCCTTCCATGGAAGTAACTGGTGATGATACAAACATATGGAATTCTGAATCTACTTTGTTGTGTCAGCTGTTCTATTTTTGATGTTTTTATGAGATAATTGCTTGTAGTAAGTCCATATGTCATGTTCCTTGTTCTCGTCCCTTTCAGATTCATCTCAATACTCGGATCTTGAAGCTATCGTTTGCATACTGCTAGTAATTGTTAATATAAGTGAAGACTGTAGATTTAGCAGTCGCATCTCTTATATGAATTAGCTTGAAATGCGGATCCAGTGCGGTTGCAATTGCCATGGATGAACACTGCTCTAGTCCATCAAATCGCCCAGCAATCTCTCTCTCAATTTCTCTTTTCAATACAATGGCAGTATCAGATACTAGTGATATGTCTTTCCACATTTTCCGTGAACAGATTACAAGTGAAATAACTTAGCTTACGGTGATTTAATGCTGACCAGAAACTAGAAATTTCTTCAGTCAATTTTTCAAAAGGCTGTCAGAGCTGCACAATCTTGCGCAGGCATCCCACTTCACTAGATATAATCTTTGGATAAGCATCGGAGCGGCATAATAGTATCGCGCCTATCGTTGGAACTAATTCCATAGAACGTTCCAACATATAGTATGTGGAATTCCAATGAGTGCGTACGTCAAGGATTAGCTTCTTCATCTGGCCTTCTTTCACACCAGCATACTCCAGCTTTTCATGCAGTTCATCACTGGCATTGACACTACGTTTAATAAGTTACACAATTTCTTGTACTTTGCTTATGATCAAAGATGAAGTTCGATCTTCATCCAATGAATTTGTGACAACTAGATTCACTGTGTGTATAAAGCATGGTATAATTTTTCTATCATCAAACATATCTCTGTTTACTTTCTTGCAATGGCTCCTGTTCTTCAAGATCCTGAATAACATGTTGGTGGATCTTCTCTAGGTGACCCTGAAGATTACTGTTATTACCTGAAGTTTTCAGACTTTTATTACAAAATTTACAAAGCTCTTCTATGTCACTATTTTTTTTGAAGTAGCTTCAAACCTTACTCTTCTTGTTGGGCGGCATTTTATCTGGAATAATTAAACAATTGTTTGATGATGATTATATCGACTGGTATAATTGAAATTATGTTACATCCATTGGTGCGAATAATATCACACAGGTCATCACTATTCGCGTAACCAACACTTCACTTCTCTGTGTATCAGTAAATAGTGTTTTAAAATTGATTCATGTTGTTATCTATGGTAGGTGAGCAATTCTTCGAGTGACTTATCAACATCAGTTTGGATTTCTCTATTGGAAGCTAAGAATCATAATAATAAGTGGGCTATCGCCCAAATGCCTAAGTTTCAACAAATTATATTGCATTAAAAGCAGTTGTAATAATTACGTAGGAACTTAATACCGCTTATTCACGTGCAAATGATCAAGTATAAGACTAATTATATAATCGATTAACCTGTACTCATTCACATGAACAAACTGATCTAGATTTTCTTTAGCTCAACACAATTGAAATAAAACACAGGCTACTAACTGTTCCTATGGCGTAGTTAGTATTTTGCTTGGAGAAAAAACCGACGCAACGCTGGGCGCGACACCCCGCACCTTGTCGACATAACGCGAACGCCTAAGCAAGACACCAGATAGAAACATATACACGTATAAACAGAAACAGACTACAAAGTATGTGCGCTCATTGATCACGTGATGCCATCTACTTAGCAACTCTTCCATACTTTTTCCATGAGTCGAATGTCAGATTTCGGTTCGCTCAAATAAGAAACAGTCTGAAACAAATGCCGCTATTTTGAATATCATGAACGATGTTTCGTTGTTTTGTGTATCTCAATATCGATGCCTATGAACGATACATCATTGTTTTGAAAACATTGATGTATCGTTTGCATCTCTATCTGTTAAAGCTTCTTTGTGGAATGTACTCAACGTTTTACCAAAATTTGTTGCATTATCAGCGACAGTATGTGTAATTTTTTGCTGTTGAATATTGAACTTGTTGTGTATTGTGGAAATCAATTCAGAAATTTTTTTATAACTATGTTCGTACTTGAATCGTTGGTAGACAAGAATAAAATATTCATGTTGTATATTATGCACTCTTATGCCAAATGAACTGTTATTGTGACACGTACAATTATCAGCAGAGGTACACACACACAATTATTGCTGTCTAGTTTTTATATTATTTTACTTTTCACTAGACTTTTCTCAACATTTATTTGCTTCGCAATTGTCAAATGACAAGGGATATTAGTATTGCTTGTCTTTGTTGATCCGGTCAGCGAATTTACGAACGATGGTCTTTCCACTGTTCTGACAGGCTTCATTTCTTCAACCAGATATTTGATTATTGAATTTTCTAGTTTCTCTTGCGTTACCATAATCCGCTAGGGCTCATTATCAAGAAGATTAGTATAAGCTAATTCAAATTTTTCAGACCATGATTCTTCCCTAGCTTTTCGATTTACTTTAGCTGGTTTTAGATAATTTCGAAGTGTTTTGTATAAGCCTGGATCAAATAAGCTCATTATAATTATTGAGGGCTAGATGATGAACGTTCAGTAATAATTGATGGAAGGGTAATATTAGGGAATAAAAATACTTCAGGAGTAGTCCTTTCCTCAAGATTTCATTCTGACATAAAGTCGACCGGTTTCGACTCTTTAGATAAAAATTTTCAGGGCTAGAGAAAACTAATTAAATAAGGGAAATATTTTTTTTTCATACTACTGCCATAACAAAAGACAGAATTAGCCTAATATAACAGAGTAAGAAATACTACAGCCAAATATAGATCCAGCTAGCACATGGTTCGTAATTTGAAAACTTGAATATGGTCAACTTTGACACTGAATCAATCGCAGCAATGAGTTGAACAATCATAGGTAACAATTCAACTGAGTGGCGGAAGAAACTGTCAAAATCGCGATTGTTTATGTTTAATTAAAGAGCTTAAATATGGGAACAGCTCCACGTCTAACAGCTCATTGAGAGATAAAGCGTTACAGGTTCCAGGAAGCTATTTGATTTCAACGTTTTCTATAGTAATAAGAATTCTATCTTTATTTTGTAGGGTAAGAGTCTGAAATATAGCGTTGAAAAGTTTTAATAATATGTTTCTCAGAACTAGGTTGAGTTATATTCTGTTTGATGTATCTGATATGCTTATCTGATCCAAAATGACCTCCCATTTTGCTCTTTATACACAGACTGTGAAACTCATAATTTGCATAACGGAATCTATAACCAAATATGTAATAACTAATATTAATCCTCCAACTTAGCATTTCTGTAACTGAGCAGATCCTTGTATGAGTCTTTCTCTTTTAGAAAGATCCTGTATACAATTTTGACCCCCGCTTCGGCAAGTCCGTTTGATTGTGGATACACCGAGCACCTTGTGATCAGACTGAATCCATAAGACTTCTGGAAGTAGTCAAAAACTCTGAACGCTTGGAACGTATGGAATTGCGTCCCATTATCGGTAAGTAATCTCTCTGGGACTCCTTGCCTAGCAAATATTTCGGACATCTTTCCGATGATTTGTTACGTTCCAATTTCGCACCTTGGTCCTATTTTTCCATTTCCCATATCCCTGACTTTTCTCCATTCTTTTTTGCTACAATTTAAACTTATTAATATTTTTATTTTGGATAAATAAGACATTTCAACCACCTCACACTTGTTGTTAATATTCGACACATTGCTAATTGATGACGTATTTTGGTTTCGTATTTTTGATTCACGTAGTTGCTGCAAGATGTCAGAAGTTGACAAGGCGCTCTTCCAGAATAGAAACATTCTATTTGAAACTTAAAATTACATTGAAATCACATTTGACACAACACATTACAAAATATAAACACAGTAAAATAACATCACACTCACAATAAAACTCCTTGACTCTGATAATCCTTTCCCACCAGACTCTCCTCTCTACTCTCTTTGTAATTGGCTGAAACCGATAAACTAACGTAAAAGTAGGAAAAACAGGTCTTTTTTTTGGAAGTAATTGTTCGGAAACTGACTCAAGTAAGGGATTCGAGCGATAGTCTAAAAACGTGACGGTCGCATGAAAAGCTTTCCTAGGTACAAATATTTATTTTTCACCTTTGAAAGTGATCAAGGCCGCATAGCGGGATTTATGATAAATCAGCGTCGTGCTCCGGCCGAATAACCGTGTTTGGTAGTGTACATCGGTCGAGCAGCCCAATTTTGGGGATTTGAAGAGGAAACCGCTCCGTATACCGCGTGTTTCAAAAACCGCCACAAACATCTAAGGCGGAGTGTCCGGACGCCCGCAGAGCATCCAGCGAAGCGAGCATCAAACATCCAGTTCCTGAGACAACTTCCAGGTTACTTACCTTTGACGCCGTCCACGATCAACTCTTGAACCGATACCTCCACCAGGTCTGTTTTGTACTATTTGTTGGTGTAGTTATTGTTGGAGCAGAAGTCTACGTTTGTTATTTTTTTTGTCTATGTACGTGTCATTTATTTTGTGTTAGGCGCTCCTTGGATGCAGTTGATATGGACGCAGTAGTGTTTTGGCGCTATACGCTTATTTTGTACAGCGCAACCAATTGGGCTAGGCCCCTGTCTCCGTGTAATTACTGTGAGCTTCGGCTACTTAAGAGGCAGGACGTATGGGCGTCTGGTTTTGCACACCCTGGTGTGTTGTTAGTTGCGTGCTGTCCTCCAAGGTGCGTTGTTCAGTGCATTAGGCCCTCAGCCACTGTTTGTTTATTTTATAATTATCAGCATCAATATTTTCACATAATTTACATTTATTCTTTTTTTACCAGTCAAATTTCATTCAAATTCATATTAGTAATATCAGTAATTCCGTTCAAAATCTTTGTTCTATTGTGCGAAAGAGTGGACCTACCTGTTTCTTGCAGACAGTTTAGCTGCCACAATCTCCATTTGAGAGTGTGGCTTGTGGCAAGTACAGTGTCGCTTGAGTCGACCCTCTGGTGGATGCTGAAGGCCATTACGTGGTCACCCATTCCTGTAACTCCTTCGTCCGACCAATCACCTCTTTATTGCAGGTACCTCCGTTGTTGTGTGCCCTGCGGACGAAAAGATAACATCGTGGCACTCCGGGTATGTCCTGAGTCTAACTTCTTGACGCCTCACATCACCTACAATCACCCTGAGATTGAGAGCGATAAACGAGCTTAAGTCAGTTTGGAACGTTACAGATCGTCTCCATCCTCATATTGGGTACTTTTTCGACCTCTGGGTAGCGTGAGTATCGGTCGATAATGATCAAGTACCAGTCGTCCTTCACCCTAAACAGATCCATGGCGACTTTCTGCCACGGGCGACTAGCGGCCTCGGTTTGGATGATTGGCTTGTGACGATTGATCCTGTGCTGGGCACAGATTTTACATTGATCTACGGTTTCTGCTATCTGGATCAACATGTCAGACCACCAAATGAATCGGCCAGCTTGTGTGCGGCATTGGGTGATCCCCAGGTGTCTCTCATGAGCCCTCTGTAGCATCGCTGTGCGCATTTTCTGCGGAATGAGTATCTTTGATTCGTAGAGTACTAGATCATTCTGGCAGGTGATGTCTCATCTCTTCTCCTAATAGGTCTTAAGGTTGTCGGGTGGAGCTTCCCGGTCCGACCAGCCATTGCAGATGTAGATCCTCACAGCGGCTAGTCTCAGATCCTCCTTTTGGTTGGCGGCAGCTTCCGATATCCGGTCGTATGATACCGGTAAGTGTGTAATTGTGCCAATGACATGGGTCTCTACTTCTTCTTCCTGCATAGTGGAGTCGAGCTGAGCGAGAGGGTTTCTTGTTACCAACTCCTTTGCTGGCACATGAACGATAGTATAGTTAAATCGCATAAGGCGTATGCGATCCTTTGCAGTCTTGGAGACAGGTCACTCAATGGAGTCAATGTGGAACGAATTGACGTCCAAGTTGTACTCATTGACCGTGCAGACTTTCTTACTCCGGCAAACTTCTGGAAAGTGGCCTTTGTTATTGCAAGAGTAACACGTGGAGTTTTTAGTGGGACAAGATTTCCTCTCGTGTTTTGATCCTCCGCACCAGTTGCATGAGCCCGCCTGACTTAGAGTTATGACTCTTTGTATTCGATTTTTTTTTTTGTTTACTTTCCCCTAGGATTTTTTATTATACCCCGTATTTTTCGTACTCGATCGACTCTCTTCCTGCGCTGAAACATCATTAATACTCGGCTGTTGAAGATTTACGACCTGTTTTCTAACCTCTTCAGACTGAGTAATCATCTTCACTGCTTTATCAAGTGTCAATGTTCCCTCCAATTGCATTCGCTCGATGATCTTTCTATCAGCGATGCTTACGGCAATCCTATCGCGAATAAACTGTTCTCTGAGATCCCCGCAGATACAATTCTTCGCAAGGTTATGTAGCGCAGTTATGAAATCATTGGCCGTTTCGCCCGGATTTTGAACGCGAGTATGAAAACAAGCTCTGTCGTAGATTATATTAGTTTTGGGGCAAAATAGTTGTCGAACTTTCGTATGACTGTCTCGTAGATTTGCCATTTTATTCGCGCTTGCTGCGTGCTGCACAATTTGTTACTAGATAAAGCGTTCATTGCTTAAAAGGTAGAAGAAGATAAACAAAATAATGGTGGAATACAAAATAAGAGTTCAAGATGATCTTGATGGACCAAGATATAGGGATTTTGTTGCTCAACGATCAGATAGGAATGATACGTAATATGTTATATTCTTCCCATAAAATTGGGTAGAATAAATATTGAATATACAGTTTCATTTTATAGGCACATATTGTATACTTATTATTCAAAATAAAATGTTATCATACATATCTTTAGATTATATGGGTAGCATATAGAAAAGAATAAGATATGAATATGCTAAATTTATTGGATAATAATAACCAATTAAAAAAAAAAAGAAGTACCCTCAATAACTCATCAAACTATGTATCTCCAGAGATTCAAAATATATTCCACTCAGGTTAAGTCTTTCTGTCTACGTACGAATAGCTTTAGTCGCTGGATGATTTTTGTATCAACCACCATTTAGCAAACTTTTTGGAAGTGGCAAGACCGAAATTTGACGAGAAAATTAGAAATATTCCCTTTGAATTTCCTAGAAACTGGTTGATAGTACAAAAGAAACGTCGTTTATATGGTATCAAATAAATAGTTATTTCTGAATTTATGGGCTCGTTCGATTTGGAAACTCTCGAAAATTACATATTGCACATAAAAAATAGTTGTAAATTGTTGTTATAAATATGATAATTTTCATGTCTTGTCTAGTATTTAACTTGAATTATCAAAATGAAAATGTTCATTGGAACATGCGCCATTTATGACGTAACAGGTACCATATTTGTCAAGCTGTTGTACAGTAGACCACACATTTTCTGTTGGTAATCAGTTGGGATGTTTAGTTGGGTAGCGCCACTGCAAATGACTCGACATACGTTTACATTTTATCTCAGCGTACACGTATGTCCAACAACATTCTTACGATCTGGTAGCCATGACATCATCAGAATTTTATATATTATTCTCGGCTTTATTGAACATTCTCTGGAAGGAATAGGAGTGAAGGTATTTATATTTCAAGATTCTGGATAACTTTTGGTAAAAACACCAGAACAAGTCCATTAGAATTATGTTTCACAAGATGGCAGAAATATTTATGCTCGTATCAATGATTTATTCTTGTAATACGTTCCTCTTTTCTAGAGCTATCCGCGTTTTTTCTCTTTTCCACAATTTCCTTGTTATGATTACATCTTTGTTCTAATTTCAGTTTTTCCAGCTCTAGTTTTTTGTTGTGGTAAGATTTAAAATCATCTTCAAATTCTTCCAAGTTGTTGCCTCTTCACCTTGTTCAAATTTTTTCAATAATCCAGTTTTTATTGCAGTTGATGCGGACCCTGTTGTATTGGTTGTTGTTGCGTCAATAACAGTTGAAGCTTTTGCATTGGTTGTGATTGGAGCTGGTGAACTGATCGTAGCTGAAATAGTTTCATTAGCATCCATATTTGGTGCATTTTTACCTGCAGCAATATCTTCCTTTTTTGCATTTATTCCAAATTATTCTATGGATGATAATAAAATACTGTTGGGAAGCAGTTCTTCTTATGTTCCAATATTAGTCCGTGAGACAGGGCTTAAATTTTCCGTTGATTAGTACTCACTTGAAACTTCGTGAGTGACTTCATTGTGATGTGGGCGTTTTTCAGCGAAGACTAATTGAACATGTCAATTTCATGAAGCCTGAAAAAATCTGACGTGAACATCACGTAACTCACTTGTACATCATTCGATATATCAATATTTATCCTTATTCATTCGGTAATTTTTTCTGTCACTTCAGATTATAATGAATATAATTTTATTTATATTTTGACACATTTAATGTCGAACAGAATCAACAGATGCTGCGCTTTCAGCATTGCCTACCTCATAATTCAAATTGGAAAAAATATGCCATGGCTAATCATTCTAGATTTATGCGAAAAATTGAAAAAAAGTTTCAAGTTAAGTGCACTTCCGCTACAGCTGATTGCAACGATAATGCGAGGTGCACAACTTGATGTTATAGAATTGCTTAATACGAAATTTCAATAGTCTACGTCAGATTATTTTGAATTTTCACGGAAAAGTCGAAAAGACTGTTATATAAAGTGCACTTCCGGCTCAGCTGATTGGTACAAAATAGCAGATAACCGTTTTAATACTACATCAAGCTCAAATATTGAATTTCAACATCTTACGGTTGATATATTGTATAACACTCATCTAATAGAATACTTTTTGCACAACTGGGCAAAATTATCAATTTCTAGACTCTGATTGACAATTATAATGATACTGTTTTCAGCCCTAGGGCCATAAGGACCACTTTATAGCCCATTCAAAATTATATAATACATGTTGGGAACAAACACATCACATTGTATTAATATTCAATGTAATATTGCAATTCATACAGTTCTCTATTTCAATACCCTCAGCGCTCATTACATTTTGTGCACTATCAATCTGATCTCCACTCTTATGAGACTCAGTTAGTAACACTTCTTTTGCAATTTCTATTTTATTATTTACAGAGTCTTCAACGTAGCTCTCAGCCACTTAAGACGATTGCCATCCAGCATGGCGTTTCAGACTGAAAATATACCTCCTTTATCAGCAAGTAGCGTTGCTGATGTTCGCTTGAAGCAGTGGCCAGTGTGTCAGCTTCAGGAAGTTGCAAAGAATGTGCTATCTTCGCAGGGAATGAGCCAAACAAATTTTTTCCAACTGGTTGCGTCGAGCACTTTTCATTTTGATAACACAAAAAAATCTTTGATAGGTAACATGTTTTGGCCACGAGTTGCTCTATTTCCTATATATTTCTACAAAATTTGAAGAATATCCCTCATCATGTATAACCGAGAATTTTCTGTCAGTATTTGTTCTTGTTTCTCCCAATTTTATACACAAAACTTATTCTGCATCTTCTATGTCTGAAGTCAATAGCATACACAACTCTTGTCTTTGACATGCTCCTGCCACTCCCAGAATGGAGCAACCTTCGGAAATGATTGGTAATATTAGAGAATGAAAAATTCTTTCTTTAATCATCAAATATGTTCCATCTGGCGCTTTCTTTATGAACTTTTTCATATCTTCTCTACAAAGAATTTTAGATTTCTTCGGTTTGAGGCTATCAGAATTTCTTTTTAATAACGCAATTAGTTTTGGAAATGTGTTTACCTATTAATTGCGAGACTTGTCCTTATCACGGAATTATGACTCCAAAGAGAGAAAGGTTTATAAGTTTTTGATCTTCGAGAAAAATATGCCAAAAGTACACTTTTTGTATAATTATTACCTAATTTTATTATAGCGCACCACTTTAAAAATTCTTTATGTTCCTTCTCATACAAAATTTTTGACTTCTGCGGCAATAAGTCTTGTACTGCCCTTTTTGCGGCATTTTCAACTCTCTCTTGTTCACTGTTTTTATTATTTTTACTCATCTCTGTTCAAATACTTCGTTTAAATCTGGTCAAATTGATGACATTTGTTATATTTTTCACTTTGTTGTTTCTGATTTTGTTTCATTACTGTAACAACTCGTTAAGAGAATAGCCGACTGTGCTTTCTTTTTTCATTCGAAACAACATTTTTGCTTACAATAAAGAAAATATTGAAGAGGAAATGTTTTGGATGTGCAAAAACTATTATATGTAACACGGGCGAGATATTTTTGGCCCTCATGGCATTTGAAACCCTCCGCTTCGCGTCGCGCTTTAAGCTTTGCTCCTCGGTCCAGAATTTATGTAATTTTGCCCTAAATATATGAATAACTATTTTGAGGCGATTGTAACGAAAAAGGTATTACAATAGAGAGAGATACAAGATGTGTATATTTCAGAGTGAAAATGGTAGGGGACTAAGCATGAAATTTATATTTATATATGCAGTGTCAGGCCTGTGTCACTCATATGGAGAGAAAATTACAAAGTCTATGTGTGTTGGTGAGTTGGTTAGTTATGACACAGCACCGCACCTTTATTGTGGCGCTTTTGTAATAGCCCAGCCCCTTTCACTTCAATCTCCTCCAAAACAATGACGCAACTGTTGATTGTTTTCTGTAGATATTGTTATAATTCTGATTGTTTTTCAAAGTGTTTATTTGTATTGATTTGAACTAGGGAGGACCATTTTAACAATGATGCCGAATAGAAAAAAAACCTGTGAGTACCTATCAATAGTTATTTTATTTGATCTCGAAATATTTGTCATTACTAACCTAAAAATCAGTACATATTAATAATTATTCTATTTGATCTCGGAATATTTGACATTAACAACTTGAAAAATCAATATATACAATGATGATTCTGAATTAGAGTTTGATACCACAGCAAGCAAGTTTTGCATGTATGAAAATGAATCGCTTCAAACTATAATACTGAGAATCATATTCGTGCTCTATGTTGTTGTTTTGTCTCTTAATTCTATATCATGTGAATGTGGGCCAGATTCCTCGTCCTGTTTAAATTCAATGTGAGACCACATTTTTATAATATCAATCATAGTTCAAATAGCAAACTAGTAAAATGCTCGATTGCCCAATTTTTTCAGATGAAAGAATAGGATTACGAATTAGAATATTCAATTTATTTTCATTCCAATCATTTTAAACTTAATATAATTATTTTTAAATTCTACAAGCATCCGATCCCTCGCGAATCGGAACCGCTCAAATTAATATTGCCGAGGAGCATAGGGCTATTGCAAATATTGCGCCAAATATCTCTCCAAAGATTTCCGAAGATAATATTAGTGCTACAATCCATGGTACGTCATTTTCCTTTGTTTTATGTATATTTCTATGGATAATGCTGTTTAGTACAAAGAACAGACAACGACTCATATAATGCTACGATTTAGGCATTGTAATTGACCGTCTTGCATACCAATTCTAAATTTGCGTAAAGCTCGTACTTTGCTGTTTGTCAGTATATAATCATAAATAGTTTAGTGAAGTTTTAAGAGTCAGATTCGTATATTTTTTCGAGTTAATTTCCAGAAGGCTCTTTATAAATATTGTATTCATTGTATATGAGCATGTTTGCATTCCAGCCAATCAGATTGCTCAAATTATAGCCCTATATTCAGCCTGTATCGTTTCTAAGGTGCGTACAATGTAATTATTTGCAAAAATCCATTTTCTTTTTGAAATTTTTCTTTCATTCAATTTGATCAATTTTAATTTTAGGTCCGTCATGTGAGTATTGATTCTGTTTGGAGGCCTAATATCATAAATAGTATCTAACGATTATTGAATATAGAAACTAAGTTCATTATTTCAAGTCTATTCTAGATACATTAATAATAAGTTATAATGATAATAATAGCCTATTTCTTAAGAATAACTGTTCTTACATGAACAATTGTTTCTGCACTCCGTAAAATCATGATTTTGTTAATATTAATAGAAAAACATGATAATTGGTTCTCATACTGTGGAGCGGCCGTTTCCCCTTTCCCTCCTATTCCGGCGATCGCAGCGTCTTCGGTCGCGACCACGACCACGACCGCGAATATTTCCGCTTGTATTTTGTAATATCAAAATTTGATAGATGATACTCACTGTCCAGGGGAGTCTATGATAGATTCAATGCAGGAATTCATATTTTGGTATGATTTTTACTCTGGTAACTAGTGTGATATTTGGCATACTTCTACTACGAATAAAATTGTTGTTCTGGAATTAGTCCTCAGAACCAATACTTTCATACAAACTGTCGCACACTATTATTATGTAATTATTCTAAATCAGATAATTGATCAATATTTGTCATAATTCAAATTTCATAACGCAAAAATGACTGTCAACAATTCAATTATTTCGCCATAAAAATTACTATACGCTATGTCAGTAGCGTTATGCGCGGCGCGAGCGGCGTCCTGGTGGTGACACTTGGCATTTATTTTCCAATATATTTAAAATCGTGGCAATCAACTAATTCTGACGTATCCATGTAATTTGGAAATACTGGTGCTCAGAATTAGCAGAAAGTTTGTTAAAATGACAGTAGTATTTTGATGCGGGTCTCAAGAAGTTGATTTATCCATATTTAGATCCAAAAGTTTGAGCAGAGGGAAAAAATTGGTACAAAGTTTCCATGTCAGCGACAAAGAAGGAATTGAAAATAACCAAGAAGATAGTGAAATTACGGAAGTTACTTTGCGCAAAACACCTGGCACATTCAGTGATGGAACAATTCACGAGTTATTTTCATGAATTGGAAATTGTCAGTGTGACTATCATAAAAACTTCTTGAATTGGTTTGTTTTGAATTCTTCAGTAAGAAATCAGCATCATTCATGCCTGATGATTTGATATTTGCATGCCAGATAAGAGTTACCCCAGAGCATCATCCATTTATTATTATTATTATTATTATCTTTTTAAATCTCTTATACCCTATTGGGTGTCGAGATTACACAAATATTAATTAATATTGTTTATTATTTCTTTCCACTTTTTTCTATTTAGTGCTCCTCTCCTTGCTTCGCGGCTACTTATATTGTTTCTGCTAAGAATTTCTTCTATATTATTTTCCCAAGTCTTTTTGGGTCTGCCTCTTTTCCTTTTATTTGTTGTTTTTGCGTTCCACACTCTTTTGGCCTGTCTGTCTTCGGGCATCCTAATTAAGTGTCCGTACCATGCAAGTTGCTTTTTATCTATTGTGTTATGTACACTGTTTGTTTGTAGATTTTTCCTTATGTCCTCGTTTCTTTTCCTATCTATCCTTCTTACTCCTTCCACTTTCCTTAGAAACCTCATTTCTGCAGCTTGTAATTTGCTTTTGCTTCTTTGATCCGTTACCCAAGTCTCGCTACCATATAACAGAGTTGGTCTATAAATGGTTTTATAAATTGTCATTTTTGTTTTCTTGGATACTTGCCTATTATTAAGGATACAACTATTTATAGCATAGTGAGTTTTGTTTGCTGTTTGTATTCTTCTATTTATTTCATGTTCTAAATTTCCTTGGCTGTTGAAGATTGTTCCTAGATAAGTGAAATTTTGTACTTGTTCCAACTCTTTACCTCTTAGGGTTATTGTTGTTGTTTTATCTTCCTTTGCGACTATCATGATTTTTGTTTTTTCTATATTTATTTTCATGTTGTGTTTCTGGAGTTCCTCATCCCAAACCTTCAGGTTATATTGCATGTCAAATTCATTTTTCGCTAAAATAGCTACATCATCTGCAAATACACACTCTGATATAGCAATTCTATTTAAATTATGGTAGCCTATCTCAAATTTTTTTGCTTTGATTTTCTTCAGGATATCGTCTAGAAATACAATGAACAGTAGTGGGCTCAAAGCTCCTCCTTGTCTTAGTCCTTGGGAGGTGGTGAATTCCTTTGACGTCTCGTTCCCAGTTCTTATGTAGTTAAATGTTTCCAGGTATAAACTTTGTATTGTTTGCAAAAGCTGATCACTTATTTGTCTCTCTTTCAAAATATCCCACAACAGTTTTCGAGGTACTCTATCAAAAGCTTTCTCCATGTCTATAAATGTTACATATAGGGTGCTGTCTTGTTTTATCGTCATTTCTATAAGCCTTCGGAGTGTAAATATGTGATCCTGTGTAGCATACCCTTTCCTAAATCCACTTTGCGATTTTTCCAATGTTGGTTCTATTGCTTCCCTGAGTTTTTTTTCTAGTATGGATTCGTATATTTTTGCCGCTGTGCAGAGTAGTGATATTCCTCTGTAATTATTACAATTTCTACTGTCTCCTTTTTTATATACAGGGAATATAACTGCCTTTTTCCAGTCTTTTGAAACATTTCTTGATCTCCAGATTGAATTGAGCAACTCCAACAATTTTTTCTCACCTTCCTCTCCAATGTATTTTATTTGTTCAGCTTTTATTCCATCATGTCCAGGGGCTTTTCCATTTTTAAGTTTCTTGATTACTGTTCTCATTTCAAATTCTGTTATAGCGTCATCCGATGTTATTTCTGCAGTATTTACTTTCTCCATATCTTCTTTTATTGTATCCATATTAGTCATATTTTCCTCTAACAATTCTTCAAAATGATTTTTCCATCTTTCCATTATTTCCCTATTACCATTTATTATGTTCCCTTTTTTATCTTTTATTTGTTTTAATTGCACTTGATTTCCTTTCCTAAAGTTCTTAACTGTACTATAGAAAAGCTTCTGATTTTCCTTGAAATTCTCTTCTAATATCTTGCCAAATCCTTCCCAACTTTCCAACTTTGCCTTTTTTATTGTTTCTTTCACTTTTCTTCTCTGGCATTTATATTCTTCATAGTCTCTCACGTTCTTGGTGTTTAAATATAATTTCCACTTCTGTTTTTTCCTTTTCACTTCCTCTTTCACCTCTTCGTTCCACCAGTGCGTTTGTTTTTTATTTTGTGTTCTTCTAATTTTTCCACACGTAAGACTTGTAGCTTCCAATATTATGAATTTAAACTTTGTCCACATATCTTCTACGTTATTAATATCTGGCTTAGTTGTATGTTCTAACAGTTCTTGTATGTTTTCTTGGTACTTTTGTCTAGTAGTGATATCTCTAAGCTTGTCAACTCGATATTTAACAATGTCGGTTTCCTTTCTTTCATCCTCTTTCAAATGTCTTCTTCCTTCGATTATTTGAACTTTTGCAACCGTAAGGAAATGGTCACTGCTGATTTCGTGTCCTCTTTTGACTCTTACGTCGTTTACTCTTATTTTTTCTGTCTTGTTACTTATAAAGTAATCTATAAGTGATCTTTCATTTCTGCTTTTAACTTCTCTGGTAAACTTATGTACATCTTTGTGTGCATAGAATGTATTCAATATTTTCAATTCGTTGATAATACAGAAGTCAATAAGTCTATTTCCATTGTTATTTTTGACCGTTTCTCCGTGTACACCCATTATTTCTTCATATCCACTGTTATCGTTACCGACTCTTGCATTAAAATCTCCTATTACATAAATAGGCTCTTCCAGTTTATCATATTCAGATTGTAAAATATCCCAAAAATCATCTTTTACAGCTTTATTTTCGTCTTCGCTAGGTCCATATATTATTAATATGTTTGCTGTAAATCCAACTTTATTTTTCAGCATGACTACCAGAGTTCTTTCGTTTATAAATCTCCATTCCTTTACGGATTGCTCTATTCTTTCATTTATTATGCAGCCCACTCCAGCTTTTGCTCTTTCATTGTCTTCAACCCCACTGTATATGAATAAGTGTTTCTTATTTAACTTTATTACCCCTTTACCTTTCTTCTTAGTCTCAGTTATACCCAATATATCTAAATTCGCTTTTTCAAACTCTTCAATTAATTCTATTTCCTTCCCATTTAAACTTTGTACATTTCAAGTTCCTATTTGAATTATCCTTTTCATATTCCGCTTCGTCGCCGTTTGTTCCGTATGTGGTACCTTATTCATAATTAGTTTTTTGGATTGATCTGTTTTTTATTCTCAAGCGATATAACACCGTTAGCTTGCTTGTCTCAGGAGTAGATTTCTCCGTCTATTATTATCTTCTGATATCCTATTTTAACAGATTTTCCTTTATCCCGTTCTTCCTTTGCGATGCTTCTTATTTCCTTTTGGATTCTTCGTTCTTCCCATGTGAGATCGTTATCTATGTATATTTGTGTTGGCTCTACTTTTAATTCGCTTTTCTTTGTCATAATCATTGTTTTTTGTTCCCAGTCAGGCAGTTTCACTTTTATTATTTCATTTTTTGTGTCTCTATTTATAACTTGTATACTAATTGGATCTACTCTAATTTTTAAGTTTTCATCCAACCAATTAATTACTTCTTCTTTAGTTTTTCGAGTTAGCTTTAAGCCCTTAAATACAATATTATTTTTATTCTTTGCTCTTTCATCTTTTTCCAACTTTTCTTCCAATTTTTCAATTTTTCCTGATAATATTTCTCTTTCCTTTTTCCAGTTTTCTTCCTTCCTTTCCATTTCCGATTTAATCTCTTTTATTTCTCTCTTGAGTTTCTCCATATTATCATCCATTTTTGTCATAATTGTTTGCATCATTCTTTTTAGTTCATCCATATCTTCTGTGTTAAAAGTATTTTCTTTTATATCTTCACTATCCTTATCCAGTTTTTCTCTTCTTTTCCTTTGTTCTGGAGAGCGTAGAACTTTTTTACTTGTGCCAAAAATGGTGTCGTGCTCCTGATCTTCACGCCCTCTAACTCTTTTGTTCATTCCACTAATACCGCTGTTTTCCTTTTAATAATATTCACTATTTCAGCACTTTAACACTTTGCTCTTTGCGCTTGGTCCAACCCTGCTATTCACTAAATAGTATATTGTTTACTGAGAGCTCTCGCTCACCGGCATGCACTATCAGCTGTTGAAGGTCAACGTTTTATTGAATTCAAAAACTCTTTTTTAAGCACTAAATTTACTTAGATTCAAAAAATCTTTTATTCACACTGCACTACACCAATTATTACTTCGCAACTATAATAGTTCACTTTTTGGTAAAGCGATAAGACCCGTGTATACGAGGTTTTTATCGGCCGCACAAAAAGTACCTGTATACGTGTACGCGTCACTCACTCACATCATCCATTTTCACTTATTTAAATCATCCATTTAAATAAGTGAAAATTCATTATTAAGGATTCATTCATGATATTTTGTCTCCAATTTATTATCAATGATAATATTGTTCAAATATAATTTCAATAATTCAATATTGATGCTGTACAAATATTATACAATCCAAAAAACACTAACTGCTCATCCCTAAAGTTTGCTAATATAATAATAAGTCTGTGTTTTTTTACATGAGTGCTGTGAAAATTTATTAAAACAGGTAAATTTAGGTCGAAAAGTTAATATCAGCTGCAACTGAAAACATGCAGCTGCAGTTTGCATATAAATGAACGCAGAAAGTATCTGCTTCAAGACTGACCAGCCAATGATTTGGAATCGTCCAGCACATTTGGATAAATATCATGAGAGTGCAAGGATTGATAGCATGTACTATTGCATTAGAGTAATCTGAGGGGATAAATTCTTCAAAGTTTCTTACGCCCATTCGCGATTCGGAAATAAATAGAATTTCAGTTCACCATTGCACAATTGTGTGTGCAAACACTCGGGATCACAACAATTCAAACCTTGGAGTCGCGTTCATCGCTACTGACGTAGCGCATTCACGTATGATTAGTTAGATTTAGGATTTAAATTTAGAAATTTAATATTCTAGATGTTAGCTGAACTCATAAAGTAGGTCATAAGATTGATATTTTATTTTTCAGAATTTTAATTTATAATTGTAAGTTGCTGGATTGAATCCATCATGAACCAGCTTTCACTCCTCTAGAACTCCAATTTCAGAGAAATCTATTAATTGTCAAGTGGAATATATCTTATTTATACCTGTGTTGGTTCACTCGCCGCCTCCATTCTGTCTTCTAGATCTTAGTACAACATTGCTGTAAGAATTAATTCTGGATGTTATTAAAATATGTTCTTACATTTCCATTATAAGAGTGATAAATAATCAGCTCTTACCATTTCCCCAATCACGTTTATTTCTAAAATTCCTAATTTATTTGTCTGTTAGTTTGTTAATGTTTTTCCTTGACAACAAAAAAAAAAAAAAGATAATAATATTGTTATTTTGATTTCAATGAATCTGTTGCTCATTGAAATAATTGTAGAACAATAATTGAATAATCAATAATTGAGCTTTTAACAAGTTGCGAAAAAAGATGTGTTCCTGAATTTTTATCGCCATAATTTGAGATAATTCGTCTTTTCAGTTTACTCATGAATTGATTCTGTACTAGTGATCAATCTTATTGAACAAATTAAAATTAATTTATTTATTTTATTTTTTTTTTATTTTTATTTTTTTTTTGTATCATTTTTTCTGATGAAGACGCTCGGTTAGAGAGTCGAAACGTCAAAAATAAAATAAAATATACAGAATTTAAATCAAAAAAGTCTATTTATTATGATATAATTCTGAAAGAATGTATAGATCATTAAATTAAAATTTTTATTGTGATTGACTGAATTTTTTACGACAATCAGAACATTTCCCACAAATATAAATTTTCTACGAACTAAATCAACTTGGTAAATGTGAATATCGTAAAACGTGAATAATATATATCAAAATCAACGACATAACTTTATTGTGACACTTTTCTCTTCACATTATCATTTAGAATATATTTTATTATTGAGGTGAAATACATATACTACACAATATTATCGACACTTTCTCCGCAATTTATATTTTTCTTGTCTGTCCAGCAGTCCAATCTGATCTCTCAATCAGATAAGTTTAATACGCAATCTCCTTTATCAATATTTTCTTGAATCTATAACAGAAAATTAATTCCATAAATGGAATTCAATTATTTTTATAGTAATTACCTACAGTTTATGTTGTGGAATTTACCAAGCCGATAGTAAGTTGGTTTGGTTGGAGAATGAATAAAACTGGCTTCAGGATAGAACGTTTAATTCTGGGAAACATGACGACGACGTTTCCGCCAATGTTTTTAGCCATTTTCAAATCTTGATTTTACAACAATTTGGAATAATGTTCATGTGTTTGCACTTAGCAGAAAAATTCTTCTGTTCCTCATTTTGCCAAGTTTAGTCAAAGTTGTGGAAATTTTCTTCAGGTTACTGATGGAAGTTGGATGGTATTTTTCACGTAGGTTCTTGTAGAAGGTCATGACGATGAGAATACAAATATTGAAGTTGCCCTTGGTCCTTGGCGTTGTAATTTATGTTGTGGAATTCAAAAAGCCGATAGTAAGTCAATTTGGTAGGAGAATAAAGGAAACTGGCTTTGAGAAAAAACTTTATAATCTGGAAAACACGACGACGACGTTTCGGCCATTGTTTTTAGCCATTTTAAGTCTTGATTTTACAAAAATCTGGAATAATGTTCATGTGTTTGCACTTTAGCAGAAAAATTCTTCTGTTCCTCATTTTGGCAAGTTTAGTTAAAGTTGTGGAAATTACTGATAGTAGTTGGATGGTATTTTTCACGTAGGTTCTTGTAATAGTATTTTTTGGAGTAGAGTCATTGAGGACTTGATTTGGTCTGTTCCCAGCTCTTTCACTCCCCAGATTTTGTTTCTTGCGACCTTTCTCTCATTACCAAATTCAGGTTTTATGTAGGAATGATGTTTTTTTATCCCATAAGACTTTTGTTGTCTCACGGATTATGTAGCATGTTGTGCTTTCGTGGTCTTGTGTCTTGTGCCTTCATAAATTTTAGCAGTCTATTTGAATGGAGCACAGTTTTTGAAAGATGGAACATCACAAACATTGCTTTGTCCTTACTGTCATCAAATATTTTCCTAACCTTCAAAGCAAATCTTTGCGAATATCAAAAAGTTGTCATTCCATTTTTTGGAACAATCAAAATAATTGTTATCTCAGTAACTTGAAAATGATAATACAAATCTCAATAAAGTTTGAATAAAATTCAATACGATTATTACTTATAACATTTGTAGAGAGTATTTTGTATTATTTGATGAGTAGTGTCAATTTCTTTATAAGAATATGTAGAACAGAAATAATGGAGTATTTTTCTCAAGTATCACTATTTTTATCATACTTTCACGCTCGACCTATTTAGAAATGCAAATTATATTTTCATATTTTGTAAGTTATTGAAGATTGACTTTCACTATAACAGAGGTCGATAAATCCTTCAATTTGTTGATGAGATTATTCAATTATTATGTTGAGAATGACGAAATTAAATGATGATTGTTGTGTATTTTTGATGTTGTATTTATCGAGTTGTTGTAAAACTTTTTCTACATTAACTATACATTAACTCTACACTCTTCTAATGTTTCTCCGCCCACAATTACATCATCTAAAAATGCTGCGGTCATTGATAACCCATTAATTACTTGATTTTATTTATTGACAATAGATTCTGCCGCCATGTTGGTACTATAAAATCTACTTTTTGTTACATACAATTGTAATACTTTAGATCTATTATTATAGTTTACTTCTACATTGGCTTTACCTAATAATTCTAAACCATGACCTGATGCTGCTTTTAATTTAACATTACATTTCTCAAGACTAGTTTTAGGATAATTTGGACAAAAATACTTAGCTGCCATGACTGTAACCTTGGCACCTGTATCGACTTCCATACGTAATGGTTTTCCGTTCACCGTGGGACTGACATATACCGCTTCTTTCACGGACTGGATGCTGTATACGTGACTGATTCCCTCGACTTCTTCTTCTTCTTGACGTATTCCCTGTACCGTTTTTGCTCTGCAAACTCTTGAAGTGTGCCCCTTCTTGTGACATGTGTAACACTCCCAATTTCTTGCTGGACAGCTACTTTCCTTATGTAGACGACCACATCTCCTGCATTTCGACTTTTCTTCCTTCATTTTCCCTGACTTGGGCTTATATGATTCTTTGGAATATTTGTTTCTACTTTTGAACTTGCTCACGCGATTGACTTCTGCTAGATTGGTCGCTGGACCCGATTGAATTTCTTGACTTTCTTTATTTGCCATTTGCATACTTATGGCAATGTTGCAAGCAGTTGCAAACGTTAAGTTTATATCGCTTAACAATTTGCGTTGAATGTTTTCGCATTTCAACTCTACCACGAAACGATCTCGCAACATCTCAGACAATACTATTCCAAAATTACAGTTTTTTGCTAGCGCTCTTAACCTGACTATGTAACTTGCGATGTCTTCTTCCGCGTTCTGAACTGCTTTGTGAAACTTGAACCTTTCACTGATTATAGATTTTTGCGGCACAAAATGACTCTCGAGCGTATTTATTATTTGTTCGTATGTTCGCGTTGAGGGTTTGACTGGTGATAACAGATCACAGACTAAATTGTAGTTTCCACCACCGATTAAGGTTAACAATAACAGAACTTTTTTCTCTTCCTCGACATCGTTACAGAGGAATAATTGTTCTAAGCGATCTACATACCCTTGCCATTCTTCACTTTTACCGGAGAATGCTTCGATTGACCCAATCCACGCCATACTCTCGACCTCGTTTTTTCTTTGTTCTGACACTTATAGGTTTCAGTTCAGATTAACCACACTTTTACACTAATCGACACTTATCTTGGTCATCCTCGTCGCCATATATGTTGTGTATCTATGGTTCTAATACAAGATACTCGTTTTTGATATGGTGTACATATTTATTTATTCCCATTTAATACGATAATACATCACTTGCTACTTAAGGACATAACCTATTTTCGCCCAGTGTTCCAACACAACATTCTTCCATTATTCTCCTCACAACACTCTCAGTGTTGCCAACTATATTTAAATACATATCAATGATATTTTGGTGGAATATTTTTTTTTAAAAGGTCATGTTTTACATAAAATTTAGAATAGATGTACGTGCGTATTATAGTATCAATTTAATTGGTACTCAATACTAAAAATTCATAAGATAATGATTTTTCGTGATGAGAATGTGGAGGATTCTTTTTCTTTAATATTCTTGTAATAAGATATAATTGAAGTGGAATTCATCAAAAGATATATTCGCTATCTATTACGGAAATTTATCGGTTATACTAACGTAAGTAAGAACAGAAGAAAGAGAAGAGTATAAACGGACATACCCAACTTAGCCTGCGTCTAGTTGACCTTTTGTAGCTTTATGATTTTTCTGTGCGATACACCCTGTTTTGCTCTATCTAACATTAGGATTGATTGATTACCCTGCAATAGAATGTGAAAGAACAAAAATACCAGGGAAATTAATAGCACGTTTCCATATATACCCATACATTCTGTTTTCAATTCGCGTAATATTTTAGTTTGAAAGCTATTGAATCTCAATAATTCTTTGATGATAACCGTTCATTATCAAAATTTTGAGAATACTCAATTTCGTTGTCAATATGAGCTATGTGGATGATGGTATTCCAAATTTTCTTTATTTCAATTTGCAAGCTGTGTTATACTGATCTATTAATAACTATGAAGTAGGTAGGAACAGATTCAAAAGTGGATATGTACTACATATTCAACTAAGCCTCAGTCATAGAAGACATTCGCTCTTTGTGTTGCTTCGTATAATAGGTACAGAACACGATATCTTCCGTTCAATTATACATCACAATTCATAAGAAATTAGATTATGATTTAGATCGTCATCCACATATCCCAATTAGATATCTCAAGATGTTTTGAATTGAAAAAAAATTATAATAATACGTTAAGTGGTTTCTTTTCTTCCATTCTTGATTTTGATACATGTGAAATATAAATGGAGTATTGTATGTACTTCGAACTGCTTTTAGCCTCTATATATTACTGTTTTGGCTCTCATTCAGCATTATCGTCTTCAATTCCATACGTTTATTCTCCCAAAAATTTCACATGATTGAAAATGGAATCGAATAGAAGAATGTAAAAACCATTTATTTTTGACAGATATATTTTGAAGTTTACATTGTCAATGATATTTTTCTATATTAATACATTCTTACTATGATATGCATTTATTTTAAAGTTCAGATTATTGCTGAAAATTTCAATTAGTCTTATATTATATATTCCATGGGTGATCACTCTATTCATTATAATTTGTAATGATGAAATGAATATAAAGTTCTTAAATTCTGATCTTTGTCAATTTACTCGAAACTAATAACACTTAGGCCCAATATTTCAGTCCTCAGTTTATCTTAAACGTAGCTTAACCTATTCTCTGTAGGTCTTATATCCAGTCTCTATTTTGGTTTCAGAAAATCTGCATTCAAAGTTTCAGGTAAAAATTGCAGAGTAATGAGCAAAATTTGTTCCACTGTCAGTATACAATATAGATATAGGTTTTGGAGATACTGTTACGAACATAACATTAGTCTCACGAAATACCGTGAGACGATGCAATAAAAGACTCTAATAATGTGATATGACTTTATTTCATTGTAAGGGGACTGTATCGTTATTGTATGCACAGTAAGATTGTACTGAATGTCGAATATTGAAAAATATATGCTGATTTTCAAAAATAATGAAGTGGTAAGGGTAGGTGAATAAGAGTGAGGATGGGAGAGATGATATGATTGGTACATTTCTTAACATAACTCCTTCCTTTGAAATTGGTTACTTCCGAAGAAAGAATAACAACAACAAATAAACTATGTTAATCGAGTTACATACATACTTGAATATAGACTCATATAACATATATACATATACGTGTGTAAATAAAAGGGCAAATTGTTCAATTATCTATTGGCAATGGGCACAACTTTGACACTGAACATTTGATGAGTCCGCGAGCTGTTGTCACGGTGACGATTCTAACCACACCGTCTTCTCCTGGATGACACGCCTGTATTCGATCAAGCGCCCATTGTTGCGGCGGAGTGTTGTTTTTCTGGAGAAGCACTTAGATGTCGACGTCCAACTGTTGTTTTGATGTCTTTCATTTGACCTTTTGCTGCATTTGATCTAGATACTCTTTGCATCATCGTACCCAGAAATGTTGTCGGAGTTTTTCCAGCATTTGGTACCTGGAAAGTCTATTGCTTTTTACATCAATAACAAGTGGCTCTGGTAGTGCAGTTATGGCGTCTCCGATGAGAAAGTGACCTGGTGTAAGTGCACTAAGGTCGTTTGGGTCACTTGAAAGCGGTACGAGAGGACGAGAATTGAACATGCTTCAATCAATGTCAAATCGTCATACATTTCATCGTAATTCAAGCGTGTGCTATTTAGAATTCCTTTCAAATGTGATGTAGTAGATTTTACTGCTGCTTTAGCTGAACCGTTTGAATGTGGGGACCTTGGTGGTAATATATACCATGTAATTTCTTGATTAGCTAATGATTCGATTACATTGCCTTTGAAAATTCTGAATTAAATACCGCTTTTGATTCGCGATTAGCACCTATAAAGTTTGTTCCATTATCGGAGTATAGCATGGAAGCTTTACTCTCACCGCGTCTAGCCATAAATCTTTTAAGTACGTTCAAAAAAGTTTAAGATGTACAATCACAAATAAGTTCTAGATGTACAGCTTTTGTGACAAAGCAAAAAAATAAAGTGATGTGTGAGTAATAATCGGTCCAGCATAATCAATTGCAGTGGCAATAAATGGTTTTGAAGGTGTAACACGTTTTTCCGGTGAATCTGCCATAATCAGATTGGACGTTTGCGGTTTACATTCAAAACATGGGATACATTTAAAAATAGTCTGTTTAACCAGATCGCGACAAGAAATTATCCAATATTCTTGGCGTAGTGCATAAATAGTTGCTGGACAGCCAGAATGAAGTTTCTGAAAGTGATATTTTCTAATAATTAAGTTAGTAATATGATGCGATTTTGGTAGTAATAATTGATGTTTTTGATCATTCTCTGGAGGTGCATGTTTTGATCGACCGTCTACACGTAATAGACCATCCGAGTCAAGGGATGAATTTAAATGTAACAATTTACTAGCTTTCGACAGTTCATTGTGTCGTTTTAAACTATTTATCTCTGCGGAAAATGATTGTTGTTGCACCAATTCAATAATTTTATTATGGAGCTTGATTCAACTGATTGGTTGATAGGCAACCAAGAATCTTATTTGTTCGATTCTTCAGATTGTGAATGAAACGAAATACAAATGCTACAATGACCGTTTTTTGAAAACAAGAATATTTTGTAATAATTTGACCTAATGGATCAATAAGTATTGAACCAAATACATTTGCGATTGAAGAACAATTAGTTTTCTGCTCAGGAATATTATCCAATGGAATGCAGTTCTTCGAACTATACGTTGATATGTCTAATGTTTCAGTTGATACAGAAGGCCCGTGCCATCCTAATTTATTACTTTCTAATTGTTGTGGTGTGATGCCTCTGGTTAAGATATCTGCGGGATTATCTGAACTTCGAATATATCGCCAATCTTCTACAGATGAAAGTGATTGAATTTCTGTTATTCGATTTGTGACAAAAATTTCAATAAATACGACTCTATTTTAATCCAAGACAGAACAATTGTTGAATCAGTCCAGAAAGTACATTTATCGATATGAATGTATATTGCTCCAATTTGTTTACTTATTTGCTCAATAATACTGTTCTTGGGATAGGGAGTGTTTTAATAGGAGTTACTTTATTTTTTGAACATGATGAATAGCTACTACATTTGTTGTCATAAGTAATGGTGCGTGAATAGACACACGCCTTTTCACTGTTGTCACAAAAACCGTGAATTTCTGTAACAATAGAGGAATGATTTTCTATGACCTTGCGTGGTATTGACAGATTATTTAATTCAATAAGGTTTCTTACAAATGTTTCACATTCTGCGTGCAAATCAAATGGCAATAGATCATCCCAATCAATTTTTGTCAACCACAATTCCTGTGATATAATCTTCGCAGTGATTGTCACAGGTCTTACTAAACCCAACGGATCGAATAGTCGCGCAATAATACTTGATATTTTTCTTGTGAATTCGTCTGCTGGTTCAATATTACTAACTTGATACTTGATCTAATCTGCGTTGTACTGCCAATTGATACCTAATGTTTCAAATAGACTTTTTTGGTTTTAATTCTGTATATTTATTTTTATTTTTGACGTTTCGACTCTCTAACCAAAAGTCTTCATCAGAAAAAATGATACAAAAATGAACAAGGCAAGAAGGTATCTAGATAATAAAAAAATAGAAATTGAAAATATACAGATGACTAGATGAGAAAACGTGGATTCCACATTTAGTGCAAAAAGAACAAAATTTCTGCTTATCCAATGATATAAAATTGTGTTGCTCAGTACTATTCATGGGTAGGATCTGTGGATCGTTCGAAATGAATTGACATAACTCAAATCCTCCAGTTGATAATATCGAAGTTAATTCTTTGCGTATTTTAATTGTTTGTTCAACAGTATCTGCGCGAGTAATTATGTCATCAACGTAAAAATAGCGTGATAATATTTTGCATGTGTCTGGAAACATATTCTGATTTGTTAATGCCAACTCTTGGAGACATTCTGTTGCTGAATATGGAGAACAGGCAAGGCCGTATGTGACTCTTTTCAAACGAAGTGTTTGTATTGGTTTGTCTGCTTCGTAACGCCATAGAATTAACTGATAATTTTGATATTCGGGGTGTACAATTATCTTCCTGTACATTTTTGCAATGTCTCATTAAATAATATACTGATGTGAACGAAAACGCAAGAGTATGCTAAATAATTCGTTTTATAATGATGGGCCAATTGATTAATTATCGTTAAGGCTTTGTCCATTTGAGGTTTCACTAGACGCATCAAAAACAGCGCGAAGTTTCGTTGTCGAGCTATCTCTGAAAACCGCGTGATGTGGGAGAAAATATGAACTTGATTCTAATAAAATTTGTTCTTTATTGTGTGATAATCTTTTCAAGTGTCCTGAGGATTCATATTTGTTAATAAAATCCGAATATTGTGTTTGTTAATCTAAATCTCTCTTAAACTTAGAATCTTTCAATTGCTGCTTGCTCACTATTTCCTAACTCAGGTAAATTTTGCTTAAACGGTAATTTAACTATAAGCCGCCCACTTGGATCTCTTTATGCTGTATCTGCGAAATGTTTTTCACAACGTTGTTAATCTTGTGGGCATGTGCCAGTAGCGCACAGCTTATAAAAATAATCCCCTTTTTGTACCACTAGCGCGCGAGCTACCTGCGTTATACCTGCACTCGCGACCTTTTTTATGCGCTTAAACAAAAAATAAAAATGCACCTTGTTCTGCAAATCATTTCATTTTTCAATGCATCTAATAATAGAGGAAAAGAGGATTTCAGCCTTTTTTGAATTTTTTTTCTAACTTAATCCAAACCCATAATAGACATAGCTATATGGTACGGCCGCATAGGTATGATATGTTATGCAATCGACGAATTATTGAAACTTATATACTCAATTTATGATCAAAATTTTCATGTTTTCTCTTTGTTAGTTCATAGATTTTTCTGCAACATTTCCACTCTGTGTTTTTGCGGGGAAATGACCGCCTTCGCCCACATTAAAAATGTTGTTTTTTTTCTTAAATTGTTATTTTTTATGATATTTTTTGTAATTTCTCTAATGTTATTTGTAATTTTTTGAGACATTGTATATGTAATCAAACAAATGTCGTGCACCTGATCTATATTCTTGTTGATATTCTGAAATTATTTTCTTATTTTTTTTACACTCTTCTTATTTACTACTGGATTCATTTGTTTATAATTATTTAATCAACCCTCCAAAAAACACAAAGAAAAATGTTGCAAGAGAATCATCCGCTGTACCATATACCTGTGCTAATATTGTATACCAATGTATACTATAAATTTGGTTCAAGCTAGAACAAAAATTCAAAAAAGGCTAAGATCCTCTTTTTTGTTGTTATTTGATAAATTAAAAAATAAAAATATTAGCAAAGCAAAGTGCATATTTAATTTTTTTCCTGAGCTTCTAAAAAAGGTCGCATGTGCAGTTATACCGCAGGTAGCTCGCGCGCTACTCGCACTGTACCCTAGCGGCTTAAAGCGACTTTGCGCGCTAGTCGACCAACGCCAATCTTGTGACCATATTTGCTTAGGATTAGGGAATGCTTCAATTTCCCAGAATTTGGAGATTTGGCCTTCTAATTCTGTTATTGTATTCCAAACTATTTTACTTTCACGAGGAGATTTGATTGTGCCTCCTATAATAAAACCGAAAAGTGTTTGTTGGAAGTTCAGATGTTACAAATTACTTTCTATTCTTTGAGATCCAAGTAATTGCCAGAATATTTCAGCCCCTAATATAATATCGATTTGTGCTGGAGTATTGCAATAGGGATCGGCAATTTCTATATTAGAGGATATAATTAGATTTGATGTTGATAATTGATAGGGAGGTAAGACAGTTGTTATTTTCTCCAAAACTAGAAATTCTAAATTACTTTAAAACTGTCGATTCTGGATTAAACGTTAGCATTTGTTTTATATATAATGTTGCTACATGATTGATTCATGCCACATACGGAGATGTTTATTTTATTAAGTGTCAATTGTAACCTTGAAGCTCAATTAGTTGTTATGAAATTGCTCTGAGAGCCACTTTCTTGCAAGGCGCAGCAAGTTATACTTTCATTACGTGAATTTCGCGCCGTTGGTAATGAAACATTATTACGTACATAATTGTCACACATATAACTAAGCGTGTTTTTATTTAAGCTGGGCTGAGCAACTGCCGTCTGATCAACATCTGATAAAGAGATATTTTGATTTGAACTGTTTGATATATGTAATAGAGAGTTGTGTCATACACTACTTAATATACAACCTCCTGAGAAACATGTTTGAGCTGCGTGATTTACTCTTAACAGTTTTCACACAGATTGTGGGTTTCTTCAAGTTAGTTGCGTTCTTCAACCGATTGCGAAAAAAAATGTTGACAACTTTGAAGTCGATGAAACTGCTCACAAAATGAACATTGATTTCATTTGTTTTTTGTGCTGACAAATGGTGTCGTTTTGTTTAACTGCAATTTTTTTGTATTGTGAATATTAGAGGGATGTGGCAATTTTTTTGTGTAATGGATTGATTTCTAGCGATTCTAGTGTTTGTCATCTATGTACTAAAAACTCCTCCAATTGTTTTATTGTTGGGGGTGTACTACCTAATGTATTTTCCCAAGCAACAGCTGTCTTGTAATCAAGTTTTGATGACACTAAATAAACTAGAATATCATCCCAATATTCTACCAGACGTTCAATTGATTCTAACGTCCTTAGATTTGAAGAAAATCCTTGCAACAGTAGGCGTAAACTTTTGTGATCTTCAAATTGCGCTGGTAGATTAACCAGAGCGCGAATATGATGCTCAACTAAAAACCTCTTGTTTTCGTATCTTCATTCGGATAAATTCCACGCGGTTACATGATTATTATCAGATAATGTCAGATGCTCTATTGCCTGTGTATCGGTTGATTTTACACTACTTTTTATGTAGTGGAATTTTTGTATATTGGATAATTTCTCATTATTGTGGATAAGCAAATTGAATGTATCGTGAAAAGTAGTCCAAGCCGTATTCAAACCGGTGAATGTTGGAAGTTGAAGATTTGGTAATTTAATATTAATGTTGGAACTATTATCCGTACTATGTGAAGAACCGGATGAGCCAACAGATCTATCATTATCATCACTCGTACTGATCTCATGTTGTTCTGAATACGTGTTAGTTTCTGCAGTTATTTCGTAGAAAATATTTTCAAATTCTACTAAATCATCTTCACAATCTAGATTTAGGCCCGGTTTCACCAAAGTCAGTTAAATTTAACTAGGGTTTATTTTGAGTTAGTAACCATAGTTGCAATTGTATCAAGAAAAGTTTTTATATAGAATAACCTCCGGATAAATTTTACTGGCTTTGGTGAAACTGGCCTTAATATAAATGATTTTTGACAAAGTTGTTCAACTCCATTCAAACAACCTTGAATGCTAGTGAGACGTGATTTTATTTCCAAAAATTTCGACTTATCTCCAGTATTATCACACAAATTGGTAAACCTTGTTATTTTTGACTTTAACAAGCCGCGTGAATTTTTCAGATTTCTAATTTCGTCTTAGTCTTATGCCATGATTGAGGCAGAGATAATAATAATAATAATAATAATAATATACTTTATTGACACCTAGTCAATGGCGGGATTCAGCCAGAAGCTGCTCTTCCATCCAATTAATTACAAATAATCATATTTATACATACAAATAAATGACTGCCAGAAAGTTACAAAATTCAATTCAATACAAAATTATTCCAATTATATACAACAACAAAAAAATGAGAAAAAAATCAATAATATGATACACTCATAAACATATATTTTTTACATGTTATTTAAATGTGCTTAATGACAGAGATTTCAATTCATAAGACAAAGTATTACACAACATAGGTGCTAAATAAGAAAAAGAACATTTAAACTTTGATTTTCGAAAACTTGGGACAGCGTATAAATCCTTCATTCTCAAACTATAGTTATAAATTTTAGGTATTAATTTGTTATGCAAATACATAGGAATAACGCACTTTAAAACTTTATGTGTGAGTACGACAATGGATCTTTTAGCTCGCGATTCTATATTGTCTATGTTTGCCCGTAATCTGTAACTAGAAATATGATCGTACTTAGATACCCCGTATACATATCTCAAGCAAGTATTCTCAAATACAGTTATTCGATTTTTATCGGCTTGCCTCAGATTTGGTACATATTCACTTGCACAATAATCGAATAGAGGTAGAACTAGTGATTTTACCAATTGCAATTCAACAGGAGATGACAAAATATTTCGATATTGATATAAATGTCTCAATCTAATCCTAGCTGCTTTCAATTTGCTTTGTAAATAAATGTGGAAGACTAAATCCTCTGTACTCAGTCCTAAGCTTTTACAAGTATAAGTACGTTCCAAAGTAGTGTCACCCAAAACTATCTCTGGTACTATTTCGGCCCCGAAAAGCAACAAAGCTGATTTGCTTGCATTAATTTTAAGACCATGAATAATCATCCACTGATACAACGCTTCAAGATCTTCATTAATAAGATTGTATGAACTTTCAATGTCATTATTTTTTGATGAACCTAGAACTTATGTATCATCTGCGTATGAATGAATTTCACAGTAACTCAACGTTTGAGGTAAATCGGCAGTATATATAAGAAAGAATAAAGGACCAAGTATAGAGCCTTGCGGCACACCACGTACTAGAGAAAATCCATTAGAGTTCATTATCGTCGAATCATGGGTCATACTAATTTTGTAAGTTCTATTTTGAAGATAGTTCGTACACCAGTTTGAAGCATTTTCAGAGAAATTATAATAACGCAGTTTAGCTATTGATAAAGTATGAATAACAATATCAAAGGCCTTTGTGAAATAAATTTGAATTAAAATTGAAATTTTGGAATTATCGGAATTATTTATTAAATTATGTATTAAATTTAGAAGACATGCATTTGTACTGTGACCTGGCCTAAAGTCTGACTGTGTAGTTGGTATTATGCTTTTTAGAAACAAAACTAAATATTTGCTGTGCACAAACTTTTTCTAAGATTTTTGATAATACTGATAGAATACTAATAGGTCTAAAGTCATTAAAGGAAGAAGAATTTGTATTTTTGGGTAAGGGTCTTATTATGGCAGACTTCCATGCATCGGGAAAAACTCCTTCTAGTAAACATGTATTCATGATATGTGTAATATATTTATGTATAATGGGAAAAATAGTAAGAATCATCCTTCTAGAAATTTCATCTTCACCTACAGCATTCGACTTCAGCTTCTTAAAAATATAAAGTGGAGTAGACAGGAAGATATGGATTTGACCTAGTGCACTAACCTGACCACTTCTGTCTCGAGGAAGCCCTTGATGTAGGTACTGCTCGAATTGCATTCGTAATCCTTCAATTCTTGAAGGATTACGAATGCGTCTCGTGAATGAACTGCTGATGAAAGCACTGTTTTTCTGGATGCGGGATATATCCGGGCTCGTAGGACCAAATTTATGTTACGAACATAACACAAGTCTCACGGAATATCGTGAGACAATGCAATAAAAGACTTGAATAATGTGATATGACTTTATTTCATGTTGAGTGGTCTGTATCTTTATTGTATTTACAGTAAGATGGTACAATACTGAATGTTGAGTATAGAAAAATACATACTGATTTCCAAAAATAATAAAGTGGTAAGGGTAGGTGAATAAGAGTGGGAATGAGAGAGATGGTATGATTGGTACATTTCTTAACAGATACTGAATCGTTTTTATCGTTGCAAGTATTTTTTGCAAATAAAAAATGATTTTTATTCAATAACCCTGAATCACATTTATCTCGCAATTCTTGCAAAGACTTTCTTTTATTCATGTCGCTACTTCTTTTTTCAATTTCTATATCGCAACAATTAAATTAAAGTTCATTTATAAATTCCAATTGTTACAAACATAAATTTACGTAGTTCAATAATCCGGAATAATTAATTATTCCGTTCATATGAGCCAACATTCACGATGAAATATTATCTGCCAAAATTGTACCAACTACCTTATCTGATCATTATTCAATCACACTTACTTTGAAAAAATTATCAAAGCCAGAAACCAATTTGCTCTGCTCAAAAAGAATTTTTAATACCTTCAACAACAATTATTTCCGATATTTGTTGGGTAATGAATCTTGGTCCGATGTATACCTTGCAGATGATGTGAACGATAAATATAATGATTTTCTGACCACTTTTTTGTACTACTTCAACTGTGCTTATCCACTGAAAATCATCAATTCTGCAAACAAGACTTCATCCACTTGGATCACTGCTGACGAAGAAAATGCCTCAGATGAGTTACGCGATCTGTACTTGTACCGAACTACTAAAGATCAAAACTTATTAGTGAATTACAAAGCAAAAAAATCTCAGTATCAACATAAGATTCGAACTGTTAAGCAAGAGTTCAACGAAAAAAGGATTACATCCAGTTCAAATAAATCCAAAGTAGCTTGGGGTATCATCAATGATGGAATCGATAGAAAAAATCGTCAACATAATTTGAGCATAAAAGATGAGTCAGGTACTATAATTTCAAATCCAAAAAAATTAGCCAAATAATTCAACAATGCTTTCTTGCCTGATTATAGTAGGCCTCAGGAGAATGTCAATGATCCGGCACGGATTTGCTCCTAAAATATGTTTATAATACCTACGGATGAATGTGAAGTTTATTTTGTAATCAGAAATCAAAAAAGCAGCGGCCCTGATGAAATCCCTTGCAATGTCGTTCGTTCTGTTGCATCCAGCATATCTGCTCCTTTGTGTGACATAATAAATGCCTCTTTCCTTAGTGGTATGTTCCCAGAACAATTGTAGACATTCCCATCTATAAAAAAGGATCGCGTCAAAATTCATCCAACTACCAACCGATATCTGTATTATCTGTATTTAGTAAAGTTTTTGAAAAATTGATGTACTCAAGATTATGGTCACATGTGCAAATAAGATCATTTCTCAAAATCAATTTGGTTACGTTCTCGCAAGATCAACAGAAGATGCAATATATAAATTACTAATGTATATATTGAATTCTCCAAATAATAAAAACGTAGTGGCAGCAATCTACTATGACCTGAGTAAAGCCTTTGATACTATCAATTATAGAGTATTACTGAATAAATTAGATAATATGGGCATCAGAGGTATTTCAAAGGAGTGGATTGAATCCTATTTGTCGCACCGAAGTCAGTATGTCTCAGTTACAGTTAAAAATGAGAATTCGTTACTCATTGCAAGCTCAAAACAAAAGAGCCTGTTGAGAGGAGTACCTCAAGGCTCCATACTTGGCCCCTTACTTTTTTTACTTTATGTAAATGATCTGGATAAACATATGGTTAGCGACTGCTTGTGTCAATTTGCTGATGACACATCCGGCACAAAATTATCATGATTTGTCTGCCATGGTCTCAAATTCAATTGTCTCAATGTCAAGTTGGTGCAATGAGAACAGCTTATTCTTAAATGAAATGACAACAGCGATTTTGGTCTTCCATTTGAAACAAAACTCTTCTGAAAGTCTTTATGTGAAAATGGATAATAATAGATCCAAGCCTCTAGCTTCTAGCCATAAATTTTTAGGTATGATTTTTGAACCAAATTTGGGTTGGTGTGAACATATTGTGACGTGCGGGAGTGAGAGGGGAGCTCGTGAATACGACGCAGTATGGGGAGGGGCTTCTTGTCGCCTCTTACGCCGCGCTACGTCGCAGCACATCACCTCTCCCAATGGAGGCCCCTAGCAATTCTTGGAAATGGAAAGAGTCGCGAAAATCGAAAATTCGAGAAGGACGGTGTTTCGCTATATAAGGCCAGCCAACGACGTGTGGGACAGTCAGTAATAAGAGTATTAGTGTGAAATAAATAATGAAGTAACAAGTACAGTGAACAGTGCATATAAATAGTGAAAAATAAATATCTGTGACTTTGATTAAATTAGAATTAAGTGATTAATATATAAATATACTGTTTTTAGTGACATAAGAAGAATTAAAGATTTTATTTCATTTAGATTATTAAATAGTGACTTTTATTTATTTACAGAGTGATTCATCAAGCAATAAACATTACAGTGGTGTCAGGTGTGGGGTTGTTATTAACAATTTAGTATTTTGTTTATTGCTGTTTCGTAAAATTGGATAATGGCGTCTACGAAGCTGTTGAAAGATTTGAAGGTCGCAGAGTTGAAATATCAATTGGAAGAGCGGGATTTGGAAACCAGTGGCCGCAAACAAGTTTTAATGGAACGACTTCGAGGAGCTATGACTGAAGACGGTGAGGACCCTGATACGTATTTGTTTGAGGTTCAACTTTCTTTAACCGATTTGGCAATAAATTTAAAAGAAAATTGTACAAATTTAGAATCAAAATTGAAAGAAAATTGTTCACTTCTAAAAGAAGATTTAGAATCAAAATTAAAAGAAAATTGTACAAATTTAGAATCAAAATTAAAAGAAAATTCCACATTATTAGAAGCAAAATTAGAAGAAAAATTTCTAGAAAGCTCCAAAATTGTAAATGAAAAATTAGGAAAGTTAGAAGAAAATTCTAGAAACTTGAGAGAAGAACTGCATGGGAAGATGGAAGAAAGTTGAACAGCAGCTGGAAAAATTTAGAGAAAACTCAAAGGTATGGGAGGAAGTATTTGAAGATAATTGTAGAATGTTAAAAGAAGAACTGGATGAAAAAATGAAGATTTTTGAAGAAAAATTTAAATTTGGTGTTTCATCTCCGGAAAAAGCTTCAAAAGCTGAGATAATTGAATTATCCGCACCAAATCTTGACTTAACTACAAAAATGCGTGTCAAACCTCCAACCTTTGATGGTCAAACATCTTGGATTAATTACCATAGGCAATTTGAAGCCGCTGCTAAGGCTAATGGCTGGAATGATACTGAGAAAGTTTCAGCACTTACAGTTGCTCTCCGAGGAGATGCGGTAAACATTTTACAGGCTATTCCACCGGAAGAAGACAACAATTATGAAAAATTGGTCAAGCGACTGGAGCTGCGATACGGCCATGCACACTTGGAGGAAGTGTATCACACGCAGCTCAAGAACCGATACCAACGTCCCAGCGAGAGTCTACAGGAGTTCGAAGCTGATGTGGCACGCCTGGTTCGACTGGCTTATCCAACTGGCCCGGATGATTTCTTGGAAAGCTGGGCTGTGAGAATATTTGTGGACGGCATCAGAGACCATGAAACGCAACAAGCCCTGCGTTTGGCGCGACCGAAGAAGCTGGTGGAAGCATTGGCCCATGCACTGGAATACGAAGCGGCAAAGCAGGCGTCCAGAAGCAGTGCTCGAGTGCGAGAGGTTACCTGCGACTCCAATACCACGGAAAGCTTGGAAGCCCAGGTTCAGCGGTTGGTCCAGGAAGCAGTGAAAGATCTCAAGAATTCCAGACAACTTCGGTGCTGGAACTGTGGAGAACTAGGTCATCCAAAAAGTCGATGCAAGAAACCTTTGAAGACGTGGCCCAAAAATAACTCCAAGCAGGAAAACTAAATCGGGTCGATGTGCCGGGGCAAATATCGATCCAACCTAAACCGGCCCCACGAAATTTTGCATTAATCGCTTCGCTACGTCATCAGTTTGATAGTTTATTTGTGGATGGATACATAGACGACAAGCTATGTAGTATTTTGTTGGACACAGGCGCAACGAAGACCATAGTGAGACCCGATTTACTGCGTCCGAACAAATCGTGCATGAGGACAAAATGGCGACTTCGAACAGCGACAGGTGACTCAGCTACCACACATGGAGAAGTTGACGTCGTCATCATGATTGGAGGAGCAAGAATTAAACACCGTATCTTGATAGCTGACATAGAAGAAGACTGTATCCTTGGAATGGATATAATGAGAAGATACGGATTCGATCTTGATATGAAAAACGGCGTGATTAAAATCAATAATGAAGAGGTCGTCCTACATTATCAAGAAGATTCTTCAGCATGCTTAATGCTAGCAGAAGACCTTGCGATTCCTGAGCGATGCGAAGAAATTGTACCAGCTACAGTAGGTGGTGATATTCGAGAAGGGAGTGTCGCAATGCTGGAACCAAACGATAATGTTCAGCAAGGGATTTTGGTTGCTAAGGCCCTCATAAGTTCAGGAGAAATAGTACCAGTAAGAATAATAAACGTTAATTGTTATGCAGTGAAACTGAAAGCCGGTACTATTTTAGGACGCCTCGCAAGAGTGTCAACTATAAAGACCACCGGACAAGACGTGGAGAAAGGACCCAACTGCGACAAACTTTCGAGAGAACTATTTAGTTCAGTACTATCCAAAGGACAACAATTAAACAATCGACAACGTGCACAAGCAGAAGATCTGATACGCCGATTCCAAGAGATATTTGAAACCAGTGAGGGGCGAAAAGGAAGAACAAATATTGTCCATCACAAAATTGACACCGGCGATGCACGACCAATTCGACAAGCACCACGACGACTCCCGATTGCGAAGAGAGAAGACGCTGAAGCCATCATCCGAGATATGGAGCAGGACGGTATTATTGAACCCTCGAACAGTCCATGGGCCTCTCCGGTGGTACTTGTGAAGAAGAAAGACGGGTCTACACGATTTTGTGTCGACTATCGCCAGCTGAATAACGTTACCAAGAAGGACAGTTATCCTCTGCCCAGGATTGATGACGCCTTAGATACCCTGGCCGGGTCAAAGATCTTCTCGACCCTAGATCTCAAGAGTGGATACTGGCAAGTAGCGATGGATGAGAAAGACCGAGAAAAAACTGCATTTACCATCGGCAGTGGATTGTGGCAATTTACAGTCATGCCATTCGGCCTATGTAATGCTCCTGCTACTTTCGAGCGATTAATGGAGACCGTACTCAAAGGACTATCATGGAAAACTTGCTTGGTGTACCTGGACGATATAATTGTAATGGGAAAATCATTTGAAGACCATTTGAAGAATCTGGAACAGGTATTTCAACTTTTAAAGAAAGCTGGTTTGAAACTTAGTCCAAAGAAATGCCACTTATTTCAAAAACGAGTGAACTATTTGGGACATGTAGTCTCCGAAGAAGGCGTAGCAGTTGATATAGAGAAAATTAAGACAATTCAAGAATGGCCAGTGCCTGCGGATAAACATCAGCTACGTAGTTTCCTCGGACTTTGTACGTATTACAGAAGATTTGTTTGTGGATTCGCCAATATCGCAAAACCATTAACCAGACTGACAGAAGAAAATCGTAGATATAGCTGGGATGAGGACTGCCAAGTCGCCTTCGAGCAACTGAAGCAACTCCTAGTTCAAGCACCGATACTGAGTTACCCGAAGATGGAAGGACGTTTTATTTTGGACACGGATGCCAGCGATGTCGGAATTGGCGGAGTCTTGTCCCAATTGCAGGATGGTCAAGAAAAAGTCATCGGATACTTCAGTAAGGTTTTATCGAAGCCAGAAAGAAATTACTGCGTCACAAGACGGGAATTACTAGCAGTAGTCAAGTCCATCGAGCATTTTTACAAATATTTGTATGGCAGAAAGTTCCTGTTAAGAACTGACCACGCAGCTCTAAAATGGTTACTCAAGTTCAAGAATCCTGAGGGTCAGGTCGCTCGTTGGATCGAAAGACTTCAAGAATACGACTTCGACATTGAACATCGAGCCGGTACAGCGCATAAGAATGCTGATGCCCTATCAAGACGACCATGTTCCAATGATTGTCAGCATTGTTCTAAGGCTGAAGCAAAAGCATTCCGGACAACTGTCATTGACGATACTTGGCAACCACAAGAGATAGAAAAGGACATAGATGGCGACTCAGAATTGCGAATTATTCAAGAATGGAAGAAGAAAGGAACAAGACCGACATGGCAAGAGGTGGCACCATACTCCCCGACGGTCAAATCATACTGGGCGCAATGGAATTCCATAATCCTGGATGAAGGCGTCTTGAAGCGTGTCCTGAAAGATCCGGATGAAACCAAGAGTAGAGAACAGCTGATCGTTCCTAGAGGTCGGGTTCCGGAGGTCTAGAAACATCTCCATGATGGAGTGAGTGGAGGACACCTTGGGGTAACGAAGACTCTGCAGAGAGTTCGTGAGCGGTTTTATTGGCTAAACTGCAAAGAAGACGTTAGGGAATGGTGCAGGAAATGCACTACGTGCGCTTCAAGCAACGGACCGCAGAAACGACCAAGAGCTCCGATGCGACAGTATAATGTCGGTAGTCCATTCGAGAGGATAGCCATCGACGTAGCAGGGCCATTTCCCGAATCAGACGTAGGAAATAAATACATTGTTGTCGTCATGGACTACTTTAGTAAATGGGCGGAAGCGTATGCCCTTCCTAATCAAGAGGCCGCTACTATTGCAGACGTCCTAGTGAAGAACTGGATCTGTCGTTTTGGCGTACCCTTGGAACTTCATTCTGACCAGGGAAGAAACTTTGAATCTACACTTTTCCAAGGAATATGCGAAGTACTGAACATTCGTAAAACCAGAACTACTGCATTACATCCGCAGTCTGATGGAATGGTGGAACGGATGAATAAGACCATCAACAGACACCTGGCCAAAGTTGTCTCTAGTCACCAGAGAGACTGGGACAAATATCTCCATCTGTTCCTTTTGGCCTACCGCTCATCCGTACACGAAACAACCGGACAGACTCCAGCAAGAATCATCTTTGGACGGGAACTTCGGCTACCATGCGACCTAAAGTTCGGCTGCAAACCTGGAGAAGACCTGGTTGGTGAAGATTATGTCATTAATTTAAGGCGTCAGATGGACGATATCCACTCTCGAGTCCGTATAAACATCCAGAATGCCAGCGACCGGATGAAAGAGACCTATGACGTCAAGGCAAAAGACGGGGGCTTTCAACCAGGAGACTCGGTGTGGCTTTATAACCCAGGGCGGCGACGTGGCCTGTCTCCAAAATTACAGACATCTTGGGAAGGGCCTTACGAAGTCATCAGAAGAATTAACGACATAATCTACGAAATCAGACGCAACCCCAAGAGCAAATCAAGAGTGGTGCACTTCAATCGGCTAGCACCATATGCAGGAGACAATAATGAAGATCCCAACGACGCACGTGCTCGTAAGATCCACGCGCAGGAAGATTCATTTGAGGAGTTCATGAAGACTTTTTCAAGTGGACGTCGGGCCCGATTCGGAATAACTACCGAAGTGCAGCAGGATCTATTCAGAGTCCCGGCCGACTACTCCTTGGCCCATTGTGTATCAGGAGATTTGGAGATGTCCCGAGGAATAGCAGCAGTTTTCAAGAAGAAGTTTGGCAGACCAGAACACCAGAAGCCTACAGTAGGGAAGACCATCTGTCTGCGGGACAATACGACAACCAAGGAACGCTATATTTACCACATGGTAACGAAAGATAAATTCCATCATAAACCAACCTACCGTTCCATGTGGGAAACGCTGCAAGACATGCGAGGCCATTTAATGCAGAACGACATCCTGAAACTTGCAATACCAAAATTAGGCTGCGGTCTGGATGGATTAGATTGGAAGATCGTTCGAAATATGATAGAGGTAACATTCCAGAACAGCGGAATTCAAATATTGGTCTGCTGCTTCCACCCAGCAGGCCCGATCGAACCAAAAACTGTCGACTGCTACTTCTACCAAACTACTGGTTGCACCAAGGGCGGCGAGTGTCGATTCCGGCATGGACATGAAGATGTGTTTCGGGACGAAACATTCTTAAGAAGAGGGCAGTGTGACGTGCGGGAGTGAGAGGGGAGCTCGTGAATACGACGCAGTATGGGGAGGGGCTTCTTGTCGCCTCTTACGCCGCGCTACGTCGCAGCACATCACCTCTCCCAATGGAGGCCCCTAGCAATTCTTGGAAATGGAAAGAGTCGCGAAAATCGAAAATTCGAGAAGGACGGTGTTTCGTTATATAAGGCCAGCCAACGACGTGTGGGACAGTCAGTAATAAGAGTATTAGTGTGAAATAAATAATGAAGTAACAAGTACAGTGAACAGTGCATATAAATAGTGAAAAATAAATATCTGTGACTTTGATTAAATTAGAATTAAGTGATTAATATATAAATATACTGTTTTTAGTGACATAAGAAGAATTGAAGATTTTATTTCATTTAGATTATTAAATAGTGACTTTTATTTATTTACAGAGTGATTCATCAAGCAATAAACATTACAATATCAATTTATTACATACAATTCTAAGTACTCTTTACTATGCAGTATACAGATCAAGGGAAGATGTGAATATTAATAGATTAAGAACATTTTATTTTGTCTGCATTCATAGTAGATTAAGATATGTAATAGTATTTTGGGGTAGCTCTGGGCACGTGAACAAAATCTCTGTAATGCAGAAAAGGATTGGTAGATGCATGAATTGTGCACCTGCGAATACTCATTGTAAACCTCTTTTTATAAAACTTAATATTATGTCTGTACCATCGCTATATATCTATGATCTTGTTATCTTTGTAAGAAGAAATTTTTATCTATTCATGAGAATCAATGAAATTTACTCCAAAATGACAACACGCAATACTAACGATTTAAGTATACCAGTTCAGGGATTGGAAATACAAGCAAAAGGACCTCATATTAGAGCAGTTAAATGTAATAATACTCCACCAAGTTGTATAAATGAAACTACTAATTCCCTTAACTTTAAACATCAAGTAAAACATTTTTTAACAGTAAATTGTTTCTACAGCTTAGATGAATTTCTATCTTAATTCCTTGGGGTACTATAAATAATGTAATTTAAATTTATATCATTTATGTCTGACTCTGTTTGTATTTTTATATACTTTATATGGCAATAAACGATTAATGTTATACCAAGTTTATAGGATTTTCTCATAAATGTACTTTGGAATAAATCTGATAATTCGCTTTATTTTTAGAAATTACTTCAAACCTATATCAAAGCCTTGCCTTTAAGCTTCGTTAATCCTATCAAAAAGACTCTTGATGTTGCTAAATGGTTTAAGGATACTTTGACACACCTGCATATTCAAGGAATAATATTGGCTTATATTTTTGGATTTTCCAGTCATGGAAATATTACATTTCAATTGGTATGCCCTTCCAATTTAAGGGCGCTGATAATTACTTCTCATCTTAATGTAGTGATTCTGAAATTTTCTATAATGCTACAGTACTGTAAATCTGAACCAATTTTTGATTTATTCACAAAAATCTAAACCAATTTATCTCTTTTTGCTTCGATATGGCAGTGCTACATGAATATAAAAAATCAAAATAAAGTCAACTTCAAATAAGAACCAAAGCTGGATTCAAAGTGTATCAAAAATCTTTAATTGATTGTTATTTACATCACTACAGTTATTTGATTGCTGGATGTGCCACATATAGATCATGGCTATTTGATTCAGTAGATTGATATTTTGAACTGTCAGTGCGGCTACCAGCCGTCAAGTACTGGTGTCCACGGATATTAGTGGACGGCACATCACAAGGGCTATTTTTGAGTTATGATACAAAATAATGTTTTTCTAACACTGTTTTGGAATTTACATATTTCATAACCAAAAATTATGTTGGAACGAGCGAAATTCCGTATGACGTTTAAAATCATTCAACTTTCATATTCGACGAATCAGGAGTGATAATTATGTCAAACGTCTGTTTCTTGAAATGTATCGTATGAATTTCCATAACAACACTCTTAATAAAAAAACAGATGACCAAAATTTGAGTTCATATTATTCAAATATAATCAAGTGTTCATATTCATGACACTCCATGTTTATTCATATTTTTTTCAATTTCAAAGAGTTTATTCATTTGTTGTTCATTTATTGATTTATTTATCAATTCCCTCAAATGTTCGGCAGAGTATATTTTTATCATTATCAATTATTTTATCCCACCATCTTTTTTGATGATACATATTAAATTTCTTTATTAATTTTTCAAGAGTCTTTTAATGGTTTTTTATGGTTGGTTTACTACCCTTGTCCAGTTGTTATCAGTTTTTTGTATGCCTGTAATATTTAATTTCCTATTTTTCTGTAAGTTGAAGTTTATCCGTTTTATTTGTTCATTTAATTCAACTGTCTTCTTGTTTATATTACTTTAGTTCCCTGAGGAAGCCAAAAATTGAAACTAAAGACTGACTACCCAATCAACTTTATAGCAAGTTTTCCAGAACTTATTGATAAAAAAATTGATTAAAAAAATTATTACAAGTGGAAAAGATAACTTATTCTAATTCAGAATTGAGTGTTTTCAGTACAAGGCTTGATTCTAAACTAACTTGAAATATTACATTTCAGCCGCAAGTCAAGCTTGCATGAGAAATATAATTTACAGTTTCATGGAAAGTTTATGATGTGTTAGCGTCTGGATTTTGGTCAACGTTAGCAAAAACGTGAGAAATGGTACTGTAGCTCCTCCCTCCCTAAAATTCGGCTTCATCTACAAGACGAGAGGTTGAACGTTGAGTCGATGATCTTGTTTTGTCGTGAGTTGAAATTTTCTTACAATTTTTAATTTTTCCTTGTGAATAAACTGTGAACAAACCAATACCAATAATTGCAAATATTACGTGAAGAATTATAATTGGGTAGTTCGTGTTGCTCTTGATGTTGCGTGCGTTTGAATCTTCGTACTTGGTGATTAGAATTCAAAGTTCGTTCATTGAATTCAGATTGATGCTGATCTTTGAAGTATTTGAAATTGATTTGAATCTTGAAATTCTCGAATAAAATAGGTTTTCTATGAGTGCCTTCTTTGAATGCCAACTTTTATTCGAGATTCTTTGTTACAATTATCTTCTTCTATTAAAATATTCCTTCTAATTTCTTAATTCCATCTTTTAGTTTACAAAATGTTTCTATGATATCTGGCTTCGGAAATATTGCTAAGAACTGGTTAACTTCTTCTAAAGTTTCGATGTGATTTCCTCTAATGTTAATCTTTAGATATTGGCAGTAACGATTGTTGTCTCCTACGATAATATTTTTCTCGCAAGAATGTTCTCAAATTTCATGGGACAATGATATTGTTGTGTTCCCTTAGTACACAAGCCTTCCAAAAACTCAATTTTTCCATCTTTTGATTTTAGAAAATAATTATTGCTTAAAATGATCCTTACAATTCCGGATTAGTGTTTAGTTGGAAGAGATAGAAGATGAAATAATTCAAATTCCGTATCAAAATTGATAGGTATTTCTATAAAGTAAACGATTTGATTTGATTCTAATTCACAATTAACTGTAATTAATTTTTCGAGTTCTGGTATATTTATTCTGTGTGTGAACGAGAGGTGGAAGTTCCTGGAATAAGGAAAGAATTTGTTGTCATTCTTCTAGGTCTTTTTACATTAGATAAGTGTATTTTTGCTTGCTTTTTGTCTTTTGGTTCTGTGTGAATTTCTGTGGTTTTCAAATTTTTATTCAAACTTTTGATTTTCTCTTTCTTAAATTTCGAGTTTTTCGTTCTATTCACTTTCTGTTTGTTATGAACAAAAACATTTTCAGAAATTTCTGGAAGGATCTTGCGGTTTTCATTAATTTTAGTTATAAATTCTGATTTTTTAATTTGAACTCGCTCATTTATGATTCTATAAATTCTTTTAGTTTTATCTTTGTGATTTTGGACGTACTCTTGTGTTATTTGTTGTTCTATTTCTATGTCAAAGGGTGAATTTGTGTTCAAGTGACCATTAATAATTTCACGCGGTTTTAGCTGTTCTTTCTGAATGTGTAGTGTTGATATATGCTAAAACTGCATGGCTCACTTTTGTTTGATGGACTCGTTTTTGAAATTGTCTTGCAGATTGAATTAGTCTGATGTGTTCTATTGGTGTAGAATAGAATCTTTCTACAGTTCCGTTTGAGTTAGGATTCTGTAAGCATGTAAAGTGTAAATCGATTTTATGTAGAGATAATAATTCTTTAATTATATTATTTTTAAACTCCAGGCCGTTATCTGCAACAATTAGTTTCGGAATATCATGGTGTGCAGAATATTGAATCAATTCATCACTTACTTCCATAACGTTATTAGCATTCAAATGATATGCTTGTGCATAATTTGTAAATGTGTCAATTATTGTTGAAAACTTCGTATTTTCCAAACTGAGTGTATCAATGTGTGATGTGTCAAATTGTTTGTTAGGGGTAGGTGTTATATTCAATTTGGGTTTGACAGGATCACGTTCATATTTAGAAGAAAGACAAATTTCGCATTGACTTATATGGTCTGTGATAGTTTTAATCTGATTTGGCCAATAATAAATGTTTTAAATTCAATTGTAGGTTTCATTTTTAGTTTTACCTTCGTGATAGTTTTTTTTTTCTTGATTGTCATCTCCTCTTTCTACGTCTATTAATTTGATATTACATTCAACAAAATTGATTTTAGAATCTTTGAAATATTTTTGTAATACTTTTGTAAATTTTTCATATATTGGCTGTCCGAAAAATAAATAATATCTTACATACTCCTCAATAAATGTTACTACATCCTTTTCAAAACTGTCTCTCGATAATTGAATCGAAATTCGCATCTTGTCTGAATGAAGTTTGGTTAATTTTGGTTTACTAGGGGAGTGCTTGACTTCCGAAAAAATAAGTTTATTTTTTCGAACATTGAGTGGTGATTCTGATATAGAAATTCCAATAATAGGATTTTCGGGGTTTGAATGAACTGTATTGCCTGTCTCTGAGTCGGGTGTGTCATCTGGTTCTGCTATCATTTATTGGGATTCTAAATTTTGTTGCAAGTTCTTGTTAAATGCTTCCATATAATTGGAAAATTCTTGTTCGCCTGAGTTGACTGAATTCATATTGAGCTCTATTCTGGACAAAGCATCTGCATTTTTATTCATTTGACCTTTTTTGTACCAAATTTCAGAATCAAATACTTCTAATTTAAGTCTCCTTCGAACAAGCTTTGAATTTGGTTCTTTCAGTGAGAATAGCCACTGCAAAGGTTTGTGGTCTGTTATTATCTTGAATTTTCGTCCGAAAAGATATGGCTTAGAATTCTTGGTCGCCCAAACTATGGCTAATAGCCCCTTCTCAATTGTAGAATAATTTTGTTCTCAGTTATTAAGAGTTCTACTCGTGTAAGCTATGGGTAGGTCAGTTCCAACTGGTCCTTGAGAAAGAACCGCGCCGATAGCAAAGTTGCTAGCATCAGTTGTAAGGTTAAATGGTTTCGTGAAGTCGGGATATTGTAGGATGGGCTCGTTCATGAGAAGTTTTTTACATTTTTAGAAATAATTCAAATATTCCACATTTTTTTCATTCATTGTAGCTCCTTTCTCCAAACAATTTGTCAATTCAGCGAAATCTTTGATAAATTTGCGATAATATCCGAGGTTTCCTCAAAAAGCCTTAATTTGTTTTACTGTTTGTGGTAAGGGGTAGTTTTTGATTGCAAGAATTTTTTCCGGGTAAGGCTTTACGCCTATATGTGTTACCACGTGTCCAAGGTATGCTACTTCACGTTTAAAAAACTCAGATTTGTCAATTTGTATCTTCAAGTTGGCTTTCTTCAATCTTTCAAAAACTGCTTTTATACTTTTTATATGCTCTTGCAGACTCGTGCTAAATATTATAACATCGTCGAGATACACAAGACATATGTCGTCCAAAAGATTCCTTAAAACTTGAAATATAGATCGTATCCAGAAGTTAATATATTTGAATGATGGATCGTCGGATGTTGGATAATTCAGGATCAGTAAATAAAGAACAATTCACATCACTTGAGCAAACGTTTCGAATCTTATTGACTCTTCATCAGTGCCTAAATACAAACATTAAATACATTTCCTCTTTTTTTACAATTATCAATATTGTGTTACATACCCAGTGATTAAAACTCTAAGTTGCCATAAAAAATCATTAGAATGCATTACAAAAGTTACTTATTTCAACAGTGTAGTGTTCATCTTACAATACAGGCACAGACTGAAAGTGATAACAGCGACCATACCAACATCCGTTTCCCCCAACTGACCTGGCTGAATCTCTTCTTCATTCCGCAGTGCAGTGCACATTTGGCGCGTACTATGAACTGTTTTGCAAGTTTTCTAAAATATTTTGATAACATTTACTCAAGTATTCAGTGTCTGATCTAAAATTGATACTTTTTTTGTTCATAAATATGTGAATCATCTCCAAAAAATTACGAGTTCTGAATTCTATTGCTGAATCTACTATTTCTACATTTTTAAAATCAAAATGATGATGATTATCGATACTATGTTGTGCTAAAGCTGTTTTTTCAGATTTAAAATTCTTACAATCATTTCTATGGTTATTTATTCTATTTTTTAAGTATTGCTTAGTTTGCCCAATGTACACCGCACTGCAGTCCAAACAAGAGACCCTATAAATCACATTTGATCTGTCCATTTCTGGAACTCTATCTTTCAACTTACTGAATAAGTTATTAACTTTTTTGTCATTGTAAAAAACTATGTTGACACCGTCGCTGCTCAGTAACTTGCCAAGGTTGTGTGACAGACCCCTGACCAAGGGCAGCTTGAAATACATGACTTGTTTTTTATTGTTATCAATCTCTTCATTGTTACTACGTTCTGCGTTATTGTCACTTCCACTCTCACTCGCCACCCTAGTATGTTCATTAAAAATTTTATTTATTAAATTTGATGGATAATCATGTGATTTCAATTTGATTTTTAACTGTTCTAAATTTTTATTATGGAATTCTACACTACTCAGTCTTTTAATCTTTAATATATTACTTTTTATAATTGCAATTTTTTGTGTAATAGTGTGATTCGATTTAAAATGTAACATTCTATCTGATGATGTAGGTTTCTTGTAACAATCTGTCTTTAGAGATCCGTCATCATTCTTCATTATCAAAATGTCTAAAAACGGTAAACAATTATTATTTTCTGTTTCAATAGTGAATTGAATTTTATCATGGTATCGGTTGAAACTATTCATAGTAACATCCACGGAATCAAATGGAATGGCTGTGACAATATCATCCACGTATAGATAAATGAATGGAAGATGAAAAGGTAATTTTTTTATTACATTGTTAAGAAGTTTAGTCATCACTAAATTTGATAGAATAGGAGAAGTTGGATGTCCCATCGCACTTCCTTCAATCTGCTGGTAAAATTTATTATCAAAGCTAAAGTAACTGCTGTCAAAACAAAATGCTATCAGTTTTTTTTTTTTTAAAGTATGCTGGTCAATAATGGTGTGATTAGTGATTTCACTCCAAAACTCGTCAATAGCATCAAATACTAATTCTTTGGTGACATTAGTGAACAATGATGTTACATCCAGCGATCTCAACATGAAGTTATCAGGCAAAATGTGGTTTTGACATCTGTTGACAAATTCATATGAGTTTTTTATATTATAAATTAGTGTATCTTGAATTTTGCTTAAAATTTGACAGATGAATTTCTCTATCTTATATGAAGGTGCATTAATACATGAGACTACTGGTCTAAGCGGCACTGGAGGCGGCTTGTGTGTTTTGGGTAAACCATACATCTTAGGAGTGATAGAATTATAAACTTTCAACTGTTTCCCACACTGTTCCTCTATCAGCGATCTGTCACACAACTCCTTAATTAATTTATTATTTAAATTTTGAAATTTAGTCATTGGGTCATTGTTTAAAATTCTATAAGTAATGCTATCATCTAACAATTCTTTCATTTTCAACTTATAATAATCTACATCTAATATCACAGTACAATTACTTTTATCAGAGTTGGTTACTAAAATGTCTGGGTTGTCTTTTAAAAATTTGCTCGTAGTCTTATACATAAAATCTAATTCATTACTGCTTCTATTATTATTGTGCCTCTTTGTACGTACTTTCTGCCTCGCAACATAATTAGTAATCATATTTGTTGTTTTTAGTCTGAGGGACTGTTTTTCTGTATCATTGAGTTGTTGTCCACTTATACATTTTTCCACATCTGTCAATAGTCTTATGAAAGGAAATTCTGTCTTATTTAACTCAATGGCTGTCTTAGGTCCTAACGAGAGTAAATTTTGTACATCTTCAGGAATAGATTTTTGTGTCAAATTTATAACACAATTCTTATTAAATCGTGTGTCATTGTGATTATGTTGCTCCAAATTCTGTAATTTATTTATCTGTTTCTGTTTAATAATACTAAATTGTATTTCACACCATTGTTCTTGATGATTTTGAAAGCTATTGGTTATTTGTATAGGCAAGAATTTGACAGCTAACTCTTGTGTTTCTTTTAAGTTATTTCTTATGTTATGTAGCAGAATGCACGTACTTTTTATCTCAAAGTTTAACAGTTTTCTTTCTAAATTAATTAAAATATTTTCAAATTCCCTACTACACGGATTTCTGTCTTCTATCAAGCACCAAAGATTTTGAACTGTGTTGTGTATATGTGAGGGAGTGACATTGTTGTACCTGCATTGTAAGAGGAACGTTCTTCTGTTTGTTGTCGCCACGTTGTTTTTCTTCGGCTTGGACCAAGATTTGAGGGTGTCTCTTGCTTCTTGTCCGTAATTTTGTGTAATATCCTCGAAAAAACCCATGTTGTTAAAAATATCCCGTGAAATGTGATAATTGAAATATAGATCGTATCCAGAAGTTAATATATTTGAATGATGGATCGTCGGATGTTGGATAATTCAGGATCAGTAAATAAAGAACAATTCACATCACTTGAGCAAACGTTTCGAATCTTATTGACTCTTCATCAGTGCCTAAATACAAACATTAAATACATTTCCTCTTTTTTTACAATTATCAATATTGTGTTACATACCCAGTGATTAAAACTCTAAGTTGCCATAAAAAATCATAAGAATACATTACAAAAGTTACTTATTTCAACAGTGTAGTGTTCATCTTACAATACAGGCACAGACTGAAAGTGATAACAGCGACCATACCAACATCCGTTTCCCCCAACTGACCTGGCTGAATCTCTTCTTCATTCCGCAGTGCAGTGCACATTTGGCGCGTACTATGAACTGTTTTGCAGGTTTTCTAAAATATTTTGATAACATTTACTCAAGTATTCAGTGTCTGATCTAAAATTGATACTTTTTTTGTTCATAAATATGTGAATCATCTCCAAAAAATTACGAGTTCTGAATTCTATTGCTGAATCTACTATTTCTACATTTTTAAAATCAAAATGATGATGATTATCGATACTATGTTGTGCTAAAGCTGTTTTTTCAGATTTAAAATTCTTACAATCAGCAATACTTAAAAAATAGAATAAATAACCATAGAAATGATTGTAAGAATGAAAGTAAGAAGAGGGAATGTATTTAATGTTTGTATTTAGGCACTGATGAAGAGTCAATAAGATTCGAAACGTTTGCTCAAGTGATGTGAATTGTTCTTTATTTACTGATCCTGAATTATCCAACATCCGACGATCCATCATTCAAATTCCTTAAAACGTTGTCCATCACTCTTTGAAATGTTGTTGGAGTGTTTTTCAGCCCAAATGACATTCTAAGAAATTCATAGTGCCCGTTTTCCGTACTGAATGCTGTTTTTTGGATGTCGCTCTTATTCATTTCAATTTGGTGAGATCCGTAAGCCAAATGGAGGATGGTAAAATATTGACATCGGCCTAATTTATCGAGCAAGGTATTGATGTCAGGAATTGGATACTTGTCATCGATTGTTTTCTCGTTTAACTTTCGGTAATCGATTACTAATCTCAATTCTTGTCTACCGGATGCATCGATTTTCTAAGGGACATTCCAAACAGGGGATGACCAGGGTGAGTGTGAGGGTTGTATAATTTTTTGTTCAAGCATTTTTTGTATTTGTTACTGTACTTTTCTCCTATGAACTTTAGGATAGCGGTATATTTTAGTGTAGGTAGGAATTTCATCTGATATTCTTATGTAGTGTTTTATTTCATTTTTAAAGGTCAGGTTTTTATCGTCAGTGTGGAATATGTTAGCGTATTGTTTAACTAATCTTGTTATCGCTTGCTTTCCTTCATCGTTCATGTGTTCTGTTCTGAATTTAGACATATCTAACGTATGATTGCTTCTTTCTTCATAAAAGTTCAAATTATTGATTTCAAAGCTAATTAAGGATTGAACATCAATATTGTTTGGAATATTTGTTATTAAATCATGATTATTGGAGTTATTAATATTGTGAAATGTCTCGTGGTTTTGAACTAATGCAATACCTTCAGGAATCATACAATTGTTCATTCCTGATTTTGGAATACATATTCCACCGTTTTCTATAATATTAGTAGATATTTTTGCTATTCTTTCTGTCTTTCCTGGTACTTGAATGTAACTAGGGATTGGCAAAATTTCATAAAAATTAATTTTGATCTCATTTACAAGTGTTATGATTCTATCGCGTGTCAAATCGATAAAAGCGTCGAGTATTCTCAAGTTATCTAAACCTAATAAAATATCAAATTGGTTATGGAAATCAAATAAATGATATTTTAACATAAATTTTGTTTTTCGAATAATTTTGAACAGGGTAATAAAACGCTATGGTTCTCAACCGATATACCGTGAGCGATCGAAATTTTGAAGGGATCTTCTTCAATTTTTCTCCAAAATAATTATTTGCTATGTCGGGATTCATAAATGATCTTGTGCTACCCGTGTCTATCAAAGCTTTTAAATTGCATCCTGGAAATATTGTGAATGGTAGCTCGCTTTGATTATAAGACATATTCATTAATTCTAATTGTTCTCCGAGGCAGTAATCGCTGAAAAAGGATCATCAGAATTATGATCTTGCTGGGTTCCGTCATTTTCGGTATTTTGATTGGATTCATAATAATCACAACTATCATTATATTCCAAGTTTTGATCATTAATATTCATCTCATCTACTTCAGTGTTGTGTAATTCCTCGAAAACAAAATCAGATGAGCGCTGTGCTTGTGTTCGCGGAAAGTGTTGCCTTTGCGCGTACTGCTGATAAGGAACGTTTTCTGAGGATGGTCGGGCTCTTAGGGTGAAGGTACGATTTGTACTAATACTCATTGGAGTTGGTTTTGGATATTCTTGATTTTGATTTTGGTTTTGATTTGGTGTATTAGGTCTAAAAGTGTTAGGTCGTAAAAAGGGAGAATTATGACGCACAGGATCTAGTTGAATAGGTTGATAGACAAGTTGCGAGATTGGTCTGGGTATTTGTTTTGAGTACCTATTTGTTGTGATTCTGATGTTGGTTGAATTTGGTTTTACTGATATGAAAGTTTTTTGTGAACGACTAGCTGTATCAACTCGAAAGTCGTTTGTTAACATACTGAGTGCTTCGTTTAAGTCAGCAGAGTTTTTTGTTTGCATAAGTATCCCTAAAGGTTCTTTGAAACCTCTAAGTGATACACGAAGAGCATAATTTCTAGCAAACGCAATTAAAATATTTGCTTGTTGAGGAAAGTTTGTAATTATGTACGAAACTTGCAGATTTAACAAATCTATAATTTCATAATAATATTCGTAAGGTGTTTCGTTTGTGTGTTTTATTCCTGTTAGTTCAATTTCGATCTCTTTAATCAGAATAAGAAGTTATAAGAGCTTTTCTCAAATCATCCCATTTTGTGATCGTACAACTAGCAATATTAACAGCGGCTTCGCCTTTTATTTTGCTTATAATAGTATTCATTAGATACTCATTCTTAAAATCATTATTATCTGAAGTAATATGAAATTTCTTTATTAATTTCTCACATATCTCTAAGAATCTTGGATAAAGTTTATTGTTACCGTTAAATTCTGGGATCATATTCAAATATTCTTCCCTCAAAGTTGGAATCGCCATTTTGATTATTGATAAATTATTGGGATGATTAGTAAGATCAGGAAGTGACTCAGCGAATCCAAATTTGTATCTGAGCACTCCGAAGTCGAATCGGAATCTGAATTTATTGAGAAAAGATCTTCCAATGACATGTAGTACTCACCACAGAAACACTAAGATCAATTTGTTCGTTGGATGTTTCGATTTCTTGCGACTGGAAGTTGTCGTAGTGAACTACGTGGCTGCTCTGTATTCTGCAGGGCTGTTGAGTCTTCTACGATGCGCGATATTCGTTCGCGAGTTCTTTGTATAAGTCTCGAACAATTCACGTAATTTCGGATACACAGTTAATCGTTGATACGAAACGGACTCTAATTTTTAAAATGCCGTCTGTGTATCCTACCGACTGCGCCAGTTAAATAAGTTCTCCAGAACTTATTGATAAAATAATTTATTTAACAAATTATTACAAGTCGAAAAGATAATTTATTCTCATTCAGAATTAAGTGTGTTCAGTACAAGGCTTGATCCTTGACTAATTTAAAATATTACATTTTATTCGCAAGTCAAGCTTGCATGGGAAATATAGTTTACAGTTTCATAGAAAGTTTAGGATGTGTCAGCGTCTGGATTTTGGTCAACTTTAGCAGAAACGTGGGAAATGGTGCTGTAACTTATATATATATATATATATATATATATTTCATATCTCTAAATACAATAAAAAGTTATAAATTGAATGCATCATAAATCAGCCTTTCTGTTTTCATTTGTATTCGTACATTTGTCTGGCTGTGGAACTGTGTTTAGCTCACTCATTTGGTCTTACAATAAACACGCGCAATAATCAATGAACAGTTAACCTACGTCATATTCCAAAGCACCGCCTACGGCTAATTCCCCTTGCACCCGACCGGCCCCTTAAAGAAACAGTCGCTGACTTAGACTTCCTCTTAAAGCATCGTAAGTTCCATCCTCTCGTTGTAAATCTATAAGATGGGACCTTGAAATTGCAATATTTTTTGTAAGAACACTTCGTTTAGTTATTTCCACAAAATTTTCGTACTTTAAAATTTCATATGTAAACGACTAAAATAATTGTATGCTGACAATGTCATATCTACTTTTTGAATATGCGACAATATTATTTCAGCAATTTGTAGAATTGTTGTACCTAAATGTGAGAGTTCAATAAGATTTAGCTCAATATTTTTGTTCGCAATATCAATTTAGTGATAACTAACATTAGTACTACAATTTGAAATTGTATTTTGTATTACTAATGGTGATTGTACATTTTGTTCATACACAGTATAATTTTTTTGAATATTGAATTATACAAGTATAGGTTTATAGTATAAAAAATAAGGTTCATATACACCTGCTGCTATATAAGGACTTGTAGAAAATATTACATCCATTTGTGTATTTGAATCTGTTGGTTATACATCAGCAGGCAACACTGATGTTAAATAATATTTTCTTATAATTCTAATTATTTCAAGTTTTCTTCCACTTTTCATATCAAAATTATAATCATCAATAACTATCAACTCTTTTTCATTATTATATGTTTCATTATACATCCTTGAGAACTTTCTCGAAAAGTTTATTTGTAAATGTTGGTGATTTCTACCCACCAATTATACAATAATTTTCTATTTTGATTCTAAGAAGTTCTACGTGATATTCTGAGTTATTTTGATTATTTTGTATTTCAATTTTGTAAAGCAAATAACACCTCTCGAAGAAGAATGTACATCAAATCGAAATATTTCGATAAAGTTGGGAATTTCAAATTTGTCACTTGTTTTCGACAAAGTTTCTGTAAATATTAGAATATTTTCTCTGCGATACCACTCATCACATAATATTGATTTGAACTTTGTCGATAGTGAGTTTATATTTTGATATATATCCGTTATTGATAAGTTTCAAATTGTTAAATGTTAATTTCAGTAATTTTTCTGTTCGTAGCCTTTGTAATTCTAACAAAACTAGATCATTGAATTTGATTATTTTTATCTACCTGAAATATATAATCCAGATAGAGAAGTGTCTCTACTCAGCAAAACATGCAACATAGGCCGTGAAATTCTCCTTGTTTTATTGAAATCCAAGCATATTTCTTTGTAAGTTTGCTCTTGACTCTTGTGAATTGCGATCGCTTCAGCAGGTACTATTGGGAACTGTTGCCGTGATATTTGATACTGGAATTTGTTAGATATACTCAATGAAATGCTAGTTCTCACAATTGGCGTTAAATTTGAGTCTATATTTGCAGATTTCATGAGTTCTTTGTATAATAATTTTGCCTTCCTACCAACAACGCTGGAAGCAGAATCAATTCATATTATATAAGGTTCTTGAATTTGATTCAAAAGTTATGTATTTCAAATAACCACAGGCACCGTTCACTAACCCGTCTTCGACATCGATATTATTAGTCATCATATATTTAATACTCAATTTTAATTTCATTCTGAAGAATAGATTTTTTGTCTCGATCATACTTTTTGTTTTCAATGATTCCATTACACGATTTTTACTTGCATCTGAAATTCCACCTAAAATCATATTTTTGGCTTCAGAAATATATTTCGTCATATATATTATATCAGATTGTTGGTCTATTTTCATTTGGTTATAATTATCGACATCAACATTTTCTGCAACTAGACGTATTGCACTCTCAGGAAAATCTGATTCCTGAACCTGTCTTGATTTGAATAATTCTATGTCATTCTCAGTCATTTGACCTATAGCTGAATTATTCGAAGCTTCAATAAATAGTTTTTCATCTTTTTGTCTCAGGATTTGTGTCAATTCATAGAGTTCAAAATTCTCCTATAGAGGATTATATCAATAAGTCCAAACATTCCATTATTTTTTGATATTTTATAAATAGGTGAATCCATAACAGGTGGTAATTGATTCAAATCACCAACTAAAATAATTGGTAAATCACTAAAATTTCCATTTATTCCTCGTATTTGACGCAATCTTATATTTACACGATTTAATCGTGTACTGCCTACCATTGAAATCTCATCTATAATTAATAATTTGAAATAGAATAGTTTTTCTCTAATATAGTCCGCCAAATCAGCAGATAATTCAGGCATCTGACAAAGAAATTGTGCGACCGGTACTGCAAAAGCGGTATGTATACCCCATTTATTGAGAAAGTAGCCTTGCCAGAAGGTGCACATAACAATACATGTAATTCATCTTTTTCTGAACTTGGTAGATGATCATTATAATTAGTGATCATTTGATAGATAGTTTCAATTACGGTAGATCTACCTCATCTGGTGGAATCGCAAAAAAATAATTTCAATGGTAATTTATTCGTTTTGAAAGAATTCAACACGTCCATTACAAATTCACGTGAATTATTCAACCTTGACATTAAATTAGACAATTCTTCTGATGATATCCACTAAGGACATACAAATCGATTGATGAATTTGTTTTTACAAATTTCTTTGCCATCTTGTTGTAAAATATCAATTCTTTGGTGCCCAGATAATTCATTAGCTAATAAACTATTGATTTCTTCATCTTTTACATTCGACATCTCATTTTGTGCATTCTCTAAAGGGTTGGCAATATTGGTCTGGTAGAGTGAAGTTGGTTGTTGAAATAACTGAGGAAAAAAGTACAATTTACCATAAAGTCTGAAAAGTGTTATTATATTAATGATATTAAATAGAACAAAATACTTTTTAACTACACAATAATATATTTAAGTGTCATTTGCACCTCAATTTATGAATATCATAACCAAGCTTTTTTGACAAGAGTACATGGTCATAGAGAACTTACAAGAAAAATTGGTAGAAACTCTTGAGAAATTTACCAAAGTAGATCAGATAGAAGCAGAAGTTTGTAGAACCAATGTCAAAATACAAGAATTCAACAACTTAATTCATTTTATTGACATCAATGTTTAAAATCTAGAAGGCAAGATTGAAGATCAACAGGATAGAATCAACGAGCTTGAGAGAATGGTGAAGAAGAAAAACTTTGAATTTTTTGGCATGAAAGAAGAAGAAAATAGCAGGAGTGACCTGGAAAGCGTAATACTCGACCTCATTGAACGATAGCTGAACATCGAAATAGCATACGAAAATATTAATCGAATATTTCGTTTTAGAAGAGAATGTGATAATATTAGACCAACACTCATTACATTTAGCTAATTGAAAATCAGAAATGAGAGATATGAAGCAAGAAGAAAACTTAGTGACAGCAAAATATACGTCAGCGAAGATTTGCTCCTTGAAGACCGAGAAAAACATACAGCAAATCGTAAGTTGGAATATAAACGATCCCATCGGGCAGAAGGTTCAATTTCGGATGAGATGAACACTCCTGCAAACCCAGAACAAAAGCTGAGGCTCATCACGACTACAGAAAAAGAGAATCAAGCTTTTTTAGATTAGCGAGTGGTGCCGCTACTCCAAATGGCACTATTATTATACCGTGTTGAAGAAGCTAGGTAAGATAGATGTTGCTAATTTTTGTATACTTTTTTGAATCTTTAGCGGTTTGATTAATTTACATAATCTAGGCCTGGTTTACAGTACCTTTTTCAATTCTGAATTCAATTAACATCGAGATTAATTTAATCACGCAATTAATTTTCTGTCGGTTTACAGAAACAAAATCAACGCGATTAAGAGTTCGATTAAGTAATTCAAAATTAATAAATTAATCATGAAGGTTGGCAACATATTTAAATACAGAACTAGCTTCATGCTTATGTTATATGCAGGTTACATGAATTGAAAACTGTCAGATTAAATAATTTACAGACTTCTACGATTGCGCATGTAGGACGCATTTTTTAAGAGCAATCAAAAGTGTGTTGAGGACGTAACAGAACTAAAAAAGAATATAACAGAAAGAGAAAAAGGAAATGCAATTTATATTTTAGCAGAGTATGTACATTTTCCATAAGTAAATGATGTTTTATTTTATATTGCATCTTACATTTTTATTTTGTGGAATTGCAATTGCTGTTTTTGTTCATCCACTATGAATCGTTACGGTGATTTCTTACAGTTTCCTTTTTTCTATAGACTCAGATCTATGCTTAAAAATAAAATCACAGATGGAGCGTCTCTAAAAGGGAAAGTGAAAGCTTGGGATATAGCGATTGAAAAATTCTACAGTATTTTCGGCTCCCAGGAGCTCAAAGCAGTCTAAACTCAAACAATGGTACTCAATTAAGATTTATCACGTAAATGTGTGCACTCTATAAGAAATTTTCTTGTGATATGGTCAATAAATGAATGTCTCAAGCAGATTGGGTCTTTATTGAGGCAGTACGAATTGCAGTGTTCTCATTGAAGTTCACTAAGATTCCTGGCTCTTCAACTCCAGCATGCAATTTCTGGCGCGATTGGCAGCTCGTCATCAATGATCATATTGTTGTATTAGGCAACGCACAACAAGCAACAATAGATTTTGAATTTTAGTTTAGAACTCCTCTCAATAGTGTTTTCAATCGTCTTATGCGAATTGTTATATGCTTCTTCTGCTACGGTTCGTGGATTTAGTCAAGACATTTGAATGAAAGAACGACACATAAATTCACTTAGTTGGAAATCTTCACCTTATCGTCCATCCTGCAGATAAGCACATAAAACAGTCATTGAGAATACTGCTGTTATGCACACTCCCAGGCCATATGAACTCTATTCCGTATTTTAAGATACTCATCACATACAGCTTGTACATTCTTTGCAAAAATATTTTTGATCTATGAAAATCTTCACTCCAGAACCACCAGCAAATTTTATTTTCATGTGAATGCAATCTGTTGCTCCTATTACTCCAGGTATTCTTCGAATCCTACAGAAACCCAATTTCACAACTTAAACCTCTTCTAGAGTAGGCATTTTTATATATTGAGGCTCTAGTTGTACTACTTTGCGCACTGCATGTTTTATAATATTACAGTAGATTTATGCAAGGAATCGTTTAATAATTGCTGAAAGCATTGGTAGCTTGGAATTGTATCGTAAGTAAAGTTTGATGAGCTGAAATAGATTTTCTTTATGTGGTAAGTTTTATTCCAGCACCAAATAAATATCGTAACAAAATACTGCATTTTTCAATACAAAATCTAAATTTGAAATTCTCATCATCAAGAAGTTCTCTTAAGAGATCTTACCTAGAAACTTTTTTCACCTACTTATAATGATATATAATAACATATAAATTATTTACATCAATTTTTTTATTCATATTTTTCCAATTTTTGAGTATCAGACAAAAATGTCATGAAAAAAGTGACATAATTTGTCAATTTGCAAAAGTTATTCGGGGAGATACTATCTTAATTCTGAATAAACGTTAAAGATAATCACGATTAACTCCTAATTGAGGTTCTATAAACTCATTCAATGTTTCATTTTGAATTAAATGTAATTTAATCGTGAACTAATTTAATTGCGATTGAATTATTGTTCTGTTTCTAAACGAGGTAGAATGACGTCAAAAATTAAATTAATTTTTAATTAGATATTTAATCGTGATTAAATATTTGATTTGCTCTCTATAAACCGGCCCCTGGACTCCCTTACTCAATTGAAATTGTTACAAAGTGAAATAATCTGCCTCAATGAAACTTGGACGTACAACAAAAATATTAAACTCCCTAGCTTTCTGATGAATTATCAAAAAAATGTTGTTTGTAGCTCTGTTTCCAAAGAAAAGAGTGAAGGTAGGGCAAGTGGAGGTTTACTTGTATTAATTAAAGACAACAGTAAAATATTCATTTATTATACCATAAGTAGTTGAAGTATTATCGATTATTTTTGTGGTGCTATCACGAATGTTTATTGTGCTCGCGTTTGAATACCACGAGTGTGCAGTACGAATGGTATTCACAAGCACAATAAACATGAGTGATTGCCCCACAAAAATAGTCTATAATACTTTAACTACAAATGGTATATGGAGGACTATTCCAGGAGTCAAATCATTTTTTCAAATTAGTTTTCTATGAATCTAGTAACAACTCACGTAATTTTCATAGGAACGAATAAACAAACTTCTGTCAAACTGAAAAATTAGAATTTCTTGCATTTTCTTTGACGAATAATAGAAAAATATATTGCGTCTTGATATGGAATCTAGTTCAGAAAGGTTTGGTGATAGATCAGAAGATAGAATTGATGGAGATATTCAGAAAAATATTCCATTAAATACGAAGAAAGCACAAATTGGAGGTATCCACATCTTTGAGTAAAATACTCACCTTGATCACTAGTGTAATACCCGATGGTATTTCTACATGTCCAAATACCCACTGATATGCACCGTTTCTATGGGGATTCAGCATTGTTAATCTTGTTATAAATACTACGAATGGAATAGTCTGTAGAATAATTGATTCAAATAACTTATGGATAATTTTAGAATTGATAAAACGAGATGATAAATTTGTGTTAATATTTACCTGTTAAAAACCCTCATTGAACGACAAAATTTGTATAAACATGCTTGGAAACACACTTTAATCCATTTTAGAGGATTATCAAAATTTCAAAGCTATTATCGTAGAAGATTTTAATGCCCATATTGGCTTAATCAAATTCATGAAAATTTATTCTCATCTCAATATGTGTGAGAAGACAGAGTCTCACACCATCAAAACATCAATAGAAGAGGATCATACTTAGTAGAAATGGTGGAGCGTATCGGTATGTACATTTTGAATGGACGAACGGCTGAAGACATTCCAGGTGAGTCCACCTTTTTTTACTAAAATGGATGTAGTACTATTGATTTGGCATGGGAAAACTTGAGTCTCATAGAAAATGTTACGCAATTTAATATTGAACATACTATAATAAATACTGGCCACTCAATTTGTACTCTACATTTTAAATGGAGAGAAAATCTATAACCGAAATCTTATTACATGAACTTAGTGGGAGAATACAGAATACAAAATAAATTCGACGACAGATAAAAGATTCAACTTCAAAGTACTATCAATCAATCAAGTAATATTTACTTTTATAGTGCGAATGTAGATGCACTCAATGATAATCTCATAACAACCATAAAAGAAACAGCAAATATTGTAGGCATGACAAAGATATTTAAAAGCAAGTGAATATTTCACCAAAGAGATCAAAACCTTGGTTTACACAAGAATGTTATAAATTACAGCAAGAGTGCAGAAAAAACTCGAAGTTTTATTATCGTTATCGCATTAAAGAAAATATAGATTCATATTTGAATTGTAAGAAAAAATATATAAACGAACTGCAAAAATTAAAGAAGAATCACAGTCACTCAATTCAATCAACACTTTCAAACACACGTAATAATATAGAGTTTTGAGAAATAATTAAACAATTCAATCCAAAACCATACAGAATTAATGAGATCGATAACAAGAACTGGAAGACTTATTTTACTGAATTGTGCTTGTATAACGAATGGATATAATACTATTTTGGACTGTTTCATCTTACGCTTGATACTCCAATTACAGAAGAAGAATTATATCGTAATATTCAGAACACTAAAAACAATAAAGCTCCAGGAAATGATGATGTTAGCAATGAGTTTTTCAAGAATTGACACCAAACTGGATTCATTATATTCTCAATATGTTTAACCTCATTTTGCAAACAGAAAAGACTCCAGAATCAAAGTCGAAAATTCAACTTTTCCTGCTGCATCAAAAGAAAGATAAACTTGATCCAGTCAATTGTCGAGGTATTGTTTCGATCAATAACATTTGTAGAATTGAAAATATGTACTTATTGACTGGAAATTTGATGAAAAGGAGCAAAAAACAATGGAATTTATGTTTATTTTTCGTAGGTAATTTGCTACTACGATTAAAGAAAAACGCAGTGTATGTCATATTTATAGATTTCCGTCGAGCGTTTGATACAGTCAACCATTATATGTTATGGCAAAAGCTTTACAGAAATGATATATCTGCTAAAATAATTAGAGTTATTCAAAATTTATACCAAAATGCAGAGATGTAAGCTAAAATCAACTGAGAACTAACAAAATAATTCAAAATTAAGTACTCTGTTATTTGCATTTTTTATTGGTGGTTCAGAAGAATACTTCTGCTCAGCGGGGGTACGTGGTTGCAATATTGATGGCCGCAATGAATAGTTCTTCTGTCTGCAAGTACTAAGTGATTATTGTAAGGAAAATTATCTACAACTTAACACAAACAAAATAAAAATTGTGATACTCCTAAAGGACGATATCCAAAATCTACGATAAAGCTATGTTACGGAAATGATCCAATAGAAAAAAAGAGCGCCTTCTACCTCAGCACAATGTTCTCGGCAAGCGGCAGATTCATTAAACTGCGAAATATAATGGAAAAATAGGATCAATGGCCATATCAAAAGTAAATACAATCTTATGTGCTAGCAAATCTCGAACATGGTCAGAAAAATCAGTATTATTAAATACATTTATCAATTCTACGGTATTGTATGGAACAGAAATTCGGGGCATATATAATATAGAACACATAGAAAAAAGTCAATTGAAATTTCTGGAAGACATACTTCAGATCCCAAAAATACACATAACTACATGGTTCGATTGGGAACAGAAAAACCGCACTTGAGTACACAATTATGGGAAATAACTCTAAATTGGTGGCGCAAAATACTGAAAATGGACCAAGAACGTTTTCCAAAGCTGCTGTATGACCGCTTGGTATCTTCAGACAATTCAATTTACAATAAAGTGGAGTTCAACTGGAGTACACACATGAGATTGTTCTTTGAAGAATTGGGATTTATGAGAGAAAAAAATGATCACTAAGTCATAAATCACAGATGTGATCCAAAAATATGAAGAAAAAATATTCGAAAAGGACATACATAATTTACAAATCTCAAAATATAGTACAATCTACAGACATTTGAAATTTGATTTTGAGCTTCCGGATTATTTAAAAGTAAATATTCTTTAGATCAAGATAAGAGTAAATGCTCGATTACGTCTCTCGAACAGAATCAATATAAAATTAATAGAATGAAATATATACTGAAGGCTGATGGAAATCGTACATTATGTACCCTCCATAAGCCTAAAAACCTCTCTACTATTCACTGACTTAAACAAATATAAAATAAATGATATATTTTCATATGCTTTCAATGCTCTGAAACAGAGAAGCTTCTGCCTCGATGAATGAATTAATTGTATTCACGTTAATCTTCATAATGAATAAAGGTGTAAAAAAAAAACTGAATAACATAAGGTATTAAAAATAGATTTTGAACAAAAATACATGAAATAGCATATTTTTTGTGAATACTATGAGTAGAATATATTAAATTATACTCAAATATTGTCAGCCAATTGGTACAAAGTGTATACTTTTATAACCAATAAAATTTAAATTGAATTGAATTGTGCATTCTCTAGAGCTTCATCTAATATATCATCACCTATGACTGAATATTTTTCATGATTCTTAACGATTGTTTCCATGTTATTATTGTAAACATTCTCTGTGTTTACATTTTGTATATCAATTCCTTCATTTTGCCAAGGCAAGAACAACAAAATTTGTTCGCGATAATAACCAAGCGAAACTTGATTTTACTCAAATTGATTGGTGAAAGCTATATCAATTTAACAGTGGCTCCAAAAATTTTAATATTTCGAATTTCAATAAAATATAAAATATAATCTTTATCATCCAAAAACATCTATCAACATAGTGTAGACGACTCTGCTGACCTAACTGCCGGTATCGCGCATCAGCATTTGGATCTTAAGCTTGATTTTGATCTTCAGCCACTTAAAATTGGATTCCCTAAATCAATATTATCCCCCATTGGCTCGGGATCTTTAACCCGATAACCAAGTGTAATATTGTGGAGAATTGCACATCACATTATTATTTGTGCAGTCTTTCTTGGACTGTAATGGAGTGCCCTGTGTTTTGGCAGACATCTGAATGTCCCCTTCAAATGTCCTATGCATCTTTCAACAACGCTTCTTCAGCTTCTGAACCTATTGTTGAACAATTGTTCTTCAACTGCATCGACGTTGTTGGAAGGTACTAGAAGCCACGGCTGTCACGGATAACCAGAGTCACCTGAAACAGCAAGTGAAAATTTTAGTATGAGGAGAGTCCAAGGTGAACTTTTCTTCTTTAATAATCTATATGTTGTATCCCCGTTTACAAAATTGGGTTTCGTCATTCGACCAACGTGACTATTCTGCCAAATTAAAGCATCGTGTGTACTACCGGAATATCTTGCCACGATATTTATAATAGATAATTCATCATTGCAAATATGAAGAGAAATATATCATCAAGAATATAGCAAGATATGAATTTTGCAACTCTTACAATTTGAGCATTATTACTGCGATGTCCCTTTTAGTTCACGTATATATTTTTGTTTTCATTAGGACCAATAATTATTACATGTGTATCATCAATCACTCCTATAACATACAGCATTTGATACTGCAATCTGTATCTAAGACTAAATCGAATAATAGAAATCATTCACGGCACATATCAACGTATTCATCGAATTCATATGTGGCTACATGAGGTGATAGTGCTTTAGTTGAATTTTATTCAATCAATTCTCAAAAACATCAAATGGCTCATTCGCAGAGTTTTGAAATACTTCCCACTTATGATATTTTTTTCTTCCATATTTCTTAGGAAATGAGTCAACTTTCTTGTACAATGCATCGACAAGAATTCGCACATTTCACTAATAGCCTCACTAACCATGGGCTGACTCAAGCATGCCCACAGACAATTGCCGGAACCTCTTTGATAGCTCCCCAAGCCAAAAAAATGTAGAGTCGATAATAACTAAGATAAAATATATTTTTCCATTCACAATACAGACAAAAATATCAATTGAATACCTTGATAGTTTTCGAAAACTGTAGCTTCCGTGATTAAAATATGGTGCAAATTCATTTAAAAGATACATGCAAGGAAATTGACTATGAATTCTCTATGAGAAGTAGAGAAAGGATAAGTCACATATTTAATGTTCCGACGATACAACCTGGCATTATTTCTCATGTCATCTTCTGCTTGTTGAATGGCCAAAAATCTTCCAAATCTGAAGTGAGCCATAGCCTGAAAATAATTATTTAGAAGATACTACTACTGATTTAGCAAATAAAAACAGATAGTCATATAATTATATCTTTAATATTTTTCAATATGGATATAGAAAGGAATCTGTTTTATGTAAAAAAAAAATTTTTTTAGGTATTGCAGTCCACTCAATTTCATTCATGTTACTATTGAATTTCGGACTTTTTAGATGTGCACCCATCCATCTTCAGTATTCTACAATGATTTTAATGATACATGAAACAATATTAAATAGGATGATAATGAAAAAATGATGATACATGTGTCACAATATGTATTATCAGGATTAGCAAGTATCCATTGTCACGATACTTATCTTTAATGCATGATATCTTCAAATGTAATCTAGAAGTTTAAAATGTAGTCAAATAGTTACTATCATCGCTGGACCACTACCACTCAACACTCAGCAAAAACGTCTTTCGAAATTTCGAAATATTTAAGAGATCGTTTCGACCCAATCTATTCCGTTTAGAAGACTATCTGCAACTATAGCACTAGATAAAGCACAGCAGACTCGTCCGCCATTTTGGAGCTCACTGACAGTTGTTTGCTATTTACCGGTGTATGAACTTCAATATAATTTAACAAAATAATTGCAAATGACGGACTGTTCTGGGCGTAATTGTACTGATCATTCTAGGCACGGGCTCAGGTTCTACAGGTGAGTAGTTTTTATTTCGCAATACATCATTTGAATGTGGAGACATGAATATATTTCGGACTACTTACCCTAACCTTAAGATTAAAATTAAGCATTTTCGAAAAATATTTTAAATTAAATTGCAGGCCCATTTTGAACCATCACACCTTGAAAAACAACGGACTGATGAAAAATACGTTTAATACCGTTTGCTGTGCCCACAATATTTAATGTACCAAATGCTCTGAAGTTAGTTAATACAAGGAAGTGTGTTTACAAAGTGGGTGCTTAATCAGAACACATGACACTATGTTGCAGGTAACTAAAAATTTATTTTCAGAGATGTAGAGATGATACTGAATATTGTAATTCGCATTCTGCGAAACGTCTGAAATCAGATTCTTCAACCACGGAATTGGTCAGTTCTCCGGCACCGTTAGATTTTACAACCCATGAGACTTTATGCCAGAAGAACGTTAACGTAAGAGACATATTTTTCATCAAAAAATATGAAATTATTACCATCTACAAATATAATTGATCTAAATATAATTTTCAGGATTCACAGAACTACGTCTTCGAACTTAAAAAGAAAATTGAGAAACTAGAAGAGGAATCAAAACTAATGAATGATGCGCTTTCCAAATTTCTAACGCCTGAACAAATAAATAGTCTCAAAATTATAAGAAAATTTATTAAAAAGTGGAGTTCGGAAGCAGTCATAAAGAGTCTAAAGTTAAGGTTCACTCTAGGCAAAAATAGCTACAATTTTTTGCGAGAAACCGGATATCCTGCACCTTCGTACCGTACTATTAACAAAAGGGTTGCTGCTGTCACAATCAATTTTGGGCTGCTGCATTCAATCGTGAAATTATTAGGCAAAAAGGTGGAAGCAATGTCAGATAATGAAAAGGATTGTTCATTATTGATAGATGAAATTGGAAATTTCAGATGATTTAGATTTTGACAAATGTAAGAAAACGTTCATTGACCACGTTACACTTGGTGATGAAACCAAGAGAGGCAATCATCTAACATTAGTTCTTCTTCGGGGGTTAAATACCCCTTGGAAACAGATAATTGCTTGCCATGTGACCGCTCAAACGACTAATGGGGAGGACATGAAAATTCTAATTTCAGAAGTCATCCACGCTGCTACTTTTGCTGGTTTGAGAGTTAGAAATATTTCTTCTGATATGGGAAACAATAATAAAGCTCTATGGGTGTCTGTTGGAGTTTGCGTTAATAGGGATCAGCAAGATACAAGTTTTCAGATAGAAAATGACGAAATTGATGTGATTGCGAATGGGTCTCCCCTGCTTAAAAACTGGAAATCGGCAATTCAAAATAATATTATCTATTCACCAGCTGAAGTAACGAAAGAAAACCATCTAATCACAAACATAGTAAGCGAAAAGTATATAAATGATCTGTGGAAAATGGAATTGAACAATAAAACAAAACTACGTACATTACACCATTTAACACAAGAAATTGTAACACCAGGACATTTTTCTAAAATGAATGTGGGATTTGCAATGCGTTCCATCTCTATAAAAACTGCTGCTGCTTTGGAGACAGCTGTAACACAACAGAAACTACCCCCTCAAGCTTCACCCACAGCATGGTTTATACGTTTGCTACGATAATGGTATGATTTGATAAATTCAAGACGACGAATAACTTCTATTACTTCTAAGAACATGGGGAAAAAAGAAAAGTTTATGGATTATTTCGTACAAGTGATACAAAAAACAGAAATTGGCAAGGGGTGGAAACCTTTAAATACAGGAACTATTTCAACTTCCATTTCATCTATGAATATTGCAAGAAAATATTTTCAAAGAAGTTACAAATTTCTGTTGGGATCACGCTCAAGTCAAGATGCACTTGAAAACGTCTTTTCCCAAATAAGAAAAAGAGCAGGCATGAGACCAACTGCTCTAACCGCATTAAGGGTGATAAAGTTTATTTGCATGTCTCAGTATATGTCAGACATAAACAACACAAACTATTGTTCAGATGATGACCTTAATCTTTTGGATTATTCCTCTGTTGGCGGTTGGTAGTAATCAAGCTTTATATTTGAAAATAAAATGTTCAATTTCAACATTTGACACAGTAGTAATAATAATTATCATAATTTAACTCTAGCGAAGGTTGAAATTGAGCTTAAAACTTTTAGTATTTGCTTTGAAATAATGTATGTTGGTATTTCATTATTTTTAGGTGAAGATGGTGAAGGAAGTAGTGTGAAAGAAATTTTAACTTCGCATTCCCCTAGAGCAGGGGTGGGGAACCTCCGGCCCGCGAAGCCATTTGATCTGGTCCACGAGCAGTGTTGCCAACTGTTTTTTTCATAATTAAATGATTAAATACTGCATTTATGAACTTCTTTGTGATTAAAACGAAGCATTCCGAAAAAAAAACGAAGAGTTTTGATCTTCTGTATGTTTAGCTAGCAGAAGAGTGTTAAGTGCGCGCAGTGACTGCTGACAGATATCGTGCTGGCGTATTTTGCAATTCCTGAGGGGATTGTGAATTTTCCCTTGCTGCACATGCGTGATTGTTCGTCACTCTTTTTGTTTCTTCGTGCGCAAACGTGAGTGATTTAGAAATTAAAACTTATATATCCTACAAATGGCGAGTAAAAAAAAAGAAAAGTGGATGCAGAATGTCGGTCTTTCCAAGAGAAATGGACACATGATTATTTTTTTGTTGAGGTGAATGGTAAGCCTATGTGCCTAGTTTGTGGGGATGCGTTAGCTGTTATGAAAAAGGCTAATTTGGAGCGTCATTGCAGCACAAAACATGCGAAATTAAATGAATTAGGGGGCCAAATGCGCCTGGATGAAATCAAAGCTCTTCAGCAGAGTTTGAAATCACAACAAACCGTTTTCACTAAGCTTCGTGGTGAAAATGACAACGTTATTCAGACAAGTTATGTAATAAGCGAGCTAATCGCAAAGAAACTGAGGCTTCATGTGAAGGGAGAGTTTGTGATAGAGTGCATAGTGGTTGCTGCGGAGTTGTTAGCACCAGACAAAGTAAAATTGTTTCAGAGTGCTAGTTTGTCTCGGAGAATCATCTCAGATCGGATTACTGACTTAGCACAAGATATTAAAAACACACTGGAGGGATCTGCAGAAGATTTCCAATTTTTCTCTCTGGCCTGTGACGAGACAACGGACATAACAAATACTGCTCAACTGGCTATTTTCGTTCGTGGAATAAATGCAGAGTTTGACACGCGAGAAGAACTGCTATCACTGGAAGCCATGTATGGCACAACAACTGGTGAGGACTTGTATGAGAAGCTTGTTCTATCAATGAAGAAACTTGAGCTAACCTTTGAAAAGTTAAGTGGCCTTACTACAGATGATTGGATCGCAGAAAGGATTAATTGCATTTGTAAAGAAAGAAATGAATCGTCTCTGTCTTGACCCAAGGGATTTAATTATATGCGACTGCATCATACATCAAGAGAGTCTCTGTGCACAGTCGTTGCGGCTCGACAATGTGATGTCAACGGTAGTGTCATGTACTAATTTTATCAAAAGCAGAGGGCTTAATAGCCAATTTAAGGAATTTCTGAATGACCTTGAGTATGAGTACGGTGATCTTGTTTATCACTGTGAAGTACGGTGGCTGAGTCGCGGGAACATGCTGATGAATATACTGTTGCGAGCAGTTCTTTTCCAAACTTACGATCGCAAAGAATCGACTGCGTTCCAGATTGACCGACGTAAATCTGGAAAATCAGTTGCGATTAGCCACATCATCAATATCAGCTAATATCACACGACTCAGCAAAGAAAGGCAGTACCAGTCATCACATTAGGATTAGGATGAGTTCATTATGTTTAAAAACGGATATATTCTATATTTGTTAGTTTATTTATTTGTTTATTTATAATATATGTTTTTGTTGAACAATAAAAACTAAAAAAAATATTATTATTTGTCTGGCCCGCGAATGATGTTATAAATTTCCAAATGGCCCTTGGCAGAAAATAGGTTCCTCACCCCTGCCCTAGAGCAACCCTAACGGCTGGTGATAAAGTCAATATTTTCTATATTGCTGGTAGTTGCGTGAATCATGTTCCGGCAAAGAAAAAGATCTCTGAAGATTGTAAAAAATTTTTGGGTAGCAGTAGTGATAGTGATAAATGGTGACGGGCTATTAAATTCCGAAAACAATACTTCAACCAGATATCTTGACTGTGGAGATTTAAAAAAAATTTCAAATTCAACATATAGGTTGTTTGAAGAGGCTGAATGTATTATTTTGAGCAATATGCCAGCATTATTGCAGAAATCTATATCCTTCAATAATATTTTCAACAATTTACGATCGAATTGTCATGATTTTCTGAAGTGTTGCAGCATTGCAAGTTATTTGTTGGAGCACTATAGCGTTGTGAGAGGTTTCGGAATCAAGAATTTTGAAATATCTAACAAAAATGAAACCAGCAGCTACGGTTCCAAATCTGCTAACAAAAAAAATAAAAAGAGCAAGTAATTGTGTTTTATCTGATTGAACTGTTCTTTGAGTTTTTATTATATTCTCTTTGATAACTTCAACTTATACCTAATAAAATAACTTATTCTTTTCGTTTATCATCATTAATTATTCCATTTGCTTCAACCAAAGTAAATATTTGAGTATCTACTTACTTACCTAGGTACCTATTAATTTGCATCTCCATACCACCTACTTTGACTTCATAATTTAAATACTAAATATTCACAGATTTTGTGTAGAAGCTTACTCATTACTCATTTAAAATTGAATGAAATAGAAGGTACCTACAATTAATTATTCACATAGAAACCTACATATTTGTCACAAAATTATGAAAATAAGGATATTAAATGTTTCACAGACTTGTCAGTGGGCTCCAAGATGGCAGACGAGTCTGCTATGACTATCTAGTGCTGTTTCTGCAACGATGACGCCATAAAATCATTTCTGCAACTATCCACTAGGTGATGCATGTGTCGAGTGTCTTCTAAATGACGTCAAAAGACTGTAGAATAGGATCACTGATTTATTGTCGAGAAAAAAAAAATTGTGAATTCTTAGATATTATTAGACAAATTTTTAAAGATTTGATTTTCATATTAACACCATGAGAGAATGCTATTTGCGAGTTGAGTCAGGATTTATATCCAACTTCACATTTAGTTCTCCCGTAGTTCAAAATATTTACTTCCAATCTGGTAATAAATGATTCAGATAGCAATGGTTTGAAGGAACTTGAAACCAATTTATTGGATGCTAAAGAATTTAAATTCACAATCTAAACTGTTCATGAAGCAGCAATATTATTAGATCTTTGCATAAAAAGTTTGGAAATGATTTCCAATGAAGAAAAAGAGGATGTGTATAGGCAAATGGATAAAATTGTTCCAGCAGAAAATAATGGTGATGTTGAGAATACTCATAGTTCAGCTCCAGCTAAAAAAATTGAATCTGGAAATCTAGACTCTTTTGATTGCGACGAAAATATAACAAATAACAGATATAAAGACGAAATAAAACATCGGAATGTATTTACAAAATTGAGCAAACTTGCACAATTTATTTTTTGTATTGCTGCTACCAGTACGTCCAGCGAACACAGGTTCTCACTAGCTGTAGTTGTCTTAGTCCAAGTCATTCACAAGAATTACTTTTTCTGAATATAATTTTGAATGTTGAATTATTTTTCATAATATAGTTGGAATCATCTCGTGTGGATATAAATGTACATAGATTTTGACATGTATTTTATCATTTTTTCTAAACTCTTCTTCTGTAAAATATACCTACTGTAAATCAATAAATAGATCTATAGATATATTTATTTGAATATTAAGGTCAGTAAGTACAGCTTACCGATTGAGAATAAGCCTTGGTAAGGATTCTAAATATCATACGAAATCGGTACTGTACTTATTGACCGTGATGCTGACAAAAAATTTTGCACGGTTGGAAGATCTATACAAAGTATGGTTCCGAATTTTCTGTTTCAAATTGAGTCACAACTGATGATTGTTCTTTCGCTGCCAGCTGTCAGGTTTGACATTTAATTGTGAATATTCAATTACAAATGGAGATAAATGGATGAATATTGCTTATGAGAATCCACAGTTTTTTAACTTTATGCCTTTGACCATTAGCGGTAGGTCAGCATAGCCATGGAAACCACAGTTTTCTGGTAAAATCAACATATCACCTCGAATAGAGGGCCGGAAAACACAAGAAAATGTCCAATCGTGCAAAAAATATATATAAGTAAGTGTTACTGTTTCTAGTCTAAGGTCGTTACCAACTAGGGGGGCGTTTCCGGTTGATTGTTTGAAATTGAGATCCACGTGCAAGCAATTTCAAATTTCTCGTCTCTGCCTCGGAATGTGTGTGGCACATTAATGAATTCTACCTCAAAAAGTAGCTAAGTGTGTACACAATAGAAAGACAAAAGAACGTACTGTAGAGAAACAGCTTGAAACAAATATAAATTGAATGAGTCGACCTTTATCTGCAATGATGGTGGGTAGCCTCAAAAATAGACTTGTTGGTTCAGCGAATATTTATCCGGGACTTCTCCTCCGGAAAAACAATTTCTTTATGAAAATTTCTTTTTAATCTCTTTCCTAAGGCAGGAATGAAACTCCACAACTCAAAACCAGTACACGAACAGCTTAAATTCACAGAATAGAAATTTTTATCCTTTCATAGTGCCGTACAAAGTCAACGTAACCGCATTTGACGGTTCAATTATCAGAACTTTGGAAAGACGAAGAAGGAGAGAGACTAAACTGGGAAGTTCTAGCAAAAGATCCAAATTTATTGTAATAAAAAGAACAACGCCCGATACATGAAGCTAAAATAATTACTGCGTGAGAATGACGATTCAAAACGCTGTAATATACATATATCGAAATGACTTTCGACTAACTAAGAAATAACAGAAATAAGGGATGCTGTCACGCCGAGAGCTGGATGATTAAGTTCTAAAAATTTTGATTTCGCCGCCATCATTTGGACAACGTGAATCGGTCTCTGCAGCTCAAAAGCAAATTATTGAATTTGATTGAACTCTCCTATAATTTTTGTCTCCAAGAGAATATTTTATGAGAAGAATAAAAAAAAGTTTATGAAGTAATCTGAGTTGTAACAGGATTGATTATGAAATGCTTTAAATATCCGAATATATTTCATTTTCCTTTTTGATATCACTGATATTGTTGTTGCGCCCTCAGGCTAAGAGGTAGCAACCAATACAAGTCTGGGAATCTGACAAAACATGTTAAGATACTCACAGAGTTGAAGGATTTACATATCACGAATATTCCCAAAGACTACCCGACAATCAGAAGATTGAACTTCGAAATCAATTTTAAAACGAGTATACCAAGTCGTCAAGAATGGACAGAGGAGAATTCATTCATCACAACACAGATGCATCAAACATCAACGGAACAGTTGGAATTAGTATACACGGGCCGAATACTTCCCATTCAGAGGCCCTAGGTACATATCCAACCATCTTTCAAGCGAAAATAAGCGCTATAATTACTTGTGCTCACCTCTGTCTTGAAAAAAGATAGCAAAGGCACAACAAATACATAATAAAGGACAGCTATACAGGGGCTCAGATCGAACTCGAATAAATCAGCATTGGTGGAAGAATGCGTGTCCATCCTCAATAAAATGGCAGTACACAACGAAGTTTACTTAATGTGGGTACCCAGCCACGAAGGCATTGAGAAGAACGAAGAAGCAGATGTCCTAGCAAAAAAAGGAACAACCTTGACTTTTATTGGCCCAGAACCATATTGTCATATTTCATCTGCACAATAAATTCATAAAGTAGTAGAGCCTCACGTTGGTGCAATACCGATGGTCATAAACAAGCCAAAAAATTTATACTACCGTCAAGCATAGAAGCAGCAAAGTTGCTTAAGCTCAACAAACAAAATATCAATAATCACTAGGCTCCTAACAGGTCACTGTCACATTAAATACCATCTTAGAAAAATGGGTTTACTTAATGATGATACATGCCACTTGTGTCGTAGAGAGACAGAAACGGCAAAACATATCCTGTGCGGTTGCTTAAAAATAGCTCAAGAAAAACTAATACATTTCGGAAAGAGTTTCACTACACCTGAAGATATTAAACAAACAGTCCTCCATCAAATCATCAAATTCTTCAACAGTTTGAATTTACCGGAGAAACCAATAACAGAGGAACGACAAAATAGATCGCAAGATCGGATTGTCTCAAGGGATTTGAATCCCACCTCAATACCTTCATAATTATAATAATGATGATAATTTTTTTCGCGATTCACAAAACTCTGTAGGTTTTGTTATTATAATATGGCTGAAATTTATTTGAATGAATGTAGGTTCTTACATTTTATTTTAATATAGTATATTTAAATATTGAAATAGTCATTTGTTTGTCGACTTTTCGTAATAATTAGTATTGTATAAGATATTGTCGAGAGAAAGGGTTGTTTGCTGCTTGATTATGTCAGGTACATTTACCGATAACACAGGTAAATCTCTCGCGTCAGACAGTTGACCTTAATTTAACTTAGACAGTTCTCTTGACCACTTTCCTCAACAGTATACAATACTAATTGAATATTCCAAATTTGAAATGCTTACTTTGAATCTTCAGCTTCATTATGCATAATATTGGATTGGGCTATATCGGAATTATTTGATTTTGGTATTAGTATATTCCCAAGAATAAATATTATTTTTATATTTATTGTTAGTAACAAAATGTTTGAAAGAATTCAACAAAACCTTATAAGAAGATTGAAAGATTTTCCGATTGACTGTTTTTTTAACTTACTAATCCTGAAACAATTTTGAAGCTATTATTAGAATACACACTTTATATTAATGACTAAACTCTTATCGTTCAAATTTTAATGTTGAACTTCGTCTTTTTGCGCTTATATGTCTGTTTTTATGGACACCTTCATTTAAATGACCCATTGTAACGTGCAGTTTTAAACCACACTGCATAAATACTTTGCTCATATTCTTGAAGTTTTGCCGCACGTAACTGTTAGGCGGAGTTTATAATTTCCCAATAGAGTTGCCAGAATACAGCACGTCACGATACAAAAATCTCTCAAATTTATGCTCATGCGGTTTTCCAACTAAGCAATGACTCCTCAAGTAACTATTATTCTTTTTACACAACTGTATTCACGAAGGTTCTCATATTAGCGCTATTTTAATAGATTTCTCATATATGTGTGATTATAACTCATACACCAGCTTGAACTTGAGCGTTTTGCATCATGTTAGCAGCAATATATTTGCTGAACAATGAACAAATACTGAAAGCTAACAAAATATTGACTAAATTTATTCCTTCATGATTACAAAATATTCCTTGAAAAGTTTGATTATCCAAAAGGAAACTGTGTGAACCAATATTTTCCACCGTTATTTGTCATTTAAATAGACTCTTGAGGAATTCCATTGTGAGTGTAATGTAATTTTTAGTTTTGAATGAAATGTGTCCATTTTGAAATATCGCATTGTCAAACTTCTGGCATCTTGCAGCAACTACGTGAATTAGAATTTGAAATCAAAATATGTCATTGATTAGCAAAGTGTCAAATGTTGACAACATGTGTTAGGTGAGTGGAATGTTCTATTTATCTGAAATAAAAGTGTTAATAAGTTTTGATTGTAGCAAAAAGGGATGGATAATATGCTGATATATAGAAAATGGAGAAATAGGACCAAAGTGCGAAATTGGAACGTAACAAACCTCATTGCAAGAATATTTGGACCAATGTGATCCTTGATTGACTTACGCGATCATAGATATAGTATCCGTCATGATGAAACATCCAAAAAAAATTCATTAGTATCTCTGAAATCCAAATTGTTATTGAAAATTTAGTCGTAGATAATGTAAAATATGCCGAAACACCTGATCTTCACAAATTACTCTTCAAAAAGCAACTGTTGGGATATACACAGTCTGATCGTAAGAATCACTAATACGTTGACATTGTAAAAAGTACAAACGCAGCTCGTCGTCATTATAGCGATTCGAAACAAGTTGCTGGATATGATAGAATATTGTAGCTCATCATATGAGTGATGTGTTCCATACACACGCTGAAATTGACCATTCCGGTCTTGTAAAACAATGTTACAGGCTCTCAAATATCCTCCAACTATGACATTGGCAACCTCATCAATTGTCGGTACATTGAAACGTCTTGCATGTTGGCCCAGATTTATCAGCTCCGATCACAATTTCTTGATCTTCAGATGGCATCATATTTAGTGCAGCTCTGAACAATTTAATCTACTGATTGTGTTTATTAGAGAAAGTTCGTAATTCTTCTACAATAGACCTCTCCACTGAACTGATATGTGCACAACGCAGATCAATTTTTTGTGTTGAATTGCCCGTGAAATAATTCACAGGAATTTGTAGTCACTATCTGACACCAGCAATAGTGAACCTGCTCGGTCTTGTATCTGTGAATTGAAAAGACAGGTTTAAATAAAATGAAGAAATACTGTTTGTTCTGATCTACATTTGTTGCCCCGAATGAAGTCATTTAGAAGTAATTGTTATATTTTCAAATATTATTATTATTCAATCGGGATGTGTACTATTTTCCGCACTTTTTTTTCAGGCGATGAATGACTCTTTGCCTTTTGCATGCGTCAAGTGAAATTTGCGTGCAATAATTAAACTAGTTGCACGCAAGCCATTTACCGTCCGAAAAAAACAAGCGTCAAATAGCAATTATGCCGCACTCGAAATAAAAATATTTGTGACGTCCCCGCTTGGACGTCAGAAATATGGAACATACTGTCACAAATTTGATTGTGAATAATTTATTAATACAGGTTACAATATAAATCTCCACTTTATAAACTCGTATGAACACAATATCACTTACTGTTACTCGTGCTGTACAACTGACTGACTCACTGACTGAATCAATTTCTCTCCTAGCTCGCATTCTTATATACCTTGGCCGACAATGGGCCCACTTTCAATTGTCTAACAGTTGTTGCCTGGCAACAACCAAACATCTAGTGACCATCGCCTGACAATCATGTCCGACAATTGAACATCGACCTTGTCAGTACTAATTAGGATTTCAGTTACAGTGAATTTGAATGAATAATTATGTTCCCTAATTACTACAAATATTCCATATTTGTGACAATACTGTTTGGCCCGTCACTAATTTATTCTTAACTCTCGGGCGTCATTTATTAACGGATCGACCGGCTGTTGTACGTGCCAATGTAGCTCTGTGGACATGATATCTTGGCTTCTGAGATTTTGCTGAAAACGGAGAGCAAGGTACACGCAACAAAAGAGTAATAGTCTTATCTCAAAGTGAAATATCTGTCCTGAATATGGATGCAAAAAAACATGATTGATAATACAAAAATAATAGCGAATCTTCAACTCATGAATAAATTCTCCACGAGACAAGTGAAATAAACAACATATTACAGCGATAATTCCACTTCAATGTAAAGTAAACCATAATTAAAAAACAATTTCATCGTTTTGACAGCGGATAAAAAGGAAGGTAACTTTTTGCAAGTGATAAAACGTTATTTACCTTTCTCCTAGCAACCAAATCAAAACATTCACTATATTAATGTCATTTGCATTATTTTTCCATGCTTAAACTGCAAAATAAACAGAATTTAGAATATTTTCGAAGAAAATATTGAAGAAAATATTAAGAGAAGTGTATCTATAAATACGAAAATAAGAAATCATGTATCTGAAGACAATTTGTCGTATTCTGTGAAAACCAGAATTATGTATTAGGAAGAGGTACAACGGTATGTCAAATAGCCTTGTTCATGAAATACTTTCGGAACTTAGCATGCGTTGACTTCAGTATATTGTTTCGGACAGTTTCGTACAGTTAGCGTGAAGTAATACCGTTTACTGATCGTTTTTATGCATTTTCAGTGTTGAAAACAAGAAGTTCATTTATAAAAACGGATAATGGATATAATAAAAGGTTGTAGCTGAGTTGAGATAATTATGGAATATCAGAAAGGCAGGAAAGGAGCTACAAAACGGTGTTGTTTTGGAACATGTAAAAGTGACAGCCGTTCAAAGTCGTTTCAGAAAGATTGTTTGTATCATTTTATAAATTTTCCAAAGCCATGCATCACATATCGACAGCAAAAAGTACAAACTTCTCGTAAGGTGCACATAAAAAATTGCTCTGCTTATGCAAAATGTGATTTGTGGATAAAGTCGTGTCGACGTGGAGATGGAAGATTTCAAATTCTGGACCATGTAACGAAGGATACATATATTTGTTCTCTGCATTTTTATGGTGGCAGTGGGCCCACAGAAGCCAATTCTAACCCAATATCAATAAAAGACTTTGAAGCAGTACCAATAAAGGTAGTAAAATTGTTGAAATGTGACTCATATCATGGAATAAACATTAATAAAAATTCGGTAACAATAACTGATACTGGCTTTTTTTTTTCAGATAAAAAAATTAAGAAACAGCTTGGAACAGAAATATTCAAAGATCAAGATTTTTAAAACATGCTGTGAAAATGATCCTTCTGGTACTATACCTGAAGATGAGGATGAAAATGTTTCCATCGAAGACATTTTGCAAGATTCAAACAATTCAAATAAGGTAAACAAAATAACATATCAAATATATGTTAACAATAATGATAGGAATATAATATTTGCTCATTGTATACTGTATTGACCAGGAAATCTGCACAATGAATACAACGATCGAAATTCATGATTTGACAATGGATATGGAAGAAACTGGTAAAGCAATGTTGAATCATTCTGTACTGGACAATAATTTGAAAAACAGTGGGTATCAGAAGTCGACTCAAGAAATTGAAACGCAAACATATAAACCAGAAATGATAAGTTGCGGAACTCAAACTGAATCCAGATCAAAAAGATCATCTGAAATGACATCTTTCGAGAAATCAATTGAGAAGAATGAAAAAAAATCCGTTTTTTATACAGGATTAGAATTTGGAAAAATTCTGGCTTTGTATGAAACTCTTAGTCCAGCTTGTGAAAGTTTAGAATATTGGGGCAATTCTGTAACAAAAAGCAAATTTCACAAAAAAAACTCAAAATTAACTACATTGCAGTAATTGATTCTTGTATTAGTTCGATTACGTGTAGGTTTGTTAACTGCAGATTTAGCTTACAGATTTAATATTTCTAGTGGATATGTTTCAAAAATTGTCACAACGTGGATCCAATTTCTGTACCATGAATTTGTTTTGAACTTCAAGCCATTTATGTTTCCTTCGCGAAGAGTTATTCGACAAACACTGCCAAAAACATTTCAATCTTTGAAGAACATTAGAGTTTTACTTGATTGTACAGAGTTTTTTTGTCAATCACCTAAAAATTTTCAACATCAAGGAAACTTGTATTCCTCATATAAAGCTCATACGACGTATAAAGTTTTGATCGGTTGCACACCCAATGGATGCATCAGTTTCATATCAGATGCTTATGAAGGTTCAATTTCAGATCGCGATATAGTTATTCAATCCAAATTCGCGGATTTGTTAGAACCGGGTGATTTAGTTTTGGCAGATCGAGGTTTTACTATTCATGACATTGTCGAAGACAAAAATGCATTCCTGAATATTCCTCCATTTTTTAATGGAAGAAAACGCTTGACCGCACAAGAAGAAATGGAAACAAGAAGAATAGCGAAACAGCGTATATACGTAGAGCACGCTATTGGAAGGTTGAAGAAATTTAGACTTCTACAGAAAATTTTACCACTATCGTTGCGTGGTCTTGTTTCACAAATTATTTTCGTATGTGGCTGTTTGGTAAATTTCCAAAAGCCAATTGTATTAGATGGCAATTGAAGTGTCATGAAAAATCACACTTTATTTCTGTGGATTTTATTAATCATTTCAATTACGAGGTAGTCAAGACAATTACTGCCGTGTACAATGTACATGAGCTATGAGATACTTTTAATGGGAGAATGATGCTAAGAAAAAATTGTATGATTTTCTTTATTAACTGCCGATTGCAGGATCTTGAGTCAAATTAAACCGGTTTAAATGGTTCATTCCCTTGGTTAGAGTATCAATCTCTTGATTTTTTGTGTCATCACTGGCCAATCAAATGATCTGAATAAATCTGAACCTGATTTATTGGTTAACTCTCCGTTATTTTAACCCAGTTTAATTCAACTCCTGATCATGAAATTATAGGATGTGTACTTTTTATTTTGTTCATATCTAATGTCTTACATTACATTGTTTGAAATAAAACTTCGAATAAGTACTATGAATAAAACAATATCAAATAAACACATTTATGTTCTTTTTTCTTAAGAACCTTGTTTTTTCTTAAAACATATTTTCGACAAATCGAAAGGGTTCAGCAATCTTGGCACTCGCATTTCAAAGTATTCAGGTATCATGATATTTTGATGGAATGAAATTACTCGATGAAGCAAAGGCTCAATAAATTTGTAGTCGTAAAAAATTCTTTCAATATGAAAACCTTTTGGAGTCCATATAATGAAATCAGACCAATTTCTTTCAGTAATGGCCATTTGTGTTTGAATTTGGTAATAATATGTGTGAGATTGCTTCAAGGTCATTGTTTTATCTTCATTCAATTTACAGCAAAAGGAAGATCGTTGACTTGATGTTAATTTTTCTAGTTCAGTTGGCATAAAATTTTCCAAAACTTTTGGACACTTAATTTCCAATAATCCATGCAAATTATTAATCAAATCGGATACAAGACCATCCGGAGAAGCACCTACACCTGGAAATTTTGCATCAACGCATAAACCCACGGTTTGTACTTGATATGAAGTATTATTCACATAATCCTTCCGAGCTTCGTCTTCATGTTTACGCCCATATCGCATTGCTTCAGTATCAAAGTTATTGTCACTCCACAATTGAGACTCAAGAAATTTAAAAATTTGGTCAGCAGATCTATTCGCGGCAAAATATTTAATTTTTGAAGCAGTTATCAGAACTTTTCTAATTCGTCGCCATTTCTCGCAGTTGCCTTGCATGCCAGAAGTAATATCTGATGGTCCCTGTGATTTATTGTACAGGGAAGCAGTGAATTCAAAAACCAGGCTATGCAGAATGCTTTTACGAACAAAACTGAGTTTATAATCTTCGTATTTAAACACTATGAGCAATTCCCACATACTAACTGATTGTCTTTCAGAATTTATTTGTTGCAAACGATTTTTTAAATTGTACATTGTTTGTGGATCGTGACACCTTTTGATGGTACAAGCAGGATCAAATACTTTTTTCTTTGATGGAAGAGTTTTATTGCGGTATTGTAGCTCGTCAACCTTTTGTGATTGTTTTTTTTTCCGACCTTGGTTCCACAAACATAATTGACTCGTGCAAGCATTTTCTTCATCATCTCTCTGATAGTAATTCAGTAAGCTATATAAAAGCGCAGCGACATGAGAACATCGTCCCATAGATGAAGCCTTACAATTACACTACCCCAAAATCACTTTTCAACTATCAGGACCAATCATTACTTTAACATCATAAAACTTCCCCTTGGTATACAAAGCTTTGACTTTGCTTCTTAAACAATAAAAATTTTCTATAGTTACACCGTCTGCTAAATCCCAGACATGACCACTTTCAAAATAAAGCTTGCCTCGATTTAAAGGTTTTTCAGTGCTCAAATCATCAATATTATTAAATTCTAACTTTTCTTCCGAATTCTTCATATCATCTTGAGATTCTGATGAAGGAATAAATATGCAGGACGAAACCAAGTGGTCGTACATTGAATAATAATTAAATTTCGCAGGTAATTTGTTTGTTGGAAATGTCTCCCAATTCTCCGGAAAATGCGGAATTCGTTGCTCAGCACTGTTGTTTTGAGTTCAAATTTTTTCCTCCTCGAAATTGTACCATTTGCCTTTATCAAGGGAAACATCAAGTCAAGGATTGGTTTTCAAAGCATTCTGAACCCTGAAGAAAATAAGTTATTTGATTAAAAATGTTGAAGAAATTCTATACCACGTATTCATTTAAATATTAGTTATGAGCTACAAAAGAATATTGAGGATATACATATAAAAAATGAGGGATACAGAAAATAATACTAACCTCTTCACTGATTCTTCTTTACTACCACTTATTTTTTGTCCGTGGCACTTCAGCCACCGTTTTAATTGGAGGCAGGAATGTTTCTCTACTTCATCATACAATAATTTTGCCCCATCAATTACCTCTTCATTTAATACAATATTAAAAAACGTCTTCGGCCCTGTCATTACTGCTTATTGGAACGAAACTGTCCGAAACAATATATTGAAGTCAACGCATGCTAATTTCCAAAATATTTCATTAACAATGCTATTTCAAATATTTTGCTAGATTGCACTTGAAGTATGCGGAAAATTGATGAAAATCTTGAAGAATACTTAGTGGAATGTGTCAAATGAAACGTGAAACGATGTATAATAATTGTACTCTCAATAACTGCACATGTAAATGAACTTTTTCATAAATAAAATATCGTTAAATTATCTCGCCGAATTATACTCTAGCATTTTATTTTTCTTGGGATAAATTTCAGTTTGATGACTCAACCTTGTAACCTGACAGCAATTTGACTTGAAAACTGTTCAAAAAATGAAATCACTCCACCTACAGTGTCGTGATTTTATTAGAACAGTTTTCTTGTCTAATTGCTAGGTAGCAAGGTTTCGTGGAAACAGAAATTTATCCAGCAAAATAAAAAGCTCTTGTGTAATTGAAGGCATGAGAATGAAAAGTGGCTATGAACCATTTTTGGCGAAATTGAGCTATGAACATATTATTACTCATCGATGTCATCCACATCGTTTAGCATGAGAAGTGCACATATCCGCTCATTCTATTCTCCAGTAGGTGGCATTATAATATATGCCAAATCACATTTTAGTATTCATTGAGTTCGAAAAGCATCTATGAACCGGATATGTGCAGTTTTCGTACTAACTATAAGTGAAACTGCAAAATTAGATGACACTGTTGATTTAATATGCTTCGGTTATCAGCAGAATCTCCCTATGCCTGTTTTACCTGTCGGTGAAATATTCTATGAAAGACAAGTTTGGATGTTTAACTAATGTTTTTTTTCGACCACGACAGGAAAGTCCAAGATGTTTATGTACGACGAGACAACGGCAAAGAAAGGTGCTAATGAGACCATTTCATTTCTGAAATACTACATAGATCATTATGTTGATGCAAATGTGAAGACACTTTATATTTTTACTGACAACTGCGTTGGGCAAAACAAAAATGCAGCTCTAGCTCAATTTCTATCTCTATTGGCAAGTACTAATCAATTTTTGACTATTTACCACCGTTTTCCGGAGAGGGGTCATTCATTCCTGCCGTGCGATCATAATTTTGCGCAGATTGAAAAGCAAAAGCGGCATGTTACCTATTTTTATCTACCCGAGGAGTGGTATATAATGACTGAGAAAGTTTCAGAGAATTTTGAGATAGTATGAATAACTGAAGATATCGTCAAAGATTATCGAACGTATCTTCGACAGTTTTTCAAAAAATCTCTGAGAAACAAAAATGATCTTTTCACTATTTCCAAGTATAAGTGCATCAAATATGTAGGCACAGAGATATTAGTCAGTCCGACACACAACTTGGAATTCCTCACTGAAAATTTTCAGAGACTTTAAAATTGTTTGCCAAATCAAATTTTATGGAACCCTGAGAATCTTTATGACAAGCCCATTCCTCTCAACCCTATGGAATTGAAAAATATGCAAGAACTAGAAGTATACATTCCATTGCATATGATTGATTGGTATCATAATTTGGGACACATACCTAAGGAAGCTGAAGCTGCCACAGATAATGGAAGTATGAGCGGTTACACTTCTGATTCAGAATAAAATAATAACAAACGTCACTGCAATGTCTCTTCCCAATAAAATGTTTCAATTGGCGTTTCTTGTTATCAAAAACTTTAGTTTTAATATTGTGGTAAAATCGTCTGATTGTGGATAACAAAGAGGATAAAATAATTAGGTCATCTCCTTTATTGCAAACGTTTCGATATTTATTATATCTTCATCAGTGCCTGAGGACAGAAAAACACAAAAATATACACTCAAATTATCACAGGCTATGACAACCCTAAATATCAAATATTAAATAACAATATTATCAAATAAATAAATACCTGAGAGATAGGAAGTAAAACAAAAAAGCTGTCAAAGACAACATGTTCCTTCTACAGTGCAGAAACAACTGCCAAAGTAGCGGAAATGTCAAGATATCACTCGTTACTCACATCACCACAATTGAAACGCCACACACTGGCGGGAATACGAAAAATAAAAATCTTTTTACAAAATGACACATATCTAATATATGTTTATAAGAATTACATAAATATTCTGTATCGGTCCTATGGTTAATAGTATTAGGATTTAAGTAGATATATATCATTTCTAAGAAATTCCTTTTCCTATAATTGCTTTCATGATCTAAGATTGAGACATTGTCAAAGTCGAAACGATGGCTAAAATTGATACTGTGATTGGATAAAGCAGTTTTTTGATCGTCTAATTTTTTACAATCATTTTTATGATTATTAATACGATTTTTCAAATATTGTTTGGTTTGACCAACATAAACTCCATCACAATCATTACAATTAATTTTATAGATCACACTGGATGAATCACCTGAGTTCACACGATCTTTCAAACGACTAGAAAGATTACCAACCTTTTTATCATTATAAAAAACGATGTTGCATTTATCTGTAGTTAGAATAGCTGCTAAGCAGTACAGCAATTTAGTTATGTAAGGTATTTTGAAATACATTTTTTGTTGGACAATGTTCTCACCCAGGCTGTCAACAGTTGCGCGTGGATGAAGAGTACTGTAAATAATTTTATTTATAAATTTAATCGGATAACCTTTTTTATTGAGTATGATTTTTAAATTATGGAAATTTTTATCATGGAAGACTGAATTGCTGAGACTAACTATTTTATTAACATTATTCTTAATGATTGCTATCTTTTGATGTAGAGGGTGGTTTGAATGGTAATGTAGCATCCTATCCGAAGTAGTAGGTTTCTTGTAACAATCAGTTAACAATGAGCCGTTATGTTCTCTCACAATACGTGAATCTAAAAATGGTATACTATTATCTTTTTCTATTTCCACAGTGAATTGAATGGAAGGGTTGTAACTATTGAATATTTCCAAAGTAGCGTCAATCTGATCGTAAGGAATGGCTGTCAGAATATCGTCTACGTATAGATATAAGAAACTGACATTGGAAGGTAATTTATTTAAAGTGTTATTTAATAAGATAGTCATCACCATGTTAGCAGAAATCGGGGAAGCAGGATTTCCCATTGCGCAACCTTCAATCTGACTGTAAAATTTACCATTGAATTGAAAATAACTACTGTGAAAACAGAAATCGACAATTTTCATGAAAGTACTGAGATCTATATTAGTGATAGGCTCAATTTCACGTCACAACTCGTTAACAGCATCAGTGACCAATTGTTTGGTGACGTTGGTGAACAAAGATGACACATCCAAAGAAATCAAAATATAATTGGGAGGCAGTATGTGATTATTGCATTTGTCAACAACTTCTGTCGAATTTTTAACATTGTAAATGAATTTATCATCAATTGACAGAAAATAGTTAGTCTCAGCAATTCAGTCTTCCATGATAAAAATTTCCATAATTTAAAAATCATACTCAATAAAAAAGGTTATCCGATTAAATTTATAAATAAAATTATTTACAGTACTCTTCATCCACGCGCAACTGTTGACAGCCTGGGTAAGAACATTGTCCAACAAAAAATGTATTTCAAAATACCTTACATAACTAAATTGTCGTACTGCTTAGCAGCTATTCTAACTACAGATAAATGCAACATCGTTTTTTATAATGATAAAAAGGTTGGTAATCTTTTTAGTCGTTTGAAAGATCGTGTGAACTCAGGTGATTCATCCAGTGTGATCTATAAAATTAATTGTAATGATTGTGATGGAGTTTATGTTGGTCAAACCAAACAATATTTAAAAAATCGTATTAATAATCATAAAAATGATTGTAAAAAATTAGACGATCAAAAAACTGCTTTATCCAATCACAGTATCAATTTTAGCCATCGTTTCGACTTTGACAATGTCTCAATCTTAGATCATGAAAGCAATTATAGGAAAAGGAATTTCTTAGAAATGATATATATCTACTTAAATCCTAATACTATTAACCATAGGACCGATACAGAATATTTATGTAATTCTTATAAACATATATTAGATATGTGTCATTTTGTAAAAAGATAGCACTCCTTACCCCCTTTTTTATTTTTCGTATTCCCGCCAGTGTGTGGCGTTTCAATTGTGGTGATGTGAGTAACGAGTGATATCTTGACAATTCCGCTACTTTGGCAGTTGTTTCTGCACTGTAGAAGGAACATGTTGTCTTTGACAGCTTTTTTGTTTTACTTCCTATCTCTCAGGTATTTATTTATTTGATAATATTGTTATTTAATATTTGATATTAAGGATTGTCATAGCCTGTGATAATTTGAGTGTATATTTTTGTGTTTTTCTGTCCTCAGGCACTGATGAAGATATAATAAATATCGAAACGTTTGCAATAAAGGAGATGACCTAATTATTTTATCCTCTTTGTTATCCACAATCCGACGACTTTACTACAATATAACTATTACTGGATACGATCAACTACAATTTAGTTTTAATGTACCTATCCTGCTGATTGAAAAAAAATTGGTATGAAAGCAGCACATATCCAAAATAATAAAATTGAATAACTATTAAAAAATATATATATATTATAATTTCCACTTGCTGATTGTTATACACATGAACAAAAAAATTATTTGTGAGAATGTCTTGTCGGTAGCTTTCATCTGTACAAAACCAAACAGTTTTTTGTCCCTCCTGCAAAACCAAGTTTTTGGTTCATAGCCCTTTTTCATGCTCATGCCTTCAATTACTGTTGAAAATTTTACGTTGTCAAGACAACGCTAAGCTTCCAATGACAAACTATTTTGAATACACAAACAACAAACAAATGGAACTTCTTTGTATTGTAAATTAGAAATGTCAGTCAGTAGCAACTCCAATTTTTTCCAAGTATTTGTCAAATGTCGTCACAATGAATCAGTTTGGTGCAGTTGGAGAATACGGAATCGACAAAAATATAATGAGAACTGAAACAATAAATACAGCAAAATCCTGAAACTGTATTTGAAGGCAGTTTATGTAATTTCAATGAATTCGAATTTTATTCTATGATATTCAAGAAATACTCTTCCTGAATACTATTCGTGCCTAAAAATTAGCCAGATAATTTTCATTCAAGCTTGTTGTACATATTTCAATCGTTTTTTGAACTCGCTAAATCAAAAAAAACAAGCTTTTATGAAAATTATTGGTAGTTTCAGAGCACTCGTGGTATTACCCTTGATAATATTTTCTCAGAGAGACGAAAGTTAGGAGGTATAAAATAGGATTTTGGAATATAAAGGTAATTGAAGAAAAATATGAAGTTATTCGAGATGAAATAGAAAATTATCATAGCATAGGTTATTTTTTCACGTCATTCAATTCGTCCTCATATTCATAAAAATTGCAATTTGTTACCTTCCAACAGTCATTTTTGGATTGACCCTGGCTAGCTCAGTGGAGACGACGTGCAGTCCACGAATCGATGGAGGACTTCACTTTTACCTACTTGAACAAAGTAACAAGTAAGTATTGTGAAACCGACAAAATTCACCTATCGAGATTTGGACGGAAATATCCGTTTTGGGCATCCCTGAATCCATTTTTACTATTCTTGGCTTGATGTCGGTACGTATGTTCGTGCGTTCGTACATGCGTGCGTGCGTGCGTAACTCGCAAATCTCAAAACTGGTTGAACGTCTAATGTTGAAATTTTCTATTCAAGACTGGTATAGGGTCTAGTTATGCACCTTGCATTATGGTTCCAATCGTCTATACCGGAAGTGCACTTTACTTGAAACTGTTTTCGAATTTTTCTAATAAATCCAGAACGATCAACCGTAGGATGTTGAAATTCAGTATTTGAACTTGATGCTGTATCAGAATGGTTATCAGCTATTTTTGTATAAATCGGTCAGGCCAGAAGTGCACTTTTTTCTAATTTTTTGCATAAATCTAGAATGATCAGTCACAGCACATTGAAATTCAGTGTTTGAACTTGTTGTAGCATCATAGTAGTTATCTACTATTTTTGTGTCAATCGACTGAGCCGGAAGTGCAGTTTATATGTATAACAGACATCAAGAATTTGCAGTATAAAACATTCAGTTTGATTGAAATGATAAGGTAGGCAATGATAGGCTGTTGTTAATTTTTTGATTTTGTTTGACATTGTATATGTGAACATATCATTAAAATTATATTAATTATAATCTGAAGTGACAGAAAACTTTATTGAATGAATTTGTGCATATATCAAATGATGTACAAGTAAGTCACGTGATGTTCACGTCAGAATATTTACTTATGTTGGGCGCCAGGCGACCTGAACGCAGACTGGGCAACCGGTTGATCGCCAAACATAGACGGGAGGGGAGAGAAATCGTTTTCGTAATAATATGTAATAATAACAATCGAGTAGTGCGACGAGTGAGTTTTATTACCGCCAAATTGCAATAGGTTCGGACATTTGGTTCACGCACTCGCTCGAGTGGGTGGTGGTGTGAAGCTACCATCTGTGGGATTATGTCTGAACGCCTCTTAGGCCGTATCCCGTCTAGTCACAGTTATGGCAACGATATTCTTGGAGCCATCGGGAGTCGGAAGGTTCAATATAAAGATGCATTATTAGGCTAGCAATGTTCGCATCGTTAGTCGCACGAGCCCAACTTGCTGGACATAGAAAATTGGTGAGCGATCTGATTTCAATATGATTTTGTTTAACCGTCCTAAAAATAGTCGAACATGGTTTACACAATCTATATTTCGATATCGGGGCTCAGAATTATCTGTAGACGACTTACGGACCAGACGAGGTGTTGTACTCGGTAGTGCAGATGCCACGCTGCGATCTGTTGAGACTCAGCCCTCAGTTTGGGAATAAGTTTTTTTTTTTTTGTTCCCATTTTGCTGCCTGAATCTTTTAGATCGAGCTCATTTATCTGATTTTTTGCTTCTAGTTTTTAATTACTCGATAATAGGAGCCATAGTGTCATCACTATCAACTTCTACTTTTTCTTTTTTAATATCAGTGATTTTACGATTATATAATTATTTGATGATCTCATCTTCATGAATTCTTATTGCGAGTTGTTTTTCTATATATTTTTGCCTCTCTGATGAAACATTCATAAAATTGGCAAAGGTAGCACTGCTCTCCTGTTCATGCTTTATTGCTACATAGGCAACATCTTTATAATCAGCTCTAGTAAGTGCGATTTTCAAAGGATGAAAAAAGTGCAAGTATTCTCAATTAGGAATCTTTCTTATATCTTCCATTAACTTCTTAACTATAAGTAACTCTTCCATTACGATGTGATCTTTGTGTGCTCTAGTTAAGGGTGCTATTATAAATAGATGTGTCAATATTATGCTTTTGATTCCAGTGTGTTTAAGCAATCCTCAGGTGTGTTTACCCTACTACAGTATCAACCCGAGATGAGAATTCATATACAGATCGCTTAAGTTTATGAAAATTTTCCTTGCTAAGAATCATCAAAACCTTCAATTATTATCGGCTTTCTAATGCTCCTAAACCATATACAGCAGCTACCCGCTTATCTTTGAGAACTCTAAGAGTGTCCAGTTAGTTCAGAATTGTAAGTTTTGAATAAATCTATTACGGATATGTGATCAATTACCATAGCTACCGAATGTGGTACAATGATATATTCATGATGATGGTCATCGCCTTTTATTAGCATTGACACATTTGTGTCGGTAGTAATCCAATATCATGTTGTTATATTCTGGTCCACTCAAGAAATGTTACGATGTTATTGCAAAACAATCCAAGATTATTCTATAGTGAAGAACTGAAAAAATAAATACCATCACATTTGAAGAAATTCAACTTTGTGTTGAAGCTCGAGAACCTCTGATGGGAAAAAAAATTTCTTCCATAATTATTGGAATAGGAGGAGGCCTTAAGAGATCCAATTTCATTTATTTTTGTAGTTGAATGATCTTTACAATTCAGAACGTTTCGGGACTCTACAGTTCCCATCTTCAGCTTTAAATTGTAAAAATATATCGAAGTACTATCCTTAATGGTTACAATACTGTGTTGAACATAATAAAAATCTGTGGCAAATACATTGGTGGAATCCAAGTACATTGGTTTGTAAATACATGTTGTTGAATAAAAAAACATGTTTTAAAAGGTTTGTCTCCAGTTGCACGCCACTCACAATCATGTGAATGTGTTTAATACGAGGGATCCATATTCATTTATAGACTTCTCAAAAAAAAAATTTCATTCAACAATATGTATTTACAAACCAATGTACTTGGATTCCACCAATGTATTTGCCACAGATTTTTATTTTGTTCAACACAGTATACAGTATAATAACCAATAAGGATAGTACTCCGATATATTTTTACAATTTTATGTTGGAGATGGGAGCTGTAGAATCCCGAAACGTTCTAAAATTAAAAGATCATCTAACTACAGAAATAAATGAAATTGGATCTCTCAAAGCCTTCTCCTATTCCAAGAATCATTGATCGAATCCTCAAATTTCCAACAAGTTTCTGCCATAATTAGGTGTCTCCCTTAGTACTGCATAAGATTGCTTCAAAGTATTTAATTGTATCTTCAATAAGATAGAAGTTATTCGATCGAGGTAGCTCGTTTCGCTGTTACACCGTACACCGTGTATATATATATATATATATATATATATATATATATATATATATATATATATATATATATATATATATATATATATATATATATATATATATATATATATATATATAAATATATATATCAACCGAGTCGTTTTAAGCATGTGGGGTCGTTTCTTCTAGTTTGTGGGGCTTCGATATTCAGGGAGCCTACTTCAATATATTTGATCTAAATTTTTTTGTTCTCATATACAGTTGTCTTAAATGTGAATATGGGGGAATATGTTGACTCGACTTCATACTGACATGCATATCCAATTCTGTTTAATCAACTTTTCGTGAGATAATTGAAGATACAAGAAGGAAATTGGATTTGTTCCTGCAATATTATAATTATTTGGTCTGATATGACATTAATTTGTAAACAAATTTCAAAATTCTATATTATACGTTGTTAATAAAGCATTGTTGCGTAAAATGCAAAATAGCAGACACTAGGCCTAGAATTTCAGTGTTCAGATTTTTAAAACTGTGAATTAATTTCTGTGGCTACGATTGTAAAAAAAAATATTGTCATGGTGATCAAGCTCAGTTCAAGTTATTTGTAGCTTGAACTCGACCTGCAGCACTTGGTCTAAAAATGACATTTTACATTTTATTCACTTTTAACTACAAAATATAGGAAAAATGTATTCAAATAGCACATTTTACATGAATGTGACCACTTCAGTATATCTGATTCAGTTCAATCCACAGTCTATTCAAACTGAGCTTCATAATTATGGTAATTATCGTTTCCATAATCGCTGCTACAAAAATTAAACTACAGTAATTTTAACACTGAAATACTGAACCTTTGAAGTGCTTCAACTTAGAATATGCTGATAAATAAACTTTTGTCAACAGCTGTTTGAATATAGGATCCTTTTCATATCTAATATCACATTATATAAAACTGGAATGGGAAATTGGAAAATGGAAATTCATTGCACGCAGCTACCATTTTATTATGGCCCTTATGATATGCTCACCAGATAGAATTTTGTCATCTATTTTTGAGTTATATAAATCAAATTTGTTATATTGAAACTCTCAGTCATATTCCGAAACCTGAAAAGGTGTCGTAGGAATGTAGTATTTCAGATAATACTTATGCCAAATCTGTTATTAAATGAGGGGTGTTCATAATAAGACCAACTTGTTCACTTAGTAATTGCCTGACTTTTTTAGTCAATTATTTCTGTTGAGATTGGATCACTTGACAAGAAATATATTTCATTAACAATATTGCCCTAAGGCCTGGTTGTACAATCTAAGCTTATCTCCAATTTAGTTGAACTAAATTTATTTCCTATGGTTACAATTATTCCAGCAATTGTAACCATAGTGAATAAGTTCGGTTTAACTAAATTGTAGATGAGCTTAGATTGTGCAACTGGGCCTAAGGGTTAGTTTCATCAACGTCAGTCATATTTATTTGCAGGTTATTCTGAGTTGGTAATTAAGGTAACAATTATTGTATCAAGAATGGTTCTTGTATGAAATAACTCTCGAATAAACTCAACTGACACTGAGAAAACCGGCCTTAAATGATAATAACACAAGAAAGGTGATTATACAATTGATACACACTAATCTTTTAATATTCTAAAGTCAATCTATTCCCATCACGCAAATTCGAGAACCTGTTGTTATCATCTTGGAACAGAATAATCTTGAATGTCTTGAACAGTATGATATTTTTTAAAGTCATCAACGTGAAATAGAATTATGGCAATAAAAGAACTTTTTTGATTCAATTCATAAAGTGGGACAAGCCTTGCTGTACACTGGAAATAGATACTGGGCAAAAAATTGAGGTAAGAACCATTGAGTGTTAGACATTGAACTATGCCATAGAGGTAAGATTTGAACCATTCAAAAAGATCCCTATCTTCACTAATTCCAGCAAGTACCTTGCTGGAAACAATGTGAATAGTGTCAACTTGAGTTTCAATGTAGGAGAAGTGACAAGGAATCAATGTAATAAATCATGTTGTTTAACAAATTCTGATACCAAATATATTTGTTAAGCAACAATATTCATAATAATAGTCCCTTGCTACTTTTCCTACATCGAAACTCAACAACGGAATCACTACAAATCAAAGATAAGAGTGAACTTGTGTTCTATAAGCTTTCGTCAATAACTTCGAAAACTGGAAAATGGGGTGAAGTGCATCGATATTCACAAGCTTATTGCGTTAGTATTTTTCATAGCTGATGAGAATCAGATCCATAATTTATTTTTACTTGATACATTATCCACATGTTTCAGATTGCATGAGGAAATAGAATCTAGAAATTCTAGAAGTATTGCCTAATAAGTATTCATATGAATGAGATAATAATGATAGAAAATATATATACAGAATGATCCATGATAGGTGTAGAAAATTAGCCTTCCTGTTCGGAGAGTAAACTCAAGCTTGGAATAAAATGGGCATAGATAATATGCTTATTAGTTGGAAAACAAAAACGGATCTTGACTCATTGAATTCAAAGGAGTTATTTCAGGAAAAGCAAATGAGAAAGTTATCATCTAGGCAAAAATCTTTGTGATACAATTACTTCCTTCATACCGATACACATACAATTAGAGCATATTTTACTTGAACTCCCTTATTTTTTTGACAAATTATTTTTAATAGAACCAACAAACAGCAATCGAGAATGACAAGCGCTTGTGTTTTGTATCGGTAATCTGAAGACATCATGAACATTTAAATTCATTTTAGAAGTTGTTCTTGTTCTCTCACTGATTGGAATATGATCTAAGTCCATTATGATATTTCCAGCTCAAAATTATATCCAGAAATGGATGATTAGATTTATTACACGTATTGTAGAACAGCCTATATTAACACATTAGTTGCAAGTTTCTTGGCAATTAGGCTATCAGGCTGAATTTAGTTTTGAGTTTTTCTTCTAATATTGGAATAGACGTAAGCTTTGATCATTCGCACACTTCTACTTTTCAACGCAGGGTAGGTTTCTATCGCTCTTCTGCATTCGGAAAAACTAGGTGGATAGTTATTCTTCATATGATCTGCAAAAGCTTCTCGTATTGCAGTTTTCTCAGGAGTTGCCCAAGAGTGTTTTCTTCCTGAAATTTTTTTATATATTAAAAATTGTTCAATTTATTCAAGATTCCAGGATTTTCATCAGTGGATGTGTATAGAATAAGATATGAATGTTCCAAAGCAAACAATCACAACTAGAATATTGGTATTGCAGCTATAATATTGATTATTTCAAATTTACACAGTTTTATTGGAAAAAAAGATATTTTTCAACAAACAACATATTCAATGGATGATTCATGAGAATGCATATGAAAATTGACTTATGTATATTCATCACTCCAAATTTAAATAGGAAACTCTGATATTCTTACTTCTGGGCGATAGCATTGAGTCCTTTTTTTGTTTTGAATTCACGTTCTGATTATGTACCCATAATTTGAGTTGTACTGCCGTCCTGCTTTCCAAATTTGTATGAGATTTTATAGCCTCAATGCATTCCTTGAATGAAGGTAATGTGTTTTTCATTAGATGCTCATGAAATATACTCCTGGCAGTTCTCTTTTCTAGTGTAGACCTAGTTTTCCTATGAATTACTCCTGAAATGAATACCCAAGTCAAAAAAGTAGAGCTGAGGACCGCGTGAATAAATAGCGACTAATCAAAAGCCAAAAGTCATATATAATAATTTTATAGTGATTCTTCTCGTGAATAAATATTATATCATACTACAAGAGAGATACTTGTATGATTCGAGGCAATACATATTGAATTTGCTAGCTATCACGTAGATCATTATTTAATTTGAATATACTCTACCTTTTCTCTTCTTATATCGCTTTGGACTGGATGTCGTAGAACTGGCATTAGTCTGTGCGTCCGAGTAATCTATAATTAGATATTCATATAATTTTCGAGAATATTTCAATACAAACTCATATTAATGCCAGTGATTTTGAAACTTTGGTATGATAATGTGGCAAATTCATTCTATAAATCAGTTCAACATATGTAGCAGATTTTTACAGCTAAAAATTGAAATCATAACTATGGATCTCTTACCAGAATCGCTATCTGTCACTCATATATCAGTCAAAAATTTATGTTGATTGTCTCCATCAACTAAATTTGTCCTCTCTGATTCACAGGTCATGGTTCCAGTTTCTTGTAGTCCAATGCCGATTCGATCCGAAATTCAATTATTCTGATGAGTATATGACCCTTGTCTCTTCCTGAAGTTTTTAAACTCTGTGGGATGACTGAAGTCAATCAGTAGATTAACTTCAACTCGAACTTTTTGCAAAATTATCTCAACTCCGGAAAAACAAAAATCACAAGTAATTGTATGTGATTAATATGAGTATAATAATTCGCTTTCCACTCACCTCTTTCATGCTGAAGTTCATTGTTCTTATTGCTGCCTTGTGCTTGTTCTAATATTTTGGATATCTGAGCAATATCTCTAGTGATAATGGGAATTTGATAATGGTCTCTGTGGATTTTATCAGAGTGTTCCATAAAATTGGCTAAATCTTGTACTTCATTCTCTTTCAAGTTGAAAACAGCGCTTTGAGAAGCTATGTGCTTCCGAAGCTTTGTTCCTCTGAGAGTGGATGGATTCTCAGCTCCACAATCGGTAGAATATATTCGCATTAGATGTGTTGCCAAAAGATGATTATTAATCTTTGAACCAGTACAAGGAAGCCCAAATATGAATGGATTTTCTTTTGGAACTGCAGCTGACTCTCGGTGCCGAAGAATGAGGTTCGCACATCCCAATAATTCCAAAGATAACAATACAGGTACTCCTCGAGCTGATTTTCCACGAATCTCGAATCGAACGTATCGTTTAGTTGCTTCTTGGGACTCTTGCGACAACGATTTGAGAATTTCAGGATCAGTATCTTTGGTTACAGCCTGATAATTACTGAAATCACTTATTAATGCTCGTTCTATTTCGCCCGCTCTACGTCTGTTGAAAACTTGTACAGAAACTAATGTGGAAGATGCCAATTCCTTCCAAATTTTGTACGAAAAGCCATTCATCTTCAAGTCATTCAAATATTTTTTGCGATTTTCCGAAAGATACGATTGTAATATTTTTATGTCATCTAATTTTGGTAGCAGAATTTTCTTCTGACGCTTATATGTCAACATATTTTCATTTACGGTTTTGTTGACTGATGATGCCAAATCCTGTATTAATAAATCTAAAAACTCTTTTGCCAATTCTTTTTTCGCTATATTTTGTGATTTGATGCATTCAGTGATGAATAACCCACAATTATATTGTATTGCCGTGCCTAGTGCAAACGCTGTTGCAGGGGCTGCGTACGTAGCAGCATCTTCTTTCAAATTCGCTACAGAATTCATAGCTGTAACGACATTATCATAGTATTTTGGTTGGTATACATTTGCGAAATCAGTTATATCGGTATTAATTTTTTTGAGTGCTAGTAGGTAATGACCAATTGCACGTAGTCTGGATCAAATCATCTTGTGATGATGTTCTGATCTATATTTCGTACACAATTTATTTCCATAAATTATGACCAACTCATCGTGGCGAATTTCGTCAGCTACCTCATCGTCTCTTAGAACAGGAAACACAATATTTTTTGATATTGAACATGCTTTTTGATGGATCTGGCCATGAATCATCCGACTTTGAATTAAAATATTTCTCCTCCCTTTCTCGATTCTCTTACAACAATTACGAATCTGACACTTCAAAGAAGTTATTGCAATGAAACCCTTGCATTGTGGGCAAGGTTTACAAGGCACTTTTTTTCCGTTTTCTTTCCGAGTTCGTCGACATCTCATTATATTTTCTGTAGGGTTTTGATCTTTGTCTGTATTGAATAGGAAATTACCATCTTTACGGATTTTTGTGATGATCAATTTTCTGATGTGATCCTATGAATAATATATTATGTAGAAGGAACAAATGCACAAACAATCAAAGTATTTATGTCTCAGACAGTTCTTAGAACTACAATATGTCGTTGGTTGCATTAAAATCATTAATTTACCTTTAGGTAGATTTAGAAAGTCTTCCACTTCTTTTTCATCTTTATGAACGTCTTCAAAATGGCGTGGAATTTTCGTAACCAATTTTTTGCAATATATACAAAAATTCTTTTTTGTAGCTACCTTCCTCACTCTATCTATAAATAATTATAGTGATAATTCAATAATATCTTATATGAAGGAGAATATATCTCTGTATGAAATGTATGTTGATAGTACAAGCAATAGAGCAAAAATTTCATGATATATGTTTTTTTAGAGAAATGATCAAGTTTTTTGATAGAATCATCCTCGAACTGATTGATTCATCCACAAATAAATTATATATTTAAAGAAAAGAATTCGAAATTTGGAATGATTTTTACTTTCGAAAAAACGAAGGATTATTGAATTTCAAAATTATGTGATCAAAAATCTAGGTCTTCACTTTCCAAACGCTGCTTGTATTTCTTTGATCAGTGAAAGAATAGGAGACTTATCGACGTTTTTCAGTTTCCAGAAAGCGCGAAAATCAAGAATCTCAATAAATTTTATAATGACTTAATTTGAGAAATCCATCATTCTGAAGATGAAGATTCATACTTGGTGCTTCTGTAGTTTTAAAGTTATATTCCTTGATTTCCACTAAAAAAATGCATTTGAAAGGAAGATTGTATTTTTCTCAATTTAGTTTCAAATATTAGTCAATATTTATATTTAAAATACCGTTATTATCCTTGACCCTGAGGATTTCCTCGACTTTCTATCAGACCTATAGAATATCCGATAGTTTTTTTGAAATTATTTCCACTTAATTGTGGGACTGCACAAATGTTTCTCCTCGAAACTTTGAAACTGGAGGAAGGTGATATTTTTCAGAATATATATTTTATTTGTGAATAGCTCATACACTCCGAAAATATATTTGTTGCAAAGGTATATTATTCCTCTAAAAAGAAAGTATTATAAATTTATCGCCTTCTTTCTCATTCGGAAAATGAAAAGAGTACTCACACTTAGAGTAGCATATTTTGGATGGATTTTATGTTAGAAAGCCGTACTAGGAACCATAATATGTAGAATTACGTCGGGGTCAACTTTCTTATCTTTAACGTACATTTTCATGTAATTTGTGAAAAGCTTATTTGTTGAGGTTAGTTTTCTATTTACCAAACTTTTTTACTACTCCACGTAACAGCAACTTTTATATGCTATTAAACATCCTATCAACTAGCTATGACCAAATTTTTATGGAGTCAGAAAAAACTTAGAACTCAGAATCTCTATTGCTTGAACTAAAATTGCGATTTCAATTATCAGATTTCAATCTTATATTCCATCGTAAGAAAATTTCACGAATCAGTGTTGAAATTTCCCATATGATAATGTGAACCAATTCATGAGCAATAACACAAAAAAAAAGTAGCAAATGAGATAGCTAGGTCGACTAGGATACTTTCTTGATCAGTTATTATTTGTGTACTTTCACTTGACAAATTGTAGCAGTTTGATCTGAGAACGACTGTGGTTACATTGGTGAATTAAGAAAACTTTGACATATCACTAGTGAGTTCTGGCCTAAGACATTTTATGAGTCACTAGCGACTTATGGCCCACTTTATGCATTTAAAATAACTATCGCTTCATCTCTATAATGTTGGTTAATTTTTGACACCGACAGGATATTTGAATGCCGTAAATAAAACACAGAGATAACAAGGTAGCCATAACGCGTTACTGACTGACTGTTGTTAGATATTATTCATTTCAAAGGACCATAGTAAATGCTCGGGAAGTATCGGTATTTGTAGAAAATAATTTTCTTGGACCCGTTCTATGACAAGAAAAATTCTGATGGAAAAGATATGAATGTTCAATTACCTGATATCTCAGCATCCAAGCAACTTCTTCCAATTTCTTGTGTTTTTTTCAATGTGGCGTGAGGAGTAGATTTATTATTCTTGCTCACGTCTAACGTCCAGTTCTCTCCAGTATTACTAATACTTATTATATCCTCATTTTGCTCAATAGAATCAGTGTGAGAAATGGTTTTGTTAAATTTGGATATATTTGCAGATATATTCTCTTCAACTCTACCTAAACAGTAAAAAGAGATTGGACTATTGCACACTAACTAAGGCTATGAAACTTGATTATAAACAAATATTTGGACAGATAAATCGTACGATTTGAAAAAAAGGATGGTGTTAAAATTTTTCTGGAATATACAATTCTCTTATTTTGCATGATTTCAAATTGCTTCAAACAAATGCTTCAAGTTACATCTATATTCCATTAAATAAGTGATTGAAAGCGGTAAACTGAATTACCAAGACAGAGAGTAGAATTCAGCCGAATATGACGTCACATATATTTGTAAATTTGATTTATAAATTGATCTTCTAATATCATTGCAGCTTTCATATCAAGCTACGGATAAATCGGAATAGGGTGACGATGATTTTTCGAGAACCGTCTCATGACAAGAAAAATTTCGATGTAAAATATTATATCAAAAACTCACAAGAAAAAGTTGAATGCTCAATTACCTGATGTCTCAGCATCCAAGTTACTTGTTTCAGTTTCATATGTTTTTTTCAATTTGGTGTGAGAAATAGATTTATCATTCTTGGTGACATCTGTGATCCAGTTTTCTCCAGTATTACTTGTGCTTATTGGATCCTCATTCTTCTCGATAAAATCAGTGTGGGAAATGGTCTTGTTAAATTTGGATATATTTGCAGAAATATTCCTCACAACTCTACCTGGAAAATAGAAAGTAATTATACTATTGCACATTAAAATGATATGAGATTACTAAAGCTGATTCACAACGTATATCTGGAGGAATAAATCATACGATTTGAAGAAAAGAAGGATGTTAAAATGCTTCTGAAATATACAATATCCATTTTTTGCATGATTTCAACTTGCCCCTAACAATTATTCTAAGTCTGATCAAGCCTTTCAAACACTTCTCAGAATTTTGAGAAGTGTTTGAAAGGCTTGAATTAAATCACGAATGGCCAATTAAAGTTAAGTGACGGTGGTGCAACTGGCCATAAGACAGAGTAAAGTTCAACCAAATTGACGTCTCATATATTGCAGAATTTGATTTGTGAATCGATTTAATTTTGTCAAGGATATTTGCAATTCACATATTTTCCAATAACATCTCATAACCGATGATTGAAAAAAATAATACATGAATTACCTTATATTATATTTTCTCACTGGTAGATCTTCTCGTATATCAGAAAATAGTTTCCTCCTGCAATTACTTTTTTCGGATGGTCCGCTTTCTGTAGGTTGAGAGCTGTAAAACAAAAGTCATGGAACATATTATTTAATTGTGAAAATAATAATGATCAGCTAGGTTAAACATACCTGTTCTCAAAAAGCTGTAAAATTTTCTTTCCGCTTGAGCACATATTTGATGCTCATTCCCACCACTGTTGGTTACACTTAGCTCGAAGTAAATCTCTATAGATGAAAACCATTGTGTATACTTCAGTTGAATGTAACCATCAGTGGTCCATATACTCTCGCTGAAAAATGAATAATCCGCAAATCTAAGGGTCACATGATCCCACCCACATCTGTAGAAAAGGATAACTTGAACAAGGAATCCTGCCAAAAAAATCAGCGTACCCAATATTGCGCAGAAACTCAATCAATCTATTTCAGTATGATTGTGGATATGAACTCTTCTTTTTTATGTAGGGTGATATAATTTTCCATCCCAAAAATCAGTCTTTTATAGTATGTCAAGTTCTGTTACTACTACGTATACATATTTTCATAGCTTATGTTTCCTATGAAAATGCTTGTATTAACTCATGTTTATCATTATCGGTATAAGCTGTGAACCGAAAACTTCCACCTATTATTCGTCGTCTGTAACAATTTGGAAATATATTTGCAATATATTCAACGGATACACTCTCTCACTCGGATTTTAATTCTTGTTTTCCATTCTGATGTTATCATCATTAATTTTGAAGATGTTATCCTGATTCCTATCTTATTCAAAAATATAATTTCAAGTTGACTCTCTCACTTTCTTGATTCTTGAAGACAACTTCTATATATAGAATCTTCGGTATAGTGGAAGCTGGATATGCTCAGAAGACATAATAAATTTGACAGAATAGAGTTATGGAGATGAATAAGATGTAAGCAATGTTGAAAAAAACTATTCACTCGAACGTATAGAATTGGGAATATTTATGAGCTTAAAAGAAAAAATAAACTTGAAGGAATGGTATGAATGTAGGCGAGGTGAGATATTTCATCTGCTTCATACTACAAGTTCACATATTATTTATTGCTCGATAGTTGGAATGCATAGGAGCATCAAGATATGTTCGCTGAATTTGAATTACGTTTTAGAGCCTATCACTGCTGACTCATATTATTCATTTGATATGCAATTGTGAAATCTAAATAAGGAATGGAATGCGTATATTGGAGGAAAATCAATCAAGTCCATAGAACAATAATTCTTAGTTTAGCTCTGGTATTTATTGTGAAATTTACGGTCTACCCAATTTTGGATAAATACAGTCAATTATCTCTATTGTAGTCCCTGAAAAACCTATTCCGAAATTTCACTGCGTTTTTTAGCTGAAATTTGGAATGAGATTCGGAAGATTGGAGAAAGTGGTCTAAATTTTTACATCCATAATGTATAATAGATATGCATCTATAAGTTTGTTATCAGTGTGGCTTGAATGGGAATTTGAGCCTTCCAGTCTATACGGTTATCAAATTCAATTACTCTGAATCGAACAGACGTATTTATTTTCGAAGAAAATTTTATGTGGTTAGCCCATAGCCTCTTGTCACTGTGAAGAATAATGTTGCCATAATATAGAGCAGTAAGCAATACCTATTATTTTCATTATTTATCATCTTGGATGGTACCACGAGCTCTGTTTTGGCGGTACAAGGAGCGTTGTGTCAAGATGTGTTTTTACGCAATTAGAATTTTGCCAAATACTTTAGAGAATAATATGCAGATATAAATCGCAGAAAACACATATGTGTACAAAATTTATTCGCATATTTCTTATCAAAATAGCTTAGAATACTTATATTGCTTTGAAACTCTCCTAAAAAAGCTTGAGGTACCAGCCCTTCTGTTTTAGATATCATTATTAGGAAATTTATATATGATGCTTGCGTGAATATGATACAAGAACCTCTATAAGAATTGATCGTGTGACAGCTTTATTCACTCGGATAGAAAAGAATTGCATCAACAGATGTTAACCGACAAATTCAATTGTTTGATCTTCTACATCCAATGATATTCAAAGTATTCCTATCATCGATGTACTGATATGTATCATAAAGCCTACTTGAATTAGAACCTCTCACTGATTCACAATATTACAATGATATTGAATTATAAATATAGCATCATTGGAGAGAAATCACCATTTTGATGAAATTTCTCTACTCGGTTCCAGCTACACTAAATGATAAATAGTGGTTGTTCTCAGAAAATTATTTATAATTTCTCTATTTTCTACGTCCGCACCTCCTTGGTCCATGTTGTTATCTGATTATAACCAAAATAACTGTATCCACCAGGAACAATCATGTCTTTTTAAAGATATTTGGAGGCCACATCTTCCTATTATTTGTAAATTAATTCACCGAATTTGTTCCAAATCTAATGCCTACCATTCATTATCTATACGTACTTTATGCCCATTTTACAAGTTTTTGGGAGTATCAAGTTATACTGAGAAGTGTTGTGACAGATATAAGATATATCTGTCATCCATGTAGGTTCATTCATACCAGTATAAATGATTTCGAGCGCAGAATTATGTCTCCTTTTCTCATTTCGTCAAGATAATGATCATGTTATTAAAATATAGTCGAAAAAAAACTTTTCCACTTCACGCTCCTATTTATACTAAGTATATCCAAGCTTGAAGTCCCGCTCTTCGATCATACCTTATCGTCAGTCACTGCACTGGTCTCCGATATGGTAATAGGCAGGAGGTACCTATTCTTGTTCAAAAATTATTTTTAGTTGGGTACCATATTTTTCTCATTTTATTGATAGTTTGAATAAACTTGTATGTGTTTCTTGGATACGCTATTGATGGTCATTCACTAAGTACGATTTGTGCATTGTATGAAAGAAAAAAAAGCTGCTGCTGTTCAGGTGGATGGGAGATTGAGTGAATTGTTTAGTATTGATATTGGTGTATGATGAATATCATATTGGGAGAAAATGTGGTAAAAAGAGTGAAGATGAGTCAGTTATGTTAGTTTGGGCATGTGAGTCGAATTTCGGATGGAATATTTTTGAAGAAGATTTATATGAGCGAAATTAAAAGTAAGAGATTGCGTGAACGGTCTGTATGTTGGTGGATAAATATAATTGTTGGTATGTTGTGCGAAAGAAGTCTCCGAGTGGAGAAAATAAACGATTTTGTTATGAATAGGATTATGGATACGAATGAAACGAAGGAGATGTTTCCAGAAAGAGGTATCTGGTGAAATATTATTACTGGTTGAATGTTTAATGGGGTTCATGCCACTCTCATTTTGAGAAAAAAGCGTGAATGATATATGTGTTTGTATATATGAATGAAACTAGGGGTATTTTCAAAGTGAAAGTTGCGAGAAAGAAATAATAAATTTGACATAGTAGCATTATGAATGTGGATGGAGCAAAAGCAGGTTTGGAGAAATAGTCAACTTGAATGAATAGAATTGAATGTCGATGGAGCGGAAGTATCTTAGAGAAAATAATGAACTTGTATTGGTAGAACTATGAACATAGATGAGGTGAGTGTCACCTTGAAGAAATAATAAACTTCAATGGATAGAACTTTAAACTCAGATAAGACAAATGTAGCTTCAAGATAAAATACATTTGTAGGAATATAATCATGAATGTAGAGGGAGCGAAAGTTTGGTGATGAAAATATGCCAAAGAATTATATCAAGCGATGTAGGGCCTTGAATATAGTTATCAGCTATTTATTATGGAATAAAAGCTCTGCAATCAGTGGACATTTCATCAGATGATCAAGGATTTGGTACGTACATTATGACATCAACTTGTGATATAATTTTTCTCTATTTAATTCGATATTGAATTCAATAGCTCTTTATCTGTATCGATCTGATTATGACATACAATGAATCAAAATGAGTATATTGCACACAATAGGAAACTTAAGATGGAATACGAAATTCATCATCACTTCATTCTATAAAAGAGTTTCACAATAGATTAATTATGATATTGGGATCAGTTCTATGACTTATAATAACTCTACTGTTGTTCTTATTCTGACAGAATCATTTATTTCCGAATCTATCAAAAGTAAATAATAATAAATGATACATTTGCAAATATGTATATGAGATATACAACGCAAAATAAGTTTGCCCACGTGACAAAAAGTGCATGATCATCATCTCTACGTGATGAGAGCACTATGTGTCATCCATATCTATTGAAAGATATACACTGCAGAAAAATCCAATATTAAGATTTCTCAATAATAAGAGCGAAAAATCGAATCATTATTACAGATTTTCTTCCATATCATGCTTCAAATTGTTCATCATACATGAATCCATTTTGTGTATTGACAAAAATCGTTATATTCATCTAGTGATCCCGATGACCAACTGGTCTCTGTGACTTTTGTGAAAATTACGAGAATATTATTATTATTTTCAATATTCAAAGTCAATTTTTTGTTGATGAATGCTTACTTCCAGCGACAGTCCTAGCAATGAAATCTTTCAATCTATTTTTGGATGGGAAGAAATGCACAGAAAGGAGGAAAAAATCAATTGAATAATATCCAGATCTAGTACAAGCCATTTATCATCTCTACATATTTCATTCTCATTTGACGAAGATTTTGTACAAGGTTTTGGAGATATCGAGTAATACTAGAAACTTTACTGACAGATATTGAATTCATCTGTCATTCATGTAGGTTAATTCATATAGGCATATGATTTCGAAAGCGAAATAATGTGTTCGTTTTCCATTTCGACAAAATAGTAGTCCTATTACTGAAAATAACTTTTCAATTTACACTCTTGTTATCGATACTATATTCAATCTCTGAATCCGACTGTACGATCATATCGCATCGTCAGTCACTGCACTGGTTTCCGATATGGTAATAGGCAAGATGTACCTATCTTGTTAAAAAATTATTCCCAGCTGGGTACCAGATTTTTCTCAATCTATCAATTGTTTGAATAAACTTGTATGTGCTTCTCAGGTATACTATGACTGGTCATTTATTGGATACGATTTGTGCGTTGTATGAAAGAAAGTGCTATGTGGGACATTGAGTCAATTGTTCAATATTGATGTTGATGTGGAACAGGGTTGTGATATGTATATCCATCTGTGGATTAGGTTCGTCCTTTCGTTTATGACGGATACCTATTCTATACTTAATATACCCAATCACTACGACGTAACTAATGCTGTTATTGTTTCTATCATACTCTCCATATTCAAACATTCTTGTGATCATGCCCTTGAAGAAAAAATAATATTCGCAAGAGATTGCAGTGAATCATGTTCAATATTTTGTAATTCATGCTGAGATAGTTCTCATTTATTTTTTGAATAAGTCAACTGATATCTGTGATTCATTGTTTAGAAGAAGAATATTTGAATCACTTACCAGGAAACAAAAACATACATCCGGTGAATATATCTCAACTTTATCCAGATATTCTTGGAGCAAAATCAATTCGTTAAATGTTTTTCAGACTGAACAATGAATCTTGAACATCAGACTTTGCGTGAATCAATCAGAGGATTTTTGTCTTTCCTGTACTAAATGTGGAACATACATTCTCACATCTAGTAGTCTATATATCTTCAAATTTTATTTAGATACTTGCCTTGTTCCACAGAATTTAAACCAAAAAAGTATTTTTATTATGGTATAGTTCTAAGATAGATCATTTGAATATACAGAATTCAAACCAAAAAATCTATTCAATATCATATTGCTACAACTTTTTTTTTAAGAAGAATAATTAGTAATTTGAATACAAAACTCATTTGGAAGCACATTTCATATTAGAAGTTATCAACGTTTGACAGGCCCATATTATCCATCAGGCATACCAGACACGTACCTAGGGGATCCCAGTTTCATAAGCTACTGAATTCGTGGGTCTTAATTCGAGTATTGGTTTCAAGAGCAACAATGATTTGACGGGTGGATACTAGGACCGGAATGGAAGGGTCATACAATAGACTTTTTTGCATGATTGAACGTTTTCATGTGGTAATCGGCTCTCTGTTCGAGGTGGTATGTTGATTTTACCATGCAGGCTGGGGTTACTATTCATCTTAATTTGTGATTGAGTATCCACAATGAAATATCAAATTTGACAGCTGACAGCGAATAAACAATCACCAGTGGTAATTCAATTCGAAAAACCGAATTTGGATCCATATTTTGGGAAGATCTTTCAATTAAGCAGAAAAATTATAAGCATCACGGTCAATAAGTACAGTATCGATTTCATAAAGTATTTAGAAACCTCGCCAAGACTCGGCCTTCAAACTATTATTCTCAATCGGTAATCTGTAAATACTGACCTCAATACTTGAAGGACTATCTCCTAATACTGGGAATAGATATTTTGTCTCCTGGAGAACCTAACTATAAGGCTTCAAATTCATTTCAAGTTTGCCTAAGGGCCTTAGGGAACAATACAAATAATAAAGAAACTGATAGGACTCTGTATTAGACTCTACATATATCAAGAGTACATGGGATTTGGAAACTTTAAATACCTATTCAAATTTTCAAAGGCTACAAGACCAACCGACAAATAGACATAATATAAGCTCTATTTAAGGGCTTTTTGGTATCAAATCTTGCAAATAGATTCTTTCTTCTGAAGACATATTACAATATAGGATTATTGAGTGAAGCATGATAAAATAAAGGGAAATATCAGGAAATAATAATATTTCAAGCAGTTTTACTTCACTATGCTGTTATGAGCAGTAAGTAATGATGTAGTAGATACTACTGCCTCCAAAACCAATCGAAGCAGTAAAGGATCACAGGCAATCACTTCATTAAGGGAAAAGCTGACTTATTATTGCTAGCTTCTTTCCAAGCTTCACATCTAATTTTTTTTTCTCTATCTGTTCCTCTATTTAGGAGACAAATCAGATGTTGAATTTGAAGAGAAGTGAGCAGAAATCAGACAATATTTGTCGTATGAGTATTCCATATATTTCAAAGGGTTCTTTGAATACGTACCTAAAGCTCTCAGGATTTGGAGGATATCGAATTTAGAAACTCCTGAAGCACATCCAGATTAGGGACTTCATAAAATACTGTGTGCTTAAAATTGAGATAAATGGACTGTATTGCTCATCTTCTGTATGAATAAACTTTATTCTCTAAATACACACTACACAGCCAAACGTTGTGCTATATTGTCAGCATTTTTTCATATTATTTACAAAAAAAAACCAAAACAAACCATGACAATCAAAACAAACTAAACTAAAAACTAGGGTCTCTAAAATCATAATCATAAACATTCCCCCCGCCTTGCAAGACTGGGCCTTCAATTAATGTCACTTAGGGCTCTGGTAAAGGACAAATTTTGGCGAATGATCTTTTAATGATGCCATCTTGAGTTTTTATAACTGCAACTCGGTTTATTCCATCTTTACCAGGATGCACTGACACTATTCTGCCTAATCGCCACCTCATTGGAGGCAAATTGTCTTTTTTCACTAACACTAGAGCATTGTCTTTCAATTCACTTTGATGTTGCTGCCACTTGTGACGCACTTGGAGTTCAGAAATATACTCCTTCTGCCACCGCTCCCAAAAATGTTGACGAATTTTCTGAATGTGCTGATAGCACGACAACCGATTCTCAGAAATGTTTTTGTAATTCTTCTTAGGAATGGACGTCAATAATCTTCCAATCAGAAAGTGAGCCGGTGTAAGGGGTGTAAGATCTTGTGGATCAGATGATAACGGTGACAAGGGACGCGAATTGACAACTGACTCAATTTGTACTGAAAGAGTGTAAAACTCCTCAAATGTAAGAAGTTTAACCCCTACTACACGTTTCAAATGATATTTTATAGACTTTACTCCCGCTTCCCATAGTCCCCCAAAATGTCGCGAATGGGGAGGGATAAATTCCTAATCAATACCTTCACCAGCAATCGTTTCTTGTAACTCATGTTTGTCACAATTTAAAAAAGTGATCAAATCTTCAAGCTCTTTGTTTGCTGCTACAAAATTTGTTCCACTATCTGAAAAGATTTTGATTGGTTTACCTCTACGCGCCACGAAACGTCTTGGAGCGAGTATAAAAGCATTTTTACTTAATTCGGTTACTAATTCAATATGTATAGCTTTTATAGAAAAACACACAAAGATGCACACATAACATTTTGATGTTCTACAACCTCGTTCTTTCTTATTTTTGATCATGAATGGACCAGCATAATCTGTACCCGTTACACTAAATGGCGAGTTTGTCTCTAGTCGCTCTCGAGGTAAGTTACCCATTATTGGCTGTGATACTTTCGGTGACATTCGATAACATTTAATGCAGTTATACACACTTTTCCTAGCTATATTTCTGCCCGTCAAAGGCCAATATTTATCGCGAACATTTGACAATAATAATTGAGGACCTGCGTGTAGTAACCTTCTGTGTTCATTTTCAAAAATTAGTTTCGTTAAATGATCTTTGTTATCTATAATAAGAGGATGTTTCTTTTCGAAATTAAATTCAGAGTTATCCAATCTCCCACCTACGCGCAACAATCCATTGTTATCTAAAAATGGGTTTAATGCAATCAGTCTACTTTTGATTTTAATTGGAATTTTTCTTTGTAAGCATTGAATCTCATCTAGAAACGCCCAATTTTGCGATAATTTTATCAATCTTGAGAGAGATTCATTCAATTCGACTGTTGTTAAGAAGCCTTTGTGTTTATTAGTCTTGTTCTCGCAATTAAATTTAAATCTCAAAATATAGGCTACAACTCGTTGTAATCGTGCCAAGCTAGAATAATTTTCATACCTAAAACCATTTTCATCGGTAAGATTCAGACATTGTACCAACTTTCTTGTTTCAGGTAATTCAGTCACTGTTTTATATTCAAATTTTGACCATTCCGATTCCGTTTTAGCCAACCATGTTGGCCCAAACCACCACTTTTTTAAATTGATAATTTCACTTGGTGAAACTCCGCGAGATATAACATCTGCCGGATTATCATTACTTGAAACATAACGCCCTGTATATTACCCGTAAGTTCTTGTATCTCTGAAACTCGGTTACCAACGGACGTTTTTAAGAAGTTAGGTTGTTTTTTGAGCCAACTTAAAACAATTGTTGAATCAGACCATAATGTAATAGCATCTACGTTCAACTTCAAAGATTCATTTACTTCATATAACAGTCTAGATAACATTAAAGCCGCGCATAATTCTAACTTTGGTATGGTAACTGTCTTCAGAGGCGCTACCTTACTTTTAGCACATAACAGATGTACCTATGTACTCCCTGATTCATTTATTGTCTTTAAGAAAATACAAACACCATAAGCGTATAAGGAAGCGTCAGAAAAACCATGAATTTCAATCGACACCACATTCTCTTCACTAACATGACGCTTTATTCGAATTTCATTCAACATTGTTAATTGTTTGGAAAATTTCAGCCAATCATTTTTTAAAGTATCTGGAATAGGATCGTCCCAAAATAATTTTTCCAACCACAACTTTTGAAGCATAATTTCAACCAGAATAATACACGGTCCTATTAACCCTAAGGGATCGAAAATTTGTGATATAACGGATAAAATCACACGTTTGCTTATAGCTTTCTGTACATTCATTATGTCACTTGATACATTGTATCTTAAAATGTCATCATTTGGACACCAAATAATTCCGAGTGTCTTAGCATTCTCATTGCTAGAAAAATGTACAAACATATTTTTGTTATTTGTGCTATCAACTTGCATATTATTCAAGACATTGGATTTGTTGGAATAAAATTTCCTCAAATTAAATCCACTACATTTCAATACATGTACAATATCTTGACAAACTGATTCAGCCGTTTTTATATTATCGAATCCGGTCAACATATCATCAACGAAAAAGTCATTTTTTATTATCTGCGCCGCTCGGAGATATAAGTTTTCGTTATCATAAGCTACCTGCACTAAACTTCGAATAGCCAAAAACGGTGCTGCCGTAGTACCGTAAGTGACCGTATTTAAATAAAATTTACACAAGTTTCTAGATTTCTCATTGCGCCAATTCTTTGTAACGATCTATCATTTGCATTAATCATTACTTGACGGTACATTTTCTCGATATCGGCGGCAACAACAACCGCATATTTGCGAAAACGAAGCAAGATCGAAAATAAGTCGCTTTGTATCGTAGGACCAATTAACATTAAATTATTCAGCGAAAAGCCTGATGAAGTCGATGCTGACGCATCGAACACAACACGTAGTTTTGTAGTCAAACTATTTTCTCTTAGAACTCCATGGTGTGGCATGAAGTATACATATTTTGCATTGTCATCATTCTCAACTAGACTCATATGTCCTAATTGCAAATACTCATTCATAAATTCACTATACATGTTTTTTAACATTGGATTACTTTCTAACCTTTTTTCTAACGCTAAAAACCACCTTTCTGCTTGATTATATGAGTCTCCCAATTTATTCAACGAAGTTTTAAATGGCAATGATACTACGAATCCACCTGTTTCATCTCGTTTGGTATGTTTAAGATAATGGTCCTCACATTTTTGCTCATCGTCCGAAAATCTATTTTTTGGGAAAATTTCCTCTAATTCCCAGAACAGAGTTAAACTTTGTTGCAAATCATTGTTACATAGAAAATTATAGTGCACTGAATCATTACCTATATCCCCTATCTCTACCGGTCCAGACACTAACCAACCCAGTTTAGTATTATGTAACACTGGTTTGTGTGACCCTAAGCTTTTTTTTTTCTGCACGTATAATACTCCAAAAGACATCCGCTCCTAGCAAAATGTCAATTTTTCCAGATTTATGAAATGACGGATCAGCAAGTATTATGTTTCGCGGTATATTTAGACCAGTCATGTCCACCGTGACATTTGGTATATGACCAGTGATTTGTGGAACAATAAGAAAATTCATTTTGCGCCAGAATGTTCCATGCATAGATTTGATTCTTGTTTTACATTTATATTTGATTTGTAAATTTGTATGATTCAACGCGATTACTGATAACTTGATATCAGTTTTTTCCAAATTCAATCGTTCACGTAAATCTTCTGAAATAAAACTACTCTGAGATCCACAGTCTAGCAATGCCCGTGCTGTCCAAACCTTTCCATTTCTATCCCTAATATACAACATTGCAGTTGATAATAACACTGCTTTATTGAACCCATTGCACGTACTCAAAGTTATTTTCTTATCCGTAGTTTCATTATTTTCTTTTATCTCGTTATCAACCTCCGATTTTATATCAGATTTCACATGTAATAATGAATGATGTTTTTTGTTGCACCATTTACTCGGTTTAGATCTACATACTTTAGTGAAATGTCCGAATTTCAAGCAATTAAAACATACTTTGAGCTCTTTGATACGCGCTTGACGTTCTTCAAAAGGTAATTTCGAAAACTCTGGACAATTCGTAATGTAATGATCCTTTTTACACACTATACAATTAGCGTTACTTGTAATGAGAGACCTTGCGCTCCCAATAGTTTGTCTGCTGAACTTTTTTGATTCTAACGTTTCAAGTGAATCTGCTCTAGATTTCAAGAATGATTTCAGCGTGCCTAATGACGACATATTCTTACCATCTTTATCATCCCGTCTGTCATCTTTATATTCTTCCCAATCGCGTATTGAATCACTATCCAGCTTCGATAATATCATGTAAACTATCAGTGTGTCCCAATGTTGTACCGGCTGCCCTAATTTTTTGAGATATCATCAATTAACTTTCTTATTTTAAAAGCAGATTCTTTTTGAATAGGTTCTATATCGAACAGTGACTTAATGTGGTTATGAATTAACAATGTTGTATTATTAAATCGTTCTTCTAATGTAGCCCAGGCTACAGAGTAATTTTGAGCACAAAATTCAATTGATTTAATAACCTGAGCTGCATTACCATCCAATGAAGCTCGCAAATAATGAAATTTTTGAATCGTGTTTATATCGTCATTGTTATGTATCAAACTTTCATACGTATCACGATATTCAAGCCAATTATGATATTGACCACTGAATTTCGGTAATTGAATCGTAGGTAACCTTATCCCAACATCAGTACCACCCCGACTGATATTGTTAACTACACCCGATGCAACAGGAGACAATCTCTCTTTTATCACCGGTTCATAATCCATTTTGATAACTTTAGCTTCAGATAATGTCGTGTTATATAACGATTCAAATTCTTCGCGTTCTTTATATTCATTATCGATATCAGTAGCTGCTAATTCTATTTCTATCTGTACATCATTAAGTTCGTGAATTAAATTTTCAACACGCGTGGTTCGATCTACCAATGTCATATGTTCAACCTCTGAGAGTTTTACCTTTTGTTGTATTTTGCTTTTAATTGTTTCAAGATATTCACTAAAACTCGTTAATCTTGCTTTTATACCTCCCCGTTTGCGTCTCAAATTTATTTCGTCAGTCATGATTTACACTGTTACAAACGGATATAAATAACATGAAAAGTGCTCAAACACTCTTAGTGCACAAATTGAGTCAGATATAATTGCAGCAGGGTAGAAACTTAGGATAGAAACTCATCCGCTCACGTTTGATTGAATGAAACTCATCTTTACAATTCTATTTTGATAATTCACTTCTGGACTCTTCGTACCACTTTTGTACTTCCGATTTTCAATACTCTGATTGTCCACTTCATACTCCTACCAAACAGGATTATTCTTATCGACCAGATACCAATTGACGAGCTTCTTTTTCCAAAGGACCGGTGCTGAGTACCAAAATACTGCGTTGATCCACCACGCTTCCACGCAAATTCTGCTCGTTGTCAATTAGTCCAGCTCAGTTCTTTGTGCAAAGATCGGTGCGGAGTACACCTGTACTGCGTTGATCAGCTACACTTCAACACTTTTCCAGACGAATATTTTGTCCCAAATTCATATCCGGCTCGAAGGACCATGTTTAAAATTGAGATAAATGGACTGTATTTCTCATCTTCTGTATAAATAAACTTCATTTTTGTGAAACCCTTCAGTTCATGACTTCACCTACTCAAAACATCTACTCCTGATTGGTCCACTGTTCAGTTTTTGTCTCTATATATATATATATATATAGGGCCGCGGCCTGGCTCAGTGGTAACACTGTCGCCTAACACCACTGAGGTCCCGGGTTCTATTCCCGGTGGCTCCATGTGTTTCGTGCCGTGTGCGGGGGTTTTCTCGGAGTTCTTCCGTTTCCTCCCCCTTAGGTACACCCAAACTCTCAACACACTTCTTCGGAAGTAACTTCCGGCGGACGTGAGTGTCAGCCTGTCGCGTAAGCGACAGCAGTGGCACCTCTGGATGAGTAGCTGTACTACAGTTGCACAACAAGTGCTAGTCTCTCACGAAAGCCGAGCTACAAGGACATCGGCGCGCAGTCTTCGGACTGTAAGATGATCTACCTTGGACACATGACACAAACATTAACTTAGCTTAGGCACACTTACACCCATACCACACTCTGAAGAGGGGCCCACGGGAGTCCCTATACCGGAGCACACATAATAGATTAGATTAGATAATATACACTACACAGCCAAACGTTGTGCTATATTGTCAGAGTTTTTTCATACCATTTACAAAAAAAAAAACCAAAACAAACCATGACAATCAAAACAAACTAAACTAAAAACTAGGGTCTCTAGAATCATAATCATAAACACTGTGTCTAGGGAGCCCAATGGGTCCTAATCTGGCATTGTCGCTCTATATTTTCAATCATATAGCAGAAGGATTTGAAAGCCTGTCAGAAATTAGTTATTGTGAATGAAAATTGTTGAATTGGAAAAACAAGTTAAGAAGAGAAGTTAGTGTCAGCGGTAGGAAATAAATTTGGAAATTAAATTGAAGCGTATGAGAAATGAGTCTGAATTTTGGTTTTCCAGGCTACTGGGTTGATGATTTCATTGTCATATTTCGACAGCAAGTCCTTGCGTCCTCTTTTCTTAATTTAAGTCCCATGTTTAATTGTTCTCTCCTCTGTTAATGTCGGGATTGCTTCTTCCCGTGAACTTTTTCCTGTATTCTTCAATTCACAACATATTCATGAAATTGAAAGATTATAATTATTTTCACTTCATCAAATCACTTATCAGAACCTTCTGTCACAATGATTATTTCAAAATGATATGAACAGATAAATTTTATATTTACAGTCCAAATTGAATTCAGTCTATTTATCCACTGAGCTTTTCTTTCATTATCTTCCAGGATATTATGTAAATTTATTCTATTTTTACAAACGCAAAACTTACGCATTTCAATCCTGGAGAACAGAATTCCTATGCAATTCCTGAAGATTCCAATCTATTTGGTCTAGTGCGCTATATAAAGTGCGCATATAATATTATGTACTCCTCAAAAATTCATAAGTTACGGGGCGACCATGGCGACATTATTTCGCTCCTTCGCCGCCACCAACTCCTGACAAGTCTCTTCTTCCACATCCACATTCTATCAGGTATAAAAAGTACTCGTATCGCACATTTTTTGTAGTCAACATTGAAAAACGAGTTTGTACTTCTCTTAATTGAATCTGCATAACTTTGGCAAAATGGCTGAAAAATTACCTCCTCCAGAAAGAAGATATACCACAGACGCTGAAAAAGTAATGTGTGACTGTACACCTGTGTCACTGAGTTTCATTGAGTCATGAGTTTACTCTACAACATCTCACTGTTGGTGGCAAATGACGTATACTGGCAGCGGAGACAATACTCCTACATTATTCAATATGGCAAAAGCAGCCAAATCAATTCGAGTCAATTTACCCGAGGAAGCAAAGTTTTTATCCATCCACCTTCTGGAGAGAACAAAGACTTCCAGATATCGAGTGAATCTGCAACACGTATCCCAATCGGAATGGTTACAGTGGTGTGTCGAAGAGACATATCGCGGAGAAGTTGTTCCAAAAATTTTTACCAACAAATATGGAAATTCACCCTCAAAGCAACAGTTGATCGACAATAAGAAAGTAAGTTTCACTCAATTCCATCATATATTTATGATACAATAGAAACAATAGTTGCAAGAACTTTTTCTCAAATAATTTGCATGAGACTGAATTTATTTCTTGATAATTAAAGCATTCTTAATAAGGAACAACTTCCGTTCCACAAAATGAGGAATTATTGCTCCCATTGATAGAAATCTTACAGTTCTATTCATGTTCAGCTTTGTTTATTCTCGTATAACTCGTGCAGTCACTTGTCCCGATAACCGTCTCATGATAGAACGATGTACTGCCAGTTGTATCATGTTTTTTAAAAGACTGTTGAATTTTCTGAATATAGAAAGATTCTGTTCTGCTGATATGGGTAATTGTGCATCCCAATAATTTTTATTCAATAATTAACACGATATATGCTATTTTCAGATGCACTGCTGTCTTCAAAGGAGTAATGAACGCACTCGTTTTTCAATGTCGGTTACCATCAAGAGCTCTTGATGCATGTGTGGGAAAAGGTATTCCTCTTCAGTTTTTTTTTCGTAATCTTGTTATGCAGACCTCAACAATTGCCACGATAAAAGTTTCATTTTCAAATTTATTCTTTTCTCAAATTCATGGTGCGATTCTAGAATTTTCTACAATACTACAGAACTATAAATGTCAAATGACGCCAAATGTATTTGTCAACAAAAATTGTGACGATTTTGTTCAGACTTACAGTACTGTAGTGTTATAAAAAATTCCAGAACCGCTACATTTGACAATAATAGATGAATGATTGTAGGCCACTATATTAACTTGAAAAATGTCTGAATAATTATGCACAGCATTTTTCTTGTTGCTACTCGGCAATTTGACAAGATAACGAAAATTGATTCAAGAGGAATCATTCTTTCCACCATTCATCAAGAACTTGAATTATCATTGTTCCTAATTATTTTCAATTTCTCACTATATTGTTAATTGAATAAATATTATTCCATCAAGATAGTAGTGGTGTTTCAATTGATTTCTTATCCTTCTCCATTCATCAATAATTTTTATGTTGACCTGGTCGCAGACCACGAATTTTTTCGTAATTAAAATTCTATGCATACCATTTTTCTCTTGTTTTCATTGTCAAATATAAAACATGACGAAGAAATTCATACGAAAAAAAATTCATACAAAAAGAAATTCATTCCGATGGGCTGATTTTGATTTACATATTTTTTTGTTCTGATTTTCATGTCAGTTGACCTATTTTTCAGTGAAAATACAAACGTCCACATAGAATTTCATTCACGCAAAACTAAATAGTCTGGAAAAAGTATCACATGTAATCATACACACACAAAATTCTTATTGAATAGATTGTTCAGTTTCTGTTTCATCTCAAGCTTCTTCAGGTAATAAATTAATAGCATGAAATGTTTTCCAAAAAGCACAGCTCCATCCATCCTATTTTATTAGAAAAATAAAAATGATAGAATCTGAAATTTCAAGTAATATCTATTTCACTTCGGAGTACGTGTCAAGTAAGTTCCTGAGTTCTATATTCTCAATAATGGTATCCTACTGAATATTGACTATTATTCTCCTTGATTCAGTTTTAAGGGACATCATGTCAATAAAATATGCACTGAGAATTACTTCAACGCCCGTAAAACCTGTGTATAGTCCTTTTCAATATCTCTAAATCCATTTGAAACATAATGTATTAAAATAGTAGATTTTATGTAGAAAATCATAAAAAAGCTCAAATTGCCATATAATATCTGTCAAAAATTGGGATATTCCTGAATAAAAATATCTTTGAGTAGACAACAATAAATTATATATAAAATATATTCATATTCATCAATTGTTGTTCAAGTGGACTGTGATAAATTAAAATGTTCAGCTTTGTCAAAGAATAATGATATACGATCAAATATAAGAATGTCACAACTTAAGATCAAGCAACACCATCTCATCGTATGCAAAAAAGATTATAGGGCAGAGAACTTTTAAAATATGAATAAAATCAGTTCTGTATTCTACTGGCAGATGGAGCTCATCACGTATAATTAGATCAGAATATTTCAGAGCTAATTACTACTTCACGACTCCATAAGATCCGATATACATAACATCATGTACATTCTCGTAAAGGACCTCGTTAGATCCCATATATATATATATATATATATATATATATATATATATATATATATATATATATATATATATATATATATATATATATATATATATATATATATATATATATATATATATATATATATATATATATATATATATATATATATATATATATATATATATATATATATATATATATATATATATATATAAGAAAACAAATATGTAGCGGGTTTAAGCAGTCTTGAATTTTGGCTAAATTGAATCAAATATAACTCATTTGAAACTTACCAAGCTTTCGATTTTAATGTTTAAATCTTCATCAGGGTAATTACTTTTGAGAATTTATAATAGAATTTCATCTCTGATAAATTTAGAATAATTTGAGTTTTCATTTTGTAAGATAATATCACAGTTTAATACATTTTTAAAACATTTTTAAAAGATAAATGAAATGAAACGTTTCTTGTGCAAGTTCTTGCAGCACACGTGTGTTTCGTTTTGACAGTGTCAAGATTTCACATGTAATAATGAATGATGTTTTTGGTTGCACCATTTACTCGGTTTAGATCTACATACATTTGGCAGTGTCAAAACGAAACCCACGTGTGCTGCAAGAACTTGCACAAGAAACGTTTCATTTTATTTATCTTTTAAAAATGTTTTAAAAATGTATTAGACTGTGATATTATCTTACAAAATGAAAACTCAAATTATTCTAAATTTATCAGAGATGAAATTCTATTATAAATTCTCAAAAGTAATTACCCTGATGAAGATTTAAACATTAAAATCGAAAGCTTGGTAAATTTCAAATGAGTTATATTTGATTCAATTTAGCCAAAATTCAAGACTGCTTAAACCCGCTACATATTTGTTTTCTTAACTAATCGACCAGTCGCGATTACCTTAAACTATATATATATATATATATATATATATATATATATATATATATATATATATATATATATATATATATATATATATATATATATATATATATATATATATATATATATATACTGAATGTAAATCTAGTTGGCGATTCCGTAATAAGCCAGACGGTTGAATGAAAGTAAATTAATTTTTGAAAAAGTCTTGTACAGCGCCGGGATTCCATGACCGGAATTCATGAGATCTCGGGTTCGAATCCCGGCGCTGTACAAGACTTTTTCAAAAATTAATTTACTTTTATATATATATATATATATATATATATATATATATATATATATATATATATATATATATATATATATATATATATATATATATATATATATATATATATATATACATGTTTGAGAATATAATAATCACATTTATTACGAAAAAATCTCGCTCACATTGGTATAACAGGTATAAAACACTTATGATGATACTTTGACGATGGAACATATCAAGTTATTTTCGAATCGAATATCAAACGCAAATCAACTCCCCATCAGAACCAAAACGATACTATTGATATCTATATTTATTTAGAAATAATATACTTGTTAGAAATAAAAATACAACTTCTTTCTTGAACTAATAGCTCATTCGTCTACTTTTTCTAACAGAAAAGTCGTTTATTCCACCATCAATGTCTATAGCATCACATACCTCTTGTTCAAAAGGAAAGATAGATTGGTTAGCCTAAAAGTACTCATTGTTGATCTCAAATAATTCTTGATCAATTTCAATTTTGAAAAATTCCTCTCACAGCTAGCATTGCTAATGGCAATTGTGAAGAATATTCGGAGCATTATCATGATATTGGGCAATGTATCTCCCAGCTTGGATTTCACGATAAATTTCAATAATCCAACTGAGTCCGCAATTTTGAATCAATTTTCGTTGCCTGTGACAGAAATGGATGTCCACATTCGAAGTCGTTCCAACTTGAAGTCCCGTTCGTCAATTCAGGCAGATGCTTAGACTAGACTACATTCAGTGTCGTCCGAATTTAGTAATATTCCCAGCGTTAGATAAGCAAACATAATCACCAATCTCTGAAGCTGCTGAAAATGCTCACTAATTCCTACAATGATTCTATCTGAAAGAGGAAACAGCTTGCGTCTCTACATATTTTCACAAGACAAGTCAGCATTTCTGGTTCTGTCATCGAAAATGTTTGTTCTTGTTATGGACCTTTGAGGCTGCAAGAAAATGTCAAGTTCTCCACACATATTTTTTGCATAATTTACAGCGCTATCTGCACATTCCTCTTGTTTCTCTATCAGTACCATCTGCAATGCATTCATTTCCTGAAAGCACAGTATTATGTCAAGTCCCTTCGTTTGTGAGTATTTTTGTGCGTTACTCATTTCATATAGCACCGGTTGCCAGAGGCTGAAGAAACAAAGAGAGGAAACGACTGCATCGTAACTAGCAGAACTCTTGCCTCTGTTCTTGTCTCTTAGCGTACACCTGTCTCTGTCAGTTTTTAAAAAGTGACAAGAAGGTCTTTGCAATGATGTCATGTCATTCTCACGGCATAGTCTCTTGCACTCCATCGCGTGTTTGTGTCCCAAACCATTTTTAAACTTTTGCCTGTAGTAGCTATCAGAACTTCCAGACGATGTGTGAACATTGTGACGTTCCCGCTTGGACGTCAGAAATATGTGACGTACTGTTTGGCCTGTCGCCAACTTTTACTTGATTCTCGGGCGCCATTTACTAACGGAACGACAGGCTGTTGTACGTGTCAAGTTGCTCTGTGGAGGTATGATGTCCAGGCTTCTGGAGTCTTGCTGAAACAGGAGAATGGGGTACACGCAACAAAAGAGTAACAGCTTTTACCAAAAATGATATATTTCCATTCAATATAGTTGGAAATGGAAATTAAAGATAATACAAAAGTAACAGCAATAATATTTCTGGTGCCAGACTAACTTTACAATGTTAAATAGTATCCAACAAAACAATTGAAACAATCTAGTGATTGACTGCCTGACTAATTAATCGAGTACTTGACTGATTTTACCAATTGACTGAATATACTGACTGATTGACCGTACCGACTGATTTAAGATACTGACTGACTGATTGACCGTACTGACTGATTTACCGTCAAGATCGTGGATCCACTGAAACGGAGATAAAGGATGTTGACTCGGAAGACGTGAGTCGGAAAACAACGGGGTAGCTCGGAAGACGCGAGCTGGATAACAAGATGTTGACTGGAGAGACGCAAGTCGGAATGGAAAGAAGCTTGGAAGACGCGAGCTGGATAACAGGATGTTGACTTGGGAGACGCAAGTCGGAATAGGACATAGCTCGGAAGACGCGAGCTGGGTAATAGGATATTGACCTGGAAGACGCAAGTCGGAAACTAGGTATCGGTTAGTTCGCTTACCCTTACTCTGACGAACGTTGCTGGCTGCTAACTTGTAGACTGCGTACTGCGTACTGTAGGAAGGCGCTACAGTTCAACTGACTTCTCTTCGCAATCGGAGACTTCATATACTGCATATCCATTAAGTATTCAATTTTCTAGTCTCGACTTGCTGCATACCGATTTTGAATCAAAAATAAAAATATAAAAGTCTACTTGATGCGATCTCAAACCCCGTACGCTGGCGCACCAAGCGAGCACGCTAACCGCTAAGCCCGCAGCACATATACATTTTCTGTTGTAAATTACGTTGTGACGTAGCCACATCGTCACAACATGGAAAAAATTAATGGCAACGCTCTGATGTACCAAAAGAAGTTACTGTATATACAGTATCCTGACTTTTAATGTACATTTGGTATTCTTAATATGTCATCTGATTGTGGAAAGTGCAAACGTAAAAAGAGTGATGATCTTGTAGGATGCGAAGGCTCCTGCGGTAATTGGTACCATATATCCTGTATAAATATTAGCGATGACGAATTCAAACTGTTACAAAAATCCGCCAATCTGTTCTATTTGTGTTCATCCTGCAAAGTCAATTGTGTTATTTCCGATAAAAACAACTCGGATAATTTTGATTCGTCACTTTCCAATATTGATTCTGAAGTGTCATCAATATCTAACGATATGAATAAAGATGTATTCGATAATAATTCAACAGATTTCAAGAATGAAGTGAATAACAAAATTACTAAGAAAATTTCCGATCTTTCTAACATTATCAAAACTAAATTTGATTCTTTACTCAATAAATTCATGTCCTCTGATAGCAAATACGGCTAAACGAAATGATCCTCCGATAATAATTAAGCCTAAAGATTCGTCACAAGAAGCTGCAAAAACCAAAATTGACGTCTCACGTTCCATCGATCCTGTGCCATCAAATATCGAACTTAATAGTGTCAAATCAGGAAGTAATGCTGCAATCATATTTTTTTGTAAAAAAAAATATCGATCCTGAAAAATTTCTAAATCTTGTCGCTTCCAATCCCAGCTCCAAGTATGATGTCAATCAACTGTCGGCTCTAAATCCACGTTTAAGAATAGTTGGAATTACAGATCAACTGTCTCAAGAACAATTCAGGAATTATTCAATCAACCAAAATAAATCGTGCTTTGTTGGTTATCACAAATGTGACATTCTTGATCTTTGTTCCCTCAAAAAAGAGAAAGATGTCGTCCAAGCACAAATTCAAACGATAAAGCAGACTTATCTCAATCTACTAGAATCCAAAAAATTATTCATCGGGTATGATTACTGCCCTATTCACGATGCAATTGAATTGCGTAGATGCTATAACTACTGTGGGTTTCATCATTTTGCCAACAAGTATACCTAATTGAAATCATGTCCTAAATGCGCTGGGAATCACGGTCATCTAGAATGTACATCAACTGAGCTAAATGGTGTAAATTGTGTCAAATTTAATGGGGTGCATAAATCCAAAGTTGATACCTCCCATAATGCTTGAGATTCTAACTGTTTTGTGTACCTTGAAACACTCATAAAATTCAAAAATGAAATTATTGGCCGATGACAAACACAGATCTTCAACGATTTCAGCAAAAATTTAAGCTGTTATTACCAAAACATTCAAAGTTCAAAAAATAAAATCTCTAATTTTCTTCCTCAATGTTCCAAACTTGATTTTGACATTATTGCATTTACTCAAACGTGATTAGATGGTAGTGTTCCAAATAATGAGTTTTGTGATGGCACTTATTCTGTATATAGAACTGATCGTGATTTTGAAGCGTTCAATATCTCACGTAGAGGAGGTGCTATTTTGCTTATCAAGAATAATGTAACATCTTTTCATGCCGATCTGAATAACTATTTTTGCATTCTTCCCGCCAATGTTGACATCATTTGCTCCAAAATCAATATCAACAATGGACCATTTTATATTTTTGTTTTGTATGTTCCTCCAAATCAAACTGTGAGCGATTACTCATCTATTTTTAATTTTTTTGACAGTGTTCCGTTTTTATATAATAACAATTTTTAAATCATTGGAGATCTTAATTTGAGTGAATTAGTTTATAATGATGATTGTCAAAAATCAGAACAATTCCTGCGTTTTGAGAATTTTTTGATGCAAGTCAATTCAATAATGTTTTAAATAATTTTGATAAACTGCTTGATGTTACTGTTTCAAATATAGAATGTTCACTCAGTCATTCCAAAGATTTGATATTTAATATTGAATACGATCATCATGCCGCTCTCTATATTGAAATTAATCTCAATAATGATATTCATCGGAATATCGGAATATAATTAGAAAGCAATGGATACGTATAATTTTAAGAAAGAAGATCTCTGTACATTATATAAAATGATTAAAGATTTTGATTGGAAAGCTCTTGATTGTTTCATTGATGTAAACTTAGCTTGTGATTCATTCCACAAGACTGTTTATTCATTTTTTGATATATGTGTACCGCCTAAATCACCTGATCCAAGACATTATCCGCCTTGATTTACACCTGAGATCAAGGGTGACATTCGTAAAAAAGAACATCTTCATAAGCTGAGTAAAAAAAAATTGTAATCAATACTGATTCTACTACTGCTTATAATAAAATACGTATTAAATTGAAAAAAGACATTAAAAACGCCTGCGACAACTATATTCCTCAATGCAAGCTCAATATTAAGTCTGATCCAAGTTCATTTAAGAAATTTATTAATTCCAAAAGAAAATCATCTACATTTCCAAATACTATGATGCTCAATAATAAAAATCTAAACTCACCGGAATTGATTGCCAACGGTTTTGCAACTCACTTTGCATCGATTTATTCTCCATCCTCTAACAATAACTGTCCTACTTTTCCTGTGGTGTCCGATAACAATATTACACTGAATCATATTAGCAGGGATGAAATAATGAAATCAATCAATAATGTGATATCTAGTCCTACTAGTGGTCCGGACCTGTTTCCTGGGGCCTGTTGCATAATAAACTACGAGTTTATATTATAAGTGAGAATACTAATAATTTGTAATTTGTGTTGCATAATAATATTTCTGATTTTTACAAATTGCTAAAATACAGTACTAATACTAGTTGCGTTTATTATAAGTATTTTGTTGTATACTTTTCTATCATATTAGCTCATTGTACAAGTTGTTAGAATATCTTAGTAGCATTTCTAATAGTGAAGGTTTGCTGATATTTCATTATATTAGCAAGTTGAAAGTGTCAAGAGTGGAAAAAATTATTGAGCACATTCTTTATTCTTTGTCTGATGAAGATGTCCAAGTTGAGGGAGATAGAAGACCAGCGCAACGAAAAATTTATCATTCAAAAATCAATTTTAATTTTCTTCACTCAGACTTCAACGAAAGATTTCGAATGTCATTGGAGAAACTGCAAAATTTGTTGGAAGAGCTTGGACCTCAGCTAATTCATTTGTCTAATAAAGGTGGGTCAATGTCAGTCGAACAACAATTATGTATAGCGTTGGATTGGATGGGATCTGGAAGCCAAATTCATAATAATACTAATTGTAATTGAAGTCACCAAATATCAATAAATGATTGTTAGGCCTGTGGATATTCAGTAAAAGCTGCTCAAAGTGCTCAAGAAAGGTGTTAAAATTTCCATCAGAAGAACGATAGAATACCACTATACCAGTGAGTATATTTTTACTAGTTAAATTGATTATAGAGAATTCGAAATCTTTTTCAACAATTAAGTGATCGTGAGTGGTTATGTTTTTAAATTCAATATCTGTGCTTGATAGAATGCAAGAACCTCCACGCGCGAAAGATCTTCTACAGTAAGAAGAGCAGATTACGTAATTGGGAATCTGGAAATATTCAAGTTCATCCTGATGGAGCCAATGTTCACTCAATAAAATAATCTGAGGATAATAGTTGTAAGAATGGAGAATAGCTTCAATCTCAAGTTGCTTATTGCGAAGTCCTTGTATGTTCAGGTATACTAGTTCAAATTCAGATTTTTGATTGGCTACGAAAATTATATATTCGCCCATTTTTAGAGTTGACAGATTTATTGGATAAGTTGGGATTATTCGCAATACAATTTTGAGATGTTGACGGAGTTCTGGCTGGAGACAAGTTATTAACCTCATCAGCTGGGCTCAATAAAGTAGATTTCGCAGTATTAAGGTCGGGCACAATAGAATTTACAGCATTCAAATCAGGAGAAATCACTTGGAAAGTAATAGGGATGTCAGATCCACCTTCATCTTGCAAGACTGGAAGATTATCAATTGTATAAAATTTATCGTCAATTTTTAGGTGGAGGTTTTGTTGAACGACATTGTACCCTAATTTTCTAGCATGGTGTTTATAGGAGGTTAAATATTTTTGAGTTTTCTGTTCTCTCGAAGTACGATCATTGTTGATGAAAATTCGTGACCCTTTTAATTTTTTCAAATTTCTCGTAACCTCATATTTTATATTATGCTTCATGAATTTGACTAAGACCTATCTTGTTATATTCATTTTTTTGCGACCTAGTCTGCGAACCTGATTGATATCATCCTCGGTAATCGTCAGGTTTAAAGAAGACAGAAGAAGCTGTTTTACTGTGATTGCGATATCTTCATTATCGCATTCAGGCAGTCCTGAAATTACGATATTATTGGATTTCAATTCTCTTTCCATGACATCGACTACATTTTTTAGTTTGGAGTTTTCGTCCCTCAGATTTCTCAATTCTATTGTCGTGTCTTCCACAAAGTTGGACATAGTGGATTCAAATTTGGTAATTTCATTAGACATCTTTTTAAATTCAGATTTCATGAAATCTAATAGTTGTTTGTTTAATGGATTCATAAATTACTTGTATATCAGATATGCAGGAACAGTTGCCTACCTGTAAATTTAAGTTAAATTCGGTATCAAAGTACGAGATGCGTATGAGTTTAAGTGCGCACGATGAGCATAAAAATACTTAAAAACTTGAACTTATTGAAATATGGAGTAATTGCCGATATAATAATGTATAATGTGCACTAATTCACACTCAGTTGAACAATAAATGTTATTTCAATTAAAGATTATTTTTTCAGTTACATATCAGAGAATAAAAATCGAAAAAAAACACGAGCACTTAACACGATTCAACACGATATACTTACAGGAGGAGCCATGAGAGAAATGCATGGTGTTTACAAATTTACAGTTTGTAGAGCCGTGAGGAGTGTGGTAACTGCAGTTAACAGAACATTATTCAACAGAATGGTTGCATTTTCTCATGATTCAGCCACTGAAACTGAGAAGTTCTATTGGATTGTTATGTTTCCTCATGTGTTTGGAGTGGTTGATGGTTTACTTATTCGAATGGATGCTCCTACTCAAAACGAGGCTGCTCTTGTAGACAGGAATGATGACCATTCTATCAATACTACGTTTGTCTGCGGTGTCACCTGTTGGTTTTATGATGTCTGTGCCAGATGGCCAGACAGTGTACATGACGCACGGACTCTCCGGAACAGTACATTATATGCAAGGTTGGAGAATCGGAATATGTTTCCGAATTGTGTCATTTTAGGAGACTCCGCCTATTCACTAAAAAGATGGCTGATGATCGCTCTTCACCGTGATCCGAACAATAAAGCGGAAAGAAGGTACAACTGTCGCCTAAAATCCACACGACAAACGACAGAACGAGCATTAGGCATTCTAAAAGAAAAGTTCCCTTGTCTCAACCATCTTCGTTTAAAGGAACTTTCTTATGTTGCTCCCGTTGTAAACTGTTGTGCTACTCTTTGCAATTTCGCCAGAAAAGGTGAGAATGAAGGGATTGTGGAGATGAATTTTAATGAAGTTCACGAGGATCTTGATGATGGAAATATTGGAGAACACCTACCTCAGTTCGACGGGCGATTGAGGCAACAAGAAATTCTGAATTTGATGTAGTTCTAAGCTCAGTTTTCACGCATTCTTATCGATATCACCTGCTCAATGCTCATTTAAATTGATTTTTTTTTTGTATTTGGAATGAGGAATACAATCAGTTCGCTATTATATTTTTATGAATCTCCCTGTCAACGTCAACAAGCGACATGTTTATCCTGACTTTAGGCTTCCCACTTGTTTGTACCAAGAGAAATATCAAATACTTATCAGGACAAGATAAGCTACCGCAGTAGTAGATTGATAACAGTGTATATAAATTCGAAGCATTATGAAGATTTATAATATATCTTATATATTTTATAATAAATAGCTCATAATTCAGTTAATTAGTCTATGAATTAGTGGTAATTCAATTTTGATGTTGATTAGAATTAGTGGTAATTTCATTTTGATGTTAATTTGATTCACTTTTCTCTCTGAATGAACCTATACCAAAGAATGTATCAGTGAGAAATCGTCCTCGTGTAATTTCTGTATTCCTATATTATTTATAAAACATTAGATCACACAATTATAAAATTTCAAAATAGCAACTAGTTAATTATCCGGATATTTTTTCAAATTCTGTTATTCATCTGTTTCTGATGGATTGATTCTCAATTCGCGCTCCAATTTGAGGATCTGCAAATTTTTATAATGAACCTCTTTTTCCAAGAGCATTATCGAGAGTTTCAACTTCTTTTCTTTTAGGTTTTCTTTCTCAAGCTGCTTGGAGCTAGTATTTTCTGCGATTGAACTTTCAAGTATATTTCATTAGATACAGAAGAAGAATCGCACCTTTGTTTTTATTTCTCTTTACATGAGGCGTTGTTTTAATACGATTTTAAAAGAATTCTTTGTTAGTTTGATCTAGAAAATATATGTGTTGTTATCAAGCACTTCTAAAATTGTTCATAAGTACTCTTCGATCCAAATCAAACAAGGATATCTCCGTTGTTCTCACAATTAATACTATCCATATCTATATTGTTGCTAGCCACGGGTAAGATGGTACAAACCGTTCAGTTGGCTCAAAATCTATTATCGTAGCAAAACATTCACTCAAAACTGGAGACTCTTCACCAATTATTTCAAAAACAATCTCATAAATTTCGTTCAAAATCGCTCCATCACCTCCTGTGCCAGTTGCTCGAGCGTTGTCCTTCTTTTTCTGAAATGTTACTTTATGAACTAATTTAAAAGCAACATAATGAAACGTATGGATTTGATAGTTGAGTCTACTTTAATAGAGTAAATATCAAATGTATTTTCTTAATATAAAAATATTTAAAGCCTAGATTTTCGTATAAGTCTCATACATACTACCGACAATTTTCTTATATTTGGCCACCATACATCTCGTAAGTGAGTGGAATCTCGTTCGGCTGGTATTGCACCGATGCTTTGCGTATGCTGATATTTCTTCCCACACCTTAACTTTATCCATTTTTGTCAATTTGTCACCGAACTTTCCGAAAAGATATGACTTTCTTTCTTTTATTTTCTCGAGGATGCAAAGTTTAATTTTTCTTGCTTCTTCTTGCTTTCCCGTTATCGCCAGTTTCGATTGATCACTGTAAATTGCAAAAAGTTTGACATTTGAAATTGGAAAACAATAAGACAAAGCCTGCTATACTTGTAGAATTGGGTTCTGTCATGAAAATAAAGTTGTGATTTTGTATTAATTTTTCAATAGATAATATCAAAATATAAGTGTAGAAATTATTCCTATCGTTCATAAATGAGTATATTGATTACAATTAATATTTAAAATCCAATAAATTTTGAAAAATGACAAGACCGTTGAAACGCTTCCTAATTGGTCCGACATTTACGTGACGTCACTCTGATAGTAAACAATCTAGCCGTGATATATTCAAGTGAAGCTTCCTTGTATGTCGTCTATTTTTCATTGAAAAAACTATTTTATTATGAGCAAAGTGTCTCAAGATAGTTTCACAAAAGCTAATTCAAAAAATATTCCAGAAGTTGATCTACTTTTGACTTATGAATACTTAGTGGTGAATGCAAAACTGAATGTTCTACAAGTACGAGGTCTTAGATTATCAATGTAAGCAGTTTTTCGAAATTATTTTCTCACTATGCAAATGCTGTCACATCTTTTTGTACAAATCCAGCCGAGAATCATTTTGTGATAATGATATAGGTTATGTGTGTATTTAACGCGAAAATAAAACTTGTATTGTAAAAGGAAGAATCACTCCAGGATACCTATTCTATAATTTTCATGACTTTTCACCTACTTGAGGTGATATATTAATGACGTTATATCACCTTCCACCGTTGAAGCATCTGAATGTACTCATACTAGTTGTACTTGCTTATGTTCCTAGTTATATTCATTTATGTTGATACACCATATAGTTTGGGAATTTGTCAGATCAAATTAATATAAACAATATAATAACTATCCATATTTTACAGTCTTCATCAATGAGAATTGAAATATGTCTGCGTAATATTAACAGCTATTTGAATTTGACCTACTACATTTTTAATGTAAATAATATTTCAAATTGATATTTGTTTACAATTATTATGAATTTTCATCTTATGGTGGATTTATACACAAGAATTTTGTGTACTTTAGCCCACAACTAAATATCCAATTCATCTCAAAATGAAATATGAAACACCATAACCTCAAACGTCAAAACATCACTGGTGATATGATTCTATCAACACCTCTCTGCTTACAAAAATCTTATTAGGACATTTTTCTTGTGTGTTAGGATAAAAGTTGACAAACAATCTCTTTATAATTTTATTTCTGATATAATTCTTGCAATAACGTTCAGTAATTACTATGAGTAAATAGGTAATCTGTGCTCTGAGCACCGAAGTGACGTCACATGTACATCGATTACGCTCGGGCGTTTACGGCAATCTCCGACGTATTCAAAATTTGAGGATTCCAATTTAATTATAAAAAATGTGATGTTTATCAAAAAATCGTCTAAAAAATGATCACAATACAGAATTTGAAAACTTCCATATGGTATTATTACTTTATATACATAATAGAACCCAATTATGCCAGTAATACCAATGGAAACGAATATACGAGTACCAATAGTATCAGAGGGGGAAATTCCATCATGCAACACTAATAATTACGAGTGGTAATTTGTAATTGACAACTTGTAGAAATGAGCTTATACTTTATTATCATAAATTCAGGTTCAAATACAGATTTTTTTCCGAATATATTGAAACTTACCTGGATAATACCAATCTATAAAACTAGGTGTACTTCTAATATAAAAAATTGTCGTCCGACTGCTGTTCTCTTCAATTTAAGCAAGGTATTTGAGAAAATTATTTACTCCACAATCTATTCAAAAATTAAGAATAAAATAAATTTTTATCAGCTTGGTTTCACCAAGAAGCGCTCTACTGCTACAAATCTTTCCTATTTCACCCATTATGTTTCCAAGATTCTAGACAAACAAGGTCAGGTTGATTGTGTATACACTGATTTTTCTAATGCTTTTGACCATTTGGACCATAGTATATTGACTGAAAAGTTGTCTATCTTCTCCATTTCGTTATCGTTAATTACTTTATTGTCTTCTTATTTTTCTGATCGTCCACTATTTGGTAATTTTCTTGGACATAAATCCTCTTATTTTTCTTCTTCGTCTGGTGCTCCTCAAAGTTCAAGTTTAGGTCTCCTTCTATTCATTTTATTTATAATTGACTTATCTGATATTTTACATTGAGAAAAACTTTTATTTGCAGACGATTTGAGAATTTTTTATTCTGTGACCTCCTTCAATGACTGTCTCATTCTTCAAGAAGACATGTACCGCATGATTGAATGGTGCTCTTCTAATAAATTGAATTTAAATACGGACAAATGTTTCATAATGTCCTACGCCAGAAAAGCTTCGTTTCTAAGCATGAATATTTACTATTAATTATATAACTTTACTGAGATGTTTCAAAATAAAAGACCTCGGGGCTATTTTAGATGTCAAATCAACATTTATTGAGCACATGAATAATATTTATAAGGCAGCAATCAAAATGCTCGGTTTTGTTATATGCAATAGTCGCGATTTTAACAATATTTTATTCATATTACTCCTTTGTTCGTTCCATGCTTGAGTATTACTGTATTATTCGGAGTCCTGTTCACGAAACACATCAGGACCACATTGAAACTATTGAAAAAAAATTCCTAGGTTATATATATTTCAAAAATTTTGGTAACTATCCAGATCATACTGCAGGCTACAAAGATCTTCTGGAAATATTCTATTTTAATTCATTATATGAACGTCGTTAGTTTAGTTTGATTTTTCATCTCTCCAAATTGATTCACGGTGAGATTGACGATCCTGTATCTGTCAGCCTTCTACCCTTCCACACTCCATTTCTCCACACCCGACATTCTAGTTCCTAGAACTAACATTTATTTTTCATCGCCCGTTCATCTGAACTGTTAAAAAAACATATTTTAGATATTAAGTACCTTCAGATTTCATGTGATTTTCCAATTAATTGATCTCTAATATTTTGTACTTTTCTCTGCCCAGTTAGTGAATTTGTATCTGTTGGGTAGTGTAACTCAATAATTTAATAATAATAATAATAAAGCCAAAGTTTGTTTAGCAAGGAATTTTATGATATCAAACATTCTGATCTCCTACCATTTTTTTATTTCCTTTTCTTTTTGCTCTCTCTTGTCAATAGTATGTCGTTTTTAAGGTTTGCTGTCCAACTCTTTCCATTTGTGATAGTTTTGGTTGTGTAATGCACTTGATTCGTTACTTGAAATCTTAGGATTCAATTTCCATCAAGTATAAAATACATCAGATCGTTCCCATAGAGAAGAATAATTATAAGTCACAGAATGCAAATTTCAAAGGAGAGCTTTTTTTATATCATTGAAATACTGATAGATATTTTGCGACGAAGTAGCTAAATTTGATATTCTGTGTTAGCTATTTTGCTACAAATCTAGTCCATATTTAGCAATAATTACTTCTACCAAAAATTGAATCTCTGTGAAATATCTAACTTATTCCATGTCCATAGAGAAAATATTTTATGAATTTTAATTGGGACATAGAATGTTCCTGTTCTGGACTAAAATAAAATACAAATATTACTACGGATACAATCTTCTTATTTCAGGAGCACTTGTCTGATGAAATTGGACACTTAAACAAAATCTGAATTATATATTTACTATATTGGACATTAATAACAGAATAAACATTTTGTAAATAAATCGAACATTATACATGATTGTTGAGTATCGTTTTCATTGTGGTGTCGCAGGCGTGGTACGAGATATTGAGCCAATAGGATTGCCGGATTTTGAATTTCACCGTACCGTGGTCTTGGAACCGCGATGTTGGGATCGTGGTGTCAGAGGTTGGAAATATTCAACTTTTGTACCACGCTCGCCTCCGCGCATGTGTTAATCTTCTCATATTTTGACAGTTTATCTTCTTTAAATTCATCTGTTATTATTTTATTGTCAGTGATTGAAGTTTGATGAGAAATCAATCCCAATATCGAAGTGAATTTAAGTATTCATATAACGGAGTTATACGTCTGCGCCGCGCTGTGGTCGTTATATTCATGAAAAATGTTTAAATTTGATATATTGACTTTGTTATTCTCAATTTGAAAATGCGAGCTCGCGCAAACTATAACTTTCATACCAATAAGCATTTGTCAGTTGCCGCGCCTCTCGCCACCATGAAAATAGAAAGTACAAATTTCGTACCACGCTTACCACACTTCCCGCGCCTGCGACCCCACAATGAGAACGATACTTTAATTGTAACTATCACCCGAGTCTTCATTCTCGTCTCGATTATGTTTGCTAAAAGGCATATTTTGGTAAAAACTGTTATATTGGCTAACAACAAATTTTTCTTGCAAAGAAACTGTGAGTTTTCGTATCTTTTTTTATTAATGGTATTAAATCTGTTTCTTTCCACTTTCACGTCATTCATTTCATCCTCATATTCATGAAAAACTGTTATTTGTTACCTGTAAAATCACTGTGTTATGTTTATTTTGACAGCTGTCTTGCCCTCTTAATTGTTCAATATTATGCTGCTACTTAGCGGATTCCTGCATCACTATTTATTCTTCGCGCCTCAGACAAACCTTCCGTCATTTGTGTATGTTTGGCTGAGAAATTACCCAATTACGGTCGAGATGCGATATTCCCCAAGTCACTATTTAATTACTTACTTAAGTGGAAACCGGTACTTGACTTTGAAGGGCTTGTGAACGGTCATTTTAAAAGAGTGTCTTGAAGAGAATTTTTGTGCGCGAATCATAGCTTAGAATTTTTGTGTCAAATTAATACCGGGCCAAAGTTTTAATCAGCTTGGTTGGATTCAAATTCGCGCATAATTATTATGAACGCTATTCGTCGGAGCTATTCCAGATCTGAATTATTCTTTCAAGAACGATAGAGCCGATCAACAGCTAAAGGCTTCTTCTTTTTGTTTTTCGTTGCATTCTTATCATCATTTTCTACGTTCTACATTTCACCGCATTGTTATCGTCATCTGGATAATCTATTTCGACATCCCGAACGTTATCACATAAATTATCGTTGATTTAGGAGTTCATTATCACGGATCAACGCCCCAGCTTCGTCTGTTCCGTTCGTGTCTTTCCGGCTGTGACATCATCGACATCTTTGCTGTGGCCAGCGATCCGCGCCATTCTGAGGATTGGCTGTTGGAGAATCAGCACATGCACAGAAAGTTGAGATCTCAAATTTTTACCATCATTTCTCGTTTATTGTTATTTTGTTATTATTTTTGTGTGAACGATAGCGGTCAAATAGGTATATTTTTGTTAAGTGTAGTCACGTTTTCTTGTGTTGTCGCCATCGTCGGGTGTCAGACATAACCAACGCGAATCTGCGCGACGCGATAGTTTTTAGTTACCTACGTCTTCACTTGTCTTTCTGCGCGTACTACGATCCTTCAAGGTACCCCCAAACGACACGTAGGAAGTGTGAGCGCTTTTGTCATCTTGTTATTCTATGTAAGAGCTCTAGGCGCTATTGTAAGTGTGAGTTCTCGTTGCGGTGGTGCTTGCCATCTGCCTGGTTTGGTAGTCTGTTTTGTATACGCTTACCAATATTTGGCCACTATTTAAATATTCACGTTTATTTGTTATATTTCAACGGTAATAAAATGCACTTGTCGCACAAGCCGATTGTTATTATTAAATACTATTACACCCATGATTCCTCTCCCCCTCCATAAAGGTCTGGCGATCATTCCTTATCTTTGTAACTTTCTTTATAAAATACGATATTTGGATCTTTCGGATTTGTATAAACTGTTTTATTTGATTCCAGTTCACCCTTCTGTCTGTCTCGTTTCGCTCCCAATTACAAGAAATTGCTTGTTGCAACATCTTCAAGTCAAATCTATTTTCTTGATTTATTTCAATTACAACATAAAGATTTTTTCTCTTTGATGTCCTTACAGGAATATATCATTGATCAAGAGTATACACGGGTACATTTCTTGCTGCTTTCTTAATTACGCTGTGAATGGAATCGTCTTTGCCTTGCGTGGGGTCCCTCTGCAAAAAATTATGTCAAATTTCGATGGTACTTTCTTGCGATAGGTAATTATGAAGCAAAAACACGAAATTATTATTGTTCTCCCCAGCACAGTTATCCGAAAAAAAAAGAAAACTCTGAAATTTCATTTCGAATTTGTTGTTTAATAAATAACAGGAGTCAGCTATCAATTTCAGAAGACCCTCTTTTTCCTATGGGTTGCGGGCTATAATGTGACTTTTTGCTCCAACCAATCCCAGTTTGGGTATTTAGTTAGCATTGTTCACTCTTCATTTGTTTGCTCAATTTTTGTGCTACTGATATTTATAAGTGTTTTCGACGCTTCTTTTGTGTGCATATTGTGACTTCTGGTCAATTTTTTTTATTGTTCCGTGTATTGTGTTAGTTTTTGTTCTAGATTTTTACTTTTAAAGGTTATGTGAAGATAAGCCTCGTTGTTTGTGGAGGTGCTGTGATTGCTGTATCATTTTTATCATTTTCTGTGTATTGTGTTAGTTCTAGCTTCAACAGTCCGTTTCTCGGAACAGTTCAAGTGAGTTCACAGTTTTTGATTAATTAGTATCATCACAATTTTGACATTTTGTTCAGCAAAACTTATGGAATACATTACCACGCAGACTTTCAGAATAAAAGGACATCATTTATTGTTTCCGGCTTACAAAATTGCCCCGGGGAAGAACCAACGAATATGGTCGATATTAACCAAAAATGTTTTTTTTTTTTAAATATCCAGCTGATAGACACTGGAACTATGAGCCAAGCGTTTAACAACAAACTGAAAATAAACAAATTACTGTCACTTTGACGTATGTTACCCACGCTGGGTTTGGACTGTAGCAAAAAAGTTACTTGATCGCTCCCTTGCTATGCACTCATGGCACATGTAGCAAGATGCCTCTTACAATATAAAGTCAAAAACTGTGAAGTTATAGACAGAAATTTTTAATTTTTAATAGTTGAGTCCAATCTCTGTTTCGGGTACTGCTAACACTTGCTGTAAATCAAATACAGCACAATACAAGAAAGCATTCTTCTTCGCTCTCTCTTTCTCAGCATTTCTTAGATCTCGTGATGATTTCTCATTTTCTATATGCTGTTCGTATGCTGTCTTAGCAACAACTTTTCTTCGGAGCCACTGATTTCATACTCATTACAAATATCGCAAAGATCCTTTTATGGTAGAAATAGCGAAATATTGAATTCAGTCGTAAAAATATGTCTATAAGTCATCCTTCGTTCAATTATTCTATGGTTCTCCCTGTTTCTATTCCTGTTTCTACCTATTCTAGTTTGCTTTTCCTCCATCTAGTATGCCCTCCCTACGCCTACCATCCAAATGGCTCAGTCTTGAATATGGTAGATAAGTGTACTGGGATGATATCAATGTATTAGTTGATATAGATTGCGTTTTTTGGTAGTTTAGCGAGATGCCGGCTTCTTCTTCCATGATAAGGGAATTATTTCAATGATTGGAGGGCTAAAAAAAAACGAAGGATATAGAATAGCTCCATTTTGATGATGATTTTGGATGAGTTCAGATCTAATATTGGATATCACTGGACTAGGAATCCCTAAACCGGTAATACTTAATATGCACAAAAAGGATTCGTTAGCTTCAATGAGAAGTAACTGGTGAAAAGAATCAAGATAGAAGATCTGAAGCCTCATCTGCTGAATAGAGACCGCACTCAAATTGAAATATCTGATTCCATTAGGAGTTTAAGAGCATTTGCCTTGATTTATTTGTTATATTATTAGAAGACTTATTTTATATATTTCCAGAGTTTTAACTGAAAATCATATGTCAACTTCAACGGAATTTATTAAGAACAATCATCATAGTATTACAATTTATCACTTAGTAATAGAAAACAAATCAACTGACATGTCGATGTGCCAATTCATTTTTCATGAATAGAGAGCATATTTCTTAAATATGAAATTACATTTGGAACAACATCCGTACTTGCTATTTATTTCATGAACTTACTGGGAGCTTATCATATCTAAACAATGATTAAATGCTAATCGTTGTAACGGCTTTGCCATGATATCCGCAGGTTGATCATTTGTTGAAATATGAACTGCTTTTATTCGTCCTTCAATATGTGCGTGTTGTACAGAATGGGAACGTACATCAATGTGCTTAGTATGCTGATGTTATTCTGGGTTTTGCAGAAGTTTCAATGCTCTTTGATTATCAATAGCAACCTGGACAGGATTTTGACAGAATCCAAGCTCCGACATCAATTGATTCAGCCATATGGTTTTCTTGACTGCTTCCGTTATAGAAATATACTCAGATTATGTTTTGGAAAGTGCCACAACCTTTTGCAATTCTGTGCCCCAAGCTGTAGCTCCTTTGTTCAAAGTGAAAACATATCCACTAGTGGATCTTCTTGTTGATACGTGCCCAGCATAGTCTGAATCACAAAATTCCTTCAAAACAAGTGATTCATCTTCAATAAAGGTGACTTTACGATCAGCTGTTCCTTTAAGATAGCGAAAAACTCTTCTTATCGAAGACCAATGTGTTTCATCATATGTATTTATATATTGACCCAATTTTCCAACTATGATAGCTAAATCTGGTCTGCATCCTGTCATTGCAGATATAATGCTTCTAATAGCTTCTCTATATGATGAATCTCCCGTCTTTTGTGATGATGTTATATTTTTCTCAAGACTAACACTGTTTACATCAGCTGCAGTAACAGTTGGTTCACACTCCGTCATGTTAAACTTCTCTATGATCTTCTCATTTATTATACCATAAGTAGTTGAAGTATTATCGATTATTTTTGTGGTGCTATCACGAATGTTTATTGTGCTTGTGTTTGAATACCACGAGTGCGCAGCACGAGTGGTATTTACAAGCACAATAAACATAAGTGATTGCACCACAAAAATAGTCCATAATACTTCAACTACAAATGGTATATGGAGGACTATTCCAGGAGTCAAACAATTTTTTCAAATTAGTTTTCTATTTATCGAGTGACAAGGCATGTAATTTCCATAGGAACGAGTAAACAAACTTTTGTCAAAATGAAAAATTAGAGTTTCTGGCATTTTCTTCGACAAATATAGAGAAATAAACTGCATTTGGATATGGAAACTACTCGAAAAAGATTTGGTGATAAATCGGAAGGTGAAATCGATGAAGATATAAAAAAAAATATTCCGTTGAATACAAAAAAAGCGCGAGACTACGTGTGGAGGCAATTTACAGATTTCTTGACAGAAAAAAATTACAAATTGGAGGCATCTACATCTTCTGCTGAAATTAACACTATATTAAAAAGTTGGGCATGTAATATGAAGAAACAGGATGGTACAGATTATAAGGAAGCAGTGGTAAAACATAATTGGAACATAACCGCTAAATTAGTCCAAGAGTTATATTTCAATAATTGGAAAATTACGATCAACCCGTTCAGCGATGTTGTTTTTAAATCTGCAAGAGAAGCTAGGGATACAAAGCGAAGAGAATTACAAATATGCGCAGAAAAACGAACAAAAAGTGCAGGAGCTATTACACAAGAAGAGATTGCGAATATTCTACTTACTTTCGATGAAAATACCCCGGAAGGGCTCCAAAAGAAGTTTTTTCTAATAGTTTCCTTTGAACTGGCATGGCGGGGTGGAGAAGGGGCACAATGCTTAACAAGTTATTTCAAGGAAGAATTAAGCAATGATGGTTTGCCCACTGGTAGAATAGAATATAATAGCATATTTTCAAAATCTGCACAAGGAGGAGCTAAACCACTTTGTTCAAGCAAATGGCTAATTGAAAATAAAGAAAATCGTGAATTATGTCCTGTAAGGTACGTACATGTCATTTTTGATCAGTCAAATTGCCTTATTTCAATGTCCATTTTCATTTAGGTTGTATCACAAACTAATGTCTAAAAGAGGAGAGAATATTAAGACCAACCGAATCTTCCTAACACCAAATCCTTTTTGGATTAAATCAGGATCAAGTAATTGGTTCAAAAATTGTCCCGTTGGAATTAATGAAATAAATAAATGGGTGAAACATTCAGCTGAACAAGTCAGCGTGGATGTAAAAAGAAGAAAAATATCTAACCACTCAATAAGATCATCTACAGTGTCTACTTTAGCGAAAGCTGGCGTTGGGGAGCACCAACTAATGAAAATTAGTGGTCACAGCAATCTAAACTCTATTAAAAGTTATCTACAGTTGGATACCGAGCATCATGAGCATATTGTTAGTCAATTAAGAAAAAATTTAACGGAGACTGAAATTACTGTAGCCTCTACTTCTACTACCAGTACTAATTCTGTTGCTCTTGCCGAAAAAATCGTGAACGAAAGTCTTTCTGGAGGAAGCCTTCTGCATAACTGCGATCACATCAGCTTTTCCAATTGTCATTTTTCTTTGAAGTAAAATATAAAAATTGACTGAATTAAAATGTTTTAGTATGAAGAATATGAAAAATACTCACTTCTTCTTTGAAGTGAAATATAAGAATTGACTTAATTAAATTGTTTCATTATAATATGAATATGAGAATAAATTATAAAGACCACTTTTGATTTTAAAATATACAGAATTTAGAACCAAAAGTAGTTTTTATTCAATAAAATTCTGAAAAATGTATGGATTATTCAAAATAAATAATTTTTTAGTGAAATACTCACTTTGACCACTAGTGTAATACCCGATGGTATTTCTACACGTCCAAATACTCACTGATATGCACCGTTTCTATGGCAATTAAGCATTGTTAACCTTGTTATAAATACGACGAATGGAATAGTCTATGTAATTCTCCTGATGAATCTTCACAATTCTCTCACTTCGATCCCTCCGCATTTGAAGACCAACAAAATGATCCAAAACTTCTTCTTGAATTTGGTAATTTTTTCAAATTCTTGTAGAATTTGGTTGATTTCATTGAAGTTTGTTGAACAGAGAAACCCATCGTCAACATAAAGAGGTAGAATAGTTTTTGTCTCTAAAGTTATTACATAATGAATGTCTACTTGAGAACGTTTCAAACCGCATTTATCAAGTTTCTGATTCCAGGATCTTGAAGCTTGTTCCTTTCCATAAAGGCCTTTTAAAATTTCACAAACCTTGCTCCTCCAATCACTATATTCTTTCGGCTGGACCATGTACAAACTCTCTTGAATATTTCCATACAAAAAAGCGATCTTTACGTCACAGTGAATTATTTACATATCAAAATGGGCCACATGTGATAAAACCAATCTTATGGAATCCATTTTTGCAACTGGAGCAAATGTTTTCCAATCTGTTCCAAATTTTGGCTAAACCTCCTTGCAACAAGTCTTGCTTTATATCTATTTACTGAACCATCTGAATTTTCTTCAACTCGATAAACCCATTTGTTCTTGACACCTGTTCTTCCTTTTTGTAGATCTGTTGAAGTCCATGATTTATTCTAAATCAGATTTTCGTATTTTTCATCCATTGCCTTTTCCCACTCCAATTAATCTTCTGACGTACAAGCCTCTAAATACGTTCCTGGAATAGATCTTGATAAGAAACAAAAACGGCTTGGAGCTTTTAATTTAGAAAGATCAACAGCAGCTGTTTTTTCATTTTTTATAGCCGCATTTTCTTCATTTACTCCATTTTTCAAGCTACTATCACGAAATTGATCACTAGAATCAGTGTCATCAATTATTTTTCTCTCACTTTTCCTAGATTCAAAAGCATCAATTTGATCACGACAAACTTCAGCTGAATCAGGGTAAACTTCAACATGAGCAGAAGACAATTCCGATGTATCATCAAATTCCACATCTCGATAAATATCAACTCGTTGCTTCTGTGGGTCCCATAATCGGAAATTCCTTACAGTATCTGTGTATTCAAAAAATATAAGCTTCCTTGATTCAGGCTCTCACTTTTTCCTTAATTTCTCAGGAACATAGCCATAATATATTGTCCCAAATACTCGAAAATGAGAGATTGAAATTGACGGTTTTTTGCTCTAAGGCCACAGTTCATAGGGTGTTTCATCTATACCAGCTTGTAGAACTCTATTTTAAATATAGCAAAAAGTATTCATAGCTTATGCCCAGAGTTTCTCTGGCAAATTTTCAGCATGAAGCATACATCTAGCATGCTCTATAAATAATTGTTGGATTCTCACGCTCGAGTCGGCCATTCTGTTGTGGGATATATGATGAGAATGTGAAAAGTTTGATTCTTTTTTCATGTTATAAATGTTGAACTGATTCACCAAAAAATTAAGTTCCATTATCACACCTCAAAGAAGTTATTGTTATTCCAATTCCAGCACGTTGCTCAGCTACAAATTGTTCCAGTTTTAAAACTGTTTCATCCTCTCTTCGTAAAAAATACATTTTGCAATAGCCACTGGTTTCATCTTTCATTCTTGAACAATATTGAGCACGACCAACGAATTCCACTTCTAGATCGAGAGCTGGCAGACATTTTCAAGTAGGTATTTGAGGCATCGTGAAAACTTGTAGAATATTTCTTCTGTAATGTTTGAACACCAAAACATAGACCTGGCTGAAGGATAGTGGGGCTTAACGGAGCAATGAACTTTTACCTCCGCGATTTTTTTTCTGCAAAAAAATATCTTTGAGGCATTTCGAAATTCTGATACCTCCAAATTTAGTATTTGATGAATTGGAAAATTAAAAATCCAGATCATTCAGTGGGGACAAAGTTTTGACAAGTAGTTTCAAAGTTGTGTTTCATGAATATCAAAAAAATATATTTAAGGCATATTGAAATTTGAACAGTATAATATTAGTGCCCGGACAAACATATTTTCAGAAAGACAGGTCTTTTTTGTTGAACATTCTACCTGCCAGGCGATCAAGAATATTATACATAAGTGCGAGTGAGTAGCAACTATAGGTAAGTAGGAGTGTGAGAAAGAGCGTATATCGGCAGCCTACTAACAATGAATCGTGACACGCTGTGATTGGCTTTCTCAAGACCACGTGACGCATGCAGTTGTTGGAAAAAAGAGTATCTAGTTAAAAGATACTCATAATGAGTATCTTCTATTTTATTTAGAATTTTCATGTATTCTACATTGTTATTCATCGTCAAAAGCTACTTCGTCATCAGCAATATCTTTATCATAGTTTGAATCCATTTCTTCCGATTTATCTTCATCATCTGGTAATAATAATGCATTCATATTTAGTGTGTAATAAAATATATAATGCAAATATGAGAAATAAAAATTGTTTAATCTTACCTGTAATATTTTCTGGTCTTTCATGAACAATAGCATCTAACACCAATTGCGGCATTATATCTCTGTCGAACCAACAAAATTCAAATGTATCATTTTGTCGTTGCCACTCATTTCTTTCGGGTGATAAACAACTTGGAAAAAGCAAATATGTATTACGCCAAATAAAAGTTATGTACTAGACTCTTAAAAGCTATGGATGTAATTCAACTTTGCACGGAGACAATTTTTTGATAATTTCTCAAAAGACTATTCTCTGTCTTTAGCTTTGCAAGTTGAGCAGAATTTTGTGAATCTTGCTGTATTTATATCTGTGGTATTTGTAAAACCATGAATTTCACATACAAATTTTTCCAGCGTATCAAAAATTCCATCCTGCGTATCGGTTGTATAAGCACCTCCAAGATCATTTCATGCCGTTTGATAATTTTGATTCTTCATCAATACTTGTAAAAGTTTCATTTCACCTTTTTGGAAAAATGACGGGTTTTAGTCACATCTTGTGATGTCATGAAAGCCAGTTAGATTCGCGCATGAAGATTGTCCCAATTCAATGTATAATTTTGTTATATTTATACATCTTTTAGCATTTCTGGTGCCATACTAAATAAGAATCTCTAGGTTATCGCTTTGAAGATGATCCATGTTTCTAAGCATGATTATTAACACGTCTGTGTCGGAAGCTTTGATAAGAACATTCGTCGTAAAATTTGCATCAAGCTTACACACATGGCGCACTATTCTTGTATCTGCCTCCTCATGATTATCGCAAGACATATACCTATTCATTAATTGTCGTCTCTATAGAATCATGTTTTACTGCATATGAATATCAGTGATTATAATTTGAGTTTATTGATGTGTTACCAATAAATGATACTGTCACAAATTTTATTGAAATAATTTTTCAACACAGGTTACAGTGTGAATATTTATTTTCCGAACACGTATGAACACAATTTCGCTCACAGTTAATCGTACTGAAACACTGGATCCAGCCCTCTCCTAGCTTACGCTCTTATATACCTAAGCCGACAATGGGCCAACATTCAAATGTATAACAGTTGTTGCCTGGCAACTACCGAACATCTAGTAACCATAGGCTGTCAATCATGTTCGACAATTGAACATCGATTTGGTCAATGCTAACTAGGTTTACAATTACAGTGAATTCGAATGAATAATCATTTGAGCTAATTATTCAAAATATTTTAGATTTGTGACAATATTATTTCTCTTGTAGCCCAATTTTTGACAAAACTCTGCTTGAATTTTATGTTTTTCAATCTATATAAATGAAAATCAATGTTTGTGTGTTTGTACTTTATACCATTGATCAGATTGTGGTGAAACTTTGATAGAATGTTCTGGAGACCTACGAGACGGTTCGCGGTACAAAAAATCCATATATAAATGGGTTTTGATTCTTTAATGAATTTTTCTGCTTTGATAGGAAGAATGTATATTGATAATGACCCAATACACAAATGATTGACTTATAATATTACTTCATCTAAGATTATATCGGAAATTAGATTGCTATCAGTATTATATAAAACAAAGTCGAGTTACATACACAATCCATAAATCAAGAACGGCTCGACCGATTTTCATGATCCTTGATTTTTTAGACTTGTCTCCGTCCAGAATAGCAGAATAAATATTGAAAAATCGGAAGGAGAATAGTATATTCTACAATAAGTATTGGAATGGCCTATATTCTGAACGAGCGAAAAGTTTGTAAACCGAGCCGAAGGCGAGAATTACGGTTCACGAGTGTGGAATACGCTATTCCAAATATGTTGTAGATCATACTTTCTCTAACAAGGTTTTGGAAACTCACCAATATTTCAGAGGAGACTTAAAAAATTATTAAATGTCAAACGTCAAATCCAGATATGAATACTTGAATTGTTAGGAAGTAACCATGGTAGTAGCCCAACTAACGGCTTCTGATTCGTCGAAATGATTCAAAAGGCTTACAGAATCATTCTAAACGGCACACGGAATCATTCTAAACGATTTTTTGGAATGTCGTTCGTTCCAACTTAATTTTTGGTTATGGAATATGCAAATTCCAAAACAGTGTTGGAGAAATATCATTCTCTCATATATTTTGTATAAAACAGATTTTTTGATGATATCATAAGAGCTTTTGAATCGTATTCAGCTTATAAGATCTGCCTCAGGGTGAAACAAACAAAAGTAGCCGATAGGACCTGAAAATTAATTTGGACATTTCAGGACCTATCAGCTGCTTTTTTCGCCATGCGAGCGAAACGAGCTTGATCAAAAATAAGTCGCCATGCAAGCGAAGCGAGCTCCGTCAACGTTAAAACGCCTTACTAGAGATGCGAACTCGGCTGCCGATAAACTGCGGTGCAAGCGAAGCAAGCTTGATCAACGGTAAATCACCATACGAGCAAGTCGAGCTCGGTCAACAGTAGATCGCTGTGCGAGCAAAACGAGCTCGGATAACTGTAAGCTGCCGTGTGAGCGAAGCGAGCTCGGTCAATTCCAAGCTGCTGTGCGAACTAGAAAAGCTCAGTTAACGGCAAGCTGCCGTGCGAGTGACACGAGCTCGGTTGACTATGAGCTACCGTGCGAGCGAAGAACGTCGTGCGAGCGAAGGACGTCGTGCGAGCGGAACGAGATTGGTTAACGGTAAGATGCTGTGCGAGCGAAGCGTGCTCGGTCAACGTTAAGACGCCGTGCGAGCGTTGCAAACTCAGTTAAAGGCAAGCAGTCGTGCAAACGAGGCGACGTCACACAACAGTAAACCGTCACATGAACGAAGCGAGTTTGGTAACCTTGGATCATTCCTACCACATGCATATTCATTTTATTGTTACATTTTGGTTAGGTTCATATTCAAATAGACAAGTTATGTCCAATATAATAATTACTTCTATATAATCACTTGAATAAGCATGTCATCTGAGATTCATGTACTTAATGTATAATTTCTGATAAATTAACAACAAAAAAGTGATATAAACTCAAAAGACATTCAGTGGAACTGCAAAGTCTCGGCCAAATACAAAAATCTTCTATTTCGATTAATTTCCTGCAAAAGAAGATCTTTTCACAGTTCGACATGTCCTTATCATTTCCAGACTATAAGGTCCTGATATAAAAGGTAGGCTCAAGTACCTTGCAATCTGAGTTCATCAATTCTGTGGCGTTACGAAATACGCCGGGTCAGCTAGTTCTTTAATGAAATCTGCCGGGCGAGTTTAACTGGGACCAGTGATAATAAAGTGTATACTATTTGGTTCATTCCTGCGCGCATGATCATTATCCTTTATTGATGGTGAAGAATATTGATCAAAAATAATATCTACGCGTGAAGCTCGGATTATTATCAAGGTGCGCATAATTTTCTTAGATATACAACCAAATGTATTAGGAATATCATGCAATGTATGCAATAAGAAGGATCCGTCGACTATGGCTACATCAAAGGTTTTTGATACATTGTCGCAACGGTGATTCTTTTCAAAAAATTCTACGATTGCAGATTTTTCTGTCCGGTATATACTTTCATCTAAACGGCACATTTCCATCGCAATAGGTGTTATAGATCTGTTGCGTATCTTCAAATATCGACGAAAGCGGTGCATGTTAACCAAAAATCACAACTTCTAGATGTGATGTCATCTATCAATGTTTTGAAAAATATTAATGTGCTTCAAAATCGGAATAAAACCCACGATGTACCACCACTATTCCTAATCATAATATTCTATTTGATTGAATGACAACACTTGTCAACAAAAATATTATAGGAGAAGCAAATCAACCATGGTCAATATTATTTTTTATTGTTTGTGACTCATCTAAAGTTAATCAATTACAGTTAGATTTATAATGTGTTATATACGTACAGAACTTAGGCGAAATCTTTGGGGGAAAGAGATTTTCCCATCTTGTTCATCTTTAAAACAACTCTTAAGTTTTGAGAAGAAAAAATATGAAGCAAAAATTTGGTGCTTTCAGTAAGGGATTCTAAGACGAATTTGTGTAACTAATCAGTTATCTAAGTGGTATTGGGTTTTTGTACAATTCTAATATCAAACTACTCTTAAAGATGGTTGATAAGAAGAATTGAATGATATCTAATGCATTTTTATAAATTATTGCATAATATTATACTCGTTTAACTGCTGTTGACCACATTTCTCTTTGTTTCGCTTCTAATCTCTTCTCGGAAATCTATAAAAATGTAGTTCAGGGCTGTTTGCTTCAGTATTAGTACATCCAACAACACAACAACTTCTAAGTGAATGATTTATATCCATGACTATCGAATAATATGACATACAAAAATGATGTTTGACAGTTTGACGGTTTTGACGGCACACCGCATAGCTGTAAAATTTAACCGATAGAGCATAGTCACTGAGGATACGCAGAAAAATCACGTTGAATTTTAATTTCTTGAACCTTCTAACCACTTTCAACAGTTTTTTTGACTACATCAGTAGTAAAACTTTCCATTGTGACTTTGAAAATCGATTTTTCAAACCGTTTGGCAGATTCATCACATTCGAGAATGAATGTTCCACGTAATTTAGTACCTGTTTCTTCAATATTCATCAGAGAATTTTGTACTTCATTTGAAGGTGCTTTTTCACTCGAAATATTGAAAAGTCGTTGTTGATCGATGTTACTATCGAATGGATTCATTAATTTGGAGAATGCATTGACAAATGACTGAATCTGTTTAGTATCTCTTTTTATATTATATTTTTCCAAATCAGCTGTAACATCTTGCGGTTTTCGCAGTCCAGTAGCCTCGTAGATATATGATTCAACATTTGATCTAATCTCATAGCTCTTACACCAGTGCTGTCAAGCCAAAATGGAGGTAGTGAAATGTATTACATCGGTTAGTCTTTTTCCAGCATTTGCGTTGATTGTCTGTTCCAGAGTCAAATTGGCTGTCTAGAAAATGACTTATCCAAAATATCTTTTTTCCATGACTTGTTTTAATTGTGGATAAGTTTGTTCTAATTTCATTAAATTATCATGATATTCAATCAACCAACCAACGTACATAATTTGGCTGATTAAGCAAAAAAAAAAATTATTTATTTTTGGTAGAATGAATTTAAATAGAGAAAAATTTCCTGTCCGTATACTGGGGATTAATATTTGATAATTATTCATAAGATATATGTTTGTCATATAAAACTGAAGAATCTTGCCATAAGCTCCATTCAAACAGGCTTCTTTATGTGTAAGATATGACGATATGAGTTCTGAGCTATCACTATTCTCAAATAATGCACTATGAGATAACTTCTGATTATTAAGCTTCACCAGCTCTAGACGCAAATTTTCTGGGATCGTAACTCTCTCTTCTACCAAGAAAACTGAAAATGTAAGATTTCTAATTCAACTGCCATCAGTGGGTATAGACGTTTACATCTGTTTAAGTGCTTGCCAGAAATAAATGAATCAACAGATCCACTTGCTATTATTCCACTTTCAATAGCAATGTTTATATAAATTTACCTATAGCTTTAAAATATGCAAGCAAAATATGAAAAAATCCTGAATGCATAAATATGTTATCAAATAATGGCTCCTCACTTGATAGGATTTGCATCGCTATTTTAGCAGATAACGGGGAAAAAACACCCCCGGGAAATAAAGCCTCGGAAAAAAATCCCGGGAGAAAAACCCTCGGAAAGAAAGGCCCCTGTGATAAAAACCGAAGAAAGTTAATGTAATGAATATCAAAAATTATGTATATGAGGGTGTTTTCATCATGTTTGATGATGAAACCTAGAGTTACAAACAACAATTCTGAATAACGCGTAATGTATAATGTAATACAGGTATAAACACAGTGTCTTCGGTTTTTATTCATCTATTAGCGTCTATAATAATATAGTGGAGTAAAACATATACTGTAACAAATTATTGTTACGTTTAGAATTATTTTCACCTACGCCCATATAATAACATTTATTGTGTTCTGTGAAGCCCTCGCTGGCCACGAGACGAATTAAAAATTTTGTTGTTTGACCTGCCTGAAGTCATGTGATTTTTACCAGCAGCGGATACGAGAAAAAATTTGGACATGCTTGGTTTAGAGCTCTGCGGCGATAGTCACATTAAATCCGCGCTCAGTCTAATCTCTGCTGTTTGTTTTCTGAGCCTTGTTTTTTAATATTTGAGTACTTAAAGTACTAGTGTAGTGCTATTTGGCAAGGGTAAGTCTTCTGACTATTTTGTTTCCATCCTGTAAAATCTCCAAAACTACGTCTCGTTGTATCCACGTGTGTTTCAAAATGTCGGCTCAGGCCGCATTGGTAGTCATCGGTATTTTTCGGTAGCATCTTTGTTCTTTTTTGGGCTTTAAGTTGTTGTTAACTTTCCTACCGAGGGTTGCGGGTGTATTTTGAGGCATATTTTTGGAGATTTCAGAGTCTAAGCAAAGATTATATTGAGCTAGATTTTTGTGTCGAGTAGGATCTGAGCTTAGAATCCATTTCTTCCCTACTACCTTTCCTGTCCTGTTTACAGGCTGGGTTGACGTGATTCTTCGTCTTTGTGAGTAACTTTTGTCACAAAGTTCTGAGCTCCGGCGCCCAGGGGACCCTTTTTGACAGCTTTGCTGCCTAAGCAGTCTAAGTTAATTATTGTTTAGCTTATTCTTGCATTTGATTAATTCTTAATAATTATGAGAATCTGTTGATTCATCGATGAAGCCGCGGAAGAGGCATAACCTCAACCTAGTTATTGCCAATTGTAACTTCAATTGTGACACGGCGTCACCATCAAATTTTTGCTATTGTTTAAATTCAGTTTGAAACCGTAACCCGGGTTTGACAGGTTGGTCCCCCCGATCGGGGTGTTGCAGGCTGTACTCCTGGGCGATTTGATCCCTTCTTTTGTCCTACTTACTCCTGGATGGTGTGAGAGTGTGTTGAGTGGACTCTGACTAACTGTGAGCTTTGACTTTGGACTTTTATTCCGCTTTTTTGAGTCATTGAATTGTTAGCCGAGAGTTTTCTCAATTTTTCTCCATTTCGCGCGTCTTTTTTGGATTGTTTGCGCGAGCAGGTGTGTTGCTAAATTTTTATTACGGTTCACAGAAGCTTTGATTAGTATCAGTCGAGTCGCTTATTGTGCGTTTTCACCATTGCGGGTTGTATTCAAGTCTTTTCATCATCATTACCATTTTTTCTTGTCATCAATCACTGTCATTGTATCACTGCGCCTCATTCTTATTTAAGTTCAGTTTATATTCAATTTTTTGTACAATTGCGTCCATCTCTCTTCAACGTTATTGAAACAACTTTGTAGTATTCAGCCCGTCTGGCTTGTTTGTAAAGGACACTATTGCTGTTCTGGGTTTTTTATTAGGGTTGGAGTCAGGCCGTCCTTCTGGTTGTGTTGAGGAGAACCATTGAGGTACCGGTCGCAGGATCGAGCACTAAACCTGACCAGAAGGCGCTAACAACTGCTGCTCCGAAAAAAAACTGCTCCTATCACCTCTACTACAAGTGCACCTCTACAACAGCGATCGAGGCTCCGGGCTTGAAGCCCTCTCAAAGCTGGGACAAATCACCATCGAACTAAGCTCAGCTTACATCCAGCCTAGCTGAGAGCTATTTGGAGTACCCTCGCTACGACCACCATCGCTAATCAGGAGTAACGTCTTAGACACTCGCCGACCGTGAGTTCTGGTTCTCCTTGATACAAACAGAGAGTCAGCGGACTCCAGGGGTTACTTACGAGAGATTGGAACGCCTGCCAATTCCCCTCGATACTGTTGTAAGTTATATTTCAAAATTAGTTCTCAAAGTTTTGGTGTATTAAATTTTTCTAATATTTTTCATTAAATAATTTTTGAACTTCATTTGTCACTTATCATTTGTAGCCTAGGAATCCCCTAATTCCTAGTAATTCCCTTTCTTAGGGGTGGCGCCTAAGCAAGTTCTCAGAACAATACTTGCTAAAAATTTATCACTTGCTTGATGAGGCGTTAAAAATTTTTTTTCTCAGTTAAGCACAATAGTTTTGAAAGCTTCTGCTCACTCCGACCCAGCCACCGTCTGATTTTTAGCTAGCCAGGCACATGTGTGTGACAGGTAGGTTGTTTTGAAATATTTCAAGTTTCACACCCTTTATATGTTACAATACATACATTTAATATTTCCAATTGTTTTATATCATTTGGGAGTCTAAAGGCTAGGTAGTAGCATAAGTTGAGGCATGAAATATAATTCAACATAAAATACAGAAATTGTAGAATATTCCATGTTGTACCAACACAAAGAAAATGAAATTCATAACATCGAAATCAGAAAAAAAAATTGTAGCTTTTTGCTGTTTTTTCATGTATTAGTTCTTTTTGAAGAATTATAGCTTTGTGTCGTACTTGAAGAATATACCTTTCAATAAAAATATTCACGTATGCCACAGTCTGGGTAACAAAAATATCCAACTTTTTTACTTGAAATCTTTTTTCCTATTTGCTACAGTTCAGGAATTACTTACAGAATAGACAATCGACCAAAATCAGTTTCTCGTCATTATCTATTGACCTCTAGAAACCCTCCAAAAATCCAAAAATATTACTGAGATTGTGTCTTAAACATGCACAAAAATTGGATGTATGTAAATGTTTTACTCCACTATATTATTATTGACGCTAACAGTAACAGATAAACAAAAATTAGACACTGTATTCATGTCTGTATTACATTGTATATTACACGTTATATAGAATTGTTGTAAACATCCTTATATTCTCAATTTATAATATTCGTTATATGAACTTCATTCGGGTTTTCTCCCAGGGGGCATTTTTTCGGGGGTCTTTCTCCTGGCGGTTTTTTTTCCGGGATTTTTTTTCTGGGGCTTTTTTCCGGGGTTTTATTTCCTGAGGGTTTTTTTCCAGGATTCAGCTGTAGCAGAGGCCATACCTGTTTATAATCTCAACAACTTTTAAGGAATTCGTTATATTTTTAGCGTCATAGCAAGGGTAATGAGTTTGATTGTTCTAAATCTTTCATGAAAAACATGAAAAATTGAGTCTTAAGCCAAAGAGGAGCTTTTTCGTTCGCACTCATTATTTTCTTTTCACTTTTGTAGCGATAACCAAGCAATACAGTCAAATATAATTTTTTTTTTTAGACGATCAGAAGAAAAAAGTTGTTTCTATGGCTCCTTTTGCGGCCGTGAAGTTTCACTTTCTGGTACAGATTTGTCAAAAACTACTTTTTGGGACACATCTGTCGAATGTTACTTTTTGGGACTGATCTGTCAGAAACTACTTCATGAACACTTTCTATCTACCTATATGGGAAATTTGTTGAACTCTTTCAGCCGTATACAAGTAAAAATCTGATGATTCATATCCGTGTGAACTTTGTATCACTCTTTGTTTGACATTTTCTCTATTTATAGAGCAGGCTCAACATTAGTTCCTCAGCAAAATCTTTCTAATATTTAAACCTGTCATACCTGGTTTGAGTGTCAAATATACTGTATTTGTACAAGAGCATGACTGGCAGATATTATTTCAAAGAAACATAGCGGTAATTTAATGAATTTTCTTCTATCATAGCCAAAATTGATGCCGATCTTTTGGGAAAATATCTCCGCATAACTTGAACATGGATTCTTATTTAATTGCAAAAAATAAGTACGTTATTAAGAAAAAATGCTATTGGGATGTTGATTATCTTATTTTCATAATATTTTTTCTAATGATTTTCAGTATTGTAGGTTATATTATAGTCAACTCACCAAGAAAATTATTTTGGAAGGTACTAGATCAAATTTCTAGTTCGAGTATGATCAATTTTCACGTTCCATTCTCAATAAAATATTATCCATTCCATTGTTGTATATAAAATTTTAGTAACGACGGATAAAATTTAAATATTTCGTCCGATATAAGATTTCAAGAATGTTTTCATTTCTTTGGCTGCGCTACTAATACTGTCAGCTGTAGTGCGCACCACAAATGACAAATTGCGCTTGCGCATGCTTCTCTGAGAAAATATCAAACTCAAATAAATGCGACAGATGTAGTACTGCGTACTGGTTTAGTTAGCCTTAATTCAAACCTAATGTAAATTGACCTATGAATAGGGCTTTTTAGACACAGTCTAAGCCTGCATTCTAAAAACCAAAACCAGGACTTTCTCGTATACTATGAATATTTCTAACAAAATCTGTCGTTTGCTACGCTAATACTGTCGTGCAACCGTGGTTGCATAATACGCTATGTCAGTGGCGACGAACGCGACTTCATGCGGTAGAAGTTATAAGCTCTTCACCAATACTGACAGGATCTGTCAAAACAAATATAAAAGAGCATAAAGCCAAACTAAATTTTTAAGGCAAATGAATATGGAAAATCCTTTGGAAAAGTGGAGATCATCGGAACAAGATTTAATTTGTTGTGTTCCTGAGTGTTCACACACACAATTGCGCAATGGGGAACTGAAATTCTATTCATTTCCGAATCGCGAATGGGCGTGAGAAACTATGGGAAAGTTATCTTCTCAGTTTGCTTTTATGCAATAGTACATACCATCAGTTCTTGCACTCTTATGATATCCATTCAACTGTGCTGGACGATTCCGAATCATTGACTGGTCAGTCTTGAAGCAGATATTTTCTGTGGTAATTTATATGCAAATTGCAGCTATGTGTTTGCAGTTGCAACTAGTAATTATAATTTTTGGACCTAAATTTACCTGTATCAATAAATTTTTACAGTAATCATGAAAAAACACAGACTTATTATTATATTAGCAAACTTTAGAAATGAGCAGTTAGTGTTTTTTACTTTGTATAATGTTTGTACAGTATCAATATTGAATTATCAAAATTATATCCCAACAATATTATCATTGATTATAAATTAGAAAAAAATATCGTGAATGAATCCTTATTAATGAATTCTCACTTATTTAAATTAATGATGCTTTCAGAGAACTCGTATCTGGCAAGCAAATATTGAATCACCAAATACTCAACTCAAAATACACCAAATCAAGAAGTTTTTATGATAGTCACACAGATTATTTTCAATTCATAAAAATAACTCGTAAATATCGGATAAAGTCATGTAAAATCACGAGAAAAATTACTTTTGTTTATCGATTCAATATTCAGGCAATAATTAAACAGGACATACAAAAAGTACATCCGAACGTACGTATATCATGTCAAGTGGAAACTTATAATAATTTACACATATCTCGACCAATACATCAAACAAATTTAGATTTGTTCCAGCACTAAATGTATCAGGCGTTTCATGCAAAGTAACTTTCGTAATTTCATTATCTTCTTCGTTATTTTTAATTTCTTCTTCGTCGCTGACATGACAACTTTGTACCAATTTTTCTCTTCGCTCAAACTTTTTGATCTAAATATGGATAAATTAACTCATTGAGACCCGCATCGAAGTACTACTGTCATTGTAACAAACTTTCTGCTAATTCTGAGTGCCAGTTTTGCAGATTACGTGAATACGTCAAAATGTGTTGGTTGTCACGATTTTAAATATATCAGTAAATAAATGCTAAGTGTCGCCACCAGGACGGCGCTCGCATAGCGCACAACGCTACTGACATAGCGTATATGCCTAACCACAATGAATCAGTCATGAAATCGAATTCGACAGCCGACAGACAGCCAAATAACGTGTCTGTCAATGGGTGTCAACGCAAAATAAAATACTCTTATTTTGATGATTTTATTCAAAAGAAAATTCCATTTACAACAAAACTTCCTGAATCTAAGGTATTATTATCCATTCAGCTATTCATCATAATGTAAGTTTGTCACTACTGTTGTTAATATTTATAATGATAGTGCAGTTGATGCAATTTGAGAAATGGAGGCCACTAGAAGAACTTGAAGAAAATGCCTGACTATTTGTCGGAGAATTGTGAATATTGTCAACAAATTGCCCATTTTCTGTATTTGTAGTGGTGGTGCTATTGAGAAAATTAGACGTTGGAGGATCAGTACTGTTGATAAAAATATGTGAAGTTGAAGGGCAATCCCCACCTGTCAGAATTTTGTTCAAAATTTGTGTTTTACTGGACAAAGAGCTTTCTATATAGCCTTCAGCCACAGTCGAAGATTTCGATTCATCATGGCGCTTCAACATAAGGATATCACCTCCAGTTTCAACCAGTAATGAGACTGAACTTTTTCGATAAGCATGGCCATTATAATTACTGGGGTTTGGTGATTGCAAATATTGTGCAATTAATAATGGTATTTTTCCAAATGTATGCACTCCTACCACTTGTGTTGAGCATTTTCCATTGTGGTAATTTATAAAGGAAGAATTATGTTTCATATGTGATGGTCGTAGAGCTAAATATTTCCTAAATAGATGTTAAACATGTACAATTCCAAAGATTTCATCAGTGACAGTGAATATTTAGTGTGAGTGTGGGAGAGGTAATGACGAATGAATAAATGAAAAACGCAGATCAAAAGTGACAATTTAATATATAACAGAACGCACGCGATAATGGTTTTTGACCAACTGCCCGGATCGTTTGTACTTCAGATCCCGGACCAAGGTTTTGACTCATAGAGCAAGAATGTTGAATTTTCAGTGCGGGTTGAAACCGGTAGCGAAAAGTGAAGGAAATTTAGGGATTGTGCACAAAGTTGAGTACTGAGAGAGAGATGGAAGAAATGGGTATAACAAGGATAGGAATGTTTACCATTTTGCATTCGCTTCTTGGAAATAAGCATCAGATACATATTTTAAACTAATAGTGGATAATAATATACATTTTATTTATATTTTTGATAGTGGCATGGACGCCACATCACTCCCTTGTTAGTGATGCAGTTACGGTAGGGCCTGGTATCTTTCTGGAAACCGTACACGCCTGCCAGAGCGTATTACCGGACCTGTTGTTGGAGGCATAGGTATTTGATTTGCTGTCGAAGACGATGTCGAATGCGTTTTTGTTACCTCGTCCTCTGCAACTACGTACGTCGGTTTGATTCGATCTATGGAAACTGTAACATTGCACCCACGTATATTAATTACAAAAGTTTTATTTCCACGAGGAACCACTTGGTAGGGCCCCTCATACGGTTGTCGTAGTAGCGACTTTACTCCACCATGGCGGACGAACATATGTTCTGTAGTGGCGAGGTCCTTGAATATGAATGTCGGCTTTGCGCCGTGACGACTCCCGCTTGTTGGTTGTAGAGTTTACATGTGCTGGCGCAACTCTGTGATGAAGTCTCCGTTGTTGGCTCCTTCAAGGTCCGTTGAACGAGAACATAAAAATTCTCCTGAAAAGCGAAGTGGCTCTCCGTATACCATCTCGACGGTTGTTGCTTTTAGATCCTCTTTCAATACTGTTGGTAGCACTTCGGTCCATTTTGAGCTCTAGTGGCATTTTATGGCAGCTTTTAATTGCCGATAAAGACGTTCCACCATCCCGTTGGCTGCCGGATGATATGCGGTAGTATGCTTGTGAGTCGCGTCAGTCAAACGAGTCAATTGTTTAGATAAATGTGATTCGAATTGTCTGCCTTGATCGGTTGTGATTCTCAGCGGTGTTCCGAATCTTGCAATCCAGTTATTGTAGGAGGCTCATGCGACGGTGGCAGCTTCTTGATCCTCTATCGGGATAGCTTTCGGCCATCGAGACAATCTGTCAACGCAGGTGAGACAATATCGGTAACCTTCTGACACCGGCATAATTACAATATCAATATGGACATGCTCGAATCTTGCAGTAGGACAAGGGAATGATTCAGAAGTTGTTGAAACGTAACGGGTGATTTTTGCTCTCTGATACTCGAGACAGCTTCGTGCCCATGCTCGGCAATCTTTCTTCACTGACGGCCACACGTATCATTGCGACACTAACTTGACAGTAGCGCTATTTCCCGGATGTGAAAGTCTGTGAATGTTATTGAATGCAGCTTTTCGTTCCGGTTGACTGATGAAAGGACGGACTATTGCGGTTGAGACATCGCAAAAAAGCTCGGTGTTAGTTCCTGGTAGTTGAACTTTTTTTAGCTGCAGTTCAGACTTCTTGTTTTTGATTGAGGCTTCCAGCTCTGTATCTTTTTTTTGTGCGGCGCTCAGTGCTTCAAAATCAAGCGCTGTATTAAGTTCTTCAACGCGCAACAATGCATCAGCAACCACATTGCTCTCACCGGATATAAATTGAATATCTGTTGAGAACTGACTTATAAAATCCAGATAGCGGAACTGGCGAGGAGAGCATTGGTTGTTCTTCTTACTGAAAGCATAAGTTATCGGTTTGTGATCTGTGAATACTGTAAATACACGTGCTTCGACCATATGACGAAAGTACCCAATTCCTTCGTATATTGCAAGCAATTCTCGATCGTATGCTGAATATTTGCGTTCGGTAAAGCTCACTTTTCTTGAAAAGAACGCCAACGGTTCCCAGTCTCCTTCTACTTGTTGTTGCAATGCAGCACCAATGGTGAAATCCGATGTATCAGTAAACATTGCAAGCTTAGATTCAATTTTTGGATGTGCTAGTAAAGTAGCATGCACTTGGCTCTTTTTACACTCTTCAAAAGCAGCTTCGGTTGTATTCGACCACGCGACTGGATCTTTCCCTTTCTTGTTGCCACGAAGAAGTTCGTGAAGCGAGGCTTGGATCTCGGCAGCTTTGGGAATACACCTGCTATAAGAATTCAGCATACCCAAGAACTGTCGTAATCTTTTCACTGTCGGTGGAAGAGGGTTGTTGTTTATTGCTTCCACCTTTTCCGGAAGTGGTCGCGTGCCGTTGCTGGATACTAGATAGCCGATAAATTTGACATTTGTTTGCCCAAAAACACATTTTGACGGATTGATCACGATCCCATAGTCGCGAAGACGTTGGAAAACTACCTCTAGGTGCTGTAAATGTTCATCTGGAGATGTTGACGTAATCAGAATGTCGTCTATATATGCATAGCAGTATTCTAGTCCGCGAAGTACCTCGTCCATAAACCGCTGAAATGACTGCGCAGCATTTCGCAGGCCAAAGTTCATGAACGGAAACTCGTACAAGCCAAAAGGTGTTGTCAAAGCAGTTTTCGGTATGTCTTCCTCGGCTACCGGTTTTTGATTGAATGCTCTCACTAACTCGAGAGTAGTAAATATGATCTTACCGCGCAAAGCTTGAGAGAAATCTTGAATGTGGCGGACTGGATACTGATCTGGCTCGGTAACAGCGTTCAGAGCACGATAATCCCCGCATGGTCTCCACTCACCTTCTTTCCATGGCACCAGGTGCAGCGGTGACGCCCATGGGCTCTGTGATGGTCAAGCGAGACCAAGTTTCAGCATTGCACCGAACTCTTTCTTCGCAGCCTGCAGCTTCTCAGGTGAAAGACGTCTTGGTTTCTGCAACACAGGAGGGCCTGACTTGGTTATAATATGATGTTTGGTAGAGTGCTTGCATGAGCTGCCAACTCCGTTTGGCCGTGTTATCTCTGAAAAGCGTGACAGCGGCTTATGGTATGGAGATGAGCCAATAATTGTTTTTACCACTGGAGTATGTTGTCTTTCCTTGACTATTTGGCCTTGAGCAACTAGATGTATTGTCGCGTCGATTAGTCGTTGTCGCGCATCCAGCAAAAGATTGAAATGCGCTAAAACATCCACTCCAATTATTGGTTTTGGTACGTCTGCAATAACAAACCTCCATGTCAAATCTTGGCGCAATCGTAGATTTAGTGTACGCGTAGTTGTTCCATATGTAGCTATCACGCTGCCATTCGCAGCAGAAAGCTCGTAGGCGGTCCAGGTAAGAATGTGCGTGGAAAGACACATAAGTCAGCGCCTGTACCTACCAAAAATTGTATTTTGGTGTCACGGTCTGTGACAAATATACAGCGCACTGTTGTCGGGCTGTAGTCGTCCATCGCCATCAACGACTGCCCGCGGAGTTTCCCTGGTTGAACCAGCACGGAGTTTCGCATTTTCTCTCACCATTTCTAAATCTCCAATGATACCAGCATAGTCCATTCTGTTCATGATCACGGTTGTGAGACCGTGAGCGGGACCGTGTGCGACCAAGTGAACGAGGCTGCAGCTGTTTCGAATTTAGGGATTTCTTCAGCTCCGCTATTTCCTGACGTATAGTTGTTAGCTCTTGTTGCATTGGAAGTGCAAGCTTCTGCAGTTGGAGAGCAAGGAGTTTATCGGCACTTGGAGTTGCTTCTGCTACCGCCGGACGTGGAGTAGTCGCGTCGGCGACGACATCGGCCAATTCTGCTACCTTGTCAAGCTCACAATCCTTCTGCGTAGCTAATATGGCTTGCATGCTCTGTGGTAGACGACCAAGCCATAAAGTGCGTAGCATCGTATCTGGAACTCCACTACCTGCAAGTGCTCGAAGATGTCGCAAGAACTGGAAGGGCTTTCGATCTCCTATCTCCTCATGTTCAAGGAGTCTTCTAGTCTTCTGCTCTTGTGACGTACTTGACCGCTTAATCAGCTCTTGCTTCAATCTTTGATATTGACCATCCGCTGGCGGGTTGACAATGACGTCTCTGACTTTTTGAGCAAATTTCGAATCGAGTGCTCCTACAACATAACCAAATTTCGTACTTTCTGTTGTAACATCAGCAGCTAGAAAGCTTGTCTTCACCATGGAAAACCACAGCTCGGGATCACTTGCGTTGAATGACGAAACGCGCACTGCGACGCGATTAACTGCGACCGCGTTGCCCAGCAGGTCTGCGATGTTAGCGACTGGTGGCGTGGTTTCATGAATTTTTACACTATAATATCACTTATGCACCTCGCACTCACAAAAAAAAACACTTCTCGCGAACACTGAAGCACAGAAACAATCACAGTTTTATAGTGTTCAAAAAACTCGAACCACGTAAGAAATTGTTTTTTTACACTATTTCCAAAGTTTGGGTTTGAAGTCACTTCAATTCGCGATCACGTTGGGTTCGCCAGTTTAGTGTGAGTGTGGGAAAGGTAATTACGAATAAATAAATGAAAAACGCAGATCGAAAGTAACAATTTAATATATAATAGAACGTACGCAATAATGGTTTTTGACCAACTGCCCGGATCGTTTGTACCTCAGATCCCGGACCAAGGGAATGACTCATGGAGCAAGAATGTTGCATTTTCAGTGGGGGTTGAAACAGGTAGCGAAAAGTGAAGGAAATTTAGGGATTTTGCACAAAGTTGAGTACTGAGAGAGAGATAGAAGAAATGGGTAGGACAAAGATAGGAATGTTTACCATTTCGCATTCGTTTCATGAAAATTAGCATCAGATACATATTTTAAACTCATAGTGGATAATAATAAACATTTTATTTATAATAGGGGAGTAGGATAACCCAAGTGTGACTGATGATAGGAATTGGTAAAAGGCTTTTTTAATGAAAAAACCATAAAATTCTTGGTCACACTGTTCTCTAATTTTAATTAAATTAAAATTAGAGAACAGTGTGACCAAGAATTTCATGGTTTTTTTATTAAAAAAGCCCTTTACCAATTCCCATTTTATTCATATTTTTGATGGTGGCATGGACGCCTCAAATATTATTTTTTGACTGGTTTTCGTTCGCGGGACAATAATCACCAACATGTTCTCCTTGTCTACGAGGTCACATATCGACATTTTTCGTTATTCCTCACGCCTGCATGCTCCAGTCAGTCCAATTATTAGACAAACCTACACACATGAGGTTAGCGAAACCTTATTATGATATAACATACTTGACCATACCTTTTATAATAAATAAGTTACGACAAGAGCTCCCAGTGAAAATTTGTTAATATCTTCTCTAGTAAATTTTGCCGATTTTTTGACCAGCCAGAGTAGTATAACTAAGAGTGTTCTGGGCCACTTTCAAGGTCATCCGGCCTGTCGCGTAGCTAAACACCGGAAGTCTTATCACTTGTGGCTAGCTTCAAGGTGATCCTAACCGCATTTCACCGGACGTCTAATCTAGACGGATGTGTGTGGTTTCCGGCCGTCCGGTCTACTTACGGGAAGTGCTTATCACTTGTGGCTAGCTTCAAGGCTATTTTGACAGCATTTGAGCGGACGTCTTATCTGGACGGATGTGTGTGTGGTTTTCGGCCGTCCGGTCACGCGAAGTGCTTGTGGCTGGCTTCAAGGCTGTGTGACGCAATGGTTTTTCCGACGACGACGACGACGACGCTGATTGGTGGGTGACTTTTGGAAGCGGGGCCGGGGGCGGTGCCGGGAACTATAGTTTGTATAAATCGGTGGTTTTACTTTGAATTTTTTTATTGTTAAATAAAATTTTTAACTGTGTGTGTGTATAGAAATACAGTTTGTCTTAATTATGTCTTCATCATCGTCATTGGATGAAGTAATTGTCGATATGACAATACCTTCAGATTACATATTCCTTTTCATGTTACTGTTTTTCCTTTTGATGAAGGTAATAGGCTTCAATTACATATTTTTTTTCATCATACTGTTTTTCCTATTTATGAAAGTATTAGGCTTTTGCTCATAATTGATAAGGGGACACCTACTAACTTTGGTGGGGAGAGCTGCGCCGTTGTGCGTTTGCGCAGTTGGTGTTAATTGTTAATATAAATTGTTTGTGTACATATATGTTTTTGTTTAGTAGCTGCTTCAATTTAGATCGGTAAGTATGTCACAGTCAGTATCAGAGAATTTTTTTTCGTTAGCCGTACATCATTGTTTAAAATTGAATAAATCTGATGATGAACTATTTGATTCAGATTATGAAATTGAGCCTAGAGTGAGTGGGAAAAATATTGATATTTTCATCAATGATGAGTTGTGCTATCATATAGACATTGAGGATTTTTTTGATTATAATATAATTGAAGTGTATGATATTGATGATAAGACTATAAGTAGTATTATAGTTCATGGTTCAAGAATATATTATGAGGATTGGAGAAATTTAGTACCACTCACTGGGGTTCTTCATCGATTTACACAAGTAAAAACTATTATTTTGTGAAAAATATACACACACACACCCACACACTCACTCACACCCACACACGCACACACGCACAATTCATTTGTTGCAGTTGAGTGACAGGTGAAAACGTTTCAGAAACAAAAATGGTGTTATGCGATATATTAGCTAACGATCTATTGGATAATGTTTATAAGGCTGGCCTAATAAAATATGAAGAATTCAATGAGCATAGGAAAAATTTAAAGAAAGATTGCCATGCGGTAATTGCTAAACTACTACCAGAAGCATTCATCTGTAAAGCTATAGAAGAGACAAAATTTCTATTGTGTTTAGAACTATTCGATGGATGGACTTTAGCACAAATATGGCCAAAGCTTCCACTCAAATATAAATTGCAACCCCAGGTTTTGAGACGTTTACCCTGTGTAGAACACTGGAATTTACCCACACAAACGCTTCATATGGATGGGCCTGCACCGTGCATGGGAAGATGTGAAGTGTGTAAAAAAATATTGAAAAAATATGCTAAGAAATATAATAAATTGCATAGTAATAGCTGTTAAAGTTGTATATATAATATTTTCAATAGTTATAATTTTTATTGTATAATTTTACTAATATGAAATCCGTAACGTTTGATGATAAAGTACTTGTACATTATATGATAGCGTGGAAATTTGCATATGAATCAAGTCGTAAAGGAATCTGGGAGCAATATGCAAGAGATCGCAATCGATTCCAAAGCAGAATTGAACAATATGCAATATTTTTAGCACCTATGTTAAAGCATAAAATAAGTGATATGAACAAATCTGTACATATTCTTTAGTTTGAAATAAATTTATTCCTAAAATATGTTAATTTTTTTTTGAGGAACCTAAAACCCATCAGAATACTTATATTTGTGTGCAATAGAGTTGAATGTTTCAATTGAATCATGAGTGTCAATAAGTTCGGACATTACTTTTCCAAAGTGAATACTACCGAGGCATTTGCAGCAGCAGCTTCACATGTATTCACCAATGTAGGGTTTAGTCGTACTAATGAAAATGACTACGATTTTCATTCAAAACGCCTAGTAAATATAAACGATCCTGTAGACTTGAATGATGCTTGTATCAAAAAGTATGTAGATGTTTTGGCTGAGAATATGGATAAAAAGTTAAGAGCATTGTCGAAAGGTTTGAATGTTGAGCTCTTCAACATCACCAATCTAATAAGTGCTAATAAAAATAGTCTATTGAAAAACTATGACGAAATAAATTTGAAAATTAATCAAATAGAAAGAGATAATTTGAAACTGGAAACAAGCTTGAAGTATAAAATAGATAACTCCACTAAAGAACTGAAACAAATTTCAGGCAATTCATCGACGGATATGCTACGTTTGAAGAATGAAATCAACAATAGTAAGGAAAAATTGTTGAGTGTTGAAAATAAGACTGTTTTAAATAGAAATAGTATTGTGCAATTAGATGTAATACAGAAGCTGTCTAAATGTATTACAATAATTGATATAAAATTATTCTTAGTTGGGCAAGTGTATCAGGTAATGAACTCAAATATTGATGATTATATTGTTCCTTGTGATGGACTTATTGTGGATATAAAATATAGCCATAATACTTCTGCTACTGCATATTTGAACTATGAAAATTTAGTTTTAAGAAACACAAATGTTAAAGAACATGATAAAATTCAATTTTATCCTAAGGATAAACAGTCTACACCAAATAAATTATACGCTCAAATAGTTATGCACACAAATATTGTAAGACCACTTGATATTGAATAAAGTGACTTTTTTTCCCAATTTGCATATTGTTTTATTTTCCTACTTTACACATTTTTCAGGATGAATAAGGATCTGGGTATAATGAAAAAAAGCTAAAATATATTGATATAATTTATTATTATTTTTATTTTTTCATTCACATAACATATCACTTAAAGACTAATTTTTTTGATATTTTTTGTTATATGAACTACAAAACTATATAATTTAATGTCTTGTTTTAATAATTCAATTTTTTCAATGTACATATCAATTCTATATTTTAAATTATCGTTTAAGTATTTTATAGACTCTTTGTTTGAAGCTGAGCGATGCTTATTATATCTTGACATGCTTACACATTGGTTTAAAATGATGATGAATTGTTACATTTCAAAGTGTATTTTGAAGACTCCATTCACATGTCCATCATAAACAAGTGATGCTGATGACGTATGTATATCGTCATTTATCTGCTTGAGCTGCTCATCAGTGAGCTCGTTGAATCGAGTTGGTAGAAATACAACGCAATCTTCTAGCTCAACCAAAATAGCAGTTGTTCCAAATTTAGTGTTCACTCGTTTGACATGTTTCATTTTCAAACTTATATTCACCGGTAGATCCTTTAAACTTTTAGATTCTTTGGTCACAGCCAGTTCGTTCAAAGTTTTCAAAATATTTGATGACATGATTGAAGTAGCTAGTTACAAAATGTTCACTGTGTAACAAACAAATATATTATGATCAAAATATGAAAAATCCCAAGTTTATATATCACTCGGCTTATCAGTATGATAAGAAGCTCACTTCCTTCCATTGTTTAATATCTCTTAGCCACCAAAAGCAAAGACAGGATATGTTTCCTCTCACTTTTAATCATTTTATTATCAGTTGAAACCGACACAGGATACATTCCCTTTCTATATGATTATATTTTGTAACTAGTTAAACCACTACAGGATGTATTTCCTTCAGGAAAATTATATTGAAACTCAGAATAATAAATGCCAACTCAAAAATTTCAAAAATTATTTTCTAATCAAATCAGTTTTGCTTATCCAAGAATTATGTGAACTATCGAAACCTAACCATTTCACATATACTTTTGAGCCTTTTGTACGTAATATTTTTTGTACAAGGTAAATATTGGGATATTTAGTTTTTTGTAGTTCAAATTCATAAAACCCTCCACTTATAGCATTATTTTGTAAGTCTTTTATCTTATATGTAACAGGATTTGTGTACTGAATTTTCTCAATTTGAAATATTTCGGTTGACCAATTGGGTTCATAACCTTTTTGAAATATACTTTTGAACTTACTTATTCTCACAAAGTCTCCCACTTTGAATTTAGCTTCATGAGTTATTTTAATATTATTGTATACAGTTTTCAATAATTTGTTTTCATTTTTGCGAGAAACATCTATGGGCCTCATTTTTATAGTTCTATGTTTGGTTTTATTGTAGTTTGTTATTAATTCTGGCAGCATGTACAACCATTTATGTGAGCCTTGATAGTTGAATTGGCGCCACATATTTGTTTTTAATGTCCTATTGAACCTCTCACAAACAGATGCTTTGAGATGACTAAATGTTGAATAATGATTAATGCTATATGTTTTCATTAATTGTTCGAAACTATTATTATAGAACTCTTTACCATTGTCTGATTGCAAGTTTTTAGGAGTACGACCCTTATTGAATATATTCTCCATAGCTACTGAAACATTTTTAGCAGACTTTACTTTAACTGGTTCGGCCCACGCGTATTTGGAAAAAACATCTATAACAGTCAATATATATTTGAATCCTTTATTTTCTCGGGCGTATGGTATCATTTCAACAAGATCACATTGCCATAAATCATCAATCCCCTTTGTTATTACTTTCCTACGTGGAAAATTTTTACGTGCATTCCTATGTAATTCATTAACAACATGTAATTTATCCATTACTGTACAAAGTTTGAACAAAACTGAATACACGTAGGGCAATTTTACGTTTAAATAATGAAAATTTTAATATTTATTCTACTCGACCTCATTCTCTTTTATTATATTTTCAATTTTATATACATTATTAAGAGAACAAACTTTATTTTTAGAATGAAACATACATCTGTGAGGAACTTCCTCACAGTTTTGTAATGCTGGTTGCTCACATATATCGATAATAGTAGTATTCAAGTTCAATGATAGAAGGAATTGCTCTTTCTGTTTACCTTTAACATAAATAACTGTTGCACATTTTAATATATTTGGTAGATCAATTTCAAGAAATTCTCTATAGTTCACTGTTCCATCAGACCATTTTAGGCCATGATGATTTTTATATAACCACATTGCGTTCTGTCTTGACCTATTATCTAACATAGACCATGAAAATGGCGGTTTCAAAATAAAATGCCCAATTTGATTGCTGTTTAGTGTCAAAATTGCAATTTCTTTTAATACGAATTTCTGAGCGTGAAATCCTTGTAAGTCTACTATATATTTCATTTTAAGTAATAATTCAAAGTACACTGCATGGAGTTTAAACAAAAACTGAGTCAAATTTTCAAACTTATTCTATAATATTAGCTTCACGTAGTTCTTCTTCTATTTTTAAAATTTCATTATCGTGACCAGTGTGGCCAACACTCTTAGAAGCAATCAATAATTGTAATCTATCCACCAGCTCATTCACATCATTCCAGTATACCAATTCTTTATTTTTATCAGTAAGATCTAAAAATTTTGTTTTAAATATAGTTGAGTTTTCAGAAGGTTTATTTTTGATATTATTGAGCCTGATTTGCTCTAATGAAACTCCAAGTCCATCAAATGGATGAATTCCATCTCTGATGATGTTTCTATATTTTGGATTTGTTGATCCATTTATTTGTTGATCAGCTTTGTAGTATCTTTTATGGGCATTTGTCTTAAGTACAATTTCAATATAAGTTTTTTGTTCACATTCTGTGAAATTCTTAGGTATTTTCTTAAATAATAGTTCATATAAGCCTTGTGTTCCTTTATACCATTTATCTTTCACGTAAATATTATTATTTTTAATTTGTATCACGGTATCTCCAATTAGCCATTCACCCTTCGAGTTTCTATGAACTCCGTATATCATATCCTTATCTGCTTTATCACCTGTTGCATAAAAATTCAAATATTCTAAAGCAATATCTCCTACTGAATTATCAGAATTAGATTGATTCCCTGTAGATATTTCAAGTGGGTTATTCATTGTTCCAATTGGCAAGCTGTCATTAGCATCATATTGATTATGATCATAATCAACATTATCATCAGTTACTGGCATATTACGAGGAATTTTTTTCTTTTTTGATACAGCGAAAGAAGGTGTAGGCGTTTCAAACCTTTTTCTTTTCCTCGTTTTGAATATAGATGGTGTTACTTGGAGTGTATCCAAAGGAGATTGTGTTTCTTGAAATGTGTCCAACAATTCATCTTTTAATGCTCTTGGTTCAGATTTTACGGTATTTAAGGTCTGGGATTCGATTAGTTGTTTCAATGGTTTTGTAATGGGTTTGAATATTTGCTCTGTATGTTGTGTAGACTCAGTTTGACCACGTTTAAAGCTTTTATACTTCTGCCGTATAATTTTGCTGATTTCTACAATACGTTTGAGGGTTTCTGGGCTATTTTCATTGGCAGCCATCGTACAAATCTGGTATGATTTGTCTCTCTGTCTGTCTGTCTGTCTGTCTGTCTGTCTGTCTGTCTGTCTGTCTGTATGTCTGTATGTCTGTCTATCTGTCTGTCTGTCTGTCTGTCTGTATGTCTGTCTGTCTGTCTGTCTGTCTGTCTGTCTACCTGTCTGTCTGTCTGTCTGCTTCTATACTTCATGAAAGACTAAAGGTAGTTCATTGAACTTTTAATATTTTATAATACATTACTAGGAAAATATTACAGAGTATTGAGGCCATTTTTGTTCAGAAACTTATTGAATTCTTTACGATATCTTCCATTATGCATATCACTATCTTTATCTATAACGGTAAAGCCATATCTACATTTCCAACAATTTGAGCAGAAGTTTTTGAAATCTGTGAAACTCATATCTGTATTAACATGATCATTATATATGTGGCGTAAATTCATATCATCTTGTTTGAAAAGTATAAGAAAATTTGCATTGTCTCTGATCAAATGTTTTGGTATTCGAGCATATGTCTGGCATAAATAGAAACAATCTATATAGTTATGTCGCCCCATACTGAAATATTCTCTAATACAGTCTTGTTTATCACAAGCAATATCATCAAATATGAAAACCGAGTTTGGTTTTGCATTTTGCGGCTTTACTATTATTGTGTTATCAGTATATGGGAAATACCCCATTCCTTTGACATGTGATATACATTTTTCCAAGAATTTGTATTTTGGTTGACTTAGAGATTTAGAGTATAAATATATATTTTCATATTTTAAACCATTTATATGTGTGAGTAAGCTCAATAGAACATTTGTTTTGCCGCAATTTGAAGGACCACAAATAATACATCGTATTGTATCTGGTAGTAATTCACTATGTTTTTTATTTAGTTTTTCCGGTGTTGTGTCAAAATTTTCCACTTCCAAACTTTTTTGCTGGCATTTTAAATACATGCTCTTCGAATTCATCTTCAAAAATGGCATAAATATGAATAATTGCATCAATATATATTCAGTTGTTGGTCAACCTTCAATGATTGAGCATCAAGCTGAGGGAACAGGTCTACTCAATTCTGCTATAAACTCTTTACCATTTGAGCTTCATATTCCTGGCTACCAGTACTGTGGACCTGGTACAAAATTACAACAGCGATTAGCACGAGGTGATCCTGGAATAAATCCTTTGGATGCGGCTTGTAAACAACACGATATTGCATATTCCAAGAGTAATAATTTAGAAGATCGCCATAAAGCAGATAAAATTTTACAAGAGAAAGCGTGGTCTAGAGTAAAAGCGTTAGACTCGTCACTAGCTGAGAAATCTGCAGCCTTATTTGTTTCGACTGCTATGAAAACAAAGACCAAATTTGGAATGGGGAAAAAAACAAATCAAAATAAATGCACGAAGCGCAAAACAAAGAAAGGTGGTTTTCTTCCATCAGCAATTTTACCTTTTGTTACACCTCTTATAACTAAAGCGCTTTCAAGAGGCAATACTTCAGTAAAGAAAGGCGGTTTTTTACCTGCCCTCATACCTATTGTTGCCCCAATTATTGCTAAAGCATTATTAGCAGGAGCTGTAAGTGGAGCTGCGTCTTACGGTGTTAATAAAGCTTTATCATCATCAGGCAAAGGCTTATATTTACGCCCATACAAAAAAGGAGCTGGTCGTAAAAAAAAAAATCATAAATTTTAGGAAATTATCGAATAGGCCGTTGAGTATTTTGATTTACTCAAATATGCTAAGGATATATCATATTTTCGAGGTGTATATATGCGCGATAATTTACCATACAAACCCTTCAAAAATGAATGTGCTATAATAAATTTAGACGATCAAAATGGCCCAGGAACTCATTGGGTGGCCTATAGAAAATGTGGGAACTCAGCAATTTACTATGACAGCTTTGGAGAATTACCTCCTCCCATTGAGCTGATTAATTATTTAAGTTCAAACACAAGTATAAAATATAATTATAATAAGGATCAAAGTTATAATTCCATTAAATGTGGACATTTATGCTTAAAATTTTTATATAATACACAAGCTTAGCCTCAAATAGTCAGTCTATACAAAATGTCTAGAACAGTAACATTGAGCGGTAAATATAATGAGCTGAGTGCAGATTTTTTTCCTGCAATTGAATTAAAAAATAACGATGAATATGTTATGGGCTTAGTGAATTTTTACACATATTATTCAATACCAAACGTAGATGAAAAAAATAATAAATTTTATTATGATAATAAGGTATTGGAGCTACCTATAGGGTGCTACGAAATAGAAGATATAAACAATTATTTACGTTTAGCACTGAATGATTATAGAGCTCACGATGGGTTTGATAATAAAACAAATATAAAGAATAACAATATTAATAATAAAAATAATGAGGATATAATAACTTTATATGCCAATAATGTTACATTAAAATGTGAGCTAAAATGCAAATATGAAATTAATTTTGAAAAAGAAGATTCCATTGGATCACTATTAGGATTCAATAGGAGAAAATTAGAGCCAAATATGAAACATATTTCTGATTGCCCTGTTAATATTATAAACGTAAATTCAATTCAAATAGAAAGTAATATTACAACAGGTGCGTATAGAAACAATGAGCTAGTTCATATTATACACGAGTGTTTTCCTTCAGTACCACCTGGGTATAAAATAATAGAGACACCTAAGAATGTCATTTATTTGCCTGTGAACGTCCGAAAGATAAACAACATAACAATAAGAATTAATGATCAGAACGGAAATTTAATTAATTTCAGAGACGAGCATATAGTTATCAGACTTCACTTGAAACCAGATAAATAATGGGAATCAACTTCAATAATACTACAAATTTTATAAATACACAGAATTTCTCAAAACATCTCAATTCACATTCAACTGTTCGTGAGTTAAGACCTGAGAATATTCAATTTCTTATTGCTCAAGGTTATAAAATTAAACAAAATGGCCAATACAGAGGTTCTAAGAGTAAATGAGAATATAGTCTTCAATAATGATATTAGACGTGAAGAGTGGCATACATATGATCCTTATGCTTCAACAAGATTTGAGAACAGCGATGAAATAAGAATACCTATTCATCACCAGGATATATTTACAACACCACATGACAGTTACATTATATTGGAGGGTAAATTTAATAAAAAAGATGGTACTGATTTAGCTCCTCAAACTAAAATAACAATAGCAAATAATGGATTTGCATTTCTTTTCGATGAAATACGCTACGAACTTTTTGGTATTGAACTGGATAAAGTGAAAAATGTTGGTATAACAAGTACAATAAAAGGATATATTTCTATTCCATCAAATGAACAACATTTATATGAAACTGCTGGATGGAATAATGCTAATATTATACATTCAACAGGAGAATTCACTGTTTCTCTTCCGCTTAAACTATTACTAGGATTTGCAGAAGATTTCAAACGTATCATAATGAATGCTAAGCAAGAACTTGTTTTAGTACGAGCCAGAAGTGATAATAATGTATATATTAATAAGGATGAATTGAAAATTCAACTGTTCAAAGTACAATGGCGCGTGAAACATATTTATCCCAACGATGAAGAAAAATTGAATTTTTTAAAAATAATAAATAGTACTCAACCTCTATCTGTACCATTTAGTAGTTGGGATTTGTATGAATACCCCGTATTACCTATAACAACTAAGCAAGTGTGGTCTTTAAAATCATCCAGTCAACTGGAAACACCTAGGTTTGTAGTTCTCACTTTTCAAACAAATGTTAGAAATCAAACTGAGAAAGATGCTAGTAAATTTCATCACTGTAATATCGCAGATGTCAAACTTTACCTCAACTCTGAATGTTTCCCTTATGAAAATTTGAATATAAACTTCACTAAAAATCAGAATGCTTTATTGTATGAAATGTATAGTAAATTTCAAAACTCTTATTATAATAAAAGCAATAGTCCTATATTAAACTGGTCAACCTTCAAAAATACATTACCCTGTATTTTGTTAGATTGTAGCAAACAGTCTGAAAGAATAAAAAATGCCCCCGTAGACATTCGAATAGAATTCGAAGCTTCGGAGAATTTCCCAAACTCAACCACAGCTTATTGCCTCATATTACATGACCGTATTACTGAATATATACCTTTGACAGGTATGGTAAATATTTTGTAAATATTATATTTTGTTCAGTTTCATAGAAGCCATTGACTTATCAACATGTATTATTTATTATTGCTCTCTTTTCTCTGCAATACTTTAGTTCAAAGTGGCGCTACTAATTTTGAAAATGTGCTCACACACTTAAACACATATGGGTATTTGAATTTGAGTGAGAGTAACAATTTTGGAACAATAAATGAAACAAGTGACAGTTTTATGAATGCTTTGAAAGCATTTCAACTTCATTATAATTTAAGTGCTGATGGTACATTGAATAATGAAACTTTGGACTTAATTAAGCGACCTAGATGTGGTGTTATTGACAATTATAACTACGTAACAAATCATAATAATAAGTGGTTCAATAAAACAATTATATATAATTTATATAGAATCACTAATACAACAATTATAAATTTGATTGAAGAAGCTTTTACAACATGGTCAAAATATGCAAATATAAATTTCATACAAAGCTCAGTGAATGTTAATATATTAATAACTGCTGGAAAATTGAGGCATATAAATGCAGAATAAACAAAATTTTGCTCAGAGATGTTTGATGGAAAGGGAGGTACATTAGCACATGCAAATGTACCAGATATTCTGCAAACACCTGTAGAAATACATTTTGATTTAGATGAAAATTGGGCTTACAGTAAAAATTATGATGCTCATGTCGGTCAAATAAGTTTTCTAGAAGTTGCCATACACGAAATAGGTCACGCATTGGGAATTTACCATTCAAATGTAGGAAAGTCAATTATGTATCCATATTATTTCTCAAAGAACGATAATAATTCAATTGATTTGTATGAGGACGATATACATGCTATCCAAAATTTATATGGTGTAGCTTTGAACACTACTACAGCAACAACAAGAAAACCTTTGGGTACTCCTTCTGCTACTGGAACTACAACTATTGAAAATCCACAGCCACCCAATATTTGTGACATAAATGATGATTTGAACAAGTTTTTAGCAATAAATGAACATTTGTATATCATACATAAGGAATGGCTGTGGGTGAAACATTTAGCACATGACAGTTTTGATCATAAACCTAAACCACTATCAACATGGCTGCCATTCATAAAAAATATTGGAAGTATATCTGCTGTTTACCAGCGACCAAATGGAAATCTTGTCATATTTGCTGATCATGTTTACAATGTTAAATTTCCCACATTGGAATTGGAAAACTATATCAATTTCAAGTATAATAACGTGTCAGCTGCATTTTCCTCTTATACAGGTCAAACTTATATATTTTATAGTGATACTTACTGTGTAGAGATAGATGAATGTAACTTTGCTGTAAAAGAACATTCATATATTTATAAAAAGTTTCCAGAACTACCACTAGGTGTCACTAGTGCATTCAGGTTTACTGATGGCCTGATATATTTTTTCAAAAATAATAATTACTATGCTTACAATGAATTTACAAATAAATTAGAAAAAGCGGCAAAATTTGATTTATCTATATTTAATATAGAATGTTCTAATATAAGTATATTCAAAGAGTTAAGGAATATTGTGAGTAAAATTTCATCATATTATAACATAATGTGATACTTTATTATTTTACAACTTGTAATACAATTTATTTATCAATAAATACATATATAAATGATTTATTTTTTGTTTAATTTGAGGTTTAGAAGTCAACATTTGTCCTGAATGTCCTGTCTTCCATATCCACCATTACTCCACACTTTTGATACTCTCCAACACTTCTTTCAAAGAAGTTTGTTTTCCCTTCTAGAGAAATCATTTCCATGAAGGAAAATGGATTTTTGGTATTAAAAATTTTATTACAATTCAATTCTGATAAAAGTCTATCAGCGACGAATTCAATATATTGTGACATTAAATCACAGTTAATACCTAATAGACTGACTGGTAGTGCATCCGTCAAAAACTCTTTTTCAATTACAACTGCATATCTAATTATTTCCACAATTTTTGTTTCAATTGGTTTTTGAACGATGTACTTATTGAATAGAAGACATGCAAAGTCACAATGTAGTCCTTCATCTCTAGAAATTAACTCATTGCTAAAAGTCAGGCCTGGCATCAATCCCCGACTTTTCAACCAAAATATTGATGCAAAGCTGCCGGAAAAGAAAATACCTTCAACCGCTGCAAAAGCAACTATTCTCTCGCCAAAAGTAGAAGTACTTGATATCCACTTCATTGCCCAATCAGCTTTCTTTTTGACACATGGAAGTGTTTCAATAGCATTGAAAAGGAACTGTTTTCTTTTAGGATCCCTAATATATGTATCAATCAAAAGACTATACATTTCAGAATGTATATTCTCTACGGCTATTTGAATTCCATAGAAACAGCGCGCTTCAGTAACTTTCACTTCACTACTGAATCGCTCAATCAAATTCTCGTTCACAATTCCATCAGAAGCAGCAAAAAACGCTAATATGTGTGAAATAAAATATCTTTCATTTTCATTGAGTTTACTATTCCAATCATTTAGGTCGTTGAATAAATCAACTTCTTCAGAAACCCAAAAAGAAGCTAAGGCCTTCTTGTACATAGACCATAAATCAGAGTACTGTATGGGTAAAACAACGAAACGTTTCTCATTTTCTCGTAATAAAGGCTCCAACTCATAATCAAAATTTTTTGTTCCTTCAGACATATTTATAGACAGAATATGTTCAATAATAATTTTAAACTATGCTGTATAACGTACAAAGCAACACTGATAAAGATGTAACAGGATGATTGAAGACCACAGAAAATTTTTCCCTCTTATCATATCTTTACCGCAATTGCAAAAATCATATATAAATACTCATTATGCTCCTATTTAATATTATTTGAACGTTGCAATTATGGAAATTCAGAACGAAGTGGTAATAATAAGTGACGACGACGAGGAGGTTGAAGATTTAAATGAAGTGTGGATTGTAAGTGATGACGAGGAGGAGGAGGAAAATATTCTGGAAGATTTAAACGAAGAGATGGCCATAAGCGATGATGAAAATGGGGGTGACGACGATGAAGACGAGAACGAAGAAGGAGAGGAAGTCGAAGAAGAAATGCCTCCACTTGTGCCGCAAGCTATAGTGAACCAGCTAAATATGGGGGCAGTTGTTAATAGAATTATTCAGGATGTTCAGTTGTTCCATGCAGCACCTGATAATTTAATAGCCCCCATAATTGGCAATAATAACGAAGATGAAGGCTATTCTTCATCGGAAGATAATGACTTGACGGAAAACTTGATACCTTATGATAATATTTTGGAGCATACAATGTGTTACACATTGAGAGGATATAAAGCTCTAATTTTTTGGTATGTATTTCGTTGATAATTGAGTAGCTTTTATTCATTTTTCTCTTTTTCAGTGACAATTTGAACTTTTTTATATGGGCTTGTCCCTTGTGCATTACGTTTTGTCACCCAACGATTCCGCACTGGAGCGCTGCGTACGTCCATCAGAGCATCAACAAAATTGAATACATAAACAATATTTCTCAATATTCCATAGCATGTTTCTATTGTCAAAAAGACCTAATCATATTACTCCCTAAAATTCTTTGTGCATCTTGTTCCCCTGCTTTTAACCAGTTTTAATTATACTTTATTATAATTTATTTTTGATTTGAAATATATACTTTGATTTTATGAATAATTTTGTATTTTTGACATAATTTCAGGAATGAATAATAGGTGAGTAAATAAAAACAAATATTAATTATAATTTATTATTTTATTTATTATTTAATATATTATCCTACAAAATTATATCCCCATGGTACAGTATCAGTATTTGAATTATTAATGATTCTTTTATCGTCGTGAGGACTTAAAACTAGTTTTTTTTGTTTGATAGTATGAACCTCATGATTTTTAGACTGTATCATAGACTGCTGTCTAATAAGGTTTGTATTATCAAACAAACAATTATAATAATCTTCAAACTTAATTGATTTCAACGTGGTTGAAGTGATTCCTTTTGCTTTCTTACTAGTTTTCTCGTTTTTATCTACATGTTGCACTTTATAGCAATACATCTTGGATCGTAAACCAATGAATTCAGTCATAATGTTGCCATTATTCTCATCTTTCATAAGTGCAATTACTTTCTTGTTGACGCGAGGTATGTTAAAAATATTATCGATAGGGTAGTCTGATGTGTCAAATTTATGAATATCATTTCTTATCATTTCATATGGATTGATATCGAAAAAGTGATAGATTAAACTGTCTGTATCTGTGTACAATAATTTGGCTTGATTTCCAAAATTCATTTTCATGTATTTATAGTGAAAATCATATATATATATGTCTTTGAAAGGTCTAATATTGAAAATCCCACGTAAATTGACTTATTAAACCAAACAACTTTTTTATTCATTTCAATTAATAGAATTTCATCATCCAGTATAACACAGCTATGGAAATTTGGTTGTGAAATGTACGCTTTGGCACCATATCTGCCTTCCCATTGTGTAACTCGAACATTTTCCATAGTCTTACCAAAAACTGCATTATTCATTAATTTATAGAAATTTTTTTCAAATTCATTACTTGACTTTTTTCGCATCTCTGTATTCAAATCTATATAATTCTTTAGCCATGGACTTCGTTTGAATTCTAGTACCCGATGAATTTTTTCAATTTTCAAGCCCAGTGAAATGCATTGTTTTAAATTCTTATAATGAATAATATACTTTTTTTTGTCATATAGATTTGTGATCAATTTGGATGTTTTTGAAATTGGTGGAATAAAATGTTCTGGACATAATGGTAAGTCCTCATGAATATCATGCAAATCTACTGAATATTTCAAATCAACTTCAAAAATGTATCCCACGTCAGATTCATCACTCACATTCATCAAATCAATCTTGCTACAATCATCAACCCATTCGAAATTTGCATACGGTAGATATTCTCTCATAGCAGCCCCGTACAAGTTATTTATGTCAAAATACATCAAATATGATACAGAGTGCGTTGAATCATACGTGTCCATAAATTCATTATTTGCTTTTCCATATCTATTTGAACATTGTGATACGCCTCCACGTATGCCACGTTCAATGAACATGATTTTATCCACATCTGTTAGTAACTCAAGATTGACTCTTGTACTTTTCAACATTGCATCAAATGCTAGTCCAGGCGCTGTAAAATAATGTAAAGCATCTAGTTCATATGTGTTCAAACAATTCTTTCGAAAGTTCTCAAAAACATCTGCTAATAATAATACATCAGTCTTCAAGTATAAATCTGCATATTCCCCCAAAGATTTTATCCCAAAAGTATCCCATACTTTTTGAGCAAATTTATACTCTTCCTCTGAGACGCTATCGCCTCTCAGTGAACTATAGAAATCATCTCTTGCCGGCAATTTCAACTCATCCAATTTTGCCCATGAATCTATATATTCGTACGGGAAGATTCCTTTCTTTGTTAGTAAATCGAATTCCATTTCTGAATTGCACGAAGACTTTGTGATTACTTTTTCAGAGCTATCCAAATATGATGATAATTTGTCTAAACTACTCGCCATAAATCTGAATGAATCGATAAATCTGAAAGATATTTTAGTATTTTGTACATACTTAGTAAAGGATATATATCTTTCTTTATTTATTGGCAGGAGTGAGGTTGAGCCTGGAATGTCTCTTGCTATTCTTTTAATTATGAAGTGGGCATCATAGTTACTTAAATTATGGAAGACCACTGGAATCATTCGAGAATTTTGGTACTTCAGATTGCATGAATTATGAGAAGCTCCACGATAATTGCCCGTCAAATGGCAATGATCACGTACCTTCCTGTCATTCAAACAAAATTTGTCCTGGCATATATGACACACTGTAGCATGATTGAATTCATTTGTTTCTTCTAAAGTGAGAGACATTGGTTTCATATTGCTCATGATTTCATTCACTTCAAGAGCTCTATCTTTTAGTTGTTCTATGAACCATTCGATACAGTTTTCACCACGACACTGACTGTATTCAGATAATGAATTGTCATACGAACATTTAATATAGTAAGCTATACTGAACGGTATATGTTTCTCACAAAGCTGTGTATTTTTTCCTTGTTCGTCATTTACTTTCTCCAGGATAGATTCAATGTCTGCATAGATAACAAATGGAACTTTTTCTTGGTATTTGTAATTTCTGAAGTTTAAAATTTTATTATCTTCACTGGGAACTTCTATTCTACAATTGTTCACTCTACTACAATTGAGTGCATGTTTTTGGAGTGTATTCTCACTTGTAAAATGATTCAAACATCTTTCACACATGTAATTTTTATGTTTTCCATTTAATTGTGATCTTAGTAATCCTGACAAATTTTTAATCCACATGAAATGATAATTTTTAGCAGACTTAATCGCATCTATATGGCTTCTTCCCACCATATTAGATTCTCCAGAATCAATTTCCATCAACATGCCATCGTCATCTTCATTACTATTTTCAGTTCTTTCATTTCCAGACTTTTCGCCCGAATACATCATAAGTAGATGAATTGTTTTCTCAAACGATTTTGTTGTAAGTCTTACTGGCACGACTTCATTTTTACTTTTGCCAATTCTCTCCAAAGTATAAACGTTGATATTTAAACTATTCAAATCTTCAAATTTGGGAATATCTTTGAGTTTTACCGGAAGTGTTAGGTCAGAATAATTTAATACTGTAGAATAATGTGGATAAGATGATGTTCTGTATGCATGTTGTGATGCAGGATATAATGCTGATGTAACAGCCCATAAGAAACAATTATTATCATACATATTTTTAACATTTATAATAACATGTTTTCGTGCTATATCTTTCGGTAACTCAATATAGCTTCCAATGTTAATTGGTGTGAAGTTATTTATGTTAACTTTCAAATGTAAAATCTCCCTCAGCGCCCAACCACTATCTCTCTCCTGAAACTCTTCCAGATCCGGTAAAATCTTCTCGATAACATTAGAACTATACCACTGATCAATATTTGTTGAATGATCGATAATACTATTTCTGGTATTGAAAGTTTTAATTTCCAATTTTCCTGTGCTGGGGAGGATGAATTCTCCACTGAATATCACATTCACCTTCGACAGCGACTCTTTCAGGCAACTTTTAATCTGATTTCTGAATATTGTTTTCGCTTTGCTTAAGAATATCTTAGGATCCTTGAATCCTGCTTTATTGATGATAGCTCCTGTTCTGACACGTCGGTTAAATATTGAGTTCACACTTTGCCATAGAAGTGCACTCGATTTCTTAGCACTACTCGAACCTGCACCTATTTTCACTTTGAAATTCTTCAATTTCTCTCGGTATACTTTCAAAATAGTCAAATTAGCTTCTAACTTGAACAAATTCTCTTTTTTGTTCCTACCAGATGTTTTCTCCTTACGAATACCCTTATATAGGATTAATATTATTTTATTTACATGCTTACGCCATAATTCAACTTCCTCTATTGTTTTCAACAAAGAAAAAGCTCCTCTTATGTTTTCAACCACTCTATCACTCAGCTCTGACAATGTTTCTACATTAGACGCCATATGTGAACAACGATTGAAACACCCAGTGAAAAATCTTAATTAATAATAAAAAATATAGAGTAAAACAGCGCAATTTATACAAAATATACTTCCAACCGCACAAAGATAACGATACCGCCCCCAGCCCCGCTTCCAAAAGTCACCCACCAATCAGCGTCGTCGTCGTCGTCGGAAAAACCACTGCGTCACACTGCCTTGAAGCCAGCCACAAGCACTTCGCGTGACCGGACGGCCGAAAACCACACACACATCCGTCCAGATAAGACGTCCGCTCAAATGCTGTCAAAATAGCCTTGAAGCTAGCCACAAGTGATAAGCACTTCCCGTAAGTAGACCGGACGGCCGGAAACCACACACATCCGTCTAGATTAGACGTCCGGTGAAATGCGGTTAGGATCACCTTGAAGCTAGCCACAAGTGATAAGACTTCCGGTGTTTAGCTACGCGACAGGCCGGATGACCTTGAAAGTGGCCCAGAACACTCTTAGTTATACTACTAGCCAGCCATTATTTTGTTGCTTCAAAAATGCGACTACTTTCGCAAATTTACTTACATCAACATTGTTTTTGATAATTCCAGTTGCCTTTAACATTGAATGAACGGACCAAAGAGTTGAGGCTTTATATGATTCAGCCTTTTCAGAGAAAAATTCTGTCGCTATCACCCATTTTAGAAAACTCGAAACAAACTCAATGACGTTTAATATTGAATTTGATAAGAGATGCTTCCATTTCCTTATCCAAGGTAACTATGTACCTCTAAAAGATGTTGAAAATATATAATTTTCTGATTAATTTTTTTGAATTTCATTATTATGATCGCCTGAAAAACGTTGTGAGCATCTCGACCTAAAGTTCTTTTTAAGTCTCACCTGATTTGCAGTAAAAAAAAAGATTAAATTTATGGCCTAGATACACGAATAACTATTATTATCCATGGTGTACATTCACCCTTCAATAAATCAGTAGTATTCATATTCTCTGGTAATGGTTTTTTCTCCATATTTAGAATTGTCCGGTTTAGAATGAGATCAGCGTTTTATAGAACGTCTTACTCTTCTACTAGTGTAGATAAATCATCATTAACAAAAAGTCCTTTCGGTCCAACAATTTTTTTATTACTCAACAATGTAAATTGAAGCTAATCTTTATATATTTGTTTTAATTTTTTTCTAGAATGTTTCTTACCAAATGCATTGTCGTACTTATCTCTCTTCTTAACAGCATTGTTTGTGATTATATCCAAATAAGTATTGCATAATGAAGTGAAAGAATGAAATGTCTTATTCCGAAGAATACTTTCAATAATAAAGCAACAGATTTCATTTGGAGCTTCTTGGTGTAGTCTCAAGTTTTCGTGGTAATTTGTCTCCGGTTTCTCTTGAAACTCTCGCAGTTTATTGAAATACTCTTTTTGACAGATTCGACGATCATTTGCATATGGCTTCAAATATTTCATTAGATTTTAAACGTCAAAAACACATGTTGAATAATCAAAAGATGTAATGCGCATGCCAATTCGCTAACGACTTAAAGTGAAAGTTTGAATATTGCAAAAATTGCAATCCGAACGTAAAGAAAACTTTAAACTTCCCAAAACTCAAAGATTCATCCAAAAAATATGTACGGAAGGAGGAGGGGGCGGGACGCAATTCATCTATCTTTGCACCTGGGTGGTAAGTTGGCTAGAGCCGCCTCTGGCATACAACAAGAATACATGCAATCAAAGAGTATTTGGTCAGACGAGGGCTTACGTGGGCTCACGGAACGGTGTGACCACGTGATAGCCCTCAGCATCAACCAAGTGGTCAAGCTGGTAACTCAACAAATCAAATACTGTGCCTTCCAACGTAGATTCAATTTTTAATCTTGCAAGGCGGCTCTCATCATCCAGAGCTCCAAATAAATCAATGCAACATAAGCTTTTCAGCTACACTCCTTTGCTTGGAAGTACTTTTGACTCTACTTAATTCAACATTTCTGAATCTGCGCGCTATCAGCTCTTGTCATCTATAGAAATTATTTCACTCGAGACTCCTATACTTCATTTTTCAACTAGGAGGATTGAACTGAAGTTGCTGCGTCGAGCCATATATACACTGTGTGAATATGACGAAAATATCACCAGACTTTTATGCAGCAAAATTCAATTTGGAATTGTCGGCACGTAACCTTCCCATTTGTTTACAGCTATTGCTCGTTAATTACCAACAAAAAATATTTCAGTACTACGAAATAATGTACTACATAACGATAACAAAGATATTTTATTGAATAAATAATAATGTGAATTGAAAAGACTAGCGAATTTTTTGTTCAGTGTAAAACTGGTGTAAAACAAGCCAATCAAAAACGTCTAGTTATATGATGCCCACTTCAGATTGCTCTTGCTAGTTTAAAAATAGAGTATAGTCTTGTCCAATCGATCACTCGAGTAATAAATTGTTATCAATCTTTCAAACGACAGTAATAAACGCTATATGAGTAAGATTTCTGATTTATTCAAAATAACAATTATTAATGCATTCAAATTGTAGCAGAAGAAATGAATAACAGAGTGGGATGTAGGAAATTGAAAAATAGGAGCAGAGTGAAATTAGAACGTAATAACTCCCTCAAACAATAGCTAGAGTAGATCCGCTGACTACAGGGGTTCATACCCCAAATTAAAACACAAAACAGACATCTTGAAGCCAGCATATTGTCGAAGTTCCATATGTCCCTCCATACATCACAACATCATAGGAGAGAAATTGAAACAAATCAATCTAGAACCAATCTTATCAATAAACTTTTGAGTGGGAATGCTAGAAGAGGAATGCCAGAATTCATACTTAGTAGCCACGAAAATATAGACTATCGCATATTTATCATATAAGACAACGTGTCCTGCTTCATTTGCAAGAAGCAAGACCACTCCTGTAACTATTGTCGGAACGGAACAAACAAATCATTGACACAGCCAACAATCCTACCTGTCAAATAGAATAAATGTACAGCATCCCAACTATTTCCCAAACCTAACCAACACAATTAAAACTTTGAATACAAGAAGCGAGCGAACTACCATAAAACCTAGAACAAATAGTTCCGCAGACACGCAACACTTGACGAATTACTGGCACCAGTCAAAGAAGGAATGGAAGAAAACTGAATAAATACATTCTCGATTTCAACAAATTTTTAGATATACATATGGTATTCCACATCCACTAAACACTGTCAGAGAACAATAAAGATAATGTTTCTAGATTATTACCAATGCTATACAGACTATAGTAACTCGTAACAGAGAGATCAATGAGAACAGAAATGACCTAGGAATGAAGTCTATCCCAAGAATCAATCGATTGCTCTTCCAGTCTAGAACCATTGAATCAATGATACCACTGTGAAATTGTAGAATGGCTTTTATGCCCACTTAGGTGAAATCAAAAAACTAATAACAGACCTAGATTTCCACCTAGTATGCATACAAGAATTTCAACTAAAAGATGTGCAGAACGCTTTCATTTGCATTTATCTAACCTTCAGAAGGGACAGACATAACCCGACTAACGCTGGTAGTGGGATAGCTATATCTTTTGAAGTCGGATGAGGGACACAATCATATAACTCCATACCATCCTGGGTGTCACGGTTTGGTTTTTTTGAATAACCTAAAACATAATTTCTATTTGCCAATATTTATATTTATTATTATTCATTGATAACAATCACATACACCTACAATACTCTCCAAAATATCTGAGCTATATCAATTTTTGCAATTCAGGTGGATACATTTCACCATTATTGTTTATTTACCTTCTTTGACACGTTTGAAAAAGAAATAATTGACCAAACCTCGTTTTTCTATTTAAATCTTGTCTCTACGTTCTTTTGCTATAATTTGGTATTTCAATTTTTAGTTGAATCGGTCATCGTTCTAGTTGATGCTTTATATTATTTAGGTGCAAAAAAAGAGAGAGTGACGCAAGGTGATATTTTGGAATTTTAGTTACATTCAATATTTTTTTGGTAGGTACCCTCCTTATATCCGTCTCTTTTGCTCCTGTTGAGAGGATGGCCTGTGTGTGAATTATTTCTTCTTGTGATTATTGGTTTGGTTGAAACTTGAGGGTTTTTTTTTGTTGGAAAGTGTATTTTTTTGAGAGGTTGGCAATTTGAATTTCCGGTAGAGAGTCTTCGGAGTAAATTGACGTGGTTAAAAGATAGTTAATTGCCAAATAAGAAATCAGTCGTTTTCTGCGTATATATCGCTCAAAATTGTGTTATTCTGTGCTCGCAAGTTTCGCGAATTCTCTATTGTCAAAAAACTAGTTCTGTGTAAATTTAGAGGCCTCCGCCAAAGTGATTTAGATTTTGGAAGCGCTGTTAGATTTGTGTTCGTCGGAGCTTCTCTTTGGAGGATCCTGTACTGTTTCTAGAGGGCCGAGCCACGGCATCAATTCTGTCCACTACGACATCGTCGCCTCCAGGATCAATCGCCACCTGGTGCGAAGGTTGAAAGTCAATCCACCCCGCACCCCGTGCTCCTATCGCCAACACCGCAAACCTGATCGCCAAGTTCGTGTTTGACCCAGCTATGTGTAGAATCTATTTGAAATTATCTATTTTGAAACATTTTGTGAATCAAAAAGATTTATCCAGCTATACATTATATTTGAAGATTTGGTTGGTTGATACGCTTCCTATAAAGTGTAAATTAATATAACGTCGACCAATTAATTCAATCTAAATTTTGAGCTGCTTTTGTCATTTCAACAAATAAAATTAAATTGAATTTATTTGAATCTACTAATATATTCAATAGATTATTCAGTATTCCATTTTCAATTTATTTTGATCATTCGGTTATTTGAATAATTTCTTTTGAAGTCAATGACGATCAAACTCTGTGTTTTTTTTTTCAAAACTATATAGAAACCTCTGAATGTAACTATGCTTATATATGTGTTATATTCTTGATGTTTTGCGCAATATTTCATTTGTTTTGCGAACTAGCTTAATGTTCTACCCTTCAATAATTATTTCATTCGAAACACTATGAGTGTTAGGTGGGCTTTAGATTTATTTTTGTTTGTTGTCTCGCCTAGGCCTTCTTGGATTTGTTTTTTTGACTTATGTTTATACGATATATTCTTGCACATCACCTGGCTGTATTGCCCGGATCGACGTTGGCCATCGACGATCGCGTGGTTTACAAGTGAGATACTGAAATAACCACGAAAACGCTTCCATTTAATCAGATATACCTTAGTCATATTCGTTGAGCAACCGCCCTACCTGCTCTTATAGCTCTGTGTATCGTAATTTGGTTTGTGAATAGAAGCTCTCTTGTCTTTCTGGATTGCAAATAAAGAAGAAGTGGTTCAATGTGAATGCTTCAGACTTTGTATTATTTCCGACACGTGTCTTCTTCCAATTTTTATTTTCAGGAAAATATAAGATAACGTAGCGTAGTGTTAAAGAGTCACGTTTTGCAATTCTTGTCCATCCTTCTTCTTTCTGCCGTCTTCCAAAAATTTCATGGTGCCCTAGTATTCGAATAAGTCAATCATGCATTATTATTTTTATTATTTAGCTTGTGATTAAAATTATTCATGAATTTTCTTACCCACACCCGAATCCACTATGGCTACCCCTTGCTGCTAAAGCTGTTATATGGATTTTGGCGCTTAACGTGAGGCCTATATTTTCATACGGCCCGTATATTTACAAAAGATCATCATTTGAAAATTATACTCGAATTGTTTTTTTGATTTTGCAGCATTGAGATTACCTCTCAAGCTAAAAAGTATTTTGCTAGGTATTTTCGTGTGGGAATTCCTCTGTGTATATTGTGCTTGCGTTAATTTTGCGATGATATTTTTTATTTTTTTCGCTTTCTTGCGTTATTTCCTTATCATGTCATCAAATGGAATACAAAATGGATTGTAACAGACTTAGCAAAGATGAGTAAGAATATGAATTGAAAGTTAGAGGATGTTGCCTCGGAAATGTTGACCAAATTAGAGCTTGTTCAGATGATAAATTATCTTTACATCCTAGTTGTGAAATCAAACTTGAAGATGAAATTAAAGTCCTTACCGAGAAAATAACAGACAAAAAGTCCTTGATCTCTACTCTGAATAACCTATCCAATGTTGGACTTGGAATCAAAATACAAACAAGAATTTTGCACCTTTTGCAACGAGTTCAAAGAATGACAGCCGGTGCGGAACCATTGGTTACAAAAAAATCAGCATTTATGAGTGAAATTCTGTTATTGTCGTCCTCATTAGAAGATAAAGTAAACGAACTATCACGAACAACAACATTAAACGCTTCTTCTCTCCTTGAGAATATGCAGTTAGATACGAATGCACCAACTGAACCGACCAACCGTAGTTTCAAACTCCTAAATGTCAAATCTGTTTCGGTTCAAGAATGGAATTTGACTTTCTCCATCGAATCTCGTGATATATCGGTTAGTGCCTTCTTGCAACGAGTTGAGGAGTTGTGGAGAGGTCGACACGTAGATGACGATGAACTTTTCGAATTCGAGAATTGGCCTTCATCAGCTCAAGCATTGAGAGAAAAATTTTTACCCTTCGGTTATGATGAACGTCTTTTTGAAGAAATATAACAAAGAACTCCAGGACCAGATGAAAGCATCGTAATTTATTTAGCAATAATGACTAATGAGTTTTTGAGATTATCAATCTCTGTTCCTGATGCAACTCTACTGAGAATCCTAATGAGAGATATTTCACCTAATTTACATGTGGGATTGGGATTGACACATGTGGCCTCAATAGAGGAGTCAGAAACATTCTGTCGCCTGCTTGAAACTAGACAACAGCAATTGGAGAAATCCAAACCACCAGCACGTAAAAGTTGCACTTGAGAGCCGGATCTAGCTTATGTGTCCGCTGAAGTATCTGAAGAAACTCCTTCATGCTCGGAAGTAAAAGTTTGAGAAGTGACTTGTTGAAATTGTACTAAAGAAGGACATCGGTCTGTTGAATAATCCGAGCCACGTAGAGCGCTTGACAAATTGAGACCCTATTTAGAGGGCACGCATTTCAATGTCATTCCTTACTTTGGCTCCATAACCTGAAAGAGTCAAGTGGCCGTCTTTGTCGTTGGGCGTTTAGGATGCAGCAATATTTATTTGATATACAACACTGTAAGGGGAAAGATCACGCAGTTCCGGATTGTCTGTCAAAATCCGTGCCAATTATATTGACTCCATTACCTTGAACACGAGTGGCAAGGATAATGATAAATGGTATACGTCCATGAAATACAAAGTAGTACAAAATTCACGTGAATATACTAAATGGTGAGTTGAAAACGATTTCCTGTACAAATATTTTGATTTTAAAATCTTGAATTATCTGACGCGAATGATTATTGGGAATTAGTTGTGCCTAAGTATCAGCGAAAGGATTTAATGACTACAGCACATTGTCTACCGACCTCTGATCATTTCGATGTGTATAAAACATATAATAAGCTTAGCTAGAAGTATTTTTGGCGTTCTGACGTCGCTTGTTTTGTTAAGAAATGTTCTACTTGTGCTGAATATGAATCAGTCCAAGCAAAACTTGCCGGTTTAATGGGTGACAAACCGAAAGTATACCGTCCGTTCCAAATGATGGGCACCGACCTTATTGATCCACTCCCGCGATCAACACACGGTTATAGATACACACTTGTCATTTACGATTATTCTAGTAAATTAGTATTAACTTTCCATTAAGATCTGCCACAACTAAAGCAGGTGTTCAGGGTATGAAGCAAGAAATTTTTTGTTTATTTGGTGTATCGCAATTCTTAATATGCGATAATAACTTCAAATATCGAGGCAACGAATTTTAAATCTCATGCGAAAAGTATAATGTTGAAATAATTTCTAATAAGAGATACCAATTCCAACATAATCCCACCGAGAGAGTAAAGTGAGTGATTAAAACCATGTTAGCCTCTTATGTGGAAGGAAATCATAAAGATTGGGACAAATTCTTACCGTATGTTTCTTGCGCCTTACGGACTTTACATGAAGTTACGGGTTACACCCGTTTCCACGTGAATTCTGGCCGTGAACATATTCTGAGCGGCGATGAATATCGAACTAGGAGCTTGGACCCGCTGGAATCCGAAATCGAATATGACAGAGAAAATGTCAAGCAATCAAGACCGAAAGGATTTGACAAAATTTATAAGGATATTCAAGTTAGATTGGAAAAAGCCTACGAACGTTACAGGCGTACGTATGATCTAAGACGACGATCAGTAAATTACCAAGTGAGTCAACAAGTTTGGAGAAAAAACTTTGCCCTATCGAATGCAGCCGATTTATTCGCTAGAAAGCTGGCACCGAAATACTTAGGACCTTTCACTATTGCCAGAAACACCCCAAATACTACGTACGAACTTATTGATAAAGCGGGTACTAACAATCGAGGAGTCTGGCATTTGAGAGACCCAAAGATTGGGCCTGATCATGAGGATAATAACTCTAATTTTTCTGCAGATGATTTAATTTGTAGTTTCATGTTGTTTTTCAATATAATTCATTCCATATAACTATCGATACCTTGTTTCCTATTTCTTGAGAAAAAAATTTATGGAAATTTCTCTTCATGGGAGTAAAGAGAGAGTTGTCACGGTTTAGTTTTTTTGAATAACCTAAAACATACTTTTCATTTGCCAATATCTATATTTATTAATATTCATTGATAACGATCACATACACTTACAATACTTTTCTTTATATCTGGGCTATCTCAATCTTTGCAATTCAGATGAATACATTTCACCATTATTGTTTATTTACTTTTTTTGACAAGTTTGGAAAAGAATGAATTGACCAAACTTCGTTTTTTTCATTTAAATATTGTTGCCACGTTCTTTTGCGATCATTTGGAACTCCAATTTCGTTGTTGAATCGGTCATCGCTCTAGTTGATGCTTTATATTATTTAGGTGCAAAAAAATGAGAGAGTAACGCAAGGTGATATTTCTGAAGTTTAATTACATTCAATATTTTCTTGGTAGATACCCTCCTTATATCTGTCTCTCTTGCTCCTGTTGAGAGGATGGCTTGTAGTGTGAATTGTTTCTTCTTGTGATTATTTGTTTAGTTGAAGCTTTAGGCTTTTTAGCGCATTTTTAGTGAAAAAGCGCTATTATATTCACTTTGGCTGTCTGGCTAGCGAGACGCTGAGTTTTCAGCAACTATACTATTTACAGACTTGAAACTGGTACTAAATGAAAGCTGCTGTTTCGTAGGTTTGCACAAATTGCTTTAATTCAAGCTCACTGATAGTGGAAGATTCAATTATTTAATCACTTGTCTCAGGCAAAACAGTGCCCATAGATATATATGATATTAGGGATAAGGCAACTGAAGTTTATTCAACTGGATAAAAATTTAGTATCACCTTTAGCCGTGCATGTCGCTACTAATATGTACAGTTGTCAAGTCTGTTTGGGATCCATTCAATGACTTGTTTGACGCGAATTTGAAGCTTATTAGAATGAATTATTATCATTGGACAAAAATTTGTTCACGTTTGGTATATTTTCTTGTCTGTAAATCGAGGAGTCAGCTTAATGATTCCAAGATCGAGCATGAGCCGTAGTTTGCAATATTTGGCTCACCAAAAGATATCAATACAAGTAAGTGACCCATTGAATTACACTTATCCGTTTCTAATGAGGCTAAGAAGTTTGAATGCAGTAATCGTAGAATAAGTATAGAAAAAAATTTTATTCTAGATTGAAGTTAATATAGCTCTCTCAATATGTATTCAAAGCTTGATTATGTAAACTGAGATAATGTCACAACACCGCAAACCTGATCGCCAAGATCGTGTTTGATCCAGCTTGGTGTCGAATCTATTTGAAATTATCTATTTTGAAACTTTTTGTGAATCTAGAAGATTCATCTAGCTGTACTTCATATTTGAAGATTTGGTTCGTTGATACGCTACCTTGAACCATTGAGCGTCGTGTTATTTTTTTTTTATATAAAGTACAAATTGAATAAGATTAAATTTATTTGAATCCACTGATATCTTTAATAGATCATTAAGTATTCAATTTCCAATTTATTTTGATCATTTGGTTACTCAAATAATTTTTTTTTAAGTCAATGACGATGAGACTTTCTGTGTTTTTTTCTCAAAACTATATAGAAACCTTAGCATGTAACTATGCTTATATATGTGTTATATTCTTGATGTTTTGCGCAATATTTTATTCGTTTTATGAAGTAGTTTAATGTGCTACCCTGTAATAATTATCTTATTCGGGAACACTATAAGTGTAAGGTGGGCTTCAGCTTTATATTTGTTTGTTGTCTCGCCTACGCCTTCTTGGATATTTTTTTTTGACTTATGTTTTTACGATATATTCTCGCACATCACCTGGTTGTATTGTCCGGATCGGAGTTGGCCCTCGACGATCGCGTAGTTTGTAAGTGAGATATCGAAATAACCACGGAGACGCTTCCATTCAATTAGATATACCTTAGTCATATTCGTTGAGCAACCGCCCCACCTGCTCTTATAGCTCTGTGTATCGTAATTTGGTTTGTGAATAGAAGCTCCCTTGTCTTTCCAGATTGCAAATGAAGACGAAGTGGTTAAACGTCAATGCTTCAGGCTTTGTATTATTTTCGACACGTGTCTTCTAGCAATTTTTATTTTCAGGAAAATGTAAGATAACGTAGCGTAGTGTTAAAGAGTTACGTTCTGCAATTCTCGTCAATTCTTCTCATTTTTTGCCATCTTTCAAGAATTGCATGGCGCCCAAGTATTCAAGTAAGTCAATCATGCATTATTCTTTTTATTATTCAGCTTGTGATTTAGATTATTCATGACTTTAATTACCCACACCCGACTCCACTGTGGCTTCCGGCACCCTTGCTGCTGAAGATGTTATATGGGTGCTGTTGCAGTTCAAACACACAACCTGTACATCCGTCTTGATCAATGACTAAGCGCATTCAAACTGAATATCCAAACACAGCAGCTACCTAAACTTCACGTGCTATTGGGCGATTTCAATAGCCTTAACAATATATAGGGATCAACCAAAACAGACAACTTAGACAGAACTATCGAAGATATCATGAGCAAATAGGATTTTGCCCTACTAAATGATGGAACGGACACACACTTCTGTGAAAAAGCTGGTAGCTTCTCAGCTATAGACCTTACTTTAAATGAATTACAAATCGCACACAAATTCAACCAGAGATTAATCAAATGTTCATTCGATAGCGACCGTTCCAATATCGCAATCACAGTGAAAAGAAATCGCCATGGGAATCTTTCTCTCGCTTAAGCGGAATGTAAACTAGAAAAAGCTAATTGGGAGCTTTCTGCTGCAAAGACATTGTTCAAAATGACGACATAAATGGAATTTCAGATAATCTAGTGCATAATATAATAATTGCAACAAATATAGATATCGGCAATATAAGAACTACGAAAAATTAGAAAACTGTACCATAGTGACATGCAAGTTGCGAGAACGCCGTAAAACAACAAAAATGTACTAAACGCATACAGCAAAAACCGAATACCAGAAAACCTCATAGATATTTTTCGTAGTCAAGCATTTCTACCAAAAATGATATTACAGAATAGGAAAGAATCACGCACACTATGGGACAGCATCAAAAAAGCAGACTAAAACAGCTTGACAAACTCCTTTATTAGAAATAGATAATGAAATCATAGTAAATCCTCAAGACATGACAAGTACACTAGCTGATACCTTCTAAAACAAAGCTTATCTGGCTCTATGTACTCTGCCGCATTCCTCCAAACAAAATCCGAAGCAGCAAAATAGCCAATAATAATAAAAGACAACACCTTCTTACCAAAAAAACGAAGGAACAGAAGGAACAACTACTCCTGGATTCGATGGAAACTTCAACGAGGTGCTAGCTCATTTATCTAGAGAAGTACAACAAAACCTAATAAGAATATACAACGCCAGATAGGGACTTAACTAATACCTTGATCAATGGAGACAGGCTATAATAGTTTAAATCCTAGAGCGCAACAAAGATTAAAACAAACCAGAACACTATAGGCCAATATCACCAGCAGACTGTATAAGCAAGCTTTTATATAAAATGATTTCTTGAATCACAAAACTTTCTTATTCAAAACAAAATGGTTTCAAAGAATAGAGTAAGATCCCTGGCCTGCCAGATGTTACTTATTTTCTGAGAAACAAAATGTGCGGAATAGAATAGTGTTAGTATGTATTCTGATCATACGCATACTTGCTAGTTTGTGCTAATGGCCAATTTACAGATACGAGATGCTAGAAATACGTTAAGACACTACCCACTTTTTCAAAAGTTTTGAGTGCTGATTTTTGTGTATGTTTTAAAGAATATTGTTGAAAATTGATAATCGACACATTCCATCGGTGATAATTTCTGCTAGACTCTTTGAAGCTTGCAAAGAGTGACGTAATCTAGCTTATCGTCTGAGTGCTTATTTTCATTTATGATACTCAAAAAACAATTCCATTACTTTTTCTTGACAGTCAGGTCAATATTGGGGCTATACATCTCGCAGACACAATTTAAATATCCATGTGAGGAAAAGCGCGAGGTCGTTATTATTTGTAGCCTTGATAGTTGGTGAACTATCTACGGGCATCTAACTCTTCTTTGGTCTTGTTGTTCACAAAAAGTATTGAAATTGCTCCTTGAGTATCATATATGAAAATAAGGACTTAGACAATAAGTATGAGATTACGCTATTTTTTGCAATCTTTGAAGCGTTTAGTGCAGAAATGACTGCCGATGGGATATGTCTGGCAGTGTTGATTATCAAATTCTAACAATATTCTCTAGCACATTATAACGTTCAGAACTGGGGTAGCAACCCTACCCATTCAAAAATAAATCGGCCCACGTTGGGCGCCAATTTATAACACGCAGATTGAGGGTGGTAACTCCATCTATTCAAGACAATAAATCGGCCTCACGTTGAGCGCCAATTTATTACATATAAATTTGGGGTAGCGACTCTACCCTTCAAAACGGCCTAGCTCAGTATCTACAAAAATTATCAAAATAATCTCAGGGCCAGGCTAGGTAGTTGTGAGGTTAGCTTTCAGAGACAAAAATATAAATTTTACTTGAAGAAATATACTGGACGCTACGTAAATAATAATAATAATGATAAAAATAATAATAATAATAATCTTCATTACTTAAACAGACTACAAAGTCCTAACTGAACTCTAAATGGAACAAACAATGAGGGCGCCGCCCAGTCGTTAATTTTTCCGTCTCGAGGCACACAACTGCGGAAGTACCTGTGAAAGAAAAGATGTTGGGATGGACGGGTAGAATATTGGATGTAAGGATAATTAGATCTGTCGGCGTTGATTAAGATGCCGCAGAACATAAACTAGAACAATATCTCAAACAGCGATACTTACTCACCAGCTACAAGAAAAACACTGAATAAAATCACTTTCTGAAATTAAAAATTGCAGGTACTTTTTACAAAATGAATGAATTCAAATTCACCAAAATAATAAATATTTAATAAACTTAATTCCGAAAATGGAATAATGGAAATATCAAAAATGACAAGGAGTCTAATAAATGAAGCGTAAGGCAAAATGGCGGCGATTCGCGTCCCACGATTTCAACAAGTCCCAACTGAATTATTAACGAACCAAATACGTCATGAACCTACTCCATCGAAAGTACAAAAATAATGGAAATCAGGCCCAAGATTGATCAACCTGGTTCACATCATTAGGATGTGGAATTGCTAACCTAACCAGCAAAAGTATAGGAAAAGAAGAAGGCGACGACGAATGCCCACCGCAAAATTACACAATAAGAAAAAATATCAACAAAAACCGTGGTAAAGCCACAAGGTGCTTTATCAAGCAAATAGCACCAACGAAAGTCTGAACATAAAAAAAAACTGATTCAATTAGCTGGCGACGTCACTGAAGACCCTAAATGACTTGTCTGCCTGGCGTCTAGATCTTGACATCGAATCCAATTTGGGTTGGATTCTGGATGGTCAGGTAAGCCAGGGTGGAAGTGGGGTACTCCCACAGTGTTGTGCCTTGGTTTCGGACGACGGCGACGTTTTATCGCAGATAGTAAGCGAAAGCAAAACAAAAACCACTCACAATTTCAACTAATCCCCAACACGTAGGCTGCTCCGCCGAATTAAACAAATGGCAAACTGCCTTGAATCATTCGGCCGGAGCACAGGTTTTCCCTGAAAAAATCTCCAAACTTGGGCTTGCATAGGCAACAAAAACTTTGAGAAAACCTACAAAATTGTAGTAGTAAACAATGAGTGAAAAAAGCGTGCGTCCTATACAAGGACTTTAGGCTGACTGTCTCAAATCACTTTAATGAACATAAATCGTTTTTTATCAAAATCAAACAGCCTAGCAGAAGCCTAAGTACTAAGAGTAAAAAAAAACGTAACGTCACTGCCTGCAGCGCGCGCATTGTCACAGCGACAATTTAAAACAAAAATCCTGGATTAAAATTGATTAATAAAAGTAAACAATAAACATGCTTTGAGTATAACAAAGAAAAACTAAGTTTGAAGAGAAGAAACGGAACTAGAGACTTGAAATATGGATGAAATTATTGAGTTTAAAACTAAAATATCTCTAAGCAAAAGTAAGGGATGAAGTTGACCCAAAAAAAACTAAATTAACCGAAACTATATTTCGTACATATAGTACCTCGTATCTGTAAAGTGGCCGTCGACACAAACTAGCAAATATGCGTATGATCAAAGTAACGATCGACATTACTCTAATCCACAAATTTTGTTTCTCAGAAAATAAGTTATGTCTGGAGCCTAATTCAGTATCGTTGGTCTGGAGTATGGGATCTTGGACTAGAAGACTGCTCTACACTAGACCATTTAATTTTCTTGGAAACAAAAATAAAAACATCCTCAGCATGCAAACAAGATTTGGTCGCAGTCTTTTTTATATAATCAGACCTAACGATTTGGTATGGAGACATTACATAATTAAATGCCTAATGGACTACAAACTCAACGACAATATCATGAAATACTTTATGAACTTCCTTGAGAACAGATAACTTGGAGTCAAATCAAATGGCTGTTCATCAGACAAGAAATATCACGAGAATAAAGTATTACAAGGTGGAATCCTTAGCATCATGTTGTGTCCGATGAATATGAAAAATATGAAGAAATGTATACAAAAGAGCTGCAAGCTACCACGGAAGGAAAGATCTCAGTACCATCAGAGAGAAGCTGCAATAAACCATTATAGACTTGAAAAGAAGGGCAGGAGCAACTTGAATTTTCAGGAGAAGAAACACAAACCGTCTACTTCTGCAGAAATGAGAATAAATATTAAGAATATCAAATACGTACACATTATCAAATTTTTGAATACTATTTTTGACACGAAACTAGAATGGACGCCACATATACGACAACTCAAGGAGGATTGCACAAGAAAACACAATTTAATCAAGGCATTAAGTCATGTCCTATGAGAAGCATATAAAAAGACAATACTGAACACCCTTAGAGCGCCGATCGGATCAAAAATTGAATATGGATGCACGATCCATTCAACGGCAAAGCAAGTCCATCTCAGAGCACTGAACCCAATACATACACCGCGATCAGAATAGCCTCAGGTGCGTATGGAACAAGCTTAATTGACAGCATATTGGCAGAAGCGGTTTAACCGCCACTAGAAATATGGGGAAAGCAGTTGACCTTAAGCTACATAATCAAATGATACGAAAAACCTTAAAACCCTATCTGCAATAAAATATTCAATTTGCACACAGAAATTCAAAATACAACCCCACCACAAAAATTATTAAAAATGACTTCCAAAACCTACTGATTATCCTCCCCAAATCATCCCAAATAATCTCCTGGACAATTAGAAAATCGATCACTATCACAAAACTAGCAGAGTATCCGAAACACCAGACCTCTTTAAAGCTATAGCAAAACCACTTCAAAGCCATTACGGAATATCTACAACAAAGCTACTACATCTTTACTGACGTACAGAAACACAACGACAACATTGGTGCGAGCGTTGTTACTGTGGACGGTTTTTATAGATTCCACCCCTCACCGGAATGTACCACCTACACGGCAAAATGCTTCAGGCTTAAAGAAGCCAGCAAAATCAAGAAACAACACAACCACGACAAATCTGTCACGTACAGTCCCTCTCTCTCTCTGCAATGGAAGTATAAATAACATCTATACTAGAGGTGAAAGATTGGGCAAGCAAGAAATTGTTAATGAAAAATAAAAGTGAAATTCGAGATGATAAAATCTACATTGAACCCGACTATACAATTAAAGAAACACAGATGTACACCGAATTAAAAAAAAAAGGCAAAAAAAGAAAAGGAAATGAGGCCAAAATTGGATACAATACGACATACAGCGCTTGCAAAACAACGATTATCTTAAACTTAACCATAATAAAATTAGTAAAAATTAACGGGAACTAACACCAAAGAATATAAAGATGAGAAATGAGAAAAGTTAGAAACAACAATACAGAAGGCCTGAAGACGTTAAATGAAAGAAAATTAACAAAGAAAACGAAGTGGTTCGATGACGGATGCAAAGTAGTGGTAATAAAGAAAAATATTGCGAGGAAAAAGCTACTTCAATATGAAACAGATGTGAATTTAAGTGATTACTTGGAAGAAAAAAGAGAAGTTGAAATAATATGCTGGCAGAAGAAAAAAGAATTGATGGAAAATTTTAGAAAAATTAGAAGAAAACTTTCAAGACAAGGAATATCGAGATTCTTATCAAGAAGTCAAAAGCCAGAGAACAGGATATAAACAAAACTACAATTCTCGGCAAAACCAAAGAGGGCAATCTGACATCAGACGACGATAAAATAAAAAGGTGGGCCGAAATTTTTGAAGGGATATTGAATGAGTATATCGAATATAGCAATCGACAATGATTACAATCAAGAAGAAAATAAGAGAGTGCCAGACTTTGAAGAGATAATGACAGTGCTTAATCACATCAAAAATAATTCTCGCAGCATGCTCGGTCGCCTTTTTTATGAATCGGTCATATTAATGACTCATGCCATCCTTCCGGCATACTTTCTGAGGTCCATACGAATTTTATGATCCAATGTAACCACTCATGCACTAATTTCCCCCTATTTTCAATCATTTCGGCTACCGCCCCATTCATTCCTGTACTTTTATTATTTTTGATGTGATTAAGAACTGTCATTATCTCTTCATAGTCTGGCTTTCTCTTATTTTCTTCTTGATTGTAATCAGGGTCGATTGCTATATTCGATATACTCATATGTCTATCTTCCTCTCGTTCTGTGTCGCCATTCAGTGTCTCTTCAAAATATTCGGCCCACCTTTTTATTTTATCGTCGTCTGATGTCAGATTGCCCTCTTTGGTTTTGCAGAAAATTCTAGTTTTGTTGATATCCCGTTTTCTGGCTTTTGACTTCTTGATAAGAATCTCGATACTCCTTGTCTTGAAAGTTTTCTTCTAATTTTTCTAAAGTTTTCCATCAATTCTCTTTTCTTCTGCCAGCATATATTTTTAGCTTCTCTTGTTTCTTTCAAGTAATCACTTTGATTTACATCTGTTTCATATTGTAGTAGCTTTTTCCTCGCAATATTTTTCTCTATTACCATTACTTTTCATTCGTGATCGGACCACTTCGTTTTCTTTGTTGATTTTTTCTCATTTAACGTCTTCAGGGAGGCCTCCTGTATTGTAGTTCCTAACTTTTCTCATTTCTCATCTTTATATAATAATAAAAATAACAATAATAATATAATCTATCTGCCTAAAGTAAGAGATAGCTCCATACAAATAGATTGGTAACAATTAAATCTTGTAATAATATGATATAACACATAGACAGTAGTGTGAATAATATATATATATTTTTTTTATACATTTAACATACATGCTCTTAGCTTTAGACCAGTCTTAAAATAATTGGCGACGTCTAACATTATCGGATCCGACGGACTGGTAAGTAAGTTACTCATAGCATTTCCTGAAACAGTACAGTTCACGTTTTTACTAATAAATTTGGAACGTACGCGATTATAAATGGGACAACTGAAAAGGAAATGGTTCAAACTATTTTCTTCTTGAAGATTACATATACTGCAGTTCTCGTCATCATTAAATTTATGGAGGAATCCATCTTGATAATAGAATTATCTGTTTATATTTGTTGTTCTCATCTGGCTGTATAATTCCAGGATGCCAAAAGGTATTTTTAAGTTGAAGTAATTGACGCTAATAATATAAGTTTGATAGAGTGGATCATATGTGAAGTATAGTATTCTTCTAGTATGTTCTCCGTAATGTACTTCATGGCATGCTTTTATAATATTATCCATTTCTGCCTTCAATGTAATACAGCTTATTTTCTCCCATACCTATTAAAAGTTGGATCTCATAAAGACCATTTGGAGTTGTCTTACCCAGTTGCATTTCATTTGTTTTTCATGTGGGATGATACAAGTTTGTTTCTTATTTAGTTGAAGCAGTTTATTGTAGCATATTTTACTATATCTATCCTCTGGCATGATTAGAATTCTGTATCAAAAGTTTAATATTCTTCGTGTTATGTGTACTTCTATTTCCTCCAAGCCTAACTCTCTTCTTATAATTTAGCCTGGGGTTGACATCTGCCAGCCAAAGATAGATTTGAGAAATTGTGAGGAACCTTTTTCGATATTTTCATATTGTGCTAGACCCCAGATTTCCGATCCATATAATAATGTTGGTAAAAGTACAGCGGCATACAATTTTATTAAAGATTCCCAATTAAAAATTTTAGCTTTCAGAAACGTACTGTCTATAGCACCTGTGGTTCGATGAGCTTTTGTTACCTTTTTGATCGTGTTTTCATTCAAAATACCAGAAGTCGTGAACGTTGTTCCCAAATAGGTGTACTTGTTGGAGAAAATGATTTCATTATTCTGGCAAATATGCTTAAAGTGACGTTCAGGTGCTCTGTGAAAATGAACTATTTTAGTTTTTTCCGCATTCACTAGAAGTTGATGTGTATCACAGTATTCGGACAGTGCATTTAGTTCTCTTTGCAGATCAGGTGGGGAGTGTGCAAACAAGACAATATCATCTGCGTATTGAAGAGACAGTATGTCAGTCTTGTTGTTCACAAAATACCCTTCAACATTTTTTTGTCTGATGAAGCTCTCTAGGTCGGAAATATATAGAGCAAATAATAAAGAGCTTGTACATTCACCCTGTAGTACACCTTTACTAACTCGAATTGGCTCTGACAGTTCATTATTTACATTGATTCGTACAGTTGCTCATCATAAATATTTTTAAGTAATCTTGTGATTTTACCTCTTATTCCTAGACGATAGATTTTATTCCAAAGAATAGAGTGAGGTACCGAATCAAAGGCTTTCTTAGAATCGATAAAAATTGCATATACTTCTTTCTTGCTTATTGAAAACGATAACTGAATTATCGAATTCAGAACAAATATGTTGTCCGCGCAGGATTTTCGTTTCCTGAAGCCAGCCTGTGCTTCAGGAAGTATTGTTTTGCTTTCAATCCAAGTTTGCATTCGACTGTTCAGGATGAAAGTGAAAAGTTTTGTTGTAGCATTGATTAAAGCGATACCTCTGTAATTGTTTCTATCCATCCGATCTATTTTTTTATGTAATAGTGTCATTTTTATAGTTTTCAGTTCCTTCGGTAGGTATTCATCTCTGAGAAATTTATTTAATAAATCCTTAAGGTACATTTTCCATTTATAAGGCAGATTTTGAAGATGTTCGTATATTATTTCGCCTGATTCCGCCGCTTTGTTCGCTTTTAATTTCTTCAAAGCATAATCAATCTCAATTTAAGTGATGTCTCCATCTGAATATGGGTGAAAGGCGCCAAAAAATCTTTGTTCATCTACTATTCTCTCGCCGTAAAATTTTTGGAAAAATATTGTCCATTCTTGTGAGTTTATTGGGTTTTTAACATGTTTTGACGACTGCAGAGCATTGATTGTACTCCAAAACTGTTTCTGATCCACTATATTTTGGAGTTTATATTCAAGTTCCAGCTTGTACCTGGTTTTCTCTTCCATTATACTATTTTTATACCGTTTTTTTGCTTGCACATATATATCTAGTTTTTCTTGCGTGAAATTGTGCTTTTTACAATCATCCAAACAGCTTTTAGTGATTTTCTTCAGTTTTTTGCATTTATCAGTGAACAATTTATTTTTGTTTGTGTTATAGGGTTTATTGTAGTCAATCTTAATATTTTTTGTTATTCCAATCTCGATGGAGGTTATTTCAATTTTAGATTTTTAGTTCATACATTTCTGTTGAATTAATATTAGTGGTATCAAACGATTTATCCTCAAGTTTTTTCCTAAATATGTCGATTTTTGCATTGTCCCATTAAGTTTTTGCGAAACTCTTGATCACTTTATTTTGTGAGCTGTCCGTGTGAGACAAATCTGCAACTTTAATGGAACAGATAAGATGATCTGATATTAGTATGTTTTCCACAACTCTAAAATCATCTATATATTGAAGTGCGCCTATATCTGTCCAAACTAAGTCGATTGTGCTCTTCCCACGTCCACTTAAATAGGTGAATTTGGCGGGAGTATCACTCCTCGATCTTCCATTAAGAACAACAAAGTTTTCTCTTCCAAAAATTGATACAAGATCTTTACCTTCTTTTATTTAATACTGTGTCTGATGCAACTCTTGTAGCGTTGAAATTATTTATTTGGAGCTCATCATCAAATTGATTGAGCTCTCCTATGCGAGCATTGTAGTCGCCACATAGAATATAAGAATAGTTTGGAAATTGATTTGTTAAGCTTTGTAAATTTTCAGAAAATAATTCCAGCAATATATTATACTCGAATGAGTAAGAAAAATACGACGTTCCAATGATAAAGTTTTGATTGTGACTATGTAATTTTAGAAATATCCAGTGTAGTTCTTTGTTTATGATAGTGACATTTTCAAAAGGAAATTTTGTGAAAATTATAATAACTCCAATAGCTCTTCCAGTACTCGCTTCTTTTATTGCTTCTTGTTCGAATCTATTGTAGTGCTGTAAGAAAGAAGGATTATCATTTAGTTCAAAATTTGTCCATGTTTCCGTTAGACATATAATCTCATGTTTTAATAAAATATTTTCATCTTCGGAGGCGAGATTGAATATGTTTTTATAGCCTTGTATGTTCCAGAATAAGATGTTGAAAAATTTGTTTGTCCTAGTTACTCTGCTTCTCAGTTTTTTGGAGTAGAATTAGTTCTGAGTCTGGTCTGGATATGTCTGTCCAGAGGACCAGTTTTGTTTTGACTGATTATTTTTCTTCCATCTGATCTTAGCGCTCCATTTGGGTTAGTTTTTTGAATATTGAATTGGGCCAGAGTATCTGTATTATTGGCTTCTCTGTTTGGTTCTGCTAATAAAGAAAGAGATCCAGAAAGTCTTTTCATAACTATTGGTGTATCATCGTTGCTCTCTGATGTTATACCTTCATCATTATCAAAAAAATCACTCACAGTGTATTTGTTTCCGTTTATATATAATATATTTTGGTATAAGTTCGCTTTATGTCCTTCCATCCTAGCTTTAATGAAGTGAGGTTTCAAAATTCTTCATTCTTGTAATATATTGGGAGTGTAATCCTCTTCGATATATATTTTTTGATTTTTAAGCAATTTTACATTTTGTAAGATATTCATTTTGACTCTTTTTGAGTCCAATTCCACCAGTATTGGTCTAACTCTTCCATTCATTGGTTTTCCAAGTCGTTTTGCAGCTCCTAAATTTGCTACATTAATATTTGGCAGTTTCATTTGATCATTCAAAAGTTGTAAGATGCGATGCTCCACATTTTCATTTCTGCTTTCTTGTATACCGAAGAAGATGATGTTTCTTCCTCTTATTTTTCTTTCTAACAGCTCAATTTGTCTATCTTTTATCTTGAATTTTTCTTCAATTTGTTGAAATTTAGCTCTATTTTCTTCTTCGTTGATACGTACAGCTTTAGATAGTTCATCAAAAGACTTCTGTAAATTATCTATTTTGTTGCTAAGTGGTTGCAATAGATCTTTTATTTGTTTAACTGAAGCCATTCAGATACTTTTTACTGCTTTTTTAGTTTTATTATAAATTTATTTATGACACATTTGGAAACACTGATTTGAATCTTGCTGTAGCTCGCAAATCAATTTACTCAGCAAGTGACTTATCACAAGAAGAATGACCTTGGTTGTCTCCGAAATTATAATTCGCACTTTTAACCACAAAACCTAACTTAAATTGCAGAATTTAAAAATTTCACATAATGCACAAACAGTTAATTATCACTATCTCAAGTTTTCTTGATATTTAAGGAAATCTTTGTTGAGATTATAATTAGTATAGTTTATAATATTTTTACCACAACTTATCACTTTCACAACAGTGTTACCAATCCTTGTTCGTTTTCTTTGTTGATTTTCTTCCATTTCACGTCTTCAGGAAGGCCTCCTGTATTGTTGTTCCTAACTTTTCTCATTTCTCATCTTTATATTCTTCGGTGTTAATTCCCGTTAACTTTTTACTGATTCTGTTTTGGTGAAGTTTGAGATAATCGTTGTTTTGCAAGCGCTGTATGTCGTATTGTATCCAATTTTGGCCTTATTTCCTTTCTCTTTTTCTATTTTTGCCTTTTTTCTTAAATATATGTATTTAGATACTGCACTTGAAAATAAGACTTCTCGCTTCTACCCTCAGCTCGGCTCAACTGTTATATCACGGCAATTCCAAATAATGTTTTTCTATATAAACGTACTATTTGGCATTGAAGACAATCATTTTTTGAAAGATCAGTGTGAGTTTTTCGTTCAAAAATACACATGCTACCATTTTTTTAGAATCATGATTGAACAAGTATCAGAGAAAAATGCTGTATATGCATATGCTGCGCTATACAATAGATTATCTTATGTTGAAACTTAAGTTTCGCCAAAGAAAAAAGCAGTATATGATAAGTTACCACATTGTTGCTTAGTATATGATTGTTTCATGAATGGGTATAAATTTTTTTCAGTAGCTACCATATTATCTTCTTTAGAGTAGGAATAGAAGAAATTAACATTTTGTTCTCATATAGAAAATACTTAAGATTAGGTAGGAAGCTAATATTTATAGGGGACATTAATTATAAATATGAATTATGAAATTTTTAGATTAATTTCAATTTTTGTCGAAACGATATTCGGTTTTTTGGTAGAATTTGTTCCAAATTATTTAAAATACTATTTATTTTCTCTCTCGGTACTTCACATGGTTGTAACAATGGACTAGGTTTAGGAAGTCCCGTTATTATCTGGTTTTTTCTGCATTAAAAGTCTGATATTTGAAATTCAGTGCAGGTATGCGATGTTATGTAGCTGAGTGTGAATTCCCCTCTCTTCACTTTTATGCATAAAATGTTCGACAGATATTCACGATTTGTAGATTTGTGTAATTTTTGTGACTTGTAATCTTTCCTCATATAAAAATCATTGTATTGCATTCCTTGAACTTCCATCTTATTGTTATTGGCATTTCTCACGGCATTAACAAAGTGGGGAAAGTCGTATGTTTTTTTTTTGCTTTCATATAGAAAGCTCAACTTGATGGAAACTGTCAGCGCTCATAAAGGAATGGTCTGCTTGGGAATAATTTAGCATGATTTCATTAGTGGATATTTCATCAGAGTTGATCATATATATATAAGAAACATCATGAGACACCAGTTTTTGTTTTGACTGGCACAATTGTCAAGCCAAAGAGTAATTTTTTCTGCATCACGGTATCTTCTCAAAAACTGGTAAAAAGTGCTTACAATATCTTCTTTGCTTCTCCCACTGATGCCTCCGTGCCATATGCAAGCTAACGGTTTATGTTCAGATCTTTTTCCAATGGGTACGAAACTTTCATTATGAGCAATGATTCTTTTCGTTAATAAAACTTTTTTGAAAGTGTCAGCACGTGGTAGCATGATTATTTCTTGAAGATCTGCTGAAAAGAGAATATGATTCATATCTTTATTCTCAGCAAGTTTCTGATACAGATCTCGAGCATCTCTTGCTATTTTTTTATGTTCACTCCATAGTTTACAGTCTTCATAGTCATCTTGCAAATTATTTACACCGTGGTCATTCAATTTGAACTGTTCACAAACCTCGCACTCTTCATTTCCTAAAGCTGCGAACGATATATGTTTTTCTTTCAATTCTCTCCTATAGAATTCATATAAGATCGATTCATTTGAGTACTTTTTTACAAAATCAGTATGCACAAGAGATACATTGATGTTGCTTGGAAGATAACGAATATTTGGTGCGTGTTCACGGCGATAGTGCGCAATGCATGAGTTAGAAGATTCAATATGAGAATCAATTAGATCACAATGCTGATATTTATTTACACATGACTTTTTTCCACGTCGATCATTCATAGGCTAAAGTTGTCCTTATGGGGTGGTAGATGAAATATTGAATACAGCACGGTCATTCTTCTAATTATATTACGATGATTGAAAAAAATGTCGTGCAAATTTCTTGTTCTTCAGTTTCCCCATTCTTTGTCGTCGTCCGCTTTTTACAACACGTCTTTGCACTTTCAAGCGTTGGCACGAGTTTAAAATAAAACTTCCCGTATCTAACCACTTGAGATCCCAAAATTGTGTATTTATATTTTTTTGGCAGCCTTCAGGTATCTTGGTAACACATTTTCTCTTATATTTTATATTACAAGGAGGGAGAATTAGATGTTGGGCTTTCAATTGTAATATTTTCAATTCTTTTCTTGACTTTAGATCTACTTCATATTTTTTACGTTTTCTAGGGATTCCGACTTTGATCAGCTCGGTATTCTCCATCCGAATCCCTTGTTCCAAATCTGTATCACTGGCAGTCGCTGATGATCCAGATTTATCTTGATTATTATCATTATTGATATTTATTTGAGATGATTCGAATATATTTTGGGGTACAATCTCCTGTGATGCAGATTCCTCTTGGATAATTATATTTGACATAGTTTATTCCTGTATTCAAGTTTCAGTCTCTGATGGTCCATCCTCAATTATATTTGATTCATTGACCAATTCAGCATCAACTTCAAAAATAATTGGAATATCTGCAAGCAGAGAAATTTCACCCGACTGATCCACAGAGCTTTTGAACTCCGGTGAAAATTCATCCCCACTTGATAGCTCGTTGATAATTTGGGCTGAATCTAGAAGATGTTCAATATTATTAATTTACATGAAAGTGGAAAGTTGGAGATAATGTATCATATGAATAACCTGCTGCTATAGCATCTGATAAAGAAACATTGGGACTCATCGCCATTGACATAATCAAAGCTGTACGTTTCGATGTCATTTTAGAATAAATGTAACAAGAGCACTAAATTAATAGACACTCATATCATAACCTTCATCTGAATTAACAACAATGACGTTTGTTGATACTACAAATTGAGCACAAACCCCTTGCTTGGAGGAAACGCAGTAACTGTGGTTTTCCAAGTAACAATGCAGTATCTCCTAGACTTATACTGCATTTTTGTCTCGGAATCAGTATATACTGCTATTTTACGTTGGAACCATAATATTTTTTGTAAGTACTGCATGTGAATATAAGCATATTTTACTGATCTGCTGAGTACATACTGCGTTTCTCACAAGTTAATACGTGCAGAAACTGTCTATGATGCAAATAATACCACAAACTAATTTTTTGAAATTTTCTAGATACCGCATTTTTGCTTACGAGGGCAGTAAGATATATATATATATATATATATATATATATATATATATATATATATATATATATATATATATATATATATATATATATATATATATATATATATATATATATATATATCTATATATATATATATATATATATATATTATATATATATATATATATATATATATATATATATATATATATATATATATATATATATATATACTAGAAACAGAACAACTGAAAATACACGATACGCTGAAATCCCAGAAAATGAGAAAATGGACAGAGCACCAAAAGGAGCAACAAGAGAAGAAACTTAAAATATAGAAATGCCAGTCGAAGATATAAAAACAAAGATCAGAGCAAGAAACAGAGAATCACGGAAAGACGAATGGGGAAGCAGAGTCAATAGCAAACTAAGACAGTTCGATCTAAAAAGATACCAAAAAGAACAGACTCAAAGCAAATAAATCCCAATCGAATATATAAAAACCAAGATCAAAAAATCAAAGAAAGTATGCGAAAGTTAGAAGCGTTGTGATTTGCATTGCTCATATAGACTGAAAAAAAGTAAATTATGGATTGTGAGAAAGGAGGTAAGTGTATTCAACTTCACTCTACCAATTTGATTGATTTTTGATTGAGGTTTTTCGATTGATAGTTTGTTTCCATAGTTTTTTGAAAATATTTGCAATTTGTATGCGAATAGTTATACTTCCCGGTATTTCCCGGACTTGATTCTAGATTTTTCAGATATATTTGAATTGCAAGCACAAGCAACTGGATTATGTGATTGCTGTGAGGGTTTTCTGCATAAGTACATCAATTCTGATCATTGCAATCATAGTTTTTGTGATGTTCGATAAAGATCATTGATCGGAATACATGGCCGCAAAGTCCGAATCAATCTGAAGAGATGTTATCTATCAAGTAGTACAATCAAACTTATAGGATTGAGGTGTATAAATAGCTGTTTATTCGTAAATATCGATCAAATACTGTCTACCAAATTGAAAAAAATTGTCGTTGTTTTCTGTTCAAATCCTATTTTTCTTCTTGCCTGTCAAATGAGACGTCCATTTGTAACCTGTCAAAACTGTAGAGCCCACTGATATGAATCTCGGATTAATACTTTTAAAACTCTGTGCCCTTCCAAATTACTTAGGGATATGGTGGTATGAATCTGGATGTTATGTCAAAGTCACTTCAAATTTGGGCTCTCAACGAACCTTTGTCTGTCAAATGGTACCTCCATTTGACACCCGTTGAAAATGTATAGACGACTGAAAAGAACCTAGATTTTAGACTATCAGCTCTCTACGACCCTCCATTTCAGAGATATTGCGGATGAAAGTAATTTCGTGATTTCAAAATTTTTTCTGCAAATATTTCCTGTATTCATTTGAAAATAAGGGCTTGCAGATACAAATACTGTGAACTTCACCACGATATCTGCAGCCCTTATTCTGAACTCAACATCACAATATCGTAGGCAAAGCATTGTAGCGATCATCGAAATCGTCTTAAAGTTGTTTCAAATCATTTGTAAGGCGATTTTTTAGAACCGTCTCACAGAAAACGACTCCGCAAATCGGCGAAACAGCCGAGACCGGTCGTCGTCCGAACGCCGAGCGTTGTTAATACTGTAACGTGCGAGAATGTGGAGGCTCATAAAAGTGGAGTAGGCTTGGATCTGACCGCACCAGGGCGGAGCCTTTCGTCCTCCCTAAATCGCGCCGCACTGCATAACATCACCTCTTCCGATGGAAGCCTCTAGGGATATTCCAGAAGTGGAACATTTTAGAAATGGATAGTTCTATATATAAACGCGAGCAAACTATTGAGTGAGTAGTGTAATGGTGAAGCTAGAGCAGTGAATATCAAACAGTGATGTGATCAGTATATATATATATATATATATATATATATATATATATATATATATATATATATATATATATATATATATATATATATATATATATATATATATATAACTATATACATATATATATATATATATATATATATATATATATATATATATATATATATATATATATATATATATATATATATATATATATATATATATATATATATATATATATATGTATATATATTTATATATATGACGCAATTTGTCAAGCATAAAAATTTTTCCTAATAACTTTTTTCCGTAAATCCTCTGGATACAGAGTGAAAATTCATCAAAGCTTTGTCAAAAATTCCATAGTGCGCCTATGGTTCAAACTGAATGGTTTTCATTTGTTGGAAGAATGACAGCTGTCGATTGAAAGGAGTATTTTGCAACTTTGAGCCATCGTTGTCTCGTCAATCATTCATTTGAAACTGAAAAAATATTAGTATTTTGGCAATACATTGATATTCGCTCACCTCGATTATTCTATTTTTGTATATGTTGGAAGAAAGACTGAATTTGTGTCTGTAATCAACAATTTGGTCTTTTAGTCGTATTTATATGTCATTTTTAAGAAGTTTGATTTTTGAACATAAGATTGTCTGCACAAATTCATTGCACTTGAATCAGCTGATTTGAATTGTCTGAAACTGTGTCACTGTGTCAGGAGAGTCAGACTGTGCTGCCATCTACCAGCAGTTCGAGAAGTAGTACTGTTTCGAACCTACTTCATCAGAAACATAAAGAGAAAATCATTCAACGATTTATTTAAAGAAAACGGTAGAATATTGAATAGAATGTAATTCTAAATTAATTAATTCACTGAATGATTCAATAGAAATATTGCTGCATGAAATTTTGAAGATTCTATTGAAGAACAGAAAATATAACCTATAAATGTATCAAACTGAATTTGGTAATTGATTTCAAATATATTCTGAAATATATGATACAATATTTTGCTTATTCAGCAGATCAATTGACTGGGCATACTTTATTGAAACGACCTGAATGTGAAGTGTGAAGTTTGTAATAATATGAGGAAAACTAATACACAGGTGCTTCATTTATAAATTAATGTATTTCATTCATCTCATCTGCTTCCAGATAAACGTTAGGTTCTAAATACCCCATGGTATTCTCATCGTAATGTATAAGTGCATAATATTTTGACATGAAATACATTACCATAACCACAATAATTCAATTTTTAGTGAAAAATGACAGTTCGGAGATCGTTCCAAATAAATTTGCTAAGCTAATCCTAAATTGCCCATGAAATCGTACACAGAATTAATAAATTATAATCTGTTTTATTCCAGAATTTATTTGAAGGAATTGATAACACACATATGTCAAAATCAATTATTGTTCTATTGCAACTGCTACTAGATCCGATAACTAAGCACCTGAACGACTCGTTAAATTATAGGGGATAAAAAATGCTAAAAAAAGATGAGAATTCGGGAAAAAGTTACTAAGAAAAAATGTTAGGCTTGACGAGAACTATCACTGGTTAAAATTAATGTACTTATTTCTGTTACACCCTGTATATATATATATATATATATATATATATATATATATATATATATATATATATATATATATATATATATATATATATATATATATATATATATATATATATATATATATATATATATATATATATATATATATATATATATATATATATATATATATATATATATATATATATATATATATATATATATATATATATATATATATATATATATATATATATATTGTAACAAATATGGGTGTGAAACATAAGATATTTCAAAAACAACCTACCTGCTACACACATGTGCCTGGCTAGCTAAAAATCAAACGGCGGCTGGGTCGGAGTGAGCAGAAGCTTTCAGAACTACTGTGCTTAACTGAGAAACAAATTTAACGCCTCATCAAGCAAGTGATAAGTTTTAGCAAGTATTGTTCTGAGAACTTGCTTAGGCGCCACCCCTAAGAAAGGGAATTGCTAGGAATTAGGGGATTCCTAGGCTACAAATGATAAGTGACAAATGAAGTTCAAAAACAATTATTTAATGAAAAATATTAGAAAAATTTAATACACCCAAAACTTTGTAAACTAATTTTGAAATATAACTTACAACAATATCGAAGGGACTTGGTAGGCGTTCCACTCTCTCGTAAGTAACCCCTGGAGTCCGCGGACCTTCTGTTTGTGTCAAGGAGAACCAGAGCTCACGGTCGGCGAGTGTCCAAGACGTTACTCCTGATTAGCGATGGTGGTAGTAGGCGAAGGTACTCCAAATAGCTCTCAGCTAGGCTGGATGTAAGCTGAGCTTAGTTCGATGGTGATTTATCCCAACTTTTAGAGGGCCTCAAGACCGGAGCCTCGATCGCTGTCGAAGAGGTGATAAAAGCAGTTTGTTTGTCGGAGCAGCAGTTGTTAGCGCCTTCTGGTCAGGTTTAGTGCTCGATCCTGCGACCGGTACCTCAATGGTTCTCCTCAACACAACCAGAAAGACGGCCTGACTCCAACCCTAAAAAAAAACCCAGAACAGCAATAGTGTCCTTTACAAACAAGCCAGAAGGGCTGAATACTACAAAGTTGTGACAATAACGTTGAAGAGAGATGGACGCAATTGTACAAAAAAATTGAGAATTAATTTAACTTAAATCAAAATGAGGCGTAGTGATACAATGACAGTGAGTGATGACAAGAAAAAATGATAATGAGGATGAAAAGACTTGAATACGGCCCGCAATGGTGAAAACGCACAATAAGAGACTCGACTGATACTAATCAAAGCTCCTGTGAACCGTAATAAAATTGTAGCAACACACCTGCTCGCGCAAACAATCCAAAAGACGCGCGAAATGCAGAAAAATTGAGAAAACTCTCGGCTAACAATTTAATGACTTCAAAAAGCGGCATAAACGTCCAAAGTCAAGGCTCACAGTAGTCAAAGTCCACTCAACACACTCTCACACCATCCAGGAGTAAATAGGACAGAGGAGGGATTAAATCGCCCTGGAGTACAGTCTGCAACACCCCGATCGGGGGAGCAACCTGTCAAACCCGGGTTACGGTTTAAATGGAATCTAAACAATAGCAAAAAGTTTGATGGTGACGCCGTGTCACAATTGAAGTTACAACTGGCAATAACTAGGTTGAGGTTATGCCTCTTCCGCTGCTTAATCGATGAATCAACAGATTCTCATAATTAATAAGAATAAGCGAAACAATAATTGACTTAGACTGCAAGGCAGCCAAGCTGTCAAAAAGGGTCCCCGGGGCGCCGGAGCTCAAAACTTTGTGACAAAAGTTACTCACAAAGATGGAGAATCAGGTCGACCCAGCCTGTGAACAGGACAGGACAGGTAGTAGGGAAGAAATGGATTCTAAATTCAGATCCTACTTGACACAAAAATCAATATAATCTTTGCTTAGACTCTAAAATCTCCAAAATGTCCCTCCAAATACACCCGCAACCCTCGTTAGGGAAGTTAACAACAACTTAAAGCCCAAAAAAGAACAAAGATGCTACCGAAAAATACCGATGACTACAAATGCCACCTGGGCCGACATCTTTAAACACACGTGGACACAACGACGTAGTTTTGGAGATTTTACAGGAGAGAAACAAAATCGTCAGAAGACTTACCCTTGCCACATAGCACTACACTAGTACTTTAAGTACTCAAATATTCAAAAAAACAAGGCTCAGAAAACAAACAGCAAAGATTAGACTGAGCGCGGATTTAGTGTGTCTATCACCGCAGAGCTCTAAACCAAGAATGTCAAATTTTATCTCGTATCCGCTGCTCGTCAACATCACATCACTTCCGGCAGGTCCAACAACCAAATTTTTAATTCGTCTCGCGGCCAGCGAGGGCTTCACAGAACACAAAAAATGTGAATACATGGGCGTAGGTGAAAATAATTCTAAACGTAACAATTAATTTGTTACACCACCCCCCTTCCCAGAAGAAAATTACCCAGGGTTAATTTTCTATGTCATCCTCTGAAAGCATGTCGTCGCTAGAATCGCTATCAGGAGACGGTTTCAGATCTTTAATGTGCCAGACGCCTAAATCATTTTCCAGTGTGTCTTTCAAACGATAAGAGGTGGGAGAACGTTTCTGAGAGACTATGCATTTTATGAAACGCGGTGCAAGCTTGGAGGAAAAATATTTAGAACCGGCTGACAAAACGTAATTTCGTTTCCAAACCGAATCACCGACAGAGAATTGCAGAGGTCGCCGACGCAAATTATAATAATGGGCATTTCGGTTATAAGCCGACTGAATGCGAGCTTGAGCTACCGAGAAATATTCAGAAAAAGAATTTAATTTGTGAGCGTAATCAGGGCGAGAATCGGAGCAGATGTTATCTGGGAGAGGATGATAATAGTTTCCGGACAACGGTACCTGCCTACCAAAGTTAAGAAAAGCAGGGCTATACTCCGTAACTTCATGAACAGCCGTTCGAATCGCTTGAGTAATAGCGGGCAAATTAGTGTCCCATTTACGGTGATTATCCTTGACATAAGAACGAATCGCGGTTTTAACAGTGCGATTAGTACGCTCTACAAAATTCACTTGGGGATGAAACTAAGCATTGTACCAAATTTTGGGTACAGAGTACTTTGTCATCAGTTGTTTAAAACAATCACTAGTGAACTGCGTTCCGTTGTCAACAAAGACGATTTGAGGCACGCCGAACAGCAGAAAAACATGGTCTTCTATCAGCTGACAAATTTTTGGGGCCACAGCCTGACGAAGAGGAAATAAGACCGGGTATTTGGAAAACCAATCGGAAATAGCGAGAATATACTGATTTCCGTGAGTAGACTTGGGTAAAGGGCCCATTAAATCGATGGAGATGGCTTGCCATGGGAAACTAATTTTCTTGGCTTGTCCCATAAGACCAGGGGGAGGTAATTGTGGTACTTTTTGAGCCAAACAAACTGAACATTTTTTGACATACCGGTAAATACTAGCACGCATTTTCGGCCAATGATACAAGTCGGAAACGCGATGAAAAGTCTTAAAAACGCCTAAATGAGACGCGGTAGGAGGGTCATGACAATCGTGAATAACATGCCGACGAAAATCTCTGGGCACATAGATTTTCCAGGGTGATAAGTTAGCTGGTAAATTAAATGGGGTTGAAACTAATTTGTACAAGATATTACCGTCCAAACGAAAATCAGGGTATGGAGCTGGATTAGCACGAACCGAGTTACATAATTCCTGGAAATGTAAATCTTTAGAATCCCGAAAAGAAAGTGGATCTATAGCTGCAACTTCTAAAGGAGCACGAGATAACGCATCAGGCAAATCCTGAAGTTTCCCGGGGCGATGTTCTAAGTTAAAATCAAATTGCTGCAACTTTACAGCCCAACGAGCAAGTTTGCCCGTAGGATCGGTCATGCGCATCAGCCACAAAAGAGAATAATGGTCAGTAATGACTGTAAAAGTTAAACCTTCCACATATTGTCGGAATTTATCGATAGCAAAAATGACAGCAAGGCATTCGCGTTCCGTTACGGAGTAATTTCGTTCAGCTTTATTAAGGGTGCGACTAATGTAAGCGATAGGGTGCTCAGCACCGTCAGAATCGGGTTGAGTTAACACAGCGCCAACTCCATAATTAGAGGCGTCTGTGTAGATTCGAAAAGGCTTTAAGGGAAGACTATAGTCAGGACTAGCTAACACGGGGGCAGAAGTGAGGGCAGTTTTAAGTTTACAAAAAGCAACCTCCGCTTCCGGAGTCCATGAAATAGAATTTTTTTTACGTTTACCCTTAGTGAGATCATTAATAGGGGCTGATAAAGTGGCAAAATGGGGTACAAAACGACGGTACCAGCCTAAAACTCCCATAAATCTTTTAACTTCAGTAACAGTCGTAGGACGAGGATATTCTTCAATCGCTCTAATTTTATCAGGATCGGTGCGAAGACCCTGAGCATCGACTACATAACCCAAATATTTAAGGAAAGGGCGGCAAAATTCACACTTGTCAACATTCACTGACAGACCAGCAGCACGGAGACGCTCAAAGACTTCAAGTAGAACACAAATATGTTGCTCAAAAGAGGAAGTAACAATGATACAATCATCCAAATAGACAAAAGCATTAGGCTCCAATTCGGGACCTATAATGCTGTCCATCAGACGCTGAAGGGCCTGGGGCGCATTACATAAACCGAATGGCATACGAGTGAATTCAAAGTGTCCACGACCAGCAACGGAAAAAGCCGTTTTTTCGCAGGAAGATTTTTCCAAGGGAATTTGCCAAAAAGCGCTCTTTAAATCGATCGATGATATAAACTTCGCATCTCGTAGTTTAGACAGGATGCTATCTACGCGAGGAAGAGGGTACGCATCTTTTTTAGTGACGTCATTAAGTTTACGTCCGTCAAAACACAATCGGAAGGCTCCAGAAGATTTTTTGACAAGTAAGAGTGGAGACGACCATGGACTATTAGATTTTTGAACGACGCCTAACTTCAACATCTCGTCTAACTCTTCGTTGAGATGCGACATCATAGGGGGCGAAAGAGGGTACTGACGTTGTTTAATGGGACGAGCATCGCCCGTATCAATGAAATGTTCTGTTAAAGGAGTACGACCTAAACCGTTAGAGCCGAGAATTTTAAATTTCGCAACCACGGTATCAATAGCGGCGCGCTGAGAAGACGAGAGATCAGTTCGAGGGACAAAATCAGTAACAGTGGCGACTTCGTGCGAAGAAAACCACGAATTAGTGTCAAAATTAAGTGAAATTTTGAAAAGTCGGCAAAAATCAACCCCTAAAATAAGAGGGTGATTGACTGCAGGGACAACAACAACCGGCAGTGTATGACGTAGACCGTTCAATTTAATTGGGAGGAAAACGCGACCTAGTGAACGGTGAACCGCTCCATCAGCAGTAGAAATGGGGCTAATGGACTCAGATGCGGGTAAAAGATTCAAAAATTTTAACAGAAACAAACCGCGATTTCCAAGTACAGAAACACTAGCTCCAGAATCCAACAAACAGGAAATAGACTTCCCGGCAATAGTAACATTTATAAAAGGGCGATCATCCGCACCGTGAGTATTAAAGATAGGGGCGACTTCAGAATTTTTCATAAAACGAGCAACCGCATTTAACCAAGCTGTCCAGCGAGTTAAATCAGAGGAAGGGCGCGTTATTTTCCGGCGGCGGTTGTACCAGACGCGCGGCGGCCGTTTTTTGAACAGACGGGACAATTTCTGATAGTGAAAGACATTTTTCCACAACCAAAGCAAAAACGTTTTCTCGGTTGAGAACAATTAGGAAACGAATGACCTTTTTGTAAACAGTTCCAACAATCTAAGGGAGGCTGAGAACTAGTTTCGACAGCGGCAAGCTGTGGTTTCGAACCATGAGCTTTAGAGGGTCGCGTGTAAGCTAGTTCCGGCTCTAATAAAGTGTTAGAAGCGCTTGGAGGAGATTGATAAGAAGCAACATTCGCTTCGGTATCTTCGATTAGTTTACAAACTGCAATTAAGTCGCTCAAGGAATTGATGGTGTGGGCCATGGCGAAACGTTGATAATGAGGCAATAAATTTCTAATAATAGTAGAAACACGAGTTTTCTCATCAGGGGGATTTGACAGGCGAGAAAATAAATTTTCCATTTTCGCGACAAAAATTTCAGCCTTTTCCAGGGCTCCTTGCGTGCGATTGCGAATTTCCGCTTGCAACGAGAGCTCATAATTACTTGGCAAAAAGGAGGACCGCAAACGAGAAACAAGATCTGTCCACGAATGCACCGAAGGGCTAACCATTCTAAACCAATAAAGGGCGTTACCGCTAAACAAATCAGTGGCTTGTCGAAATAATGTGTCATCAGAAACTCCGCGAGCATACGCGCATTCTTGAAGTCGTTGAATAAAGTCATTCACACCGGTGGTACCATCATACTGGATGTTCCATTTATTAATTTGGACGTGAGACTCGGGGGCGCGAGAATACGGCATAAAAGTACTATGAGGTAACATAGGAGTTGCAGGAGAGGAACTAACAGTTTGCGAGGCCATAGGGGCTCCCAAAGTAGTGACATTGCTAAACTGAACTCTATTTATACGCTCTTGTAAGGAGGGCCAAGGGTCAGTAATTGACTGTGCAAAAACGGGAGGATTAGCAATCGTGCGGGAGGATGAAGCTATAATATCGCGCAAACGTTCAGAGTCTACGTCGATTAGACTCTCAACGCGGCTAGCCTCAACCGACTTCAACTTTCCAGTCAGCGAGCTTTTGGCAAAAGCCATCATTGTGAGTAGAGGGCTTTGCATGGACTGTGGAAGACGTAAAACACGCTGATGCAAGTGCATCAAGCGAGCATTGCACCTCGACTCAAAATTCAGGTCTCGCTGAGGGCTAAATAAATGGATCTTACTCAGTAAATCCTGTAGTTTACGCTGGCAGGTCTGGTTCTCACTTAAGGGCTCAGGGAAACAAGTAGGAGTCACATTACTCGCATTCATTCGTTCCATTTGCAGGAATCCGTCCAGTAGAAGTGTCATGTCATTTCTATTTCCAGTGTCAGTACAATTCCGTATCTGCAGCTCATACGATAACTCGTCATCCGTCAGGTATTGTAGATCCATCGTGGAGAATGTGTACCGAAAAATTTAAACCGGTTAAATACAAAATTAGAAAAAAAAAGGAAATGAAAATGAGAGGACAATGAAATGAAAATGATAATGAGGGGAGAGGTAACAAAGAAAAGAATATTTGATGAGGGAAAAGGTTCCTCAGATTTTTAGCAAGCTAAAAAATTTTGAATAATTGAAAACTTAAGCACAAGCTTAACAAAAACGTCCCAAAGGCTCCACGTCTTGGGCACCAAATATGTGTAACAAATATGGGTGTGAAACATAAGATATTTCAAAAACAACCTACCTGCTACACACATGTGCCTGGCTAGCTAAAAATCAGACGGCGGCTGGGTCGGAGTAAGCAGAAGCTTTCAGAACTACTGTGCTTAACTGAGAAACAAATTTAACGCCTCATCAAGCAAGTGATAAGTTTTAGCAAGTATTGTTCTGAGAACTTGCTTAGGCGCCACCCCTAAGAAAGGGAATTGCTAGGAATTAGGGGATTCCTTGGCTACAAATGATAAGTGACAAATGAAGTTCAAAAACAATTATTTAATGAAAAATATTAGAAAAATTTAATACACCCAAAACTTTGTAAACTAATTTTGAAATATAACTTACAACAATATCGAAGGGACTTGGTAGGCGTTCCACTCTCTCGTAAGTAACCCCTGGAGTCCGCTGACCTCTGTTTGTGTCAAGGAGAACCAGAGCTCACGGTCGGCGAGTGTCCAAGACGTTACTCCTGATTAGCGATGGTGGTAGTAGGCGAAGGTACTCCAAATAGCTCTCAGCTAGGCTGGATGTAAGCTGAGCTTAGTTCGATGGTGATTTATCCCAACTTTTAGAGGGCCTCAAGACCGGAGCCTCGATCGCTGTCGAAGAGGTGATAAAAGCAGTTTGTTTGTCGGAGCAGCAGTTGTTAGCGCCTTCTGGTCAGGTTTAGTGCTCGATCCTGCGACCGGTACCTCAATGGTTCTCCTCAACACAACCAGAAAGACGGCCTGACTCCAACCCTAAAAAAAAACCCAGAACAGCAATAGTGTCCTTTACAAACAAGCCAGAAGGGCTGAATACTACAAAGTTGTGACAATAACGTTGAAGAGAGATGGACGCAATTGTACAAAAAAATTGAGAATTAATTTAACTTAAATCAAAATGAGGCGTAGTGATACAATGACAGTGAGTGATGACAAGAAAAAATGATAATGAGGATGAAAAGACTTGAATACGGCCCGCAATGGTGAAAACGCACAATAAGAGACTCGACTGATACTAATCAAAGCTCCTGTGAACCGTAATAAAATTGTAGCAACACACCTGCTCGCGCAAACAATCCAAAAGACGCGCGAAATGCAGAAAAATTGAGAAAACTCTCGGCTAACAATTTAATGACTTCAAAAAGCGGCATAAACGTCCAAAGTCAAGGCTCACAGTAGTCAAAGTCCACTCAACACACTCTCACACCATCCAGGAGTAAATAGGACAGAGGAGGGATTAAATCGCCCTGGAGTACAGTCTGCAACACCCCGATCGGGGGAGCAACCTGTCAAACCCGGGTTACGGTTTAAATGGAATCTAAACAATAGCAAAAAGTTTGATGGTGACGCCGTGTCACAATTGAAGTTACAACTGGCAATAACTAGGTTGAGGTTATGCCTCTTCCGCTGCTTAATCGATGAATCAACAGATTCTCATAATTAATAAGAATAAGCGAAACAATAATTGACTTAGACTGCAAGGCAGCCAAGCTGTCAAAAAGGGTCCCCGGGGCGCCGGAGCTCAAAACTTTGTGACAAAAGTTACTCACAAAGATGGAGAATCAGGTCGACCCAGCCTGTGAACAGGACAGGACAGGTAGTAGGGAAGAAATGGATTCTAAATTCAGATCCTACTTGACACAAAAATCAATATAATCTTTGCTTAGACTCTAAAATCTCCAAAATGTCCCTCCAAATACACCCGCAACCCTCGTTAGGGAAGTTAACAACAACTTAAAGCCCAAAAAAGAACAAAGATGCTACCGAAAAATACCGATGACTACAAATGCCACCTGGGCCGACATCTTTAAACACACGTGGACACAACGACGTAGTTTTGGAGATTTTACAGGAGAGAAACAAAATCGTCAGAAGACTTACCCTTGCCACATAGCACTACACTAGTACTTTAAGTACTCAAATATTCAAAAAAACAAGGCTCAGAAAACAAACAGCAAAGATTAGACTGAGCGCGGATTTAGTGTGTCTATCACCGCAGAGCTCTAAACCAAGAATGTCAAATTTTATCTCGTATCCGCTGCTCGTCAACATCACATCACTTCCGGCAGGTCCAACAACCAAATTTTTAATTCGTCTCGCGGCCAGCGAGGGCTTCACAGAACACAAAAAATGTGAATACATGGGCGTAGGTGAAAATAATTCTAAACGTAACAATTAATTTGTTACAATATATATATATATATATATATATATATATATATATATATATATATATATATATATATATATATATATATATATATATATATATATATATATATATATATATATATATATATATATATATATATATATATATATATATATATATATATATATATATATATATATATATATATATATATATATATATATATATATATATATATATATATATATATATATATATATATATATATATATATATATATATATATATATAGTTGAAGAGTACTCGCGACTGTTGCGAATAGTTAAGGAAACAAAAATAACGCAGGTTAAACAGTCAAAAATTTGACAAACATGAATCGATCCTGGAGACGTTTAACAATTTCAATGAACAATTACAATTCACGATTGAAAAAGAGAACAACAAGAGTATCCCATTCCTAGACACACTGGTCATAAGAAGTGATGATGGTACTACGAAAACGGATTGGTACAGAAAACCAATGGCGTCAGGAAGATATATTCATTTCAAATCTGACCAACCAAAGTCGATGAAAATCAACGTAATTTTAGCGTTAAAAAATCGAATAATTAAAATATCACATCCTTCTTTCCACCAAGTAAATCTTATTAAACTTCGTGACATATTACTAGAGAATGGGTACCCGATAAAATTGTTGAATAGTCTGTTATTCAATATCGCACAGAGACAAGAGGTGGTCCAACAGGAGGTGATCGCAAATGCCGAAGACACTGTTCCGAACAAAAAATACGTTTCACTTCCATACATTTCAGAACTTACGCCAAAATTAAAAAATGTACTTGCCAATGATTCTATTATAATTTGTCAAAAAAGTTGTACTACGATCAAATCTTTGTTCACCAAATTAAAGGACCCAGTTCCTATTCTAAAACAATCTAATGTAATTTACAGCATTCCGTGTAAAGATTGTGAACTAAAATACGTGGGTCAGACCTCGAGACCGTTAAAAGACAGAATTATAGCACATAAAAGTGATGCTAAGCATAAACCGAATTCTACAGCTTTAACAGAACACCTTACAAAAAGCAAACACAATGCATCGTATGACGAGGCTGTAATTTTAGACAAAGAAGTAAATTGGGTCAAAAGGAATGTCTTGGAAATGATTCATATTTTCAATACTGATAACACTATGAATAAACGGACTGATGTTGATGGCTTGAGCAATATCTACATTTTTCTACTACATTTAATTAAAAACAAGCATTTAAAAATTAACACTTCTCAAGTAACATAACATTGTTGCACATTTTACTAAATTTAAATATCAGGGTTGTGTTAGATTATCTTAAATAATTTTTTTAAATTTTTTCTTCTTGAATAATTTGTTCTTTCTACTTTAATTAATTTTTTAATTTTCTAATTAACTTGGTTTTTTGAAACTTGTTCAAATTCTGCCGCCACTTGACTAGTAACTTTTCTAGGGACTATTTTTGTCTAATTTAGTTTTAAATTTATTTTTTCGGACCTAACTTCGTTGGTTGACTTTGTTGAATCTTGTTGGTTGAAAAATGGCTGGCTGTCATGTTTCCGTTTGGTGGTCCAACATGTGACTAAATTTTACTTTTTGAAAAACAATTGTTGTTCAAAAAATTTTTAACATGTATTTCCAATTCTTGTACAAATATGTTGATCTGTGATGAAAATTTATTTATTTTTGGAATCTCACTGGATGTAAGTAAAAAATGTTTTTTAAAATTGTTATCAAAAAATTGTGATTGATAACAAATGTTTTATTATGAATTCTAGAGTCCTGAGGATGGTTTTAATTAAAGACCGAAAGCTTGACTAATCTAAAAGAGCGTTTTTTACTTGAGCCCACTCACAAAAAAAAAAAAATTTTTGACTGTTTAACCTGCGTTATTTTTGTTTCCTTATATATATATATATATATATATATATATATGAGAATCTGCGACTTTGTTAAAATTAGTATCAAGTGATGATGTGACTTAGTGACTTTTGATTTGATTATGAACTATTTCTTCAAGTGATACGTTGAGGACATTTCTGGGAACGGCCTCTCCGCAGAACGACTTCGCACACCGTCAAGTCCACTGACGGCATCGTTTTCGAGATAAACCTACAAGTTCGAGGTCGCTGTTGTTTTGTCACAATCATTCATCATATTTTTGAACAAAGCAACACTTTCAAATCCCAGTCTTCTATTTGCTCAACCTTGATCCACTGCGACTCAGTTATGCATTGGGTTGGTGCCCGAGATGAAGTAAGGAATGCGTCAATCAAAATGACAAAAATACATCACAGCACATGATCACCCAATATTACAAATACACCACGAATAGACAACACAGAACACTCTCAACTTATGAATCTATATGTTTACTATTTTCAATTCATAAAAATAATCGCGAATATGATTATGAGGATAATCTTCTTGATATATTCTGAACAAAATAATACTGATGTGTTGTCGATGACTTGTATTGCATATTATTCATTGAAAATTGTGCTCTCATTCAAAGTTCATCCCAAGTTTACGGCGTCTTCAACTCAACCCTCAAAAGAGTCGGGTAATAATAAAGTTGAACATTTGATCTATACGACCCAGCCGTGATTTTTACATGCTAAATTCCAATTTCATTAAAAAGAGATTTAAAAAATGCTAACGTCAAGCTTGTATCTCAGGAGCGTTCGAAGGACCACCGTATTTGAACGGAATGAAACAGTGTTATTCGATCTTTGCTTCTATCACACTTCCGAAAGTATATACAAAATTCACAATTTAACTTAAATAAGACTGATTGATACATTTGAAAATATTGGCTCTTGAAGCCTTGAGTGTGGTTTCTCAACTGACTGTGTATACTCATCGGCAACCAGGGTGACAATTACTCTTCTTGCAGTTGTAGCCCAGGACACTGGACATCTTAGCCGCCGTTGGAGCTTCCAGTTCAACAATTAAATCAAACTTAACTAACATACAAATTATATTTGTGATAATTCCAAATAAAGTGTTTTATCCCTACTAATCGTCCACTGGCAATATACATATATTACGCACTGCTCGTTTAAAAACACCGTTTTCAGTGCGAACACTCATTACCGTCGGTGCCTGGATGTAGTTCGACCACACGGGCGAGCTTCCAGGCTAGGGGAGAGAGGTTGACTTCCTTGAGGATGACGAGAGTGCCCAGTTGGATGTTGGCCGCGCTCTTGCTATTGCTCCTGGGCCTGGTCTGCAACTGTGTTGGATATTCTACGCTTCCAAAAATTTTGGCGGATTTGCTCTACATACTGCCATCGCATCAGACAATTTTGCGGTAAATGGATTATCGACGGCTCAGGAGTCGATTTCAGTGGACGGCCAATCAAGAAATAGCCAGGTGTTAAGATCGATAGGTCGTTCGGATCATTTGATGATAGTGACAGCGGGCGCGAATTCAAGCATGACTCTATACATGCCAAGAGAGTGTGCATTTCTTCAAATGTGAGAGATGTATTACTGACTACTCGTCTAAGATGGTATTCAACCTTTTCAACTTCCGCTTCCCAAAGTTCACCAAAATGAGGCGAACGAGATGGAATGAAGTGCCAGGGAATATTTTCGGTTGATAATTGATTTATTACATTGGATTGAAATTGTTCTGAGTCGAATGATATTGATAATTCTTTTAATTCTTCTGTAGCACCTACAAAATTTGTAGCATTGTCTGAGTAGATGTTCTTGAATAAACCGCGCTGTGAAATAAATCGCTTTAAAGCATCCATCTGATGTTAAATTATTGACTAACTCTGAGTGAAATGCTTTTGTAGCAAGACATATAAAGACGCAAATATAGGCTTTTATACTACGTTTACCTTTACCGCGACCTTCTTTCATCAAAATCGGGCCGGCATAATCCACACCACAATTAGCAAATGGATAAGAATAGTTGAGTCTTGAAGCGGGTAGGTCGCCCATTGTTGGATTTCTACTCGGAAGCAAGGCATACATTTATGTTATACTTTTCGTACTTGGCTACGTTCGCATAGCGGCCAATAGCTCTCGCAAATTGCGAATTATGTGGCTGAATTACCTGCGTTTAGATGAATTTTGTGTGTCTGATCTATTATTTAATCAGTAACATGATGCTTTGGTAATACTAGGGGGTAATTTTTATCATAAGGTATTACTGCATTACGCAAACGCCCCCCTACTCTAATTAGTGAATCCTCGTCAAGGAACAGGTTTAATGTTCTTAAACAACTTTTGTTGTCTACTTCTTGGTTTGATCTTAAGTTTTTCAATTCGGATTGGAAGGCTTATTCCTGAACTAATTCAATTATTGTTTTCGTTGCGATTCCAATTCCGCTTGTATTCAATTCACCTTTGAAACGTTCATTTTTATTTCTTATATTATACACAAATCCTAGATAATATGCTGTCACTCGCTGTAATTTCGAAAAACTAGAAAATTTAAACATTAAGTTGAAACCATTCTTTACCGAGATATGAACATTTTTGCGTTGTTCCGATGACTCTGCAGCTAAAATTTCTTTAGAATAACTCTCACATACATAATGAATGTTCATTAGCCAAACAGGCTCGTGAAAACACAGACTATTATTTATTAATTAATGGGTGAACTACCGCGTGTTATTACATCTGCAGGGTTGTCCATTGTTTCAACATGATACCAATCATTCACGTCAGACAATAATTGAATTTGAGAGACTCTGTTTGCGACAAATGTTTTCAGAGTATTAGGTGAAGTACCTAACCAGACTAGAACAATATTTGAATCCGTCCAATAGATTATTTTATTTACACTAATTTTCAGATATTCTTTTGTTGAAGACATTAATTTTGATAAGAGTAAAGTTGCACAGAGTTCTAACCTGGGTATCGTTTGCATCTTTAAGGGCGCTGCACGTGATCTAGCGCAAAGTAAATGAACTGATACCTCTCCAATAGTACTAATTGCGCGTAGGTAGATGCAGGCACCGTATGCTTTTCCGGACGAGTCGGAAAATCCGTGCAATTCGGGTGAATCAAATGGAAAGAAGTCTATTATCTTCCAAGGGATTTGTATTTTATTACTATCGTTAATTTGACATATCATTTCAAGCCATTCGTTATTATTTTTTTCCGATACTGGTTCGTCCCATTTGTGATTGATCTGCCATAATTTTTGCATAAATAATTCTGCTCTTGTGATGATAGGGCACAATAAGCCTGAGGGGTCAAATATTTGTGATATTATGGATAAGATCATACGTTTTGTATAAGTAACATCTAACTGAGTAATACTATTTTGTGTAACGTAATTAAATTGGTCATTATTGTAATTCCACCATAGTCCTAACAATTTTGTAGTTCCATCCTTTTCTAAATTAACCATATGTGGTATACACTGCTCATTCGCTGCTGGTAGCAAGGCTGGATCATTTGATGACTATTTGTTAAGTTCAAGCCCATCGTGAGCTAGTACTTGAAGTTCAATTTGTGATTTCAATGCATCATCAAATGTATTTGTCCGTGTAAGTAAGTCGTCAATGTGAAAGTCTGATGACAGAATATAAGATGCAGTAGAAAAGTCTTTCTTCTCATCACTTGCCAACTGCTTTAAACATTGCACTGCTAAAAATGGTGAGCATGTTGTACCAAATGTTACTGTGTTCAATTGGTAAGTGGCTATTTGATCAAATTGATTAAATCTTTAGACTATATTTTGATATTGTCTGTCTTCTTAAGCTAGTGAAATTTGTCTCAGCATTTTGCTTATATCGGCGGAAAGGACATATTGGTTAAGGCGAAATCTAACTAAAATGGCTAATAAATCATCTTGTAGTTTTGGACCGGTCATTAGTGCATAATTCATGCTAGGTCCTGTTGTAGTTTTAGCGGAGGCATCAAAAACAACCTGTATTTTTGATATTGTACTTGATTCTTTGATTACCGCATGATGCGGCAGATAATGCATTGAATTCAATATAGCGGAATCGGATTGAATGGATTCCATATGATTCAATTCTTCATATTCATGCATAAAACTATCATAATAATGTTTCAACTGAGAATCGCGATCCAGTTTTCTTTCTGAGTAATTCAAACGTTCAATTGCAACATGTTTTGATTCTCCTAAATTCAAGATATTGTTTTTGAACGGAAGATGAACAATGAATCCATCTTTCTTGTTTCGTTCATGAGTTTGTTCAAAATGGCTTAAACAATCTTGTTCTTCTTGGGAATACTGAATTATTTTATCTCTTGGATATTTCTCAATTTCCCAAAAATTTTCTCATTGCTGTTCTATTGTATTCAACATGCAGAAGACCGTGCTTGTGAGCTATTAGAGTTTATGATATTACCCCCAATAATCCACCCTAAAGATGTTATTTGCAGATGCGGGTAGTCTGGTGCTTCTCGAGATACGGTGTGGCTAAAACCGTCAAACTCAGCCGCCTATGGGCCATCTTACGTGCAAGGCTAAGTGGCAGTTATTCGAAGTCCCAAGCGACTAATACAAAGTCAACAATGACAATGCGTAAAGATTTGCGGACCAATTCATGAATCAGAATCAATTCGGCTCGAAGGACCAAAATTATGTTGTTAGTTCGTGATTGAGTCACTGGCGGGACTCAGAAGCGTTCTGAGGACCACCTTATTAAAACTGGATGAAACAGTGTTATTCGATTTTTGCTTTTATTACACTTCCGAAAATATATACAAAATTTACAGTTTAACTTGAATGAGACTGATTAATACATTTGGAAATATTGGCTCTTGATGCCTTGAGTGTGGTTTCTTGACTGACTGTCTATACTTCCCGGCAACCAGGGTGAAAATTACCCTTCTTGCAGTGGTGGGAGGTTCACCCGCTACCTGATGCTCAAGTACTGGAGACGTGTTGTGAACTATTTCAGTATATTCACTGTTCCTTTTCTACATGCTGTTTAAACGGGCTTCAAAATACAATACTACGCATCCATTTTCATCAAAATGTGCCTAAAGCTTCAAGCAGCCTTGTCAAATGGCCCAGAATGATCAACATGAATAGTTGAGAGAGGCTTATCGCCCCTATCTATCAGCTGTAGCTTTTCCTCTCGTTTTTGTGATTGACACGAGAGCAATATACAATTAGAACAATTCAAAATATTTCCTTCCACTTGTTTCCTATCTTTCAGAAATCAATAGAAGTCATAAGTTGTTGGATTTAAATCTGATATCTAGTGAGTAGTTTTTGTGCATGAAAAGAGAACAAAATAAACAAATGATGAGAACTCTGATAAATATTTGTTTGAGGTTCAACTTTCTTCAACCGATTTGGCAATAAATTTTCAAAAAAAATGTACATATTCATAATTAAAATTGGAAGAAAGTTTAACAAGTTTGGAAGAAGATTTAGAATCAAAAGCAAGAGAAAATTGTACAATTTCAAAAGGAGATTCAGAATCAAAATTGAAACAAAATTCTATAAGTTTGGAAGAGAGTTTGGAATTAAAATTGAGAGAAAATTCTACTAGTTTGAAAGAAGATTAATGAGGACAGTTGGAAGAAAATTCTAGAAACCTGAGAGAAGAACTGCATGGAAAAATGGAGGAAAATACAAGGAAAGTTGTACAGCAACTGAGAAATCTTAGAGAAGATATGGAAAGAAGTATTTGAAAATAATTGCAGAAGGTAAGAAGGAGTATTGGATGAAAAAATTAAGAGTATTGGAGAAAAAATTGAATTTGGTGTTTCATCTCCAGAAAAAGCTTCAAAAGCTGAGCTAATTTAATTATCTACACCAAATTCTGGATTCACTACAAAAATTCGTGTCAAACCTCCAACCTCTGATGATTGACCATCTTGGATTAATTACCATAGACAATTTGAAGCCGCTTCTAAGGCTAATGGCTGGAATGATACTGAAAAAGTTTCAGCGCTTATAGTTGCTCTCCGAAGAGATGCAGTAAATATTCTACAGGTTATTCCACCAAAGGAAGACAACAATTATGAAAAACTGGTCAATCGACTGGAGATGCGATACGCAGCTCAAGAAGCGATACGAACGATTCAGCAAGAGTCTACAGGAGTACGAAGCTGATGTGGCACGCTCAGTTTGACTTGCATATCCAACTAGCCCGGATGATTTCTTGGAAAGCTGGGCTGTGAGAATATTTATGGACGGCATAAGAGATTATGAGACGCAACAAGCCCTGCGCTTAGCGCGACTGAAGAAGCTAGTGGAAGCATTGGCACATGCACTGGAATATGAGGCGGCAAAGCAGGCGTCCAGAAGCAGTGCTGGAGTACGAGAAGTTAACTGCGATTCCGATGTCACTGAAAGCTTAGAAGTTAAGGTCTAGCGGTTGGCCCAGGAAGTAGAATATCTCGAGAATTCCAGACAACTTCGGTATTGGAATCGTGGAGAACTAGATCAACTAAAAAGTCGATGCAAGAAACCTTTGAAGATGCTACCCAAAGATGACTGCAGACATGAAAATGAACGCCTTGCAAGAACAAAAACCATCAAACGAGACACAAAGATAGAACCTAACTGCGATGAACTTTCGAAAGAATTACGACCCTATTACTATTCAAGGGTCAACAATTAAATGACCAGCAACACGCAAAAGCTGAAGATCAGATATACCGAGAGGTGTTTGAAACCAGTGAGGGGCGAAAGGGAAGAACGAATATTGTCCATCACAAAATTGAAACTGGTGACGCACGACCAATTCGACAAGTACCACGACGGCTCCCGATTGCGAAAAGAGAGGACGCTGAAGCTATTATTCAAGGCATGGAGCAAAATGACATCATTTAACCATCGAAAAATCCATGGGCCTTTCCGGTGGTACTTGTGAATAAGAAAGACAGGTCTACACGATTTTGTGTCGACTATCGCCAGCTGCATAGCGTTATCAAGAAGGGGTGAGATTCTAAAACTATATCTGTTATGAGTCAAGTACGTTATACAACAGATGAAAATAACATACTTGGATACACCGAGCGATTCTGTAACTTCTGGTAACTACGAACGTTACTATCATATGTAATGTAACAGATGCAAATAAGTTCAGTTTAGACGGAAGACACGATTATATTTCAGTCAATCATAGCACGTCTTACAAATGCGCGCGAATTTAATACCGGTATTGCGCAAGTCATATTTTGACAAGCTTGCTACTTGTTAAGGTTATTGGCGACAATTATTGTAGCAATTTCATCAGATTTCTGGAAAGTCTATACAATGTACTATATTGTAACAATTGTCTGTATCACACAATATCTGGATAACTATTTTCATGGGGTTTTGAAAAATGTCTTCCGATGTCTTGGGAAGGATAGGATTCTCAGATATTCACCAAGGATTGCAGGATCAATCATGAATACATGTGCTGTCCTTCCTTCATAATATGCGGATACATTCAAGAATGATTCCTGTTGCAGATGACATATTAGTGGATGTGGATGGAGATGCACAAGAGGATGGTAACAAAGCAGCGAGAGATTTGCTGGATGAAGGTAGAGGAATAAGAAGTAATGTCGTACGCTATTTCAACTAAATGAAGTATTGTTTGTAAGAGAAGGTTTTTGCTTTCGATTTATTCATTATTAATAATGTTTTGCACCCAGATCTACTGAAATTTCTATTTCTGGGATAAAAGCGATATGTATACTATCAAATATTAAGAGGTAAGATTACTTATACCGGCTGAAAGATCAATGATGTTCCAAGCCCACAGAAGCACGAAATCATTTCTCTTTCACGTCGGAATCATACTATAACTTCAAAATATCTTATCAATAATTAGAATCAATACTTTTCATGTTCTGCATGTGGGAGCTACTAGACACTAATATTCAAGCAACCAAGCAAAGTTGACATTTGCTTAGTGTCCAATTTGTACAATAAGAATAATCCATACAATATTTTGTATTTATAAGAGATGGTGAATTTTTCTGTTGTTGTAGGTTTATTCATTTGCAATTTCATATATTCATTAGAAATCATTATTCATCACAAACTTATACCAAAGATTTATAAAATTAATTTTGAGTTTATTTACAATTATGAGAGAGTATTATTGCTTTTTTGATAGCAGAAACTCCAATAATTTTTCCATCATCACTGTATTTTTCCTAATGGCCACAGCACAGTTCGATATATTGCTATTGATATTTTCCAAGCTATTAGACATTTTATTCATCAACTTTATCTGCTTCTCCTGATTGTCTATTATGATGCCATCAGTAATTTCTCTTTTTTTACATCACAAATTAGAGGAAGTATGGGTGGTAAGGAATAGGTTCTCTATTCTAGGTGTAGGGGTACCTCGTATATTAAAATTCTCGGTTTCCGGTATCTCTTCCTTCGACACCTCTACAATTTGAGTAGCGATCGGAGGTGGTTCAACCACATACAAAAATTCAATTTCTGGGGCAATGTCTCAGGAACTTTCTGGAGTTTCTTTATCGCCCACAAACGATCAATCTTTCTTCCTCAGGAAGAAGTTTCACCTCTATCATTGGACCATCTCCGGTCTTTGTCTGCCATTCTTTCACAATTTGCCACTTTCTTTTCACGTTGGCTTTTCAATCATTCAACACCTGGAGAAAGGATGAGGGAAAGGCTTAAAAAAAAAGTTATATATTATTTGATTCATTTACTTTTGAATGAATAGACAGAACATAAGCCGTTGATTACTAGAACATCATGCTGAAAGAAATATTTTCTGCCCCAGTATAATTTCGAATCAATAAATTGAGGGGTCTGTTAATCGGATTTTGATCTTCATCAGCTATCATCCTTTCAGCTGAAAACATCACATTTTTCAATTAATCCCTTTCAATATTTCATAATTATTTATTGAATATCCAATTTCTGATGATATCCTGCAAATAATAGTAGAAATTATCCCTTTATAACTACTGCAATATGTATTCTAGAGGCTATTTATTTGATTTTAGCAGATATCACTATCAGCTACTGTATGTACTTACTGGGGGGAAGTGAGGTTGAGTTAATCACAATATTATTATTTAACAACCAAATATAATATAGATTTCAAAGAAATTATTTTCGAATATTATGGAATACTTACTCCTTGCCATTGCTTGCGATTTTTACTTGACCCTAATTCTGCATCAGAATAGCTGCTAGATTTTCCCATTTATTCTGGAGTTTCTGGCGCGCATCCAGTCCTTGTAATTCTCTGTGCAGCATGCAGCAAATGAGAAATTATTTTCTCGTATAGTACATGACTTGTTTTTCCAAGTCTTTTCGGTGGCACTGGAATAAATTTCATAATTGAACATACCATGCTCATGCCCATTATTCAAAGCGCAGTTCAAAGATGTAAAATATGTTATCCAAATATTATGCAGCAAAAAATTTGAGTTTTCTAATTATTACTCCATTTACTTACTTTTAATTCGATGTTTGGAGTAGTGTACGACTTAACAGACAGTAAAAAATTCTATAACTGGTGCTAATTTTCATTTGTTATAACAACTGTTGTTGTCATAGCCGCTGTTACTGACGTTGATATTGGCGCTTTGATTGTCGCTCGGGCACATGACCTTGGAAGATGGATTCGAAGAGTGTTGATGCATGTTTGGCACAGCGTCCGTACTTGTTGCATCAACTATGTTGAAATTCGGAGCTGTATACTCATTTATTTCTTCACTAACGGCCACAATATTTTCAGGATGTACAGAATCTTTAGTTCTAAGTTTATGATTTTCACATTCTAAGACGCAAATTTTCGTATTTAAAATGTGTATTCCACTTCTTAAGTCACATATAATCTTTTGTGATCAGCGTCTGCTCGCAAATTATATTTTTTGATTGCTTGTTGCAAACGTCCGATTACCGCGGTTTCATTTCCTTTAGTATCCAAATTTAATGCACTCAAAAATACTTTCAAATCTTTGATTTTTGATATTCTTAAATCTATTTCTGTGTCCTTGTTCATTTTAACATTGGATTTAAATTTATTATCACAAACTGTACACTATTTCTTCATAATTAATATAGAAATACCACTTCGATAAAAACTGTATTAGAACGCCTGAACTGAGCTCTTGGCAGACACGTCCGTTCGTTTCAACGTTCGACACTACTACTATGGTATTTTTTGTAGATACTAGATCTGAAACCTCTTATATTTATGACTGTGACCTTGTTATCGAGGATAATGCCGGTGAACTCGATGAATGATGATATCAATCATCGTCTTTTAAATTATATTTTCTCAATGATTCTTTGAATTTTAATTCCTATAATGTGATATGAATACATTTTTTTTTTGCAAATATCTATCAGGGAAATGTTCGATTAACTGACAAATGATTGGCTGAAGATCTCGTCAAAGCATCAATCTCTCAGTAGAAATTCATGATTTGTGATTACATTCTCTCTCGCATCACGCGTGCGATATCGCAACGTAGTAACCTGAATGACTGGTCACAGTACCACATGAGGATTGATTGACATTTTTTGTGTTCCTTATATCATAAAACAAAACGTTCAATGTTTGTTTAAACCTTCGTCAAGTCATTGCATTTATTTTCAAATCGCTACATGTTTGATAAGACACCTGATACACCTGCCTCACTTGTCGCCTGACTGACCAGAGTTTATGAATCTACATCCTATAACCTCCTTTCAATCCCTACCCGGGTTGAAACCTCAGCTAGCTCGTAAGAGACGGCGTGCGGTCTACGTCGAATCTGGAGGATTTTGAAGAATGTTTCTGGTAGGCGCCAGGCGACCTGGTAGCGTCCTTGGTTCAACCGACGGTTGATCGCCGAACCTAAACGGAAGGGGGAGGGGAGGAAAGGCAAGCGCGCGAAAAAATTTGTCACTAGCTTTGCAGACAATTCGACTTTTATTGGCAATCAAGAAATCAGAAACAACTATGCCAATCAAACTGAGTATAACGATAACTGACGTTTATTACAGTCGCGGCGAATGGCAGGCGCGGTACTACAAGAATCGCGTACACAATAGCGGAAAGAGCTCGTACATAAATCAAGGCGAGTGACAGTCGTGCTCAACACACTCTACGGGACAGTTGCGAGTACCCTTACGGTTCGTAGTGCGCACACAAAGAAATGAGTGATTGACTCGCTCTAGGAGCAACGGCGCTGCGCGGTTAACGCTTAGTGCGTTTGCCACACGTTAATGGCAACAACTCACCAAAACAGTAGAAAATAGAAAAAAGGAAATATCGGTTTGATTGGGCTTACAAGAAAAGATTTTATAATAATTAACCAATAAAATCGTAACACAAATAAATCTTAGCTTTCGCGCCGACTCGTGGTCCACTCGGAGATCGTGGGGATAGATCTTCAAAATGGCGCAGATGCTCTGCAGCAAGACGGATGACGATGACGTCACAGGCGATGACGAACGGAAGGTCCCGAAGATTCCAGCGGTGAATCCGAAACGACGCAAGTCGAATACGCAAAATGGAATACGGGAAACACACAAAAAGGAGACACAAAAGAGAAGCCTGAAAGAATAAGCCAAATTAAAGTCTGAAATGCGATACTGTGATGAAAAAATTGATTTGAGCAATTAATTTTTGATTGGGTTTTAGTTAGGCAAATAAGGAAATGTAACTAATATGAATGAATGACTCTAGGAAATTGCAATAGCTTCTACCTTCTGATGTTGATCGGCTTGTAGGTTTTGATTTTTTTGAAGATCAAGTTCGAAACAAAATCCGGAATAATTTCCGTTAAACCGTGGCTCGAAACGCTGCAAATTCAAATCCATCAAAGGTGTTTTAAATTTCAACCCGATAATAAACTTTGACACAAAATTCACAAAATAATAATTTGCAAGCACTTTTCGACCAGACTTCCAAAATCGGAATGAATGACCGTTAAAATAACCTTCTCAAAGTTAAGTACAGTTTTCCTGTTAAGTATGGGAATTACTAATCGTTAGTTTAATAAAAGAATATCGGCACTCCAAACTCCAATCGGGAATCCCATCAGCTGGAAATACAGATCCGAAAAGAAAGTTGCATAAGAACGCGAAAAAAGATTAGTTACCACTATTGCCGCCGGGCAACGGCACCGTACAGAAGAAAACGAAAGTCGACAGTTGACAGGATCACAGCTGATGAACAATGAAAGTAGGTTAGTAGTGTAACGAGGGTAAGAAACAAATAACATTTAAAGTTAACAATTAAACATTTGAGGTGTGAAGAAACAAAAGATGAGAGGTAGAGGAAATGAAATGTTACAATCTCCATGGGAATCGACTGTAAAGATACCAGCCTTTGTCTTTCAATGCAAAAAATGTCTAGAGTGGGTTTTAAATCTACAAAAAATGTTATAACATTAGGTCTTCTTCAATTATCTCAGCAATAAGCCATAAATTGGAGGAACCCAATTACTTTGATTGAGTTTTAATTCCACTCCTGATAAACATAATCAAACCACCACTAGTGCGGCCTGAATTTTCATTTTATTACAGAAGTATTTTGAGAAGTCAGGCATATAGTTGGGAATTGTTAGTTTATGATGATAAAACCATGTTTTACATCAAAATGTCATATCGTTTTCCATTTAAAACATGAAGCTCTGTTTTCCAAGATATATAAATTGTCAATGCCGTTATCACTGCAAGAAGATAGAGATATATGACAAAGTTTGTTTTTGTTGGGTACATTGTTACTTAAATTGTGTTCTGTGGGGTTTCCATCTTCTATCGGGCCTTGTTGGCTTGGGTGTGTATTAAACCTTAAACTATCTCTCAGAGTCGCATTTAAGTTTGATGCGTTGCCTGCGACCGAGCCTGTGCCTGAAGTGTATGGTTTCTTGAGAGTTTGCAGATTAGTGGATTTTTTTGATGATCTATCGGAAGATGATTGACGACTTTTCTCATCTCTATGTGCTCAAATTTTTGATTTTTCACAACATTATATACATATATATATATATATATATATATATCCACAACAGGCTTTGACTCCAAGACAACGAATTTGTGATCACCAGGACGCCTGTTCTCATTCAAATGTCAAAAGCAACCTTGCTTACTTCGGAAAACCAAAACGCTCTCTACTTCAAATGGCCCTTATCGATACGTCTTGAATGTTACCATATGTTTCTCGTCCTGTGACCACGAATACGTTGACACACAGGTACATCGTTAATAAACAAAACATGAATCACCTTAAAAATACCATACTAAAATAGCCCAAGCAATATTAATTATTGAAATCTACTTTGGTTCTTTCGGAGGAAAAACTCCAGCCGCGTTTCACTCTCCGACACGGCCATTCTGACAATATCTTGTTCCCGGGTGTAACTAGAACATTTCATCTTGAATGGCGTATAAGGCATACGATTACAAGCAGTCGAATTAAATATCAGAATTATACAACGAATGAGCGTATCCAAGTTATCCAGAAGTCCAGGGTAGTAACAGTTATTCACACGCTTATTATTTATAACATGAATTCATACCATCTGTACTTATTTGAAATCTAAGCCATCAATCGTAATTCTCAATTGCTGAACAATTATACAATATTTCATTCTTACCACCAATCGACATTTGCATTACTTACGGCTAATGCTGTATGCCACATACAGTATCAAACGTATCTCACAGTTGCCACAGCTGCATACCCGCCACATCATCAGCTGCTCATCACGCCCTGATCAGACTAACATTAGCCACTAATTCAGTTTGCAGTTGCGACTACAGACTAAAGCATGTGCGTTATCTCAAATATTTCTACCACTCAGACCCACGACCTGATACCGTTAGTGCTTAGTGTCATTGGTGGTTTCAATCTCATTCACAGCTCATGTTTCAGGACTTTCTGGCTCATTCATATTCTTTTCGTCACTATGGTCAACACAGATATCTAGCTCATGTGGAATATGACTTCCAGACATTTTTCTCAAATTATCGTGACTGTACTTATATTTCCTTTCATTATTTAACGATTTTAAATTATATCTGTCATCATCAAATATTTCTGTTTGATTTGATTATGTTCTCCATTTCTAATCAAAACATGTTCCCCTATTCCGAATCTTTCAATTTCTGCTTCATTTTTATCAAATCTTATTTTCTCATATTCAGAATTTTCTTCAATACTTTCAATTGATTGTTGTCTTACATTAGATATATCGATTTCTTTTTTGTTGTGATCAGCAAGTAAGCCATAGGATTTCGCTGCTTCACCAATTAAAAATTCTAAAGCACTGGCTTTAGTGACACGATTGACAGTTGAGTTCAAAACCTATTGAACTTTACCAATGGTATCTCGCCACGAACGATTATTTGACTCTACGGCAGTGTACAAATTTTTGATTGTGCACATCACACGTTCCACCTGGCTGTTAGCCCTACTAGAACCCGTAGCTATCAAATGCAATATAATAATAATAATAATGATCATTTATTTGATATAAAGTTATATAACTCATACAAATGATCAAATGCAATATAATATTTAGTGATGAATATTGCACTTTGCAAAGCCTTGATGACACTGGCAGAATAAATTTTGCGGGTGTGATGTAAATAAACGTATTTGGTATACCCATCAATGAGAACAATAACATATACTTTCATATTATTTTTACCTCTTAATTTACCTGTTATATCCATATGAAGAGTATGCCACTGTATGCGGGTTTCAGGAATGGGATGTAACTCGGCCTGAATTTCACCCGAGTGAGCTCTTGAAAGTTTAGAGGTAATACAATTATCGACAAATTCACGTACGTACTTTCACATATCGTCAAACCAGTAATACTCATAAATCTCATCCAGCGTTTTATCCCAGCTCAAGTGCATAACAGATTTATGAATATGATTAATTACAGACCATCGAAATGCTCTTGAAACAATTGGTAAACAGCATGATTCACCATTTCTCTGTATCTTACGGTAAATTGTACCCGATTGAATTTCGTAAGTGTTTGCGAGATCTTTTGGTAACTCGTCGTTTTGCAATTTCGTTACTATTTCCGAAATCTCCACGTTACGCCATTGCTTAGCAAGAAGCTAATCGTCAGATATCTCCGCGAGCTCAACGCGTTTCTCTTCAATTCTGTCAATTTGATTGATTAAATCTGGTAGTGGATTTCTGGAGGAGAAATCAACGTGAGTCATACGTTTTCCTTCACTATAAGCTATGTCGAATTTGAATGCTTGCAGATAGGTCAACCCCTATGTACTTCATCGTTTAAGTCAATTTTATTTTGGGAGGACTTGAGTGAATTACAGTCGGTTACGACAGTGAACTATCGCCCATGTGAATAATAACGGAATCGTTTAATGGATTTGACAACGGCCATTGTCTCCAACTCATAAGAGTGATACCTGGATTCGGCCGGACTAGTTCTTATACTAAAATACTCATTAACATTGCTTTTGCCATCCACTTTATGCATTAGTATTGCTCCGAAAACCATAGGAGCTAGCGTCAGTATGTAATTCTATAGGGTAGTCGGGGTCAGATATCATCAGGAGTGGCTCACTAGTTGGGATTTTACTAGTTTTTTGTCTAATATTTTCATGTATGTCTGTCCACCCAATATTTCTCCTACCTGAGGAAAGTGCATGAAAGGGTTCCATTATTTGTGAAAGTCGTGGAACAAAACATCCGAAATAAGATGCAAGGCCAATAAATTGTCTAGGCTGTGTGTTAGTTTGCGGAGCAGGTAGCATCGTGTAGGCATTAATTTTTCGAGGGTTTGGGCAAGCTAATCCGTTTTAAATCTCATATTCAAGATATGAAACAGATATTCTAAAAAAGGAGCATTTTGAAAAATTAAATGAAAATCCGGCAGCTATAAGAATATTCAATACTATTTGAAGTCTATCAAACGCTTCTTTCATAGTATCTGCATACATCGTCTAAGTAAACTTCTACGAAAGTGTACGCGAGTTCACCCAATGCTACCATAATTGCTCTTTGGAAAACAGAAGGAACATTTTTCAATCCAAACGGCATTTTCAAAAACTTGAATTGGCCATCAGACGTAACAAACGCTGTGCGTTCTATGGATTCGGGTTGAATGGGAATCTGGTGAAAACCACTAGCAATATCTAGACAAATATAAAACTTAGCTTTCCTAAGTGTCGGTATTTGATCTAATATTAGTGGTAAAGGGAATTCATATGCTACAGTATTTTTATTTATTTCGCGCTAGTCTACACATAGACGATCTGAGCTAGCCTTTTTTTTTTTCAAAAAAAGCAGGATGCGACTTGCAAACGAAGAATTACTAGGGCGAATAACATTAGCTTGTAATAATTCATCTATCCTTTCTTTAACTACCCGTCTCTCTTCTACATTAAGTCAATAAGGTCTTCTTTGTACCGTAAAATTTGAGTCAATTAAACTAATCTTGAGTTCGCCACTTTTAACACGCGTTCGAGGGAAGCCAGAAATAAAAAAACTCTCAAGCTCTTCTAATATCGAAATAAGTCGTGTTTTGTTGTCACCGGAAACATCGATATCGACGTCGCGTGCATTAATAGCCTCGGACTTACTACATGTATTGATGGTTTTTATTTTACGGATATTGAAACTTCCTGAGAAATTTTTACTCCAGAACCCAAACTTATAATTTTGCGGCCTATCATAATACCGTCTTTAAAATAGTTATTTGAGACAACGTAAAAAAGAGTCTCTAAAGTTAATGCATTAATTTCAACAACAGACAAAATTGCATATTACAGTTAACACTGACATGCCCAATATCTTTCAAAATTACTAATTCATGTACTCGTTTACCAGAGAATTTGAGCGCGGCTGATTTTTCAATTATTGAGCATCCAGCTCTTGAGTCGGAACAATATGGAAACGACTCACCAATATGACATAACGAGCTGAAAAAGGCTGCAACAATACAAAGATCCACCCGACGTTCAATGCTGCTATTATTCCTATTCTTCCCGGAGCTGCTACTGCTGCTGCTACTGCTTGATGACGTACAGTTGGGTGCAATATGTCCGCTCGCTCCGCACTTGAAGCAAATAATCTGTCCTCTGGCTTCATGATGACCTTTAACTGCTTCTGTTCGACCATTATTTGGCTTTGATCGGCAGACAGATTTCTTTCGACCCATCTTGACCCAAGAATGATATCGAATTGAAGCGAATGGCTTGAATCGCTTTGGATCCGACGTCGTGAAATCGTCTTGAGTTGGTGCTGGTTTTTCCCGGACGTATGAGAAATCTCTTATCTCACTCAAGAGCATAGCTTCCGTTTTGATATCGGATGTTAGCGCGACGCGCTCAACTCGATTATTGATATGGGATAACCGCGTCAGCACTGCCGCATTGATAATTTCATCACTCGTCGAAGATCTCAAGCGAGCCCTCAGCGATGATCAAAGCAGAATTCCAAAAACACCGACGCTTTCCTCTTTTGTTGGCAACGCGTTATTAACTTTTAAAACAGTTGTCATCGTGGTTTCATGGCCTCCAAAACGCAACACAAAAAGTTATTCTGATTGCGGTCATTTAATGCCAGAAATTGCCACTTGAGGAAGCCATTGTGCTGCCGAGCCTTCTAAGGCTCTGCTGAGCATAGAAATCAGGGTCTTCCAATAAGCACAAGTCAGCTGCTGAACAGCACGCAATTGGATCTGATCCTGCACTTTCAGGGTTGAATCGCGGCAATGAAATACTTTGATTCGAAGGCGTTGATTTTTGAGCACAATTTTTAATACACTTGAACAGAATATTCCACTGATCATTAAATGGACCAGACGGAGTTGATCCAACTTCCGATGTCTAAGAGTCCGAAGGATCTTAAATAATTCTATCACTATTATTGTCACTATTCATTTTTGATTTATTTTACTCTCGTACAAACATCTACAACAGGCTTTGATATCAGGACAACGAATTTGCGATCACCAGGACGTCTGTTCTCATTCAATGTCAAAAGTCAGACTGCCCCGTCTGCATTTCAAAGCACCCTTGCTTACTCCAAAAAACCAGAACGCTTTCCACTTCGAATGGCCCTTATCAATACATCTCATGTGTTACCATATGTTTCTGGTCCTGTGACCACAAATACTTTGACACACATGTGCCGTCCCAGGCCTAAGCCCATCGTGAATAAACAAAACAAAAATTTCTCAAAAAATACAAAAGTAAAATAGGCCAAACAATATTGATTGATAAAAACTCTTGCCGCGTTTCACTCTCAGATATTTTCAAAAACATTAATTAAGTGAGGAAGCTTATAGAGAAGCAAAATCGCTCTGAAAAAAATAGAATATTCAATTTCAACATGATATATGATATGCTCCATTATTATGATCATCATTTTTTGAAGGGATATCTCTGTTTTATTTCAAATTCTTTTTCACGTTCTTGAAGCTCCAAAATATCTTTTCCCATCTCCTCTTCTTCCCGCCTTATTTTCAAAATAATCAGCTCTACTCTTTCACTTTCTAGTTTTACTAATTCAAAATTTAGGGAGAATTTGGCTCCATATTACCTTTTTCATTTTCCGTCTGCATTGCTGGTGTAATTTATATTGCTATTATGCTGAAGTTTGCATTTTCTCAAATATTGAGCGGAATGCTATCAATAATCTTAAAATCTGTCGTTACATGATGAATTTTCATGCCTCCTATCAAAAATTCCATTTACCTTCAATATTATTGGTGATCTCCAGGAATCTATCACTTATAAGATCTATTTTTGAGATGAATTCCGAGCCTTCACCAGTTTTGAATAATTGCATCTATGAGAAAAATTTATAGTAAATAGATTTTTTTGGATAAATTCCGTATATTCATTTCTATTTTTTGAGGTTTCGAATTTCTATTAAAAAATCTTTGTCAGACAAAATGAATATACAGAATTGATTAAAAAAAATCTATCTATCACGATATAATTCTGCAAAACATGTATAGATTATAAAAAAATTTGTATTTTATGTCTTTCACTAGCTTCCTTATTTTTAAATTAGTCACTTTTTCTTCAGCCTTGTCTTTTTCCCTTTCTCTTCAATTGTATCATGCAATAATTTCATTTGAATACCATTGTTGGGTCCTGTTCTAGAGAAAATATTGTATTCAATAGCAATTTCACCCCCTTCATAATTTTTTTACATTGACATTTGATATATTGGTCTTTTTATTCTTAGTAATGGGGATTTATTCTTTGATTATTTCCAGTATGTTAGATATGTCGGTTTTGGTATGATTCTCACCTCGTTTTTTTTTTTTTGTCCAATTCAATCGATATTTATTGAAACTCTTGATACCCAAATTTGACGTTCTCCCGTTCACTGGTTGGATATTAGACTATGACTCTGTCGATAAAGCAATGAAATGAAACGATAATGCTTGGTTTTACAATACTCTGCTCTATTCAAACAAACTGTTGAGCCCTTCGACAATCTGCTAAATTACAAAATTCGTTTCACGAAGCTTTGTTGAATTTGACAACATGTTGAATCAGTCGTTGATATAACACGTATTCTGCAGTCGTTTCAATTATTTGATGGAAAGCAATTTTATTAACGCTTTTATTAGCTTCATTTATAGCTATATTTATGTAACGGAGTCTTTGAACGTGAATTTCACTCACTTAGAGACATCGGATTGAATTAAAACTTTGCATACTTCTCAAACATCGATGACAATACAATAATTTATTAAGTTTATCTCATTATTCTGATAAGGTTCATCAGGAATGAATACTCATTTTAGGAGCGGGAGCCTGAGAATCGGCTACTACATTCAAGGAACGAGGCTCGGTAAATTGTGAGCGAGCAATATGAGCGCGGTCAAAAGTAGACCGCCGTGCGAGCGATTTAAGCTCGATTATTAGTAAGCTGCTATGCGCGCGAAGCAAGCTCGGTCAACGTTGATTCGCCGTGCGAGCGAAGCGAGTTCGGTAAGTTTTTATAACAAATAATTCTCTTATAGCAAATCGAACCAGAAATTAGATAATAAAATATAGTTTAGAAAAACTTGAGACACGCTTCAATGGTTAATCAAACTGAAAAGTCGAAAATAATTTTTTAAATAAAAATAAAGTAGTTGATGAGAAAATTGATGTTATTGTGGAAAAGGCGTGAGGTGTTTTGTATCATATATTCATAATAACTCTACATTCAGAGATCGTATCAATAGAATAATCACGCTTTTCCTACAATAACATTGATTTTCTCGTCAATTACTTTATTTCTATATTAAAAACTATTTTTCACTTTTCAGTTCGGTTTACCATGAAAGCTTGTTTTTTAGTTTTTTTGAGCTATATTTTTCTACACATATAATTGTATATTATATAACAAGGGAATTAAGTGTTTGATTCCATCCTGAGGGTTAAGTTTATTGCACGAAACTAAGTCGAAGGCAATACTCATCTGGGTAGTTTAAGACACTTGAGTCATGTGTTATCTACGCTATTTTCCGCACTACTCAGTAAACTTGTCGCATGAAAAGCACTTACCGCCCAGAAAAATAATCGCTGAATAGTACTTTGGTATTTCTGAGAAACATTTTTGGAACTACTTTTTTCTCCTATGTTTAATGGTTTAGCGAAGACTTGTAACTGTGCTTCTATAATATCAATTGAAATTTGACTTAAAACATATATTACCACAATTGTTACCACACATGGCATCTTATGATCCAAAATCTATCAATGTGTCAATGGATTGACTTGATTTTGTGTCATCAATATTTATTCTTATACATTTTTAGCATAGAAATTTCTGATTACACCTGTATGCATTATATTCTGTGAAATACACTTCTGAAAATTGTTCTAAATTAGAAGCATAGTCACTTTCACTTATTCAAGTCAAAAACTGAATCCAAATCGAAATCGATTTTTCAGTATTTCAGAAAATCATCTATACATAGATATGAAAACTGTCAACTCCACTGTTCCCTGTCGTCGAAAATTGATCGATGCGATGAACCATTATGTTTTCAAAATTACATTGAATTTACATGTTGAAACCGCCAGCGCCTCTAAGATGGGTTGGCTGAGAAAAAATTTCAAATAATCCTGATCTAAATTCGTGATACATAAGTTCTCAACGCCATTAATTATTAAAACATACCATATATTGGTTACTGCATTCATGGCTTGTAAGGAACCATCAAAACGTTATGGAGTTTTGTGTGATCGTTTGTTCTCCGAACTAATAACTCTCCAGCTGAGAGTTCAACCAAGGCTAGCTCCTAAAATTTTTATTGAGTTGTCGCAATGAGTAATTGCTGAACAGAATGGATTTCGTATTATCAAATGTTTACTGTCGATTATTCATTTATTATGAATAGATCTTTTTTGTTTTAATTCTGTATATTTATTTTTATTTTTACGTTTCGACTTTCTATCCAAATGTCATTTTCTGAAGGAGACTTTCGGATAGAAAGTCGAAACGTCAAAAAAAATAAAAATACAGAATTAGAACAAAAAAATCTATTTATTATAAAGCATGTATACATCATTATTTATTCATTGATTTATGTGATCATGAAATATTTTATCCATTCAATACATTCACTTGGAAGACCTCATGAACTTGATAATTCTTCCCATACAAAAAACACTTGACAATTACATAAAAACTTTGTACTCAGTACGCACATATTCATCGGACTAACTTCATGTTATATTTAGCATCATCAACCTCTGACTATACAAATTGTCCTAGACCATACAAACAGTGTGATTGTTCATTTCTCTTCATTTACTATTCAGTATATCTACACGTTATTGATTTTTTCTATAAATTTTGCAGTATTTCAGGCGCTGATGCTTCCAATATCTTTCCATGCAGCATCTGTCTTAATCACAAACGCCGTCCTATGGCCAAATATTTGTGTGGCAAAATGGGAGGATATCTCTTGAAAATTATGAGGTTTCAAATGAATATCCATCAAATGACCCAGACTTCGTGCTAATCCTGCTTTTTGTCGATAATATACCTTATTTCAATATCTCTTCAGGACACTTTTTCATTTCCAACTGAAAAGTCGGTATCTTTCGATCTATTTTGAATACTCTCAATAGTGTGAATCATATCATAATATATAAACTTCCAAATTATCCATTTTGAATATGACTTTTCTCTTTCATTGAACTCTGATTAGCAGTTCCTTGGTCACATGTAATGGCCACAATTGTTAGTCCACAATCAGTCACGATTTTAATAGCCCGGGAGGTAGCGACAATTTTCATTTAGTCACTCCAACATCGTCCGCATATTATTTTCACAATAGCTTATGGTGTATACATAGATGAAACTGTGGTCAATTGGCCAAGTAGCTGTGGCACTAGAGTCCCACAAACACGTCAAAAATTATTGGAAAAAAAATGAAACAACGCTGCCGAAACTTTCTTCAATTATTGATTGATATTTTTATGAAGTGAAGAATTATAGTCAGCTGGTGAGATGATGGTGAGTAACGTCAGCTGTTGGTATGAACAAGTTGACTTACATTGGAAAAAAAATATTTCAACAGCGTTGAAGCTTGGCCTTATAATGATAATTATTATGCATATCGAGTCAGTTGGTTAGTGAGCGGTGGGAAGAACGTCTGCTGATGCGATAAACATTTAATGGCATAGTAGACGTATGTATACGAGCGTCGAGCACTGTTCTTAGTACGGTAGCTGAGTTCTGTTCCTCTGAAACGCACAGCTGACTGTTGCATTTACTATGTAGGTGTAGTGTGCCATTACAAAATTAAAATTCAGCCTTGCCGGTGTGAATATTCACCAGAATATTTCACATCGCTACAAACAATATGATTCTTTCTGAAAAATCATTTATGTTTGTATGTGTACACAATCATTCTTGATGATTCCAATTTACACATATTCTCTGTCAAAAGTCATAGACTTTCAAATCTCTAGTCATCTATTCCGACTACCTCGTGTAGTCGAGAAATTATAATAATAACAACAATGAATTAGTATTTAGGTATTTTAATAACTTCGGAACATTTTCTTAAATGTTCAAAAAGGCCAACTTAGACAGTAATCACAACAACTAATACTCAGATATCTCAACAAATGTCTGAACAATATTAAAGTAGACCAACTGTTGATGATTAGAACTATTTTTTGGAGGCACAATGATATTCACTCTCGTTTTTTGTACAGTAGTTAGCACGCGTGCTAGATATGCAGTTCCTGTTTACTTCAACTCTCCGTTGCTACCGGTTTGCTTTGCATTTACTTCTCAACTGAACTTGTGTTCAGTGTTTAGAGAAGAATATACAGAATTATTAATACGAAAATAGAAAATAGATTGGCAAATTCTATGCATAAAAATATAGTAGAAGTTTTGTGCACCAACTTCTGCTTGGACACGAAAATTTCTACGGTGCAACGGTCATGTCTAGTGTGTTCGAGAAGAAAAACGCTATCTGATATCTTTCTCAGAATCAGTATTGAATAAGTGCACGAGTATACTAAGCTTGCAAAAAGAAAACTATTTCAGTTGATGTTAATGACTATCAATTATATCGTGCCCATTGTTACAGAGTATTCACACTGATAAGAAATATATTCTAAAACAAAACATTCCATATTGTTCCGAAACATTTTACACATTCAATATGTGCAATGAGCAAATTTTCTTCGTTCAAGAAATATTATTTTTCAGAAATGAAGTTTTGATTCAGAAGATTAATAATTCGAGTGGAACCGTTCCACTTCAATGTTCGGGATATTCCATAGTCTCCAAGTGAAACACTTTATAACTTGGATGAAGAAATTTTGCATTTTGAATAAAATTTTTATTAATATTTGCTCCAAGTGGACAAAGTTTTCTTTCAGGAATTATAACTGTTTTGCAGCAAGAAAATTGAGGTAACGAATTGGAATATAAAGAATATTCAGCTGAAAATTGGGATAGTTCTCATTCAACAGTCTATTATTTTAGAACAAATTGAAAAACATGAGAACATGGGCTGAAGCTCTCCTTGCTAGTACAGCCGACAAGTTTTGTTTGCAGACATTATTCATATAGTATCACCTGCCGTTTAAGCCATTCCTGATTCTTTCCATAAACGGTCATCATCGGATCTACTGTAGAAGAAGTATTTCATGTTTCACATTCAGCTTATAATTACATTATGAATTCGATATTTTTTTTTGTTATTCTGCAGACTCTGGAGCTCATGATGGAGATATTCTCAGAAGCGAGGGGGCAACAACTGAACAGAACATTCTAGAATCAAAAAAAGATGTCCAGAACACGAGTGATTCGGAACTAACGGAAATAATTTCTGTATGTATTCTTTGCAAAAAAAAACCTGAAAAATTCAAAGTAAAAGAATTGGTCTAAATGTATGATGACTTTGAGTTCTCACCTCAAACTATATTTGAAAATCAACTCACCCTTGTTTTATACGTCTGATTTCGACTGGTGTGGTTGAAAATTTCATATATCTGGATAGCAGAATATTTGTAAACATTTCTGTTATATCGCGTATATTTTGATGTAAGACCAGCTATGACATTTCTAAATGAGAATCGTCACTACTTCTGGCTTGATATAAACCTCGAATCACAAAATTTGAAGCAGCCAGTAGCTATTATAGTAGAAATGCATGTGAATAAACAATTTTTTTGTTTGAATGACGCATCCATGAGGTCCAAATTGACGAAGCCAGTACATCTCATCAGCATTTATTAAGCAACCTACATCATTTCTAGTAATTTAGGTTCATATACAAATTAACAAAAATTTTATAAGCTAATACCAGTTTGATATCATTCTTTGATAAAAAAATTATTGCAAACGATTTTATTCGCAGCAAAAAATTGTGAAAATGGCTTGAGTACTTCAATTTCACAGATCTAGCTTCTGGGGATATGCTTGCATCCACTCATAATAATAATATATCTATAGATGAGTGGGAAAGTAGCTTCTTCAATATCCTTTTGCGCATATGGGATGACATTTCATGTAGGAGTACGTGATGTTTTTGGAATTACAATCCCTCATTCCAAGCGGAAAACTTCTATCATGTAAATATTCATTTCCCAGATACAATTTCCTTCTACAAATATAAATTGGGATATGGGATACAATTTAATAGTAATTACAATGACATACCGTCATCTTAGTTGTTCTAAAGCATTTATAGTATTCTATTCAAATAAAAATTTCACAGAATTTAAAGTTGATATCTAGCGAATGCTGTCTGACGTCTTGCCAAAATTAGTGATGTTATTATGCAAAATGGGTAATGTTTGAACTATGTTGATTCTATAGAATACGAAAAATAGAAAAAATGGCTAACCAACCAGTCACGTGGTACTTGGCAATGATCGCTTCTCAACCATACCCGTATGGAATTGGACTGATTGTAACGATGGATAGAAAAAAACTGTCAGACCACTCCATAGTACTATTCTTATTGGAAATTTAGCGACAATGGGAAAAAGTACCATTCCAGGAAGAGCTTCACTCATATTAAAGAAGAAAGTTAAAAAGTTGAGGAGCAAAAAATCAAGGTATATAATATCACAAGGGACTGTAATTTACTCAAAAAATCTTTCTTGAATACATTTTTCACCTAGCAACATCTTGAGTAATCTGTCCGATTAAATCACGGGAGCGTACCTCGAGGGTTTTATTTGAGTAGATGACACAAAGAATGTTGCTTAGAGATGAAATTATATATATCGCATGTATGATAGCAGCATCGCTATCTGCTTCTGCTTTTCTACAAGTTCTACAGTTCTGAATCAAAAATAAATCATAAATTTTTGTCTAGTTATAATCAAGTGAGCATTATTCTACATAGTGATCTGAAATCCCGTGCAATTGTATTCCTGGATCAGTTGGAAGAATATTCAATTCAGTAAGAACTGTTCATTTTGGGTGATTTTTGCCAGTACTAAGTCAAAATTATTTGAGCGAATTATTCCTGCTACTTAACTCACACGTCAACCACAGCTAAACTAAACGCAATCGTGTAACTCTGGTTACCATGCAGAGAATGTCTAATTGTCCAAATTGGAATAAAAATGTCAACAAAAATTATAAAACTATCCCATGCGATGGCTGCCGGTAATAAACACATTCAGTTTGTATGGTTCTAACATTCAATAATTTAGTACGTTTCACTGGATCAAACACAAAATCTGTCAAAAGTTTTTGTTCCAAATGTATAATTATAGTACGGGAGGTGGCGTTGTGTTTGAACGAGTCATTTCATATCGATTGGAAATCATAATGATGATAGTTCTCCCCTCTTACAGTTGGGTTATGAGCGTCAGCTGCTGCACCCGCGGTGGAGCTTGAGCTAACAACATAAGTGGTCAAAAAAAAATTCTGTTTTAATGATTTCATACCATGCCAAAATTTATGATATGGGTTTTAAGACGATTTCCAACTGAAAAATAATGGTCAGCTAAATATATATATATATATATATATATATATATATATATATATATATATATATATATATATATATATATATATATATATATATATATATATATATATATATATATATATATATATATGTATATATATACTCGGACAAGTCAAATGAGTCCCATCGGGTAAGTTCGGTAATCGTATGATTCAAGATCGGCTAAGATAGGAGACTGACGTCGTCAGTGGCGTACGCATTTTATTCTCAAATGTTTTAAATTTATTAAAGAATACTTTATTTATTGAATATGTACATATATATATATATATATATATATATATATATATATATATATATATATATATAATAATAATCAAAATATAAATAAAAATAATAATAAAATAGAATAAAAATCAAAAAATAAAAGCAAGAATTGTCATAAAAAATATTTGTTATCGTAATTAATAATTTACAGTGTTATTGACAACATATCATCACCGTTACAATCACCAGCAGCTATCGGAATCATCGGTATCATCACTGGAAATATGAATAATTTTTAAGAAAAAAATTAGTACTCCGATAATGTTTGCTTTGCATACGAAATGTACATAGTGTCTTAAATCAACAAGTGAAAAGAAAGAAGCGTTTAATTAAGTTATATTCAAACTTTGCGTGGCTCAAACCTTATTGATTAGCCAAACAAAATTACTAAGTGCGCTCATGGAAGCAAATGAACTAAATATTTTCACGCAGACATACGTTTCTTACTGGTACAAGGCGGTAGGTAGAAATGAAAGAGGACATCAGCAATAGAGTATGTCTTAGCTTAGAAAGACAAACGTCATGCAGCAATTGTTTCTTTCATAACATTAGTAAGAGAGAGATAGATACAGTTAGGTCAGGCTATTTCTATCTCCAGAAGATAAATTCTCAAGGGACAGGTTAGGCTTGTCCGAGTATATATATATATATATATATATATATATATATATATATATATATATATATATATATATATATATATATATATATATATATATATATATATATATATATATATATATATATATATATCTGAAGATAGTTGCGACGAAAATGATTACGAAACAGATACTTCAGAAGACCTGAACGATTTCGATCAATAAATAAATATATGTATAATCAAAAATCGTCGTGACTTGATGAATATGGAAAATTTAATAAGAACTTGTTGGTTACCACATAGAACTCGATTTTTCATTATGAATTGTAATAATATTGCCATATATATGAGTATATACATTGGGAGTTTTCATCAATAAATGTTACACTTATTACGGTTGGTGGAGTCTGATCGCCCTCGATCCACTTTAAAGTGTACTTATTATTTTCTTCATTCCATTCATAATCGGAGGGTGATAACTCTGATGGAACTGACTTGTGAGCATTGCTCCAAAGGTGTGCTATGTATGATGTCCGTAGAATATGTTGATGTAGCTCCGATTGACATGGAGGGAATATTTCGCCGTCAATTGTATTTTCTAGCAGGAATTGGTCTCTTTTCTTATTCATTTTATGAATTTCAGTGAATGTTGCTACCCGTGCTGTATCAACATTGTCAATCCTTTCCAGATTGTACATCTTGCACACAAATGTTTCTATGGTTGTTTGGAGTTCACATACATCACAGTCGTCCATGTTCACAATATCTGTGAATGCTTGAATATAAGATTCTGATTGTTTCAAAATATCCAAGGGTTTTTTTTTTTCGTCTTCTATAGGAAGCAGGATTGAGGTCACATCCTGTAAAAACATGGAATCCAGGCAATGATGCGCACAAACTAGGCCCCAATGTTTCATATAATAGACTAACATCGATGTAACGTGTGGCATTACCACTTCCCAGTAGCATGTAAATATTCAATTTGCTTCGAATATGATCCATATTCCCTAGTAGTATTACCAAGATGTCTGTATCTGAACATCTTATTATCACTTCAGCATAAATATGTTATTGGCAAACGTGGGATATCATCTTTGTGTCTGCTTCTTCATGAGCAGTACAATTTAAATTTTCTTTGACAGTCCTCTGAATTTTTTCATCTTGTTTTTCATATTTGTAGCAAATTTCATAATCAAAGAATATAAACGGAGCCATGTAATCATTTTTTCAATAATTACAGATGAATTTGTTCAAGGCGTTTTTGAAATTGATATTTTTCAATTTGGTTGCAAAATTAGCTGGTCTTAATTGATCAGGACTGTTCATAGAATAATTCTGGCCCTCCACTTTGCCTCTCAAGGTGTGTTCATGGTCTTTCATTCATGGAGTAAAGTAGCGGTCAAATGCGATAATAACTGTACGTGCGTTTGTGAAAGTAACTACTGTTATTAATTTTTTTGAAATATTTCCGAATGATAGTGGAACTTCTGTCATTGAATGTAAAAGGAAGTGTCCATCATAGATTATTACATCACACGATGTTGGTGAATTACTAGCTTTATTTTTTCTAAAATTTCCACTAACACAGATTTATCTGATTTGCAAATCGCACCATCAAGGTGACACATTGCCAATAGAACTTGTGTCAATGGGTACGTAAGTACTGCATCAATGTTTATATTTTTTCCCAAGGACAATAATAAAAGCTGTGCAAGGAGATCGCGTTGCATTCGTACTTCAACTATTTTACCTGAAATAGTCACTTTTTTTTGGGTAAAGCGTTTGCAAAAGGTAAAACTTTGGTTCGACTGATTGTGCTTTCAAATATTTGAGGATCTATGCTACATTCTGTTATGAATGTTTCACGTAGTTCATTCCCTTTTTCCTCTACATTAAGCAGAAAATCAGCTATATTCTCTTCGACAGACTGACCAGTTGATATATTGAATAAGAAATTGTCATTGTAGTTATCATTTTATTTTATGTGTGAAACTAAATTTTTCAGTTGATTGGCGTGTTTTTTTGATTCGTTTATTGTCTAAATCTGCAGTAATATCTTGGCTTTTCCGTAAACCTGTCTCTTCCATGATATGGCTTATCATAGCTGTACGAATACTGTTGCTCTCACACCAACGCTGACGAGCTGAAATTGAATTTGTTGAATTAATTATAACTGTCAATTTATTTGCAGCATCAGCGTTGATTGTCTGCTCCAAAGTGAAATCCACTGGTTGACGAGAAAATGGTTTATCTGTTCTTTTGATTCCGTATGATCCTTTTACAAATTGAAGCTGTAGCCTTGGATGTGATTCATTCACTTTAATCAATTTGTCATGATATAAAACGGTATATCGTGAATAGTTTAGTTGGTTGAAGATAAAAAAAAATATTTGTAATTTTTGGTAATATAAATTTAAATAATACGAAATCAGGTTTTTTGATACTTTGAATTTGCATGGTGACTTTTGCTATAGTTAGGTCATATGTGATTTCCATGTACGTTTCATTACACTCCGCAGCCACTTGCTGACCCTGTCGCATTGTTTCTAGAACAACTGAAGTATTTGTCGACAAAGAATTGATTGTTGTTGAATATGCAATTTTCTGTTTGTGTCGTATTGAATTATACTTTGAAATCCTACCCAGGATGTTGTGCCAGGTAACTTCAAAAACTGAGAGATGACCCAAGCAAGATCAATATGTCTCAATAACTGAATATTATTGGGAACACATTGTCGTAGTGAGCTATTAATAGGTTCTAAAGTCTCCTGTATTCTTGGTCTCTTATCATATGTTTTTAATTCGAATGTGACTGTATCAAAAGTTCGCCGTCTTTTTTTTGATCTTGTAAGCTGAGGTTGATTCGATACAATAGTAGCGTCATCAGAAACACTGCTTTCTGTCTGACTACTATCTGCTTCACTTTCGGAGTCATTATTTATCGAATCAAGATTTTGGAAAATTATCCCTACAGTATCGTGCAGCGTGTCTTTGCCACTTGATGTATCGCTGAATCTATCAAAGTTATCATATGCTAGTCCAGTACATCATTTACTTTTGCGTGAAACTCCTTCCGGACAAATATCATTCCGATGAGTGAAAGCAAATGTTGCACTTTCAATTTCTTTCAAGACGATGCGACTACAGCAATGCCTATGCTTGTTTATAATGTTGATAATTTTCTTACTGTTAGTTAAACCCTTGAGAGTCATTCCAAGAGATATGTGCTTTGAAGGTTTAATTTTGCCATGGGATGCAGCATGTATCAAATCTTCAGAGAAAGATGCAGCAAGTCTATTGACATTAACATCACCCTTTCATCGAGACCTTGAACATATTATCTTAGAATGAAAATCAATTAACATTAGTGGAACATCACAATCTCCTCTAGTTAAATCGTTCACTGTAGGTTCGTTGGGTAATGGATTACACTGAATATTTTGGATTTCTGTTCTTATTATTTATGCAGCTCTATCTGGAATATCTTGCTTCTCCAACATATCTTAATCATATTTCAACAGAGTTCCACGATATGGTTTGACTATTTTTCTATGACCAACTATTACAATATCATTTTTTTTATGGAAATTTTCTTATAATATTTTTTCTAATTTATACGGCTGTATATCTGCTATTGCCTTGGTTGAATGGTGCTTTGTGGATTTAATGAATAGTGATTTGAGAATAATACATGAACACCTTTTTTTTATCAACCACATTAGCGGAAACAAAGTGACAAACTGCATCGAATGCTTTTTCATGTAGATATCGCGATGAATGCCACGAAGTTTGATCAGTTCTACTGATATGCAGGGGCCACACTAATGTCTCATGCCGTTAAGTAAGGCGTTATGTGACAATTGACATATTGTCATTGACAATGTGTTCATTATTGAATAACGCCTTAATTAATGACATTACACGTAAGTGTGGCCCCAGCATTAGAGATAATTGACTGTAAATTATTTTTATAACGTAATTTGCAGTGTCTAGTATAGTAAATAATAGAATTATTGGCACATTTATCATCGATTTCATGCAATAAATTCGTATCGCTCAATTCATGACCTTGATTTTTCATAAGGTCAATATTTTCTGGTGTTACGCAAGTTTGGAGTGATTGTTCCTTCCCAATAATTTTTTTCCGTTTTTTATTACAAAATATGCAAACAATATCCTTCTCATTGTCATCCTCAGGGTCTTCATTTTCATCCAATCCTGAATCCACTACCTCTCCTTGAATAGTGTCGCCACTATTTTTATCGGTCCCTAATTCCAGTACTCCTTCTTGAACAGTATAATCACTGGTTTCATCTGTTTTTGACTCTACTACTCCTCCGTGAACAGTACTATCCTCAAAAGTAGGCTCTACACAGGTGTCAGATATTACATTAACAAAAAAATCTCCATTTGTATGTGATTGACTACTTGTGATCACTCCAACAATGACATCAGGCGCGTTGTTGTTGATGACAGCAATATGTTGGTCACTATTTTCAGTATCTTTTTAAGGACCGGAAAACAAAAATTTCTTGTTATTATTGCAATTGTATTTCATCACTAATTGGTGAATTTATTATAATAAATCGGAGAAATTCTTCTTTTTCTCTGTATGTCTTCTTTATATTATTGCTAGCGCTAATATGGATTCAATTTAAAAACATGTTAAGTAAGGTTTCATCAAAATATGGGTATAAATAAGGCCTTCTGGCCGACTTAAGTCACTTCTCTGTAAGTTAGTTCTCCGAGCCATCTTCCAGAGTCTATATACTGTGTTTACCGTTCGACGTCGGTTAGTGCGCTTGTCAAGGCAAAGTTGTAAGTTTGATTATTTTATTGATTTTCTTTAAGTCCGTACAAGGAACTTAGTTTACTTTTCAATTGATCTGCTGTTTTTGCACTTAGAATATTTTTGCTATTTTTGAACTTAGAACATTTTTGTAAGATACAAATAAGAGTCATTTTGTTTAACTTCCACCGTCCGCTCCGCGAACGTTGGATTAACGTAGAAGCACCGCTATAGAAGTCTTTGGGATTTCGAAGCGTTTGACTGAGTTAACGTAGAAGCACCGCTGAAGAAGTCTCCGTGATTTCGAAGTGTTTGACTATTTAACGTAGAAGCACCGCTGAAGGAGTCTCCGTGATTTCCAAGCGTTTGATTGATTTAACGTAGAAGCACTGCTGGAGGAATCACCTGGTGACTTCACAGTATCGAACCATGTTAACGTGGAATCACTGTGAGGGAGTAAGTTTTGTTCCACTCGCGCAGAACGAGTAGTAAAGCTGATCCACCGTTCGGGAAGACGCTTCGCGATTCCGCGAATGTTGATTGTCTTGGGCAATTGCCGCATCGTCGTCGTCAGCCTTCAGCCCAGCAATCTCAGTGCAGATCCCTGCAACATATATGTGTGTACAACAGATCTATTTTTGTGTGTATAAATCTCATAGTTATACTCATATCCTGAATATTACTCCTAAAAACACCCTGACCTACTCCTTTGAGCTACTCAGCCCTCAACCGTCAGAAACTGCGTCACCGACCGTATTGGCGCCCTAGTATACCGTTGGCAGTTTTAACGACGACGCCAGAATTAACAACCCCGCCATCAGCGAGGTTATCGTTACAAAATTGGCGCCCGAGCAGGGACTTTCTAGTACTGACCAGTCCGAACAAGGTCCTACCAGATATTCAGGATGAGTGATAGTGAGAGCGTTGACTCCGACGGGAAGGCTCCCGCCCGTACTACCTGGGTGTAAACCATCCGCAAAGAAGAGCTGCAGAACCGTCTTCAAGAGCTGGGGTTGGCTAGCACAGACACCGTGGAAAAGCTCCGTAAGCGAATGGTGACGCTTATCCGTGAGTTGCCCAATCTGAACCTGAACGCAGCCCAACAGGATGCCGAAGAACCAATCGTCACCCATACTGCGCCACGAGCGACACCAGCACCGCAAGCAACACCGCTCGCTCCCTTTTGTGAGATGATGCGCGAATGGAACACGATATTTGACGCCAAAACCGACCCAATCTCTTTTTCAGAAGGAATCTCAGAGCTCCGGGAAGGCTACCGTATATCCGAGGGGCAACTGCTGTCCGCCCTACCAGAACTCATGCGTGGGGACCCTCTCCAATGGCTCCGTAACAACCAAGACGCGTGGAAGTCCTGGTCGAACTTCTTGGACGACTTCCGTCTCGTCTACGTCGGTTCCGATCACCTGCTGCTCCTGGAGGAGGTAATAAATAGCTGGAAGCAGAAACCGGGCGAAAAGGGCCGGGATTTCGTCACTGAAATGCAAACTGCGATGAGATGACATGAAGGATATACGCCGGAGCGTGAGTTATCCAAAATTTACCAAGATCTGTTGCCTGAGTACCGGCAGCACATCCGGCGTCGTGACTTCACCAGCATCCGTGGGCTGCTCCAGGAGATGGGAGAGTTTGAACGGCTGCGGAGGGAATTCAAAACAGCCCCGGTGAGGCTGCACGCAACCACTGCCCCCACCGTTTCCATAGCTCACTTAAACCAATCTTGAGCTACCGCTGCCTACATATGCTGGCGTTGCGGCCAGCATGGCCACTTTCGCTTCCAAAGTGAAAATTTCCTGAAGATGTTTTGCAGTCAATGCCGTGGGCCTGGCGTCCTCACTCGAGACTGCCCCTGTCAAAATCCAGGTCAACCGTCATGAAATGGAGAATGAGCTGTGGCTATCGAAGACACACACAGTTCAAAACACCCCAGGGCCCCTAAATAAAACAATCCACCGACTTATACGCCATCTACGATGATCATCACCACCCAGGGTAAGGACATACAAGCTCTGGTGGACACTGGAGCCATGTTCTCGTACATTAATGCTGACCTTGCTGCAGCCCTGACCGGCAAAAGTGCGCCAATCAGGGCACCGCCAGCCAACGGCACCACCGTGTGCACCCAGGAAACCTGGTCAGTCTGCTGCCTCGTTGCAGGCATTTGGAAGAAGATTCCGCTGCAGGTGCTTCTACAACTAATGCACCCTATCATCTTGGGTATGGACACGCTGTCCGCCTTGGGGACTACCGTCCACGCCACCCGAAGGCTTATCACCATCACCGCTCCACCCGTAACAATCACGCAGATTACAGCTGCTCCAATTTTCTTGCAAACCAAGGATGAGTTGAGTCTGTTTCTGCGTGAAGAACAACTCCCCTTCCAGAGGATGGAAGCAGCGCTACTTACCTCACAGTCTGTGCATGCAGTAGATCGTGGACGAAGAGGTCGGAAAAATGCTGGCAGATGGCATCATCAAGCCTTCACAAAGCCCCTGGAGCTCACCCGTGGTCATCGTAAACGAGAAAGATGGCAAGCCACGCTTTTGCATCGACTTCCGGCAACTAAACAAGGCCACCGAGAAAGACGCCTACCCACTGCCTTATATCTTCGCCATATTGGACAAACGTCGACCTGCCAAACACTTCTCCACGATTGACCTGAAGAATGGATACTGGCAAGTGGCACTCACGGAGGAAAGCAAACCCCTCACCGCTTTCACGGTTCTAGGAAAGGGCCTATACTAGTTCAAGGTCCTTCTCTCCGGGCTACATGCAGCCCCGGCGACGTTCCAACGGCTCTTGGACTCTGTCATCGGTCCAGAGCTAGAACCACACGCATTCGCCTACCCAGACGATATTGTGATTGCCAGCGCCACCTTGGGAGAGCACAAACACCACCTGCGGGAAGTCTCCTGTAGGCTTCTGGCCGCCAACCACCGAATTAATCCGGAAAAATGTCAGTTCGGCCTCCGTTCCATCAAATACTTGGGGCACGTCGTCACGGAACGAGGCATACAGACGGACCCCAACAAAATTCAGGCGTGCCTCCAGATGCCGCCACCTAAGTGTGTCCGAGAACTGCGCCAGCTACTAGGAGTGGCCTCCTGGTACCGCCGCTTCATCCAACAGTTCTCTACCGTCGTCACTCCATTGACGCAGCTTCTACGAAAGCAACAAAAATGAAATTGGGGTCCAGATAACAAAAAGCATTTCAGACGCTCCAGATAGCACTTACCTTTGCCCCAGCCTTGACATGTCCTGACTTCACGCAACCCTTCACTTTGCAAACCGACGCCCTTGGTATCTGTGCGGCCCTTGTCCAGGTTAGTCTGGAGGAACCCAGAGCCATCGCATACGTCAGCCGCACCTTGAATCCAGCTGAACGAAACTACTGCACCGTAGAGAAAGAATGCCCAGTTGTTGTCTTGGCCATCAAAAAGCTGCGAAGATACCTGGAAGGCTATCATTCCACGGTGGTTACCGATCACCAAGCTCTCCGATACCTGGGGTCGCTGAAGCAGCCTACTGGTCGACTCGCTCGTTAGATCGTGTCACTACAGCAATACGACTTTACCGTCGAGTACAGAAAAGGGTCCCTGAACCACCTAGCAGATATGCTTAGCCGTAAACCGCTACCTGCTGTGGACACCCTCGCCGTCGTTGACCAGGTAGTCAAATGCCCGTGGTATAACTGGATGCTGGCAGCCGTCCAGCACCATCTTCGAGACCACTCTGACTAAGGCATCACCAACGGTCAGCTGTACAGGCGATTTTGGGATCCAGCTGACTTGTCTGAGACCGAATCGCATCAGGAATGGAAATTATGCATCCCGCGAGGGCAGCGTCCGCAACTGCTGAAGGAGTACCATGATGACCCGACCGCTGGACACCTGCAGATGGCCTAAGCCATCTCGAGGATGACACTACGTTATTATTGGCCAGGCATGTTCAGAGAAGTTTCTACTCACGTGCGGTGCTGTGCTAGCTGTCAGCGACTCAAGGCCGATCAGCTGGACACATGGGCCCACTAAAACCCGCTCAGCTTCGGGAGAACGTTGCCGCTGACATCATGGGGCCGTTGCCTCGCACCGCCAAAGGACCCTTGTACCTGTGTTTCAATACCTGATGACAAAATGAGTAGAGTGTCGCCCACTCCGCCGTGCTACTGCAATTACTGTCCTCAGCGCCTTCCGTGAACTGGTGCTATGTTGATTCGGTTACCGCAAGACTCTCCTGACCGATAATGGAACCGAGTTCGACAATAGGGCCGTTCGTCAATTCCTGGAGGAGCACCAGGTCAAGCAGAGGCTCACACCGTTGTACAACAGGGTCCTAAAGCCGATGATCGCCTAGTTTTGCCTGGACCGGCACCGTGATTGGGACCACTACTTCCGGGAGTTCATGCTGGCGCTGAACACAAGCCGACATTCGTCCACAGGCTACTCTGCGGCCTACTTGAATCTTGGGCGAGAACCGAAGCTACATAGCAGCTTCACCGAGGCCTCCGGGGACGTGAAGGTCCAACCAGCCACCAAAGTCGACCATATCCGCCAAGTAAAGGCCATGCAAGAGGCTCAACATCATCCAGGCTGCTACCAAACAAAGCCGGCATTACAACCTCCGACGCCGGTTAGTGCAGAACCACCTGGGAATGAGAACATCCACTGTCAGCAGCCGCAAAGATGATCGCTGCCAAATCATCCCCTAAATTCTCCGGTCCTTGGTCAATATCCAAATGTATTTTTCCAAATGTGTACAATCTTTGTGAAGCACGCGGCAGAATTTGTAGAAACATACACATTAGAGACTTGAAACCCGCTTTAACAGATGAGTTTGTACCTGAGAGGCTAGTCGAAGACTGTACCGAAGGCACTGCTTGACGCCTCCAAGGATGCAGTGAAGCAGTGAAGCCTCCTCCAAGCCGTCCTGCCAAGCAGACTAGTCGGCCGAAGATCAGGCCTGTCATGGGAGCCCTGCTGATGTCCGCCGGCCGGCCTGACGAGCCTGAACCCTTCGCCATCGCTGCCGCAAAAGACGCCGTCGACTCCACCGCCGTTATTGGAGGCTAGCCCCAGGGCACGGGCTAGTGGCATCAAGAGCCGGGAGAAAACTCCACCTCGTTTAAACCTCCCCGAGCTCTCCCTCACTCCCAGGAGGAAGGACGCACTCCTTGCGTCGCCGATTTGGACTCCGGACCGGCCAACCACACTCCGCTCACCGTTGTGGGACCTGGAGGCCCTGCTCCAGACTCCGCCGACGTCACCGGTACCCTCGGTGACTATCCGCTGCCGGCCCTTCCGTCCAGTCCGAGGGGTGTTGTATCTCCCGTCCGTCGGCCCCCAGCAACCCCACTTGGTGTCGTGAGGATCCAGCCCATAGCAACATCATCCGAATCGGTCACCGCAACCACTACCGTACCGCAGACGGGTCCAGGGAGCTGTCAACCGTCGCAGCTCTGCAGGCAACACCGACCGTTGCATAGGAACCGTGAGCACAGGAAGCCGAATCCCAAAAGGCCGAAGTATACTCCCTGGTATAATTCATATGATTGGCATAACCCCTGCAATCGATATTTTGATTATTAGTTTTTAATACCTTTTTTCACCGTTTGTTTATTCTGAAAAAAAGTTCTTGACGTACTTTTTTCTGGAAAGAAGGGGGGTGTGTGACGAATAAGGCCCCAAAATCCATCACTGTTGCACATCCCAGAGTCTTCTGCTACCGTCAATAATTTCTAATTCATCAAAATTCAATTCACTTCTTGCGCACCCTGTGAACTTTAAATTGTGTAATTCTGCTTCATCATACAACGCCGCTTACCGTCAGTTCATCGGTCTTCAACTGTTTTGAATATGTTTAATATACTTCACATGTGGATGAATAAGGATAGGTTTTAAAAACACCTGAAATTAAAAGAAATTGATATCGTATGATCTGTATTCATGTCTTGTGTCTTACCGTAATAAATTCTGAATGTGATCCACCGTTGTCCTGGAAATGTGGTGTATATTGTATATTTCTTTGATGTTATGTTCGTGACCTCTGACAAGACACAAATAAAAAACACCGCACATTTGATAGTTTCAGCTTACCGACATAATCTATATTACCGACCGATTGAAAGAGTATTCAGGATGATTGTAATATTGAGAAAATAAGAACAGGGAAGGATGTATCCGACAGGAGAGTATTAGGAAATGTATTATTGTGATGAAATTTGTATTTGTGAAATTACTTCTTCTTTTTTCTGTATGTCTTCTTTATAACATTGCTAGCGCTAATATGGAATAAATTTGGAAACATGTTGAGTAAGGTTTCATCGAAATATGGGTATAAATGAGGCCTTCTGGCCGACTCAAGTTACTTCCTTGTAAGTTAGTTCTCCGAGCCATCTTCCAGAGTCTATATACTGTGTTTACCGTTCGACGTCCGTCAGTGCGTTTGTCAAGGCAAAGTTGTTAGTTTGATTATTTTGTTGATTTTTTTTCAAGTCCGTAAAAGGAACTTAGTTTATTTTTCAATTGTTTTGTTGTTTTTGCACTTAGAATATTTTTGCTATTTTTGAACTTAAAATATTTTGTAAGATACAACTTGGAGTCATTTTGCTTAACTTCCACCGTCCGCTCCGCGAACGTTGAATTAACGTAGAAGCACCGCTATAGAAGTCTTCGTGATTTCAAAGCGTTCGATTGAGTTAACGTAGAAGCACCGCTGAAGAAGTCCACGTGATCTCGGAGCGTTTGATTATTCAACGTAGAAGCACCGCTGAAGAAGTCTTCGTGATTTCGAAGCGTTGATTATTTAACGTAGAAGCACCGCTGAAGAAGTTTTCGTGATTTCGAAGCGTTTGACTATTCAACGTAGAAGCACCGCTGAAGGAGTCTTTGTGATTTCCAAGCGTTTTATTGATATAACGTAGAAACACTGCTGGAGGAGTCACCTGGTGACTTCACAGTATCGAACCATATTAACGGAGAATCACTGTGAGGGAGCAAGTTCCGTTCCACTCGCGTAGAACGAGTAGTAAAGTTGATCCACCGTTCGGGAAGTCGCTTCGCGATTCCGCGAATGTTGATTGTCTTGGGCAATTGCCGCATTGTCGTCGTCAGCCTTCAGCCCAGCGATCTCAGTGCAAATCCCTGCAACATATATGTGTGTACAACAGATCTATTTTTGTGTGTGAATAAATCTCACAGTTATACTCACATCCTGAATATTACTCCTAAAAACACCCTGACCCACTCCTTTGAGCTACTCAGCTGTCAACCGTCACAAATTGCGTCACCGACCGTATTGGCGCCCGAATATACCGTTGGCAGTTTTAACGACAACGCCAGAATCAACCACCCCGTCATCAGCGAGGTATCATTACATCGATAAAATGCTCGAAGTAGAGTTTCAAGTTATGAGTGTACTCAAAAAATGTATTGGAGCAAAGAATTATCTATGGAGAAGTAATAAATAATTACCATCGACGAGTGTTTTCGACTCACCTTGATTCGTGTGATGATGTTCTAGACACAACACTCAATCGATGTTTTTTAGGTAATGCAACGAATTTTCTATAACATTGGGAATGATATTTTCGTTTATCGTTTATATCCACTGGCACCGTCTTTCATGCATAAATAATTTTTTTAGCGTATTTCTAAAGTGTTTTCCCTTTTTTCTAAATACTTATAAGTGGATAAATCAAGCGGTTCGCTTCTCTTGGAACAGAATACACAAATTGGCTTTGTTCTTGCGGACATTTTGAACACTTGTCGTTTTATCAATACAGTACAACATAAACTGAATCTAGTAGTAAGTGTAAAGATCGTTAATTTATTTGCAAAAGTAATCGTGCAACGCTTAGATGGGCTAGACGCGCGGCGCAGATAAAACATGATTTGAAAAGAAAAAGTCACTTCTTCAAATTGTACAAGAATTATTCGCATGTAGCCTTGTACTATAACAAATATAGTCAGCTTCGCTCAGAATTGAAGGTTGATATTCAAATATCTTATAATTCCTATATTGAAGAAGGTAAAAAGTCCAATGATCCTTGGGAATTCTGGAACTCTGTGAGCTCAAAAAGAATGAGTCTGCTATCCCATCTACAGAGTTATCAAAAATGATTTTCTGTGCCGCCTTGTTCTGATTTTTAGTTTGCCGCCTGCATGGAATAGTGGACTGTAAGTGACAGATCACAATTCATCATCATCATCATCACTGGCGCAACAGCCCTTGTAAGGGCCTAGGCCTTCCTAATCGATACCACTGAGCCGCGGTATAACACCGCCGTACTGCCGATCAGAATTCTCGTGCCATTGCTTCATATTTTAAGGTGTATAGGTAGGCAACCTGTAGCACCCGAGTGTGATGATACAAGTAGCTGCATTTTTTATTTTTACGACAAATCACACATTGTCGGTGAGTGGATTCGAACCTGCGACCTCTTGGTCGAGTGACGTCACAGCATGTATAGGTGAACAAACACGCTCGGCCATCCGTCATTTATTATAATGCAATTATTGATGATATTTTTGTAATATATATTGAAAAAATTGGAATAACGAGTCATGATGAAATACATAATTTACTTATAATAAATGTCGAAAATGTCCTTCATCACTCTCAATACATTTCTGAACTCTTCTCTTGGCACTTTCAAAAATATCTATGAACTGCTGCTCAGAGATGTCGTCCATAGCATTTTGAATAGACCCTTGCAACTCGACTAGTGTATGTAGCCGATTCAAAAATATTTTATTTTTTAAATATCCAAATAAATAGAAATCCTGCGGTGTTAAATCTGGTGAACGGGGTGGCCATCTATTCTTACTGATAATTCTCTTATCAAAATATTGTCGTGAATAAGTCAATGGAACGTTTGCTGGATGGGCCGTAGCTCCATCTTGTTTAGTTCATCGTCATGTAGCTGATTTATGAATGAATCTGGAATTATTCTGCGATATCGTTTCGCATCAATAGTCTTATTGAAAAATATAGGTCCGATGATCCTTCTTCTGGACATAGCCACCCAGACACTAATTTTTTGTGGATGTAGACTGGTCTTTACAAATGTATGTAGATTTCCAGTGGACCATGTACGGTAATTTTGTGAATAGACATAGCCAGATGGATAGACCCATGCTTCATCACTGAGAAATGTTAGATCCAATATATTGCCATCCTCCAAATTTTCGTTGAACTAGTGACAATATTCTAATCGTTTGCCGTGGTCCAATGGCAACAGCTCTTGAACTACACTTACTTTGTTGGGGCGCATGTGTAATTTTCTTCTTGTTGTTTGACAAGTCCCATAAGACATACCTGAAGCTTTAATCATTGTATGAATGAAGTTAAAGTAATTCAGAATTTCACCTGTCTGTCTTGCCAAAGTTTGTAAGGATTTATTTGGACTTGTCTCTAAACGCTCTCCTACATCATCCAAAACTTCTTGCATTAGATACTCTTTCTACCCGTTGATTCTTTCTCACAAACACTCCCAGAATCACGAAATCGTGAATGGACATGCCGCGTAGAGCCGCCGTAATCAATATTTTCGAAATCACTAGGATTTTGCAGAAATTGTCTAAGACATTCCTGCAAAGAATATTTTTCCCCATTCTCATCAATTGAAATTTAGAACAGATTTTGATCATTTTATTTAGAAGAAAACGTTACGAAAATATCTTGCTTGTTTCAAATATTTATTGAACATGGAGTAACAGAGTTCAATGGACCAAACTGAACCTGAACGTAAAATTGACAGCTATATAAATTCATCTATTTACCATCAACAACAAATTTTTTTTTTAAATTACTATGATATTTCTGAATAATCAATACGTCGATCAAACTAGGTGCTTTTATTGAAGAATCTCACAATTTAACACCCTCCCTCAATAAAAGCTTCAAGAACAAATTATTCAAAAAATCATCTCCAAACTAAAAATGAACATTTCCTATTGATGACATTCATTAAACAAACCAAACATTTTGCTTCGTAATTTCTCAAAAGTTTGTTTAGGTAATGGCTTCGTAAGGATATCTGCTAGTTGCTCCTTCAAACAAATATATTGGACATCAATAACAGCTTTAGCAATTTTATCTTCAATAAAATGATATTTTATATCTAGATGTTTCATTCTTTCCAATTGCGCGGCTGATTTGCAAGATTTTGTGACTGACTGATTATCCTCGTACACCACGACCTTTACATTATCAATAACTCTCAATTCTATCCATAAATTTCCAAACCAACACGTTTCACTGATACATAGGCCCAAAGCTATATATTCAGCCTCTGTTAAGGAAAGTGCAACAGTAGCTTGCTTCTTAGAGCACCATGAAACTAAATTACCAAAAACTTTAAAACAATAACCACTGGTAGATTTCCTATCAATTGGATTATTGCCCCAATCGGCATCAGCGAAGCCTGCTAGCAAATTATTATTTGAAACTTCACGGTACACCATTTCCAAATTTGAAGTACCCTTGATGTATCGCAAAAGTCTCTTTAAGCACAACCACAAATCCTGACTTGCACAATTTTGAAATCTCGATAATAACGTTATGCTACAGCACAAATCAGGTCTTGCGCCCAACATTGCATACATTATACTACCATTAACTTGTCTATATCGATGTTCAACCTCATCACTTCCTGACTGACTTTCTTTCAAATATTCACTATTAAAATTAGGATCAATTGAGGTTGACACGTCATGACATTCTGACATATTGAATTCTAAAAAAACTTTTTAAGTACTGATTATGATTCAAAAAAGGTCATGCCATTTTGTAAATCTTGTTTAATATTTATTCCAAGATAATAAGTTGCCAGACTTTTGTCTTCCATTTTGGAATTCATCATCAATTTAATTTTAAAATTATTATTCATCACTTGATCAGATCCAGTTATCAATATGTCATCAACATAAATCATAACATATATGTAACAACTACTATTTGCAAAATAATAAATACAAAAATCACTTTCAGTTTTATTGAAGCTTTGACTTATCATAAAATCATTAAATTTATCATACCAGTATTTTTGGGCATTCTTTAAACCATATAAAGATTTTTTCATTTCACAAACTTCATCTTCAGAGTAAAGAAAATTTTTAGGCAAAATTAAATATATGTCTTCTTTAATAACCCATGCAAGAAGGCGCTACACACATCCATCTGGAATACTGGCCAATTATTATTAGTGCAAATAGCAAATAACATTCTCACACTACACAATTTAACTACGGGAGAATAAATATCAGTATAATCTAAATCTCGTTGTTGAAGCCCTCTGACTACAAACCTGGCTCTGAATTTATTAAAATAACGTTTTTCGTCGCGTTTAACTCTGTACACGCACTTACTATCTACATACTGACAGCTTTTTGGTTTTTTCGACAATTTCCCAGGTCTTATTTATTGCCAATGCTTCCATTTCGGTTTCCATTGCTTTTTGCCAATGTATAGCATCATTTGATTTCAATGCCCCTTCAATTGTATTTGGTTCTTCAACATCCATACTCAGATAACAAGTATCAAAATTCTCAAACTTCTTCGGCAACTTTATACTCTTCCTGGATCGTAATAAAGCTTTCCTGTTGATTTCTAAATTCATGCTTCCTTCTACTTCACCTTCTTTCCTTCTATCTTCTTTTCTTCTAACTTCTTTTCCTTGTACTTTCTTCATGTCAATGTTCTTCTACTTCTACAACTTCATTAGTATTCTTTTCAATGACCTGTGTGTCAGTATTCTCTTCTAAAATTTGTAGATTGATATCAATATCTTCCAAATTTCCTCTATATGCAAGCTCTAAATTATTCTCTTCTTTTGCTGCTCTTTAATTCCCACTACATTCTACTCTTCTTTTCGTTTTAGAAGTGAAAATCACTATCCTACAAATATACCTTTCTTGCTCTTGAAATCTAAATTCTTTCTTTTGATTTTTGGTATATGTGACCATACTGCTGCTCCAAAAACTGCTTTGAACTTATTCAATTCAAAGCTTTTCTTCTTCCAAAGTTCATATGGCGTTTTACCTTCAACCGAAATTGTACAAGTTTTATTAATAATGAACACAGCTGTATTTACTGCCTCTACCCATAATGATTTTTGCAAATGTTTTTCCTTCATCATGGTTCTTGCTGCTTCCATCACTGTGCGCATTTCTCTCTTAATTCTGCCGTTTTGCTGAGGTGTGTACGAAACGGTTTTCTGATGATATATACTATAGTCTTCTAATAATTGCTCCACATTACTATTGACAAATTCACGACCATTGTCACTACGTAAGGTCTTCACCATTATTTCTTCATGCCGGCAAAGTGCAAGAAAATTTCTAGTTTTGAGAAAACTTCGTTCTCATCTTTTAAGAAATAAACGTAACGGTAATGTGAATAATCATCATTTAATAGTAAAAAATAACGTGAACTACCCAGTGATACTTCTTCAATCGGCCCGCAAACATCAGCGTGTATAAGTTCACCAATTTTGAGAGTTTTATTATTGCTACTGTGGAAGGGTTTCCTGCAATGTTTTCCTTCAACACAAGCATTACAGAAATGTTGATTCTTCATACACTAAATCTCAATATTATTATCATGCAACACTTTCTTTATGTGACCAAAATTCTGATGTGCTAAAATTCTGTGAAATTTGAAGAATTCGCATCCAGCATTTGTGCAGTTTGATAAGTTTCACAAAAATGCAAATTCAGGGGTCGGTTTTTACATCATCATCCTGAATAGGGCAGCAACCGTAGACACGTATTTCGTCCTTATTAGGACTCTTCAGTACGGTATAGCAAGTCGCAGTTTACAGTGTCCTGCATTTCTTCAAACTTCGCCACCTCGGCTGTATTATGGTAGATGGCACTGCAGCAGATCAATTTCTCTGCATGCCATGTACCAACCTACTTTTAATAGTATCGCGGCTACAAGTCCGACTATCTGCGGCTTGCTGTACCGTACTGAAGAGTCCTAATCAGGACGAAACACGTGTCTACGGTTGCTGCCCTATCCAGGATGACGTTGTAATAACCACCTCCTGAATTTGTATTTCTGTGAAACTTATCAGGTTTTAATTTTATAAAACTTATCTAGGTGCTTTTATTGAAGAATTTCACAATTTAACATCATCATTCGTCCATGTACGAAAATAAGCTTCCAGAATGAATTCATCATGTTCCTCTGAGAACACCACTCTAAGCTAACAATTTTAAGAAATGATAATTATTTTTGATAATTGCTCAATAATACAGTTATTTACTGATTTCTTTGTTTCTTAAATCAGATCATTGATGAATCTGTATCATAATGCTCAAAATTTTCATGAAAAATGTGAACATATGCCCACATAAATATCACGTAGAACGCCCCTGTGTCATTGAAATGTCAATAACGTGGTTACCAAAATAAATAAATTTACACTAATCTTATTTTTTTGGAGATAGTTTTGATTGAAATGCGAACTTTTGCCTATCATCTTTCAGACAATCATTATTGATCACTCTGTACTATGCATCTTAACGATTCAATTTTTAATGAACCTAAAGATATTGCAGAAGCATCTGCATCACACTTCCATAGTGTTTATGTTGATAATGATGATAATTCTCTCCCTGATACTCCATGCATTAGTAACATACCAATTATCTAACATAATTTATCGCAAGATGATATTGAAGCATCCATCAAAAAACTGAAAAGTAATTTATCTTGGCCCTGACCTTGTCCCAAATATCGTAATTGAAGACTGTTCAAATCCTTTCTACAAAGCATTATTCCAATTCTTCAATTTAGCAATAAATTCCACTGCTTTCCTTGAAATTTGGAAGTATGCACAGGTAACACCTATATTCAAAGCTAGCGATGCATCTCATATAAATAATTATAGATCTATTGCAAACCTATCTAATTTCAGCAAAATATTTGAGAGTATTCTCTGGAGAGATATCCATGATCAAGTGAAGAATACAATAAGCTTTAGGCAACGTAGATTCATGTCAAGATGATCAACTGCAACTAATTTGTGTTACTTTACTCTTTCTATTTCTTCAGATTTGAACAACAGCTTACAATAAGACACTATATATCACGATTTTGCTAAGAATTTTGACCGGATTATTATGAAATTTCTCCTGCATGAACTGAATTCTTACGTATTTTCTTCTTCTCTGATCTCTTTTCTGTCGACATATCCCATGAATCAAAAATTTTTTGTTCACTTTCTTTGAGCATAAATCTTCTTCATTCATTATGTCTTCTGGAGTTCCGCAAGGGTCCAACCTGAGCCCTCTTCTTTTTCTTCTGATTATTAACGACATCAATTCAATTTTCAGATCTGTCATATTATTATTTGCAGATGATTTGAAAATATGGCGCACTAGTATTTCCATCAATGACTGCTTGATGCTGCAGGAAGATCTTGATTCTCTTATTAAATGATGTAATGAGAACAAATTATATTTGAATATTGATAAATGCAAAGTTCTGTTCTGTCATACTCCCGTAGAAGAACTAATTCCGATTATGATTACACGTTGTCTGATCTTTTTTCAACCAAATGTCAATCAACTCGAGATCTTGGAGTTATAATCGATGCTAAACTTACATTCATTGATCAAGTGCAACATTTATCATCATCAGGATTCATTACTCGGGATACACGTCAATTTAAAGATATAAGAGTAATGTTTATATTATATTATTCCTTTCTTAGGTCTAAACTTCAATATTGCTCAGAAATATTGAACCCTATATATGAAGTATACAGTGAATGCTTTGAATCTGTACAATCTAGATTTCTCAGATACATTCATTCCAAGATAATGGGTACTTACCCTAACTTCAGTATCACTTACGACATTTTATTGTGAATCTTCAACTTTCAATCTCTGCATCAAATGCGTTACACATCTTTACTGTGTCATATCTTTAAATTAGTTGACAATATCATAGACGATCTTTGCTGTTTGAGTTCGCTTAACTTTCTTGTTCCAAATACTCGAACTAGAACTTCTTATGCTTTTCATCTTCCTCCTGCTACAACCAATATGCTTTTTCAATCACCTATTTTCAATATGCGCTCTTTGTGTAATGAATTAGATGCAACAGTGAGCTTATTCTCCCAATCTTATAATGTTTCTTGCTCAGGGATCAGTAATTTCTAATAATTTCATATTTTCTACACTTTATGTTTGAACATATATTTACTTATATTTCTCACTAGTGGTATGCAAGGCGCTTTAGGCGCCCGTTAGAAAGTGATGGATCGTCAGTCAAGTGGAAGATATATTTAGCACAAAATAACCAAAATAGAATAATAATTGTAATTGGAAACTTGATTATCCACAAAAGTTTTATTTAACGTGACGATCGTTTCGTCTCTTCAGACATCATCAGACAGTACAAGATAATACATAAAATGTTATTTATATTCAAACTCTGTTAAGGAGAGGGAAATTAGTTACATCTGATTGGTCATTAGTAATGTTTTTGTTGGAATTCACAGCTTTCTTAATCTCTAAATTTTCCAAGAGGTTTAATCTTAATCCTTTGGCGGTGGTATGTAATATTCTGGAATCTCCTGAAAATTTATGACAATTTGTAATGCAATGTTCTGCAAAGCCTGTATTATTCGTTTGTTTAGTCATGGATTTTACATGTTCTTTTATCCTGATATTGAAGCTTCGACCGCTTTGGCCTATATAAATCGCATTACAATCATCGCATTTAATTTCATATACTCCGTTTCGTTCACCTTCGCGAATTTTGGTTCTATTGTTTGTAAGAATTTTTCCCAAGCTGATTTTGTTTGCCGTAATAGTTTTAATATTATATTGTTTGAGATTACGACTTATTTTCTTTGTAAGTTCTGGTATATAATTTAGAAAGTGCCATTTAGTATTAATTTTAAGCTCCCCTGAATCACAATATATCATTTTACAAATGATATTTTTGGTTTTTCTATTGATAATACTTTCAACTATTCTACCACCATGACCATCATTCACCGCTATTGTTTTAATTGTCCTCACTTCTGTATCAAAATCTTCCTGGCTTAAGGACGTTCACTGGTTAAATCGATTTTCTTCTGATTTTCCTCAAATTGAAAAATTGTATGAATGAAAATGCCCTCTATACAGTAGTATTTTTCAAAATATCGCTATCAATGCAAAATTTAGAGAAATTTGTCGTTAAAGTTGGCGACTTTAACATGGGAAGTATATAGTCCGTGAGACAGCGCATAAATTTTTTGTTGATTACCGCTCACTTGAAACTTTGTGAGTGGCTTCATTGTGATGAGTCCGACAACTTTTTCATCTGTCAAAATTCTAGATTTGGTGGCGTTTACCCGCGAGGGCTAATTAATTGAAAGAATATTACCGTAATACTGATCTTTACACTAATCGAAAGATTTTTTGATAATAAAATGAAGGAAAAATATTGTCCGACATGAATATCGCGGCTACTGGTGAGTTCGACTTGTCATAAATACCAACATACTTACCATTAGTACCAACATACTTATGACAAGTGCGGCTTGTCGGATTCACCGGTAGCCTCAATATTCATGTCGGACAATATTTTTCCTTCATTATATTATCAAAAAATCTTTCGATTATTGTAAAGATCAGTATTACGGTAATATTCTTTCAATTAATTAGCCCTCGCGGGGTAAACGACCCCAAATCTAGAATTTTGCTGAATGAAAAAGTTGTCGGAATCATCACAATGAAGCCACTCACAAAGTTTCAAATAAGCGGTATTAAACAATAAATTTAGGCGCTGTCTCACGGACTAATAGGTTATACATCGTGAAAATGAACATTTTTACTAATATCAAAAGAAGTTTTCTTTACATATCTCTGAAAAAACAATATACTATAGAATAGAATGTGAGGAAAATTAACCATTCAAAATATTCCACCTATCCATATTAATTATCAAGAAAGAGCCATAATAAAAATGTAAACACTACAGTTTTACGCTGGGAGAAAGAGACATGAGAGAGAGGTTGCAACGTTGCGGAATCGCTTTGCGCGCCTTATGGTCGCTCAACTCACACAGGCACAGATTACGTCTGTCCATGTAAAGCTATGTTGTCGCATCAAACTACGCACACTCCCTCTCTCTCGCACGAATTTTTCTGTCACTCTCTCGCCGAGTGAACGTCCTTAACGGAATTGAAAGGGATCTGTGTATCATACTATGAAATGTATTAACTCAATTGGTCACATGATCTGTCACAGCTTGAATTCTATTGGTACACAATTTTCCGCGCTGCTTCTAGCGTCGTGAAAGTTATCAGCTGTTTGTAAACACAAAAATTATCTAAGAGGAATACTTGATAAAAGTAAATATAGAAAAACATCATAAATGGAAACTGCAAATGTGAAGGATACAAGTAAAATTCAATGTAATGTGTACTAGACTGTTATATTTATTCCTATAAATTAAATCATAACACAGCACAAAATATTCTCCCACCAGTAGAATATTTTCTATACTCTTTATTTTTTCCTTCATTAATAGTTTGCAGTGCAGTATGTACCTTTTGCAATAATAACAAGTTGAAGTCAGAAGCAAAGTTTTATCATTCATTACTTTTCTGTTCAAATCTCCCTCTATCCCCACTGCTTAATCTCAGTTCAATCTTAACCACTGATCTCTATTATATAACTGGATAGAGTATCCTGTAGTTGAGAAATGACAGAATTTGAAACATACGCTGGCGCCACTAAATGAGTGCCTAGAACTAAACTCCACTGATCTCTAAATGAGTGGAGGGAGGATCCATATGGCGTGAATAAAAAAAAATCCAGTACTTTTGAATATCATCATTTGATTGCTACAATAAATTAATTTTTGTTTATGAGTGAATATTATATATTTTCACTGTGGAATTTACTAAGCGTACTTTACCACTTTTAATAGAATGCTCTATCCAGTTATAGAGAGATCATTGGTTTGGCACCTACCGCTTCAGTCGCGCAAGCGCTTATTTGCTGTATTTAATTATTAGTCACTCATTCTGTGGCGCTAATGTATGCTTCAATGAGAGACACTTTTTAAATTTTTCGCCATATGGATCGTGTATCAAGTTATATATATATATATATATATATATATATATATATATATATATATATATATATATATATATATATATATATATATATATATATATATATATATATATAGAGATCAGTGATCTCAACTTAAGTCAGCGAAATTGGTAGTGTAGCATCGGCAAGGGGGAAAGTGAGTTTTTCACTTCATCTCAGTTGCGCTATGACAAATCGAACGCCACCGACTTAAGTTGAGATGAGATTAAGTGAGATTTCGTGTAAAACGAACGCCAATAATAGTGTCGCTCGTTTTATATCTCACTTTGAGATGGAATTTTTTGTAAAACGAACGCTACTATTATATATGTAACGCGCCAAATTTATCCTCACATCTCTAGTTTAAAATTCTGCCACCAGATAGAGTATCGCTTATATTTATTTGCCGGTAGTTTTAATGTGGTCATGCTTCAAATTAACTAAAATGTCTTATTTTATTAATATTTGTTTGATTTGCCTTGAACACGCAAACAGTCTTACAATTATAAACGGAGCAAGTATTGACGACAAATTGAGAGATTTTCTACCTGGATTTGTATGTTTTTTACTTAACCTAAAATTATTGTTATAACTGTGTAAATTGCACTTCTGGCCTGGCACTTCCAGTACAGATGCTTGGAACCGTATTGCGAGGTGCACAATGTGTATTTGTAATGAATGTATTTGTTTCAAATATGATTATTTCGATGGGTATTGAAATTATTACAGTTTATTGTACAATTAGTGAACTCAATTTTTGGTTCGATCGATTTCATTTGTAGTAATGCAGTCAACTGAGGATACTACGCTTGTCGATCGTAGATTTTGTATAATATTTGAATGATGCTCTGCAATATTTGTGAATAAGGTTTTATTGAAGATGTGCTGGAATTTCCAGTGATTTTTATCAATTATTGTTCACCAATCCTTTTTTACGCTAATTCCAAGAGGGCCGATGATCTAAATAAGACAAAAAATAATTACATACTCATTTTTGTAATACTAGAACAGAATTTACATACCTTCTAGAATAGTTGATAATATTTCGGTTTGATCCATTTTTTCTCAACAGCATTTTTTGTCTATTTTGAAATAGTATATTGAAGCCGAGTATATAATGACGCGCAAGACCAAGATTCCAACTTTGGCCTGTGAACTGTATACATATCTGGTCGAAGTAAGCTATCAATTTTTTTTTTTCACTTTAAATGTTGGTGAGCATGTTTTTGATGCCTGACCCGACATTTGCGGCACGAGCGAAGCGAGTGTTGCTGGTCGTCAAGTATAAATATGCATGAGGAATTATTTCCTCTTGCCGTTATAGAGGGCAAGCGTGTAGTTCTCACAGGGAGTAAATGTCAGACTTTCGTTCCTGCGACTAGGAACGAAAGTACGTACTTTCGACCGAGGTATGAAGAAAGCTCATTTTTTCCTATTGGAGAATTATTATACCACGCTAAATTGTCAGATTCATTCCAATATTATTTTGGTGTAAGAAATAATCTATCGGAGGTAATATTGGACAAACTTTTTCCTAGTAATTTACGGAGAAGTCTTACAGGACATTTGCTGGGTTCATTCTTATTTTCTGTGAGCCATTCATTTTCGGCTCATCTCTTATCACCACCTTGGTATGTCTTTTTGAAAAGAGAAATCTAGATTATCCGATTAGATCAATATCCCTCATTATTAAGCTCTTCTTTGAAAAAATGAGTTATTGATATCACTCCTTCTCCACCTCCTTGAATTAGTTCGTAGGATGCGATATGAAAACTCTTTCTGAAGTCCCTCCGGCATATTTTTGTTATAAATGTCAATAATTTTATCAATTCCTTCCACCTTTGAAGCCTCCGAACCTCTTTTTCTTCTTTCAGGGATGTTACTTTACGCGTGTTGTATTTTTTGCGTCACGTGCCTTCTTGAATTCAATGTCTTCAAACGGATTGAATATAATTCCATATTCTTCAAAATACTAAGTTTGTAACAATTTAGCTGTTACATTCCAAATAATTCTGATAGTACAGTCTCTATAGTTTCCTTCATCAACCTTCTTCATATTGAATTCAGTGTCACACAATATATCGGCCAGTTCTGCTTTAGTGGATGTTAATTGTAACTCGTAATCTTTCTTATTGCAAAATGTATGAAACTGTTTCCATATGCTCTCTTGACTTTTTTTGTGTTTTTCGATGGCTTGTCTTCAATTTAAACAGAAATTTCCTCAAAAGAGGCACTTCCAAAACGATTCAACTCTAACCAGAGCTCTGACATTTTCGCAAAATTCATTGTTTATAACAGATCTGTTTATTGTATCTCCATGGCAAAGGCAATTTATCGCGATAAGTCGCTTGCAAACGGAAACTCCCGTTGACAAGCGATTCACTTCTATAAATGTCATTGTAACTATGCAGAATATGTCGGTATAATTAACGTGAGGGGAATAATCGATATAATTGGTATTCCATGATTTGTTGAAGATAGAGTGCATAATTTCAGAGACAATTCATCGATATCTTTTCAAACCGTTGTCTAGTCAAAGTTTTCGGCGTGAACGTAGTGGTAACTGTCAAAGGCTTGCAAAAACAGTTTCAGAAGATTAAATTTATGCAGTATCTAATAGGAAATTTAAATTTCAGAACACATTTATCTTGGAATCGCTATTGAATGCTTAACAAAGAGTAAGAGAATAGTTGATATACTACGTAGGTACGGCCACTGCTGTAGTTACACAACCCTAGAAGAACTAGAGATACAAGCAAAATTAACTTTCTGTCTTTGATCTGACATTTACTGTGTCGTGATCTCACGAAATAGTAATTTAGGCACGAGCTTGATGTCCAACAATTTTAATAGATTTATTGACCTTCCGAGTGGAACAGATACTTTCCATGATGCTGTTGGAGAAATATTTCAGAATGTGAATGATATTACTCAAATCGATAATAACAACAATAAGAAATTATTCTATTCAGAACAGCCTGCATATTTGATTCATGAGGTGCAGTAAGAAAACACCTGATTGGGAAATGTCAAGGTGTGAAAACATTCAAATCACTGAAGTCTTCAGTCAGAAGAAACAGTGATTGCATGTTAAAACAAGCCTCTATTGTTGCTAAAAGAGGGATCATTTCCTCAAAAGTTGCATTGCATATCACACGCTTTAAGTGAAATTTCGTCGTCTTTATCCCAACCTCCTAAATCTTACCTAAGTGAAGAGATCTTGCAGGGATGATATTCCAGTAAATATTTACTGAATTTAGTCAACTGATAATATTTTCGAAAGATGAGTTGAACAAATCTTCCAGTTCACGTTGTGCCCCTTCAGAATTACTCGCGTTATCACAATATTCATTCACAACTATACCTTTGCGAGATACAAATCTCCTCAAGGTATTCATGAAAATTTCACTAGTTAGATCACTGACTAACTCTAAATATATACCTTTAGTCGCAAAATAAGTAAATACACAAATGTGAGCCTTTATTAATTTCCGACTGCATTGGCCTCCTTTGCTTTTCTATTATACCTCATTCTAAGCGTTGCAATTTTGCCTTAACTTCAGAACGTAAGCAGTATACGTCTGTATTTTTGTGCTACTGGTTGCACCATCTTGTCTAAATGTAGCTATACTTGATAGTTTTTCAATTTTCCTATTTCTTTCAGAAATTCAGTATGATGTTCTTGGACATACTGATCATTTGTAATATTTGGTTTTACTGCTAGTGCTACATCAGGTAATTTGGGCTGTCACGCTCTCTGATAACACAACAGTGATTTCAATTCACTTTCTATCACGAGAACATTACCTTCTCTAATTCACAAATTATATTCAGAAATACCTTCAACATACCCCTGATTGGAAGTTCTCTGTTGGAGTTGCACGGATAAACTTTTCATCACTGTGTTATAGGACTGGCTTGTTTGGAAATTTGTTGGAATGTTGTCGACTTATGATGTTTACAATGGAGTCTGTACATAAACATATTAATACCTTATTTGATATTTTTGTTGTTTGTGGTGTAGTAGTGACTGATTTCACAGAAAGTTTGAAGGCTGTGCTTCCAGAAGAGGACGTATCCTCTTTGACTGCTTGCATTTGATTGCCTTAATGTTTGGTCTGAGAATGTGTACTACCTCTGTTTTCTGCCTTGCTGTATATTTGTCATTGGTTTTTGAGAATTTATTGCTGCTGCTTGACAAACACACCTTCGCAAAATGACCTATTTTGTGACATTTTCTGACTTCAACTTTTTGTGCGGGACACAATTGTCTGCCGGCCTCATACTATCGGTTGACACAGTTCTCACAGGCTTTGCTCATTCAATTTGTGTTTCTTGATTTATGAGAATGTTTGTTGTTTTTATTGCCTTCCTTGCTAATTCGTTATGAGCCACTTAGTCTAAGTCTAAGACCCCAAGTGAGATCGACCTTCACTCATCTGCTTACCGGAAGAAAATTATATTTTATCAGATAGAATATGTTTTTGAACAAACAACTAATAAGGTTTCCATGAAAACTATAAGCATGTCTATAATAATTGATTGGAATTATAATTTTTTTTTAAATTCCATTGAGCTGCTTGTCAGACGAACTCAATTCCAACGGAAACATACAACATATAGAATAGGTAACAGTTAGGTTGCATACTTTTCTCTGATTCCTATCAGCGGGTTGCCGTATACAAACAGGGAATTTGGTATGAATAATTGCACTTATCCGCTTACCACTTGAAAAATATATCAAAATGAAGACAATCTCATTGTAAATACGGTAATATTGGACTGTTTGCCCAAATCCGTTGAAATATGACAGTTTCCAGGCTACCTACAGCCCGTAGGTAACGGTATTCAATTGATAGGATTGATAGTCCTGAACAATAGTTTCTCGTTATGAAATAGTTTGATATTTATGATCTCCAAGATCAATTAATATCTGCCTGTACATTCATTTTTCATCTGCAATAAACAGATATTGATGAAATCTAAGTCGCATGAGAATGACAATCGAATGATTCTGTATCTTGGACCCTACCCATTGTAAGTCATTCAAACCGACATCTTATGACGATTTAACGCTACCGTCGAAGACAAAACAAAGCTCAGTAGTGCTGCTGTTCTCTCTATAAACACCGAGATGTGGAGGATATACATTAAAAAATTTTTGTAACACGCTTACTATCTATTACTGCTTCGAAAGCTCTCAATTCCAAACCATTGTAACAATCTCCATTAACTCTCTGTTGACTGAGGATTAATGAATATTTTTGTCCGCGGGGTAAAAATGAAATTGTAGATCATGGATGCCGTTGGATTCCTTTATTCAATTGATATGTCAGTATTATTGAATATGTTTGTTATACTGTGTGCATTTATTGTGAACGGGATAGCACAGAATTAAATGTAAGAAATATCAATCAATAGAATAAATCACGTAAGTTATGTTTTATTGTATTAGTTTACTGTAATGTAAAAGAAGCAATTTTATGGCAAGATCTCCAGAGAGAAAAGACAACCAGGATATGAGCAACATGGAAGAACTTAAAAGAATGATATCCGGACTTGTAAAATCTGTCAGTGAGATAAAAGAACAAATGAATAATAATCATGTTGATCTGAAAGATGAAATGTGATTGCATTTGCAAAAATCTTCTTGTCAAATCGATGAGATAATTTTAATACATCCAAATTTATTTGAAAAGCTTAGTAATGGGGGTACTTCAGAGCACTTGTTACAAAAATTATTGTATGCAACACGGACACTGAACGACTGACATTATTGTCACGGACAAATTTGGCTGCATGGAGCTATGCCTTGGGCTTTGCCCTCGTCTTCGCCTCGTGCTTCGCCCTCGCCCTCGCCTCGTACTTCGTCCTCGTCTTCATCGGATGCAGCCAAATTCATCCTGGACAAAAATGACAGTCGTTTGGTCCTTGTAGCATAATATACTATTAATAATTTTTGTATTTTCAAATTGATGTTGTGTCCGAGATTCAGATATTCATCTAGAAACTCCAAGTATATTTCTGTTCTTATCTTATTTCACAAGGAATTTTATTGCTACGGTCTTTGTGTCTCCTATTTCACGGGGATCATTTTTAAAGAGTCATTCGACTTCCGCTATGGTCTCTGTATAACGTTTGCTCAAAATATCTTTCGCGATAGATTCCTTTCGAAGACATTCGCTTGTCAGAGTTTGTTACAAGGTATGTTTCAATTTCCCAGAGCTCAGAGAACCGTTTATCTCAATTATTCAAGCTTAAATTGAAAACAATATTCACATCTGGTTTCCAGCATTTAACAGAACCGTCAACTCTCCACACGAATTGTTTTTCTTGGAAATGTTGTCTAGAACGGTCTGCTTTCATTTGGTCACTGGAGATCATTTTCTAAAATATATCAGCACCCAGCAAGACAGCTATTATACTTGAAGTGTGAAATTTGGGATCAGCTGAAGTTGAATTTCTGGAAACAGTTACATTGCAGGCACTGAAGTTTTCCAAGAGCAAATTTTAAATTAACTTTTGCAACACAAGACGGTACTTACAAAGAATCAGGGTCGGATCTGAACTCAATTTCAGCAAGTTTTTCTTTTCTATTCTTGATATTATTGATACCTGATATATATATTATAATTGAATGGTTGCGAAATCATACCTTATTTGTCGCGCAATGATTGTTTTATAAAATCTATATGAGATCCTTGCTAAGGCAAGGCACGACATTCAATCCACGTATCCGAAACGGGATTGTTAATTGATATTTCAACTGTGAAAAAAAAAATTTGAGCATTATTTGTATCATTTGCACAAGCGGCTACTGAACCTACGTTTGAATTCATATAGACCGTCAGATAGTCGTAGATTTGAGTGCCCCATTTTGTTTTTTTGCCTCCAAGAGTTTTGATGAGTATGTATATTTGGAGTATCATCATGTCAAAATTAAATTTGGGCCGTGTGGCCGACATAATAAAAATTCATTTAGAATTTTCATAGAAAAACATCTTCTGATCCAATTTTCTTGTTTCTGCCATGCTTACAAAGTGAAATTTAGGGAAGAAAGAGTCAGCGAAAAACGATAGGCAGAAGTGATGCACTTGGCCAAGAGTTTGGAATGAGGACTCGATTGTGTAAAAAAATCATATCAATTGTTCACGTTTTTCTTATTTCTGCCGTTTGGCTCAGTACGGTTAAATTTGTAGATATATCCACTGGTACGTGGTAATGTGCCTTTTATTGCCCCTCAATGTTGAATCATTCCTTCGAAATTTTCACTTATCTTGATAAATTTATAACGATCAATTTATTTAAATAAAATTTTAAATTAAATTGCTCATGAGGCATGGGAACTCTTATCATCAACTCACTAATTTTTGACCAACTGGACGACTGCTGCAACAAAGGCTCTCATTTTGACGACGACTGCTTTGAAATAGGCTCCAACTATTCAACTAAATTACGTGGAATTACGAAGGCACTAATGCTGTGACTGCCTCGGAATTATTCACGACAGAATCACTTATCGAGATTTTGATGGAAATGTCAGTTTTGAGTATCCCTGAATCCATTTTGACTATTTTTAGTTTGATGTCGGTACGTATGTTCGTGCGTGCGTGCGTGCGTAACTAGCAAATCTCAAAACTGGTCGAACGTATAATGTTGAAATTCTGTATTTCAGACTTGCATAGGATCTAGCTGTGCACCTCGTATTATGGTTTCAATCGTCTGTACCGCAAGTGCACTTTACTTTAAACTTTTTTCGAGTTTTTCTAATAAACCCAGAATGATAAGCCAGTAGGATGTTGAAATTCAATATTTGAACTTGATGTTGTATCAGAATGGTTATCTCTTATTTTTGTATGAATCGGCATGGCTAAAAGTGCACTTTACTTGAAACTTTTCTCAAATTCTTTGGATAAATCTACAATGATCAGCCATATCATATTAAAATTTAGTGTTTGAACTTGTTGTAGCATCAAAATAGTTATCTACTATTTTTGTATCAATCGGCTGATTCGGAAGTGCAGTTCATAGGTATAACAGACATGCATAATCTGCATTATGAAACAATCAGTTTAATTGAAATGATAAGACAGACAATGATAATCTGTTGTCAATTTTTTCATTCTGTTTGACATTATACATGTCAAAATTGTATTAAAATTATATTAATTATAATCTGGAGTGACAGAAAACTTTATTGAATAAATTTCTGTATATATCAAATGATGTACAAGTAAGTCTCGTGATGTTCACGTCAGATTTTTTTATTCTGTTGAAACAGAAAACATTCCCATGTGGGTTGGGCTCAACACCATGCTCAATAACAATACATCTTCTTAGCGGAACATATCTTATTTGACGACGATAAATCTGTCACCGACGAGTACAAATTTTGTAGTTGAAAGTATGAAGCAAGCTCAACAAGTTGCTCTGGAATGCAATGAAATATATATGCAGGTTACATATGATTTACCGATTGCTGGAATAATTCTTCAAGTACAGACTTCGGCAAGACCACGTTGAAAGTCTGTTTATCGACATTTTTACTTCTCAAGTGATGAAGGCTTTTTTCAAATCACTTGGAGAATTTATCGATAATCATGATTTTACTAACATCATGGTAGCAAGCGAACTATCAGCTAATGGATCAGTGGATAATTTTATAAGCGGTAAGCTCTTCAATCGATGCGAGAGATTGTGTACCATAGTTTTAGCAAATATGCGAATCTAACATTTCAAGAATTGCACCGAACCTCACGATACTAAAATAAATGATGGAGTTGCAATATATATGTTTTTGACGAGACAAAGATACACTGTGCCAAAACTACAAAATTCTGAAGTAAAAAAATTAAAAATATAAAATTAACAAATTGGACACTCTTGAAGGAAACTTTATATGGAATATGTGAATTTAATCGACAATTATTTCATGTTCAGCATCAGCATTAGAACAGCATAATTCGATTTATTTCAGTATGTTTGACCGAAAATTTCAAACTTATTTTTTGTTTTTAATCTACAAAACTATTCTCGATATTTGGTTCAATGTAACTTTTTACCCACATAGATCACTCACCTATCAGTTTAATATGAACAATGTATTAGTGTCATATGATGCTGTTAGAAAACATATTTGATACTTTATTATTATTGCATGATTTGGATTTGTATACGTTTATACTACTATATTATAGAACTATTAGAACTATTCAGGCGGAAACCTGTAGTTGTTATTCCAATGAATCTGCAGTATAAATATTTTATGATTGAGTGAAATTAGAGTAATAATATAACTATTATGGCTTTCATAAAATCAAATATGAAGTAGTGGAGCTTCGCTTCACATATTAATATAACAATTTGGTCACCATTCATATCTGGACAAAAGACGCCGTACTTTCAGAACGGATTTGTTTTCAATATCAGAAGTATGGATAAATATAATTGGAGAAAATTGAGACGGACCGAGTATTCCCGTAGGAAAGTCAAGATAAATGTGAACAGTCTATATCATCAATTTGATACCAACAATGTTACTGATTTACGAAACGAAGTACTTGGACATGGTTTGCAAGCTAGTGCTAGTATACTGGCAGAAAATTACTGTGACCAAAATGATATCTTTGCTCGGAATGGAAGCAGTATTGTAGATGATGAATCCAGGATCAACTGAACTACAGAAATGGAGCAATATGATGGAGATGATGACGTACTGAAAGACAATAATGTTCTAGAAACAGACATTGAGAAAAATCTGGAGGTTAGGAGCAAATTAAGATCCTGGGCCACATCTTACAACATCAATCAAACGGTTTTGAAAGAATGGATGAAAATTTGGACCGAACGTATACCGAATTTATTACCAGAAGATCCAAGAACATCACTCAATACACCAAGAGGCATAATAATCCAAGATCTTGGAGGAATTGGTTATTATTGGCATCAGGGAGTGAAATTCTGTCTTCTGGAATATTCAAGAAACCCAATCGAGCACCCACATATGATCTCACTAAACATCAATATAGATGGATTACCTATATATAAAAGCTCGTTACAAGAATTTTGACCCATTCTTTGCAATATTCATCAGTTACCTGATATAAAACCAACGGTTATTGGTATTTATAGTGGATTCGGTGAGCCCAAAAGCGCAAATGATTTTTTGGAGTATTTTACAAATGAGATGGAAGATATTCTGAGATATGGCATTGTTATCAATAAAAATCTGATACAAATAAAGACAAGAGCATTCATTTGTGACTCTCCTGCAAGAGCATTCATTGAGGTAGTACGATCATTAGAGCAAGGTGGATATGGAAAGGTATTATTTTCTTGTATATTTCAATCGAATAGAATACTTTCAATCTAATTTTTTGAGAAAGATCTGACGTATAGTTTTTGCATAATTAATTTTTTTAAACTGTGAATTTAACATGTAGTCAATGGGAACTTATCTGTTTCGCTCTGTGAAACGCACATTTTTCATCTTGTTCAACCACAGTTTTGGATAGATAAATATAGAAAACTGTTATTTATATTTCTCAATTCTTGTAGATCACCTAAAAACTATAATAAGAAATTCTGACGTGCAGTTTTGTAGATATTTTAAACTAAATGAACAGAGATTCACGAAAATATTTGTCAGCTTTATTTGAATTCGGATGACGTATCTTATTTTCGGAAACTTGGCGACGTCGGATAAAAAAGGCGCAATTATTTAAATCCTAACGTTATTGATTATTCTAACAAGTTCAGTTTTTCTTAGTTAAATACTCAAGTTTATTATGCACATAAAAATGTGATGGCTTTGTAAGGTCATTTTGTAGGTAATGAAAAACTATAGAACGCAGCAATTACTTGAAATCTATTTTCATTCGGTGAATTATGTATTTTCATGGAAAATGAAATAAAAAGATCATTAAAAATGATAATATTATTCTTGTGCATTCAGGAAAACAATATAAAATACGTAATAGAGTACTAACAATAACTTAAAAAATATTTATAGCACATTTTTGTTTAATTCATATATTCGATTTTTCATTGCGATAATTGTATTCATTCTAGCTGTTAGTCGAGGTCGCTTATCGACACTTTGGTCAGCAAAATTTTTAAGCCTTCAAAGCCTTTACTTTTTTTAGTTTTTCCCAAATGATTCATACTGATTCCAGCTTTAGCTATTCTGTTGATCATATTAACAGAGATTCCATATTGCTGTTCACTTGTATCACTTTTTCCTCCTTTTTTTTAAACGCTCAATGAGTTTTTCAGACTATTTTATTCATCTTTTTCACTCTTTGTATTCAAAATACAATCAACTGTAACACCAGCGTTCATCAATTCCTCTATAGATATATTGATGTCTTTATGGGTAAGAAGTTGTTGCAAAATTGAAACATCAACTGAAGCATCATGTGCTGATTCTTCCATGAACGTAGAACTAAGATAATCTTTAGTCAAATCAGATTGTGCAAAACTTTTTTTTTTCGATACTTCTGTCGAATAATTTCTTCCTTAAAACGGTTAGTGTATCCGTAAATCCAATAACAATAGATTGAAACTCCTCAAGCATATCGACTTGTTTTACAAGTGTGAGAATCGTAGGTATATCAAACCTCTGACCACTATGAGCAGCTAAAACAACACTACAATTGATAGATTTTGAAAACTCAACGAATCTAGCGATAGCATATTCCGGCGAAACTGTTTTCATAAGAGCAGAATTTTCAAACAGTTGGCCATTTCTTATACTAGAAGCTGTAGAAGAGAAATGACAAGAGGGCATTATATACGCATTATATGCCTCTTCATTACACTGCACTGCTATTTGGACAATATCGTCGGGTAACTTCAAGCCAGTTGTCTCTATATCAAATATGACGACTCTAGTGGAATCGTTAAGGGCTGAAAAAATGCTACTTATAAATTTTTCATTCAATTCAATATTCGCATCTATCTCACTATTACGAATCTTCATCACCGATTAATGTTTTCATTCGAACATTTCCCTCAATAAATGTATTGTTTTTTCTTAAAATTTCCACTGCTATATCTGCCTTCATAGCTTTGGAGCTACGTACAAAGTTACTGCGACAATCATGCTTTTTTTTTCGACTTGATGTAACAAAATCTACAGCCTTTATTTCTTGTTCCATAAGCCACACATTTACGACTGTTATGTCCAAAAGCAGTGCTATGACCTTGTCTGCCATTATAGCACCTTCCAGAACCTTTTTTTCAGCCAAGCTCCATCGTAAGACAGTCGTAAGCCAACTTTTCTCTTTTTTGAATTCTCAGTAATTGTCTTGCTGTTTTCTGATTTTCTTTTACGGTTCGAATGAATATCTTGATTACAATTCGTAATGATTTTCTGAGAATTATATGAGCCTTGAGCGCTGAATTTGGTTGAATCTATATTTGCTTCATTGGCAGTCGTAACGTTTGAAGATGTTATTGTCTTAAAAGTAGTATCGCTATTAAAATTTTCTTCATTTCTAAGATCAGTCTCAACATTTAGATTATCGAAGCGTTCTGCAATACTATAACAATCTGAATTGATTTCTACCTCATTGGCCCCCATATTTTCTTCTACTTTGAAAATATTATCAGTACTTTGATGTATTTCTATACTGACATTACTCTTCACATCTACATTATTCTCCATCCTTTTATCAACTACAATATTTAAATGTTCTTTAGAAGTACATTCTTCGCCATTCTCTTCAACACCGGCCTCCTCATCAACAGAACTTAAATATCTGAAAATTGAAGAAAAAAAACAGCTTCTTAATCATGATACAAATTGATCTATTCATGCAAAAACTGTTAGGCCACTATACAGTAATAATCAAATGTAAAAAGTTGAATATTATAATACAAATCTATCCTATTTTATATTTGTATGAATAGAAGTGATGAACACAAATTATTCATTAATAGAAGTTCTGAATTATAATTATTTATGAATAAAATCTGTAGATCAGTACCCTTCGTTAACAATGGTCAACTCTTTTTCCATCTTTAACGCTTCATGACAGCTTCCTTCCGCCACTTTCTCAATAGCTGGTCCTACTAATCTCTCGTACCGTTTTAATAAATTGTGGTTGACTGTAGGCAGATTCAATGTTGACAAAATTGTGTTTAATTGCGTTTTCCCAATAGCACCATCCAATATTGCTGTAACAATAGTACAAGTTGATAACGATATACCTGAATTTTTACTAATGATCAATGTTTAATCTGAAAAATATACATACCAAGGGCTAGTTTCAAGTTCACATCGTACTTTGAACTTGATGACTTTTCCTCATTGGCTAAACTTTTAATTTCATATATTATTCCACATTTGTGGCATTTCACACTAAATACACTTGCAAGACCAATGATATCTTCATCTACAAGAAAACGGGAAGATAGAGGTGAATCGCATTCTTTGAACCACATGTTCACAGCCAGCTTGTCAAGATCTACGATTCGACGCCCAATTTTTGATTTTATATTGGAGTTTCTACATTTTAAATGTTTTTCCTTCATAAAATCACTTGTACTTTTCTTCCAAGTCATAATTTTCTCTCTCGCAAATCGCCCGTTATGTCTGAATTGAGGTGTTTTACTATTCATTTTTCCAATTTATGAATGACACTTGAGAAACACTTTCAAGGAGAACAAACATGTGCTTGGGTTAACTGCATTGTTGCCAGCTCTTTTCTTGCGCAAGAATACACAAGTCAAAAGACATTTATTCAATATTGTCAATAAATAAACAATGGGATAAATCCAAACATGAGTTATCTTAAGTAACATATAAATTTACATTATCAATTTACATGTTCACATTTCTTATTTTAGTTGAGAAAAGAAAATAGATTTTATTATGACTTTCGTAGTGGTAGGCGTTCAACCTAAAAGGTAATTTATAACATTGAATAGTCATGTCTACGAGTGAGTTAACGAATCAATATATTTCCAGGTGTAACTAATTTTAATGGGAAACACGGTTGCTTGAAATGCACTACTGTTGGAGAATACTCTTACTTCTCTCATACAACATACTTTTCCCTAATGTCCAAAGCGAGCGAATATAGGTTTTAGGTCGAAATTATATGGTTCTCATCATAAATATGTTACTATATTAACCCAATTATCTATAGATATGATAGAAGATTTTCCAGTTGCTGATAGTTTCAATCTGATAGATCTGGGAATCATGAGAAAGTATTTGCTAGGATGGAGAAATGGTGATTTTGGTAGCTATCGAACAAAGTGGTCACTGAGAGATATAACGAGAATTTCGGGATTCTCACTGAAATATAAAATGCCGCACGAAATTCATAGAGCTGTAAGAAGCCTTGATTGTTTAGCTCACTGAAAAGGACTGGAATATTGAGCCTCCCTCTTTTATTTAGGTATTGTTATATTGAAGGATGTTTTGGCTTCCGATATTCATCAGGATTTTCTGCTTTTTTTCTGTGCTGTAACTATATGCACAACTAAATTCCATTTTGAATTACTAGACCTAGCAGGAACATTATTGAGTCATCCCATAGAAATGTTTCGAGATCTCTACGGTGAGGACTATATGACTAGTAATGTTCATAACCTAATTAATTTTGTGGACGACGTAAGGAAATTTGGCAAACTTTCAGCATTTATCGCCTATCCTATTGAATCTGAATTATTTAAAATAAAAGATTTACTTCGTGATGGAAATCGTCCTTTGACACAAGTTGCTAAACGATTAGCAGAAATCATTGAATGTGAATCAGAACTAAGATTGGATGAAAACAATATCCACTCCTGAAAAAGAATTGTGATGGAGAATTTCTCAGAAAAGAGTTTCAAAATTATTTATTGAGTTTGGATCTGCATGATAAATGATTTTCAACTAATGATAATGAAGTTTTCGAAACGCACTTTGTTGTTGAGCAAAATAATGAAATACTAATTAATTGAATCAAAGATTTTTTTGAAACTCCAATCAAATCAACATATTTAAATATATATTACGTCAGTAGTTTACAGGCTGAGAGAAATTCTGCTCTATATTCAATATCAAAAATTGAATGTAAATTGGTCGCTGTACACTGGGACTCAAAAACTATTTTCATACCTTTGATACATACTTATTGAACAGAGATCTAAAAAAAAATTCTTGATATGATTTTGAGAAGAATTTCTCCCTCTTTATGTCGTGATCAGGAAACAAAAGAGTATCACAAAATCATTTCACCTGTATAGTGATATCATATTTTATTATTTTATACAAAATAATTAAAAAAATATATATTCTCTTACAAATAAATAATACATTTTCAACATATTAAACTCCGACATTGTGTGCCCTTAAAAATAGTGTGTGAAAAAGTAACTACAATATTGAATATTAAAATATAAATACACATCTGGTGCGTACTGTAATTCATTTCTGATTTCTATCTGACTCGCTACTGTTTGTCTCATTTACTATGTCTACCTCGGCGGTATTAATGATTTCAAGTGAATTCTCAGTGTCAACCTCTCCTCCATCATTTCGATTTTTGGTTTTGTATTCTAAATTTTTTGGTCTTCTCTTGCATCTAGAAGCTCTGCTCCGTGAGACATAGTTTCTTCGAGAAGAATTTTCTAGGATATTTTTGAAGAAAACTTCACATTCATTCAAGGTGAAATCATTATCAGCTTGATGTACAAGTTCAAAAAAAAGTTTGATAACATTTTTGTAGCTTTTAAGAGCAATTTTTTCTTTTTCTGCGTTGCGTGCTCCGCCAGTCCATGAAATTTCTTGTGAATAGATGATCTATTAATGCATAGCTCACGTTCAAGCAATTTTCTATCCAAGTCTTACCGCAGATGAAACTGAATTTTTCAATCATTTGAACAAGTGAATTTTGTTGTTCCAATTTATCCTCCAATAATTCTATGTCTTCCTTGCAACTAATCTGTCTAAAATTTCAAACTATCGGATCCAAATTTTCGTTACATGCATTATTTATTTGTGATTTGTTAAGGAAATTAATTTTTTTCAGGAGTTCCTTTATAACTATGTTGAATCCAGATATATGATTCATTAATATGGCTTGGTTTTCAATTATAGTGTTCTGATTTTTCAGAATCTTCTCTAAAGTTTCATTGCTACTGTCATCCTTAATATTGAATGATAGTATCATATCTTTTACATTCTCTGCAATTACATTGTATTGATTATTTAGATCCGGGATTTCTAGAACTATTTGTTGTAATAATAATAATAATAATAATGATAATAATAATAATTTTATTGTTCAACGGACAGCACAAGTTCAGTATAGAACACGTCACAAAATATACACAGATACAAAGCAAAGTTATCTGTCATAAAACTCTTGCAAAGAGTAAAAACAATGCATTTCTAAAAATAATTTCAGGTAAAGCTTAAATTTTCTAATATTATCACAGTTTTTAATCTCAGGAGGTAATTTATTGAGGTGCTTTAGAAGCAAGGGCATTTCTGGTGAGAGGAATCCTGTAGTCAAATTCATTTCGTGTATTGAAGTTATGTACTGAAGAGTTTCTTGGTATTTTTGCTCTATTTTTGAATATGTAGATACTAATTTCATATATAAAAATACAAATTAAAGGTAAAATTCTGAATTTCTTGAAGAGATCCCTACATGAGTGAGTTTGTGGAACATTGGCTATACAGCGTATTATCTTTTTTTGAGATAAAAACACGTTGTGAGCTGGAGGGGACAGACCCCAAAAGCAAATAGCATACCTGATACGAGACCCTGCTTGCGCATGATACAGTATTATGAGTTGAGAGACTGTGAGAACACTTCTCAAATGCCACATTTGGTAGTAGATCGTCGCCAAAATTTTTGTGACATTCTCACAATGAGAGTTCCACTTGAGATGCTCTTCGATTGTAAGACCCAAAAACTTACATTTATTGGTTCTGCATAATCTTTTATTATCAATGACAACGTTAATATCTAAATTATTGTTGTTTTTATGATTATGGAATCTAATATAATTTGTTTTGGCTCTATTGAGAAAAATATCGTTTTCACTAAACCACGTCGATAAGCTAGTCAAATTAGATATGCATTTGTTACCAAGTATCTCAGAATTATCGTGAGAAATAATTATAGGAGTATCATCGGCAAATTGCGTAAAAAACAATCAATGCTGAGTACATTTCTTATGTCATTCACATAGAGAATAAATAATACAGGAGCCATAACGCTTCCCCGTGGCACCCCAATATCATTATTCAGTAAATTTGACTCAAAATTTCTGCTTGCAGCATTATCATTATACCTAATAGAAACATATTGTTTACGTGCTTCCAAGAAACTCTTGATCCATTTCAAGGCAACCCCTCGTACACCAAAGTTTTCAAGTCTCTCAAGCAATTTGGTACGATTTATGCAGTCAAAAGCTTTTGAGAGATCATAAAAGATCCCGACCGGACACTCTTCTTTTCCAATGAATGATGTGATTTCCTCGTATGCATGTTGGATTGCATCTACTGTAGATTTATGTGATCTGAAGCCAAATTGGCTTCTTTCAATAATATCATATTTTTCTAGAAAAGGTTCTAGTCTTCTCATAAATGCGTGCTCAAAGATTTTGGAGAAAACAGATGTGAGAGCTACTGGCCTATAGTTGTTATAGTCATGTTTACTACCTTTCTTATGGATAGGAATTATTTTGTTCACTTAAATTCTGCCTGGAAAGTCACCTATTTCAAAACTCAGACTTATTAAAAAAAGGAAAGGCTTAACAACGGTAGAAGCAATACATTTAATAAGGAAATCTGGCACATCATCGAAACCAGAAGATCTTTTGCTTTTTAATTTAGTACTGATTAGAGTTTCCAACTCAGATTCGTCAAATGGAAATAGAGAAAGACTATTTTCACATTAAAAGTAGTTCTATTATCTGTAATAGTTCGGCAGCTATTTATTTGATTTGTAATCAAAAGAGGTGCATCCCGAAAAAATGTATTGAATTCATTAGAAATTATTTCTGGGGAGTGAACTCTATTTCCATCACTTTCCATTGCCAAATTCTCTTGTTTTTTGCTCGAATTGGATATCGATTTTATGATACTCCATGCACATTTTGATGTGTTCTCTGATATTTGCAATTTGTTCTGGTTGTAGGATTTTTTCGTATTAGATATCAGGGCAATGTGCTTCTTCTTCTTAATCTCATATCTTTCCTCTAAATTTGAAAATTCATTTTCAAGATGGAATAAAAGCTTCAGATTCTTGCTGGAAATTCTTACTTCCCTATTGACCCATTGTTGCTTTGCTTTTTCTTTGAGAGATGTGATTGGGAAATGCTTGTTAGAATAATATAGAAAAATTTCATAAAAGTTGTTAAAACTATCATTGATATCATTTGATCTATAAACTTCATACCAGTTTTCAAATGAAAGTTCATCAACAAAATTATTTATTTTTGTCTGATGATAATCTCTACCAAACTGATGAACCGCTTTTCTCCGTTCATTGTTTTTAGTACTTGTTATTACAGTTCTATGATCTGAAATTATGTTATCATAAACGTAACTCTTAGCACAATAATTAGTGAAAATAAGATCTAAAGTATAATCACCTCTTGTGCAGCAGTCCACAATATTTTTAAGATTAAAAGCCTGAGTTGTATCACAGAGAATTCTATAATAAGTATAATCACGCTCGGGATCTATATTCAAATCACCTCCTTAAATTAATCTATAATTGGGTTCACAAACAAGTTCTAAAACATCAAAAAGTTTTTGGTTGAATATATTAAAATCGTTGACTGAAATATTCGAGGATCTATAACAATTTAAAATTATGAAAGTGGTATTGGCATCTGCTTTCCATTTTATACCACATATTTCAAAAATTTTGTCAGTACAAAACCGATCTAAATCTAATTTTGCTGTTGTTATACTTGCAAGAGACCATATCCCAACACCATCCCCTTTAAAAGTTTGGCGACAGAAATAGGAATCTAATCTATGGTCTTCCGAAAAATGAACTGATTGCACAGAATCATGTTCGCACCATGTTTCTGATAAACATATGAATTTGAATTTGTGGTTACTATTGTTAATAGATATTCAGACGCAATCACGTTAACTTTATTCACATTCAGAGCCGGACAGCTGAGAAATAAGATGACAGAGTAACTTTTATTTATTGGATTGATTTTTGGATAATTTTTCCCTCTCTTTACGATTTCCGTTCCTTGTAGTTGTAGTTGTGGATCTGAGGATATTATATTTGATAATTGTCCGTGGCAAGAGACTACTGGCTCCATTATTCCTGTTGTTGGCTTCTACAAGACAACAATGAAATTACCATAAGGATCAAATTCATTGTAGGCAGAAAATGGATATTGTCATCAATTTATACTTACCAGACATTGGGCAGCCATTTGATTGAAATTATTTTCTTCGCTGATATTGTTGCTCTGTTCTCTTCTTGGCAACATTACTTTTACTCTTTTCTTCTGACGTTCAGGAATATCAACACAATCATCAGTTACAGTAGCATCGCATCTTAACATCTTATCCAGTTCTTCTACGGCTGATTCCGTACTTTTCAAATTGATTCTTTTGACTGTACATGGCATTTCGAACCAGTTGTTTCCTGGAGTTGAACCTCTGTATTTATAAGTTATTTGCTTCAGATTTGGGCCAGAACAGGATTCCGTCATTCTCCCATGCTGCAGGAATTATCGATAATTCTTCCTTACTTCTCTCGACAGTTTGGATAATTTTGAACATGCTTGAAAAGAGAATCAACAACGATGAAAATTATGAATGTAAAATTTTTGATAGGTTGCAGTACACTGTAAACTATGTATATTAAAACATGGATGATGATAAATGCATAGTTGAGAAGAAGGAAAAGGATTTACACAGTACTCGACATAGGCTGAGTTCCGTTTATTGTTGATATTGAATAAGTTGGAGAAATGTCGAAAATTGCAGAGAAGTTATGAAACAATAATAAAGTATTATCATAGTGAAACAACTATTCAAATAGACCAGAAAACGGCATTATGAAGCTATAAACAGCCCACTGCGCATGACGCATATTTCAAGCTGTATAACATATGAATTACTGAAAAATTCATTGTATTGTCGGCATATAAATACATCTTTAATATAGCACTTGATTAATTATCGTACAGATAAGAAAAATACAACATATTGTCACAAATTTCATTGTGGATAATTCATTTACACAGGTTACAGTGCCAGTATTCATTTTATATACTCGTATGATCACAATATCGCGCACAGTTATTCGTACTGAATCACTGAATCACTTACTGCAGGCGGAAGAAACTCTTATGGGAGGCTCTGCATCAATTTTTAAGCTTACAATCAAAGGCGATAGATGACAGCACTATAAACTGGAACTATTTTGTTTCATTGTGCGCATGGCAAACTTGTGCGAAGTTCGAATCGGCATTGTTGTGTTGACAGAATTCTACACATGTCATATCTTGGGTTTATCATTTCTTGTTGTTGTTTCAAGTGTAAAATATGGCGGCTAGTTTCAAGGTAAGTTTAACTTAATCTTCATTGAAACTGCAGACGTATTATTCTCCCAATATTATTATAGGGTTAAACGTTGTACTAGTATGCTGTCCCACTCATTTCATGCCTCGGGAAGAAAAACCGAGACTCTTCAATCTGCCCTCAAAGGACAGTAGACGGCATAAGTAGCTACGACGATTGGACCGGAAAGATTTGTCTTGCAAAAGCTTTTCACAGCTAACAAGGTTCACGGGCTACGCAGTTTGTAGATTACATTTCTAAGATGATCAATTCAGGACTTCCGAGAGGAAAAAGTAAAACATGAATGCTTCCGAGTGCAAGGTAGTGTACAAAACTTCAAATTCATAAAATTTGTCATAATAATGCATGCAACCTGTGATTCATTGTACTCTTTTGTTGTTCATATTATTGTAATTCTCAAGTAGAAATTGTAGTTCCGATGGACTCACTGGTACCAATCATCGCTGCTGAAGCAACGACTTCGACACTCATGTCAGATATGGAAATTATCCTTGTAACTACAACTACAACTACTACAACTACAATCAAGTCGGATATGAAAGATGCCTCTGTAACTACAACTCCAAAAAGAAGTATAGATGTCAGTTCGATTGGAATACATATATTTTTCAGGCGATCATAACAAAAAAGGTGTTTATGCGACCCCTTTTACGGCCATGAAGCTTTACTTCTTGGTGCAATTCTTTCGTGATGATCGTCTAAAAAACGTTGTTTGGACTCGGCCTTAAGTTCTTTTTTTGGTCTCACATATTCAATCAAAAAAGATTATCTTTACGGCCTTAATACACAAATTACTATTTCCAAGTGAGAATTAGCGTGTGTACTATTGAAATAAGCCATCTTTGTTTATTTCAGTTCATTTGCGTGACTTGGGCACTACAAGAAAAGTCATCCTTTTCTCACGAAAGAAGCTAGATACAACAATTTGAACGGGCAGAAGTTGTTCTGAAACGATGTCATGGTATCCCAAGAAAAAGACACTTCTCTGGACCCAAAATTTCTATTGTCACAATTTAATCTATCAAAGACCTTCCTAAGATCCTGAAAATGTCCATTCTTTCCAAGCTTCGAAATTTAGGAAAAAAAAGGAACACCTTTCGCTCCACTATTAAATAGTCAAGAAAAAGTCTCCGTATATAAAGCTAGCTTTGCCAAGTGCTTTTGAAGTACCAATACATCAAATATGGTACCTTGTCCACTATAGAGCAGTTGCTACTAAGAATCTCCACATATGCAGCAAGCTTTCATGAGAGCTGTCCCTATAGGGCTTATATCTGAATTAGTGTTCCATCACCAATTTTACTATTACCAATTGAATTTATTATTCTTCATTCCTAGAATATGAATTCAAACTTATCAAGTGCAAGTTATAGGAATGCTCTATCATTTGTGACTGCTTCTATGTTGATATGTCAATATTTCTATAAATTTTATGTTCAAAAATCTTCTACTACGAGAGAAGTACTATTTGTATAAACAAAATGAACAAACAGCTCTAACTCTTCCACTTACGGAAAAGATTACCCTAGCTCTATATTATATTCATCTGAGGATCCCGAATTATATCTATAATATATTCCATTTTGTATTCCATATATGAAAATATTGTTAGCAGAATAATACAATTACAAAAAAAAGTAGGTACCATTTTCAAATCAAGTTCATATATTTCTAGAAAAGAGTCTTACAAATAATGAATGCTATCATTACTGCATATTTTGCTAACAATATAATTGTAATCATTTCTATTATAGAACTGAACAATAAAAACTTTTCTGTCTCCGTATCACAATTATTCACTTACTTACTTGAATAGATCTTGAACTCCTACTAAATACTGAGTGATACTAAATTTCCAACTTCCTGAATATAGTTTTGAAAATTTAATTTTGAAAACTATATTCATTGAGTTGAAAATTCAGTTATATTATTTAGTATTTAGTAGAAGTTTAAAATAATTTTTGATCATTCAAGAGATTCAAATTACCCGCGCAGCTCATATTAGTTCGATCAAAAATATGAGATGAAGCTGCTATTCGTGTATCAGGCTGATTCATTTCTTCTTACTTCAGTATTGTTGTCTGACTGACTGACTCACTCTCCCAGCTAACGCTCTTATATAACCAAGCCGACATTCAATTGTTTAACAATTGCTGCCTGGCAACCACCAAACATCTAGTGACCATAGCCTGTCAATCATGTCCGACAATTAAACATCGACCTTGTCAGTACTAACTAGGATTACAGTTACAGCGAGTTCAAATAAATTACATGTGATCTTATTACTACAAATATTTCATATTTGTGAAACTGCTCCCTCCTCATGGTTCGTCGTTCTCGACGAACTCAGAATTTCGTCTTTGGTACGGCCACAGCCTGTTTCCATGAACGACTTTTGGTTTGCCGCATCTGCCCTTTCTTCCGGAATAGAACGTCGCTTAGGCATTTTATGACCTCGTGGGGTCCCTTCCAGTCTCTCTGCAATTTAGGACACTTTCCTCTTCTTCTCCTGGAATTATAGAACCACACCATATCGCCTTGCTAAACTTGGGACTGTTTGCTCGCAGGTCATATCGGACCTTCATTCTGTCGCTGGTAGTTTGTATATTCTTCCGTGCAAACTCATGGACGCTGCACAAGTTGTCCTGAAGATGACTGACCCATTCCGGCAACTGTTGCCCGTTTTCTTCAGGTGGATGTCCAACAACCATATCCACCGGTAACCGCAACTCTCGACCCATCAACTTGACTGGAGTGTACTGGATGGATTAATTGACCGCCGACCTGTACGCTAGTAGGCACAGGTGATTCTTAATATCCCAATCAGCTTGATGCTCGTCGACGAATTTTGACAGATAATTCAAAATTGTTTTGTTGAAAGGTTCCACCATGCCATCAGACTGTGGATGTAGCGCTGTAGCTCTTGTTTTGCTAATGCCCAAAATCGTCATTACACATTTGAAAAGTTCAGACTCAAAATTCCTGCCTTGATCGGAGGGTAACTCCAATGGCACCCCGAATTTTGGAATCACGGCCCAATAAGGGCTTCAGCAACTTTTTCAGCTTCTTGATTCCTTACTGGTATCACTTCCGGCCATTTGTTGAAATAATCCATGACAACAACCAAGTACTTGTTCTCCCGTTCGGTAATAGGCAAAGGTCCAAGTATATCTACGGCAATTCTCTCAGACGGAGAGCCCACGTTGTACTGCTGCATCTAAGCGCGCTGCCGAGTGGCGGGCCCCTTCCTTGAGTTACAGCGTCCACAAGTCTTGCAATATTGCTCTACATCTTCTCGACAGCCAACTCAGTAGAAACTTTCGCGGACTTTATCGAGTGTTTTCTTGATGCCAGAATGTCCACCGCAATTATCGTCATTCAACTGCTCCAAAATTCGCTCTTTCAAATTTTTCGGCACTATCAGTTTCTCTTTCGTTATCTTTCCATCGGGGCTCTCCCATAGTCGGTATAGTAAGTCATATCTGACTATCAGGAAATTCCATTGCGCCAAATGGGCCTTGATGATCGGATCCATAGCTGACGTTTCCTGGTAACTAGGCTTCTGACAAGGTCTTTATCCGCTCCATGATCGGCTTCAGTACAGAATCATTCAGTTGAGCCCGTTGCACTTCGTGCATCGATAATACGGATTCATCTTGCTCAAATTCTTCCACTCTAGTGATGTTCACGGATCGTTCACGTTCCTCTTGCTTACGGCAGTTATTACAATCATCGTCACATGGTCGACGGAACAAGGAATCCGCATCAGCATGAGCTTTTCCAGGTCTGTGACGGATTCCAAAATCATATGCCTGCAGATGTTCCAACCAACGAGCTGTTCGTCCTGCAGGATTCTTGAACTTCATCAGCCTCTGCAGCGCTGAATACGTTCTGACGATAAATTTATGGCCGTATAGTACGCTGTGATAACTCTCAACCAATTTAATTACAGCTTGGAGCTCTTTTCTTGTAACGCACCAGTTCTTCTGGGCTTTATGTAGAGTTTCACTGTAATAACCAATCACTCTCTCAACGCCGTCTTGTTCTTGAAAGAGAACAGCTCCTATACCGATATAACTACCGTCCGTATCGAGGTAGAATTTACCCTCTTCGTTTGAATGCGCCAGTACTGGAGACGTTGTGAGAGCATTCTTCAGTTCTCCAGAAGCTTCTTGACTCTCACCGTTCCACTCAAATTTCCGATTATTTCCTGTTGAAGCAAACAGCGGCTTGGCGATCAATGTGAAGTTCTTAACAAATCGGCGATAATAACTGGCCAAACCCAAAAAGCTTCTTAGTTCGTGGATGTTGCCCAGGATCCTCCAAGTTTTCACCGCTCTTCTTTTTCTGGATCTGTTTGTACTCCATCTCTGGACAACTCATGTCCCAATGATTTGACTGCCTTCTGGAACAAGTGACATTTTTTCGGGTTTGATTTTAGTTTGACTTCTTGTAGACGGTGGAACACTTGTCTCATTCGGGTCATTTCTCCTTCAAAGTCTCTCTCATGAACTATCACATCGTCAAGGTAGACAAGTGCAGTTTTCCATGACAACCCCTGTAGCACTCTCTCCATTAATCGCTCAAACGTACTTGGAGCATTACAGAGTCTAAAAGGCATTACTGTGAATTACCATAGACCCGCACAGGACGTGAATGCTGTCTTTTCTTCATCTTTCTCGTTCATTTCAACTTGCTAGTATCCACTCTGCAAGTCTAAGGTAGAAAACCATTTTGAATTTCCAACAGCATTAAGGGTGCCATCAATCGTTGGCAGGTGGTATGAGTCTTTTTTTGTCACCTCATTGAATCTTCGGTAATCTACACAAAACCGAGTAAAATCATCTTCCTTTTCCACCAAGACAATCGGAGAGACCCATGGACTTGTCGATGGTTCAATGACTCCTCTCTTCTGCATGTCGATCACCAGTTCTTGGACTTCGTCAATCCGGGATATAGGTATTTGCCCTGGAGGCTGTTTTATCGACTGGGCATCTCCAACATCGATTTTATGCTGAACTAGATGTGTTCGCCCAAAATCACTTGAATCCTTGGCAAAGATATCCTGATATCCAAGCAGCAAATAACGTAGCTTTTTTTTCTGCTCCTCCGTCAAGTAAGCGCTGCTTCTGTTAAATAAATCCTGAATTGTGTTGCTCAGTTGCCTTGAAAATGGGTCCTTTTTGATAGCTGTACCTTCCATCTTGCGAATCAACATGACGGCCTCCAATCCAAAACGTTTAGAATCCTGACCACCAGTTGTGAAGAGTTCACAAGAGTTCTGGCTAGTGCAACGGATTTATTCCAGCTCAATGTCCTGTCAGGTTCAAAAACATACGTCGCACTTTTTGTAATGTTGTCTAGCTTGAATGAAATCACCTTTTCCGAGCGTGAAGGTACCTGGAAATTCTTTGGAGCAACAACATCCGTCACTTCTATTTCTATATGTCGACAATGAAAAGGTATTTCTTCTTCATTACCAATTTGTAGGACAATCGGCGTTCAAATCTAAGACGCAACCAAGATCTTGCAGGAACTCGACGCCCAGAATGCAATCATCCACGATTGCGGCAATGAGAGCTTGATGTTTCTTCTTCAAATTGCCAATCGTGAATTCAAGCTCTTCCACACTGATTACTGGTGTCCTTTCCCTCATTCGCTGTTTTGAGTAAAATCCGCTGGCTAAATTCAGTTTTCCTACGACGTGTTCGTGCTACAATCGACGGTACGCTTGGCACGACAGTCTGCGCGAAGATGGCTCTCTTTGCCACACTGCCAACATCTTATTCTTGTTTTCTGTCCAGGTGAGGTCGGTATAAATCGAGAAGAGGATCGCTCTCGTTGGCGACTCCCTGTATAAGTTGTGGTCCTCTTCACCTTGGACTTTTCCTCATCACGTTCAATTCACCTCACTCTCTTAGCCAGCCTTGACGCCTGCTTGTCGCCTCAATTTTCAGAGCCTTGTTAACGCTTCTCTCACCGTCTTCGGATTCGCTAACCGGACAACTCGCCCGATCTCATCATCGTTGATGCCGTCCATAAACTGTCTTACTACTACGTTTTTCTGTGTTGAGCCAAGATAATTTGCAAAAGCTTTCCTGGCCAAACTCTGTACAGCATATGCGAATGTAGTTAGATCTTCTTTATGCAGTTGTGTGCGGCTTCGAAGCTGCCCATGTAGTAATTCTTTCATGTGTTCTTCCCCGAAGCGAACCTCTAACTCAGAGGTAAGCTTCCCATAATCCAGGCGTTCCTGCTCGGACAGTCCTGAGAGTAATGCTAATGCTAAGTCCCGAAGCATTCCAGCCAAAACAATAGCTCTCTGCTCCATATTCCAGCCATTATTCTTTGGAATGAGCTCAAATTGAGCAAAATACCCATCCTAAGATGTTCTGCCATCGAACGGCGTCGGTTTCAGGGTGAAGTTAGATGAAACTTCTCTTGGTGTAGATGCTGGAACATTTTCTATCCGTAGGGCTGCGCCATCATTATTAAGACTAAGTCCAGTTCTGCGTCCAACTCACGTTCAACTTGCTTCATTTGATTTTTGATTTGCACGACATGATGCTTTACTCCCATAAAATCCTCATCTATCTCCTGAATTTTATTTGTCATTATTTCGTTCTGAAATTTTCTTCATCTCTATGGCCATTTCTTCTGTTGATTCCTTCACTATCTCAGCTACCTTCTTCTCCATGACCTTTATACTTTCCTTAGATTCGGCCATCTTCCTCTCCATAGCTTCTGTAGATTCAGATATTTTCTTCTCCATGGATATGGCATCCATGTTCCGCAGAAATCGCCCTCTGTTCAGCAGCCGATGTCTTCATGAATTCCATTATAATCTTCAACTAATCCTGCATCTCGCTGGTGGTCATGCTTCTTGTCTTGGGCATTTATGACAGTCCCAATAGAAATTTAAACACTTCACAACACTGCAACTCAATCCACTCTTCGTCGTCCGGACGTGATTTTTACTGAATGTCTCAGGATCTCACTTCTGACACCAATTTGTCACAAATTTTATTGTGGATAATCTATTTACACAGGTTACAGTGCCAGTATTCATTTTATATACTCGTATATTCACAATATCGCGCACAGTTATTCGTACTGAATCACTGAATCACTGACTGACTGACTCGCTCTCCCAGCTAACGCTCTTGTATAACTAAGTCGACAATGGGCCAACATTCAATTGTTTAACAATTGTTGCCTAACAACCATCAAACATCTATCGACCATAGCCTGTCAATCATGTCCGACATTTGAACATCGATCTCTTATTACAGTTACAGCGAATTCAGATAAATAATTATGTGATCTAATTACTACAAATATTTCATATGTGTGACAATATTCACTCACCTTGCGTTATTCATGGAGACAATTTTCGGTATTGTATAAGTTGATATCCTGTAGTTTCGTAGTAGCAACTATCTCACATCAATATTTTCTGATAGCTAGGAGCGGCCATTTTTGTCGACAAAAACAAATTTGCAATTCCATTCAAGAATTGAAGTGGGAATGCAAAATTTTCAGCCCATAAATATTAGTTTGACATCTATTTCAAACAAAAAATAATTTTTTATCTCAAATACAGAGATATGAGAGTTACCTCTCGTCATCAGAAATGAAAAATTCCCTTTCAGTTTGATCTATAACGTAGCGCTTTGTAATATTCCAAAGTACAATAGTCAATTTGCATAGTAAAATTTGATCTGTTTATAGATCAATCGCGGGAAAGAATCGTTATCCAACGTCAAATGTTGTTATTCGCATATTGTGTAGGGAAGAGAATTGGGATAACATGGCAGCATTTAATTTGATCTCGGATGGATGAACTCCTAGAACAACAATATTATTCTCATAATAAAACATGTCGTGCAATCAAGTAACACTTTTATAACAAAAATGCTTTCGTGGTGTATGAATTGGAAATAATCATAAAGTGTATTTATTGAACGAGAAAGCAATATACACATTTATAAAGCTTTTTTTCAGTAGTAACAAATCTCTTATGGGATGACTAGAAAATATATCTACAATAAATGTAGAAATCACTGTTATAAAACAATATTTTATAGAAACATGCAGACGCAGTAATAATAAAGCTAGATATTATTGTATAATTGCTCTATAAATAACTTTGTAGTGAATTTATCAACATTTACACAGTCTTCAGAAATTGCTGTATATAACCTTCATAAACCAAGTTCATACGGTCAATTTACTCTATAATTTGTACCTATTCTGGTCATATAGCTGTTATAATAGGACTAGTAGAAGGTTCTCCTACTGGAATTATAAAACTTAAAAAAAGAATATTGGAATGGCCGTTAAAATCAAGCAAGTTAGAATTAAGCGTAATTTATTCGGCCAGCTGTTGTTTACTCCGTTGGAAAAAAAAATTGACCGAAAAGGTTCCCTTGTCAACGTGTTATGCTGACGAGAGTATACGCAAAACAGATAAGTCAGCACTCCTAAAACTGTTGGGGAGAGAAACACACAGTAAGACCCCCAACGGTGCGCACGTTGTACTTTTTGATGGGTTTTTATGTTTCATTTAATGAAAAAAGTACCGGTTACGTTCGAAAAGGTTTCAAAAAACTTTAACACTGTACATAGTATTACAATAGCTTTTGATCGTTACATCTTCCCATCCACAAAAGATCATGAGTACACCTTAAGGGGATCGAGAAAATCTCGTCCTTCGAATTCTGCAAGTGAGTTTTAAAATGTAAATTTCAAAGAAGCTCTGGGCGAATGATGATTATATGCATCCCTTTATGGCCAACAAGAAGATCTATATGATTCTTCATATTCAGAAATGCTATGAATATCAATTATATGATAATCCTGTGCGGAGAACGGAAGAGTTTGACTGATACTGCCCTTTAAACGAAGAGGCAGATACAAAAAAAGCTTACCATATTTGCAAACTCGATCTTGAAAGAAACGTGAGAAGCAGCTGTAAGATACTGACTTTGCCAATATCATGCTGACCAATTGGTGAACGTACGGAAGAGAAGGAATATAATGTAGAAATTGGTACTGAAAATCGTCCGAGATTCATCAATGTTACAGAACTATACGAACGGCTGGATAAAGCCTCAAGTGCCACTTCCCCAGGATTTCATGCACTTAAAGTTGATAAATGCAACAGTGAACTGTGCGCTTGTCAGGAGGAGGAGCACAGCTACAGTACTGAGAATAGTACTCGACGCTCGTATACGGACGACTCATATGCCGATAATTGTTGTTTATCGCATCGGCTGACGGCCTCTCCACCGCTTACCAACCAACTGATTTATTTATTTATTCATTTATATACATGAATATATATATATATATATATATATATATATATATATATATATATATATATATATATATATATATGTATATATATATATATATATATATATATATATATATATATATATATATATGTAATGTTTATTGCTTGATGAATCACTCTGTAAATAAATAAAAGTCACTATTTAATAATCTAAATGAAATAAAATCTTTAATTCTTCTTATGTCACTAAAAACAGTATATTTATATATTAATCACTTAATTCTAATTTAATCAAAGTCACAGATATTTATATTTCACTATTTATATGCACTGTTCACTGTACTTGTTACTTCATTATTTATTTCACACTAATACTCTTATTACTGTACTGTCTGTCCGTCTTTCTGCTTGGCCTTATATAGTGAAATATTGTTCTCGAATTTTTCCATTTCGCGACTCTTTCCATTTCTAAAAATCACCAGATGCTTCCATTGAGAGGGGTGATGGGCTGCGACGCGGTGCGGCGTAAGCGGCCGAAGAAGCTCCGCCCCATACTACGTCTTTTCTACGAGCTCCCCCCTCACTCCGCACGTCACATATATATAAATATATATATAAATGCGCCTCTGCCAGGAAATATCTACATATATATATATATATATATATATATATATATATATATATATATATATATATATATATATATATATATATATATATAGATAGATATAAATAATATACAAAAATGCGTTTGTTTCTTCCCGCTGAATTTGTTTCCTACATCGTTTTATCCCTAGCAGAGTCGCATTTGTTCATTGTCAACCTCTAAATGAAAATCATATAACCTCAGTTGATTTGACAGTTGTTGTATTCGTAACTGTAAGTTGAATTGAAAAGACGATTGGTTTCAAGAAAAGAAGTATCAATATGACAATTTCAAGTACGCCACAACATCTTATTGATAAAGCACAAGCAGCTGCTCTCGACCTGTTACCTGCAAAATCAAAAGCAGAATATTCACTCTATTATGACAAATTTGTGATATGGGAAGTTTCAATGCAAGTATTATGAAAAATACAGTGTGTAGCGCGGGACAAAGCACAATTTCAGCCGATGGTGATGTCAGCCCGTGCTTCACTCGGGCAAGCAACACTTAGCCTTAGCTGAAATCGTCTTGTTTCGTCCCTAGCCACACAATATACTATTCTTTCACTCATCACATTATAGCAATCAAGAATATACAAATCATTATTATTAAAATAATCAACCAAATTTTCACGAGTTTCAAATGCAGTATTCGATGCTCGCCGTGGGTCATTATCAATATTAGCAAATGCTTCTATTGTGCCTTCCACCGGATCCAAAGACTGGAAGTATGGGTCGTCGCATTTTTTTGTTCCAAGGAAACTGTGTAAAGAGCAATAACAATCATGATTGCAGTGTCTGTGGAAACTTTTGTAGGTCTGTGAAATATTCTCCATTTCTGGGCTAATATACCAAACGCATTTTCTACAATCCTACGTACTCGACAAAGCCTTTTATTTTTTTTTATTTTCAAGGTTCTATTCGTGATTGTCTATACGGACAGGGTCTCATCAGATACGGTATCAGCGCAAATTCCTCGTCATCTATTATAAGATAAGGGCATTTCTCATTTTGGCCTGGCAATTCTTTTTCAATTCGAGCGTTCACTTTGCCCTGTTTGATTTTGATACCCATATAAGATGTTTCGAATATACCACTGTCACTATTTTTTCCATAGCCTCCAGTTCCACAGATAAAGAATTGAAATCTGGTCCAACAATGGTCATAAGCACAATTGAAAACTACTTCAAATACCAGAAATAATTTGATCCACTATTGAGTCACATGTTTCCTATCTTTACTACCGATAGAATTGAGGAATTTCCAGAAAGTCTCAAATCCTTCGGCGGATTCGATCCGTCCCCAGTGTTTGTTCAGGTATATGAAGATTTTGCATTCTCATACATATGTGCAATATGAATGCTAACGTCTCTAACTATTCCTCCTACAGTTCAAAAACCGACACAAAAACTGTGCCCGATTGTATAATAAGTATCACCAGTAGTAAGAAATCTGAAACAATTTTTTTTCTATTGGGATCTGAATTGAAGAAAATATGGAAGAATGTACGTGATCTTATACACTGAGAAACATAATGTAAAACTAGGTGAGAATTATTGTTGTTTCAAGGCTCCAATTGTGATCAATGATTGATTGTTGCAATCGATAGACTGTCTATTCAATAGTGATCAACCAACAATGATTTATTGATAACAGTGAACAACAATAGTCCCTAAATCTTATTCTTATCCATTCAATCATTATAAGGAGGAGCAAAATATTGTCGCAATCGATTGCAAACTGATAGCTGTGATCATTCAATGATCACTGAAGTGAAAAAATTTCTTGGCATCAATATCAATTTCAAAATAAACTACTCAAAATAATTGAAGAATCAAGTTTTTTTCCGTCTGCTAGATTTGAACGTTCTGCACTACAATCTCGAGCATCTGGTTGATTATTATTATGACTGTCAATTATGTATAGAGTGTTAACGGATAAAGGATCTGTGTTTCATTCAAACTCTTGATGAAGCTCAGACCTCATCTAAAATATATACCATTGCTAGGGAACCAGATCCTTCATTTATTTCAAGCAGTTCACAAAAAGTAGATGATTTTATTCAGCAATTCAGGATTGTTTTCTGATTCATTTCTATTCTGGTTGAAGAAAAACCGATTGGTTCTTTAATCAAGCAGTTTATTTTTGATCTTTAAATGCTGTTCTAGATGTGAGATATGAGTCAGCATAATAATTGAGACGTTAATCAAATTTTCCAGTTTTTCTAAATGAATAAACTCAAGCTACCAAATTAGGTCCTAACTTTATTTGATATTAGGTAAATTCACTATGAATTTGAAATATCCTTGAAGATATCTTCGGAACCAATTTGCTTGCTGTAATAAAATTTCGCCCATATATAGTTACTTTTTCCACAGCTGTGAGTAAAGTAGGTATTTCGCGCATCACAAACAATGCGAATACATTCAAGGCATCAATGAATTATTTCAACGATCCTACGTAGCTTAAATAATATTCTACTCTCGTACATATTTCTTAATATATCACTAAATCGTGAATTTCTATAGAACCAATTAGGAAAATAATTTTTTCCAAATTGCCCGCCATTCTTTATGATCCATTGATTGACAGAAAATCAAGTCAATATCTCAAAAACTGCAGGCAGAGTACCGGAGACACTAGACATAAAAGTGAGAATCATAGCGTTCTCCCTTGTGTGGAAATTAAGCTTCCCGAGAAAAGTTTGAATTCTCAAAATTATATTGAAAATAAGACAAAGTCCTAATTCTTTGTTCAGACCTGGAAGAGAAGTTTCTTATTGAACTCGATCATTGTATCACATCGTAAATCCTGATTTTGTTACAAGGGTCGAAATTGATAACAGAATGAACTTATTGAATGGCTTATAAATCGAGTGTGTATGGAGAAGAAATATGTACTATTGTGAGGACTTCTCGATATTTTTTTCCGCTATTGGTATGCAACTCCATTCAAAATTAGAACCAAAATCAACTACTGAGATGCATTCACAAAAAAGTATGGGGACAGATGCCGCTTTCAATGAATCCCTACGTTTTAGATCCCGCTGAACCCAAAAAAACATAATTTAAAAGGAAGTCAGTTGTTGTATTTGTCTATTTCTAAGAGCACGATAACTTGAGAGCCGGCGCGAGCGCCTAGAAATTTTTGACTGAAATTTCATATTCAAAATCTTTTTATCAAAAAAAATTGGTTCATACTCATAAATTAGATATTTTCAGTCTGTGGTACTAAGACTCCTTTGATGGAATTTTTGAGTTCTCTGCGTTAATTTTATCAACGGTAGTACTCATCAAAGAATATAAAATAACTTAGATTGATCCCTGAACGTATGGACACATATTCACCTGGAAAATTTCTCAAAATTATTTGCGGTTTTATTTTATTCATTATAAAATTCGATGAATTTTTTTGAAGTAGGAGAATAATTATTATCAATGTGAAATAAGAGTTATTCATACTCATATTTGAACGTCGCATCGCAATCAATGTAGTCACGGGTCAGAGAAAAGTGTAGAAAGTTCCAGGACTATTAATTGATGAGAATCTGAAATTTATTGAGCATTTAAATTCAAAAATTTCTGCTGCAAAGCTTTGGCTACGCCATTTCTATCAATTTAGACATGACTAATGCTCAACTGTGAAATTACGACTTGTGAAATCCTTGATCCTCTCGATTTATGACTATTGTTTTTGTGTTTATATCCCACACCTCACTCGGACTGAGAAAAACAAAATCACAATTTTTCAAAATTCATGTGTAAGATATGTGTATGGCATTCGTAAGTACGATCATATAAGTGAATATCGCGAACTAGCCAAGATAGGAAAAGTGGATGATCGTTTGAAATTAATGTATGTATGTCTGGGGTTCACAAAATGAAATTAACTGGTGTTCCTAATTATTTGTTGGTCAAATTGTTCTTCAAGCAATATGATTATTCGTTGTGATTTAAAGACTTATATATTGCACCGTCTTATAGAAAGTCCAAATTCAAGGCTTCATTTTCTTATCTTGCACCTTCTTCATTACAACAGTATACCACAAAACTTGAAGTCTCTATCATTTGATGCATTCAAAAAGCGAATAAAATGTGTATATATCATGTTATATTAACAAAATCTTTGAAATCACGATGTTTACATTCACTTTATTAATTTACTCTTTGATTTTTATATATATTTATATATACATATATATATATATATATATATATATATATATATATATATATATATATATATATATATATATATATATATATATATGTATATATATATATATATATATATATATATATATATATATGTATATATATATATATATGTATATATAAATATATATATACTTATATATATATATATATATATATATATATATATATATATATATATATATATATATATATATATATATTATATATATATATGAATATTTTCTTTTTTGTATTTCTTTGCGTGAAAATTTTACTATTTTCTCTTGTACGGGTTAAGTGGAAGAGCAGCCTATGGCTGAACCTTGCCTTTGGCTTCCAGTCAATGAAGATATATATTATTATTCGAAGAAAAAAATATGAATGAAAAATAAAAATAAAAATAAAAATAAAAATAATAAAATTGGAAAAAAAATTATATGAAGCAAGGGAACTACGTGAGTTCAATTCACTTTCGAGATTGATCTTAGAGTTTCTGTAATTCGTGAAGGAGTTGGAATCAGATAAACACATGAAATAACATTGGAAATTGTCTATAAAAAAGAGTACAAATTACGGATAGTGGAAAGTGCAGGAATATAATATGGAAATTATAATCGAAACTAATTTCATCAAGAAATCATTTCTGCCGGAGGCGGTTCACATATGGAGCTCCGAAGCCTAAAGTTTAGACCCGCGAAGCGAGTTGGAACGCTGGTACATATGCTAAGTATCTAAAATCAATGAAAATAGGAACAGGCCCATCAGCAAGAAAAAACTATACCAGGTGGCAATGGGCCACAATTATGTGGCCTTTTAATATATATATATATATATATATATATATATATATATATATATATATATATATATATATATATATATATATATATATATATATATATATATATATATATATATATATATATATATATATATATATATATAGCATTTGCAAAAACTGATGCAGATGTCAGCAAGTTTTAAGGAAAAGATGATAGTTAAACGGAATGCATATCTCATAGAGAAACTTCCGAATATTCTATGAATTTGTACATCGAAGATCCTGTTTTATAGACTGAGGCTGGTAAAAATGATGACTGGATAAACACAGAATCCCAAACACCGTTTATAAATACACAACCACAACTGCAGCCATCTAGATCAGCATTATCTGATAGTAAAAACCAATTGAAATGTAAGCGATCCGCCAAGACCGAGAAGAGATTTGTTCAATCAGTTCTTAGTCTTGAAATATATTGTAACTTAAAAACAAGAGGAGGAGTTAAATTCTACAGAACTGATTTTTTGAGATATGCACATACATACCATAGAAACATTCTCGCCCAGACTGCTAGCTCTAACTGAGGGCCAAATTGCACGAATATTCATGGAACAGAAGCTGTTACATCAAGAAGAGTTGTTAGCGAGTGGAAATCTAATTCCCAGTAGAACGGTGTCCTTTGCAAGCAGCTATGTAGATACATCAGTAACTTCGCCTGACTTCAGTAACTCTTCAGAGTCCAATAACGTGATTATGGCTATGACTTTTATGAGAAATCAAATTCCAATCAAAATTATCAATCAAACTATACGGCTCAGCAAAATCAGCTTTCTTGAAATCATATGCGAAACCTTCATAGTTTTCAACAGGTTTTGAAAGCCTACGCACGCCCAGGTCAATTTTAAAATCAAGAGCAGGGTGATGTTTATATTCAATATCAAGTATTAATTTAGAGGAATGATGTACCATACAACTAAAATTGCTCATAATTAGATCCAGGAGCCCATTATTGCCATTACCGATGTTATTGAATTGTTTGGCATTCAGATATTCCAAGAAAGCATTCAACATTTGAACTCTAGGACAATCTTGTGTACTGAGATATTAGATAGATTGAAATCTCCAATAATAATGAAATTATTATTCTAAAGAAATGGGATGCTTTCAGAGAAATCAAAAATGCGATTATAACTAGAAGTATGCAGAGCAGGAGGTATGTAGACAACAAAAATATAAATAGATTTACAATTAATAGTAACTTTTGCACATACAACATCAACCATGGTTGGCAGAATGCTCGAATACTCTAAAAGATCAATATAACTCGATGTGGAATTACTTTTAATTAGTAGTAATACTCCGCCGTCACGTTTAAGTTGGGAGGTGTCAGAATCGCGATCAGATCTGTGAACGGTATAATTCAAGTCACATAGTTCGGAGTCTTCAATACCCTTGCTTAACCATGTTTCAGAGAAAGCTATGACATCAAAATCAGAGATGCAACAATAAGTATATGATTTTAAAATGAATAGGAAAAACTTCTGGAATGCAGTCAATGGAACTTATTTTTATTTTTCTACTTCTACTAGTTTCGACACCACTTGTGTCATCCTCAGGAACTATAAATAATGATACATACGATTAATTTAAAAATAATTACAATTTGTTCGGCTGTAAGCTAAGTGGTATAAATTCACCGACTAGCAATCTCGCAAAACTTCTAGCAAATCTTTTGAAAGGCTTAGAAAATACTACGTATTTTGTAAGAAATTCATTCGAGTTTAAAGATGTCATCACGGAAATAGAACTTGATACGTGTTAATTTCACTGGATGTCATCTCATTATATACAAATGTACCAGTAAATTTGGTGATCACAGGGATAGAGAAAAATTGGGTAGCCATAGCACAAAGAACTAATATACCACTGCAAGAATTTTTAGAACTTATTAAATTCTGTATCAAAGAAAATTTCTTTCAATTTGAAGATAAATACTACATTCAGTCGTTTGGTCTTGCCATGGGCTCCTCGTTATCTCCAGTATTAGCTAATATTGTTATGGATTGCTTACTAGAAGAGGTATTACAAAAATTACCGATTAAGCTTCCCCTCATTAAGGAATATGTGGATGATCTGATATTGGCTGTACCTGAAAACCAAATACAAAATACATTGGATACATTTAACAGTTATAATGAACACTTACAATTCACAGTAGAAGTAGAACAGAATAACTCCATACCGTTCCTAGACATTTCTATCATACGTGATGAAGAGGGTAACATAACCACATCATGGTACAGAAATCCAAGCGCATCAACAAGATATCTCAACTATTGCTAAAATCATCCAATGACTCACCGACTGAATACAGCTCAAAATTTAGTCAACAGGGCATTAAAATTAACTTCTCCACAATATCATGGAGACATATTGAATAATATCAAACAATTGCTACTGCTAAATGAATATCCTCGTGGATTAATTAACAGCTTGAATAATAAATGCCAAAATTCTAAAAACAACGCTAGACAAGTGGAAAAAGAAGACATCATCTACTGCTCATTAATTTACATAAAAGGCGTTGCTGAGAAATTACGAGAGTTGTTTGAAAATAAATTGAAAATACGGATAGGTTTCAAGCAAACAAAAACTGTTGGGGCAATTGTTCAGTAACTTAAAATCCAAAATAAATAAAAGCCACCTATCAAATTTAATATATGAAATACCGTGTGTGGATTGCAGTGCCACATATACAGATCAAACAAAAAGATATTTATCTACAAGATTGAATGAGCATAGCAAAAATTGTCAGGGCAAAATAAATATGACGACAGCAAAATGTGCAGTAGTGGGACATGCAAAAGAGTTAAATCATAAGTTTAACTTCAACGAAACTAAAATAATGGATTTTGAACAAAACTTGAATAAGAGATTGACACTAGAGATGCTACACATCAATGCAGATAAAAACAATATCAATGTAAAAACTGACACAATGAGTTTGAGTAAAATCTACAATAACCTACTGAAATATAATAAAACTAGGACATGCTCAAATATAATTCAAATATCATTGCAACACTCTAATTGGTCCCTTGGGGTACTTAGTTCTTCTTTTTTTATATAAAAAACTGATATACGGGTTTCCACTAGTACAAAAATGATGTTCTAAAGGTTTTCGTAAAACGGAAGACATTTTTTAGTTTATTTTAACTTTGACTACATTTAAAATATTTCATGTTCACAAAAATTGAGATTTTTACACCACAACTCCATGTGGAATATCATCTACATGCACCTTTCATGTTTTATCATCAACAAAATTTTTCATGTAAGTAGCTTACAGTTGAACAAATTGTAATTATTCTCAAATTGATCATCTGTATCATTATCCATAGTTCCTGAGGATGACACAAGTAGTAGAAATAGAAAATAAAAATAAATTCCATTGATTGCATTCCAGAAGTTTCTGCTATTCATCAAATTTCCCAAGTCAAGAAGTACATATTTTCATAATTTTAAAAGTTTTAAGTTGAGACCTTGGATATTTTGATAGAAAAAGTAAAATTATAATCATTATCAGCATTCAAAATATGCTGTGATTGCTATTTCCCCAATATATTGCATTTGAATTTTTTCAGTGTCTCAATAAAAGTATGACATTTGGAATCAGAAGCCCTATGTTTGGTATTTATTTTAGTATTGTAAATTGAGTTCGACCTAGAGCAGTTGATACACTTGAGTTCATTAGACTGGAATTCTTTTATTTGATGATTTCCCGCACATTTGGGGCAGGTAAATTGTTTATTAAAATTTTTGGCAGAATGATGATAACCACAACAATTGAAACATCGACGTAGTTCAATCGCATCATAGACAGAGCAGTAATCATAACCAATGAACAGTTTATTATTGTCGATAATTTTGTGGTAGGTGTTATGGTCCACTTGGACGAGTGCTTGGAAGATGTCTTGCTTCTTCTTAAGGGGATTTAAGTCGAGAACATCACACTTGTATTCACCAATGGAGCAGGATTCATTTTGATTGATTAAATAATTTTTTAAATCCTCTTTAGATATTTTTTCTGTAATTTTAGCTACTTTGATACGAGGGTTCAGAACTAAGAGTTGCTTGACTTCGTATTTTGAGCTTAAATTGGAATCAACTAATTTTATAAATCTATTTGGCTCATCAGAATCATTACAAGTTATTATAATGGCTCCATTACTTCCTTTTTGAACATTAGTAAGATTTATATTTGAGGATACTGTATCAATTGAACGTAATATTCCGTTTTTGGGTGTTGTTGAGGATTGATATATATTTTCAGGCTTTATCATCACCAGGGGACTAGTTTTTTAACTATTGCGGAGAAAGTTGAACTATTTGCTGCAGAATTTTGAGTGTTATTTTTTAATATATTATTGAAGTTGTCATCAATCCGACTGGAGATGTCATTTTTGAATGCATTGAGACTGTTTGTGACAAGAGAGCTTATTTCAGACTTCACTGCATCGAAGAAAGCTGAATTGAGTTTTGAAGATAGATCGGATATTTTCTTTTCGACTTTCCCAATAATGGATTCAAAATTGGAACTCTTATTTTTATCGATTATTGAGCAGTTAACTTTGCAAATATTGCACCAATAGAAGAGGTTCTTACTTTTTTGTAGTAGTTTGAATTCAGCTTCGTTAATATTTGCACAAGATATGTGGTACCAACTATTGCAAGAGCCTTCACAGTCCACTAGGTTCTCACGTTTAGTCAGATGACATTTAGCACACACTTCATTAATTTTTGAGAATACTGCATATCACTTTTTTATTGTTATTATTTTTATTTTTATTTTTATTTATTCTTTTTACTTTGGCCAAAAGTCTGGAATATAATATTACATTACTAAAACACGAAATGTATGAGTAAACAGAAATATCTACCATTGAATATTGGCCAAAGATGCTCCAGTCCCCAAAGTTCTAATAACTGCTCTACTCCTAAAATTACAGGTAATATTTCAATATCTTAGGATTGTGATTCTTCCATTTTCTTACATTAATTTTCACAATATTAACCCAAGATTCATACATAGATACATGCTCTACTTCGTCTGGCTGCTACTGACTGTCGCATATACATATGCATGAGCACTTGAGCAGGGTAGTAATCTATTACGCGTTAGTAAAAATATAGGTGGAAATGACAACTTACATCGTTGTCCTTCCATTTTAAATGAAGTAATTAATCATAACTATTGATTCTCAAAATTCTCGTATCGTAATTATAACATTTGGAGGAGGTACTAGCTGCATTGTCAATATTTCATCTTGAGATGAAATATTAAAATTATTGTAGATTTGTTTCACAGTTCATTCACCAGATTCAAATGTTGTATGTACTGTGTACAATTAGTATTCAACAATATAAAGACAAGTAAAATAGTCTAGGTAAGATGTGCGTCTAACAATTTGAATAGTTAGACCGTTAGAGTAGTTGAATTTCACACTATATACATTGTTATTCTGACATTTCATCATTACAATTGATAAAAGTGAATTTAACCAATAAAATATTGTCAACAATTCGTCATTGTAACGAATTAGGAGGTGTATCCTGAGCAAATAACGGTTATTCTAAACGTTTTATCGCTGTACGTTTCACAAAATACTTCAACAATTAAGGAAATGTAAAAATAACAAAGTTTTTCTTTCAGTGTATACTGATGACTTGCAAAGTGAGTTCATGACGTCACAGTGAGGTCACAAACGCGGCCATTGTATCAATATCAACACGTTTCCGTATCAAACCATTGAGTATGTTAATATAATTACAACAGTTGATATCTTGTCATTTGTCCTTATATTTTAGGTTATGTGGTGGCTGATTTTTATTCAAGATTGACTAAACTAACATATTTGTGATAATTGTGGATCTTTTCTAGTTGTAGTCTCAACTTTTTTAGTGATTATACTTGGAAATCAACCCTGCTGTTTTCCTCGGGTCAAGATGAGCCGAAAAGTAATTGATTCCTTCATAATTTTCCAATATTTGAATTTTGTTGCTCCAAACTTGATGACTTTGTTTTTATATACATGCTGAATACCTCAAAGTACAAATTGGAGATAATACTTTCCCCCCCTTGCTTAAACTTGATTTATTAGAACCGTGTTCCTTGGATCAATATAGCTGGAGGAGCTTAAAAATTCGTATAATGTGCAGATATCTTATTCAAATTTTATTTCTTCATGCCCAGAGTTTATGTATCACAGTTTTCTCATGATATCTCCACCCCTCCAACAAGGCAACCCCTGCTTTCAGCTACCCCTGCACTCCTAAATCACCCAAATTCATATTCAGCTGAGGCACTCTGGAAATTTAGGGACTCAAGCTATTGTAAATATTTCTGTGGATGCCAGTCTACATTTCAACTAAACAGAGCTCTAATGTAACTCCTTCTGTGATTGACAGTTTATATTCTAAGTAAAAGTCTTGGAATTTCTCCTGTGATTGACAATTAATATTCTTTCCAAAACTATGTATTTGAAAGATTGTGATCTAGATTTGAACTTGTCAACAGATATATATTTCTTTACAAATGTATTTATTTGAGACTGATCTAATTTCAAGCGAGTCAAGCATGATGTCAGATACATAGTTTTCTGTGATATGGAAATTGGTTGAATTATTCAATACACATGAAGATCTAATTTCATGAGTACTGCTTGTCTCTTTTTTCTCATTTATTTCTTCTATTTGCTGCTCATATTCATTCTTTGAACGTAATTCACAGATTTTATAGGTTTATCATGAAATTCCTTTCTTGATATCATATACATACGGCCGAAGAAAGTACATGATGACGATAAAAACTGGATCAAATCATGGATAGCTTGACCATCACCAACTGCAGAAGATAGTGTAGCTCTCAATATGAACTATTTTCAAGGTCTATGAACTGCATCCCTGTTTATGGGATGTCTTTTCAACAACCTATAAAGATATATTCGCTGAAAAAGAGGCATATTTAAACATTGCAAAATCAATGGATATCGAAGGATTTGGGAATGAGTAAGTCAAAGCGAAAATACGTTCTTCAATAAATGCATATACTTTAGAATTGACAAAAATCAATTAAAACAAAATTTTTAATACCGTCAATTAATAGTTTTGTGACTATTTTTGAAGCAAGCCGGCAATGATAATTTTCTCTCAATACACATTTCAAATTATCTATTCAATAAAGTTAAATTGATAGTTACAGTAGTGTAACACAACAGAAAATGAAATGGCGCCATTGAAGTGGGGCTACGTGTAAACGTTTACTGGCATGTAAGTATCACTGACGAGCATGCTGGCGCCACTAGAAACATGCACGTTTGAACCCAGCATTACGACGCGCACTACGCCACCCGCACCTGGATGTACTTTGATAATGCGTCCCATGCGCCAGTTTAACGGGGGTATATTTTTTTCGCGTAGCACGACCAAGGTTCCGACTTCTAAAGGTGAAGACTCCGCATTCATCTTCCATTTAGGTCTGTTTTGGAGTTAGGTCAGATAATCGCTGGACCAACACTTCCAAAAATGTTGCCGGACATATTCGATGTGTTGCCATCGCGAAAGTCTTGCAACCTTTAATTCTAATAGATTAGGCTCCAAAGGAACAGTTAGTGATTCGCCGATAAGGAAATGTCCTGAAGTTGAGGCGGATAAGTCGGATGGGTCATTAGTAAGGAGGATTAATGGTCTGGAGTTTACAACTGCCTCTACGCATGTAGGAAATGTATACATTTCTTCAAAAGTAAAATTTGTGCTTTCTATCACTTTATATAAATGTGTTCATCGCTGCCACCCGGATGTCATCAAAATGAGGTGATCCAAGGGGGATGAAATGCCACGTGATGTTTAAGTTTGATAATTCCGATGCTAAGTCTGATGGAAAAGATTTTTGGAATAAATGATTTATTTGTTTCAATTCACGCTCTGCACCAATGAAATTATAGGTGTTGTCTGAGTACAAGTTAGCAATCATTCCTCGTCTAGCAACAAAATGTATAGATTTAGTTGACATGCATATAAGAAGTATGCTTTAACTAATTTATTTCCTTGTCCAAACGAAGTTTTCAATAAAAATGGACCTGCATAGTTTACCTCACTATTTATGAACGGCCTAGCAGGTTAAACTCGGACTGCTGGCAAATTACTCATCTGATAATTGTATAGTTTTGGTTTTGATTTGGAACACCTAATATATTGAAGAATAATGGTCTTTACTGTACGCTGTCCTGCTAAGGGCCAATAATTTCTTCGTACTGAATTTTATGTCAGTCTAGCACCTGCATGAAGAAGTCTCAAGTGTTCTCTTCCAATGATTGAATATGTGATATGATTAATAATTAAAATTGAAGAGATCTGTGTCCCACAAGAATTCATATCTAAGAATCGGTTTTCAGAACTATCATCTTAGACAGGGGAGCAACTGTATACACGTGTTTCGTCCTTATTAGGACTCGTCAGTACAGTATAGCCAAACCCAGATAGTCAGAATTTGGATACCAAGACCACTATTGTCTTATAATGATATATGATGCGCAGAGGGAAAATTCACTTGCAGCAGCATCTATCGAGACTTGAACCATTTACGGTATGTAGATCAAATAGAAATCAACAATAAATTGTGAAATTTTTGAGAATGCTGTGAAACATTCTAATTAAAATTCTTGTGGGACACAGGTATCTTCAATTTTAATTTTTGATTAAAATGTTCCACAGCATCCTCAAAAATTTCACAATGTGATATGATGTTTTGAAGGTAGTGAAATAGTATGTTTTTTGTCATATGGCTCATCAAAATTTGTTATGCGACCTCCCACACGCAGAATGTCATTCTTGTCTAAGAATGGACTAATAGAAAAAATTGAACTTCTTTTATGAATAGTACCACTATTTTCTAGCTTATTTATTTCTCGGACAAATGACTGTTCTCGTAGCATTTTTATGATAGTTTCATTTGCATCATCGATTTTTGCTATTGTTAACTGACCGAATTGTTTATTTGTTCTATATTAACAATGATTCATGAATCGTTTACAATACGCGGTGATTCTTAGTAACTTATTGTAATCGAAAAATTTTGTTAATAGATTAAACTCAGGGTCGGGTGTATTTACAACTGCTATCAAACTAATCTTCTTTTATTCCGGAAAATCAGTGTTTTGATCTATTTTTGATAACAAAAGATGATACCGGCTTCCTTCTAGCTTTGTAGGCCCAAACTGCCAAAGATTCGAATTATATGATCAGCTGGGTGTCACTTCTCGCGGGATTAGATCTGCGAGATTTTGTTTTGACGGTACGTGACCCCAGTCATCGATATCTGTTAGAACTTGAATTCCTCCAACGCGATTAGCTATAAAAAATTTCAAAGTTTTTGGTGAACCAGCTAATCACTTAAGTGTGATTGTGGAGTCTGTCCAAAAATATTGCTTATTTATATTTATGCTCAAAATTTTGATCATTCTAGAATCTAATTGTGCGCCCAGCAAAGCGCCGCATAGCTCTAGTCGCGGTACGGAGATTGTTTTCATTGGGGCCACTCTAGATTTAGCACAAATTTGAGTTGGTCTAATGCTGCCTTCATGTAATGTTGATACACGAAGGTATGAATTTGAAATTGTCATTTTTATAGTTCCAAATTAGACCTAGTGCTTTTGTTTCGCCTGTTTCAGTTGAATTTATAACACTATTAGTGCAATTTGATGCTGAAGGTAACAATGCAGGAGCATTCGAAGCCAACTTATGGAGCTCAAAGCCACTCTGTCCTAAAATTTGTCTCGCAATTTATATGCTTCTGATATGTTATCAGCTCCAGTGAACACATCATCAAAGTAAAAACAATTTGAAATGACTGAGCTAGTTACTGGAAAGCTGCTATTTGTTCCAAACATCTAACTGTAACAAAAGAAGCGGAAGCAGTTCCATACGTGACGGTTTTTAATTGATATGTTTTGATTGAATCTTGCGAATATTTGCCCCATAGTATCTGCTGATATTTGTGCACTTCTGGATCTATCCAGATTTGCCTGTACATTTTTGAGATTCCGGCAGATAACGCTATTTGAGGAACTCGAAAATTAATAATGATATCGAAGAGATCTTTTTGTGTTTTGGGACCCACTAGTAAAGTGTCATTTGGGCTAACCCCCGAAGATGTTCTGCATGACGCATCGAATACCACACGAACTTTAGTTGTTTTGCTGGATCAGTTTACAACTGTCCAATGTGGCAGATAATAATCCGATCCTTTGATTTGAGGCAGTTCATATTTAATCTCTTGCATGTGTCCCAAATTCAGGTACTCATCCATAAACTTTTGGTATTCCCGTTCCAAACTAGGAGTCCGAGAAAGCTTGAATTCTAGCGTAATAAATTGTTTCAGAGGTATTTCCCTAGAAAACCCCAGATTAGAAATATTTTCAGTCAAAGGCAATTTAGTTATAAACCGTCCGGACTGGTCTTGTTTGAAAGTGCTTGTAAAATAATTCTCTGCAAGCTGTTCATCTTTAGAAAGATATTTTATATTGTCTTTTTGATCTTCTAAATCCCAAAATCTTTTCAACAGTACTTCAGAAGGATCTGTCTCTTCAGCGAAATAAGAATTTGAGGGCCAATTTTGCTTGTTCATTGGTATCGGATCCCCAATAATCAAATCTAAGACAGTCTTTTGAGAATAGGATTGATTTTTGTCTAAATTTATTTGTCCTATGCTCAATAATTGCCAAAAACATTCGGCTTCTAATATCACATCAATAGGTGCCGATATATTAAAGTTGTTATCAGCAAGTTTTTCATTTTCAGGACTTTGGAATGAATGAAATTGGAATGGAATTGAAGGCAAATTTTCAGTAATTGTAGGTAACATTATGCGTAATAGCGGTTTTTTGGAACAGGTATATCTTGATTTCATTTCCACATCAACTGCTTTTTTTATATGTGAATTTGTATTTTTTATACCGACTAAAGGAACTGTTTCATTTTTTAGTGATAATTGTAATAAATTGGTCATCTTTTGAGATTTGATTGTGAACCTGAATCTAACAGTACTCAGCAATTGTGCGACTGACCATTCTTATCATAAATGTGAAGTACTGCAGTGAATAGCAGAATTTGAGAGTTTTCATATATATATATATATATATATATATATATATATATATATATATATATATATATATATATATATATATATATATATATATATATATATATATAAATATATATATATATATATATATATATATATATATATATATATATTCTTCTAATTATATATATATATATATATATATATATATATATATATATATATATATAATTAGAAGAATATGCGTTCATCGATATTTAGTCCTGATTAGAATTGACTTAAGAAGATAGAGCCCCTGTATCAATATCAGGATTAACTGATTTATCGTAGTGCAGCAACGAATGGTGCTTGTTTTTACAAGTTTTGCATGCATTTCTTGAGCGACATTGGCTTACGCTATGATTTTGTTGTAATCAATCAATCCATCTATTCAAGCTTTCGATTTTAAGATATCTGTCTTCAACAGGAATTTCCAGAAATTGTGTACATTGGTTCATAAAATGTTCTTGATTGCATAATGGACAATTATTTGATATTTTAATCGTAGCCTCATGTGATGCTATTTTATTTTTGTGGGACACGGTTGAAGAATGACTGGCATTACTTATTCTATTTGTATTTGAGTGATACGATAACGATTTCATTAACTGACATCGATTTGCAATGTAAGATTTCAGCTCTACAAATGATGATAACTTAGAATTTAGTAATAATTTCCATTCGCGAAGTGTCGCGTAATCAAATTTCATATTCATCAATAATACATCCCATCTGTCAACAGGTACATCTTGGTTTCTTAGTTGCTCAATATATGAATTCATCGTATCATATAGAGTTCGAAGTGCTTGGGCGGAGTTCTTGGCTACTACTTGTAGATTAAAAAGAGCATTAACATTTGTTTTAGCGATCAATCTTCTATTATCGCAACACTCTATAAGAATTTTAAGAGCAATTATATAATTATACCCAGAGGAAGTAAGAGATTCTATTGAATTTGCCAATTCACCTACTAAACAAGATCTTGAATAGTGGAATTTCTGTATTTCTGAAAGTTTGCTATTCTTATGTATTAACGAATCGAATGTTGCAATAAATATAGTCCACTGATCGTATTGACCGGAGAATGAAGGTAGGTTGATAATAGATAAATGAACATTAATACTTCTAGAGTTTTGAGTTGAATTAATCTCAGTTAACTTGTCTTGCATATCAGTAACCAATTTGAAGGACAAATCTTCAACTTCTTCGCGATATTTTGAGTGAGCATCAATATTTTTTTGAATAATCTTAATCTTGTCTTGAATTAGCTCGAAGATGTATAAACAGTTTTTGAATTGTTCATAGTTTGTTTTTAATTCATTGACGTTTATATTTTCAGTGTGAAGTCGGAAGTAATTGTCGAATTTTGTGACTTTTGCTTCCCAATAAACATGGTTAAGTTAAAAAAACGTTTGAAATTACCTTAACCGCACGTTATAGTAAAGTATATTATGAACGTAAATTCAACGCAGATAAGCTCCACGTTTCAACGTTATTCCTAACTAAACTTCCAACGTAGATGTAGTAGTATGTTTGAACGTGTATTTATTTATAAATATCAACGCTAAAACAACTTAAAATTTATACGTAGATAACTATCAATTATAGCAATGCTTGAAAAACGTATATCATAACAAAACCTAAAAACTGTTTTAGATATACGAATAATCTACGTATAAAACTTCCACGTTTACTTTATAACGTATAATATTTAGTAGATTTAAATGTTTATTTGTTTTTGCATTTCAACGTTAGGAGAAATATCAATTCCTACGTATATAAAACCTCACAGAATGTCATTATTTTTACATGAATAAACAACGTAGAAAAAGTGTTCTCCAGGATGCATAAAAAAAACGTTATTGTGCTAATATATTTTAACGTTTCAGTTTCTTCCATATTATACGATATGTTTATTCCGTATAAAATTTGAGCGTCTAATTTTATTCTACATAAGAACGTTTGTGTTTTCTAGTATAATACAATAGATTTCAAAATTATTGTGAAGAATAATTTGTGGCTATTATCTATATCAAATCAAAGATAATATTTCCAAAATTCAGAAAATTGTTTCACATTTTTTTCTTGCTTTTGGAGCTGACATTTTTTGTTCAACTAGACTAATGAGTGATAAGTTACAATAATGACTACAAATTAATAATCAGTACCTACCTGGATGCGTAGTTCTATTTTCCAAGGGCTAATGAGTACTATCGTCGATAAATAAATATTGATGCAAGAGTTATATTTGTGATTTCGTTAGTGATACTAATACTCCTCTTTTTCATGTTCCTGGTAATTCCTAAGTTATTTTGTTTTTATTGAGTTTGAATATCAATCTTTCCAATCAATATGAGTGAAGCACGAATACACCCGATTTATAGAAAATTCAATAGATAAAATAGTCATTTAAAATTGAAGAAAAAAACATTTTTATTGAATCTTGGAGTTACAGTAATTGTATATTTATGAATAATTTTCATATGCTATAATTTATTGAAGAATAAAATCAATAAGAGTAACACTCAGGCCTGGTTGCATGAACGTGCATTAACAAAAGAGTTCTTCAAAACTGAACAATATCAAATCAAATTTATTTGTCAAATTAATTGCTTCGTATTGCTGTCGAAAATTCGATTTGATATTTTTGATTTTAAAAGAGCTGTTCAGCTAATGAACGTTCATGCAATCGAGCATAAGTATCTATAATCAAAACAATATCCATAGAGGTATCGCACTGAATGTTACACATTAAAAAATAAATCAGACAGATGATAGGTAAAAACTCAAACATACATCTTCACACACTTTATAACTGAATATCTTAAATAAATATTATTCAATAAGATTGAACGAAAATATATAATCAACACAATTTAATGTATACCTGTAGATGATGAAGAATAATGAACAATGACACTATCCATAAAATGAAGAAAAGTATTATCCATTATAGGTACCAGGAAACTGATGCAGGTTCCAAATGCTTTAATAGAATGAACGTTAATAATTTTTTTTTGCTACCCATTCTCAGCTTAGCAAATTCCAGCCAGTGTTTCACACAGTTGGCTATTTTCAAATCATCGCCTTCGCCTTGAGGAAAACCTTTTTTCACGGCATATGTAATAAAGCAAGAATATAATTACTTATGTTATAATTAAATACCGTACAGTAATACATCCGACTGAAATTCGATCATTTGTGCTAATAAAACAATTCTGGTAAAGTAAAATAGCTACTCAAAAAGCCAATTTTAGGTTATATTTAATAAAATTTACGAGAATGAGAATTTTAGACTATGAGTCTCATTTTTGAATGTAAATACCTGAATTGAATTTATCATAAACCAGCCTTAGTTTAGAGTGCAGATTAGAGCAAATTTTTGGAAGCATGTTATGCGTGGTAATTTAGTGCTTAATTTCCATGTATCGCATTTGTGTGGACAGTCGTATAACTCCAAAAAGATATAAAGAATATTCTTATCATAAATAACTGTTTTTGAATTAGTTTTTTCAAACGATAGTTTGTCTCGCCCTTTCCACTTATACAATGCTGCTATTTCGTTTGTAAGAATGTATTTTAAAATTCTATGAGTTAACGTTTCTACAGTTACACCACCAATAGCTGACAGCCTGTTGGTCTAAAATAAAGAAAAAATTCAATCAAAATTCCAATTATACAATTAAAAAGTGTTTCTTACCATGTAAGTTCTGCAATCAATATTTTCTGAAAAAGTATTTAGTTTAAGCATATCCTCTTGAGTTTTTATTGGTATTTCGGGCAATTCTTCTGGTTTTTGCAAATCAATGGAGTTGCTGTTGATGCGATGGACTGAGGATTCCATTCATCATCATTGATTGCTGTTCTTGATGAGCAACTACTTGATTCAATGTTATTAATATCTGTTTCATAATATCTGGGGTACCTGCAGTACAAATAATGACCAAATTTTTCAAGACCGTATGAAGCACTCTATATCACAGATACTACCGAAATGAATTATATAGGTGTCTGTCTAAAAAATGTACATAGAAGATTAGCATGAGGATGTTTTTTTCCTGTCCCTATTCTCTCAATTATTTCAATACGAAAGTCCCGAATACATGTTTTGGAGAATACAATTTATCCATTAAAGGCAATTTCATCGAATTTCAAAGTGGATTTTCTGGACTATGAATTGCAAAAGTGAAAATTATCTCAATGACTTAGATGCAAAATTATGTTCTCTAAAACAAGTATTCTAAACATTTTTGTTGAAATTATTTAGGAGCAAGGGCAGGCCAAAAATTTCCCATGCTCATTTCCTATGTACAGTCTTAAGAAAGCCACCTATACTTATTTTTTGCTTTCGTCAAATGTGGAAATACAAAACGATTCATCTAGAATTCAAGTTCTAAGAATAAGTATTGTACTTGTAGTAGCATTTTGTATAACATTCTTGATCAAATAACTTACTTCCACCCAAAGGCGACGTGGGTGTTGACGTGACAGAAATATTCGAAAATGAAGTATTTGGAGTCACAATGTTAGATGACACATTACTCTCTGCGTCCTGTGAGTCTGAATAGCTCTTCTCCTCAATTTTTTTTCTTACCATTAATAAAGTGCTGTTGCCCGTATCTTCACTTTCTCAAGCAGAATCTTTAATGTATTCATCGAGCTTTTTCTCAGCTTCTTCATAGCAAGCTATGACAACATAAAGAAAAAAAAGAGAAATTTCAATAAATTATAAATCATTGGATTAGCTGAAGTAATACGTTCTAAAAGTGATACAACTTGTATGACCCAGACACAACTTTTTGTGTTTAATGAGTTGGATAATTTGAAAGCTTGAATTTCTCCAGAAAGTGACAGATTGCAGTATTATAAGATCAATATTGATTTATTATTGATCGTTCCTGAGAAAAATTCCGAATAGTATATTCACGGAATAAGTTAAAGATATCGCGTCGAAATGTAGCAGCTAGATTAAGTGAACTTCGAAGCGATATTTTATACTTATTCGACGCTTTATATACAGAGGAAGTAATCATACTTCGCAACAGAAATAAATGTGTACTATATGAAATTTACTGATCAAAGAGCAAACATATATTTTTTTGAATATTCGCAAAATTAAGGATATAATTCAAGAAGTGAATATTTTCAGTGACATTGGTCGACATGATATTTTTAATGACAAATTAATATTACAATACGATATTTAGATGAATTTGTTCAATGTATGTGTCCACTAGAAATTATCTTGCAAAAACTATGCCCATAATTTTGTGACTTTGAAAAAAGTCATCCTTTTTGTTCAGTGATCAGTATACTTATGTCATACAGTATATATACTTCCATTTCTATTGCGAAGTATGGTAAAATCCTGACATGGCATAGATAACAAAAAGTAATCCATATCTATAAAGCTACTCCTACTATTAATTTTTTCCCAAATACCTACAACATAAACGTAATATTTTCACATTATATATTCTCCAAGACTTTTTAGGTACTGTGGTTCTTTAATCAATCTGTCCAATTTTCTTGTGTTCCTCCTATTGGCCACGAACATTCAGTATTATTTTGAGTAAGCCAAATAACAGGTATAACTGCTAACTCCCTGTTATTACGGCCAGTAAATTCGCAAAGTGCATACATTCTGAAATAAAACTAATTTTGATGAATTGGATATTCCAACAAAATCATTCTAGCACTCTAGTATCATTCCAACGTGCAATGATTATTTTTTCTTTGAAGAACTATATAAATTGAGAGACAAATAAAAAAACCTACATTCGATCATGTGAACGATCGGACATATCTCATATCCATCCTTATACGGGAATTTAATACATTTATAAGGAATTTCTGGGATTGAATATACTTGTTTTTTGTTCTCATCCGTATTTCGGCAGAAATATATGCCAAGCTCGCTGGATGTGATCGGATATGAATGAAGATCATGCTGGTTTTTATAAGGCACAATTAAAATTTTATATTCATTGTTGAAGAATAAAATGGATGATATTAAAAATATTTTGCCTTTGATATTTATACAATTATTTGGCGCTTTTATAGAAATAAATGTATCCTTGTAAGCTAAACTGTCACATTCAAATGATATTAAGATATTATTATCATATACTAGTTTACTTATAACAAATGGTTTAAATTTAGATCTACATTGCAATTCTGTTTTCATCGAGCACTTGTCATTTCCATCCAAGCGATATAATATTTGTTGTAGAGCATGTTTCTCTGAGCGTTTTCTTGATTAAATATGCCCTAAATAATTTTCGAAAAGAAAACATGAGTATGATTCCAATGGACCATATTTTTCTACGTCATCACAAACGTGTAACAACTTATGCACATTGTACACAACAAATTCTTCACCGTATATATTTGCAGAAGAATAAACAAAATCATGCAATGCTTTTTTAGCATATAAAAATAATCTATCTATCAAAATTTTATTGTTTAATATGAAAATACTGGTATGAAGTAACAAGAAGTGTTTGTACTTCTTGCTAGCGATTGCATCATTTAATAATATTGGGCCTGTATATAAAATGAACATTCTATACTCCGTAGCTTTCCAGTGTTTCATTTCTTTGAAAGGACGTGGTTTTCTATTGAACTCTGATGTAATACATTTTTTATTTTTTTTTGTTGTTAAATATATTTACAACTGGCCTTTTGTTGGCCAACCAGCAAATTTAATGATATATACATTGTCATGTGTGAGGTTAACTCCTAGTGAAGATTTTTCTTCTAATTTACATTTACAATTTTTAGGCATCTGAGATCGTCCTCGTTGTTCAGGAGGTTCAATGCAAGCTCGTTCGGGTGGTCGTATAACATATTCTCATATTTGGCTGCGAATGTGTTTATTTGCTCATGAACGTATTTGATTTTCAAATCTTTGTGGATTGTGTGGTTACTGACGTACCAGGGAGCGTTCAGGATCATGCGTAGGGTCTTGTTTTGGAATCTCTGAATTATGTTAATGTTGGATTTCTTGGCGCATCCCCATAGCTGGATTCCATATGTCCAGATTGGGATGATTAGTACTTTGTGGATTAGAGTTTTATTTTCAATTGATAGTTGCGATTTGTATCCTAGAAGCTAGTACATATTTCTTATGGTCAAATCTAGTTGTTTTCTTCTATTTTTCAGATGTTTGTTCCTTACTAGTCCTTTATCTAGGGTCATTTCTAAGTAGTTAACTTCCTGCTTTGTATGGAGTTGCTTGTTATTTATTTGGATTTGTGGGCATGTTACTTTTTTGTTTGTGAAGACTGCGTGTGCGGATTTGTTTTCGTTTATTTTTATTCTCCACTGTCTTGCCCAATTTTAGATTTCATCTAAAGATTTTTGTAATAGTGATGAAACCTCGACAGGATCTTCGTGTCTGGCGATAATCGCGGTGTCATCAGCATATGTTGCAGTTAAGACGTTTTGTGCGCAAGGCAAGTCAGCTGTGAAGATCTGGTAGAGTACTGGTCCAAGAACGCTACCTTGCGGTACTCCGGCTCGTGTTTTGTATAACTGGGATGTGCATCCTTCGCTTATTACTTGGAAGTATCGGTCTTCTAGATAGGATTTGGTGAGGAAGAAGTATTGGTATGGTGAAGTATTTTTAATTTTGTAGAGTAGGCCCGTGTGCCAGACTCTATCAAATGCCTGGCTTATGTCTATGAAGGCTCCAGCACATATTTCATCGTTCTGCAGACTGCTTTCTATTTCATTTGTTATCCTGTTCACTTGTTGGATGGTGGAGTGGTTTTCTCTAAATCCAAACTGGTGCGGTGGAATAAGGTTTTCAATGTCTATTGTAGCTTTTAGTCTTTTAAAGAGCATTTTTTCGAATAGTTTTGATGGTAGTGGTAGCAGAGATATCGGTCTATATGAGGAGGCTTCGTGAGCTGGTTTGCCGGGTTTCTGGTTCGGAATTATTTGGGCAAGCTTACACTGCACTGGGAAATATAGTAATCTTAGGATTGCGTTGTATATTTGAGTTATTAGGACAATGGCTTTTCTAGGCGAATGTTTTAGGGTTTGTGCAGTGATGAGGTCATATCCTGGACATTTTTTGTTGTTGAGGTATTTTATTTCATTTTTTATTTCATTAGGTGAGAAGAATTTGATTGGTGGGGAGAGTTGTACGGGAGAAGTTGGGTATTCTTCTAGTAGGTTTTCTTCATTGATTGTCAGTGTCGACGAGTGAGGTTGGAATACGTCGTATAAGTATTTTGCTAGTACTTTAGTTTCTTCCTCGTTTTCTCTAGCCCAAGCTCCGTCTTCATTCATGATTGGTGATATGTGTGCTGTTGGTCTTTAGAATATTTTTGTTCTCCATTGAGAGTATTCTTTTTCTGGGTGAGCGGATATGTTGCTGACATATTCGTGAAATGAGTCGTTCTTGATTTTTTGTATTAAGTTTTTTATCTTTTTTGATAAGTGGTTCAGCTCATTTTTGTCTTGAGGGTGTCTTGTTTGCTGCCATTTCCGCCTTATTTTTCTTCTTTCTGCGATCATATCTCGGAGTTGCTCTGGTAAGTTGATGTTTTTCTCCGTTTTTGTTTACATCTTCCGGCATAGAATACCACGAAGCTCTCTGAATGCAGGTTGTGAAATATTCGGTTGCTTCGCCTATGTCATCAGCTGTTTTGAGTGGTATATGTAGATTTATATTTTCGCTCAAGTGGTTCTGGAACACTATCCAATTGGTATTTTTGTTGTGCAAACCAGGTTTTTTTCTCCTTGATTGTCGGCGTTGAGCCTACCGTTAGGATAACCGGCGAGTGGTCTGATGATAAGACGTAGCAGGATTCGATATGGGTGTTGGTTTGAGTAATATTTTTGACAATGAAGAAATCCAATAGGTCTGGTCGTTTCCTCGTATCTGTGGGCCAGTAGATGGGTTTTCCTGAGCTCAGGTGAGTGTGTCCTTTGGCTAGCATTTCTTTTCCTTATTCAGTTCCTTTTGGGTTTACTGTTCTCAAGCCCCAGTGGGGGTGTTTGGAGTTATAGTCCCCTCCCGAGATGAATCTGTTCCCCAATGTTTTAAAATACTCCTCGAAGTCGTTTTTCTTCATATTGTGTTTTGGTGGACAATAAACTGCAGAGATGATTAGAGAGCCGTGAGTATCTTGAATTTTGAAATTGGTTGCTTGTAGGTGCTCTTTTTCAAATTTTGCGAGATCGCAGTGATTTATTTTTTCACTCATTATTATTGCTATGCCTCCGTGCGCTGTTTCATCAGGGTGATTTATGTGGGGTATATTGTATCCGTGGATTTTGAAGTGAGATCTTTGGGTGAAATGTGTTTCGCTGATTAGCATTATGTCTATTTTCTGTTGTTTAAGAAAGATTTCTACTTCATTGCAGTGCTGGGATACGCCGTTCGCATTCCATATTGCTAATCTGGTTGAGTCAGTCATTTTTTGTTTATATTTGTGAGTAAGTTTATGATCAGTGTATTCTGATGCATGAGTTGGCTGAACATTTTTCGAAATTTTCTAAGAGGTTTGATATGTCGCTATTATTTTCGTAGTGGTATTATTGCTGAGATTGGTTGGTGATGTTGTTTTGTGATGCACTGTTATTTGCTGCTTCTGCGTACCTTATGTTTTCTCTCCTTTGGGAATAGAAATGGTTTGCTTGTGGCTGTGCCTTAATTTGGGTGATTCTATTTCTAAGTTTTTGTAAGTTCCGGTAAACATTGCAGCTCTTGTAATTCGCTGGGTGAGGTCCGTAACAGAGAGCGCATGTTGCTGTAGTTATTTTGTCTCTTTTACATTCGTTCGATGGGTGATTTTCTCCACATTTTACACAATAGTTTGGTTTTTGACAGTATCGCTTTGTGTGGCCGTATTGCTGGCAGCGCATACATTGGAGTATTTCGGTTTTTTTCCCTGGTGCTTCGACGTTAATTTTAGTACCAAGTATATACTTTAGTTCGTAGATCTTCTTGTTATCCGCATTTGGCTCCTGGTCGACGAAGTACATTGGTAGGGGCTCTTTACTTTCCCAATTTTCTATATTGGATACGTTCCTAGTAAATAGTAAATCCTTCTTTTTCCAGAGCCTCTTTTATCTCATCTGTCGAGACTGAGGGGTGAATATTTTTGATGACTACCCTGTACGCCCTTTCTTGTCGTGGTTGGTAGGTGTGATACGCTATTTCATTTGTATTTAGCAGTCTTATCAGTTTTCTGTATGCATCTATCGAATTTGTTTGTATTTTGACACCACTATTTTCGTGCGCTTTGCATACAAACTCTGTTTTTTGTAGAACTGTAGTTAATGTTCCCAACATTAATTGGAAATTTGTTACGTCCTGAACAAATGCTGAGGAGGGGGGGGGGGGGGGGGGGGGTTTCTTTGGATTGCGCTTCTATGACGCTGGATTCTTCACTCAATGCAGAGAGCCTGTTTGAAGTATAAGAACATGATTCAGTCGGAATATTGGTGCTGTTGCTTTTTTTGGTTGTCACGTTGTTGGTTAGGTCTGTTTCCGTTTCTCTAGGTCTTTTTGTAGGATTTCTCCCAGTTACCTTTGCCAGGATAGTATTGTAGAGTCCATTGGTGATGTTGGTGTTGGCCAAGTATAGTTATATATTGGGTTACTTGTGCTACTGCTTATTGGTGTTGTCTGAATTGTAGTCATAATAGGTTGAGTAGAGTAGAAGGTATTAGCTATTGTTCTTGTTACGTTTGTTACTGTGTTAGTAATCAAGTTAAAACCACCACTTGTCTCTGGCATTGTTTTGTTTTTTTTTTCGAAGATTTAGTTTTTACTACCGTTGGCAACACTGATTGGTTTTAGCCAGTTTGCGCGCTGTAGCTCGCGCGCCGCTCGCTCTAAGCACTTGCTGGGATACTCTATTTTTACACTCATTTGTCCCTGGTGGTGATTGCACTGAGTACACTGCTGCTTTTTTATTGTGGCGGCACTCTTAAGCACTAGTCAACACGTTTTCCGATTAATTAAATTGGTTGGTTACCAAGATTTGATAGGTTTCTGAATTCGCCGGGTTTTTATACACCTGCACTTGTCACTGTTGCCGACTATGATGTAATACATGAACGAATCGATTTAGTTCTAACATTTATTTCTTTTATCGTGATTTGTGACAATTTATGTGGCTTATTTCCCTCCATAAAGTAACACAATAGTGAGCGTTTGGCAACACCTAAATAAATAAGGTGCATTGGGTCTAATGAAAACTGTGACACAAAATCGAATCCCGCATCTATAAGCGGAGATTTTCCTTTAATGTGAGTATCATCTCCTTTATAATCTATGAAATTTTCATTGGCTCTATAGACAAATGTTTGATTCAGATAAGCATAATGAATGCGATGTTTCTGCCAAGTCCCTACCATTGTGCATCTTTCACATCCATATTTACATGTGTGGCTAGCGATGCATTTTAAGTATGATCGTGCAGAAGCATCACAAGTAAAATATTTGATTTCAATTTCATAATGTTTTTGTTCAAAATTGATACCCTCAATTTCTAAATTATTAATTTCATCAATAAAATCTCGCAAATATATTTCAAGTGGATTTGGTTCACCAGTTCCACAAAATATGCCCACAACAAATGGCTTAGAATTTATAAAATTGTCACATTTCATCAAAATAGGATAGAACTCAGTTGCACTGCTTTTAAACAATGGTATTCCATCGATATTAACTTTAAGAAATAATCTGCTATCACTCAAATCTCGTACACCTGTCTCCAGTCTTTTTAGTATGTCAGATTTCATTCCTAAATAACACATTTTACCATTTTCAAGAGAAACAAGATTAACTGTTTTCGTTGTTCCCAAAAAACTTCTTGCATAAGCCGGCAAATGATCAAAATGAGGTTTCAATAACTTTAATAATTCATTGGGAGATCTATGAGTTATATTAATCACTTGTAACGTCCAAGTTCATAGATTTGCCGTTGAATTTTATGATCTCATCAGATGTGCTTGGTGTATTGCTAGTTTGACTTATAAAAGGTATATTATCTTTGGAAAAAAAGAACTTGTCAATGGAAGTTGAGTTTTTATTTTCAGTTAATTTGAATTGGGTGTCAATTTCTTGAGCGTCCTTATGTAACTTCGTATAAGTATTTGAGCATCTAGCATCATATGTATATTCATGTGACAGTTCTCTAGATTTCTCTAAATTCACTATTTGATTAACTTCTTTGCGTATCACCCTCTGTATATACTTTTTGCAAAGTAATTTACGTTTAAGCACCATATAATATGTAATCGCAACACTAAAACAAATAATAATTTGTTAATTATTTTTAAAACACTATCTGAAGTATGAATAATATTAGATGAATTGATATTATTTGAAGTTTAACCTATAAGTTGATCCGATAGGAAGATGAATTTATGTAAAATTTGAATGAACTATTATCATAATGCTGCTAGAATGGTTGACTGTTGGGATTTTTGGAGAGTAAAATTTCGGGAATTCAGTCAAATATATTTATTGGAGCTCTCCTGTCAACGGTTTCGACTACAAATTAGTCATCTTCAGGACGCTGATAATTACAGAAAACAGAAACCATAATTCATTACAACCATGACAGTTATGTTTTAACTAATTATTTTATTTATTTATAAACCAGACTTCCAAAAACTTGTTCGATTCACCTAACTTGTTACGAGCTGCAAACAATTGGTTTGAGTTCTTGCTACACTTCAGCTATGTCTTCCAAGTTGATCGAACGAAGTTTTTTGAATAAATTTTTTCAACAGTTTTTATGAAAAAATCAACTTACTTTTTCTCTGATAACTATATCACAATGAATAAATATGTTTTATAAGGTATAAGTCCTGTAAATTTATTAGAAACACAACGTTTCAACAGCAAAGTGCTGCCTTTCTCAAGTGAAAATAAATAAGAGGCTTATAAGAGAAGCAATTGAAATTAAAAAATCATCGAATAATTTGAATTTGAATACTGGTTATGAACTCAATCGATCATGGCTACCAATCATTTGTTCATAATTTCAAGTTATTTGTATCTACGAATCTACTTGCAAGAGTTACTTCATCACCACCTCCTGAAGATCTGTGGATGGTTCAGTTATGTGCCAAACCAAAAAGAGTAGAGCCAGATTGACCTAGAACCACAAGGAGCTGACAATTTCCCTACATATTTATATTTATTTTCACTTGAGAAAGGCAGCACTTTGCTGTTGAAACGTTGTGTTTCTAATAAATTTACAGAACTTATACCTAATAAAACATATTTATTTATAAAATGAGATCTGAAAAGTTTTTTCCTTCATTATATCACAATGTTTCATCGACAATTAGAATATTCAATTACGTACACACTAAGTCTCAAAAATACCAAATCCCAATGTTTGAATAACGTATTTCTTAAATCTTGAATTATTACAATGATATAACTTTTGTGAGTATAACTAAAAATATCTGTTCACATCATGGTTGTAATGAATTATGGTTTCAGTTTTTTATAATTATCAGCGTCCTGAAAATGACTAATTTGTAGTCGAAACCGTTGACAGGAAAGTTCTATTAAATATATTTGACTGAATTCCTGAAGTATTATTATGATATTATCCACAGTTTCTATATTACATAAACTACAAATACAATAAAAATATTCACATACCTGTATAAATATGGTTCACTGATCTAATAATAACAACACGTGTTCTCTTTGTTCACACAACACACAACATGGCGTCGTCGCCGGTCGGTCGCTTTCTGTATTGCGTGAAGTGAGCATTGAGGCTCTGCGCTCTGCTGTATATTTCTACTGCGCATGTCAAGACAAGGTCGTAAAAATATATTTCAAATAATTTATTTTCAAATTACATGATATCCAATTGGAATAATTACCTTGTAAAATATAATTGGTTCTCATGTTGAATACCAGCAATATACAATAATATTTTGCTAAATGAGGGAGGATAACAATGTTACTGATTTATAAAATAGGATAGCTTGAACATCCGTGCAAAAACACATATCATATGCCTGCCCTGGTGCCCAGAAAAGTAAATAGAATTCAAATTTAAAACAATGATAAGCTCAAATTGTTCAAATTATATCTAATTATCGAGATTAAACCATTCATAATATTTTGGGTCTAAGTAAGATAATTATTTTATGTCATTGGCTGATCAAGGTTCATTTTAAGGTATTTTAAGAGCTTTTGAAATATCTGCTACATTTAAATGTTCATTAGACAGAGGTAGCCCGCACTTTGAGCTAGATTCCGTACGACTTGCATCGATAAATAGATTTTATCATTATGAAACAAGAGTTATTTGCGAACTATTAGCCCGAATTATTCATCTGGAAAAGTAATAATAACGCTGTGATTCTTTTGTATTATTTGAAGGTACTCAATATATTTTCTAGTATTAGTATGTGAATATTATAAGAGGGTTTTGCCGTACTGAGGATATTCAAAAATTCAAGCTATATAATTATGGAGTACTGATGGAATAATACCTCCCAATAAACATCAGTACGTATGTATCTATAAAACGGTAAAGTAACGTTGTGCAGGTTGATTATATGTTTATCGTTGAAGATTTCAACGCTTGAAACTGATGTTTTTTAAACTAATGTTACATAAACGTTTATCAGTACCATAATATTAACAAATTGTTCCGAAATCACGTTTTATTTATGTTTCATATGTGAATATATCTATATGCATAGCTTTTGAGTTTACTAAACGTTTTCTATTGATGTTAATTCAATTCAAGGTAAATAATATACGTACTAATATAAAAAATGAAAAACGTAAGCTACCACAGAGGAAGTTACACAAAAAAACATTAAATTCAGTTCAGGAACTGCTAGTGAGTATTATCCATCTGAATAACGTAGGTTAAATGTTTAGCGCCGATATAGAATCATACGTTGAGATTCTATAATTTCTTCTATAAATATGTTCAATTATTACTCAAGTTGAGCGTTGATCTATTCAAACAGTGATCTGTCTAAGAACCTCCTTCTTTACTTGAGGAAGAAAGAAGGAAATCAAAACTATACGTTCATGTCCATTCTATCATATGATAACATATTCTGAAATCTATATATGCATATTTAGAAAAAAAAAAAAAGACACCAAATTAAGAATTCTAACTGAAAATATACGTAGAAAAATTATATCATTTCTTTTCATGAATTGTTCTCGATAATAATCGTTGATTGATTTGAATGATAATACGTATTAGAATCTTTATAAAGCTATTTTGAAGAAAACGTTTTCTACAAACTACTTTTAGTATCATCCATCTGAATAACGTATTCGGAACGTTTTGTTACCACTCATACGTTAGGATTATACTATATTTTCTCTTGATTTATATGTTGATTTAGATTTGAAGTTCAATGTTGAACATCCGAAAAAATTAATCGTTTCAGTGCCTAGCGGTACATTAGTTAAAAAAACGTTATATCGAGATGTCTGGTAAATATTAAGTATATATACTACGTAGTTCTGTGATTTAACTCCTACGTATAATTTTATGAGTAGAAAGCATCATCATCTCATAGCTATATATTGAGTTATAATACGAATTCAACGTGAAACAAACGAAACAATATCACGTTTCATTAGCTAAAGATAAATTTATCATATTTAACGTTATCCACAAACTACTGGTGAGTATTTTGATTTTTTGGAACGTATTTCTAACGTAATGTTTCTTCGCGGTGACTTACGTTTTTCATTTTTTATATTAGTACGCAAATTATTCACCTTGAGTTGAATTAACATTAATTGAAAACGTTCACTAAACCTAGAAGATATACATATACATATATTCACATATAAAACATTAATAAAACGTGATATCAAAACAGTTTGTTATTATTATATTGAGTTATCATACGAATTCAACGTAGAACATACGAAACAATATTACGTTTCATTAGCTAGCAATAAATTTATCATATTTAACGTTATCCACAAACTACTGGTGAGTATTTTGATTTTTTGAAACGTATTTCTAAAGTGATTTTCCTTCGCGGTAACTTACGTTTCTTATTTTTTATAATAATACGTATATTATTCACCTCGAGTTGGATTAGCATCAATAGAAAACGTTTACCAAACCTAAAAGATGTACATATACATATATTCACATATAAATCATGAAAAAAACGTGATTTCAAAACAGTTTGTTGATATTGTGTTTATGGTACTGATAAACGTTTATGTAACGTAAATTGGGAAAACGTTAGTTTCAAACGTTGTAATTTTCAACGATAAACGAATAATCAACATGCACAACGTTAATTAAACGTTTTATATACGTACTGATGTTTATTGGGTTTGATCCGACCGCGCTGATCAATTAGTTCCTTTGTATCTGTCATATTGAATTGATGTATCAATTCTTACATACGCAGAGTGAGGATAGGTTAGTCTTATGGAAATTATAGGAAATAATAGGAGCCAGCAACCTGATTTTCCAATTTTCGTGATTAGACGGTGTTCATGAGGTAGTTGCTGGGATTGATGCCCTCGTAATGCTGAATGATGAAAGCCGGAAGGATGAGATGCCTTCTAGGTGATGTTGATATTTCTCGAAATTAGATCATTTCGAAACTGCTGCCATATCCGGCTCGAAGGACCATATGTTTGTGATACTCACTCACTGAAACTGCATATACCGCAATTTTTTTTCGGGCCTTGGGAATCCGTAATTCATGATATATTTATAAGAATTAGTATAAACGTGGAGCTAGGTTTTGTATTTTTCATTTAACACACGTAAATGATCTACAACATCACTATCTTGTCAGTCGTCCTACAAAAATATGAATAATTACTTGTAGAGAAAATTACTATTTTTGGGCTAGATGGAGCTTATATAGGGGTGAGAATACTCCCACCATTTTCAGACATTCAAACAGATCTGAATAGTAACGCTCAACATGATTCAAGCAGGAACACTCAAACACGTTCTTTAGCAACCTTCTTGAGAACTAATAATCATGGTACGCACACCTAATGTGAATCCATTGGTGGAACTACAACGACTTGACATTGACATTGACTTGATTTTTACTGTCAATGTGCTACACAAATGGGACATATTTTCATTTAATATTTGTAATAGGGACATGATAGGGACTACGTCAGATTATTTTTTTATTAAAATAAGATCTATGATAAATATTAACTGTACACATGTCCAATTTGCATGGCAAATTGACAGTAGAAATCAAGTCAATATCAATGTCAACTCGTTGTGGTTCCAGCCCATATATGATATTTGAATGTGAACTTTATCTCGCAATCCCTAAACATATTGAACGTTCACATTTGAACAATATTATATTCTGACCTATAATAAAAATTCGTTACGTCCGTATTCAATCATCATTAAAATGTAGACATGAAAACAACGAAGATATTCAAGAAGTATGATAACAAAAAATGATTACTTTTAACAATTAGAAAATAATTTCTTTGACGACTGCATCTTTCAGATTCTAATAGATACGAAAATATGTATGACTTGGAAGAGGCTCTAAGAATATGGAAATTTGCCTATCTTTGAAATTTTTATGGTCTCATCATCTAGACCTTCTTCTTCCAGATATTTACTGAGAAATGTCACGCTCATTGTGTGCTTTTGTTGATTCTGTTTCGCTCTGTTCACTGTTTTCATGGAAATAGTCATGCTCATATAACTCGACCACACACCGTCGCTTATGTTGAGCAACCTGCCTTCACATGTAGATATGTAAAAATTGAAAAGATATCAGTCCATTCTTGTATTTAAATGTACTACATTTGAAGACAGATTTCAATACATAGTTATTATTTTGACTTCTAGAAAATAGAGGGTCCGGTTGTAGATATTTGGGCAGAAGAAGGCCTTAAGAGATCCAGTATGTTGTCAGAAAGATATTTAATCTTCCATAATCAAAAATTTTCACTAAAGGACGTTTTGGGACGCGATATCGCTCCTATCATCAGCTACATACCAAAATTCACATATTAAAATAGCCTGAAATAATATAAATCTTTTGAATTACCTTTTCTCGGTAATTTTTATATGAGAATAAAAGTTTAACATATGTTCATAATAAAGAAGGATTTTTGACAGTAAATTTTATGTGTCAGTATTCGTTGCAAACTTCCAAAAAACCTAATATAATGAAACCAAAGTTCCGAGCAAGAAGGATCTCTCCGTCACAGACAATTATTATTTTAAAATTGAAGTCTTCAAAGGTTCATTATAATCATAACTTAAATCTCTGTTGATTGTTTATTTCTCATATAAGAATTCAAGACGTACAAATTATGCAATGATAATAGAGAATATGGATGAAATTTGAATTTGGTTCCAATATTTTTATTTCGAATTTTTATTGGCCGAACATTTGTACCAAACCATCAATTTGGTAATCAGTATATTTTCAATTGCTTGAAATTAATGAATAAAAGTGCAAACCAGGAGAGGGAGATTCAAAGTTCTAAAACGCAACACCATTGGTCAAAGCAAAACATGACGTCAAATACTACGCCAACAAATGCACACTGTTTAAATTTGTATGGCATTGCAGGCTTCCAATTGGAAAACATAGTAATAATGTGTGTGCTGTGAATTCATTTATTGTTCAGGTGTAATTTTAGCATCCTAGTGAGATCATAAACTATTTAAGACAGTGGTTTTGTGGAAGCACAATCGGATAATCTGTCAAGAATAGATCCATTCATGATGTCGTTCTATTTTCTCTCAAATCCAAATTTTATGTCCGCTGAAGTAAAAAGAGTGAGCACGGCAAAGTAATTTTTTCTGCTACCGTATAAATAAGTGAGCTTTGTAGCCCTGGCAACTCGAACGATAACGAAAGCAAACCTGCGTGTTACCTCGTTGCTATGCGTTGCTAGCTACGAAAGTAATACTTTCGGGGCCTGGACAAAGAAGTAAAAGTTTGAAAAAATGCAAATATATTGGAGATTTTATTATTTATTCAAATAAATAAGTAGTTTATAACAATTATATGCTTTTATTCAATCTATTTAATTCAATTTTATCTATTTATTGGTTTTAAGTAATTATGCAATTTGAAAAATTGGAAAAAGTCATGGTAGGAATATTATTTGAATTATTGACTGCTTCACTTTGTATTGGGAGATTTTTATTATTTTGAATTACGTCAAAGCTCATATTTGTCACTATTTCTTTATTTGAGGAAATATTAATGTGAATTTCATGTAACAACTTTTTAGAAATTTCAATTTCATTATTTCACGAAGAAAATTTCCATCCGCTCTTTAAATCCAAGATATCGACACCCGATGCATTACATTTTCGTCAATTCGAGTAACGTTTTTATCAGCAATCCATTTAGAAAATATGCTGTATGTTTGATTGTACCTTTCTTTGGATTTATCCGCAAGAAGTGAGGCACATGCATTGTTAGCTGCCTTTTGAATACATTTTCACTTTTCTGTTAACATTTTAAATTGGTCAAATGCAATGTTTCACTAAATTATTGAAACTCAAAATCTGTGACAGGCGCTGATGACAGATAACATTGTAAATAAACCGTTGCTATGGATAATTTTAGACAGGTAAAACAGCCTCCATAACATTTTTTCAAATATAATAATCATTATTGAATATTAATATCTATATAGAACAGTAGCAAAAAAAATTCAATACATCACACGATGCGAAAGCCTTTTCAGGTGCTCGGAGGTTTTGAACGGCCTCGGCTTCACCTCGGCCATTCAAATACCACCTCACACAAGAAAGTATACTTTCGCATCTTGTAATGTAAATAACTATTTCGGTAATGACACATTATGTATCCTATGTTGATAAATATATCAAAATATATAATGTATATATATATATATATATATATATATATATATATATATATATATATATATATATATATATATATATATATATATATATATATATATATATATATATATATATATATATATATATATATATATATATATATGTGAGATATGGGGCGTGAACTTGTCATATATTGGAGAATATACTTTCAATCAATATCATTCGATGTCAGAACAGAAAAATTATTACAAAAAAATCAATCATCTCAAAAACAAAACTCAAAAAACGTCAGCCTATTCATCGCCTCCCTTTTGATCAGCGTTGGCCTTCTTTGTTGCAGGTAGGGGTCCTAGATGGTCTGCATGGTATGTCTGTAACGACATATCTTGTCTATTTATCGGATGTAGCGTATCTTCTCTTCAGCTTTTCGTTCGGCTAAAATACAAGGCACACAATTTTGTATGCATTGCTATATTTTTTGACGTAGCTTCGGAATCCAAAATTCTTTTGAAATTATGTCTTTGGTTTTTCTTACTGAGGAATGGACATTCTCTCCATGAGTCGTCTTGTTTTTGAAATCTTCCATCTTGTTCGGGATAACTAGCAAATTATTTCCTTCTAATAATTTATATAAGAGTCATGACAGCATTCTTTGATAAAGCACCCGAATGTTTCTTGCGATCTCCGGAACAATGCTCGATGACGTAATTGTACTCTTCAAGCTGTAGGGCCTATCTGGCAGCCCTGGTAGTTAGTTCTTTCTTCTTCATTGTGAAAGGGAAGGCAGAACTCTCCGTCACAATTTTGAATTTAATGCCTAACAGGTAGACGCGAAATTTTTTTAAAGCGTTGATAATTACTAGAGCTTCCAGTTCGTAGCTACAATAGATCTTATCCGCAGGGATAGTTTTCTTACTTGCATAATAGATTGGATGCAATTTTTCGTCATTTTCACTTCTTTGTAACAGAATAGCGCCATATCCATATTTACAGGCATCCGCGTGTAGCTCAGTGTCTGCGTCAGATGAGTATAGTCCCAACACAGGTCGTTCCGCTAAATGCTGCTTCAATTGGTCGAAGGCAATCTGCTGTTCTTCTTTCCATATAAAGTTTACGTCTTTTTTCAACAAATCACTAAGTGGTTTGGCGATAAGGGCATAATTTTTGATGAATTTCCGAAAATATCCAGTGAGCCCTGAAAAACTTTGAATCTGCTTCGTGCTTATTGGCTTGGGATATTTCATGACGGCATCAGTTTTTCCTTTCGCCGGTTTTATTTTATTGTCTCCTATTTGGTGACCCAGATACTCAATGCATCTTGTTAAAAAGTGACATATTTTTCACTGAATTTCCAGTCCATATTCTTCTGCAGTTTTTAATACAGCTTTTAATCTTTCTAAGCCTTCTTCTTCGTCACATGCTATCACTATGATATCATCCATGTACGTCAATGCTATACCACTTCGAATATGCGATTTGAAAACCTCATTGATAAATTTTTAAAAATTGCTGGTGATTTGCATAGCCCAAATGAAGTTCTAGTAAATTCATATTGAGCTGATGGTGTTATGAAAGAAGTGTATTTGCGACTTTCTTCCTCCAATGGTACGTGAGAGAAACCGTTCTTCAAATCTAAGGTGCTGAAAACTCGTGCATCTCTGAGACTATCAAGTTGATCCTCTATCAAGGGAAGAGGATAATGATCTACGATTATTTGCTGGTTCACCTTGCGATAATCTTGACAAATGCGAATAGAACCATCTTTCTCTTTTACTAGAACAATCGGACTGGCAAATTCAGATATACTCGGCCGTATGATACCTTCTTTGAGCAATAGCTCCATTCGCTTGTCGACTTCTTGCTTCTCAATTTGTGATAATCGCCTTGGACGCTGATATATGGGTGTCTCATCTTTCAGAAAAATTTTTGCTAGAAAAGGTGTTATTTTAATCTTGTTCTTCTTTGGATCATATTCTTCTCGAATTTTCTGAATTTGTCTCGCAATCTCACGATTCTTAATATGAGGTATATCTAGATCATTATTTTAATATTCATTGACTAGAAATATCTGTTGCAACTCTTCATTCGATTCTAGTTCTTTCTTCATTATTTTTATATTAGCTCCACTAATTGTAGAAACAGCATATTTCAATAATTCGTAGCCAATCATTGAATCAACATTCATTGCGTACTTAGGAACAACATGAATTTCAATGGTGAATTCACTATCATCAACTTTCATTTAGGTTGAAAAGCTGCCAAGCGTTTTGATTTGATGCGCTTCAAGACCAGATAATGGTATGATTTCATTAGTAAATGCTGGGGTTCGTATTTTAATGTAATCATTCAATCTTATCAGATTTATATCACTCGCCATATCAACTAATGCTACTAAAGTCATATCTTCTATCATAACCTGCTTTATAGATGCCTTCTTCAAATCAGTTTTCATCAGCAACACTTCTTTTCGATTCGAGTCTCTTCTGATTCTCTCGGTTTTACGTTCTGGACATTCCATAGGCTTATGACCGAAATTGTTGCAGGAAAAGCATTTGACACCCTTTCCTCTGTCCTTGCATTCAGATGATTTATGGCCGGATTCTTCGCAATTGTAACATCTAATTACGATTCTGGTATGTCGTTTGAATCCTTGGCTATCACTTCGATTTGATTGACTGCGTAGCTGTGAATCTCTTCTTTGCCTCTTATGTGACATGGTATCTTTGAATTGTTTTTTTTTTTCTTCAGCAGTTCTTGTGGCTGATCATAGCTCATTAATAATAAAACTTTGGACAACTCAGTGTCACCAATCCCTGTAACAATATATTTTATCATGGCCTGGTTACTCACGTTTCCCTTCTTCGCTATAGCCACAACGTCGTGAAAGGATTCTTTGTGAGACTCGTTCTTTTTCTTCTCTCTATTCACCAATTTGATGTGAATGTCAGCTTCATCTCGACTAGACGCAAAACACTTCAATATTTCTGTTCTGAAAACCGTCCATTCCATTAAGTTTTCAGATGCGCCATCAAACCACATTCTTGCTGCTCCTTTAAGCTTGGAAACTGCATGGAACAGGATTGTAGAATCATCCCATCTGTAGCCTTTTGACACTGCCTCAACCTTATTAATCCATTGAACAGCTGTTAAAGATGTTGTTTTTGATGGATTGAATTCAGGTAACATGTCAACAACATCTTTTGGTCGCAATTCTCTTCTTGAAACTACCAATGGATCTACAGTGTTACTCAATGCAGCCCTTTCTCTTTCCAGCAACTGTCTTTCACGTTGAAGGAGTTCTCGCTCCCATTTAATCAAATCAATCGTCAATGAATTCTCATTTTCATTTAATTTAACTACGTCAGCTAACTCCACATCATTCTGCTCTAATTCTACGTTAGAATTCATGTTCGGCGTTGTTTTTTCCATTGTAGTCGTCTTCGTCTTATGTTCTGCAGGCGTCTTTTTCGGCGGCATGACTTCTCACTTATAAATGTTTCGTCATCTTCAAGGATATTCGTCTTTCTCTTCGTATTTTTTCTTTCTCAACTATTTCGTCCTGTTTTCGTTTTTAATTCATTCGTAGTCACACACACTCAAATTCACGATGTTTATTCCAACGATACTGAAGTAAGAAGATAGATATCAGCAATGTTATAGCTTGATACACGATTACCAGCTCCATCTCATATTTTTGATCGAACTAATATGGGCTGCGCGGGAAATTTGAATCTCTTGAATGATCGAAAATTATTACTAACTGCTACTAAATACTAAGTATAACTGAATTTTCAACTCACTGAATATAGTTTTTGGAATTAAATTTTAAAAACTATATTCAGGAAGTTGCAAATTCAGTATAACTCAATATTTAGCAGAAGTTTAAGATTCATTTAGGTAAGTTAGTAAGTAAATAATTGTGGCATGGAGATAAAAAAAAAAATTATTTTTCAGTTCTATGCTAGAAATAATTGGTTCTACTCTTGTATTGCTGGCAAAATATGCATTAATAATAGCATTCATTATTTGTAAGACTCTTTTCTAGAAATATATAAACTTGATTTGCAAATGGTACCTACTTTTTTTTGTAATTGTATTATTCTGCTAACAATATTTACATATGGAATTCAAAATAGAATATATTATTGATATAATTTGACATCCTCAAATGAATTTAATATAGAGCTAAGTTAATCTATTCCGTTAGTAGAAAAGTTAGAACTGTTTCTTCGTTTTGTTAATACAAAAAGTACTTCTTTCATAGTAGAAGATTCTTGAACATAAATTTGAAGGAATATAGACATGTTAACATAGAAGCAGTCACAAATAATAGAACATTTCTATAACTTGCGCTGGATAAGTCCTAATTTATATGCTAGAAATGACGTATAATAAATTTAATTGCAGTAGTGCTATTGATGATGGAACAATAATTTAGAGCTCAGCCCTATAGAGGCAGCTTTCATGAAAACTTGCTGCATTTGTGGAGACTTTTCGTAGCTGCTCTAAAGTGAAAGAGTACCAAATTCGATGTTTTAGTTCTTCAAAAGCACTTGGCAAAGCTAGCTTCATATACGGAGACTTTTTCTTGACTATTCAATAGTGTTCGTTTTTCTAAAACTTTCGAAACTGCGAAAGAATGAACAGGAAGGTCTTTGATGGATAAAAAAGTGTCAGTAGGAGTTTTTGGTTCAAGGAAAAATCTTTTTCTTAGGATACCATGACGTCGTTTCAGAACAGCTTCTGCCCGTTCAAATTGTTGTATCTAGCTTCTTTTGCGGAGAAAAAATGACTCTTCTTGTAGTACCCAAATCACGCAAACGAACTGAAATAAACAATGATAAATCATTTCAATAGCACACATGCTAATTTTCACTTGAAAATGGTAATTTGTGTATCAAGACCGTAGAGATAATCTTTTTTGATTGAATATGTGAGATCATAAAAGAACTTTAGGCCAAGGTGCAAACAACGTTTTTCAGGCGATCATCACGAAAGAATTGAACCAAAAAGTGGAACTTCACGGCCGTAAAAGGCGCCGTAAAAACACCTTTTTTGCTATGATCGCCTAAAAAATATATGTTTTTCAAGTAAACTGACATCTATACCTTTCTTCGGAGTTGTAGTTACAGAGATATCTTTCATATCTGACTTGATTGTAGTTGTAGTTATAAGGGTAATTTTCATATCTGGCATGAGCTTCGAAGTCGTTGATTCAGCTGCGATGATTGGTACCGGTGGGTCCACCGGAACTACAATTTCTACTTGAGAATAACAATAATATGAATAACATACGAGTACAATGAATCACAGGTTTCATGCATTATTATGACAAATTTTATGAATTTGAAGTTTTGTACACTACCTTGCACTCGGATTTCGTTTGGAAGAGCATTCATGATCATCTGTTTCCTCTCGGAAGTCCTAAACTGATCATCCTAGAAATGCATTCCACAAACTGTGTAGCCCGGAGACCATGTTAGCTCCAAAAAGCTCTTGCAAGACATTTAAGGGCAGATTGAAGAGCCTCGGTTTTCTCTCCGAGGCATAAAATGAGTGGGACAGCATGCTATTACAACTTTCAATCCTACGAAAATATTGGGAGAATAAAATAAAATGTCTGCAATTTCAATTGATATTAAGTTGAACTCACCTCAAAACTAGCCGCCATATTTCACACTTGAATCAATAAAAGAACAACAAGAAATTATAAATCCAAAATATGACGTATGTAGAGCTCTGTCAACATAACAATGCCGATTCGAGCTTCGCACAAGTTTGCCATGCGCACAATGAGACAAAATGATTTCAGTTTATAGTGCTGTCATCTATCGCCTTTGATTGTAAGCTTGAACATTGATACAGAGCCTCCCATAAGAGTTTCCGCCGCCGGTTTATTTACTCACAACCAATACCACACCTCAGATCGTTGCTTCATATCCCGGTTGAGCCCCCAAATTGTGAGATATGGGGTGTGAACTTGTTAAATATTGGAAAATATTGGATAAAATGGTTGACGCTGACTGGATTTGTAAATAATGTGAGTGATGTATTATTGGGATTTCAGTCAATTTAATTTTATTTCTTTTCTGCTTCACAGTTCCGGCTGCACCTCAGCCATCCTCAAAAGCGCTACAATTTTATTTTACTACTAATTATGCGTTTATAAATGTTAAAATACTTACAAATGAATTATTGTTTAAAAAAATTGAAGTTATACATATGTTCAAATTGATGTTGATATTAATAAGCGGAGAAAAGAGAAATTTTCTCTTGTCCTTTGCCACACCCGACATCTATGAAAGGCGTTGGCTAATTGCATGTTAAAAATCGTGCGTGCACGCATTGTCAAAAAAATACATTTTGACACTGGTAGAAGTTTGTCAATTGTGGTGCCAATCAATTAAAATTGTGCATCACGCAAGGTGTTAAAAATATGAACAAAATCAAAAAAGTAACATGAGCCTAGATCTGAAGGATGTTGTTGTAAATCGTGCTGAGCGCTATAGTATCTGTCTTTTCATTAATATTTAAGGTTGTTGAGAAGGAAATCAAAGTATATGAGAATTAAATCAAATTTTTACAGTATATTATTTGTTTAGTGAAGAATATTCTGACAAAGTTTGAACTCAATCTTAGTTCTAGTTATCCAGATGAAAAATGTCAAAGTTGCTGTTCGGTGACATGTTATTACATTGCGTTGATGCACGTGACGTGTTTTACATTGATTTATTCGTCATTATCTCGACTACCTGAAATGACAACATCACAAAAAATCGTCAGAATATCCACGAAAGTTCCATAAACATGTGTACCAAGTTTCAAGAAAATCTTGTTCATAGTTTCAGAGAAAATTGAATTATTACTCAAAAAAATTGTACAAAAGCTACTAAAATTTAGCAAGTTATCATACGCTTGGCAACGTCGCCGCATGATATGAAATGGGAAGAGTGAGTATGATTAGAATAAACAAGATTCTTTATCATTTTCCTGACTTGATGGTACACTGATTGAGTAACCCATTTATTCTTCCATCGATATTATTTTTTTGATGTAGATTCATCATCAATAAGTTTGTTTGGTTATGAAACGCAGTACCACTACTAAACGTCAGATGTCAGAAATACTTCCGAAAGTCTACAGCGTTGCGGACTATACATATCATATTGTAGCTTTGTTAAAATATGAGAAAAGAATATTTTAACGCATGGAAGCTCTTTAAAATAATAGAATAAGAAACCAAATTATTCAAGATCATGTATTCTCAACCGAAAACAAACATTTCCATTAGTTTAAATCATTGAAATTTTGTTTATTTGAAATTGGCAATGAATGTTTATCCTATGTATTTAACATAGAGCAGTGTTCCCACCACAGCTTGACCCCACTCTATTCTTAACAACCTTATTTTTTTACTATTTCGTTTGTGTCCATCCACCCTTGTTTTTGAATATCTTTTAGTTGGTCCTGTGTACTGTGCATCACAATCATTACACGGTATTTTGTAGATTAAATTAGATCTTAAGTTTTCGTCAGTTTTATCTTTTATTTTGAAGAATAAATTGCTCACTGTTTTGTACTGTTTGAGACAAATTTTAATTTCCTCTTTATTTTTGAATACTCGTTTAGTCATGTAACTAACGCTATCTATGTAAGGAGTTGTGAAGTATTTATCAGTCAAAGATTTTTTTTTTTTTTTGTCATTGTCATTTAAACTAGGTGAATGATTCATGATTTGATTTTTGATACCGTTCATAATGCCACATGGATATTTATTGGAACAAAGTGAGCAAGTAACTGTGTTGATTACTTCAGTATGATATTTTTCAGAGGTCAATTTAAGTGCCCTGCTAAACATATTTCTAGCCACATTGAGAAGTTGACTTTTGGGATGATTGGATTGAAAACTTAAGTATCTGGTATTTGCTGAGGGCTTTTTGTACCATTTGGTGGTAATGTTGCCACATTCTTCTCTAATCAGTACCATATCAAGAAAAGGTAAGCTGTTTTTAACCTCTGTTTCTACTGTGAATTGTATGTGAACATCAAAGCTATTGGAAATAGTTACAGTCTCATCTATTTTAGATCTTGGCACAGCTGTAATTAAATCATCCACATACTTTTTATGAACATAATTTTAAATGACAACTTTGCAATAACCTCTCTCAGAACCAAATCTATAACCAAATTAGCCACCACAGGAGACATCGAATTTCTCATTGCTGCACCAAATACCTGTCTATAAAGCTCATATATATATATATATATATATATATATATATATATATATATATATATATATATATATATATATATATATATATATATATATATATATATATATATATATATATATATATATATATATATATATATATATATATATATATATATATATATATATATATATATATATATATATATAGAATTTCAAAATTTATTGGGTATTTCCGGTCAAGTTTTTTCGAGCAATGTAATAAGTAGACTCTTTGAAGAGTAAGATACAAAAAGATCTCTAATATTATTTACTTACATTTCGTGAGGCTTCAAAAATCAGCCAGATTAATAATAATAATTATAACTATCAACAACATGAATACAATCAATTAATTCAAAAGAAGAAGAACCAGATTAAAAATCATTATCATTAATATTGTAGTGTCCTGATGAAGGTATAAAAATATACCGAAAGCTAGACAACTTCAAAGAGTCTACTTATTACATTGCCCGAAAAAACTTAACCGGAAATACCCAATAAATTTTGAAATTCCACTTAATTGCGGTAACGATTACTTCTTCCATCTATATATATATATATATATATATATATATATATATATATATATATATATATATATATATATATATATATATATATATATATATATATAGCTATATATATATATATATATATATATATATATATATATATATATATATATATATATATATATATATATATATATATATATATATAATCTATTCCAATTTTATTTTATTCTTTCGGGTGTCAAGATCAGTTGTCCTATCCTTTGTTATTCTACGGAATTCATGGAATCTTTCCATTCTTTTCTGTTTGATGCTATTCTTCTTGCTTCTTGACAGCTGATATCGTTCTTTTATGGAATCTCTTGTATGTTATTTCCCCATGTCTTCTGTGGTCTTTCTCTACCCTTCTTTTCTGTCCATTTTGCCTTCCATACCATTTTTGTTTGGCTGTCATCTGGCATTCTTATAAGATGGCCATATCAAGCAAGTTGTTTTTTCTTCATGGTAGTGTGTATACTCTCCATTTGTTACCTTTTTCGTATCTCTTTAGTTTCTCATTCCATCTAGTCTTGTTACCCTTTCTACTCTTCTTAGGTATCTCATTTCCGCAGCTTGTATTCTAATCTTTGTTCTCTGGTTCGTCGTCCATGTCTCACTCCCATATAACAGTATTGGTCTGTATAATACTTCAAATAGTATCATTTTGGTCTTTTTCTTTACTTGTTTATTGTTTAGGATTATTTTGTCCATTGCGTGGTAGCTTTTGTTTGCTGTTAGAATTCTGTTGTTTATTTCTTGCTCTGAGTTACCTTGTTGTTCAATGTGTGTCCTGGATATGTGAAAGTTTCCACCTGTACGATTTCTCTTCGATTCATTTTTAGCTCCGCTGCTACTTCTTCTTTTGCTATTACCATTATTCTTGTTTTGTCTATGTTTATGGTCATATTGTGCTTTTTCAATTCCTCATTTCACAAGTTAATGTTATGTTCTAGGTATTTTTCACTTTTTGTAAGTATTGCAAGGTCGTTTGCGATGGCGCATTCCGCTATCATAGTCCTTTCTAAGTTATAGTGTTCTACTTCAATTTTTTCAGTTGATCTCTTATATTTTCTGAGATGTTGTCCAAGTATATAATAAATAATAGTGGACTTAATGCTCCTCCTTGCCTTAGTCCCTGTGTAGTGATGAATTTCTTCGAAATTTCATTTCCTGTTCTAACATAGTTGGGTGTCTTGTTATAGATACATTTTATTGCTTGCGTTAGCTGTTTGTCAACCTGTCTTATTTTTAAGATTTCCCACAACTTTACTCTCGGCATCCTGTCAAAAGCTTTTTCTAGGACCAGAAATGCTATGTATAGTCTAATGTCTTCTCTCATGGTCTTTTCTGTTAGCTTTCTCATGGTAAAAATGTAATCTTCTTTCGAGTGTCCTTTTCTAACGCCACTTTGTGCTTTCTCCATCGTTGTCTCTATTAATTTTCTCGATTTATTTTCTAATATTGCCTCATAAATTTTTGCAGCTGTATATAGCAGTGATATTCCTCCGTTCATACTGCATATTCTATTGTCTCCTTTCTTGTGTATTGAGAATATTACTGCCATTTCCCAGTCTTCTGGTATTCACCCTAATTCCCATATTTCATTCAGTATTATTGAGAATATTTGTCCTTCTTTCTCTCCCATATATCCCAACTGTTCCGCTCTTATTTCGTTATGACCTGATGGTTCGCCGTTTTTTTATCACTGCCTTCATTTCTTTCTCTGTAATATGTTCTTGATTTACTATTCCTGTGTTTCTCAGTTCCGTACTTTCTTCTTCAATACTGACATTGTTAGTGTGTATTTTTCCAAATGATTCTTCAAAATGTCCTTCCCATCTTTTCATCATTTCTTTTTCTTCTTTCATTATGACTCTTTGCTGGCTTACTGGCTTTTTCAATGTTATGTGTTTCTCTTTCTGGCAATTCTTAATTGCTCTGTAGAATAATTTTTGATTCTTCTTGAAGCCTTCCTTAATTTTGTCCCCAAATTTTTCGCAGGTTCTCTCTTTTGATCTTCTTATCTCTGTTCTCGTTATCTTCTTCTGTCTTTTATAATCTTCATAATCCTCTTTTTTTTTGGTATTGAAATATTTTTTCTATTTTTGCTTCTTTTTTCTTGACTTCTTCTTTTAGTTTTTCATTCCACCAGTGTGTTTGTTTTTGACTATTCCGCATGATCTTCTTGTTGGTTCTGTTGTTATCAATTCTTTGATGCAATTTTGATATTCTGCTTTTATTTGTCCATCTTTCAGTTTTTCTACTCTAAATTTGATTTCTTGTTTTTCGTGAGAATTAGTCTCTCTATTATGTTTTGTCTCGCTAACGCTATGACTACCGCTATAACCAGGTAATGATCGCTACCAATTTCGCTACCCCGTTTTACTCTTACATCCTTCACTTTTTTTCTTTGTTGCGTATTAGTTGAGAAATAGTCTATTAATGACTTTTCGTCTTTGCTTTCTTCTCCCCCAGTATACTTGTAGATTTCTCCATGCTCAAGTAAAGTGTTTAATATAATGAATCCATTTATAATGCAAAAATCAATGGGCCTCTCTCCATTGTTATTCATAGTCGGCTCCCCATGTCCTCCCATTATTTCTTCAACACCCTTATTTTTATCTCCCACTCTTGCGTTAAAATCTCCTATAGCATATATTGGTTCTTTTAGTTTTTCGTATTCTGTTTGCATGTTGTCCCAAGACTCATATTTTTCTTTCTTTATTTCAATCCTCATATATTGCATACACTATCATTATATTTGCCTTTAAATTTGTTTTGTTTTCTACTTGAATTATTAGTCATCTTTCGTCAACGCATTTCCAGTTTGTTATTGATTGTTCTAGTTTTTTATTATCATGCGTCCAACTCCCGCTCTAGCTCTATCCATGTTTACCACTCCGCTATATATTAGTATGTGACCATTCTTCAATTTCGATATTCCTTCACCATTTTTTTTTGTTTCGGTGATGGCTAGTATATCTTACTCTGCTTTCCCAAATTCATCTACTTATTCTATTTCCTTCCCACTTATGCTTTCAATATTTCATGTTCCTAGTCGTAGAATCCGTTTTGTCTGCTTGTTTATCTCCGTGTTGCATTTTTCTGTTTTCTTATTTTTAAGCCGTTTCTTGTTATTTTTTCTCTCCGTCCTCGAACAAGTCTCCTCTCGATTTTTGCCCATTTAAAGACTGCTCCATCACTAGTTGATTTTTGATAGCCAATTTTGACTTTTTTCCTGGTCGCCTCCATTTCTCTGGCGATACTTCTTATTTCTCATCGAATGTTCCTTTCTGCCCATGTCAAGTCGTTTTCGATGTTTATTTCTATTCCTTGTATTTTGTTTTTTACTGCAATGATTTTTTGCTTTTGCTCCCAGTTTGTCTTTTCTACTCTTATAATTTCACTTTTTTTCCCTTCATTCCGCATGTATACGTTATTCGTTTCTGCTCTTCAGAGAGTAGTTCTTCCATTTCCTCTTCCAGATTGTACGTTGGACTCAATCCTTTTATGACCAGATTATTCATCTTCTTCCGCATTCATTCTAATTCACATTTGGTCTCTAGACTATCGATTCTATCCACCAGAGTTTTCTTTTTTTTTTTCCCATACAGCTTCTCTCCTCTTCATTTCTAAACTTATATCTCTTATCTCTTGTTTTGAATCACTTGTGTTTTGTTCCATTTTTCCATTATAGTTTGCATCATTTGTTTCAACTCCTCTATACTTTGTTTGTCTACTTGCACCTCTTTACTAGTTTTTGTTTTACTTCTCTCTCCTTCTTCCTTTTTTCTTTGTTCCTGTGACCCAAAATTTTTTTTTGATTTTATTAAATGTTTTTCCGTTTTCTTGTTCTACACTGGTTTTTGTTTCTTTTCTTGCTTCTTCTTCCCTTCCTCTTTATTCCGGTGACAATTTGATTCTTGCTATCGTTGGCAACACTTAGTCCCTGGTTCAACATCCCTCCCATCTGTATCGCACTTGCTCAACTAGCTGTCAAATATTACTATGACCGTAACTTTTGTTAATCTATTTTTATGTTTACTATCACTAGGATATGTCTCACTTCACTTTCACTGCACCGCACGTTCCTTAATTAACCAAAAATATTAATTTGTTTTCCGGCAAAGTGATATGTCTCAAAAAATCGAGTTTCATATCGACTGCACCAAAAAGCACGTATCACTCTCGGATAATTTCAACTTCTACTTTAATGAATACAATCCGTAATATGATAAGCAGTGAACATAACCTATAATTTTTGCTTATTTTGAAACAAGCAAACGTTAAACGAAGCCGTATACATTCACTGTATTTTATTGCTAAAACTTATCCTATATAATGTTATTCATGATCGGTCATGTTTATTATGATACTTCATCTCTTCTGATAACCTTACATCATTTCTTACATATTTTAAAACCTGTCTGGAATAGAAAAAAGACTTTATCAGGTACATTTCTGATAGTATTTTGCATTCAGGCACAATGCAATACTTATAAACTTACTTTTGACCTTTTCTAATGCTGAAATAAGTTGAGTACGAAAACACCTGTAGTAAACAATGGACTATAATGTCACTGGACATGGTATTTGACGTCATCAATAGAGCGCGCGAAAATGGCTGCGCTTAAACAGCTCAAAATTATTCTCAATTTTGAATATTCTTTTAAACTTGATTACAGCACCTTTATTATTATTATTATTAGTGAAGGGCTTGTGCGTCCAACCGCCTGTATCACTGCGTCCCAAAGATCTTTTGTAATGTAGCCCTAGTTATTTAATCCTGTGTGATATTGAGGCTTCTAAAGAACCTTAGTATCCTTCCAGGACTAGAATCTTTCACAATGTTGGCCGACACGAATGCCTTTCCAAAGTAAGATTTCCTATGAGAGATTACAGCTGCGCATTCACACAGCACGTGCTCTGAAGCTTCTTCGTCTTCTTGACATAGACGACATATATTATTTTCAGCTATACCAATTTTGTGTAGATGGTAATTAAGAGGACAATGACCAGTTAGAAAACCTGTCAAGGTTCCTAGGTCCCCTTTGCTTAGAGGAAGTATCTCCTTCAGGATTGTTGGTGAAGGCGGCAGAAAGTGTTTTGCCTGTTTATTGCCTCTGACGTTGTCCCAGTATGAGGCTTTTGCAATATCTTCCCATACTCTTGATTTATTTTTTATATGGCTCTTAAGAAGACCACAACAAGGATCAGGTCCGCAAAATGGTAAACCAGTTGCCTTCTTAGCAAGCTCATCCGCGTCTTCATTGCCTTGTACCCCTTCATGCCCTGGTACCCACCAAATAATGACATGGTTTTTTTTACTGCCAGTTGCTGCAAGGTATTTTTGCAATTCCAGACGAGCTTTGATTAACAGGTGTAAGTACCTATAGCTTTCAGAGCGGCCTGGCTGTCTGATTATATATTAATTGTTGCTCCTTTGAAACCTTTCTCTAGGTTCATTCTAGCGCAAAGATTCAAAGCATATACTTCTGCTTGGAATATTGTAGCGCTATTACCTGAAGACTAAGAAATTTGAGTTCTTGGTCCGGATATTCCTACTCCAGTTTCACCACTTTCTAGTTTTGAAGCATCCGTGAACCAGGACAAGGAGCCTCTTTTGAAGTTAGGTCCTCCTATTGCCCATATTTTGCGGTCTGTTATAATGATCCTGTACGTGTGTTCAAAACTATGCTTTGTCAACATGAGATCACATGTAGGCATGGCTAATCTATTGGTTGGTATCTCCTTTAAGATCTCATGATATCCAACAAGATCTCCGAGCTTAAATGATTTTGTTTTGCTGCGGATTAAGGCACTATTAAGCGCATCTTTCTTCGCGTGAAGATGTAGAGGTACTATCCCCAGTAGTGTCTCTATGGCATCAGTGAGGCATGTTCTCATCGCCCCTGTTATGCAGATGCAGGCCATACGTTGCACTTTCTGCAGCAGATCCTGTGCAGTATTCTGCTTAGTTTTTGGCCACCATACTAGTGAAGCGTAGGTGATCATTGGTCGGACAATTGTTGCATATGCCCATTGTGTTAAATTGGGACTGAGACCTCATTTTTGCCCAGGAGTCGTTGACATGCGTTAAGTGCCACTAAACTATTTTTGTATATTTCATTAAGATGTGAACTATAAGTAAGCTTTTGATCTAGTATAACACCCAGCTTTCTAACTTCTCTTGAGAACTTGATTATCGTTCCATTTAATGTGGGGGCTGTTAGTTTAAGGTTCCTTCTTCGTGTAAATGGGACAATTATCGTTTTATTAGGATTCACATTGAGGCCATGTTCTTGTATCCATAGAGAAGCAAGGTTTAATATCCTCTGTGTGAGATTTGATATAGTTGAGTCGCATTCTCGTCTGACTACTATCGCTAGGTCATCTGCGTAACCTTGAACGATGTAACCTTCTTCTGTAAGCTTAACTAGTAGGCTATCAATGACAATGGACCAGAGAAGAGGTGATAGAATTCCACCTTGCGGACAGCCCCTCCCGGTTTGTACCACTGATGTTCCCCAACCCAATTGAGCCCCTACTGTAAGGCTATTTAGCATCGCACTTATCCATCTCACAATCGATCTGTCGATGCCTTTCTGGGTGGCTGCCGTTTGTATAGATTCGTAAGAGGTGTTGTCAAAGGCACCCTTCATATCTATGAAAATGCCAACCGCCAAACTTTTGGCTACGATGGACTTTTAAATTTTTGCGACTAAGTTGTGAAGGGCCGTAGTTGTTGATTTGCCCTTTTGATATGCAAATTGGCTTACATGAAAAGGCGTTTTCGTAAGCACCTCATTTCTTAAATATTGGTCAAGGACTTCTTCCATACCCTTTAGGATGAAAGAAGATAGACTATTAGGTCCATACGACTTAGGTTGGACGCTCGGTCGCCCTCCACCTTGAGATTTGTTAAGCCTTGTTAGTCCTCTGTCTAACAGTGATCTGCCCAAATTTATAGCTGATTCTGAAGTCAGCTCTCTTGAGGCTGTCCCACGACGATGGGTTGACTGACATCGTGAGATGTGCAGCCGTACCCTCCTCTTTTCGATGAAGAGCTCTCCATTCTGGAGTGTTAAGTCCTTCGTTTTGACCTTTCACGAGCTTCAGAATGTAGTCATTCTTGTCATCCTCGCTGTTGGGGAAGTGCGCATTTACGATGTTAGACTTTGGCAGGTCTTTTTCCTCAGCAGCAATCAGGTATTCCTCGGACCATGGCTTTAGTTGTGGCACACTGTTCTTTAGCCACTCTGCGATGGCTTTATCAGCACAATGAACTGCCTGCCATCCAACCTTGAAGGTAGTTCCTAGGAATTTGGGCTTTGTTGGACCCTCAATTTCCTTTAGAATTTCATTCAGAATGGATTCCTGAGTTTGTTTCAGCTGTTCCGAATCAAGGCGTCCTTTATGTAGGACGCCGATTTTGATCCCGGTAACTGCTTGCTTGAAGCTAACGGAAGAGGAGACTCCACCAGCACTTTTAAACATAATTTATATTTTTTACCATGATATAACGATGTAAACAGTGAATTAAAAATATAAAATAAATTCATAAATACACCCTATTGATAAATAACTGACACCTCATGCAACTGACAGATATTGAAGTATGATGAAAATATGGTCTGCATTGCTCACCTACAAAGCATTCATTGCATTGGAGCGGATTACAAGAACGCGTCACAATCTGACGATGAGTCCCTGAAGCTGCGCGCACACTGAGGCGACGAGAAGAGAAGAAAAGCGCAGCGTCGTTTCAGCAGAGTCCGCAAACTAGGGCGAAGAGAAGCGAAGTGAAATAATCATGAAAGCTTATACGCAAGACCATGACGTAATTCCACAACAGCAAAACTTATGTGCTCTAGTTTTGTTTGCATTTTGGAGGTATGAGCGTGACTCGATTGTCATAAAGAATGAGTAGTTCCTCATCTGAATAATAGCTTTCTGTTCTTGGTCCAATTGCCAGTATGGAAGAAGAGTAGAAATTTGACAGAAAAACCTGAGTGCATGAAATCAATCAAAAGAGGGACAATTTTGGTGAAATCTGTCACCTACTTCCGGATTTACGGAAAGACAAGAAGATATATTTCAAATGTGAGTCTGTCGACTTGATTCGAAAGTGTCCGGAAAGTGACGACGCTAAAATATTCGGCTCTTCGCTTCTTCTACTCACCGCACACTGGCGTGGCGCGAAGAGAAGCGGTGAGAGGCGACTTCACCTGAATGCTCTGAAGAGCATTCACGCGATGGCTCTTCGCTTCGCTTCTCCTCGCGTCGCGCCAGTTTGCAGCGTCCCTAATGCTCCATTTGAGAATAAAAATAGAATAATTTTGTTCTCTAATTATTATTGAATTGTTAACATATATTAAATGCTCTGAATATATGAGTTATATATCATATTCAAAAGAAAAATATACAAGAAGTCATTCATGTGGTGCACATGAATGACTTCTTGTATATTTTTGCATTACTGAACGGTGCGTTCAGTAATGCAAATCTGTTTAATTCATCTGCTCTTTCGCGTTCTCTAATTGCTGAGAGCGTTAATGACACAGAGACAGACCGGAAATAGTAACTTTCGGTAATAGCAGAGCGGAGTGTTTTGAGTTCATTCTCAATGCACAAGCGTAAGAGGTGGTGCTCGCGAAGTGAATGTTACAAATCGCGCCATATTGTAACCGTACTTAAACTTGATAAGAACTTCCAGTCTGTGAGACAGAGCATACATCTTTTGTTGATTATCGCTCAATGGAAACTTTGCGAATGGCTTCATTGTGATGAGTCCCACAACTTTTACATTTGGCAAAACTTTAGATTTGGGGGCGTTTTTCAGCAAAAGCCAATTGAAAATGTCAATTTCAGAAAGCCTTGAGAAAGTATTACTGTCATATTGATCTTTACACTAATCGAAAGATTTCCTGATCATGAATTGGAAAAAAATATTGTCTGACATGAATATTGGGGCTAGCGATCAGTCCGACTGATCATAAGTATATTGGTACTTATGACAAGTGCGGCTTGGCGAACTTACCGCTAGCCCCAATATTTACGACAAACAATATATTTTTTCATTTTATTATCAAAAAATCTTGTGATTAGTGTAAAGATCCATACGAATGTTAAAGTTGTCAGACTCATCATAATAGAGCCACACATGAAGTTTCAATCAACGAAAATTTCATGGCCTGTCTTACGGACCATTATGGACATGAACCAAGAAACAATGACAGAAAATAACTTAATGAAGAAAAAAATTTTTGCAGAATTTATTTTTTATGATGAATATGTTTTATTGAGATGAAATTCTGTGTGAAATAATTGGAAACCTTACGTTTCAACAGCAAAGTGCTGCCTTTCCCAAGTGTGAGAAATGTATAATGATAAATAAACAAAAATCGCCAAGACAACAAGAATATACATATGATAAATAGATTAGTTTGAAATATTAGCTTCTAGGATCGAAGGGCTCTGCTTGTGGTTTAACTTATAATTGGATTCCCACAGGAAATAAGAATGGAGGTCTGAATTGTCTACTCCATGTTATTAAAGGTCAATCTTGTCCTCCAAAAAACACTTGAAAAAGGCAGTACTTTGCTGTTGGACCATTGTGTTTTCAATTATTTTATACAGAACTTCATCTCAATAAAACATATTTATCAGGAAACAACTCATTTTATCTGTAAAATGCTTGTGATCAAACTTGTGCATCCTTTAATGAAACTCCAATTCAGTTGCAAACACATTATGACAGTAATTTCAAGATAATTTATATTTTATATTGAAAGATATCTTACATTGATATTTGATTTTCCAGATAGTGCTGTAGGCATTGATGAGTTAGTTTATATCATACAAATTGATTCAGAACTATCCCGCACTGCACAAGATGACAATTTCGATGACAGTAAAACTGTTCAAAAGGTAGTGGTCAAAGCATCATCTAACACCGATAAATTATGGTCATCAGACACTATTTTAATATGGATCAATTTAGTACATAAGTAGGAGAACAAATTTCGAAATGAAATTACAAAACTTGTATGGGAAAATGTCGCCCAGGGGATGGGAAAAAAGTCGCCCAAGAGATAGATTATTACATGTTCTTATAAGTGAAATGAATGCAATATAGAATAGACAGGCTTATTACGGACATTTGAGGACATTACAAAACGCAATGCAATTTCTGGAAAGAATCGGAAACACCGGAAATATTTCAATTTGATGAATAATTCCTATTGCAAAAAGCCAGAAATAATTCATTACAGTCACAGTCGTTGTCACAGTCATTGTCACAGTCATCATCACAGTCACAGTCATTATCATCGAAATCAAATAATAATGTTGAATACAAAAAGTACACTCAAGCAAGAAAAAATTAAGACAAACAATTACAAACATGAAGCAAAATTTTCTCACAGATTGGAAATGAGTAATAGTTATTTACATAATTAGTTATAAAAAGTGCCACATTGTTTGACGAAACGTAATATTTGCCAAAACGAGCGTAGCAGGTTTTGCAAATTACGTGAGTCAAACAATATGGCTTTTCATAACGTATTCTGTACAAAATTTTATGTACTCAAGCAGTGATATCTTGAGTGATATAGTACCCTTCGATATTCAAGACTCTGCCAATGCTGCATACTGTGAATAATATATCATTCTTTTAATTGTACGCAGATAAGTATAATTGATTAGCTCTAAAATATGACCAGTTATGAAAGTCATTACGTAACTACTCTAACTACTTTAAACAACATTTGCATGACAGTTATGAAAAATGGGACGTTGCATAACGTCAAAAATTGATGTAAAATTTGATTTTTCAAAACGGAACTAGATAAATTATATTATTATGCTGTTATTTGGTGTTATTTTCTGAAGTAGGAATCAATTTTGTCACGTACATGATATCATATTTTTAGAATATTCTCTGAAATGGAATTTATTTTCCTATAACACTGAACACAATAGCATTCTGCTTGATTTCTTGCTTGTGGATAAGATGATCTTGATAATGAGAATGAGTATGAGCATCTTAATCCAATCGAGCTGAGATTTAGTACGTCGATTCAGTATTAATGATTCGTACATTCTAGAATACAAATGTGAACGGACATAAATAAACATAAACGATCACCTACAAACTCATCTTTTAGAAATGAAGCAATAGATGAAATATATTTTTCAAACTTGAAGAATAGTTTTTAAAAATTTTATTCTACCACTTGAAGATTTGTGCTGTGCACTACATGAAACTTGGATGACAATAGGAATGGTAAACTGAGAAAACTATGCCATTTATATATTATATGAGAAATGTCTGTCTTGGCTGCTCTTACTTTTTGTAATGCGTACAACATGTTTTAGTTCCAAAATAATATATAATGAAGTGATGTGTTATAATAAAGTGTCTATCAATGAAAAAATTCATCATTCCAATATGGTAGCAGAGCGTAGCTAGTTAATTAACAAGCGAAAAATGATAAATCGGAAAATAGACCAAGTGAAGGGAAGATCACGCATCGTGCAAGCTATAGTAGAGAGTAAAACTCGTTATCATCACTAAAATGGCTGAACAAGCAAGAATCGAAGACATAATGATGCCCATCTTTGATGGCGTGAATTATTCAAGCTGGAAGTTGAGGGTTGATAACTTTACTAGAATACAAAGAATATAACGAGCCCGCCATTTGCAAGATGCCGGCCAAATATATAGATCAAGAGGCGGATTGGAAGAAAATGGATTTAAAAACAAGGACAATAATATTATGCACAACTTCTGATGAGCAACTGGAATATATCAGTGAATGTAAAACAGCTTACGAAATGATGAAAAAGTTTGACAATAGTTATTTTTGATTCCAGATTGCGAAATGTCACTTCTGTCTTCGAGAATAACAGATTTTTCGTAAGGGTAGCGAGTGAAAAAATTATCCGAGAATGCAAAAGAATTTCGCAATCCTGTATCAAACAACGTTTCTCTGAGAACCACGTCTTAAAATCGATAAAAATGTAAAAAGGAAAGCTTGGCATTTCGAATAGATCAATGCCACTTCTAATGTTGCTATGATACCAATTCAGTTTATCCAAATATTCCACATCCTGGCTGCAAAGTATTTCGTCAAATATTGAACGTTAACGAATCAATAAATTTACATACCCTTATAATATGCAAAGTACATCACTTATTCAACAAATGTCAATTGAAAATCAAGGTGTTATCTATATGTTCAATTTTGATTTTTTGGAGCGTCTTCTTATTGTCTTCAAGTCGGCTTGTGAAACTTTAGGGTTCATCATGAGAGTTTTCAAAATATTCAAGGATATCAATGCTATAGTCTTTGTTTTTCACTTATGTCTTGAGTAGACTCGAATATGCTGTAATAATTTGGTATCTACTCTATACGTACCGATGTCTGCTGCTTGATCGAATTCATCGTCGATTTTTGAAGTACCTTTCATTCAAAAATGATGGTATTTATCCTCAACAAGGTATCGACCAAAACTCTCTCCTTTGGCGCCATTCTATGAACTCCCTAGCATTTAGGCGAGAAATTGGCACTGCGACAATTTTGTGGCAGATATTAAATTACATAATAAAATCGAGGCACCTTTTTTGCTGTCCCGAATATTTTTCCATGTTCCAAGATCCGCTGCTAGATTTGCCAGGATATTCTATTTACCAGCCATTCGTACCAATGTACTTCAGCGTTCTTCAATTTTTGTAATGTGCTGCAACGCCGACATCCATATAAATGATATATTTTAGTGATTTAATCATATTATTATCATTTCCTTTCTTGCCATTTCTTTGCAACAAGTATTACAGGTGAGTATGAGTTATGTACGGCTTTACAAGCAAGTACATACACCTAATGAGAAGGTAAGGCTCAAATGAAAATTGTGAAAGACTCCCTTTTAATTTTTACTTCTTTTCCCCCAGGACACTACGGACGATGCTACAGGTATCCAGGATCACTGCACGTTGCATTGGTAAGTATAAGTTTTTGTTGATGTTCAAGCGCTGTAACTTCTTGTGTAATTTGTGTGGGATGTCTCCTATATTACGGGTGTTATCTCAGCCTTCTCCGTTTTGTACATCCTCTCTATTTCGTCAGCTAGCGGTATGTACTTGTTTATTTTATCTGCATATGTTTTCTCGACATTTGCACATAATAGTACTCCAATATCCATAATGTGAATGAGTTTTTCTTTCTTCAAGATCAAAACGATATCCGGGATGTTAGCGGTTATCGCCTTGTCAGTTATTATTTTTTGATTCCAATATAGGAGGACATCGTTATTCTCGCAGGGACATATTTATAGTATGGTACTGCCTCTTGGTCTTCGAATGGCTTGTTGCGTAGCGCTTGATGCACTATATTGGCTACTTTATTGTGGCAGTCCAGGTATTGCTTGTGTGCTAATACAGAGCAACCCGAGATTAGATGAGCTATAGACTCTTCGTATTAATAACCTGGTCCTGGATAGCTAGAGCAAATCCTCTAGTCTCTTTGAAGAGATTACCTGTATTGAGCCATTTTTGAGAAGCAGCTCCATCTATGTGCTGTTTTTCTAGGGATGCAACATATTTGCAATGGAGCGGTTTACTTTTCCACTGATCTGACAGCTGATCGTAGTTTAGGACTTCCTTCGCCGGTACACAATCTTGGTCCTGGAGATGTAAGGGAGTTAATTTAGAATCGTTATTCACAATTGCTTTTTGGTTTGCAATGACGAGTGTGTATACTGGGTACTCCTCTTCCCCTCAGCTTCCTTGGTAGATCGAATCGCTCAACTGCGCTATGTGGGTGATGTACTCTATGCTTAGTGAATTCCTTTCTAGTTAGCTAGTGAGTGTATCCAAGGCATGCACTTCTGTATCGGTCCACTTAAGTATCCCAAAGCTATAGGTTAGGATTGAAATTGCAAAAGTGTTATCGACCTTTGTTGTGTTTCTGGCAGTAAGTCATGACCTCAACAACGCCTTCACTCCCACTCGGTACGCGTTGGTGACTTCCTCTTTACACTTACTTTGCTCTATGTCTACAGCCTGTGCATACCCTAGATACCTGTAGGTGTCCATTTCCTCCATCCTCTCCATTCTCCCTTGATTGATGATGTCAAATCCAGTTTTTTTTTGTCCATTTTCCCTGGGTCATGCAGGTTGTTTTGCATTTATCCAATCCAAATTGCATATGAATGTCAGTGCTGAAACGACCGACACATTCTATTAATTTTTGAAGATGGTCTTCGCGCGAGGCAAATAGTTTCACATCGTCAATATACCAGAGGTGGCTTATCTGCGTATTTTCTAATGTATAGCCCTTCTTCAAGTTATCAAGCATAGTTGTTAGTGGCTTAATACTTGAACAGAACCTCAGTGAACTCAACGCGTCCTCTTGAAATATACCATGTCTGATGTTCACTTGACCCGTTTGTGTGCTCCCTTTCTGTCCATTTATGGTTAGTGTTGTGTTCCAGTGTCTCATTGCGTGACGTAATAGCTCTATTATGTGGCTTTAAATTTTGTAGATTTCAAGTCATTCAATCAGCCACGAATGAGGTACACTGTCGAAGGCCTTCTGATAATCAATGTACAGAGCTCTCTTCTTTAATCTCGCGTGGTTGGTAATTGCCGCATCTACCAGTAGTTGTTCTCTACATCCCTGAGATCCTTTCCTGCACCCCTTCTGTTCTTCATCTAACAGATGATATTTTTCCAGGTGCTTGTATATATTCTCGAATATTATTGAAGTGAGTAATTTGTACAGTGTAGGCAGACAGGTAATAGGCCGATATTTTGCTGGATTCGGTGACATTTGTAGAATTTTTGAAAGAAGGTAGGTTATGCCACTAGTCATGAATTTAGGCAGCTTTTTTGGCTCTCGCAAGATATTCGTGAGTATTTTTGATAGTTGATTGTAAGATGACTTGAATTTCTTCAGCCAAAACTTTTGCAGCTTATCTACTCCGGGGGGACTTCCGGTTCTTACTTTTACTAACAGCCCGTGTTATGTCTTCTTCTGTTAATTTTATAAAATTAAAACCTGATAAATCTCACAAAGATACAAATTCAGTGGTTAGTTTTCACTCCATCATCCTGAATAGGGCAGCAACCATAGACACGTGTTTCGTCCTTATTAGGACTCCTCAGTACGGTATAGCAAACCACAGAAAGTCGGTCTTGTAGCCGCGAACTATTGGAAAGTAAGTTGGTACATGGCATGCAGAGAAATTAATCTGCAGCAGTGCCATCTACCATAATACAGCCGAGGTGGCGAAGTTTGAAGAATTGCAGGACACTGTAAGGTGACCTTTTAAGTTTGCCCGTGAAACAGAATTTGATAAATTTTATAAAATCAAAACCTGATGAGTTCCACAATGCAAATTCAGGGATCGGTTTTTACACCATCATCCTGAATAGGGCAGCAACCGTAGACACGTATTTCGTCCTTATTAGGACTCTTCAGTACGGTATAGCAAGCCGCAGATAGTCGCACTTGTAGCCGCGAAGAATGATGGTGTAAAAACCGACCCCTGAATTTGTATTTCTGTGAGACTCATTAGGTTTTGATTTTATAAAATTTATCAAATTCTGTTTCACGGTCAAACTTTAAAGGTCACCTTACAGTGTCCTGCAACTCTTCAAACTTCGCCACCTCGGCTGTATTATGGTAGATGGCACTGCTGCAGATTAATTTCTCTGCATGCCATGTACCAACTTACTTTTTATAGTTCGCGGCTACAAGTCCGACTATCTGCGGCTTGCTATACCGTACTGAAGAGTCCTAATAAGGACGAAACACGTGTCTACGGTTGCTGCCCTATTCAGGATGATGGTTTAAAAACCGACCCCTGAATCTGTATTTTTGTGAAACTTATCAGGTTTTGATTTTATAGAATTTATCATAAACTAGTTCAATGAAAAATTTTGCAATAGAAAACCTTGGAGAAATTGAAAGTTCTATTTGCGAAAATATTGATCATGATGATGATAGGAAAAGAATGACGTTAAGTCATACAGAATATATCGACTATTTGGCTGTCAAATACAATCTAAAAAATACTAAGTTGTATGATACTTCGATGGAAACAAATTTGAAATTAGAACAAGCCTAAGGAGTTGATGAAAGTATAAAGTACAAAAATATAATAGGCAAATTATTGTATATTAGTATAGGCACTAGGCCAGATATAGCATTTAGTGTTAATTACCGAACACATTATAAATATGCAATGAAAATCTTGAAATGCCTGTATAATACTGAGGATTTGAAATTAACTCACTATGATGATGTAAATACTGGAACATTGGATTGTATGGTAGACTCTGACTATGCAGGAGATAGTGTAGATAGAAAATCTACAACAGGTTTTGTAATTGGATTATTTGGAAAAATAATTTTCTTGGAAGCACATAAACCGACTATAGTAACTAAATGTTCAACTTTAGCTGAATACACTGCTATGTCAGAAGCAGTGACTGAAGTACATTTCATTAGAAATTTCCTTTGTGAATCATACAATTTAAAATTCGATAATCCAATAAAATTGTATGAAGATAATTCAGGAGCAGTTTAGATTGCTGAATACGGTGATTTTACTAATGATTCGAAGCACATTGAGGTGCAGTATCATTATATAAATGAAAACTATGAAAAGGATATAACTGATATTGTAAAAATAGATTCAAAATTTGACTTATCAGATATATAAACTAAAAATTTAGATAGGACTGAATTTTTGAGAAATAAACTGGGGTTTAGATTGATTTAGTTTACACAGAAGCTTTTTCTGTTATCAGTATTGTTTATATGAGAGATAAAAAATATAAACTCAAGAAGGCGTGTTGTAGTTTGTTTTGGTGAATATTATTCTCTTATTCTTTATAATGATATACGTCGTGCCATCTATTTTGTTAATTATTTGTGAATAGAGACGTGAAGTGGAAAATGTCTGTCTCGGCCGCTCTTACTTTTTGTTATGCGTACAACATATTTTAGTTCCAAAATAATATATAATAAAGTGATGTATTGTAATGAAGTGTCTATTAGTAAAAGAGTTAATCATTCCAACAACACATTAGATATTCATAATAAAAACCGGATTGAAATTCAAGAAAAAATAAGTCAGCGGAAAACGATAGGCAGAAGGGCTCTACTTGCTCGAGAGTTTGAAATGAAGACTCGATTGTGCAGAAAAATATATAAACTCCGCGAAAATTTGAATGTTTCCGTACATACTTATCAAACCTTGGTGAGCCTCAAGATTTGGAAGTCACGAACGCACATTCATATATACATACATACATATATACGTACTAACATCAAGCCGAAAATATTCTTGATTATTCAAGGATGCTCAAAACGCATATTTCCATCAAAATATCGGAATGTGAGTTTTGTCAGTTTTACAATACTTACTTATACTTTGTACAAATGAGTGGAAAATGGAAAAAGTGGACATCGAGTGATTCTTTCTTATTAGTTGATCTTATCAATTGACTGTTAGTGACCTGTGCGATTCTTCTGCATTACGCGGGCACGCACTATTTGAAACATGTAGTCTTGCGCTTTTATAATGGTCAGTTGTTACCATGCATATTATTTTGAATTTGTTTGACAGAAAACATGATTGTTCCTCTCATTTTCATTACATCGACCATACATAATTATTACATATATTAACAACAGATGTCAACTCACACATCACTAATTCTATTGTCAGTACACTTTTCAGTTCACTTTGTCATTTTGTCCCTTATTTTCACACTGTTGTTTATGTAGCATCCCTAAAAAATTGAAGAACCATCTAGATAATGAAAGCGCAGTTTTGACAGCTCATAAATGCTTTTTACTTCAGAGATTTCGCAAATTACCATCTCTTACAATTACTGAGCTTGAAATCAAGTAGCTTGGGCAAACTTACGAAACAGCAGCTTCCATTTAGTACTAGTTTGTTGACTATTCGATAGGTACATAATTTACGCATGTACAAACTCAGAAATACCTTTTTATCTTCATTGTTTAGCTATTGACTGACGGGAGGTCAAGTGCTGTATCTTAAAATGATAATTTGGTCTTTATCCAAGCTATATAAAATAAATACACAAAAAATGAACAAATTTTCAACCAATAATAATAATTCATTCTAATAAGCTTAAAACTCGCGTCAAAAAAGTAATTGAATGAGTCCCGGACAGATTTGACAACTGTACATAATATTAGTGACACCCGCGGCTAAAGTTGTAACTGAATTTTTATCTACTTTAATAAATTTTAGTTGCCATATCCCTAACGTCATATATATCTTTGAGCATTGTTTCACTTGAAACAAGTAATTAAATAATTCAATCTCCCACAATCACTGAGCTTGAATTAAAACAATTTGTGCAAACCTACGAAACGGTAGCTTTTATTTAGTACCAGTTTCAAGTCTGTAAATAGTATAGTTGCTGAGAACTCAGCGTCACGCCAGCCAGCCAGCCAGCCAGCCAGCCAGCCAGCCAGGCAGCCAAAGTGAATATAATAGCGCTTTTTTCCAAAAAATGCGCTAAAAAGTTCCAGCTGGGACCAAAACTGTAGAGTAGGACGGAAACAAATATGTTTTATTTGGGTAAAGTTCTACATGAAATTATTAAAAACACAATGTTTCAACAGCAATGTGCTGCTTCTTTCAAGTGTACGAATGTTTATTCATTTATTATACATTTATAAACTTGAAGAGGCAGCACATTACTGTTGAAACGTTATGTTTTCAATTATCTCATTCAGAACTTTACCCAAATAAAACATATTAATCAGAAAATGAATCCTGAGAGGTTTTTTCCTTCATTACTATGGAAACAATAAGACTCTTTGGCTGAATTCAAGTACTCCCATCATTTAATATATTTTTTGCATATAATAATACCATAATCAAACGAAAAATTGCATCGTTTCACGGCTAATCGTCTTGGATTCATCCAAAGAACTCTAAGAACCTATCAAGTAAAGTTTTCAAGTACTGAATTTCAATATCCTACGGCTGATCATTCTGGATCTATACGGAAAATTCAAAAAATGTTCCAAGTAGTGCACTCTTGGTACAAACGATTGCAACCATAATTAGAGGTGCAGAACAAGACCTTAGACCAATCTTGAATACAAAATCTCAACATAATACATTCGATGGATCTTTAGATTTGCGAGTCACAAACGCATATGCATTATACATACGTACCGACATCAAGCCGAAAATAGTCAAATTGAATCCACGGATTCTCAAAACGGATATTTCCATAAAAATCTCGGAATGTGAATTTTGTTGGTTTTACAGTAATTGTATTTTGTACAATTGAATGAATATTCACACTCAGAGACCATAATAACCATTAGGTATTCATTGAAACAAATTTGGGGAGGTAGTTATTTGAATTAAAATGATATTCGAAACACATGAAGTGCTATTGTTCATCACCTAGATTTATCATTCAATCACCTGGTTTGCATATCATCTGATATGAGGTAATTAACACGCTGCAAATTATCAAGACATTACGCAGTAAACTATAATAGGCAAAATATCAAGCGATAACAATAATAATGGACGTAGTAATATGAGAACAACAACTCAATTATTTTTGTCATTGTTCATCATTATCGAAATCGTTGTTATATTCGCTCAAACGATATCCATTATTTTACTTACGTAATGTTCGTTAGCTAGATATGAAAATAATTATAGTAGTGAGTAACGACAATAACTAATAGCTCCTGTTGTTCATCCTTGAGTTTTATGTGTGTGAAAATGGGGATTTTTCAATGATAGGAGAAAATTACAATTGTTCAATAAAAAATTCATAAAGTCCCTTCTTATTGCTTGGGTAATCTATAATCTCAATTCTCATTGAAGTAACTTAGATCTTAGTAGCTAGGGCAAAATTTTGATGCTGCAGTCGTACACTTTAACTCATCTACATCTCTTTCCACAGCTTGAGCCTTATTCACGATATGAAATTAGTGGTAATTGCTTACAGTTATGGTCAGTGTTTATACGTTGAGTCTGAAAAACAGCGTCTGCAATGCTCAGAGTTAATGCATAAGAATTGATAGAGCATATTGCAGCTCCAATTAAGGATACCATATGAAATGCCTTCAATTTTAAACTTGATAACCTAATTTTCTCGCTAATCGATAGCTGATTTGGAAAAGCAGTCAATCATGGAAGAGGATCAATTTCCTTTATGATTCGTACAATGCAATCAACTATTTTCTGATTAATCAAGATACATTATCTCCTTCATTACGTACTTTATTATAAAAAGATCAATTCCAATCAAAATACTCACTGATCTGACTGAAAACTTAGCTGGTTTTTTATATTCCAATACAGTTTATTTCGATTTTGTTCATCTCTATTCTAATTGGTCGAGACACTGACTATCAATTCGAAATTTTGGAACTTGCAAACTCCTACGCTAACCACAGTTAGTAAGTAATAACGCTTGGCTAATTTTGTTTTTGTGAACACTGATACACCATTGGGCACATCAAACATCTAGCACTAACCATAACTATCAACACTAATTACTAATTACGTGTTGTGAGTGAATCTCCAGCTTGAGGTAAACTATAATATTGAAGCAGGAGCTAGCGCTTCCATCGAGATAGATGACTTTTAAGAGTTATCAATTTCGCGACAGCCTTATTCTTCAGAATTAAAAATATTTGCAAGTCATGACTTATTAGAAAACCTATGCGGAACTAAAGGCAGTTTAGAATGACCAACGGTGCAACATAATGATGTCCAAGGAAATTAATAATGGCTTGTTGTGTTCATCAAACTCCTTCCACAATCCATATAATAATGATAATGACACGTACCCATTCGACTTCCAGTCAGCTATTACATAATTAATATATAGGCTGTGCGACGAAACGTGGAGATTCGGAGTTTGACATAGGATTTTTAAAATGTGCGAGTATTGGCTCTGCTGTATATTTTAGAGCAAAAGTACAGAAATGAAAAGTTGTTTAAGATCAAATTATACCCATAATAAGTCCTTATTTATTACAGTAGAGTATTCGTAGCGTTAGATATCTGAAAAAAGAATATGATATTTCTATCAATAATCAGATTGTCATGGAAATAAAAACCGAATGAAATAAACTTTCATTTTGAGAATGCGATTCTGTTTTGGTCTTATTATTGATAATTGCTGTAGTCGTTGTGACTACATAGTCACAGTTTAGAAATTATCTAATTGTTCTCTAGTGAATTACAAAATGAACTTTTTTGGTATCAAAGAGAAAATTTTGTGTCCAGATCATCCACTTCCAAACTAATTGACAATATTTCGTGTTATTGATAGATTCAATGAATCAGATAGGCCTAGTTGCATAAAGCATCGTTAACTTTAATCACATTGTCAAATATTTGATCACGTATTTCTAACCAAACTTTTTTGTCATCCAAATAGAAGCTATGATATTCTCATGATGTTACAACTGATACAATTTGAAATCATCATTTATTGCTTAGGAACAAGTTGATAATTCACGCGATCTATTTTTTTCCAGATAAATGTCAATAAAAAATCGAGTTAACAGTATGTCAACTGACAGCCTGTTAACTATTTCTATGCTTCTGGCCTATAGTGTTTCAACACCTTGTAAGTTTCTTAAGGTCTAATGCAGTTGATGATGAGAAAAAAATTATTAATATTGTCATGCGGCTAATGATCGCTACATATGGTTGCAACAAAACGAATATCCAGCTCATAATGCAACGATTGTAAAACAATATCCTAATGAAGTATTCCTTGAAACATGTACTGTTAGAAACAGACTGGGAGCTAGTGACAGGTGGGGTTCTCCGATTTCATACCGCTTGCCTTTTTGATGGTTGATAATTTACTTCTTGATAAAATAGATAAAGATGTTATTGACCGATGCACGCTTTCCGGTCATAATTCAAACTTCAATTAAAGGTCTGAAAAAAAGTGGTTTTTTCCGTGATATCATATTGCATGCCTTTGTAATGTTGAATAATTGAAATTAATCTAAAGCCAAGTACTGAAAGGCAAGCGATTCGCAACAGCCCAAGTGGCTCAAAGGGTTGCGTGAACTTGTGAAAAAAAAATAAGAAAAATGCCGTGTTCCAAATTGCATGCCAATGGAAAGATTTGAAGTTTTAGTCATAAAATCCTTGTAGAAAAATTGGCAAGCATTCCTCGTTGGCGCAAGAGTTTGAAATTTGGGAGTAATCTTGCATAAATTCTGCACCAATAAGCCGTGATTTGAAATTGCATGCCATTTCAACTATAGGTAATTTGCTCGATGAATTGTTATTGAGGAAATTGGCATGCACCCCAGGATGTCCCAAAATGGAGGCATGCACTGAGGAAGTTGCAAAAAAAGGAAGTAAAATTTCCGTCATTTTATTTTGCATGCCATTGTGTATTTCGTTCAAAATTATTATTCTTAGACGACACAAAGAATGGAAAGCATGTTGCTAAGGCTCATCATTGATAAATTTTGGAAAAAGGATTGAGAAAAAATGCCCTTAAATTAATTCAGTGAAATTAACAGGAATTATTCTGCGAATTTATTCATTCAAATTTTTTCACTTATTTCAAACAATAATGGCCAAGGTGAGTCTGTTCCAAAATATTGCAGAGAGCTACAATTTGAATTATCCATAATGTTTTCATAGCAACAATTTCGAAAATATTCAATTGAAATCACTGGAAAAATCAAATTTACCCATTAATATCAGTATTAGCTCTAACTGGGTATAACATTAAATTGCAACCAATATGGCAATAGAATAATACAATATCAAAGAGTCCAAATAAAGACGAGGCATGTATGTACAGTTGACATCCCAACTTCTGAATTTGTGAAACATCAAGGTTTTGAATCTTGCTATTAAAAAAATAATAATCACACATATTGACAACAAAAAAAGTAATAATTACGTTCTTACTTTTCCCCCGGAATGTGAATAAGTTCTGTGGATGGAATATTGTAACAAAATCTATTTTTGAAAGTTAAATTGCCTTCTGGAACTTAAGAGTAGGTATATCTTCATTATCATGCAAAAATATTAAAATCATTAGGAAAAAATAAAAAAGCTAATTATCAGAGAAAAAAAATTATTTTCGTGAAAAAATCATACTTAAATAGCTAATGAGATGTTTCATGATATAAATAAATGGGAATGGAAAGAAATCTGAAATTGGCAATAATTGCTCAAATTTTCATTTCTTCATCATAATTATTGTCAATTTCAGGCTCTTCTTCAGTAGTTTCATCAGCTATTTGAGAATAAGTGTCGCTGTCATCATCGTCTGATTTATCCTTATCGTCCTTATTGTCGGCCCATTTTACAATATCATGCTCTTTAATAATAGTAGGAAGAGTTAAGTTTCAATTTATGATTTTCTTTATTAATTTACGATGATCATTTCACCTTTTGAAGCTATCTCCAGGTATCTTCTTTATAAAAAATATACAAATCATAAATTGAAACTTAACTCTTCCTTCAATTATTAACTTAAAATGTTTAAGCTTTTCTCCAATGAAAAAAATTATGCTCCTTAACTCTTTTCATTTTCATACTATTCTTCACTTATCTATGCCAAACGGAAAACTTACTGGTATAAAAGTATTGTTTATGAACCTAATTGTATTACTTTGAATATAAAATCTGCACTATTATGAAAGATTCACCTCCTGCTATGTCTATAATTACAAACTAAGTTGATTCTAGGACATATTTTTTGATCTTTTTTTTCATTTGTAAATGTTTGTCATATGTCATATGCATTAAATTTTTCTATTTTAATTAGAAGCATAAGTATTTCTTTATTGAAATACAAAATAGTATCACGGAAATATTCTTACTTTTTATTGCCATTTTTTCTAAAGTTTTTCAATGATCGGACAGAGTTACATGCATGCCATTTTCCAAATGGATTTAAAACAGCATTTATTAATGTAATATAAAATGGCAGGCAGAATGAGATCGGAGAAATTTTGCGTGTTTTTCATGCAACTTCCATTATCATTTGAAATATGAAGGGCTTGAGAAACATGCTTGCCATTTCCCAAATCAGTTCAAAACAGCATTTATTGATGTAATACAAAATGGCTGGTAGAATAAAGTCGGAGAAATTTTGCGACTTTTTCATGCAACTTTCATTATTATTTAAAATATGAAGGGCTTAAGCAACATGCGTGCCATTCTGAATTTATAATTATTTCACTTCAAAATAAAGTTTTCGCTCCATTTGAGGTTATTTGAAATCACGGCTAATTGAAGCAAAATTTATGCAAGATTACCCCCAAATTTCAAACTCTTGCGCCAACGAGGAATGCTTGCCAATTTTTCTACAAGGATTTTATGACTAAAACTTCAAATCTTTCCATTGGCATGCAATTTGGAAACACGGCATTTTTCATATTTTTTTTTATAAGTTCACGCAACCCTTTGAGCCACTTGGGCTGTTGCGAATCGCTTGCTTTTCAGTACTTGGCTTCAGATTAGTCTCAATTATTCAACATTACAAAGCCATGCAATATGATATCACAGAAAAAAACACTTTTTTTTCAGACCTTTAATTGAAGTTGGAACTATGACCGGAAAGCGTGCATCGCTCAATAACATCTTTATCTATTTTATCAAGAGGTAAATTATCAACCATCAAAAAGGCAAGCGGTATAAAATCGGAGAACCCCACCTGTCACTAGCTCCCAGTCTAAAACGGACTACTACAATATCCCGCACGGTCTCCGGATTTAGCGCCAAATGACTATCTTCTATCGTGACATATAAAATCGATGATTTACAAGTGATACAAAATATGAAGATTTGGAGTCACTGAAAGACAAAATATCTTTGGGATGCACTGAAATATCATGCTACGAACTAGCAAATGTTAATCGTTTCCAATGATAGATTAGGTTACTGTTTGGCGCAGAAATAAGACTTATTTCAACAATCATTATAGGTTCAAGCTTCTCTTTTCTGATAGTATTTTTTCATTCCAATTTGTGTTATTCACTTTGATATCCAATAGTTGATTTAAATTTCAGGTTGATATATCATTTTCAATTATTGCAGTTCAGTATCATGAACTTGATCACTATGATCGATGTGTTCAAATTGTTATAATCTGGCATAATAATTAAGATATCATGATCTTCTTTGATATTCTATTTATTCGTTTTTTATTTCCATGGCTATCTGATTTTTGACGAAAATGTCATATTCTGTTTCCTGAATATCTAATGCTACAGATATTCTACTGCATTAAATGGAGACTTTTTATGAGGAAAATCTGGTTCCAGACAACTTTTCATTCTAGTATTTTTGCTCTGAAATATACAGGCAGCCCAATATTTGCACATACTCTCATGTTCCGCGTTCCATTGCACACCCTGTATGAAATTACTTGAATAATAATATAACCATCATGATATTTCATTGAACGAACAATATGGCCTCAGACCCAAATTGAAATACCTTAAATGAAATAGCTTCCTCAATATGTTCTCTTAACCATAGAAATTTCATTGTCATTTACGATATAAATAAACACCTTAACCATTCTTATCATATATCCATAAATATGAAAATCTTTTTTGTATATTATATTCCCGATTTAGTGTCCAAGCTCCAAGTTATTATTTCTTAACATGTAAACTAGTCCATTGGAACTTTTGAACTGGACAACATCCAATGATTGCAGACAATGTTATTATCTTTCTTTCTTATATATCTGTTACAATATAATATACATCAAACGTCTTTATTGAAGAATTTTTTCCGTGGAATTTCTGATTTACATAATGGAATAGTACAACAATAGTTGTAGAAAGATCTAATTATACAATTGTATACATAAAGTTTCATTCAGAACAATAATTTCTTGCTCAGAAAATTCATCCTCTTGGCAATTTTTTGAAGTGAATATCAGAATAGAATATCAGGGCGTCATCAATAATAGATTCCCATAATCAGTTGAGTCAGTTCACCTGTATTAGCTCTATATTTCTTTCTCCCAAAGATGGCTCTCTAAAAAGTCAAATCCGATCTACTTTTTTTAGGGTCGAATATTCTTGGAGTATTCATATTCCCCAATCCTACTATCTTCTTATATTCATTCTTAGTCTATTACTCTTTATTTAATAATCAGTTTTATTCAGCTTTGCTCAAGTTTAATAGTATTTTTTACGTCCTCTGAGGAAAAGACATCGAAGTAATTGTTTGTATCAATGTTTATATTTGGTAGATTATCCAAGTAGTGTTGTCGGATGAATGGAAGTATTGAACATAATAAGAAGAAGTTTGTCTTCTTCTAGAGTGCTGCATATCGTGCAGACGTTTGATGCAATCAATTTTATTATGTTTATTACACTGATGTTTGCCGCTCGGATTTGTGAAAAAAGTTTGGTGAATAGATAATCACTTTTATTTATACTATATGACAATTTTTTGAGGTCATCTGGATGTTCTTGCACACATACGATAGTTAGAGTTAAACATCCTGTCTTAGCCTAAGTCAAAAAGATGACATCTATTATTCCATGTAATACAGTTTATATTTCGCTTCAAGTTGTCCGCAAGTTGTGTGTTACATGTGTATTGGAAACTGGAGGCAATAGGATCCAGGTTGCCAAAATAATTGCAACTTGTGTTGATTTGGTGACAGGTTGTGTTGCGATTCATTCTTATTGATAACGAAAAAGGCGCCTGTCGGAATACGAATGAATCAATGAATTTGTTCACAACAATTCACGTTTGTTTATTACATAAGTTTGTTTCAAAAAGTAAATATGATATCAGTAAGAGGAATATTAGCGTGACATAACTCCAATCATATTCGTGTGTCACATATTCAATAAATTAGCTATTAAAACATAGAGTAATTGCAAACCTCCTTTGTCGTTTGCATTCAGACTTCAGTTTGTCACAACAAACCAATTTGCATTTGCTCACAATTTCTCTTTTACTTTTCGATGCCGACAGATATTTATTTCGGAGTGCACTATACAATTTCTTTCCACGAATTCTGCCTTCTTATTGTAATTACCTGACATTGTCTACACATGAATGCCACCTGTTATTGACACTTGAAGTTAATGTCACTACTTGACGTTACTTCCAATCTAATTTGGTGCTATAACATTTTGACAGCAGTCGATAATTTGCCTCAACAGAAATCAACTTTTATTATCATTGTTCCCAAAGAACTAGGAACACCAGTTGTATTTATCCTAATTTTGGTGTGTGTTCAAATCTTCAATTCTATTATAGCAGATTTTCAAGTATATATCGTCCTTCATATTCAATATTTTCCTCCACCATTTCAACCCATTAACTGCCAGACTTTTTTTGCAAGTCTCTTCTCCATATTCTCTCAGTTTAGGTTGTGAATATATTCAAAACTATATTCGAAAAATTCTAGATCATTCAAACGTTATTGGAAATTACATTTGATCTTTGGTAGTCATTTAGGGCCAGTGGCAGTTATAGTGAAAATTACGTGTCAGCAGTAAATCAAAAATTTTCTTAACACGACCGATCCACAAATTGAATTTGATATATTGTTCCGTAGATTCAGTGATACAAGGATAATCATAAGACATAATTGAGTGTTTAATCTATTTTATTCAGTGATTATATATCCAACAGTTGAGCAAATACATAAAAAAATTCTCAATTTTCAGTATGCCAAACAGGAAAATACTCAAGATGTGGGCCCAAGCTGCCTTCACGGCATTATTTTCTCACATGTCTTTTGCATTAAGCACATTCACGCTGTTTACCGCCCAATGTTCTTTCCAAAATACGACTCATTGGATCATATCTTATTTCGTCTGGAATGTTATTGCTTATAATTGCACTTGGACGCCCTGGATTTCTAGGATTCATGTTTGAGATACACTCTTGTTATTTGTCTCCGAAAATTTGAAACGAGTATGTTCTCATTTGCTATTGTATGAAGTACATATGCATTGTGAACAGCAACATCAATTGCACTTGTGAATAATGAAAAATACTACTTTTTACCTCTAAATTTGATGCGATATGTTTGGACATTCCAATCTAATTTATCGAACCTCTCATGTATTTGTTATACTGTCCAATAGCAGAAGGATGATGTATTAGAATATACTTCTTCTCAGACTAAGACTATCTTCTTACTTGGTACAAGGGATCCAGCTCCTAATGGTTCGATAGTATTTTCACAGCATTGTTGTCATTTTATGTCACAGCAAAATTTTTATTCCTTTTGTCCCACCTATGATCATATACTCCCCGCCTCTCTTTTCTGGTGTCTTTATCGCTCTCTATGGGACATTTGTTCATTCTGTTGTATCGTGCTGTATCAGTTGCTTTTATACCTTTCATTCAGTTTCACCATAAGTGATAATGTTGAGATAAACAACATATCAACTCACCTCTAGCACAAAATTCGTCCTTAATCAGTTTCCAGACTCAAGAAGTAAATTCCAAAATAAACTCATAGGTACTGCTACTGGACAATTTTGTCAAACTGCGACTTGCTGACTTCTCACAAAATCCTATACAATAGCCTTCAATTTCAATTTATAACTGATCAGTGTTGCTAACTGTAGGGAACTGAATTTTTCAATAAAAAGTAGAACTCTTTGAATAATTCTCGGCATTTAATTCATAATTTCTTGTCGTAGAGATTGAGATATCGATTGAATAGTCACTAGTCACATGGCAGCAAACAGGTTGATGTTTGCTCTGAGACTCTTGCTGAGACATTGCATTTTTCTGTTTCTCTCCGCACGATGCAGTTTAGTTTGATTTCAACCAACTAAAAAAATTAAACAGTAAGATATGAAACTCTCAATCTGTGAATTTTTATTCATGAAAACAATTTTCAGTTATGTCATAGGTGAGCTAGAGATTACCCATAACTGGTGATCATTATTTGAGTGAGAAAAATTCAGTAGGAGTAGTCCTCCACTGAATATTGTTTCGAATCTTCCAGAAATTGATGCTAATAATTGCGCAAAAAATTAGCATACAATTTTCGAAATGCAGATTTCCCATCAATCAAGCTCTTTTTGGATGCGATTGTTCGCAAATTCACCTCGTCTATAATGTAGATGGAACTTATTCAATTCTCTACCAAATATTGAGATCAATTATAGACAATAAGATGCCAATGTTCGGAAATATGAGAAAAAGATGTCATTCTTAGTTCACTCCTAAAACTATATATAATCTGAAACAGAAGAATAAGTTTTATATAGAATTCATAAAAATCTGATTTTGACATGTTACAATTTATTGAAACGCTATAGCAGTCTCAAATATCATATTTTATCATTCGACAGTTAAAAATCTTGGTTTAGAGTAAAAAATTGGAAACAATTGTCATGTAGAGTCTGCTTCTAGCTCAATAGATTGCAATGAAAAAATGAAGTCATCATTTGAATGCTACAATTTCTGTAAATACTGAAGTTCAAGATTCTACAAATGATCGTGATGCGAAGTGTACAGCTAAATATTATAGAAATGCTGATTACGAAATTTCAATGTTTTACGGCTGATTGTTTTGAATGTAGGCTAATAATCCGGAAAGACTGTATATAGAGTGCACTTCAGATTTAACCGATTGGTACAGATATAGAAGATTGCCATTGAGATGGTACAATGATTCCAAATACTGAATTTCAACATTCTATGATGCTAAGTGCACTCGCAGAACAAATGTTTCAACCATAATGTGAGGTGCACAACTTGACATTAAGACAGTGCTAAAACATTATTCGTTTGACAGGCTTGGAAATTTGCGAGTTACATACCCATGTACATTAGCACACACCCAACGACGTCAAGCCAAAAATAATCAAAATGGAATTGGAGATGCTTAAAACGAATATTTCCATCAAAATCTCAAAGTTTGAACTCTGTACCGATAAGTTGAACATGTAATACTACTTTTTTGGAGGAATATAAATCAATCAATTATTTGAAGAGGAGTGAGAGTTCTGATGGGAACTGTATTTGTTATTCTTCAAATAATTCATGTGATCCAAAATAAACAAGTGTAAAAAGCCATTCTTTGATGTACGAGCGACTTGGTTAAGAACACGCCCAAAGCAAGTTCATTTGAAAGCTCTGTGAGTGTATTCGAGACTTTCTACACGTGTGTTTCACATTGTGTTCTATTCGATCGTCCTAATTTTCGTGAATCATTCAAGTACGAATAAGAATTTTCTCTTTTATGAATGTCAACTTGATAGCTACCATCGGTAGCTGAGGAAAAGATATTATTGATAGAACTGTTTTCTATGAGTTAACATGAATGTTCTTGTGAATTTGAACCAAAATATCAAGTTTAAAATATTCAGAAAATTTTCTCAGTGGTATAGATTAGTTTCAAAATATTCCGCAGATGTTCAAATACTGACAATTAGAGCTGATAGACTCTCTTTCTGAAATCGTGCGATAAAAGTGGGCAATAAAAGTCTTATTGCACAGTTTTGTATAGAAGCTCAATTTTTACATTAAAAATGATTTAAAAAACAGTCACTCCATATACACTCGTAGATAAAAGTATTCTCACTCACATCACGTTTGAGAATTCATGATAGAATTTTATCTCATAACAATTATCAAGGGTTCTGGAAGTGATCAGAGTGTTTTACAAGAAGTTTTTCACAATTCACGTGTTGTGCGTTCTGACAACGATAGACAATTTTGAGCTTAGGTTGGGGATAATTACTGACATTGAGAAAATTAAAAAAATTGAATTGAAAGCTTTATCAATCTCAAATACTATATATTATATTATATATATATATATATATATATATATATATATATATATATATATATATATATATATATATATATATATATATATATATATAGTAGAAGAATAGTAACAACCGACTAGTTGGAAGATGAAAATTGCAAAATTGCAGTTTAACAGTGTAACGGTTGTGATTGGGCACAATTTCGATAAATTTTGGAACTTGTAGTGGAAGTATTTTAATTCAAATTCCAATATTTCGTGTACAATTCTATCACTTCTTCAGGGTAAGCTACAGAATGGCACTTATTAGTATCATAAAGTCAATTTGGGAAAAAAATATACAATTTTTTTACTTACAATTGGTATACTGATATTAAGCATATCAATGTTTGTGGAACAGAGAGAACCTTTATGTAATTCTGACAGGTAAATATGTCGACTGAGACATAGTCCAAGTTGATTGAAATAATATTTTATATATATATATATATATATATATATATATATATATATATATATATATATATATATATATATATATATATATATATACAGGGTGTAACAGAAATAAGTACATTAATTTTAACCTGCAATAGATCTCTTCAAGCCTAACAATTTTTCTTCATAACTTTTTTCTGTAAGTCTCCTGGATATCGAGTGAAAATTCATCAAAGTTTGGTCAAAAATTTCATAGTACGCCTATGGTTAGAACTGAATGTCCGTCATTTGTTGGAAGAATGACAGCTGTCGATTTAAATGATTATTTTGAAACTTCAAACTATCATAGTCTTATCAATCATTCATTTGAAACTGAAAGAATAACAGTATTTCAATAATACACTGATATTCGCTCACCTCGATTATTCTATTTTTGTATATGCTGCAAGATCAAATTCATCTCTGAAACCAACAATTTGTTATATTGGTCGTATTTATATGTTATTGTTGTGAAGTTTTATTCCTATTTAGAAATTTCACGTATATTTTCAAATAGTTGGTACATTTCTTGAACATTAGATTGTCAGCACGAGTTCATTGCATTTGGATCAGCTGATCTGAATAGTCTGAATACAGCCTGTAACACAGTTAGAATATGGGTCAGATTGTGCTGCCATCTACGATCAACTTAAAAAGTAGTGGCAGCTCTCAGCTTATTTCATTAGTGTTGGCTCTCAAACATAAAGAGAAAATCATTCAACGATTTATTTAAAGTGAACGGTGGAATATGAAATGGAATGCAATTTTAAAATAATCAATTTAATGAATAATTCAACTGGAAATATTCCCGCAATAATTGTGAGAGCTTATTCTTGAAAAACAGAAAACCTAACCTACAAATGTATCACACTGAATTTGGTAATTGATTTTAAATATTTTTTAAAATATGAAATACAATATTCTATTTGTCCAACAGATCAATTTATGAGGCATACTTCATTGAAACGACCTGGGGCCTGTTGCATAATGAAATACAAGTTAATACTATTAGTGAAAATGCACGTAAAAACGCTAATAATATTAACTTGTATTTTATTATGCAACAGGCCCCTGACTGTGAAGTTTGTAATAATATGAGAAAAAACTAATTCACAGCTGCTTCATTTATAAATTAATGTATTTTATTCATTTCATCTGGTGTTTTACGTTTCAGGTAAACGATAAATTCTCAATATCTCATAGTATTCTCATCATTATGTATAAGTGCACAATATTTTGACATTAAATACATGAGCATAACCACAATAATTCAATTTTTAGTGAAAAATGACATTTCTGAAATCGTTCCTAATAAATTCGCCGAACTAATCCTACACTGCCTGCGAAATCGCAGATAGATGAGCTTGACATTTTCACAGGTTTTAACTCTTGTGACAATAATAATTAGACGATTTTCTCCAAAATTTATTTGAAGGAATTGATCTGGAATTGATAGTCCACATATGTCGAAATCAATTGTTTCGTTGTAACCAGGGTTGTAACTACTACTGGATCCGATAATTATGCACCTGAACGACTCGTTGAATTATAGGGGTTAAAAAATGCTGAAAAAAGATGAGAATTCGAGAAAAAGTTATTAAGAAAAACTGTTATGCTTGACGGGTTCTATCACTGGTTAAAATTAATGTACTTATTTCTGTTACACCCTGTATATATATATATATATATATATATATATATATATATATATATATATATATATATATATATATATATATATATATATATATATATATATATATATATATATATATATATATATATATATATATATATATATATATATATATATATCAAGGATTGTATTATGAAAGACACTGACACAATTAAACAGGATAGGCTTTCTCTACTCAATTCAATTATACAATTGGAAAATAAGAGAAAATTAATTATCTCTGCTTTATACAGAGCACATGATCTACCTAAAGTTGAATACATATATAAAGTAGAAAAATTCTTCGAGAAAACTAAATATATAGAAGATCATGAAATCATAGTAGATTTTTATATTGACTGCTTAAAACTTGATGTTTTAGTTCAAGAACACTTGGATAATCTTTTAGAAGTATTTAAGCCTGGTTTTTGAAGTATCTGTCTTTAACATGAATGAAGGCTCATATATTGATGATATTCTTATTGAAACTAATTCTATTGAGACTGAATCTTTTGAATATGCCAATAACTTGAATGGTAACTACCCACTTGTCTTATATGTAAAAGCAAAGGAAGCTCCATTTGATACGTATCCTTCTGTCCCTATTAATGACAATAGATTGAATAGAATAATTGCTACTTAGAATTAGTATTCAATATTATCGATACTCGACCCAAATGAGGCTACTGACTCACTTATTAGTCTGATTCATCATACTATTGATATCGCACAGTACAACAAAAAAATAATTGAGAATCTACTCCTGGGAGTGAATGGATAACATCAGCAATTTGAATCTCATGTAACAGAAGAGAGATGCTATACGAAATGTGTAGATCAAATCCTGATAATAGTACTATCAAGAGTGTGTAGCAAATGTACGATCGTGATATAATCAAATCAAATAGTAGCAACCAAAGAGATCTATTGAATGTAATGAACAAGATGCTGGGTAATAAGCCAGAAAAAAAAGATGATATCACCTATATTTTCAACATTGGAAATATAAAAATTGACGATCCGAAAACCATATCTAATTTGATAAACTCGTACTCTATCCTCGTGTTACCGGAAATAAACCCTAAGACTATTTTTATCTCACATACTGATACTTATGAAGTATCCACTGTTATAGATTGAATGAAAATGAAAAATGATGACGTTGACAATATCCACATGAAAACTATCAAGAAATTATCTCATCAATTTGTAGTTCCCTTGGTACATATAATTCATCTTAGCATCAAAGCATTAATCTGGCCAAATGCTGATATCAAATCTTCATTCAAATCTGGAAACTGCCATAATCTACAATTATAGACCAATGCCTCTGACATCAAACTTTGCCAAAATTTGTGGAAAAATCAAATACTACAGTATCCTTGGCTTCATCTAAAAATCTAAGATTCTATCTGAAAAACAATTTGGATTTATGAAATATTTGGACTATAGAGATGCGGTAAAATAACTGACCTAATTTATAAAAAAGTGGATAGAAGTACGCCGATACCAGTAACATTTCTAGACTTTGCTAAGGCATCTAATAATGTGAATCATAAAATATTATTGAATCAACCATATAATAGTGGAATCATGAATAATAGACAACAACGTGTTAAAATAAATAGATACTTCAGTCAATATTGTGAAGTAAGAACAAGTGTTCCTTACGGTTCAATACTTGGTTCCTTTTCCCTCATTCTGTATACATATAAATGATTTATTGGCTGATTTACCTAAGGATACAGTTTTATCCTTCGCCGATAATACAGCAGTCATATCTACTGATAAAACTTGGAATGGCTCAAACAGTGTTACAAGAAATAAATAGTATATTACATCTGAGGTGGGAAGTATTTCATTACAGCCGAGAGCTTATTATATGACCGAGAGGCGAAGCCTCGAGGATCAGATATAGCTCGAGGCTGATATGAAATCCTCACCGAAGTATGTATACTATTTTATTCACAATCATCCCCAATTTTTCGAAAAATTGTTGATCCAATTTCGTTCTTTTTTCAACAAAGTAAATTGATGTAGTAGTCTATGAAAACAAGAATGTTTTGAAAAATTTAATTAATTTGACATTTGTAGGATTTATGATTTATGAGTCAAGTTATTGATACGTGTATCCATTGAAATTGTGATGAGTGCAGATATCAATGAGTTATAACAGTGAAATGGAGCTATACACTTGCCCCGAATCGAAGGAAAGTGCAACGTATGTGAGTTCATAGCGATTTTGTTCATAATTTACAAATTTATGAATTTATAAGATATAGATTTACACAGAATTGCAACATAAATCCGCTTCTTTTCGATATTAACTGTTTTATTTGGATCATTAGATTATATGATTGGTATTTCTGACAGCACGGATTATTTTAATCCAATAAAGATTTATGACTGATGCTAGGCAACCCTGCATAAAAATTTCCCACCCAAGAGATGGAGGAATCGCTTCCGACCCGTGAGCTAGTCATTGCAGTTGGAAATTACATACTTCCCAACCTCCAAAAGGTTGGAAATTGCCATATTACTATAATGATTGTGAATAAAGCATATTACTGCCTCATATATACAAAACATTATTTAAAGTTGGATTTGGGAGGTCATATTTCGAAGAATGGATCTTGTCGAATATTCAAAATGTCCAGCAAATTTGACTGGATATTCTTAATTTTTATTTTTTTTTGTTCAAACGTTTTCTAAAATTATACTTCTGTTGAAACTCGGGCATTTTTTGAAGTCGAGTTTTGGGTTGGTATAATTACTATGGACCTATTTGTCATTTTTCTAGAATGTAAGTTAGTATTCTGAGTTTTTCTATACCTACGCACAGGTTTTCTTTTATGCCTCTGTAGAATTTACTTGTATTATACCTTGAAACTCTCTGCAGCTAAATAAATAGATAAATATATAATGTATATATATATATATATATATATATATATATATATATATATATATATATATATATATATATATATATATATATATATATATATATATATAATCAAATTTCATCATCAAGTGTAGGATACTATGCACTGCTAACATAATTTCGATCTCATATTATTCAGTTTTGACGAATAATTGGATCAACTAACATTGTTGCACTTGGATCTGACAGTGTAAATCATGAATTTTCACCTGTAGGCATGAAAAAACTCACGTAATGTGAGTCTTATATTTCATACAGAAAATAGAGGCTCATTATCATAATTTTTTTGAAGGCTAATTGATAAATTTGAAATATTAATATTTTTCCAATGGATAGTATATTGAATACCCATTACTTTTCAAGTTGATATGCTATCAACAAATAACTCAAGTTCTGACGATAGGAAATACTATAAAATAAGATTGAAACTTTTCATATTATTAGTTTATACCAGTGAGGTTGAGTGAATAAATCGCAAGATGGGAGAATCATATTTGATGTGCCTCATTCTATTCTTGAATTATATTTATGGTAATATATGCAGATGATAACAGCTTCATTTTCTTTGTTTTCTGTAACCGTTTTAATATCGTTTGTTTCTTAGTTATATAATGCTCTTCTCAAGATAGTACCATCGTCGCGATCGTAAGAAAAAGTTCATGTTCAAGAATTAGATTATTTAAATGATAATTCAATCTAATTTTGAACAAATTCTAGAAGAATGCACTTTCAATCGATCAAAAACTATTTTTCATATTATTTTTCACCTAGATTCCGAAAATTTACTTCTCAAATAATCTGGGAAATATGGAAATATCATCTAAATAACATATTTTCACTACATGAAGGAAGTATTGAGCACTAGTTCCCAATTTGTTGATTCATAATGACAAACTAAAAGTATTCAATTGAAAGAAACTTGTAAAATATATCGTATGCAGTCTAAACCTCAGTACTTCTTGAGATCATATATGTCGTTTTTTGTAATACTCCTAATTTTAGTTCTAACGGTAGAACTGAAAATGTGCTGTTTGCCTATGCATGGTCCATATGCTAGTTGTTGATTGAGTCAATTTGGGTAACATCAACAATGATCCTTGTGTTTTATCAAAGAATATCAATTTCTGGTTTTTGAATATAACTTCCCAATTATTGTCACTATGTATTAAATAAATACCAGTCAATGATTCGTCGTCGATTCTTTCTGGACATTGTATGGTTACCTTTTCTTCTGTTGGAAGAATAGCTAGATATTGGTTTATTTCGGGAAGAAGTTCGAAGTGATTTTCTGTTATCTCCAATTTGATATAACGGCACTTCTTCGTTTGCTGTTTCTTGAATGTTTCTTCCTCGCATGCGGTGTTAATGTGGGCGTGGAATTTATTTGGGCACTGGTATATTTTACTCTGAATACAGGTGTCGCTTAGAGGGAAAATATCTTGTTTGGATTTCAAGATATATTTTGAATTCGGAGTAACAGTGACAAATTCTGAACCGTACTTTGTTGGGATAGGAAATAATTGATAAAAACCAAAATTAGTTTCATAATTTATAGGGATTAATATTAAGTGAATAATCTGTAAGGATTCAATTCTGCAATTCACTTTCAATAATTGTTCATATTCTAAAATATTTTCAAAATTCGGTTCAAACGGCAAACCAATTCTATAATACTTTGAAATTTTCTGAATTTCTAATAATAATTCATTTGGTTGAATTATGCTTGGATGAAGGGTTCGTAATTCTCAAAAAGTTACAGAATTTTCGATATCTTGCAATATGTTCAAAATAGAATTGTAAAGCATAATTAATTGATCAAATATTATTTTGGCATGATGGAATTCTTCAACAACCAATTTGTTCATGATTTCAGATAATTGTATTATTTTGTTTTTTAAAATGAATTCATCATGACGTATATCTTGTAAAGTACTATTGAAACTCTTCATTATTTGATTATCAACTGAATATGATAATTTCAATTAATTTTCTAATTTATGTTCATTTTTCAGTAAATCGGATAATATTTTATTATATCTTTTGCCGTCTTCGGCATCTTGATTCCCTGAAATGAATTCAAAAACCGTTCCCAATCCATCTACCAAACCTCGTTTATTTCTTTTTGCTAAGGCGGTCGAATGAAAACCAATATTTAATATTTTATTATCAATGCTATTTTCTACAAACTCTTTAATCTTTTCGTAATTTTATGATTCATTGATATAATATAAATTGTTTGAAATTATCATTTTTAAATCTATATACTGTCTATTCAAATCATTATATCGTTGGAAAAGTGGTTCTAAATTGTAATAATGAACAAAAGTGTAAATTGTTTTTTTGAGTCTTGCCGGGCCCAATTCAATAGGAAGTATTCCCAAATTTTCTGTTATGTTTCGGATGATTGATCCGTCGCTGACCGTGAGGTACCTGGAAGAATTTTGAATTCATAATTTTTTATTCCTAGACGTTTCATATTAGATGAGTGAATTTTCTCTACTGTATTACCATGTGTCGTTTTTAACTTACCTGTCTCCAGATTTTTGTCTATTTCTTTCAATATTTCAGATTTAAATTTATTTTTCGTTTTCGCTTGCTTTTGTGTATTCTTAACATAAATTTCATTCGGGATATCTGATAACTCCTCCCCAGTTCAATTATACTTTCCAATAACGTTTTCTTTATTACGGTCAATTTTATTTTTCATTAACTCGTATAATAATTTTGTTTTATTTTTATGGTTTTCAATATAATTATTAATCAACTGTTTATCGATGTTAATATTAGATGGAGATTTTGTGTCAATATGATTAGAAATTATTTCAGATGGTTTCAATTTTGTGACAGAATGTATGGTATCACTATATGCTAGAAGAGCATAGTTGACTTTAACCTCAATTGATTCTTTATTATAAATTTCTTTATTAATAAGTAATCTTATATGTTCTATAAGTGTGGAATGGAAACGATCGATCATTTCATTAGATTCAGGATGCTGAGAGCTGATGAAATGAATATCTATTTTGTGAAGGCTCAATAACTCCGTCACAACTGAGTTTTTGAACTCCAATCCATTATCTGATATAATGTGATCAGGAATGCCATGATGAATAAAATATCCAATTAAATTGTTGACCATCTCAATTCCTTGACCAGAATTTAATTTATGAGCTTGAGCATATTTCGAAAATGAATTTATGATAGTAAAAAATTTGGCTTCCTCCAATGTTATGCTGTCAATATGCAAAATTTCGAAGGGCTTTGAGGCAGTGGGTGTTACATTGAATTTCAATTTCAATGGTTTCCTGTCATATTTTGTCAATTGGCATATTACACACGAATTTATGAAGGTTTGTACAGATTTACGCAGGTTTGGCCAATAATAATTCCTTTTAATGCGTATTTCAGTATCTTCAGTTCCACGATGAACGAATTGTGTACATTTAATCAAGTTCATTTCTGAGTTTTTAAAATAATTTTGTAGGACCAAACCGAGGGTTTCATACAGTTCACATTCGAAGTAAATGTGATATTTCACTTTAGGTGTGATATATTCTTTAACAAAATTAAACATTTCTTTCTCGCTATTATTTTTTGAAAACTCTACCAAGAATCTTTGTTCCGTATTTTCATGTAATTTTGATATAATAACCGATTCCGGACTATGTTCTGTTTCTAAAATAATTATTTGATTTTTCCCATAATCCACGGGACATACTGCTATCGGGATGCCTACTATTGGATTATCTTTGTTGGAATGAATTGTAATGTTACTTTCACTAGGAGTCTCGTCATCTTCGTTATTCTGGTCACCTGTTTCTACGATTAATGATTGATTATCTTTCTGTTTTTGTATAGTGTCTTCAAATTCTTTATTAGACTGCTCCATGTATTTCATAAAGGAGTGGGGATTATTCGAGTCATTTACGTTTAGCTCAAATGTTTGTATATCCGGTAATTTAAAGACTGAAAGAAGTACTTTAATATTATTGGAAATGTATTGAAGCATCAATTTTACTTCTGTCCAACTCATTTTGACCAATCCACAACTAATTTTTGGTATACTCAAATTTTTTATATTATTTTTCATACAAAATGGTTTTAAATTCAAAAGTGTGTGAAATATATCCTGTTTATCAGGTTTATCATAATAACGCTCTTTTGTTAATAAATAGATGACATATCTTAATTTAGTTTTCAAATAAACTAAAGAATGAAGCTTAGGAATTTATGCTTTTGATTTCTCTGTATTTTCAAATTTCTCTTTGAATTGTTTCGCTATTCCGTCATTCATGTGTGAATCTTTACTAACACAATAAGCTAGGGAATCGGTTGGGGGAGCGTCGAATAAATTACCTTCTATTTCTGGTATATCATTGTTTGTAACAGTATTCGTCAATTTGTTTGTCAAGTATTGTTGGTATTGTGCTAATGGGGATTGTGATTCAGGCTTTTCTAATGAATTTTGAATTTTATCATTCAGTTCGCAAGGAATGCGACTCGATGCATCCGCGTTCGTGTCAAGTTTACCTTTTTTATAAATAATCTCATAGTCGAATTCTTCTAATCTTAATCTCCAGCAGATCAATTTTTTACTACACTGCTTTAATGAAAATAACCATTGTAATGGTCTGTGATCCGTGTAAATTTTGAATTTACGGCCAAAAATGTAAGGTCTAAAATACTGAGTGGACCAAACAATTGCTAAAAGCTCCTTTTCTATTGTGGAATCATTAATTTCCGAATCATTTAATGTTCTGCTTGCATAAGCTACTGGAAGATCATTGCCTATGTTACCTTGGGAAAGCACAGCTCCGATTGCAACGTTGCTTGCATCGCATGTTGAATTAAATTCTTTTGAAAAATCTGGATATTGTAGCAAAGGTTCATTGATTAATGAATTTTTACATGTGTTAAAGCACTGAATGTAGTCGGAATTGTTCATGTCTATGGTCGCGTCCTTTTTCAGACATTTAGTAAGTGGTTTGGTTATTTTTGCGAAGTCTCTGATAAATTTTCTGTAATAACCCAGAAGACCCAAAAATCCTTTTATTTGTTCAACAGTCTTTGGAATAGGGTAGTTTTGAATAGCTATGATTTTATCTGGGTTTAGACGAACGCCATCTGGAGTCACTAGGCGACCGAGATATGCGACTTCCTTTTTCAAAAATTCTGACTTATCTAACTGAATTTTGGAATTAGATTGTCTAAGTCGACCGAAAACTAATTTTAAATTATTGATGTTTTCTTGAAGGCTTGTACTGAATATTATGATGTCATCGAGATAGACCAAACATATTTCATGTGTTAAACCACGTAAAATATTGTCCATGACTCTCTGAAATGTCGCAGGTGCGTTTTTTACGCCAAATGGCATACGAAGAAACTCGTAATGGCCATCTTCGGTATTAAAGGCGGTCTTTTGTATGTCCTCTTTTCAATTTTTCAATCTGGTGGGAACCAGATGCTAAATCAAGTGTCGTGAAGTATTGACAGCGTCCTAATTTGTCTAAAAGGTCTGTTATGTTAGGTGAAGGGTATTTGTCACCTATGGTTTTGTGATTCAATTTCCTGTAGTCTATAACGATACGCCATTTTCTTTTACTAGAAGCGTCAAGCTTCTTGAGAACAATCCAAATAGGACTGGACCACGGCGAGTTGGATGGACGAATAATATTTTGATTCAACATTTTATGTATCTGCGAACGGACCTCTTCTTTATGTATTTGTGGATATTTATATGACTTTGTATACACAGGGACTTCATCAGATGTTTTGATATTCTGCTCAATTAGATTTGTAAAAGGTAATTTTCCATTTTCAAGATGGAATATATCAGCATATTTCTTTATTAAATCTAATATTTCAAATTTTCCCTCTGAATTCATATGATCAGTACGTATTTTGGAATGATCAAATTTATTACTATATGTTTGAATACAATTGAAATTCGGAGTGGCAAATGTTACATAATCGTCAATTTTTCCTACATTTATTAATTCAGGAATTTCAAAATTGAACTTTGAATCAGTTGGGTTTATAACAGTGCATGAACAGTGAAAATCTCTAGCGTCTGGAACACATTCTGGAATAAATGCGTTATTGAATTGGAACTAATACCGTGCCATTATCAGTATCAATTTTAATTTTTAAAATCTGTCCCGATTTAGGTTCAATTGTAACTGTAAAACATTCTACTTCACTATTTGGAATAGCTTTATGGTCTCTATCAATTGAATTATCAAAATAATGTATTTTTATTCTTGAATTAGGTGAAATAATTAGATCATTCGAAGTATCAATTGAAATCTTAGATTTTTTAAATTATTCATGCCAAGTAACATGTCGAATTGATCGTGAAAGTTGAACAAATGATATTTCAGATTTAGATTACTTTTATTGTCTTGTTTGAATATTCTTGAGATAGGAACTTTTGTACTATACAACTCTGTGGACGTGCCATGCGCTGTTGTAATATGAAACAGGTCTCGAGTATTATGATTTCTATAGAATTTGAACGCAATGTTGGGTTTAATGAACGATCTTGTACTGCCGGTATCTATGAGAACTTTAAAATCATTCTCCGGGAATATTATGAATGAGAGTTTACTTTGATTGATTGTTAAATTCATCAACTCAAAATGGGTTGAAAGTTTTAGTTCTGTTCCGAGGCGTTTTGTTCTAAAAACTTATTCTCGTCATTCGGGATTTCATCTGTACATTCGAATTCTGTTGATTGCATTTGCTCGAAATTATCGGCTATTTCGTAATCTGAATGAATAGTATTTTCTGAACAATCAGGTACTTCTATATTATAGAACTCTTCAAATTCAAAGTTAGGTTTCTGTTGAGAGTTTTGATTCTGCATTATAGTTCCTACTCTAGGTCTTTTGAGTGGCATATTTTGTGTTGTGTTTTGAGTAGATATACTCATTGAAGTTGGGTATACCTGGAGCCTAATTTCGCGACGCCTCACTGTCATGTACTTTCCCTTTAACGGGCCCAGAACATGAAAGTTCTTTACGAATCAATTATATGTATGAATATAGGTAATACCTTCCAAAAAAAATGTTCCTATCGATCGAAATAATTTTACTGAGCAATAAAATAAATATAAGTCCATATCAAACTCCATCTATATTGTTATTCAAAATTATTCTTCCAGCTTCTGGAGCCAATCAGGATGATATTAATTATGGCTTTCCTTGTGGAGAATCTGAATACAGTAATGAAGAGCCGAGAATCGTTGGCGGAGTTGAGACCAAACCCAGTAAGTAATAATAATAACTATCTAGCACAGAGATAAGAGAAAAATTTGCAGAGTTCATTTTCCGAATAATCAGAAAATCCTATGTGAATAAGAGCCAAATTCAGAGACGTGAGTCATACTCATCTTACACTTACCTTTCACTTAATCTAACAGTTCGAGTGTCATAACGAATTCAAAGACATTTGACTTCACTTTGAGTCAGAAGAGAATGACAATTGAATATAAGTTGAGTAAGATCTAACTGTGATGAGCAGGCTCCTTACACTTCAAGTAAATTGATATAAACGAGTTTTCAACTGATAGATATTTTTTGATAAATGTGGTGTCACGGGAAAATCAAAACTACCAATTCACCACAATATTTTGATAATGATCTTTCTCTGCAATCGAATAATAGTATGATTCAGGGATGGACTGATCAAGGAGAAGTCTGAAGGAACATTTGTATTGGCAAGTGTTTTGAAGAGATGGTGTTTTTAACAAATATGTGTGATAAAATGATGTCAGTAAAACTGAAATGATCCTTATGTCCTATTACAATGGTTATGTGCTAGCCTGCTATGCTTGCACTTCCGAAAAACATCCCTTATCCCTGACTGGTATTAGATTGCGTGATGCGCGCCTGTGATACCAATATCAAGAATGGTGTTGGACCTTAATCAAGTTTTTGAAAGCTACTGCGCACATCAACAGCATATACAATCACAGCACTTGCGCTCGATAACATGACACTAGACTCAAGCCCAAAATTTTGTACTCATTATCAAGAACTCCCTTTTCATAATCAAGAAATCTACTATTGTATTCTAAATCTAAGATCAATAAAAATAGCATTATTGTAGTCAAGGATCCAATCATTGTACTTAATAAATTTATTATTGAAGTGAAACTCTCGTATAATAGGATTTGTCCTGATATTCTTGAACAAAAAATTATTTCACACAGTATTGTTACAAATATCATTCTTAACACTCCTAGAATGTATCAGAATAGTATATTCTACAATAAGTATTGGAATGGCCTATATTCTGAACGAGCGAAAAGTTTGTAAACCGAGCCGAAGGCGAGGATTACGGTTCGCGAGTGTGGAATACGCCATTCCAAACATATTGTAGACTATAATTTCTCTAATAAGGATTTAAAAACTTACCAATATTTCAGAGGAAACTTAAAAAATTATCAAATGTCCAACGTCAAATCCAGATATGAATACTTGAATTGTCAGGAAGTAACCATGGGAGTAGCCAAACTAACAGCTTCTGATTCTTCGAAATGATCCAAAAGGCTCACTGAATCATTCTGAACGGCATACGGAATCATTCCAAACGATTTTCTGGAACATCATTCGTTCCAACATAATTTTTGGTTATGGAATATGCAAATTCCAAAACAGTGTTAGAGAAAGTGATATTTGTGATATGTATCCAGTCCATTTTCTTACATCCTACACTTTTTGAATCATTGAGCAGTATTTATTCTTTCTTCACATAGCTTTCGAACTCCTGCTGATCACATTTTGCACATTCAAAAATATTAGAACTAATTCACATTAATCCACATTCTCATGTAAAAAATATTGATATTCTTCATTATATTCATTCAAATTCAATATATAAATTTGATTTCTCATCTATCAGTTCAAATTTATTTCGTTTCAAACGTTAATTGAATGACATCTATGCGCAAATGTTCAGGAATGACGTCATTATTCTGGGTACGTTCCATTAGACGACCGCAACGCTCATGTCGCCTCAATAATCGTTTCACTAGACATTCGCGATCTTGATGCTCATGATGAATACGTCATAGATGACGTCATTGATCTCGACCACTTCAAGCTCACAACGCCCGCGATTAAAAGGTGGGTCGAAGCGATCGTTGCGTTCATTTTTGCAGAAATCACCAAGAAGTTCAAATCGAATGAGAAGATGACTTTCAAATTTGTACTTTCGATTTCAAATTATGTAGATTGATTCAAGATTTTTCATTTGTCAATATGACAGATAATCTCATGATATCTCATTATTATATTTATTATTTAAAAGCGATTAATTCATACAGGCATACTGGATTCATTGCATTCATATTTCTTTTTTGCTACGCGTTAGTTCAATCTTATTAATTATTTACTTTTCGATTCTAACCGTGAATTGACAGTCGTGAGCGTGAGCGTTGCGGTCATCTAGTGGAATGTACTCTCTATAACGTATTACCTCAATAAACGACTTCGATGGGTGATTCTTTCATTCCCTTTACCGAATACGGAATTGGGGAAGAAATGAGTGTTGGTGCAATTCACACTCAAATAAGTGAGAACTGAGTCTAGATTGAGTATAGGTTGAGATTCTTCGCCCAATACCCCTCTCCAGACACTCTTGTTTTGCTTCATTATCCTATTCATATAAGCTCGTTCATTCCTCCTACTTGCGAGCTTTCTCTCACGGACAAACCAATAATCATTTTCATCTATCTACATACCGGTCGTACACGCAATCTTTGACCTTCAATACCACAACATTAACTATCTCACGAAGAATAAAAAAAATTCTGCGCCTAACTTTCCCAATCAAAACGAATGTTAATGATGAGTACTAATTGATGCATTATAAGAACCTGATCTATTGGTAGAATGAAAAATGATGTGTATCAATTTCACTATGATAATTAACAGATATTCAAGAGAAAGATAAGATTGTCCCTCAATGAACTTTTTTGAAATTTGTTTATATAATAAAGATATTGCATTGTGGATAATATTAGGAGAAGCTGAATTTTTGCATGAAGCTTTCTCTTGTGGTTCTTAATAACATCTCAAATATCTCCGCACATACATGCGCCGCTCAGAATGTTGCGCGGTGTTAAAGATCAAGATGAACCGATTTTCGCAAAAATCTCGCTAACGAAAACTTTTACCTACAAAAAATATCTCTCCACTTTTTTCCCTAGGACCAACGGTTTTCGAAAAAATTTGGTTGAAAAAGTTTGAACGTGAAGTTTGTGCTTTTCAACGATATCTGTGTGTTGAACATTTGTAATCGAACATTAAATGTCACTTAAAATATTGAGAAATTCACTTTCTTGAAAGTCTTTAACGGTATAAATAACGCATATATGCTACACATTAGTGTCAACTTCACTCTGTAATAGGCTATGTATGAAGCACCAATAAAAGAATTGTCCATCGATAACCACAGATATCCACCGTTTGCGAAATTGACACCTCTAAAAACCTGTAGAACTATTTCCTTTTCCGCCAAGATCTAGTGCTGCTCGGAAACATTTATTTCATGTTCACTACCAATTGCAAGTATGGCTTGATAACGAGCTAGACCTTCTAGATTGGGGATGATTATTGCACCTGCACCTGATAATCTACTCTATTTTTGTTTCTGCATCAAGGGATGTACCTTGAAGCTTTGAATCAAAGCTTAGACTATGAGTGCAGAAAAGGTGGATGATACTGTTCACCAGTTTGCGGTAATTATCACGATCAGAATTGTTCAAATGTATCACCTGATGAGCCTACTAAAGATGTAGATCCATCGTGTTTCTTGACTGAAACTATGGAAATACAGGCGACGGAAGAAGATGATAAGGATTTGGACATTGTGATTGAAATGGAGTCAAGAGTAGAGCCATAATAATTCTTCTGATTAATGAAGAATCATCCATTTGACTGTTATATAATGATTCTCATGATTTGAATACTTTAACATTTTTCAGTATTTAAAATTTCCAATAATAAGAATTGAAAACAAAACAATCTCTTTCATAGTACAAGGAAAACCAATCAATCTTAATTTTTCTATGAATAATCATTTTGCTGATTAAAAAAAGTTTATAATTTGTGCATTCTCTTCAATAAATGAATATTTTTCAATCACAAATAAACATGTAATATGTACCACTTGGAAACTAAATCTGATAACTATTATTGGTAGGGCACGTATTATATGAAAAAGGAACGTCCAAACTATTTAAATCAGATTTTCTCAAAAACCGATGATCTTACAGAAAAACTAGGAATATATTTTGTATGCAATTTCCTAAGTTACATAATTGATTATCACCATTTTTTCGATAGAAGTTATCGTTAGCATTTTTAGCGGCGCATGTATCAGAGTGATTTCTAGGACATTGTTTAGTGTTTAGAGCTACAAAAGAAAGATACATGCAGAAATCCAGTTTTCCAGAAGTTTTTCCGGAATTTGATCTTTTTTTTCGTCCCCATTCCCTTAACTAATACTCATGAGTTATCACTATTAAAAATCAATAAAATGAATGAGCTTCGTCACTCTCACTTCATTATTGATAGAAGGGGGCTGCAAGTTCACATACAGAGGCGAATTCAGACTAAGTAATGTTATCCCTACGCTCATTCTGATCTGCCTCTTCCCCCACCGGAGAACTTCCTTGGATAAACCAACTGTCAAGTTCTTGGAAGTGATAATGAAATTCTGAGAAGGATATCGATTACTACAAAAAAATTTCTTCTTAGAATTTAGAGCAATGTCAAATCATGTTCAAATAGTGTAGAAGGATTTTTTCTTATTCGTGTTGAATCAAAATAAGTTCAGTTTATATTTTGCCTAATGGTTTATTCTAATTTTCAGTCATTCTTATAAATTTGGCACCCCCAAACTCTGACGCCCGATGGCTATAAATATGAAGTGTGCGCTTATTGCTTCTGTTCATAATCTTGGAAGCTCTACCTGAGGCAATTTTTGTGATTCCGCTTCCGCTGTCCTTCAATTAGAGTGATATATTTGTCACAAAATTTTGAGTTCTCGAAAAATTCCAAATCTTTTCTCAGAATTTGCCGCTCCCTAATTTTTGCCGCCCTGGACAGTTGCCCATGAATGCTCTTGCTTTAATCAGGCCCTGTCTTGGTTGTGAGAGTTCAAATGAACCGAAGACAGATAGATATTATGGCTAGAGCAATAAGGTTCTGTTTCAGTTTTTCATTTAGTAACATCATGAGAAGATGCTTTGTTCTATAGAGAAAGCAAATATGTTCTTTATTTGTTGAGATTTCAAGAGCTCTGACCAACAATCAGATATGTTTGAGTAGATAATAGGATTCTGTATTAGAATCTTGGAAGAAAATTATTAATTCATTTTGTTCATAGTTCACCGAGTCTTGACAAATGAGCAACATTTTCAATCTTTTTGATATAGAGCCACGAGGGTAAATTCTTTCTTCTGAAAAATGTACAAGATTATTTAGGTAAACAACAAAATTCCAACGATCAGACAGCTGCTTTGTGTGCTTTTTATATGTCTTGCTTACTGTTTCCATTGAGGGGTCTCAACATAAAATAATTTTTATCATACATCTGTTCCAAAAAATCTAAAATTATTGGTAATAATACCTTTGTTCTGATAATTTTCTGATAACTATCAAAGGTAATGAGTTATTCGGGGAAAAATTGTTTTTTGTACCTTTCACCTTATCTGATAGATACATATCGATCAAAATCGGATTGAGTTCCCTTGTATAATAATAGCTTCTCGAGAATTCATCAGTATCCGTATCAGATTTTATTGGTGAACTATGTTTGTTGTTGTTAAATTGCTATTTATCTGCCTGTGATTCAGCCCATAATTTTCTCCTGTCTTGGCTTCATACATATTTTTTCTGAACGTGGTCTTATCTGCTTCAAATGAAAAATTCAATTGCTACATGTATATGAAATCTATTACAGATGAATTTCCATGGCTAGTATCGATTAAAGTTAAAATAAAGGAGGAATATAAGCAAAACTGTGGAGGCACCATTATAAATAAAAATTTTATTCTGACTGCTGCACATTGCTTGTCCGATATTCCAAATGAAAAGATATTGATATTGGCTGGAGCATTCAACATAGAAAAGAATGAAGGTAAGAGGTGAATTATCAATAATCCATGTTTTTTCATTTAGCAGTATGCTAATATATACGAAGGTAATACAGATTCTGGAGAAAAATTATAACGACAAGAATATTAGTTGAAATGAATAAGTCTATTCCATATATATTCTGAAAGTGCCGCGTTGAAAGTTCCAATTTTCTTATCACTCCGAATATCATTCCGCATTGTCGCACAGTGGTCCGAGATCCGAAAAAACTGGCCATGAATGAAGGCTTTGTGCAATACGAGTGAGATTCCATGTATCGGGGCTGATTAGGAATCAGGAGTTGAAATTCCAAGAAACAACATAACGGATCCAATACGCCAAACAAAAACGACAAAAATGATAAGCATGAAAACCAGTACATCAGGCTTCTCAAGCAAGGTGAATAAGAATCCAGCATTAGAATTCCAAAAAACAAAATAGCAGATCTAATATGTCTGACAAAATTTCTAAAAATTCAACATAATCTTAATCAACTTGATAATTATATATTATTCCATGATTTACAAACATCTCATCGATAGATACTTACCACAATAGTTATTTAGGTATTAAGATTAGTAAGTACAGTTTACCGATTGAGAATAATAGTTTGGAGGCCGAGCCTTGGCGAAGTTTCCAAATATTATACAAAATCGGTACTGTACTTATTGACCGTAATGATTGTTCATACGCTGTCAGCTGTCAAGTTTGACATTTTATTTCGAATTTTCAATTACAAATAAAGACAAATAAATTAATTTTTTTTTTGTGAAAATCCACAATTTTTCACTTAGCGCCTTTGCCCATGGGCGGTAAGTCAGCATAACCATAGTAACTACAGTTTGCCGGTAAAATCAACATACCACCTCAAATAGAGGGCCGGTAAACACATGAAAACGTCCAATCGTGCAAAAAAGCAGATTTAATGTAATATTAAACTCATAAATACTTTGTTTCATCCATCGACTGGGTCTGGGTTTTTCTGTTGTCCCTGTTAGCAACAACATTAAATTACAGACAAAATAGCACCTAATAGAAGCCAGTTTGTTATAAATGTTAACAATAATATCAGCATGAGGTCGTATAAAGCTTTCGACTGAACACGACAGAACAGACACTTTTTCATGCTTGAGAAAACTTGTTTTCAATATTTCATTACTCACAAGTTTGAGAGAATTGGTTGAGAAAATTCGAATAAGGATAACATTATGCCACAAAAGTGTAGATTTGAGCATTACGATATGAGGACAAGTATTTAGTGACAAGAATAGGATAAAGTTCACTTTGATAAAACGTGCAGAAGTTGAACGAAAAATTCAGCAAAAGGAGCAGCTCAGAACCAGAAAGAAGAAGTAGTAAAGAAAAATTAGGATGTTTCCGAATGAAGCAGAACCATAGGATGAATACCACCTGGAATAGTTGACAAGAATTTTCTGGATGTTGATACCAACATAAAGGACATACTAAAATTGATAAATAGCCTACGGTGTGAATGGAATAAATAAAGCGGAGTACGAACATAATAACGAAGATAGTGCGCCTTTGACCATGGGCATTAGGTCAGTATGAACATGGTAGCCACAGTTTGCTGGTAAAATCAACATAACCTCTCGAATAGAGGGCCGGTAAACGCATGAAAACGCCCAATAGTGTAAAAAGAAATATTAGTGGTTCCAATTAAAAGTTACCTACTCTGACAAGGTTTACTTGAAAATGATATCTTCATGAAACTCAAGATGGCGACTTCCTAGATATGAATAGTTATTTTCTCGTTTCGAATATGCACTATATCAAACTTTTACATTATTGCGTAATTTTTTCTCTCAGCCATGTTTAACAACTTATACCTAAATTGAAGATTATAATAGATGATTATTATTTTGGTTTTGAATCAAGTAATCATGAAAAACCAAACACTCGTATTGTATTAGTTTATCGATTGTTTGTGTGTCGTATTTAGCTGATTTAATTCTTCAAATTTTTTTCTAAGCCGTTACCAATAACGTCTTCCTCAACTTTTGAATATTACGATATGGTAAGTACCTACATTCAATGTCACAAAGAATGTCGACATCCGGACATTAGAGTGTCTGCACGATTAGACTCAAATATTGTACTTTTTCCTATTTCCAAGGTCGCAGTGGGAAATTAAAAAAAGTAATGTCTCTTCACTATTTGGTAGCAAAAACTCAATGTACTTCTGATTGACACTAAATTTAACGAATATCATACCTTGAAAGTGAAGACCCAGGCTGGCTATTAATAAGGGCACCGGAAATATTTTACCTAGAAAATAGGAGATGGGCGCCACTCCCAGGAAATGATTAAAGGAGAAAAAGGTACTATTCTGGGAAACAATAGCGACAGCAAAAAATAAATGGAGCATAGACGTCGAAATCAATTATTAACAAAATTATTATTATTCTAAAGCAAATAATTCCAAAAATCATGATTAAAAAAAAGGAAACTAACGAAAATGATTAAAGCTATAATACAGAGAAATATCTTACGGCAACAGCCAAAAGGGAACTGGAGAGCACGTCACAGACGTTCAAAATTACGTTACAAAAAACTAACTATATATCCTCTTCAGGCGGAACTCAAGACTAGTGTCGGCAGAGAAGGTAGATGACGAATTGTTAGTCACACGTTCCCTGAATTAAGTAGAGTTGATCTTGCGTCTATAGGGCCTTGATGAATCCCCAACGGTCCTGGAAGGTGTTGAGGTTGGCCGTGCGCCTGGTAATCAACTTCGGGACGTATTAATGTTCTACCTAATTTCGTGAACGTGTTGATGTTCTTCTTCAAGTAAAGTTGACCAAAAACTAGTCTCAAATGGCCACGGGTTCCTAAGATCCCTAGCAGCTAACACTGAAAACAAATAACCCAACCAGTATCCAATTCAACTTAAACAGGAGGATCCTATAAAAAATTGGAGAGCTCTCTTTAAACGTGAAGCGTTCAAATTGAATAAATAAATTTAGATTCAAAATGAAAAACGAATAAACTGTGAATTTAGTAAAAATTGGATAAAATAATCAGTAAAGTTATTTATTTGCCTAATTTCGAATTGTGCACTAAAAATTTACAAAGTGAAAAAAAACTACGCTAAACATTAAAGAGAAGAAAAACAAAAAGAATACAAAGTCTAGGAAGACAAGAAAAAGGGTTATTAGCGACGAGTCGATAGATTTACGAACGAGGTTCGTTACCGAAAATTGGATCAATCTTCACAAACTCGTAGGATTTTACAGCTTAAAAACGGGAACTGAGGTTCACAACAAAATATTTGTAGCTTTGGAAACAAAAACTACACAAACAACGTAAGAGACTGAACTACGAGTTGTTGAATGACAAATCCGCAACGCGTTGGATCCAAAATATAGTTAAATTATGTATCATCAATCAATTTCACAAATCATTCATACATCAAACATACTTAGGTGAGGGAAAATAAAGGCAGGATAGCTACAAATCTCTTTGGTATATTTTACTTCGAGTGTATATTCAAAAAAAATCACGTATCACTAAATCGATATCCGCCTGATCGCGTTTGGAAGTAGAAAAAAATCCAAAACAGAAATACAAAAAGCCGGTAAATTACAAAAAAGGAATGACCACTCTTGTAGACGAAAAAGTATGATAAACTAGGGCAGGTAGCAACTAGAACATGTGTACGAAACACTCGCAATTGTAATGATTGTCAAAACTATTCTAAATATAAAAAATCAGAAATAATTAAACGTATTCCCCCGAGAAAGGACAACAAATAATAATAAAGGAAAAAAGTCAGCTCCTTCGACCAAGACGGCTATTGCATACGCCACTGTAAAATTTAGAAAAAAATAAAGAATAAAATGAATTTAAAACAAAAATATTAATTTAGTATGAAAGTTTCAAGGTTGTAGGAAGGTTTTGAGCACAAAAAAAACTAGCAAAGAATTAAGGATGGAATAGATAAGTTTGGAAATCACAAAGTTAACCACGCGGGTCGCTTTCAAACGAAATCACTTGTAAAAACTATACTAAATTTGGAATAACGTGAACAAATAATGAACAAAATATTAACAAAATCATAACACTGATTCTAATGAAATAAAATAACCACAAAATTTAGAACAACTAGGAATATTATCAGGCTGCTCAAAACAAATACGTCTGCAACAACAGCCCAGGAACGAAAGAGGGCGAACAAGACGCGCATGCTCCTCAAATTAGCGCCTTCAATCAAGTATCGTTAGCAAGTACTGATTTACAAAATTAGTCCAGATTTGTTGTGCAGATGGTATGGAATGGAATGAGAAGAAAATTGTACAAAAAAGACCTGAGACGAAATTTTTGTAACAATATGCATGGATGTTTTGAAAAACTCAATCAAGACAAACTTGGTCCGTGAAAAAAAAGAATTAATTTGTGTGGGAGTCAATCCGAAAACTTCGACTCAAGAAATTGAAACTCAAGATAACATGCCTGAATCTAAAGCATCAAAGATTCAAAAAATGCTTAATTCCCTCCCCTATGAATTGCACGTTGCGCAGACTAGGTTTTCGAACAAAATCGCATAAAATGATGATTTTAAAAATCATGTTTCATGGATTGATGAATCCTGCTTTCCTAATTGTGTATTATTCAGTTGCCATCGTCTAGATATCAGGCACAGAAGAATCTACACATAGTGACTCCACGGCAAAATCAAGTTCATTTTGACATTCTTGTTTTTTTGTGGCATATTGGGAAATTGTCTGCTGGGACTTATGATTTTTCCTGGTATCTTAACGCAGCAACATCTCTTGAATATTCATTGGATGATATATCTTTGGCACAAAATCTCCGGATATAGTATCAACAGAACGGCGCTCCTACGTATTGTTCTGAAAATGTTATCATATCTAAATGACTACTCTGATAAAAGAGTATTTGCTACTGATAGGGCTGAGCATTGGACAGTCAGATCAGCAGATTTGACGCCTACGTACTTCTATTTGTAAGGCACTTTTAAAAATGAGGTATATAGCAGTAAATTTTATTATAATAATGCAGATGAACTGCGTGAAGGAGTGTTACTAGCATTTAACGGTGTTAGGCGCAATACATTGCAACAATGTATTGAATAGTGTTGCAAAGCGGTGTTGATTGTGTGAAGCCGAGTTGAAATTACTTTCCGACGGCATCTGCATCGCCCAACAAAATTACACAACATTGCTCATTTCTTCAAATATTTGAGAATGAGAAATATAATAATGATAATAATAGTTCATTCAATTCTGGAGACATAGTAGAATGTGCATAGAAACGTCAAGATGAAATAGAGAGGCAAATGATATGAAACATCAAATGCAAGAAAAAAAACTCAAATTAAACTCACCAAGACATAAATTCGTTAACTGAATAAAAGCAATATTATTGGAGATATAGCTTTAGATTTTTTTGGACTTCCTTCTCGTTATCTATTATTTTCAATGAATCCGGTGATTTATTGAATATTCAATCAAATTTGTCAAGAGAGCTTTTAACGACTTCCAACTTCGACTTGGGAGTATGAAAATTGTTTCTGATGCTAGTCTTGTGATCATTGATATTTACAATTAGAGGATGAGCTAGTTTGTTCCTAAAAAACAGAAGACAAATTTCATTAATGTATGCTAGTGAGAGTGAGAAAATTGTGCATTTTGAAAGAATCTCCACAAGAAACATTATATCTAGCACCAACCATACATCTTATAATTCTCTTCTGACACATAAAAACATTGTGTGAAACATTCGAAGAGCCCCAGAAACAAATTCCATATCTCAATCTGGACTTTACACACGCAAAGTAAAACATACAAACCTGACTGAAAGTCAAACATTGTTTAAATATCGTATTTGATAGCAAACAGAGTTTAGCTTACAAACTACTTCATCGCAGCGAGGTTTCCAATTCAAGTTATCCTTGACTAACAGTCCTAAAACTCTTACTGAATCAATGTTATAGTTGAATCACAAAATTTATTACTAAATTGTTGATCACTTATATTTTGTTTTGTATCGGAATAAAGAATCTTAGTTTTACTGTGGTTTGAAAAAAGATTTTTTTCATAACACCACAATGTTAAAAAATCAACATTCTGACTGCATTTATCAATCAAACTATCTTTATTTTTATCAGAAATAATCAAAGTAGTATCGGCAACGTACAAGAAAGGTATACAATCCTCAGTGAGAACATCGGAGCTAGCACAGTACCTTGCGGCAGACCAACGTCGATTTTCAAATAATCAGAATCACGGTATAATTGAAAATGAAATTATCTGAATAGCTGATACGAACAAACTGTTTTTTTCTTAGTCCAAAGAGTAGAGATTCATTAAGCGCTCAAGTTTGTCTAATAACCGTGCATGGTTGAAAATTGAAAAACTGCTGTAAAAAGAACATGTCAAGCACTGGTAATTGAACGATTTGATCTAGAACCAAATTATTTATCAGAGATAGCACAGGTTTTAGTGAGCATACGATTCAAGTCAATTCAAAAAACTGTATTTAAATTTTTTGGAGAAGCCAGAGGTTAGGACTACAGGTCTGTAATTGTTCACACTTTCTTGTGAGTGGAAATCATTTTGTTAGTCTTTAAGATTGATGATTTTTTTATTACTCATTCTGATCATGATTATATTGAATAATTCATTTTCATGAAAAGGATATAGGAATAAGTAACAGGCAATGTCATCATTGTTTTTGTAACCAATATCAATTGCATTGACTGCAGGAATGCATTTGAGAATGATAAAGGGAGAACGTCCCTAAAAAAATTTGTTAAAAAGGTTGGCGATTCATTTGGGATTGTCACCAGTTCCATTGTTACTGGAAATTTTCAAGTTAAAATCCACCTTGCTTCAACTTTTCGAATTTATGATGCTTTAGGCACTTCTTGACATGTTATCAGAGTTTACAATATTATTTTGGAAATAGTTATTTAAGTATTAAGGTCAGTAAGTACAGTTCACCGATTGAGAATAATGGTTTGAAGGCCGAAACTTGGCGAGGTTTCCAAATATTATACAAAATCGGTACTGTACTTATTGACCGTGATGCTTACAAAATTTTTTGCACGATTGGAAGATCCAAAATATGGGTCCAAATTTTCTTCTTAAGATTAAATTACTACTGATGATTGCTTATTCGCTGTTAGTTGTCAAGTTTGATCATTTTGAATATTCAATCACAAATGAAGATAAATTAATGAATATTTTTTTTTGTAAATTCACAAATTTTTACTTACCGTTTTTGCCTATGGGCGGTAAGTCAGCGTAACCATAGAAACCACAGTTTGCCGGTAAAATCAATGTATCACCTCAAATAGAGGGCCGGTAGACACATGAAAACGCCCAATCGTGCAAAAAAAGTTTTTTTAGTATGTGCTACCAGAAGAGAGTGTTTCTTCTCATCATTTTTGTAATAAGAAACTAAGATAGGGAATTCATTTCTCAGATAAAATGGTGATTGTAAGTCATTGCTCGAATCTATCATATTAAAATCTACTCAGCCTTTTCCATTAACTTTCCTAGGAATCATTTTCTGCAATGGAGATTGAATATTGAAATAATATATGAATTTATCAGGAAAACATTGAAAAGCACGATCAGTTATCAATTTTATATACACATCAGACCACGATTCACGAGCAATTTAAAAACAAAAGTTCTTGGCATTGATGTTGTTAAAAATTCTCTTGCATTGAGTCGAATCAGTAACTTCAGTGTTATTGATATAAGTATCTATTAAAATGGCGTTATGATCAGATATAAGGTTATTCTCTATAGCAGAGACATAGTGGACAGTATCTGTAAAACAATGATCCAAAATATAGCGACTCCTTGTTGGAACTGTAACTATATTTTCAGTGTCGTGAATAGCTAGAATGTCAAAGAAATAATTATATTCATTTGAATCACCTGAAAGATCGAAGTTGAAATTTTCACAGAATATTAGATGATATCTTGGTTTAAAAGCAAATTCTAACATTGATGAAACATACTTACAGAATAGTTTAAAATCCAAACAAGATGATCTATAAACAGTTACAAATGAAATTGAATTGATAATCGAGAATTAAGTAAAAGGATTTTACAGTTATTATCAGTTGGACCACATCATTTGTAGGGTCCCGTAGGGCAAAAAATCCATTTATATGAGTATCACTGGGCTAAATAGAGGGATCCATGGCTTTTTCGCGGTTTGAATAACAGACTGTGATTTTAAAAGAAAAAAAAATAATTTGGATACTTAGACCTTAGTTTTTCGCATAAGACTTCAGGAAATAATGATATTGAAAGGTTCTTACGATCATTATCTGTAGTACCAGTAGTTCATATACATGAAGGAGTGCAGGTTGAGATACAGCAGCTCTTAGAGATCTTAAGCTGTTTGGAATTAGATTGGCAACCACTGGAATAGTAGATCGTCGTTCTCTAATACTCCCTATAGACTTTATTGTTGCATTTTCTTCATATTACTGACTGTAGGCTTCAGAATATCATTATTTGTTCTAGTAGATAAGTCTTTAACATTAGCAAGTGCATCATTATTGTCACTGTCACTATTTCTCACGGACGTCACTTGAAAATATTGTTAACTTTCTTTGACAGAAACAGCTTGGTCTGATGATATATTAGAGACAACTTTGGACTCATCAACGTTTTTAGTTATATATTTCTCGTTAGATGGCGAACGCGTGGCTTTGTTGCTTTTATTTATCAATATTATATACATACTCATGCCAACCTATTCTACATAGGATATACTGTATCAACTGGGAAACATGAGAATCTACATTGGATAAAACTCAACGAAAGAAGAAAGAAATATTCAAACGGCAGTTGGATTGTGAAGGGGAGAACGGAAATTAGAAGGGAACATTACAAAAATTGGATAATTGAAAATCAAAAGCAGAACATCAACATGAAATAGAGAAAACAGCCAACTAGACAAAAAACTAGAACAAAGCCCTACAACAAACTAATCTCAGTCATCAAATAACTAAGAACTACAAATCTATTGCTAACATAGAAGAAGAATAGCTAACAAACTGAAAATGAATTCGGAGAAATATAGAAACAACTTGAGGAGCTCAACGCAATATGGAATAATAGAAATTGGAACATGAAATATCAGAAATTCAAAATAGAGGAGGAGGACTCACTGAAGAATTTAAAAATCGAAAAAAAAATAATACTCGATATCACAGAAACGAAAAGAGAGAAAAGTCACAATCTTTTGAAGACCATGTACCATACTGCAGCGCAGTAGCACAAGAGCAAAAAACAAGAGAATAGATAGCGTGTCCTATATGAATATCATTAGTATGTAAAATACTTCATTAGAAATTTTACAATCAAGAAGCGCTATTCGTTACAACAGAAATAGAGAAAATATGATCAACGATACTACTGAACAACAAAAACACATTCTGGGAGAGAATACAATACATAGTAGAGCAAATACTAGAGCCAGTTATTATAGTAGACGACTACATTGCTTGATTTGGTGATAGAAATCTAGGTATGAGAACAACTATAAGCGTTCTCAGAAAAAAAAAGCAAGAAACAACAATAGTAATAGTTATACAGACTTTTGCGCCATGAATAGTTTATTAGTAAAATATCTTTTCCTCCAACAAAGAAATCCATGAATATACCAGAAAAGCTATAAGTAGCAGAATAAAATCAATAATTGATCATATTTTGGTCAGTTAGGATGATAAACAAAATATTGGATATGTTGGAATAAAGCGAGAATATGAGATAGATAGTGATCACTACCTGGTAGAAGCTAAATTGGAAGCTCAAGAAAGCAGGTGCTACTCTGTAATACCTAGCAAAAAAAAAGACAGGATACAATAAGAATTGGAGCATACAAACTGAGAGATGCAAAGTTCAAAGAGATATATGAACAAAAAATACAAGAACATTTTTCAAATACTGAGAGTTATGAGAACGTGGATATTGGAGCTATATGAAATATATTTCGCTGTGAAAGAGACTAGAGAAATATGACTGGCGTCGGTAATTCCAGAAATTGGGAGAACTTTTTTTATATATCTATCACTGAGTTCCTTATATTGCGGTTTCATTTATATTCATAATCAATGAAGTTGTATAAGAAAAGTCAATGGAAGTACTGTGCTCTCCTATAATAAAAATTACCAGTTGGGTGAGAGAACAAAGCTGGAATTTTGAATTCAATTTATGGGTTGACTAGATTATTTGAATATCTCTAACTCTTCTTGCGGAAAACCCATCAATTGAGAAATATTGTGATTTCTTGATTCACTTGAAACTCCAGCAAGAAGATATAGTAGTGCTTAGATCATGAAAATATCTTCTTGGGACCGCTTGTTAATAAGATGGTTTCTAGACGAGTTGCTCGCCGAGAGCACGCATCTTATTAGTCGTCCGGGTCTATATCTATAGTATGAGATACCAAGAAATCCATTCTGATTCAGCAGCAGCCACAGTAAAAGTCCCTTATCTAATTTACAAAGAGACTCTTTCCCAAAATGTCGAATACGAATAACTTCGGAACACAGAAAGTAATATAGTGTTAAAGGAAGTATCGTATTCAATTCATGTATTTCTGCAACTTTTGAGGCAGATGCCTACATTTCTTGCCGTAATAGAATAAAATGAATCCAAACTGACAGTAAAACAAAATTCATTCATCTTACTTTCATTATCAATTTGAAGTATATATCGTATCAAATATTTTATATGTGAATGATATGTGCTTGGCTACATTTAGAAAATTTGGATTCATGATTAATCAGAACAAGACTCATGAATTATGAATCTAAATCTCCGAATGTAAATCCTAAACTAAATCTATAATAAACCAGCCTTTACAATGTTTTATGTTCTATCGTGCTGATCCTTGTGAGAAATATGATCAATTATGAAAGTATTGCTGGTAGTTAGTAGAACTTATCGAAAATAAAAAAGAAGGAATAGTTTGTAGAATAATTATCTTGTAACTCTTATTTTATGTTCTTGGGGGGAGTACTAGACTTTTATTAATACTTGTAGTCACAAATTTACTGCATATGTCACTTTGATTAAACGGACTATAGTATTTAAAGTCGTTATTCATAGACATGAAAGATGAAGTATCAAGTTGGAACTTTCTGATTCTCCTTCATATTAATTAACTTTGCAACAAAATATTCAACTAAAATCGTGCAATTGAGACTTTCACTGCACCACTTGTTCAGAAAGACAAATTTATCCATGATCTTATGGGAAGGACTGTTCTTGACATAATTTCTGATGTAAAAAGTAGACTGTTATGGAGCACTGCAAGAAAAATTCTTTTGCACATTTTCAATGCATGATTACAGTGAGAGAGTCTATTAGTAGTAATCATTAGTATTTTAACATATATTGAAACTAGTTTACAACACCAAAATCGCATTTGGACATCTTGTACTTGAGTTTTCAATTAAAATTCTTGAAAACATTGATGTCAACCCGAACGAAAACAGCTCAATTAACAATATTGTTTTTCTATAGATCACAATTTTATATCTACTAGAATCTTTCATTGTTTCTTTCTGAAATGAAAACAATAATTGTTCATTTAAAAATATACTTGCGATTGTTAGAATATGGTATAATAATGATTTAATTGATATTTCAAATTTCTAATTGGCGTTTAAAGACTTACATTTGGTACCACTAAGAACATCTAAGCTAGCATCACATATTTTGTTGTTATCGCAGCTCAGATGTTCATACATAATATTGATGCGAAGTGTCGAAAGTTCTGTTATTGTTGAGGCTAATAAAATGGTGAACAGCAGTGGAAACCAAAATTAAAACTATATATGCACTCCACTCAGGCCGCTAACGAAGCGTTGCAAATATAATACCTGCAATATCTAAAGAACAATATGAGTGAATTTATCAACCTTTAATGAATTGTAAGAAGATTAATTGAGCAAATTCCTTCTCCGATAACTTTATGCTAGCTCATTCTGGTTATAGATATCCCTGCGGAAAACTATGACTGTGGAAAAAATACATACTTCACTCGTGCGGATCGATCATTCCGCACTTGTATCGCAATATATCATTCTTTAGCTACTAATATTATCCGTTAAGGTGACATCCACGAAAGAAAAAATAATTGTATATAATCAACTGTTTCGCGAGAATTGGGTCAACTGAAGATAAAACATTGTGACACACACATGCAAAAAGTCTCTAATGCACTCACGAAGATTTCAGAAACACTCGCTTTGCTCGTATTCTCAATTAAAACACTCGGAAAATGAAGAATAACTTTTCACACTTGTACCTTGAATATCTATTCTCACACTGGCAATATTGAGAACAGTTTACTTATTATTAGATCGTAGATTTTTTTATTGGATTGTGGCTATAAATTCAGATAAGATATGATGTTACATATTTTTTGTCTCTCAGATCAATGATAATTTTTGTATTCGGAAACCATTTTTCACTTTATTGGCTTGAATCTGTGTATGTGACAGATAACAACTAAAGCTTCTCACAAAAAATTTTCCTCAAGCTGTTGAAATTTGGTAAAAAGTTGACCAAACCTATCTACGACAAGTTAAGCATAACATCGTTCGATAGTTCAATACTTTCGATTTCGATTTCTAATCCTCTAATCATGAAAGAGAAACTACCTTCAATTCAGTTATGTATATATTAGTAGGAGAGCGAGAGGGAATTGGAGTCTACTAATGAAAATTGTGAGAAAACGAGACAAATTCAAAATTATCATTTATCTTCATTCTATATCAGTCTTTTGGTTACATAGCTAAAAAATTATATCAATTCAAACTTGAGAATTCAACCGAAACTCACAATAATTACAAATGCTCTGAAATATACATGTGGATTTCATTACCATACAAGCCGGGTAATAAGATCCCAAAATAGGCCTGACGTATAATAATAATAATAATATTTATTTTAACCATGAAGTATATAAATACAAGGCAAGTCAAAGTACATGTTGAATAATGCAATCTTGAGAGCAAGTAAAACACATTGAATGATATATTGAGAAATATTAATTTGAACATTTAAATAGATTCAGTAGGAACAACCGCTCTGAGTTTGATGGTTGCTCAATCCTTCTTATTGAATAACTTCTATAGAAAAATCTGATGTGAACATCACGTGATTTACTTGTCCATCATTTGATATATACACAAATTTATTCAATAAGGTTTTCTGTCACTTCAGATTATAATTAATATAATTTTAATAATATTTCAATATGTGAAATGTCAAACACAACAGATTATCATTGTCTACCTTATCATTCAATTGAACTGATTGTTTTGTACGACAAATTCTGAATGTCTGTTATACATATAAACTTGACTTCCGGCTCAGCCCATTGTGACAATAATAATAGATAACTATTTTGATGCTACAACAAGTTCAAACACTGAATTTCAATATGCTATTACTATGAGTAAAGTGCACTTCTGGCTTGGCCGATTCATACAAAAATAGCAGGTAACCATTCTGATACAACATCAAGTTCAAATACTGAATTTCAACATCCTACGGTTGACCATTTTGGATTTATAGGGAAATTCGAAAAAAATTTCGAGTGAAGTGCACTTCCGGTACAGACGATTGAGACCATAATGCGAGGTGCACAACTAGATCCTATACCAGTCTTAAATACGAAATTTTAACATTATACGTTCAACCAGTTTTGAGATTTGCGAGTTACGCATGCACGCACGCACGCACGAACATACGTGCCGACATCAAGCCAAAAATAGTCAAAATAGATTCAGGGATGCTCAAAACGGATATACCCATCAAAATCTCGATGGGTGAATTTTGTCGGTTTCACAATACTTTCTTGTACTCAGTACAAGTAAGAAATAATATAGAAAAATGAATGTTCATAGAATAAACAAATGCTCTTGGCTCGATAAGTTCCATAAAAAAAGAAATATCAAATAAAACGTATAATCATAATATAAACGAATGGTCTGGAAGAAAAATAAATTCAAATAATATACTTATGGATCTAAACAGAAAATACAAATGTAGCCTTTTGGGTCATCACAGCCTAAGCACTCAGAATGAATCCACTTTCCGCAGTTTCTACATCGATACCAAAGTTCATTGTTCTCTCCTATGTCTGAACAAATCACGCATTCATTATGTTCTTTCGAATACTCAGACTCATAATCGCAAAGCTCAGTTTCATCAACGGAAGACTACTCAGTGTGTGTAGAGTCCTGTTAAATTTCATGTTGATGTAACTACTTTTTTGTTTGTTTCTCTCGATCTTTTCTCATTTGATTCTCTTCAAACTTCAAACTTCAATCCGCTTCCTTTTCTTCTCTTCGAGTATGTTTTCCATGGGTCTACTGGTCAGTATTTTGGATCGTTGTTTCTTCCTGGTAGCTTTTCTGGGTTTCGTGATAATCCGCGGTGATGGACTCAATTCTTGAAGGAAACTCGAAAAACTTGTGGATGGCTGCTCGAGATGTAGCGATTGAGAGGTTTCGTCTTCTGGTGGTGGCTGCGCAAGCTTAGATTCTAGTGTAATAACAGTGGCAGTCTGTGAAGAAATAGTAGAATTATTAGCCTCGTCAGCAGGAATAGTATCGGTATTTGGGTTCTCATGTATATTAAAGTTGTCTTCAGAGAACACTGTCGAATCCATAGGATATATTCCTTTCGCTCTGAAGCTGGATATGCTTTTGTCTAAAGATGCAACTTTTGTATATTGCTTTGTTAAATAAGCCAGCCATCTCATAAGGCGTAATTCTGACCAAGTTCCGTGACCTCAAATACAATTCACACTCTTTGCTATTTGCCGATTGCTGTGGTCCGAAAAACGTTACATCTAGAGGCTGCAAGCGATGAGAGGAGTGTGATGGAATGCTCAACATGGTTTATGACTGTTTTCAGCCATTTCTCATGCTTTCAGTGTCATGTGACTGTTTTGATTGTCCATTATAAGCAGGACTGAAGTATCAACAAAAAGATTTGTGAGCTTTATGAAATGCTCAAGTCATTTCAGGAATATCTGTTCATTTATCCAACCGTTATGGGTACAAGTATACATAGCACGTGGATGACCGTCTCGTTCTAATTAAGGTGAGTGTCGCTGTCGGGAAAATATAAATAATAGTGAAATCCAGTTTTGTCCATATGGTATATATTATGAGGTTTAAACTCCCATTTTGTCATTACTGTCTGGTGATTGTCAAAAAAACGCTCCACCTCAATTTCATTGAAACCAAGAACTCGATTCACAGTATTAGCTTCCGGTTTCTCAATGTCTAACTCAGGATGTCTGTTTATAAATCCTTTTAGCTGAACTTTGCCAGCTGTTTTATCAATAATGTTAAAACTCTTCGCAACATCAAACTCCTCAGCCATGCTGTAGCTAATTTTCTGAAACTGACTTCTAGTTAATCCATAAAACATATTGCACATCTTGATAAGATGGTCAAAAAGTATAATTTCTTGTCCAATTGTAAATACATTCTGCCAAGTTGAGGAGGGCGACAGTAATTAGGATCCTTTTCTATTGCGGCTCTATATTGTTTCTCCCAAGTACAGTAAGGTATGACTGACCAAAAAGCTACTTGTCGTACAGATTTTCCTTCATCTTGTATGACTTTTATTGCTTTTTCTAATGTAGTCGTTGTTCAACTAGCCTTTAAAGTTTTTCGCTTCTTGTTTTTAGGCATCTAAAACAAAAGAAGTGATCATATTGAAAATACTTGATTTTATATATTAGTATAATAGATGTAATTCATGTACGGGCTACGGGAGCTGTAGAAGAGAAATTGGAGTCATCTTGGCACTAATTACCACAAGTCCACTATTCAAAAGTTACAAAAAAGAAATGTATGGATTATAAAAAAAAATTCTCTCTCTTGAATTCTTAGACTGATATAAGAAATATATGTATAAAGTGATAAAATGGTTTTAATAGTAATAAAAAAGTGATAATCAATGCTTACCGTGATGACAGAAACAAGTAGAGATATTACAAGCAGCGAATATAAAATACACCACCCCTACACACATGTGTACGTGTATTGATGAGTGGCAGGTGGCGATCACTCGTTATAGCCGAACATTGACGAGAATATTCCGGACAGTTGCGAATGATTCCAATATTCAAGAGCACATATTTCATTGTGGATCTGATTATTCACCTGCTCCCATTACCCCTCGCTCCCCTACACATCTCCTGTAATTTGGATAGAAAATAATTAAATTAACATTTTTCGGATGAATAATCTCTATTTTAATTGTTTCAGAACATGCACAAACCAGAAGTGTTCAAAAAATATTTTTAGATTCATATGATAACGACAACTTCAAAAATGACATTGCGTTGGTCAAACTAAAAGACTCATTAAAATTGGAAAAAGGATATGTAGCTCCATGCTGCATCCCAACTGGAGGAGAGAATTTTGGTGGTATGCTCTGTATAATCTATTTCATCCAAGTGCAAACAATAATAGTTATTAATGTATCTACTGCGCGAAATTATACTTTGGTGCTTGAGAATGAAAGTTTTTAGCGAGGTGGCAGCCAAGACACAAATCATTCTAAAACTCCAAAGAAATTTTGTGCACGAGTAGCATATAACATTTTTTTTTACAGACGGCAAAAAATTAAAAAATATAGTAATAGTACATTGTGTAACAAGTGCGATAAGTTGTCGATTGCCCACGAGAGCGAAGTTGGGCGCACGAACAGAGTGAGTGCGCTCATCCGCTCAAGTGGGCCATTGACAACACCGCACGAGTTGCAGATATCATTTTTCATTGCGAATATGAGATGAGTATTATTTTGCGTTTGTTTTTCCGGGCGGTAAATGGTTTGCGTGCGACAAGTTTACTTGTCGCACTCAAATTATACTTGGCACACTGAAACAGCAAAGAGCTATCTACCGCCCGGAAAAACATGCGCAAAGTAGTAATTATCCTGCATGAGTAATTAAAAATCATATTAAAATAGAAAAATTAGTAGAATTCTTTCTCTTGACAACCTGCACAAAGTACTTTGTGCACGTTGTCAAGATAAAATCAGTGCACGAAATACTTCTTATTACTCATGCGGGATGAGTACCACTTTGCGAACGTTTCCCGGGCGGTGAATAGCTCTTTGCTTTTTCAGTGTGCCAAGTCAACTTATCGCACGCAAACCATTTACCGCCCGGAAAACAAACGCAAAATAATACTCATCCCACATTCGTGATAAAAAATAGTATCTGCAACTCGTGCGGTGTTGTCAATTGCCCACTAGAGCTAATGAGCACACTCACTTCGTTCGTGCGCTTAGCTTCGCTCTCGTGGGCAATCGACAACTTATCGCACTTATTACACAATATACTAATGTGCCCATTGTCATGATAGACAACTCGTATGTGACATTTCGCATACTAATATTGATGTACGAATGTCATGATTTTTTGACGTTTGTAAAAAAAAATATATTTTTAGCTTGAGACAACTGAATATCTCAGAGAATATGCATCCTACAGAAAAAGTGTTTAATATGAAAAGTATTATTTCAAAAGAAGCCGTCCGTCGGAGTTAAAACTAGTCACCTCTATCTCCTAAATGGATAAAGCAAGTGTCAACTTCAAAAACTGGAATAGGAGCCTCATTCCTTATTGCAGATTCTAATTCATTGCCAAAACATACTGAGAGATTGCCTAGAACATTTCTCGCATTCGTAGTAAATCAGAGAACCTTGGGCGTGACCGACGACAGCAGCGTTCACATTGCACGCAGCCTCGCCATAAATCGGAATTACTCCGATTTTTTTTTACTACAGATTCAACATCTATCACGTTGAATGTAACAGTAAAGTCTCCTTTAATTGGTGGATTCAATACTTCTCGAGAAATTTGAGATAAAAGAGAGAGTGATTACCCGAGCGTCGCGCAAAGTACGGCAGTTTGATGGGAGAAAACATAGAGATCAAACACTCCGATAGTGATAGACAAGATAACTCCCCGGAATGAAGCACTACAATGGTGAATCCAAATTTGCAATAGACATGGGAGGTTAGCCTTTGCAACCTCCTACTAGAGATTTTCATTACAAAAATCACTTTTTTGAAAATAAAGCCACCTACTACGAATGGAAAGGAAAAAATTCTCAGGAAAAGTCCTAGGCATGTTGTGGCAAGGGATCCGAGTCTGCATTTCAAAAAAGGTTCCTATTCAAGTTTTCAAAGCTGCCACCCGCTCCGCCCATTTGGCGTTATTTGAATTTAGTTCTTTATCTAAGTGTAGCAGTTGTAGGTCAGTTTTTCTGTACATCGTGTCAATTGTCTTGTTTATTGCTACCATTTCAAGTGGGGACCTTTTCCTAAATTTTTTTTTTTGTTCTGAAACTCTCATGTTAGGCACTTATTGCATGAGTTACTATTTGAAAATCATGCAAGTATTTTTACAGACAAACGAGTGGCTGCTGGTTGGGGACGCACCTCTGGAAAGTCTAAGAAAACTGAAGATAAAACTCGAAAAGTAACATTGGATTTATTAGACAACAGAAAATGTATGGATATATACGAAGGAAAGGGATATGAATATTTTTTACATGAAGGTCAAATATGCACTTTGACACCTGATAAAGATACTTGTCAGGTGAGAGTCATTGATCAATGCCAAGTTATGAGTGAAGATTACATATTACTGAGAGAATGAATAATTTAAAATTTACATTATTACTTTGATCAAACCTAGTATTGTTTTCTATTATCAATAATTTTTTTTCCACAACTAGACGCATTAAAATCTTTATAAAACAATTTGATTTATACATTCAGTATGTGATATACTGCTATTTACGACTGTATGTATTTTTTCAGGGTGATTCCGGAGGACCTTTGATGGGTTTCAATAAAAATGATAAGAAAAATTATGTATGTGGTATCACAAGCTGGGGTGCTGATTGTGAAAAATCACCTGGCGTGTATTCAAATGTAAGTAAAATACGGTGATCATCAAGTATTCACATCTCAATTATATTCTTATATCAAAATTATTCCATATCCTATTGGCGCATTAATCTCAATCAATAACTTATAGCTACCGAATCTCTGCAAATTCTAATTCAATTTATTATCCTCCGGGTAGTACATTTTTGTGTTACATATGATATGCAATTCATTATTCTATTAGAGCTGATACACTATGAATCATAGAGCAACAGTGTGGCGGGAAAAGTTCTCTAGAATCAAAATCTGCCTAGACTGGATATTGATTTATTCATTTAAGCTTGCATGGAGTGATGTATTCTGTGTATTTCACAAGCCATCATTTTCTAATATAGATTTTCGAGAATATGAGATTTTTCTGAATGATACATATTTGATATCAGAATAAGATCATTGATGTGATCTCATAATCTTGTTACTTTTGGTACAATCGACAATTTCTTCTTACATTTTCAATAATTTTCAAACATAGTTTTCGGAAAAACGTTGTTCGATACATGATTGTTAAATTCTTCTACATTCCCGAATGCAGAAGTGACATTTCGCAGTCTAGAATCAAAAGTAACTATATTCATAGGGAATCACGTGAAAGTTGCAATGACAAGGCTATAGGTGATGTTCAACTTCAGCTCAAATTTACTAAATAGAAGCAAGATCATTCGATAACTGCATAGAAATTTATTACTCAATCATTTTCAAGAATTTACTGAAATTGTCAGAATGTTATGGGATTTATTGGTTATGATTTGGTGTAAGTCTCCTCAGGAAATTTTATCCTTATAAATTTGAGTATAAAAATTGTCACTTCTAAATGTCCAACTAAATAATACCTGCACCATAATGATTCCCTCATCAGAATAAATTTAGGATTTATTCGGCGCACTGCTTGAAACTATTGGACACGACATTTCGTGGTACATTTAAAACATTTTCGGTGAGCTTTTTCGTAGTATTCGAACACGCTAGTCCAAAACAAGCACGATTACTTTTTAGATTTGGCATTTCTAATGGATCTGTTAGTATTTTGATAAAATTAACAAGATCTAATTTACAAGAAGTTGAAACAATGTATTAACTGCATATGATGATTTTCTCAAGACCTGTACATAAAACACACAAGAATGTCTGTATATTTCAAGCTTCATTCATGAATTTGGGACTTCGTCAGTTTTATCCAAATCATTGATTGCTAATATATGGATTTGAAGACAATACTATTACGATAAGTCATGAAAAAATGCATGTACTTGATTCCCTAGTTCACCTGAGTGCAATAAGTCATCCGAAAAATATGCTCTTGATTTATACACTTTTTATATTGATTACTAGATATATTTCATCAATTTTCCATATTTTTATATTTCAGGTTACTTACTTTGCTGATTGGATAATGAAAACAATGAAAAATAATAGCTGAGGATTCTACTGAATCAATGAGAGAAGAATACTTCAATAATTTTTCCTTCCATTCCACATAATTATAAACTATTTCCTGATTATAACATTGGAATTTTATTTTTGAATGATGTATTCGCACAAATGACATGTATTCAGCCTATCACCAGAATTATAGCTTCAATTCAAACAAAGAATATTATGTTGATCTAAAATAGATATTTTCAAGACACTGTTATGTGAATCACGATAAAATAATGTTTCTATGTCATCAATACTCAATGATAATTATTTTGCTGAATAATCTGGTACATATTGACTTAGAATCCGTTGACAAATATTCAATTTTTTCATCATCTCATCTACTCATTAACGCATTAGAACTCATTGTCAATATCCCATTTGATCTATGATTATTATTATTATTATTGAATACGCTGCAAAGCCCAATAACAATGCAGGAGAACACAGGAAAGAACCAAAGAAAGCTAATAGCTCTGGCAGCACTGAAAGGTACAGGGTACGTTCGGCATTAGAATCTACAGAGCATACAGATCTGCTCAGTCACAATTGCAAAAAAAATATCACTCACATTTTTCACATATGCAGTCAGCGTCAACCATTTTATCTAATGTTATGTAATGTTCCAAAATTTTATAAGATGTTTCAAAATGCTGCAGAATGCTCTAGACCATTTCAAAACTTTATAAAATGTTCCAGAATTTTTGAGAACGGCTCAGAATGCCATACAATCCGCCTCCGTTTTAGAAAGTACCAAATCATTCTTAGACAATCCAGGACACATCAGAATGTTATACAATGTTTCAAAATGCTTGAGGATGCTCTTGAATGCTGAAATATGTCTTACGTTACTCCAAAACGTTATAAGATGTTTCAGAATATTTCAGGACGTTTCAAAATGTCATTGAAACTCTCAGGATGTTCCAAAACACTCAAGAACATCTAGAACGTTATACAGTGACTCTATGTACTTCCAAATGATCCAGAACAGTTTATTTTAATAGAAAGTGCGTCTTGATTCAAATAAATTTTGCGGCCATCACCATTCACCAAAAATATATTTCTGAGAATATCAATTATTCCCATAATAGAGCAAGGCCCACCAGACCTTACTTATTTTCTGAGAAACAAAATGTGTGGAATAGAGTAATGTTAGTATGTACTTTGATCATACGCGTACTAGCTAGTTTGTGGCGACGGCCAATTTACAGATACGAGGTGCTAGCGGAACGTTAAGACATTACTCACTTTTCTTGAGGTCTTAAGTGCTGATTTTGAGGTATGTTTCAGAGAATATTGTTGAGAATTGATAATCAACACTGCTAGACACTTTCCATCGGTAGTAATTTCTGCTAGACTCTTTAAAGCTCACAAAGAGTAACGTGATCTTGCTTATAGTTTGAGTACTAATTTTTATATATGACACTCAGGGTACAATTTCAATACTTTTTGTTAACAGCTAGATTAATCGTAGGGCTAAAAATCCGCCAGACACATCTAAAATATCGCTGTGAGTAAAAGCACGAGGTCACTATTTGTAAGCTTGATAGTAAGTGTAGTATCTATAGGCATCCGACTCCTCCTTGATCTGGCTATTTATAAAAAGTCTTGAAATTGCTCACTGTGCATTATATATAAAAATTAGGACTCAGACTATAAGTAAGGTAACGATATATTTTTGCGAGCTTTAAAGCGTTTAGCAGGAATTACTGCCGATGAGAAGTGTCTGGCAGTGTTGATTATCAATTTTCAACAATATTCTCTAGAACATACATAAAAATTAGAACTCAAACTTCAAGAAAAGTGAGTATTGTCTTGATGAACCTATAACACCTCGTATCTATAAATTGGCCGTCGGCACAAACTAATAAATATGTGTATGATCAAAGTACCGACTAACACTATTCTAATCCACAAATTTTGTTTCTCAGAGAATAAGTAAGGTCCGGCGGGTCTGGGATCTTGGACTATAATGAAAACCATGACACAATCGGGCTTATTGCAGTAGACAGAGATGGAAATATTTTCAGTGGTACTAGATGGGGCACAAGTATGTACCAGGGTACATTTTCGCCAATGTCTTGCGCCGGAGCGTACGCTGACGATGAAATTGGAAATTGATACAAAGTACAATTCCAACAGACGTTTTATTGATAATTCTCTTTTTATTCAATTTTTCTTATTCACTTTTTTCCCTATTACTATATTCATATAAATGGATGCGTTAACTTTATTTGGGTACTCAAAAATTTTACAATTATATATATCTTTCTCGAATCAAGACTACTATTTCTCAATAAGTAAATGTTTTTACATTTATTATAAGCTAAATATTCCATTTTGGATTCTTAAATTTTATCTACTGTAAGTGGAATCAAGGGTTTGCATGCTTTTAATGCTTGAGGCACTTAGTGAAGCGTGTTAATAGCTCCACTTTATTTAAGCTTGCGCTTGGTGGTGTCATGATGACAAACGAAATGAAGAAAGGACGTGGTTCAAATAATCTCGCCTCATCACCCAGAAACACAGGATAAAATCAGCCCCTTACCTGCATTGGTCAGCACAACGGAACTCGTCTCTATAGTTCACTCTTGCCTCGTAGTCTCGGAAGATAGCAACTCTTGTGGGTTCTAACAGTAGCCATCCATATGGACCATGAGTCGAAACGCGTGCCGGCCGGCATTTATAAAGAGGCACAGAATATCTATCTATCTAACGTAAGGGGTGACACGCTGTCTCTGGGTAAAGGACAACCACCGAAGACGCTATGAGCGTCACCATACACCCCCCCTTTGCAAAGACTCAAAGTTTGCAAGACAAGCCAAATATTCATAATTACAATGTTGAGTTTTCCTTATTATAAACTGCCAATTCTAACTATGAACTTTTCCAGGTTTTTGGTATTAACATCAACTAATGCTTTAACAATAAGTCGAATTATCACTCAACATTTCATTTTATTTTTATTCTATTTCAAGATTTATGTATAATTGCGCGTACAACTATCGCGAACAATTACGAGCTTAAACTAAGCTCACTTGAGTTACGTAATTGTTATTGATTTGGCAATGGATATAAATTGATGACGGGGCGTTTGTAAGAACCGTACTTAGTTTTTACTGTGGCTACTCTAATAACACCATCAGCCCCAGGGAAAACCTCGGTGATAATTCCTAAGGGCCAAACTAAAGGTAGAACGTCATCCTGTCCAATCAAAACAACTGTCCCGACTTGAATCGATTTAACATCGCGTTACCACTTCTGTCTGACTTGCAACGTGTGAAGATACTCAGTACGCCATCGTTTCCAATAGGAGGCCACGAGACTATCAATCAAATTCTTACGCTGTACAAGTTTGACATCAGTGTCGGGTAATTCCAAAGGAGGTAGATATTTAAGTGGGGTTGACATTGAGAAATGTGCTGGAATTATGATTTCTGGATGAGGATCGGAGCTAACGACGCTTAAAGGTCGGGAATTCAGGATACACTCTATCTGAATCAGCACAGTCAGCATTTCTTCATAGGTGAGCAATTGGTTACCTATTACCCGATAAAGATGCGTCTTCAAACTCTTTATATTTGATTCCCATATAGATCCGAAATGTGGTGCTCTGGGGGGAATCATCTTCCACTCAATCCTATGAGTCTGAAGTTCTCGCTTCATGTCATCGTTATGCTGCGAGCTAAATAACAATTGATACATCTCATCTAGTTGAGCACGTGCATCCACAAAATTCGTGCCATTATCTGAGTACATATAAGACACTGGCCCCCGACGTGAAATAAAGCGTTTGAATGCAGATAAAAAACAAGCACTAGACAGTTTGGTTGCAAGCTCAATATGCACCGCTTTCGTCACAAGACACACAAACAAACATACATATGCCTTTTGAGCGTGTTGCCCGCGACGCCAAGTAAGAAGTATTCGCAATGGTCCTGCGTAATCAACTCCGGTGTGCACAAATGCTTTGGCTTCCGTTATGTGACAAACAGGCAGATCTGCCATCTTAGGAGTTAGATGCGAAGGATTCACGCGGAAGCACGCATTACATTCACGGACTCGTGCTCTTAGGACGGTTCTAGCGTCTAGTATCCAATACTTTTGCCGTATGATGGACATCAAAAGACCGGGACCAGTATGACGATTTGATTCATGAAAATGTCTGATAATCAGGTTCACTATCGGGTCATGTTTAGGAAGTAAAGCAGGGTGCCTTGCCTCGAATGGTAAATTGGATTTCAAGAGACGCCCTCCAACTCGTAGAGTGCCTTCGGCATCAAGAAATACTGACAGATCTCGAAGTTTCTTCGGAGGTAAGTTATTATTCTTTATTAATTCAATATCATCAGCAAAATGCGCAGCTTGAATTGTCTGTACTAGTCTTGTAGCAGCCTTTGACATACATTCGATAAAATTCGACAATGACTCAATTCTATTTCCGAAACGAAGAATATAAATCGTAACTCTTACCAGTTTATTCCAGGAAGAGGTACGTTTTGACAGATCGTATAAAACTGACGACTCTGTTTGAATAGTCGTGGTCATGACAAATGCCCTATGTTCTGGAAGTTCTACAATATTAACACGTGAGAATTTTTTAACAGGCCATTCACTGGGAGGGCATTGAAGCCACCGTGGACCATTCCACCATAAACTATGAGAAACCAGTTGGGACGGTAATAAACCACGCGAGACACAATCGCTAGGATTCTCAACACTCGAGATATGATAGAAGTTGTGCGGTGATAAGTGTTCTTGACATTGAGCAACTCTGTTTCCGACAAATATCGACCAACGATGAGGAGACGAACATATCCATGACAGAGCGATGATCGAATCGAAAAAAGCGAATACATCAGGTATTTGAATTCGATCACGATAAGTGTCAAGAAGAATCCTAATCAGTTTCGCCACACACAACTGCCGCACACAACTCTAGACGAGCCAACGTCGTGATTTTAGTGGAAGAAACCTTAGATTTTGAACACAGTAATCTGACTGAAATATTTCCCGCCGCATCAGTTGTGTGCAAGTATATCACACATCCGTAGCCCTGCAAACTTGCGTCACAGAAACCTACAATACGTACGTTTGAGGAACTAGTCACGCCAACATGACGAGGAATTCTTAAAGAAGTAAGCAATGATAATTCCTGCGTTAAAATCGAAAACCGCTGAGTGATATTGTCAGGCGGGGTATCATTCCAACCTACATTCGCTAGCCATAACTCCTTGATCAAAAGCTTCGCCGATAAAATAACGGGTGCGACTAAGCCTAGCACATCTAACAAACGAGCTACAACAGACAAAATAGATCTCTTGGTGCATTTCTGCTGACAGTCATTTGTCCGGAAGAACAAATTATCCTGAACGGGATCCCCAGACAGACCTAAAACTTAATTTGAGCCTTTATCATCATCAAAGTGAAAAGAGCTTCGGTGTGAATTCGGAAGATTTTCCATGAGAGAAGATGAATTACTTGACCACTTTATCAAATCCATGCAACCGGACTTGAACAAAGATATGTGATCATTCGCTAAACGAACAGCTGATGTCTCATCTACCACTGAATGAACAAGATCATCCATATAAAATTTTGATTCTGCTACTCTTGCAGCTTCAGTAAATTGTATAGCCATGTCTGATGCTAACTGACGCAAAGACCTCATTGCAACGAAAGGACTACATTTTAAGCCGAATGGAACTCGGTTAAACTGGAAGGTTCGAATCTTCTCCTTCTCAGAAAAACGAAATAATATTCTTAGATATTTACGGTGGTCAACACATACACCGACCTGTAAATACATCTGCTGTCATAGCGACAGGGAACAGCCTGAAATTTAACAAAAGAAGAAACAAATCAGCTTGTAAATTAGGTCCTGGATGCAGGACATCGTTCAATGACAGCCCATTATGAGTTTTCGCACTAGCATCAAGAACAACGCGAGGCATAGGTTTATCTATTCTAATCACGGCATGATGAGGTATGTAATAACCATCAGCGACAGATTCTATTACTTCAGAGAGATAATCTTTCTGAATATATTCATTAATAATAGCATTGTAGCTCTTATGAAGATTTGCAACCTGCTTAAACTTCCGTTCTAATGACAAGAAGCGCCGATGAGCCGTATTTCTAGAGTTGTTCAAATTGCTAGGATCTGCACAAAAAGGCAGAGCAATAGAGTAACGACCGTTCTCATCACATGACACAGAGGCCAAGAATAAATTCTCGCACTTAGTCTCGTTTGGACTTAAGAATTTCTTGGACGGGATTTTCTCTAACTCCCAGAATTTATGCAACATAAGATCTAAATTGTTCACAGCGAGTGCAGAAAATGATTCCTGATACTTGGCTGGAATTTGATCACGATTCGGGCAATCACCCATCAGTACATAACCGAAAGATGTCAACCATGCAGGCACTTGACCCTGATTCTTTCCTCTGACCTAGGTATATATAAGGGAATAATTGGGCACCAAGCACAATGTCTACATTCCCAAGAACGTTCCAAGTCAAATCAGCCATTGGAATGTCATTTAAATAGCTCATGTCACTCTTATCGATCAAACTTGTGGGTAGTTGATCAGTTATAACATCTACAACGAAGGCATTTATTTTATGCTCATTCTGTGGATCATACCGTGATTGTATCTCAAAGTGGGCATATCCATAAATTGTTCGTGCAGAAAGGCCGATTCCTTCAATCAAGGAATTATTTAAAGGAATAATATGCAAATTCATTTTCTTGCAATATTCTAACGATATCATATGGTTCTGTGACCCATTATCGATGAGACATCTGACTAACATTTTATTTTTATTATTATTATTTGACCATGCCTAAACCTGCGCAGTAGCTAAAAGTATAGTGCTAGTATTTACACAAGCGTTTGCACTTGAAGAAATTGAAGGCGCATTTGGAAGTTGACTGTCCTCACTATTTAATAATTTACTATGCTGTGGCACATCAGATAAATGCGTGCGATACTGCAGCGGGACCGCCTGAGGCGCAAGCCACAGAATTAGGAACATCAAGACCCATTGACGTCTGAATATGAGTGTTAGTCCTCACCTTTTGCATCTTATCGTTCCTTTTCTCCTCAAAATGTAAAAATGTATGATGCCATTTAGTTTTACATATTTTGCAATTAGCCGGCGCCGTACACACAGATACGGAATGCGGAACACTCAAGCAATTGACACAACCTTGTTTTGTTTTAATAAAATTGAACCTCGCCTTAGGTGAATTCATACCTTTCAATTGCGGACAATCATAAAGTTGTAGATGATCAGCCTTATTACACAATACACAAAAGCGAGTGCCATAATTAGGTACATCATTGCTAGCGACAAATGTATGGCCATGTACGGCCAAAGCTGATTTCAATGTATTAGTCTTCACACGTGAACTCGACAAAGAACTCGAACTATTCGCGTATGACCTTTCTAATATTTCGACTTGGTTCTGTACAAAGGATAAAAGATCACTGTACAAAGGGATTTCTTTATCTTTCATTGACAGCTCAAATGCTTGTGTCGTCTGAAAATCCAGTTTCTTCAGGGCACAATGCATTAACATGAAATCGGAGAGATCAGAAATATTTAACCGTTTTAGTGCCGCGATAGAAGCTGAATATTTTCCAATGAGCTTATCGAGGCTACTAGCCGTATTTTGACAGTTTTTCGAATCAAAAATATTATTCAGATAATGAGTGCCTAGCGCGCGGGTATCTTGGTATTTCTTTACCAAACTATCCCAAAGTACTCTGTAGGTGTCACCAGTAGATACGATACCTGCGAGCACATTCTGTGCAGTATGAGTTAATTTACCAATAAGTTACTGCACACGTTGCGGGTCAGACAACTCTAAATTCTCGTGGACGTTTGACTTGAACGATTCATAAAATATTGACCAATTCTCAGTTTTCCCGTCAAAACTGGGTATATCAATTGGTGGAAGCTTTATTTTCTTCAAGGTTTTTCAGGAACTGCTTGTATCGGAATCGACGGATTTACCGGAGCCTAATATATTTTTACGCACTCTTTTGATTCTACAGTGTAAGTCCTCAGGAGAGTCCAACGCGCTATAACAGGGAATTGCAGATGAATTCAAGCTTAACTCGGTCTCATTAATCTCATCCAGAATTTGTTCAAATTTTCCTGGAGATTCATCCATTTCCTCCGATACAGCTAGAAAATGATCATTAGACCTTGAATCAAATGTAACAACTTTTTTACTCAACTCATAGATATTATTCAATCTAGCAAACAAAGTCTCCTTTTTTGAAGTAAGAATTTTTAATTTCTTCTTCAACATCATAACGTTTGAATCTTCAACAGAATCTACGGGCGGCGGTGCCATGTTGAATAATCTTGGATGAGTATACGTATGCCGCTCTAGCAAGCAAATAGATATTTAATCCGTTGAAGTGACACCAAATTGTTGTATACCGGGATAACACCAATCCAAATTTTGATATTGAAAGAATTATTAATAATATCTACGAACGTTGGTCTTCGATCCACTAATCTACGTGATTCAAATTAGAAAACCAATTAACCGGCAAGTAGTTACACAGATATTAGCTACAACAAGAGTAAATTCGAGAAAAAAAAACAGTGGTACTCAATTTTACCAACTATTGTATCCCTAATTATACTTACTCTGTACAACTAGCTCTGTAATCTAGCTTATTTCTGTTGATGGAGATTATGTTTATGCAAATACTTCACCTGCCTACTAACAATTATGTAAGACAGCAAGAATTGGCAACATTTTATATTAATATAGTATGTACTAACAATTATGTACTGAATTGACCTTGAATACTAACAAATATGTACTCAACGCTGTAATTACTGGAATATCCGGCTGAAGCGTGTAAAAAGCTCCACTTTATTTGAGCTTGCGCTTGGTGGTGTTATGATGACGAACGAAATAAAGAAAGGACGTGGTTCAAATAATCTCGCCTCATCACCCAGAAACACAGGATAAAATCAGCCCCTTACCTGCATTGGTCAGCACAACGGAACTCGTCTCTATAGTTCACTCTTGCCTCGTAGTCTCGGAAGATAGCAACTCTTAGGGGTTCTAACAGTAGCCATCCATATGGACCATGAGTCGAAACGCGTGCCGGCCGGCATTTATGAAGAGGCACAGAATATTTAAAACTTGTAAGGTCTGAATATCATGAGTCAAGTATAACACAAAATATAATCCAAAATAAAAATTAAATAGGAAAAAACGTTGCTACATCGTTCTGTCACCAATAACAATAATAATAATATATTCACTTTTTTATATAAACAAGAAAAATAATTGGCAGTCGCACAACCAATCGGGTTGCAGCAAGGCCTCCCAGGTATCATCTAGTGCAATTTTTACAACGTAAGGGGTGACACGCTGTCTCTGGGTAAAGGACAACCACCGAAGACGCTATGAGCGTCACCATAACTCCACTAGAGTAATGTGTGATGGAATATGGAAGTTCAAGAATGAAAGAGACTGAGGATCATTTATTGTATCGTGTATCAGCTGAGACATCTGATGTACAGATATAGCATCACGTATACCTGAGAGGGTCTGAAAATCGAAAGTATCAAGTAATCCAGCATAAGGCATCATATGATCGAGATAAGATTCCTGAGTTTGAAAATACAAAGATTTCAAGAATCTTTTTGGAATAGCATCAATAAGATCAATTAGGACTTGTGTTGACTGACTCCAGATCAACGAGCAATACTCAATCTTAAAGCGAACAAATGAATACTAGAGGCTAATATTGTCAATATATTACCGAACGAGTAGGAGTTTCTTATAATGAAACCTAGCATTCATTCAGCAGAATGACAGATTGTAGTACCATTTGTAATAAAAGTCAGACTAGGATGTAAGTTAATACCTAGATCAATATGAAGATTAGAACGAACCAAGACAGTGCCTCTGATTTGATAGTTGAACAATATTTGAGAATTTTATCTTGTGAAAGTAGGTAACAGCATGAATCTTTTCCAAATGAAGATGAATATTATTATTGGAGCACCAAAGCGATAAAGAGGCCAGATCATTTTGTAGCATCCAACAGTCCTTAGGGCCATGAACAGGATAATAAGTCTTCAAGTCGTAAGCAAAATGTATCTTATCACAATAAAGTATTCCAGCAAAATTGATAATGAATAATAAAAACAGTAATGGACCCAAATTGGAGCCCTGAGGGACATTAGACGAAGCGATGAAGGGTGACGAGCTGTGACTGAAAAACTAGAAGAATAATATTCTATGTGAGAGATAGGAGCTGATTAAATCGATAAATGAATACGATAGAGGTAAAGAGTGTAGTTTGGAGAGTGAAATATGATGATCGATTCTGTCGAATGCTTTCCCAAAGTCTGTGTGAATACAATTCAATTGACCCGTAGATTCAGAAACAGAAAATTTGGGAAGTGGAAGAGGCGAGGTTGGTGGCTATGGATCGCTTTTGCATAGAATCTTGTTGAGAAACATATTTTGTGTAAATATTCAATTATATAATCTTTTCGAATACTTTACTAAAGTTGGAAAGCATGTCTGTTGGTCGAGAGTTATTGATTCTTGACTTATCACCAGATTTCAGAATAGGAGTGATCTTAGTTTCCTTTCAGATATCAGGAAAGGTATTCGTTTTAAGACAACGATTGAGAATATAGAATAGATCAGTAGAGAGTGGATAAGAACAGTCTTCAATTATTGAGCTTGGAATATCATCAGGACCACTAGATAAATTGGATCTGAGATTTCTTAGAACGATTCTAATATCGTCACGATAAATACTGAACAATACCATCAGAAATAGAGTTATAAGGTGTAGAAAGTCTAGAGGAAAATGTATGAACGGATGGAAAATACGAGGCAAAGGCATTTGCTATATCTAGGGGAGCAGTATAAGAATAACCATTCAGAAAAATTTTTCAAGAAAGATAGACGTATTGAATTTGGATTGAACAAAATTCTAAAACTCATTTGGTTCATGTTGGATGGCTTGTTCAGAGACCAAAATATATTAAGAATACTGAGACGCTTTGCAATGCTAACAAATTAATTACAATAAGCAAATACATGTGTTGTATCATTAACAGGTCATTGAAAATGTCAACCCTAAGTTTTTAGTGAACACAGCTGTGTAATCTTGAGAGTGAGCTAAAAGGTTCGTCGAAATGTCTTGAATTATTTGGAGTGTTTGACCGTAAACTAAAACCATTGATCGTGACACCAAACATCTGGGATTTTATCTCAGAGTGTTGGTTAGAAGAAAATCAGTGGGAACAAGATGTCAATGAATATTAAAAATTTTAAGCTTCCAATCGATTAAACAAGGGATCAGCGTAATTATGAATACTTGATGAAAAGGACTGGAAATTAAATTCCTTTGGAATCAATAAGTAATGAGACACCTACCTATATGCTCCTAGTATTGGGTAGGTGCATACCTGTTCACATTACAAGAGTAGTACAAGTGAATGATAGAATTGATTGAGTTGTTTAGTCATGAAATTAATTCATTGAATACTTAGAGTTTCGAGATTGGATTTATAATATAATAGGATCTTCAACAATATCTCAGAAATGTTAAGAATTAGTTCTGAGCACATTAAAAAAACTACTGACACCGATTTTTTTGTAAAGAGAATCGTTGTGATTAGCAAACACGATTTCAAAATGAACGACGTTTGGAGAGGTCACGAAAAACCGCCATGTTGCTGTGACGTCACTCCACAGTTTTGACGCTCAGCTATAGCATCACTTTCAATAAAATCAGCAGAATAAAACCTCAGTTCTAAAAAGAAGCCGTCAAAATAGTATTGTATTGTACCTGGGTGTAAAAGCAGCAGTCATCGTGAACCAAATTTGTTGTTTATAATTGTCTCAACAGGGGAGATACGGAAAAAGAGGCCACAACAAATCCGAGACGTGATAACGCGTGTCGTGTTTGACTTTCTAATTATCTTCTTGTGAGGACCCGAAGACCATTTAATGTGAATATCAATTTTCAATTCTTTATTAACAAAAATCGATATGCATAATTAGCTATCATCGGAATTAGAACGATAACCTCAAAATAGCTTTCAGAGTTCCAGTCAGGGTCCCAGACTGAAACATAATACCTCTCATATAGTTATCACGTTCATAAAGTACTGTGAGATTCTAAAAAACGTTCAACTATATGAAACTCTCGAAACAAGTAACAGATAACGATCTTGACATCCATCAAGATATATTTTTATTCATTATTTCGTATACATTTGAAATATTAGGTCAGTTTGTTGTAACATGACAATTGGAAATGTACTTAATCAAAATGGTATTTACCAAATTTCATCGGGTGAATATTGAATTATTAATATTATTAATGTCTTTGACATGACATGGTGAAATAATTTGTCAACAAAATTCTATAGGTTGACACTGGATATTTACTTAGACGTTTTGGTTGCTTAATTCAACGTGTTAAAATCAATGAATCACTAAAACAGTATTTTACCACATTTCGCACACAAAAATAGACGTTGTACTGTCTAAAGAAAGAGCCATAATAAAGACTCACCTCTGAGCTTTGACAAAACTTGTTTCAGCTGCGTTAAAAAATATACTTTTCGGGAAAAAGTCGGCAACCATTAATTGGTGAGCCTCTGGTAAACTATCTGGCTGTTCCTTTATGATCCCATCAGAACTTACTTTGTGTCTAATTCTCTTTAAGTCAAATTAATCCAGGGTGCCCATATCTCAAGCACCAACTGCTCATCGCCCTAATGCGTGATGACGTCACAGTGGCGATTGGATAATAACAGCGTTTCCTTGATCACGTGACAAAATTTGAAGATTTCACGATTTTGTATGTTGTTTGTTGAGATAACGTAATAGGAAAAAAAACAATTCATGTACAGGATGTTCAATTACAGGATATGAAATTTACATCAACATACAAAACGATCATATCAATTGTTTTCAGAAAGACCCTATTATTGGAGTCAAATCAAGTCAAGAGAGGGAGTAAATTTCAATTTTGTATTTACTATCGTAGACTGACAAACGAATCCTCCCATAGCTCCATCCTTCTCTGAGCAGATCAAGCAGGCGTAGAATTTGTACTTCAATTCAACATTTCAGTTTGGCATGTGATTAAAGCATTCGTTTTCACTCAAAACGCGGAAAAAAGGTTTGCTGTTTCTGTCATACATATGGTTACGCAATTTTTGATTGAACTTGCACGCTAAAACAAGAGGAGAGATTTTGTAGTATGAAGATGAGTGGTTTCCACTTGGAAAGGCATCTTGGTTTCGGCATTGATCACTTGACGGTTCAGCTGCCGGAGTAATGTTGGCACGCTCTGTCAAATCTACTACAGTCCAAATGCCGATGCACGTTTTATTGTAGCTAACCTCGTCCAGCTGCCGGTGTGATGTTGGCACGTACGAAGGAGTCGTCGTAGTTTACTGCGACGCAAGCGTCGATAGGGTCTCACAGACTTGTCCTGACAAGCAACCTCAAATCTACCCAGTGCAGATGCCGGTGTATTGTTGGCACCGTCTGTAGTAGCTATAGTAGCTAACTTTGTCCAGCTGCCGGTATAATGTTGGCACGTTCGAAGGAGTCGACGTAGATTACTGCGACGCAAACGTCGATAGGGTCTCACAAATTCGGCCTTACAAGCCACCTCAACGCTTCATCCAGCTGCCGGTGTGATGCTGACACATTCGAAGAGAACACAACTTCAAGGCTTCACAACAAATCTTTAAGCCGCAGTATTATCTGCCTGTGCATCACTGTAAACGTAGTGCACAGATACACATATTTACATATAAATACCTACAAGACTGTAATACTCATATTTTTATTATTATTACCTTTCTGTACACCACTGTGAGCGTAGTGCACAGATATAACTGATGAACAAGTTATTACTTTATTAAATCTGCAGTGCTATAATCAGTCGCTGTAGTCGTAGCCTTCACGCTATAACGCAGCCTACCTGCGGTGCAGGTACATTTCTGTTATAGGGTTCACACTATTGCTGTCCAACTAACTATGGAACAAGGAACGTGAGAGAACATCCGACTCCAACACTACGGTAGCGTCTAAAAGCCGCCGTTCCTCCATTACTCGTGAGGTACGATCAGCGTCAGCCCGTCTACTGCGTTTCACATCATGGGTCCAAACGCTGTCCAGTTGGTGTGACCACTTCATCCTTAGAGGTCCACGATCTCGATTACTACCACATGATATCTTGTTAGTATGAGCACATTATTCTTACATATATTGTGTAATTTTTACGAACAATATAATCGAATTATATTTGTGAGCTGTATTTATGTTGTATTTCTTTTCTCAGCCTTGCACAACCACGACTTCAATTTAACAAAAATAATCACAACGTAGGACTTTCAATAAAACAAATAATAGACGATTATGACTGTTGCCGCGTCACAATACTGATTGAGTTGTATGACCTCTGTCCTAATCACTTTGAACTGCTCGTAATTAGATAAATTGAGAATATTTTCCGCTGAAATTTTCAAAACCGCTCTTTTTCCTGGAGTTTCCTTGTTCCTATCCGTCGAAAACCTTATCGAACAATAGTAGAATAGATTATGGTTCAAAAGAAAAAACAACACACATACTCCAATGGTAGACCGAACAAAAAATTTTGGAATAATTTTCAATATGATTATAAAATAATTAACGAGAAAATTAATTTTATTGTTAAAAAAGCGTTATAGTGGAGTGCCTCAAGGATTAAACCTCGAAGCCCGGAGCCACTGAACAAATTTTTATATAGCCTTCTGGAACGTGTTTTCAATACCAAATACTACAAAGTTCATCCAATAATTTCTCCAGATTGCAATTTTTTAATTATTAAAATCAATTTTTATAATTTTTTGGAGTTTTTATTCATTTTCTTCTAAAAACTCGAGTTTTTTTTGCACCCAAATTTAGATTTCACATAGTACAAACTAGTATGAACTTGTTCTTGAGGTCCCGAGGGACTTTAGGAGAAAAGCATTTTTTTCTTGCTTCATTGAATGAAATCTGAAAATGCTGAAATAAATTGAAATCATCAGTTATTTCCAAGCGTATAATGAATTCACTATAAAACCAGCATCTCTGAGTGAATGAAACTTTGCACAAATACCAAGGAGGAATAAGGATGGCCACGAAATAAAAATCAAGTATCAATACACAGTGTGTAACAGAAATAAGTACATTAATTTTAACCAGTGATAGTTCTCGTCAAGCATGACAATTTTTCTTTGTTATTTTTTCCCGAATTCTAATCTTTTTTTAGCATTTTTTATCCCCTATAGGGAACGTGCAGACACTATAGATGACAGCACAAAGGTTGACAGTAGCGACACAGTGCGAATAAAAAGATAAACTTCCCAGACCTGACGCATGTCTCAGTAGATATTAAATATAATACATATCATATAATTTCAATTTGATATAATTGAAATTGTAAAATTATAGATTTCGGCCAAAAAACAATGATCGACAGCGTGGGCAGAACACATTGAAAGGCCAAAAGCTCCTCAAGTCAAAGCATATTTTCGATGCTAAAGAAAAAGTTTGACCGGAAGAGTCTGTGATAACCACCAGAATTATTGCTCGAAGATCTCAAATTTATATAATGTTGAGATAACAGTGATTAATTTTCTGAATACATTTTTATCAGACTATTTTCAGAAATGATCTGTTCTCTTCTACCCTCTCATTTTCGATAAATTCCCTTCTTCTCATCTTGATTGCAATAGAAACGTCAAAAATGCAATTTGTAAATGTAAGGCAGATCTGCCCGGAAAATGTGAGCACGTCTGTGCCTTAGTTTGTTACATGAATTCAGCAGAAAATGCTGAATCGAAAACCAGACATGCACAACAATAGGGCAAACCATCCTACTGGTAGTTACCGGACTACGATCAGGGACTGAAAATGGCTGAATTATTTCCAAGGCCAGCAACAAATTCGACTTACTAATTTGATGAGACAGTTATAATATAAGAGCCATTTGACACACTGCATTAAATATTTTATTTTGAGTTTCCATTTTGATGCAAACAAAAATAAGATATACATATTCTTGTGCAGTACACTCTGATTTCATGTATGATACGGTTCATTCTCCTTTGCTTGAGAATAGAGAATCAAAATGCAGCATTCAATTCACCGTATCAAACTGCCCTAATGATATTGCCACAGCTACTTTAGGACAATCTTGTAAGCAACTTTACAGTTGGAATTTTTCTTGGGTGTATTAGAGCTACATGAAATACGACAATACATTTTAATATGCTTTTTTTTTCATTACAAAATTAGCTTTTTTGTGGTTTGAGACTTGACAAATAAGAGTAAAAGTTTCGGATACAAGCCACTAGATAACAGAGCTGTCGCTGCGCACGTTCCCTATAATTCAACGAGTCGTTCAGGTGCATAATTATCGGATCCAGTAACAGTTGCAATAGAACAATAATTGATTTTGACAAATACGAGTTACCAACTCCTTCAAATAAATTCTGCAATTAGACCGATTATTAATTATTAAATCTGTCTATGATTTGACGGGCAGTTTAGGATTAGCTCAACAAATTTATCTGGAACGATTTCCGAATTGTAATTTTTCACTAAAAATTGAATTATTGTAGTTATGCTAATGTATTTGATGTCAAAATATTATGCACTTATACATCATGATGAGAGTAACATGAGATATTTAGAACTTCACGTTTATCTGAAATGTAAAACAGCAGATGAGAAGAATGAAATACATTAACTTATAAATGAAGTACCTGTGAATTAGTTTCTCTCATATTATTACAAACTTCACACTCAGGTCGTTTCAATAAAGTATGCGTCAGGAATTGATCTGCTGGATAAATAAAATATTTTATCATATATTTCAGGAAATATTCAAAATCGATCACCAAATTCAGTTTGATACATTTATAGATTATATTTTCTGTTCTTCAAGAATAGTCTTTGAAATTTCATGTAGCAATGTTCCTATTGAATTATTCAGTGAACTAATTAATTTAGAATTGCATTCCATTCAATATTCCACCGTTCTCTTTGAATAAATCGTTGAATGATTATCTTTTTATGTTTCTGATGGGATAAGTCGAGAACAGCAATTACTTTTTAAACTGCTCGTAGATAGCAGCAGAGTCTGACACTCCTGACACAGTTTCAGACAACTCAAATTAGCTGATTCAAGTGCAATGAACTTGTGCAAACAATCTTATGTTTAAGAAATGTACTATTCGAAAATATACGTGAAATCCCTAGATAAAAATCAATGACATATAAATAAGACTAAAAGACCAAATTGTTGATTACAGAGACAAATTTAGTCTTTTTTCCAACATATGCAGAGTAGAATTATCGAAGTGAGCAAATACAGGGTGGGGCAGAAAAACCTATCCGATTTCAAAACGATATAAAATTAAAACCAGTCAACTTGTCAAAAAAATTTTTTTATTAACATATCGCAAATTTTATGCCGTTTTTAAATTTAAGTTTTGAAAAGCACATCACTCAAATGTCGTCCTTGGGAGCGGATATACTGATTTAGGCGCTCGCGGTAGCTTTCCATGACTTTCACCGTCATTTCCACAGGAATTTCTTCAATTGCCCGAGCAATTTCCCTTCGTAAAGCAAGAAGGGTCCTTGGGCGATGCTGGTAAACCTTTGATTTTAGGTAACCCCAAAGGAAGAAGTCACATGGAGTGAGATCCGGTGAGCGCGGCGGCCAGCCAAGATCACCTCTCAGGGAAATGAGGCGACCGGGAAACAGTTCCCTGAGAATGTCCATTGATCGTCGCGATGTGTGGGCGGTTGCACCATCCTGTTGAAACCACACATTTTCCACGCCATTTTCTTCCATTTTGGGTCTAAAAAAATTTTCCAGCATGAAACAATAGCGCTCGCTGTTGACCGTTACGGTTTGCCCATTTTCTTCAAAAAAGTAAGGCCCCCAGACGCCTAGGCGGGAAAGAGCACACCACACAGTCACTTTTGGGCTATGGAGGGGCTCCTGATGGATTTCTCGAGGATTTTCGTCACTCCAATATCGAAAATTCTGCCTGTTAATGGCACCACAAAGGTGAAAATGGGCTTCGTCCGTGAAGAGCACAACATCGTCGTCTGGGAGTTCTCGGAGATCGCGACACAGGTTCGTACGGGTTTCAAAATCCCTTTCACTTAATTCCTGTGCAACAACCATTTTGTAGGGATGCATTTTGAGGTCCCGGTGCAAAATGCGCCGAATACTGCGGTTGGAAATCGCCAAAGCGAGCGAATGTTTTCGCGCCGAACGACGCGGGGAACGTTCAATCGCGGCTCTCACATTGGCCACGTTTTCAGGTCCTGTTGCTGTCCTGGGACGTCCAGACGACTTCTTTTTCAATGCTGAACCCGTCTGTCTAAAATTTGACACCCACACTTTAATCGTAGCGTGATGTGGAACAGGATCATGACGCCCGAGTCCGAAATGAATTCGAAAAGCACGTTGTGTAGCAATTATCGAACCGTCGCATTCGATAAACCGCTCAATAACAAAAGCACGATGTTCACCAGACCAAGGCATGTTGACTACTGACAAATGGCATAAAACCGGCTTTCTAACAGTTTTTACCCCACTACTCTACCTGCCCCCTCTTCTGAGAAAAAGGGATTTGAAATCGGATAGGTTTTTCTGCCCCACCTTGTATTACTATATTGCCAAAATACTAATATTTTTTTAGTTTAAAATGGATGATTGCCAAGACTACGATGGCTCAGAGTTGCATAATACGTCTTTCAATCGACAGCTGTCTTCTTCCAACCAATGAGAAACATTCAGTTGGAACCATAGGCGCACTATGAAATTTTTGACAAAACTTTGATGAATTTTAACTCTATATCCAGAGGATTTACGGAAAAAGTTATTGAGAAAAATTGTTATGCTCAACGAGTTCCATCACAGGTTGAAATTAATGTACTTATTTCTGTAACACTTTGTATATATATTGGCTCATAAGTTATCGATCAGGAATCTGAAAATACTAGTTGAAATTATGAGTCGCACAGCCTTCTTCGAAGCAAAAAAATATTTTATTACAACGGTCCTATTATCATGAATTTCAGTGTGATTATCTAGAAAGAATAGTACTAACTGTAAAATTTCATTCAGTTGTCAATAAGTTTTCGTTCATGAATTAAAGAAATAGAATCTTAAAATACCAATATATCTCAGTCGCATTGGCTCATTCAAAACAAATGATTGGTTCTCCACGAAGCCAGTGGTACCAGATTGATGAAAACTTGATTCAATGCTAAGGAAGTTATTGCGTAATGAAATTATGCCAACAGTCTGGTTTTGTTCAAAAGTTATTGGCATGGAATCAGTCACTGCCAATAGTTTTATAAGTTGCATACCTTTAAAGCAATCAGTCAATTTGTCTCTTAATCATTAGTTCCAAATATAAAAACCTTCATATGAATATCAAGGAAGCATTCAAGTTATTGTCAAATTACATTACTCCGAAAAACTGTTTTTGTTTGAGAGTTATTGACATGGAGTCTGTATCTGCCAATAGTTTGACTTTTAAGGCGATCTATTAATATTTCTTTTAATTAGTTGCCCTAAATCAATAAAACTTTGTATGATCATCAAGAAAGGATAGCAGAGCTTATAAAATGAAATATCCTCCTCAAAACCTTTTTCCAAATTGTATTGACTGAAATCTGAAAATACTGAAATAGATTGAAACTCAACATTTACTTCCAAAAATTATGAATTTATTATTTAACCAGTAGCCCAACAAAAACGAGACTTTGCATTGATATTACGTGAGAATGGGGATAATCACAGAAAAAGAATGAAGTATCAATACACTTATTTCCATTAGTTATTAATTTGGAATCTGAAAATTCGCACTGCCATTTTTGAAACAGAACCAAATTTTATTGCAAAACCAGTGATCCTCCGGTTATGAAACTTTGTATGAATATTAAGAAAAAATATTAGTGAGTATAAGATAATATTCAGCTGTCAATAAATTCTTGTTAATTAATTATTGTCACAGACTCTGGAAATATCAGTCGACTTATGGGTCGAATCGGCTCCTTCGGAACAAATAATCAGTTCTTCTCTCAACCAGTGATCCCGAATAAATAAAACTTTGTACGGATGTGAAGCACATAAGTTATTGAGGAATCAAATTTATCTGTCAAACTAATTTTGTTCAAGAGTTATTGATATGAGATCAGAAACTGACAATAAGTAATAAGATGAGCAACTTGCCTCCTTAACAAATTTTTTTCAATTGTTTTGTTAGTTTCAGCTCAAAAATTATTAATGACTATTATAATTACTATATAAATATAATTTATTGGATATAAAATAGGAATCTTTATTGCAAATTATTTTTTATTGATATTTGTCTAATTCTTCAATTATTATTCTTAATAATTTATTGTTGTTATCAAGATTGGAGAGTTTTGAAGGGTAAACTTCTTCATTTAAGCTTTCAGCAATGTAATCTAGAAGATTTCATGGAAATCCATCCTGTGGAACCAGGTTCAGAAGTTTTCACATTTTTATGTCCAACGTTACTCCACTATTAGATGCTCTATATCAGTTTTCATAGATATTCCATTAATACGGTTTCCGTGTGGAATGTTAGTATGAGAATATAATACAAAGCATCGCACACTTTTCTCACAATAACATAAATTATCCCATAATAGTATATTGAGATATAGGTTTCATAAGAAATGATTTAAGGGCACGCGTCCATGTTGGTAAATGAGCCACTTGCTGTCTCATGAAACGTGTATCCTATGATTTTCCTCTGTATTTGGAATCATATATGTAGAAAAACAATAAATTTTCTACTTTGAAGACATCGATAATAGTAGATTATATTATTAAGAGCGAAAATTAGGTTTTATGTGCTAAGGTTTGCAGTAACCGAAGCACATTAAGCCATTTTTTCTCCGAATGATATATATTATTTTCTCTCAAACGATTACTTGAATTGTAGCCCAAGAAGTTAATATATCGATTTTTAGTGCGATGCAATTAGCTCTGAAGGTGCGACCTCATGCGGTCGCTCGACGCTCGTTTCCAGCGACAAGTTTGGTCATGTGGTACTATTTTAAATTTCCCGGCACTTCAATATTCAGCGACAAGTTGCTGCGAAACAGCAGCGTCAACATGGCTTCTCTGCTTGCAGGGATTAAAAATATTAATATCGAAATATAGAGCTATAAATCGATTCATCGAAGCGGATTTATATTATCAACGTATTCCAGCGCAGCAAATTTGGAGTGTGTAGATGGAGGATTATAAACGTGAGCTGATTCTAGGTGCAAAAACTAGGAATCGCTCTGTTAAACGCAAATAGCCTGTTTAGTGAAAAACATCCGGTAATAACTGTTTAAATAATCGAATTACCAATTGAAAAAATGATTTATCAGATTCAAAATGATCGATGAAAAAAAGAGAAATAGATTTTAACTGTACAGAATGAAAAATATTATTTAGCAATTTATGCAACGTTCTACTTGAACCAATCAGTGCCACGTCGTTTATTTAGCTGAAGCTATCAACATAATATAAAAAATATAAAATCATATGACAAAAATATAATTATGATACTAACAATATGCCTAACCTGAAAGAAATTACGAAACTAACTGATTGACGTTGTATTATCAACACTTTTCAAGAATATATTTAATTTTCTCTTAAAATGTGTAATATTGGTCACATTTCTTATATCATTTGGTAAATTATTACACTGTTTTAATTTGACATTTTGAGAGTATTGTTCATTAGAGATAACTCCCCTTCTATGCACTCCATCCATGGCAACAAAGCTCAACTTGTTCAGCTTTGTCGCTGATTATTTTGAAGTGCCGGGAAATTCAAAATAGTACCACGTGACCGAATTTGTCGCTGGAAACGAGCGACGAGCGATCGAATGAGGTCGCACCATTAGATCAAGCGAAATCATAATATCAACAAAATTCTGTCATGGTAACGATGTACACAAACATAAAATTGGATTGAAAAAGAAATTGAAACTGTCATCCGTGTCGCCATAAGCTGATATTAACAATCTCCCAGATGAAGTGACTGCGAATGGTTCATTTCAAAACCCAATTTACAATATCTATAACTACATTCACAATAAATATCACCTAATTATTCTGTTGAAATATCAAATTTTTCTGTTTTATGTAATTAGTAGACAAGATTTTATCTGCCTAATCGGATAAAGTGACACTTTCACCTTTGCAACAGACATACATAGCATGTTATTTTTGTGACGTAAGAAGCAAAACAATATTTTATTTTTTATTTTACTCTTCTGATAACACTGAGACTTGACAGATGAATAATTTATGTGAATTAAAAATACTTTTCAAAATGTGTTAGTTCGAATATCGCTACTTTTTATGAATAAATAAATATAAACCTGAACAATTTGAGATTTTCTTAGAGATATATTGTATTTTGAAAATCAAAATGGCAGTTGGGTTATCTTATCAATAAAAATTAGGTATGATTCCTATAAGAAATAGAAAAAGTACATTTTACGACATCCAAATAGAGAAATTTTCATATATAATATCATAAGTGATATGATTTTCCCGTTTAATTTTGGCGATTTTCACAGAAGCTTTAATTTTGCGAGAGACATTGTGCCAAGATTTTGCATCAATGCTTTGAGCGAAATTGCTACAGAACAACAAGCTTGAGTATAATAATCGGCAAATTCTATCAACAATAAGTACACAAAAGCTTCTTTTTTTGCTGGATAAATTTCTCATCAAACCTTGTTACCTAGTGATTTGATAAGAATACTCCGTGCACGTTGTCAAGAGGAAGAACTCCACTAATTTTTGTATTTCAATATGATGATAATAATAATGATAGTAATAATCGACTTATAAAAAAATATTTATGTTCACAGTGTTCACACTACAGATGACAACATACACAAAAATTTATGCCATTGTTAGTACACTGTTCATTACACTTTTTTTTTTGTCCGACTTTCTCATCCTTTTGAATAAATGTAGCACTCCTAAAGATGGTCCAGGTGGGACCGAAACTATAGGGTAGGATAGGAATAATAAACTTGTGATTAAATTCTCATACATCGTCTCCTCTATTTCACGTAACAGTCAGCATCATCTACTACCTCCAATAGCAATAATGCAGCACTAATGCAAGGGTGAAGGAGAAGTGGAAACAGCAGGAAGGAATAGAAGCGATACATAGACAAGGACAAGCATATGTTAGAAGAAGAATTCTATGAGTACTTGGAAAACGAACAAACCAGAGGAATTGTGCAGGCAAGAATCAAAGACCAACTCAAAGATATTTATTACGGAAGAGTGAGGGCTCTCCTTAAAACTGAATCAACAGCGATTAATAAGAATAGAGCAATTAATAGCTATGCTACATCGGTACTCACATACAGTTTTGGGATAATCAAGTAGACTGACACAACTGACACAGAGCTACAGGATGTAGACATGAAAACTAGGAAAATGTTCACAAAATATAGGTGCAAAACCTAAGAGACTATTTCCTTTACAAAGCTGAGACATCTTGACTGAACAAGTAAATAATCAGCAAAGATGCAAACAGTACACCGCTCAAGCTGAAGGATAAGGATTATGATCCAACAGAGAAGATAGTTACTGCAGAAGAGAAGAAAAGGAAGTGGCGAGAGAGAGAAACCACTCTGTGGAAGATACCCGAACGAAATAAGCTCACCCATAATAGATCAGACAGCTTCCCAGATATGGTTGAATATTGGGAATATATATATATATATATATATATATATATATATATATATATATATATATATATATATATATATATATATATATATATATATATATATATATATATATATATATATATATATATATATATATATATATATATATATATATATATATATATATATATATATATATATATATATATATATATATATATATATATATATATATATATATATATATATATATATATATATATATATATAAGATAAGGATTGATCGCGACTGCAATAAGTTAAGGTAACAGATGTTTCGTGGGGGTTTGCAGTCAATGGAAATTGGCCAAATAAAAGATCACTCTTTTAAAATATTAGTCAAGCTTTCGCCTAAATTTTAGGCTTCCTCAAGACACTAAAAAGTTTAGTATTCTTGTAAGATTATACCTGAAATTTGAATTGGACTCACACTTTACAGTAGCCAGTGAGCAACTAAATTAGAATATTCAACATCAGCCTTCGTCTTACATGAATATTATATCACAATACGATAATTATTATGTACAGTTTGTTAATTAGAAATATTACCTAAGTTGTGTAATTCGACAGTATTGCAATACCGGTATTGCAATACCGTCATGTGCGTAATCATTCTATCGCTGGAACCATTATTTATATACAGATCAGTTTCTCAAATCGCGTCGTAGTCATTATATAAGGCATCTCACCCAGAGCATGGCATCTCACCAGTTCAAACAGTATATGGGGCATCTCACCCAGAGCATGGCATCTCACCAGTTCAAACAGTTTATAGAGCATCTCACCCAGAGCATGGCATCTCACCAGCTCAAACATTTTATAGGGCATCTCACCCAGAGCATGGCATCTCACCAGCTCAAACAATTTATAGAGCATCTCACCCAGAGCATAGCATCTCACCAGCTCAAACAGTTTATAGAGCATCTCACCCAGAGCATGGCATCTCACCAGCTCAAACAGTTTATAGGGCATCTCACCCAGAGCATTAAAACAATATCCACCACACACCACCGAAGCTTAGAGCCACACGGCACTAAAGATGAATTTCTACTAACTTGTTGTTAAAAATGAGGTGATGCAATCAGAGACCAATTATTTATATTCATTTATAATCTTTTTATTTATTTAATGATAACAATATTACACAAATGATAATTTATGCTTTCATTCGGCCATCCTGCAGATTCCTCGTCCTCGAGGAAAGTATGTAAGGCATTCATTCTAAATCGTCATCAGACAAACCATTATTGGGTATCCACGGGCGCATTTTATCAACCGCGACAACGTTCTTGTATTTGGCCCGTTGACTTCTCACAGAACCCGGCATATCGATAACCTTGTATCGATCATTGGGTAATATAGCATTGACGATAAATGGACCAGCGTATGGCGGTAATAATTTTTGGCTAGTTCCCGTTGCAGTATTCGCCTTTCCGAAAAGCACTATGTCTCCGACTTTGTACGTTTTTGCCGTCGTGCGTTTTTGGTCGAAGAGTAATTTTTGAGTATTTTGAGCTGCGATAATTCTCTGAAGGGCTTGCTCGCGTGAAGATGTGACATCGCCTGATGTCTCAATATCTAACCCTGCTGTGATTTGTGCGTCCGCGGGTGCTCTTGGCTTGAAGCCATACAGCAGCTCACTTGCTGTTTTGCCTATCGCCTTGTTGACAGTGTTTTTCACCGCGAATTGAATTTTAGGTACTAATGTGTCCCATGAGTTCTTATCGTTAGTACTTGTTTTAAAAGCTGAGACTACAGTTCGGTGATAGCGTTCACATTGACCGTTAGCGCGTGGTGTCGCGACGGCATTTAGAACATGTCTTTAAATTTATGAGCCGTAAATGCAGTGCCACGGTCTGATATAATTCTTATTGGTGTTCCGTAATTAGTAATAATTTCATGCAGAAACTTGATGACGTCTTTGGTTGTAGTTGTCTTCATAGCTTTCATCAACAAGTATTTGGTGATCGATCACAACTATAAGGTATGAGTTCTTATGCTGACTTTTGACGAATGGACCCAAATGATCGATGTGCATCGTATAGAAAGGTACTCCAATTTTGTATATTGGATGTAAGAACCCTTGCTTTGGTCCGGAAGGCTTCTTGTTATATAAACACTGAATGCAACATGAAATATAGCGGTCAACATAGGCCTTCATTCCGTCAAACCAGTAGTTTTCGTTCAGCTTGTGTAAAGTTTTCTCGCTCGCAAAATGACCTAGTTCGTCATGAGCAGTCCTCACAATCTCATGTCTCATACCGCGCGGGATGACAAGACGATATCCTTGAACTGTTTTTCGAAATATTTTGCCATCTTTGATTTTGTACTCATCATGTATTTTTCTTTCTTTTTGAAGCTCCGGTTGACGTTTTAGTATTTCATGAATACTGTATAATTCTAAGTCTGCTAATTGTCCTGCTAGCAGCCAATCTGAGTCAGTGACGTGCATGGCGACTACATCTGACGGACCAGTCTCTGATGCTGATGGATTTCGGCTCAGTGCGTCAACGTGAGCCATACGTTGTCCAGGGCGGTATTGTATGTCAAAATCAAACTCTGCAAGTTGCAACCACCATCGTGCAATTCGTGGATTCAAGTCGCGTTTTGTATGTGACGTTTTGATAGCGTTACAATCTGTAATGAGTATGAATTTTCGGCCATGGAGATACACTTTAAATTTCCTCAAAGAGTTTACGATGGCTAGGACTTCCAACTCGTACGAATAGTATTTTTGCTCTGCAAATGAAGTCTGTCGACTATAATACGCAACCGGGTGTAATTTCTCGTTGTTGTCTTTTTGTAGTAAAATTCCGGCGACACCGTGCTTGCTCGCATCGGTGTGAACTTCTGTTGCAGCGTTTGGGTTATAGATTGCTAGAACAGGTCGGTCCGATAAGATATCTTTCAGTTTTTGAAATGCGTCTGCTTGTTCCTCGTTCCATTTCCATTGCTGTGTTTTCTTCGTCAACAGATGTAAAGGTTGAGCTATTTGTGCGAAATTTGGTACAAACTGCCAAAAGTATGTTGTCAAGCCTGAAAATTGTCTCACTTTGTGAACATCAGATGGTGTAGGAAACTCGTGTATTGCTCTCGTTTTGCGCATTCCTGGTTTAACTCCCTGTTGGTTGATTTCAAATCCTAAGTAATTTACGGATGTGGTGAGGAAAGTACATTTTTCCAACTTAAGAGTGAGTCCTTCTTTAAGTAATACTTTAAGCACTTCTTCTAATAGTACTATTCCATCCTTCACTGTGGAACTGGGGATGAGAATGTCATCCAGGTAAGCTGCTACGCTATGGTAGCGTAAAGTGCCTAACATTTTATGCATTTGTCGTTGAAAAACGCTTGGTGCGTCTACTAGACCAAATGGCATCCTGTTGTATTCATACTGTCCATCCGGGGTGACAAATGATGTTAAATATCGACTTTCTTCAGCTACTGGGATCTGATGATATCCGCTTCGTAAATCTAGACAAGTAAAGTACTTACAGTTATGTAGTCGATCGAGCTGGTCATCGATACGTGGGAGCGGGTAGTGCTCCTTGACCGTACGGCTGTTTAACCTCCTATAATCAACGCACATGCGATCTTCGCCATCTTTTTTCTCCACTAATAGAACTGGCGATGCATATGGAGACTGGGACTCCCGAATTATGTTAGTTTCCAACAATTCCTGTGTTATGCTGCGTACGTTCTCCTTTTCCGCCGCAGACATACGGTACGGCCGGTATCTAATTGACGTATTATCTGATAGTGTTATTTTCATTCCTCCTGATTTTGCTGCCCCCAATTCATTGGGTCTTAGAGCGAAGCACTTCCTGTACTTATTTAGAAGTTGTATCAATTTGTTCCATTCTTCGGATGAGATCGGTCCCACAATTATTTCGCTCGTATCAAGTGGTTCTAGGTTCTGCTCTTCTACATGAAGAACATCAGGCGATGATACGATATCTTCTTTCGACTCTTCGCATATCCAACCTTTGGTGATCATTCGATTTGCTTCAAATACGAGTTCTTGATCAGATATATTCATTACTGGAATTACAGGAAAGCTGTTTCCATCAACGCTCATTCGTAAGACAATTTCGCCATACTTTCTTCCGGATGTTTCTTACGGCGCAGCATGTCCTCTAGCTGCGAACAATAGTCTCTCTGACACGGAAACGCTTGACTTAGCATCGATTTCCATGTCTCCCAATCATAATTAACAGATATTAATCCATTATACCAAGTAGATGCTAAGCCCCTAAGTCTTCCCAGGGCATAGTATATAATAGTTTCCTCTGACCAGCCAAAAATATATTTTAGTTCATCGACTTTCTTGATCCATTAAGTAATATCTTGACTCGGATCTTCAAGCGAGAAGAGTGGAACAGCATCGCCACGGAAACCTTGTGATGTCGATGGTTGCGCTTTATTAGCCTCCGATTGGCTTTTAATAACTTTTGCAAGACTGGTCACAATAGTGGCTAGCTCATTTAGTTGGCTTTCACTTCTTGAATTCGAGCGCGACCGAGAACGGCGACGTTTATCCCTACGCCGATTCGCTTCAATAGGAGATGAGCTGCTCGAACTTTTGCGCCTGCTTCTAGGCGATTGCACCCGACGGCGACTCCTTGTTTTCGAAAGTGTATGCTCCATACTAGAGTCTGATAAAAGCCGCAGTAAGATGCGTACAGCACGTGAACACTGATCCCACTTCTGAAATGTAAGATTGTACCTGAAATTTGAATTGGACTCACACTTTACAGTAGCCAGTAAACAACTAAATTAGAATATTCAACATCAGTCATTCTATATCAGCCTTCGTCTTACATGAATATTATATCACAATACGATAATTATTATGTACAGTTTGTTGATGAGAAATATTACCTAAGTTGTGTAATTCGACATTATTGCAATACCGTCATTCCCGGTATCTCCCCTTAATGTGCGTAATCATTCTATCGCTAAAACCATTATTTATATACAGATCGGTTTGTCGAATCGCGTCGTAGTCATTATATAAGGCATCTCACCCAGAGCATGGCATCTCACCAGATCAAACAGTCTATAGGGCATCTCACCCAGAGCATGGCATCTCACCAGCTCAAACAGTTTATAGAGCATCTCACCTAGAGCATAGCATCTCACCAGCTCAAACAGTTTATAGGGCATCTCACCCAGAGCATTAAAACAATATCCACCACACACCACCGAAGCTTAGAGCCACACGGCACTAAAGATGAATTACTACTAACTTGTTAAAAATGAGGTGATGCAATCAGAGACCAATTATTTATATTCATTTATAATCTTTTTATTTATTTAATGATAACAATATTACACAAATGATAATTTATGCTTTCATGCTTCAGATTAATTAACAAAAATATTAATAAGCATGAAAGCTAATTTTGAATAATACAATAAAGACTTACATTTTTGTACGAGTTAAATAAATAAAATTCCATCAGTAAGACAGTCGAATGAATTTTCTTTCTAGATTGTTTACATTTGGTGTTCTAAAAACACTGTATTTGAAGATTGACATTGGTATAAAATTTCCAAAAACCATATCATGCTCTATACACTTTTAGTTTCAGAAAAAAAAAATTCTAGTTAGTATTATAAATTATTGATACAAAGTTACACTTTTTTATTAGAATGTACATTATAAAAATTTTTAAGATTTTACTTTTTATTCTTAACGCAGTAAAATCATGACTGAAGCATTTTTATCACAGGCGCAATATGGAGTAATTTTTTGAACTAGTTTAAGCAGAATTAAATTTTAAAAGTTCTTTCATGCGGCCAATTTTAGAACTAGTTCGACGTTTGATGTTCATCAAACAAAAGCGCGCGAAAACAAAATGTACAGAAATGAACAGTAAACTAAACCATGTCGTATATGAAGGTCAGCTATTATTTTGTGATTGCCAAATATTGACACCCGCATGTTTGTTGGACAACTTCAGAAGGTAAACATATATATTGCTCAAATTATCAATATCTGTTTTTTTATTGATAGAATTCTCATTGTTCTTAATAAATATCGTTTCAAGAAATGATCGCTTAAATAAATTTCTTTCTACATCAAGTATTGCTACATTAGAATAGTCAATTTGGTGTTTAGTTTGGTTATGATGTATTGCCAAAGCTGTTGACATTGGTTTCAATTTGTTATCACTCTTGTGTGATGTTATTCTAGATTTGAGGTTACGTGAGGTTTGTCCTACGTAAACAGCTGGACATTCTTGACACAAGGAATGTTGTAAATGACATTTGATTGGTAGTGTATTGGTGTTTTATCTTTAAGCTTTGTGAAAAATTTGTCTTATGGTCACACAATTTTTTGTAGCAATTTTGGTGTTATCATCTTTCAAGACTTTAAGTATTTTGGGTGTCAACGTTGAGATGAAAAGTATGGAAGCAAATTTTATACTTGGAGGATCTGACAGTAGATCTAGACTTTGTGGATTCATTGGAGTGGTATCCACCCTTGGCACATTAAATAGCAAGCTGTTGATAAGTTTTACTTGATATGAATTCTTTATTAAAATATCTTTCAACCCGAGTAAGTTTTTTTGTTGGTAATTTGGGTCTGAAATACTGAGTACTCTGTTTTTTAGACCTGGTACTACATTTATCATCATTTGCTTTGGTTGTTGGGACAAGTAATGCATATACCGTTGAGAAGCAATGGACTTTTGGTACCAATCCAGTGTGATGATTCCTGAATCATCCTTTATCATTAGGGTGTCCAAGAAAGGGAGGCTCTTTTGGTCCTCTAACTCGATGGTGAACTGGAGGTACGTATTGAAACCATTAAAAGTTGTTAAAATATTATTTGTTTCATTTGCAGGTGTAGCAGTTACTATGTCGTCAACGAATTTCTTTATAAATGGTGGTTTGAAACTCAGTTTTGGTATGCACTCATCAAGTAGTAGGTCCATAACATACTGAGCTATTATCGAACTGATAATTGCCCCTATCGGACAACCAATCAGCTGTTGATAGTAATTATTCTCATAAATGCAGTAGCTTGTGTCAAGAACAAATCTCAGTAATTGCAGAAAATTATTTGTAGAGTGTGCAAGACAAAACCTGAGAAGATTCAGCACATTTAGTCCGGATGAACACCTTTGGCACGCACACATTACTTGTTGCGCAATGATAAATTAGCAAAAATAATCCACAGCAAGCTAAGTCAGAACAATGGCATCCTGCAAGAACCACCACCCTATTATACGTACGTCCCACCTAGTTTGGCAGAAAGTGAAAAATGCAAGATCTATTGGAACAGACAAAAAGGACCGGATGTTGAGATTCGGCACAATATCCTTGATATTGTGCTTATAAGAAAGCTAGAAATGACAACATACATAATAGACATAGTCGCGCCAAACGTAACCAAAATCGATGATACCTGGAAAGAAGAAAATCAATAAATACATCTCATTAGCCGATGAAGTGAAGAGAATGTTGAGGATGGAAAAGGTTATAATAGTACCAATAGGAGCAACTGCTGAAATACCAAGAAAAAATGTTCGGAAGCCTTACAGCTCTTGAAATGAATAAGAACACCTATCTACAACTACAAAAAACAGTTTCACTGTTTAAATTTAAAATGTATATACTTACCTCATTGTAGGTCAAATATACGGTTTTGTACCTAAATTCGTGAAAACGTGAGAATAGACAATAATATAAATAATAACAATAATAATGATGATAATGTTCACTGTAACAAGCTAAGCTTTCGCAAAGAAGTGGCTTAGTATAAGTATAATATATAATAATAAATATTTTACATGTTTGTGGCAAAACAGCAAAGAATTGCGGATATTGTTAATTTAAAAATATCGTACATTTTATTTTTGGACAGCGAGCTCAGAAGTTGAATGTAAAAATCTCCTCCGTTTGGATTCTGTAGATGCTTCCCCAGAAAAGCCTGTCTGGGTGATGTGAAGAATGGGCAACAATAAAAGTGACACTGATTTTTTCGAAATGTCAAAATATATACAAGTTTTATTTATTTGTTTGGGTGTTTTGTTTTTAAAAACAATTTATTTCGTTTTCACACAAATAATACAAATAGAACTTTATTAGGAACGAGAAGTCGATTGACAAATACAAACTTATTATAATTAGTTTAAAATGTTTTAATGTTGAAGATTATGTTCTGACAGGCTATGTATACAAAGTAAGGTTCAATGTTCTTGAGGAATCAGCAGAATTCATGGTAATTCAGCGCCGACTTAGGAGTTGAAGTTCTTGGTTGAAGCTCGAAGTCTTCTGTGGAACTTGAGTTTGATCTTGTAGAGGTGAAGGATCTCTTCTTTGCATAAATTAGTACCATGGTGAAAGCCACAATAATAATAATGGTGTAAAGACCTATTGTTGGGTAGTTAATATCGTCAATATTATATTGATTATTTATGTTGTCATCTGTAGAGCTGTCGTATTTATTCATTGGTTCTAAATCGTTAATGTCATTCAATTCGATGGAAATTTTTGGAACTTGAGTTTTATTCAGTTCAATTGTAAAATTTTCAATAATGATTGGTTCGCCGAATGATCCATGCTTGAATATTAAATTTTTGTTTTGAAACTCTAATTTACATTCGTCTTCTTTGACAAGAAATATTCCTTGTAATGATTTGATTTCATCACCGTGTTGACACTTTGCTTTTATTTCTTGAACATTCGGAAATATCATCAGATATTGGTTGATATCTTCAAGCAGTTCAATATAATTTTTGTTGATGTTCAATTTGATAAAATGACATCTTTCGATATTATTTCGAAGGATAAAATTTTCTTCACATGAGTTTTCATTCGCCTCGTTAATTTTATTGGGGCACTGATAACCTTTTTCGTTATTGTACATACATAAGTCATATAGAGACTTGAGCTTTCTATCGTTAGATTCTCAAAAGTATTCATGATTGGGAATTACAGTTAGAGATTCAGTTTTATATTTTGCAGGAATTGAAATGAGGTGTATAAGCTCGAACTGAATATCATAATATATAGGAATATCGATAAAATGAATAATTTTATCAGTAGTTAATTTGCAGTTAACAGAAATAATTTTTTCTATTCCCATCATATTTTGTAGATTTGGCTCTAAAGGTAACTCATTGTTATAATGTTTTGAAATAATATTCAATTCTATAAACAGATCTTGAGTTTTTATAATGCTAGGATGCAATGTATGTAGTTTGTAAAAGGATAATGAATTTTCTATATCTTGAAGGATATTAAATGTTAAAGTGAATAATATATTGAGTTGGTTGTAAATATCTTTCACTAAAAGTTTTTCATGATTTTTTGTTTCGGCAATAACAATATGTGAAAGCTGCTCAATTTTTGATTTTAGTATAACTTTATTTTGTCTGATTGTGTCGACAGTCTTATTAAAGTATTCAATAATTTGGTGACTGGAAGAATACTGATTTTTCAGTTGGTTATTCAATTTGAATTGATTTTCTTGTAAATGATTCATTATTTCAGTATATCTCTTATCGTCATTGGCATCTAAATTTCCAGTTATAGTTTTTATTACTGTGCCTAATCCATTAATCAATCCACTTTAGAATCTATAATTATTTGAATTCATTGAAGAATAATCAAATTTTTCATTAATGGACTTCTGAATGTACTCTATGATTTTATTATTGTTGTCAAATTCGGAAAAAAATATTTTATCATTATTAATCGTATTCTTGAGGCGCTCAAATCGAGTATTCAAATTTTTGTATTGTGCACAGAGTGGTTGTAAGGCAATAAAAATGTACAAAAGTATGTTTAGTCCTCTGTAGCTTTACTTGTCCAAGATTTATTGTCATTAGTCCTGGATTCTTTGTAATGTCTTTGATGTTCATTCATGCTGCGTATATGAGCAAGAGAGACCTGGAATGTCCGAAATTTTGTTAGTTGTTTTTCTGGGTCTTTTGACATTGGATAAGTGGATCTTGGATTGTTTTTTGTCATAAGGGTTCACTTCAATTTCGGCAGTTTTGAGTTCTCTATTGACTTTCTCAATTTTCTCTTTCTTAAATTTTGATTCACGCGTTTTATTAACTTTTTGCTTATTTTGAACGTAAATAGTTTCAGGGATTTTTGGAAGTTCTTCACGACTTCCATTTAATTTCGAAATCATTTTACTTTTATCATTCTGCAATTTCTGATTTATAGTTTGATACATTAATTTGGTCCTATCCTTATGTTTTTGAATATAATCTTGCGTAATTTGTTTATCAATGTCGATATCTAATGAGGAACTTGTATCTAAATGTCCATTTATAATTTCTATAAATTTGAAACTTGTGGAACTATGGTTTGTATTATCATAAGCCAAAATCACGTAATTTACTTTATCTTTGAAATTTTCTTGGTGATTAAACAATCGAATGTGTTCTATTAAAGTTGAATGGAAGCGTTCAACTAGACCATTCGAATTGGGGTTTTGCGAACTGGTAAAATGAATTTCTATCTTATGTAACGATAGTAATTCTTTTACAACGTTGTTCTTGAATTCTAATCCGTTGTCTGAAATGATTATTTTTGGTATTCCGTGATGTGAGAAGAATTTGGTTAATTTATTAGTAATTTCTATAGCATTTGTTGAAATGACTTTATACGCTTGTGCGTATTTTGAAAACGCATCTATTTTCGTCAGGAATTTAGAGTTTTCAAGGCTCAAAGTATCAACATGAATAATTTCCATTGGTTTACAAGGAGTTGTAGTTATGTTCAATTTAGGTTCTAAAGGGTTTCTTTCATATTAAGCTGCCAAACAAACTTCGCATTGATTAATATAATCAGTGATAAGTTTCAACTGATTTGGCCAATAATATCTTTTCTTGATTTAGTTGTGAACTTCGGTAATTCCGCAGTGATTGGTTTTAATTTCGTGGAAGTTACGTATTGTTTGTAAAACTTCATTTTCGTTTTCTACATCAATTTATTCTGTATTGCTTTTAATAAATTTAATTTCGGAATGTCTAAAGTATTTTTGTAATACAGTACTAAACTACTCGTAAAATGGCTGTTCGACATACAAATAATATTTAACTTTCGGAACTATAAATTCTTCAATGAAATTTACAATATCTTTTTCAAAATCAATTTCTGAAATCTGAACAAAAATTCGCATTTTATCAGAATGAATTTTCTTAATTTTTGGTTTTGATGGAGAATGTTTAATTTGGGATATTATCAACTGATTTTTTCCAAAATTGACAGGAGAGTCTGTAATTGTTATTCCTACAATAGGATTTTCAGGATTTGAATGTATAGTTTAATCGTTTTCAGGATCATTGGGATCGTCTTCGTCTAATTCAGCAATCATAGATTGTGTTTCATTGTCGAGATCAAAATTATCATTGAAGGTTTCAATGTATTCAAAAAGATTTGTTATTCCTGGATCTACGTTATTTACATTCAATTCTATGCGGGATAAAGCATCGGCGTTTTTGTTCAAAGTGCCTTTCTTATGAATTACTTCATAATCGTACTCTACAACTTTGAGACGCCATCTCATTGATTTAGAATTTGGTTCTCGTAAGGAACTTAAATATTGCAAAGATTCATGGTCCGTGATGATTTTAAATTTTCTTCCAAATAAATATGGCCTAAAGTATTTTGTTGCCCACACGACTGCTAGTAACTCTTTCTCAATTGTGCTATAATTTTGTTCTGAGTCGTTTAGAGTGCGACTCGCATAAGCAATTGGGAGATCGGATCCAATAATGCCTTGTGACAGCACAGCGCCGATAGCAAAGTTGCTGGCATCCATAGTTGGATTGAAAGGTTTACTGAAATCGGGGTATTGTAATATAGGGTCGTTGATCAAAAGGTTTCTACAAGTATTGAAACAATTAACATACTCTTGATCGTTATAATTTATGGTAGTATCTTTTTTCAAATATTTTGTTAAAGGTTTTGTTAAACGGGCGAAGCTCTTGATGAATTTCCGATAATAACCTAACAGGCCTAGAAAAGCTTCAATTTGTTTCGTCGTTTCAGGAAGAGGGTAATTTTTGATGGCATGGATTTTGTCAGGATTGGGTTTGACACCGTCAGGGGTCACGACATGTCGGAGATAAGATACTTCTTTTCTTAAAAATTCGGATTTATCCAATTGTATTTTCAGGTTAGCATGTTTTAAACGATCGTGAACAGATTTTAAATTTTGAATGTGTTCTTGTAAGCTGGTACTGGAAATAATAACGTCATCTAAGTGAACAAGACAAAATTCATTGACTGAATTCCTAAGTACGTTATCCATTATTCTTTGAAAAGTTTCCGGAGCATTTTTGAGTCCAAAAGGCATTCTTAGGAATTCAAAATGACCATTCTCAGTATTGAATGCAGTTTTCCGAATATCTGATCCGTTCATCTCGATCTGGTGAAAGCCGGATGCAAGATCTAAAGTTGAAAAATATTGGCATCTTCCTAATTTGTCTAGTAGAGCATTTATGTTCGGTATCGGGTACTTATCGTCAATTGTTTTTTCATTAAGTCGTCTGTAGTCTATTACGATTTTCCATTTCCGTTTACCGGAAGCGTCTAGTTTTTTCGGGACAACCCATACTGGGGAGGACCATGGAGAATAGGATGGACGAATTATGTTTTGCTCTAACATTTTCTGTACTTGATCTTGTACTTCTTTTCTGTGTATTTCTGGATATCTATAGGTTTTTGAATAGACAGGGATCTCATCTTTCGTTCGAATGAAATGTTTAATGTCATTTGTAAAAGTTAAAGTCTTGTCATCAGTATGAAAAATATCTGAATATTGTTCAAACAATTTTACTATTTCAAATTTCTCTTCATCGTTCATGTGATTCATTCTAGTTTTACTCATATCTAATTTCAAATTATTTTCATTGCAGAATTTCTGAGAGCTAATGTTATTTACTCCAAAATTTTCAAGTGGTTGATAATTTACACAATTCACAGAATCTAAAATTTGTTCTTCATTACTTGAATTGATAACTGGATAAATAATTTCATAATTTATAACTTTCGCTAAACCTTCAGGGATTGTCATATCGTCTATTTCAGTCTCTGAAATTGATGCTTTCCCATTTTCTATATTGTTAACAAATATTCAACTAATTTCTCGGATTTTGGTGGAATTTTTATGCAGTTTGATTTCGGCAATGTTTTGTGATAACAAATTTTCATATCACTATTGGGTAATACAATTTTATCATCAATCAAATCAATGTTTGCTTCGAAAATTTTTGAATTATCTAAACCGAGTAATACGTCAAAGGTTTGATGAAAATTGAATAAATGGTATTTTAATAAGGTATTTGATTTATTGAATAATTTTTAAGGAGGTATTATTACGCTATAATTTTCTGAAGAAGTGCCATGGGCTGTAGTTATTTGGAATGGATCATATTGTATTTTATTGTTGTGATATTTTTCTGCTATTTCAGGCTTGATAAAAGATCTATAACATTACAAATGACCAATTAGATGTGACCAATTCCCCTCTTCCCAACAGAATGTGAATATGAATAGTGTTTTATAAATCATATTGTACTCTCTGCTGACGTCTGAAAAGATAAAACGATCGTCACGGTAAATAAAACTCTTGTGGATAATCGAGTGTTTTTAATATCAATTGAATGATAAATTCATTATTGAACAGAAACAAAACTTTGCATTCATGTAACAGAAGGATGAGGTGACCACAAAATGAAAATGAAGTATCAATACATTTGTGTTCAGTAGTTATCAATTTGAATCTGATAATTCCAGCTGAAAATATATATCGCACTGCCTCTTTCGAAACAAAACAAAATTTCAGTACAAAACTATAATTATGAAACTTCGTATAAATATTGAGACAGAATAGCAGTGAGTGCCAAATAATATTCAGTTTTTAGTCAATTATAAACACAGAATCTGAAAATATTAAAAGACTCATGAGCCACATTGGCTCCTTCGGAACAAACAATCAGTTCTTTTCTCAACCAGTTGTTCTAAATCAAAAAAAACTTTGTACAAGTATCAAGGAAGCATAGAAGTTATTGTGGAATTGGATTTATCTGACGAACAAATTTTTTTCGAAAGTTTTTGACATGGGATCATCTACTGCCAAGTGCCAATAGATTATAAGTTGAGCAACTTGCCTTATGAAGAATTTTCTTTTTGTCTTAGTTTATCAAATTCAGCCTAAGTTTGATAAATCAATATCAAATTATCATGTAAATTTTATTTATTGGATATAAAAATGAGATCATTGGAAAATTTTTTTTTTCATGTTTTTCTCATTTTTTAATCAATTGATGTTAAATTGTTGTAATCAAGATCGGAGAATTTCTAAGGGTGAGCTCTCTTATTCAAGCTTCTAGCAATGCAGACGAAAAGGTCTTATGAAAATTCTTCCGGTGGAACCGGATTCCGAGGTTTTTACATTGTTATGTCTTACGGTACTCCATTAAATAAAAACATTTTTTTCATAGTTTCTTATTTCTTCCCTTCCATATCTCTTCTAGTCTCTATCCTAGAAAAAAAATATGGGAGACATTTCTTGTGGAGAATTTCTTCAGTTTTGGTACATGGACATAGTTTTGCTACAGGCAGTTGTTTTTGAGTTATTGACAATAAACTTGAAAAAAAGGACGTTTAAAGTACTTCCACCCCCTTAGGTCCATTCCCACCCATCAGGACTTTTAGTATGTTATATGTCGCCCTACATCAGTGCCAAAATTGGCTTCTACATGAGTTTCTATCCCTATTCAAGTCTTCGTTGCTTGGACTAAATATATTCATCAAATATCAGGATCGAGACTAGGAGCTACAGTAATCGAATACATATATTGGCATGTGTCCTTTTTTAACATTCGCTGTTCTGTATCTTGTGTCTCCAAAGAATTCTAGTAGAGTGAATCATTAACTATGTATACAAGTATATAAAGAACAAGTGACTTGCAGGTATTGCATCAACCATCAGTATGTTGAAAGATTGAAGAATTCTTTAAAATGTTGTCAATAAATCTAGAGCAATATGTGATATTTTCATGATCATCAGAAAAGACTTCTGCGAATCAGAATCTGTTTTAGAATATATCAGTTCTTCCTAGTAGACCGGAAACAAAGGAGAATGAATATCTCCTATTGTACAGGCAATGGCAGGTTTCTGATGTTAACTTCTAGATATGATGATTTATTGGTCTGGCTCAGCACACGATAGTCAAATATTTAATAGCAGTGCAGTCGGAATGGAAATTGAAAAACTCCGTCTTACTGGCACTCTTGTGGGTGATAATACCTACGTACAATTAGAATATTGATTCGCCCCTGTCAAAAACTCAATACTCAGGTAGATAGCGATATGATGATGCTTGTATGAGAGAGAACTCAAGACGTAATCGAAGAAACCTTTGGAATAAGGCAATGAAGATTCCAAAGTTTGATCACTGCTTTGAATTGGAATTCACAAAAAACTACAATGAAGAAAAGGAAATCTATTTAAAGTGGCATTCATACAATCTTGAAGATGATAATTTAGTCTAGTTATTATTTGTGAGGAACAGATTGAATATTTATGATATACTATACTTACTTGAAATAATGTGTTTTGCTATCGAAGTCCTCCGTTCATTTTGGAACATATTTTATCATTTTTCAGATATCAAAAAAAAGTTCTATTCCTAATACATCCCTGTGAACTAATTCGCCATAGTCAGAAAGCTGACGACGAATTTGGAGAATGTATTTTAGGCAAGTTGAAATGACAAAAAAAAAATATATTTCATCAATTGGTGAATTTAGAATCTTGAGTCTAGCAGAAGATTTGCGGTTATTCCACTACAGCACAACTTATGACATTTGCAAAAAAGTTAATCTAAAATAGTTATTCATTTATCTAGTGCGTGAAATCATAGTTTGGTGCTTGAGAGTGGAAGTTTTTTGTCGAGGCGGCAGTCGAGACATAAATCATTCAGAAGCCCTGAAAAATCGTGCACGTGTTGCATTCAACATTTCTTCCACAGATTTCAAGAAATAATAAATAAATATCAAAATCATATTAAAATACAAAAATTAGTGCAGTTCTTTTTCTTGACAACGTGCACGAAATATGTCGTACATGTCGACAAGATAAAATCAGTGCACGAAATACTTCGTACCCGTTGTCATGATGAGCAACTCCAATGCGACATTTAGCATACTTCTATTGATGTACGAGTGTCTTAATTTTTTGACGTCTGTAGGAAAAATATCTTGTGGGTAACTTGAAATTTGTTTAATCTTCAAGTGAAATAATAATCCATGACTATTTTTTTTATAGAGCACCACCTGACTCTCTCGAATATATTTGATAATTATACCTCAAATATATACTTTAGGCATTAAAAGATTTTTATAGAATGTATATTAAATAATATTAACCCTTTAGTGCATTTAGTTGCAGAAGTGCAACATAACGATTTTTAGTTCAAAAAAAATATGTGAAACTAATAGAATCACAAATAATTGATGCTGTAGTACTGCAACATATCATTCTATTGAATGATAGCACCATCTCTAGTTCTTGAGTAAAACTAACCCTTCTAAAGCAGATTTCTTCTGGAAATCTGCAATCAGCAGATCAACCCATGGTTGCCTGAACGCAAAAGCTTATGTGACAGTATTAGTAAATATTTTCGAATGAAATAGAGTTAGTACTACATATTTGTATAATATAATGATATACTCTGTTGTTTGACCCTATGCCCAAAAGAGTGAATATTGCATAAGTGCAACCTTATGAAATTGCAAATTTTCAAGTCAGTACATTTCTGCAAAACTCTGATACAAGAAAGCAGGCTCTATATTACCTTTGTCGGTTTAGAAAAAGCTTTTGACCGAGTACCACGGAAACAAATGTGGAAAATATTGGGAGAAAGACAAATAAACATAGAAGTACTAAACGCCATAAAAAGCGTGTACAGGAAAACAACAGATCATTTATTGTTTTCTTAGATAATATAATGAAGTAAATAAAAGATAAAACGAAGAAAGTAGACATTGGACATTACCAGTTGACCGTAATTGAAATAGCAGTCCTGGCTAAGAATGAGGAAGATATGAAACATAATTTAAATGAATGGAACGAGGAATTGAGAAAACACAACATGAACATAAATGTCAAAAACACAAAAGTAATGGTGATATCGAAAAAGGACATAATCACTAATATACAGTTAAACGGATGCGAAATAGAACAAGTAGAAGACTGTACATATCTAGGAGCAACAATAAATAATAAAGGAAATATGGAACCAGAAATCAACAAAAGAATACAAGCGGCTAGCAGAAACTACTATGCACTCAATAAATATCATATTGTATGTGTCGAAACGAGTAGACGTGGTCTCTGGCTGCTCCGCTGAAGAATAAATTTACTGCTGTAAAAAGTGTAAAATATTGATAAATTCATAAAAACTGTGAAATTTATATTATTTTTTTTATATAATGGCGAATACCCGGAATAGAAATATTGCTACTATTGTTAGTGAAGCAGTTAGTAATCAATTGAATGATGATGCAGTCATTGGTAAACTTCTTGATAAAATTTTTGTGCGAGTGAAAGAACAACTTATAGAACATAAACTCTACTACGAAAAAATTATCAGTGAAATTAGTGCTGAAAATCTTTCCCTCAAAGAGAAACTCGACCAACAAAAACAGTATTAGCGGAGAAATTGTGTAAGAATCTTCGGTGTGCCAGAAGATGGAAAAGAAGATACAGAATATAAGGTCAGTGATCTACTTGCTAATAGTATGTCACTCAACATTCCATCACATGATATCGAAAGGTGTCATCGTATTGGCAAAATTGTTCAACCTAAGGTGGGTGTAAATGCAGTTACTTCCAAATCTCGACCAAGACCTATAATTGTCAAGTTTCTATCCTATATAACGCGTGAACTAGTATTAAAGTCTAGATCTACATTAAAAGGCACAAAAATTTCAATAAAAGAAGATCTGACAAAAAAACGGTTAGAACTCTTAAATTCGTATTCAGTTAAATTTGGCTTTAAGAACGTATGGTCAATCGATGGTAATATCTACTATAAAGTTGATGGTATAGTTAAAAAAGCCAGCTTATCTAAATCATTTGAACAATAAACTAGTTATATTTCTAGAAGTAATTTATCATATATGTACATATTCACGTGGAGTAGCTGTAAATTCAGTAAATTCAGTAAATATTGTGAATACCATACTGTTCTTTTTTCTAAATTCTTTAATTAAATCTTTCTCATTGGATTTAGTTGAGTTCATTAGTTTATAAGCATTACCTGTATCGACCACTCTTTTTGTGTATTTTGTATACATTTTGTTCTATTCATCTTTATTACTTGTTATAATAGATTTACATTATACTTATATTTATCTATATAAATGAACATTTTTTATCAGAATGTTGGGGGCCTGAATACTAAACTAGCAGAAATATACGCAAGCTCGTTGGTTGTTGACTATGATATCATAGCTCTTTCTGAAACTTGGTTAAGAGATTTAGTATATAATGGTGAGATCGTTGATGCAAATAAGTATGTGATATATAGGCAAGATCGCGGAACTATTAAAACTAACAAAGCACGTGGAGGAGGTGTCATGTGCGCAGTGAAAACAGAATATAATTCTTCTTTGATTGATTTACCGATTGATGAATCTTTATCTGCCGATATAATTGGTGTGCAAATTCAGTTGAGCCCTGGAAATAACTTGGTCATTATTACAATATATTTACCTTCACCGATTTCATTTACTGATCTTAATTCACTTTGTGATTTACTTGAATCTTGTCAATCATTATTTAACTCTGACTTTTTGATTGTTGGAGACATAAATTTGAGTAGACTTATTGAATACTATAATAACGGATTTATCAACAATCATATTACTGGATTTTTGAATTTTTGCAATTTTATTAATGCCAATCAATATAATAGAATCTTGAACTGTGACGGTCGTGTTCTAGATATAGTATTAGCCAATAATGGTTGTCAAATTGACCGTGAATCATTTTCTTTAGTTCCAGAGGATAAATATCACCCAGCTCTTAAAATATTTTGGGAAATAAAACATGTAAATAAAAATTGCAGTGTGAATAATGATCTTTTTTTTAACTTTCGGGATGCTGATTTTAAACTCATGTATATGTTACTGAAAAATACTAACTGGGATATCTTATTTCAATATACTGATGTTAATCAGGCATTCGAAAAACTATATGGAATTTTTAATGAGGTATTTGGAAAATGTGTTCCAGTTAAATGTCGTAAAAAGTCCAAATATCCTCCCTGGTTCAACCAACAAATAATTTCTGATTTGAGATTGGAAAATAAATATAGAAAACTTTCATTACGTACAAATGACAACAATTATCATCAACTATTTAAAAATTTACGTACAAAAATTAAACGGGATATAAAAGCAGCATATCGAAATTATACAACGGTGATTGAAAACAATATTGTCAACGAACCAAAGAAATTCTGGTCATTCATAAACGAAGAGAAAAAAAACCACCCCCATTCCTAGGCATATGTTCTGGGATGATAATGATTTCAATGATACAGCTGACATAGTACAAGGTTTTGCAGATTATTTTTCGAGTATTTTCCAAAATGAAGCATGCACCGATTTCTCTGGTATTCTTAATGAGTCGTTAACTACCAGTTGTCTCTCTATTACTCAGATTTCTGAAGAGGAAATTATCGAGGCCATAAATAGTTTAAAAGCGTCACGTTCACCCGGACCGGATAATATTCCGGCATACATTCTTAAAGGCTGTCGTGATATAATGTCGAAACCTCTACATATCCTGTTCAATATGTTTCTGAAATCAGATACTTTTCCTTCAATTCTCAAATATTCGCGGATATGTCCTATTTTCAAATCTGGTAATCCCCAAGATATCAAGAACTACCGTCCTATATCAATTCTGTCTAGTATAGCCAAATGCTTTGGAAAAATATTATATAAACATATCTATAATCATGTCCGCAATCTTATTACCTCAGAGCAGCATGGGTTTATGGAAGGGAGGTCTACTTCTACCAATCTTACCAACTTTACACAATTTGTTATAAATAATATTGGTAATAACAGACAAATCGATGTTATTTATACAGACTTCAGTAAGGCTTTTGACTCAGTAAATCACAATGTTATGATGTTCAAATTACGTTTCCAATTTAATTTTTCACCAGGTTTGCTTGATCTTTTAGAATCATATTTAACTGATCGTCAACAATCAGTCTACTGCAATAATTTTAGTTCAAACTATTTTTCTCCAAGATCTGGTGTGCCACAAGGCTCAAATTTAGGGCCTTTGCTCTTCATATTATTTGTCAATGATATCATCCATTGTTTGCAATCTTCGCATGCTCTATTATATGCTGATGATCTAAAAATATATTAAACGATTAATAATGATGATGACAGTTTTAACTTGCAGCTTGATCTTAATAATTTGCTAGATTGGTCTTTATCTTCCCACCTACCGTTTAATATTTCAAAATGTAAAATGATGACATATTCTGTGAAACTAAGTGTACATAATTACTCTTATTCAATCGGCAATACTTTTCTTTCAAGAGTTGTGTTATTTTTGATCCTAAATGACATTTTGGTCCACATATCGAGTATATTGTCAATATGGCTTATAGAAACCTTGGATTCATCATCCGTAATCCTCAAGATTTCATTAATTTACAAACTCTTAAGTCTTTGTTTTATGCATCTGTCCGTTCGAAACTAGAATATTGTAGTGTTGTCTGGAATCCAATTTACGATAAGTGTAGCTCAGATATTGAATGGATACAACGTAAATTTGTTAGATATTGTTCATACAAAACATCAAATGTGTTTGATATTTTCACTTACAGTTATACCAACAAAATTAAAGAATACAATTTGTTATCACTTCAGAATAGACATGTTATTCTATCATGTATTTATTTATATAAATTGCTATTGAATATTATTGATGATAGTTCATGTTTGAGCTGCATTTTCATGAATGTTCCAAGACAAAAAACACGCTGTCAACCTGTTCTTAAGTTCCATCTCACAAACATAAAAACTAACTATGAAAAAAAAGCACCAGTACGAAGACTATGTTCAATATTTAATCTAATAAACGTTGATCTAGATATAGATATTTTCAACTGTACTCTGAGAAGTTATAAAAACAGACTGACTCAATATTATTTAAATATGTAATCAGGTGCCATATGCAATTTTCTTACGATTTAAATACTGTTTATGTCCTTAGTATAAATGTAAATGTTTGTATACATCATATATATATTGTAATTCAACCCTCAGTAATTGGGACCTTTGGTCCTGTTGAGTGGTTTAAGATTAAATAAATAAATAAATAAATAAATAAAGCGGTACTAGGAAATAAGCAAGTAACCAAGAATACAAAAATGACACTATACAAAACTGTATACCGACCAGCTTAAATATACGGAAGTGAGTCGTGGATACTCGAGCAGCGACTGAAAAGTAAAGTACAAGCATCAGAAATGCGATACTTGAGAAGAGTTGAAGGTGTTACAAGGATAGACAGGATAAGAAACGAACGAATAAGAGATAATTTAGAAATAGAGAGCATACCTAAGACCATAGAGAAGAAACAAGTTTCATGGTATGGTCACTTAGTCAGAATGCCAGAGGAAAATCAGACGAAGCAAGTTTGGAAAGCAAGAACCACAAGGAAGAAAAAAAGAGGAAGACCAAAGAAGACTTGGGAAAAAAACATAAATGAAATTCTCCACAGAAACAACATCAGCTGGCATGAAGCAAAGAGAATAGCACAAAATAGACAAGAGTGGAAAGAACTGATTAATAACTTAAAGTGAAAATAATCACAATCTAGACACCCGAAGGGTATAAATAGATTTGAAAAGATCAATAATAATAATAATAATAACATTTCTGTAACATTATGTACTCATAATATTCTTTTTTATTTCTGTTTTTTGAATAAAATAACAATATACAGTCTTTTTCTCTAGTTATGACTAACCAAAAGATCGCAAAACGACGTATTGTTTTGAAGCCTGCTGAAATAAAGTATTATGCTGAACACTTGAGTGAAATCAGCGATGATCCGGATTTTTTGATTAGGGACAGTCTGAAAGATCCTGAATACTTACCGGACTCTAAAGCCCATCTTCAATTTGAAGATTTTCTAAAAAATTGTCAAGATGAAAAGATAGAAAAACGAGACTTGAAAGAACGAGATATGGGAGATCAAGATGTGAGGATACAAGTAGAATCTGATGAAGAATAAGAAATGGTAGACCAGAAGAAAAACGAAGATAAAAATAAAAGCAGGACTCAACCAAAAACAAGAACAAATCCTCCAAGTGTAATCTTTAGAAAAAAGAACTTGCAACTGAGTGAAGCACAATTGTCTTTCCATGAAAATGATACACGCCCTGATGAGTTTCTAGAAATAAATACACTTTAACAACGCTTCCTATATTTTTTCACCTAGGATTTCTTGGATGAAATTGTTAATGAATCAAATCCCTATACTCAACAAGTTGATGTGAATAAACTCTTCAATCTATGTACTAACAAGTTGGTATCCTGATTTATATGTCAATTCCTCATCTATCCAATGCTCGAATGTATTGGGCACGTGATATTTGAGTCGACTTTGTGAAAAACGTAATGACCGTAAATAGATTTGGAAAAATCAGAAAATTTCGGCATTTTAATGATAATACTCAACACCTGCCACGTGAAGATGCTAACCATGACAGAGTACATAAACTGCGTCCAATAATCAATCACCTAAATGAAAAATTTAGCAAAATTCCTCTTAAAGCTTGTCTATTGACGAACAACTCTGTTCGACAAAAGTTCACTATTATATGAAGCAATATCTTCCCATGAAACCGCATAAGTGGAGTTTCAAGTTATTTGTTCTATGTGGAGTTAGTGGTTTTGCTCATCGTTTTGAGGTATGTTCGGGCCAAGAAAATAACGCAGATCAAAGACTTGCGTCTAATAAATAAGAATCTCAATTATAGACTATACTTGGACAACTATTACACTTCTTTGCCTTTTGCTAACGTATTTAGCTCATGATAATATTCCTAACTTAGGAACCGTGCGACGCAACAGAATTAGTAACTGCAAATTACCAACAGAAAAGGACATGAAGCGGGTCGAACGGGGAGCTTCATACAAACTTGTTGCAACTATTGATAGCATTGACATTTCATCTTTGACATGGAAAGACAATAAACTTGTCACATTATTGTCAACATTTGCCGGACAAAATCTTGTAACAACAATACAAAGATTTGACAGACAAAAGAGAAGTAGTTTGGATATCTCTTGTCCTTTCGTGATCAAAGAGTATAACAATCATATGGGAGGCGTCGATCTCTTAGATGGCAATATGGCAAGGCGTAAAATACTAACAAAAAGCAACAAATGGTATATGAGACTCTTTTATTATTTTATTGATATGTCATTGCCAAAAGTTTGAATTCTATATAACAAAATTCTGAATGCAAAGCAGTCAAATGTTCCTACTACTATGACTTTCTTTGCGTTTCGGAAAATCATCGCTATATTCTTCTTTCATGTTGGTCAAAGTGACTCGAATAAGAAAGGATGCCAAAGTCAAAGTAATGTGAAAGAAGAAATTGCTGCTGAAAAGAAGAGAGGACCAGCCCAATATGCACCACCAAAAGATGTCAGGCTGGACCAATATGGATACTGGATTGAGTGTATCGACAAGAGAACGCGGGGCAAATATCCAGGATGCGAAGGATTCTCACAAAATATTTGTGAAAAATGTGGAGTACACTTATGTTTCAATAAGAAAAGTAACTGTTTCAAGAATTATCGTGATTGATTTGATTTTTCTGTAAATGTATAGTGTTGCATATCTACAACAACCTGTTTCTTGTTTTTTTTCTATATTAAAAATTTTTTAAATATTCTCTTTGTTAGTTTTCCATTACTGTACATACCGAAATATACATGTTCTATTTTTTTCGATAGAAATAAAAAGTCATGCATCAATGGATTGAATGAGTTTTGAATGATTTCCCGACGCGAATAAAGATCCAAAATGAGTGCGACAAAAAAGTCTTATAATTAATCATAAGGACGAGAGAGATAATTTATTGAGACCTGTCGAAAGCTTACAAGGCTCTGGCTCCCTGGGCTGTGATTGGTTTCTGAGAGACCACCTGACTCAAGTTGACCGTATAGCTAGGAATTTGTCTATACAAAAGAATATTTTGGAATATTGAAGTTTTTCTAGAAAAATTAACGAATATAAAAAATAGTTCGGAGCCAACTCAATTCGTCCGGCGATTCAAACGTAATTTCTAATATGATTTATTAATTTGAGTGAGTAAAAAGTCTTGGGAATTCAGTCAATATTTCTGTTTTAATTTCTTTCCTACTTTACAGTTTTGGCTGTACCTCAGCCATCTTCAGAAGCGCTAAAATTCTTAGACAACTTGAAATTTGTTTAATCTTTTATTTAAGCAGCTATCTAACCCAAAAATATTAATCCCAGACTTTTTTCCAGTTTTAAAGTACAACCTGATCCTCTTGAATATATTTAGTAATTATGCTTACCTCAAGAATATACTTTGGGCATTCTGATATTCTTATAGCATGCTTGATAAATTATTAGATAAAATAGATGAAGCTGACTGGATGAGTGAATTTGAGTGAGTGAAAAGTCTTGGGAATTCAGTCAATATTTTTGTTTTAATTTCTTTCCTACTTTACAGTTTTGGCTGTACCTCAGCCATCTTCAGAAGCGCTAAAATTTAATTATTTTTTATCACTAATTATTGATGCTAATTTTATTGGCAATACTTACAAAAGAACTCATGGTGTGAAAAATTAAAAATGTACATTAAAATGTGATGTCGAGTTTAATAGAATAGCGAAAAAAAAAAATTCAAATTATTTTTTTCCATTTATCAAATGCCACAACCTGCATCTGTGGCAGACGTTGACCAAGTGCGAGTAAGAAATCGTGCGTGCACGCATTGTCAAAAAATTACAAATTATCACAGGTAGGATTAAGTTAGTTATAGTGTCAATCAATTAAAAATAGATGCAAGCTTGTGCATCACGCAATGATTGTGGAGCACAGTACACAGGACAAACCAAGAGATATTTAAAAACAAGGCTTGATGGACATAGACGGAACAGTAAAAAATTGAATAAAGATACGTCAAAATGTGCTCTAGTCACTCATTGCATAGATTCAGGACATACTTTCAATTTTGAAGAAACTAGTATTATCCATAGCGAAATCAACTTACACAAGAGACTTACATTAGAAATGTTGTATATAAAACAAGACAAACAAAATATCAATGAAAAAACAGACACTATTGCACTTAGCACAATAAACAACAATATTCTTTGATATCTATGATACTTTTCCTAATTTTTGTTCATATTTTTGACACCTTGCGTGATGCACAAGCTTGCATCTATTTTTAATTGTTTGACACTATAACTAACTTAATCCTACCTGTGATAATTTGTAATTTTTTGACAATGCGTGCACGCACGATTTTTTACTCACACTTGGTCAACGTCTTTCACAGATGCAGGTTGTGGCATTTCACAAATGGAAAAAAATAATTAAAATTTTTTTTTTCCGCTATTTTATTAAACTCGACATCACATTTTAATGTACATTTTTAATTTTTCACACTATGAGTTCTTTTGTAAGTATTGCCGATAAAATTAGCATAAATAATTAGTGATAAAAAATAATTAAATTTTAGCGCTTCTGGAGATGGCTGAGGTACAGCCGAAACTGTAAAGTAGGAAAGGAATTAAAACAGAAATGTTGACTGAATTCCCAAGACTTTTTACTCACTCAAATTCACTCATCCAGTCAGCTTCATCTATTTTATCTAATAATTTATCAAGCATGCTTTAAGAATATCAGAATGCCCAAAGTATATTCTTGAGGTAAGTATAATTACTAAATATATTCAAGAGGATCAGGTTGTACTTTAAAACTGGAAAAAAAGTCTGGGATTATTATTTTTGGGTTCGATAGCTGCTTAAATAAAAGATTAAACAAATTTCAAGTTGCCTAAAAGATATCTTCCTGATTCATTTTTTGCAAATGTCATAAGTTGCGCTGTAGCGAAGTAACCGCAAATCCTCTGCCCGTCTCAAGATTCTAGAGTCACTAATCAATAAGATATTATTTTTTTGTAGTTTTAACTTGCTTGGTCTAAATTCGTCGTCAGCTCTTGGACTATTAGTTATTTCATTGCTTATTGTTCAATCTCCAACTCGAAGACATTATTCGCCTACTTTTAATTTATGTTCTTTAGTGTAAATATTCTAGCATGTTTTACAAAGTGGTTGCGGTGCTTGTTCGGGATATTGATAAATATATTGCGATATGTGACAAATTTTTGGATTAATTATTATATTGAGTGTGTGCTGGAACAGAATACAACTCTTCACTGATTTTATACAATTTCTCTCACTTTTCAACACGTGATGTGAATGAAGGTATTAGTTCAGTCCGGAAAATTACAAGAGTTTGTGAGAAGATCGTACAAAAATATGTCTGTTCGTCTGGCTGTATCAACTTCTCCGTCAAATGATCTAAGAGACGGTCGAACGGTTGGGGATTACCTTCTGATCAAGTATTCTCCACATAAGAGTAATGAGAAATCGCGATATCACATTCCGATGCGATCTCTGAATGAGCTGAAAATGTCTAGAAATATTTTTTTTTCAAAATTCCATATATCCAAGAGCCAATTTCTGGATTGAAGTAGTATATTTGGTGTCCACCTATATACAAACGTATATATATCTGTTCTGATGAAGTGTATTCACTCTGACATTTTATTCATGATTTTGAGATTTGCATTTGTTCTGATTCGCATCCACGCATACCTAATCAAATATTTCTGATGACCAATATTCACTTGGCCGATTATTATTTTGTTTTTCAAATGAACTAAAACGATTAGTTGTTCATTTCGCATTTTTTTATTGTCATATATCTAAGGCTATCAAGCGGGCTATGAAAATATAATAGTAGAATAAAAATATATAGTCAAAACACTGAAGCCAATTTTTTTATTTTCTATACTATTTTCAAGAGCTGAACTATGACTATCCAACGATCATAATAATTGGCGACATGAATGGAATCTTCAATGACTTCCATTTCGACCCATCTTGATTTGGCATCTATGATTAATAAGGCATAAAAACCTTGAAATGGCCCAGGATAATTGATGTGAATTATATCCCAATTTTCAGCTGGGAGAGCCTGATATTGGCACATACTTGGCAAAATCTTACCATTCTTTCAATGTCTTTGTCTATGTTTTTTCCAAAACAATATTTCCTGGCCAACTGTTTCATCTTGGTTTTGTCAATGTGCAACCAAGGCTTGCAGTTTTTCAGGTATAACTACTATTCGTCTCCTAAATATGATGCCTTCTTCCATTATGAATTCATTGTCTGGTGACTCCGAGGACAAAAACTGGTTTTTGAGTTTCGATAATGTACCATCCTTCTCTGTTGCAAATCACATCGTGTCAGCTGTTAATTCCGGAGACGATATCACAAAAATGCTAGATGAACAGATTTGATGAACTTCGTCATTAAGAAGTTTGTCGAAAGATGGTTTTGATTTCTGAAGGGCAGTCCTCGATAAACAATCAACATTTAAATCCTCTGATCTTTTTTTGTTTTGAACCTCATAGTCGAATCCTAATAAGAAAGAATCATATCTAAGTAGTCTTGCAGACGTCATTGCTGGTAATTTTGAATTTTGGTGAAAAGTCCTAGTTTACGGCCTATTGTCTGTTACTAAAGAGAATTTGCGGCCAAAAAAGTGCATATAGAAGTGATTTACTGTAAACATTATTGCTAGAGCTTCAAGGTCATGCTGACTATGGTGACGTTCGCTTGGAGTTAGGGATCTTGAACAGAAAGCAACAGGATTTTCAACGTCTTCAATAATATGTGTTAACACTCCTGCTACACCGGTAGGGCTGGCAACACACGCTAAGCTTACTGGTAGATCTAGATCATAAGGGGTAAACACCTGCTCGCTGAAGATCTCCTGCTTCAATCTGATGAAAGATTCTTCGCATGAACTGTTTCACTAAAATCCGGTATTTTTTTGCGGTAATTTTCTTAACGGACAAGTTATGGTAGAAATTTTATGATCAAACCGTAAATTATAAATTACCATTTCCAGAAAACGGCGAGCAGCAGCTACGTCTATTGGACTCGGCCTATCAATTATTGCTTGTACCTCAGCAGGAGATTCCGAAATTTTGTAATGTAGGATGACATGGCCCAATTATTCGATTGATGTTCCAAAGAATGCACGTTTTCTACATTCACGTGTAAATTAGATTCTGTTAATCTTTGTGAACAAGCAAGCTATTCCTCTCTTATTGAACCATGTACTACAACGTGGTCAAAATATGAATGAGTTTTCAATAATCCTAATAATATCCGATCTATTATTCGACTTGATTTTGGAGAAGCTGTATTGACTCCAAATGGAGATCAATGCATTCTGTAGGTACCTCTGTGTCGATATAAATTGGATTCTTCTACCTTAGTCGTTAATCTGGAGGTGGAGGTAAGCTTTGTATAAATCAAGTCGGCAGAAATACCTTAAATCTCTTAAACTGTCTAGTATTTCTTAATTTTTCCAATAGGATAGTTTGCTGCTAGAAGTTTGTCGTTCACTCCCACTTTTTAGTCGACTCAAAGTCGGGTGCCGCCATCTGGCTTAGGGATAAAAACTAGTGGAAAGCTTCAGTCACTATTAGCAATTTTCAGCATTTTCCCTGTTGTTTCTAAGTTGCCGACTTTCTCTCTTAAAGCATACAGAACATCTCTATGTCGGGTAGCTGATGGTTTTGCATTTGTACGTGGGCTTAGAGATACGGTATATTTTGGGACACATTCAATTTTCTGTTCAAATATTTCTGGAAATTTTTGGGTAATACCAATGATTTCGTTGATTGAATTGACATTAACATGTTTAATTTTTGATGATACATTTCTAATTCAACTCTGTATCAAAGTTGATAGGAATTTCTATAAAATAAATGATTTGATTTGATTCTAATTTACAATATACTGAAATTGATTTTTCAAGTTCTGGCATGTTTCCAGGGGACGGTTCTATAGAAAATTCGTTATCATGAAATTTATAGATTTTATTAAATTCTGAGAAAAGATCACGTTATTTAATTATGCTACGATGCATGACGTGTAATCTACAAAAAGTCAAAGAATTTTCAATATCTTGTGATGTGTCTGAAATCATTGTGAATAGTATATTAAATTGATTAAAAATATCATGAATGAAAAATTTATTTTCATTATTGACTTGGCCAACTACAACATGTACTAGTTGTTCGATTTTAGTTTTCAAAATTTGTTCGTTCTGTTGAATAGTTTTTATTGTATTGTCAAACTGCTCTGACAATTGTTTACTAACTGAGTATTGAAGTTTCAGCTGATTGTTCGATTTTTGTTGATTTCGTTGTAAGTGATTAAAAATTTCCGTGTATCTTTCATCGTCGTCAGCGTCCAAATTTCCACTGATAACTTTTACAATTGTGCCCAATCCATTGATTAATCCTCTTCTGTATCTAGGATTTTCTGATATCATAAAGTGATTGATTTTATTGTCGATAGAATTTTTTATGAATGTTATTATTTCATCATTATTCACAAATTCATTACTTGGTTCATTTTTAAAATTATTTTGCAAATTGAATTATCTAATGTGTTCTATAAGTGTGGAATGAAGTCTTCCAACAGGTCCGTTTGAGTGAGGATTTTGTGAGCATGTAAAGTGTAAATCGAATTTGTGAAGGAATAACACTTATTTAACTATATTATTTTTGAACTCAAGGCCGTTATCTGCAACAATTAATTTAGGAATACCATGGTGTGCAGAATACTGAATCAATTTATCACTTACTTCTATAGCGTTATTGGCATTCAATCTATATGCTTGTGCATACTTTGAAAATGTGTCACTTTGTTAAAAACTTCGCATTTTCCAAACTGAGTGTATCAATGTGTAATGTGTCAAATGGTTTGTCAGGGATAGGTGATATATTCAATTTGGGTTTGACAGGATCACGTTCATATTTAGAAGAAAGACAAATTTCGCACTGGTTTATACAGTCTGTGATAGTTTCAATTTGATTTGGCTAATAATGAATGTTTTTGATTTGATTGTAGGTTTCATTAATGCCACAATGGTTGATTTTACCTTCGTGATAGTTTTGTATTTCATCTTTAATGTCGTCTTCTCTTTCCACGTTTATTAATTTGATATTACATCCAACAAAATAGATTTTAGAATTTTTGAAATATTTTTGTAATACTTTTGTAAATTTTTCGTACATTGGCTGTTCGAAAAATAAATAGTATCTGACATTCGGGACAACATACTCTTCAATAAATGTTACTACATCCTTTTCAAAGCTGTCTTTCGATAATTGAATCGAAATTCGCATCTTCTGAATGAAGTTTGGTTATTTTTGGTTTATTAGGTGAATGCATGACTTTCAAAAAAATAAGTTGATTTTTTCCAACATTAAGTGGTGATTCTGATGCAGGAATTCCAATGATGGGATTTTCTACGTTTGAATGAACTGTATTGTCTGTCTCTGAGTCCGGTGTGTCATCTGGTTTTGCTATAATAGATTGTGATTCTGAATTTTGTTCCAAGTTCTTATTAAATGCTTCTATATAGTTGAAAAATTCTTGTTCGCCTGAGTTGACTGAATTTATATTGAGCTCTATTCTGGACAAAGCGTCTGCATTTTTATTCATTGAACCTTTTTTGTACATAATTTCGAAATCAAATTCTTCTAATTTGAGCCGCCATCGAACAAGCTTTGAATTTGATTTGAGAAAAGTCAGTGCAAAGGTTTGTGGTCTGTTATTATCTTGAATTTTCGTCCGAAAAGATATGGCCTAAGATACTTGGTCGCCCAAACTATGGCTAATAGTTCCTTCTCAATTGTGGAATAATTTTGTTCCGAGCTATTGAGAGTTCTACTCGCGTAAGCTATGGGTAGGTCAGTTCCAACTGGTCCTTGAGAAAGAACCGCGCCGATAGCAAAGTTACTAGCGTCAGTTGTAAGGTTAAATGGTTTCGTGAAGTCGGGATATTGTATGATGGGTTCGTTCATGAGAGGTTCTTTACATTTTTGGGAACAATTTAAATACTCTACATTTTTTTCACTTATCGTAGCTCCTTTCTTCAAACAATTTGTCATCGGTGTTGTCAATTTAGCGAAATCTTTAATGAATTTACGATAATATCCGAGGAGTCCAAAAAATGCTTTAATTTGTTTTACTGTTTTTGGTGAGGGCTAGTTTTTGATAGCTAGAATTTTTTCCGGGTTAGGCTTTACGCCTTCAGGTGTTACTACGTGTCCAAGATATGCTACTTCACGTTTAAAAAAATCAAGATTTGTCAAGTTGTATCTTCAAGTTGGCTTTCTTTAATCTTTCAAAAACTGCCTTTATACTTTCTATATGCTCTTGTAGACTCGTGCTGAATATTATAACATCGTCGAGATACACAAGACATATGTCGTTTGAGAGATTTCTCAAAACGTTGTCCATCACTCTTTGAAATGTTGATGGAGCGTTTTTAAACCCAAATGGCATCCTAAGAAATTCATAGAGCCCGTTTTCCGTACTAAATGCTGTTTTTTGGATGTCGCTTTTATTCATTTCGATTTGGTGAAATCCGGAGGTCAAATCAAGGGTAGTAAGATATTGACATCGACCTAATTTATCGAGCAAGGTATTGATGTTAGGAATAGGATACTTGTCGTCGATTGTTTTTTCGTTCAATTTTCGGTAATCGATTACTAATCTCCATTTTCGTCTACCGGATACATCGATTTCCTTACGGACAATCCAAACAGGGGATGACCAGGGTGAGTGTGAGGGTTGTATGATTTTTTGTTCAAGCATTTTTTGTATTTGTGACTGTATTTCTTTTCTATGAACTTCAGGATAGCGGTATGTTTTAGTGTAGGTAGGAATTTCATCTGATGTTCTTATGTGGTGTTTGATCTCATTTGTAAAGGTCATGTTTTTATCGTCAGTGTGGAATATGTCAGCGTATTGTTTAACTAATTTTGTTATCGCTTGCTTTTCTTCCTCGTTCATGTGTTCTGTTCTGAATTTGGACATATCTAACGTATGTTTGCTACTTTCTTCAAAGAAATTCAAATTATTAATTTCGAAATTTATTAAGGGTTGAACATTAATATCATTTGGAATATTTGTTATTAAATCATGATCATTGGGGTTAATAATAGGGTAAAATGTCTCGTGGTTTTGAACTAATGCAATACCTTCAGGAATTATACAATTGTTACACTCAGATTTTGGAATAAATATTTCACCGTTCTCTATATTATTAATAAATATTTTTGCTATTCTTTCTGTTTTTGCTGGTACTTGAATGTAACGAGGGATTGGCAAAATTTTGTGATAATGAATTTTGATCTCATTTACAGGTGTTATAATTTTAGCGCGGGTCAAATCGATAATAGCGTCAAGTATTTTCAAGTTATCTAAACCTAATAAAATATCGAATTGATTATGGAAATCAAATTAGTGATATTTCAACATAATATTTTGTTTTTTGAATAATTTGGAACAAGGTAATAAAACGCTATGGTTCTCAACCGATGTACCGTGAGCGGTCGAAATTTTAAATGGGTCTTCTCTAATTTCTTCTCTAAAATATTTATTTGCTATGTCGAGATTCATAAGTGATCTTGTGCTACCCGTGTCGATCAAAGCTTTCAAATTGTATTCTGGAAATATGATGAATGATAGCTCGCTTTGATAATAAGACATATTCATTATTTCTAATTGTTCTTTGAGGCAGTAATCGCTAAAAAAGGATCATCAGAATTATGATCTTGCTGGGTTTCGTCATTTCAGGTATTTCGATTAAATTCATAATAATCACAACTATCATAAGATTCCAAGTTTTGATCATTAATATTTATCTCATCTATTTCAATGTTGTGTAATTCCTCGAAAACGAAATCAGGTGAGCGTTGTGCTTGTGTTTGCGGAAAGTGTTGTCTTTGCGCGTACTGCTGATAAGGAACGTTTCTTGAGGAACGTCCGGCTCTTTGGGTGAATGTACGATTTGTACTAATACTCATTGGAGTTGGTTTTGGATATTTTTGATTTTGATTTTGGTTTTGATTTTAGGTATTAGGTCTAAAAGTGTTAGGTCGTGAAAAGGGAGAATTATGACGCACAGGATTCTGTTGAATAGGTTGATAGACAAGTTGGGGAATTTGTCCGGGTATTTGTTGTGTGCATTTGTCATAATTCTGATGTTGGTTGAATTTTGGTTTTACTGATGTGAAAGTTATTTGTGAACGACTAGCTGTATCAATTTAAAAGTCGTTTGTTAACATACTGAATGCCTCATTTGAGTCAGCAGGGTTTTTTGTTCTCATTAGTGTCCCTAAAGGTTCTTTAAAACCTCTAAGTGATACACGAAGAGCATAGTTTCTAACAAACGCAATTAAAATATTTGCTTATTGAGGAAAGTTTGTACTTGTGTAGGAAACTTGCAGATCTAATAAATCTAAAATTTCATCATAATATTCATAAGGTGTTTCGTTTGTTTGTTTTTTCTGTTAGTTCAATTCCGAGAGTGAAACAATCTCTTTTATCAGAATAAGAAGTTATAAGGGCTTTTTCCAAATCATCCCATTTTGTGATCGTACAACTAGCAATATTAACAGCGGCTTCGCCTTTTATTCTGCTGATAATAGTTTTCATTAAATACTCATTTTGAAAATCATTAATTTCTAAAGTATTAAAAAATTTCTTTACTAATTTTTCACATATCTCTAAAAATCTTGGTAAAAGTTTATTGTTACCGTTAAATTCTGGGATCATATCCAAATACTCTTTCTTTAAAGTTGGGATCGCCATTTTGATTATCAATAAATCATTGAGATAATGAGTAAGGTCAGAAAGTGAGTCAGCGGAATCCGAATTTGTATCTGAGCACTCCGAATTTGAATCGGAATCTGAATTTATTGAGAAAAGATCTTTCAATGACATGAAGTACTCACCACAGAAACACGAAGATCAATCTGTCCATTGGATGTCTCAATTTCTTGCGGCTGAAAGTTGTGGTAGTGAGCTGCGTGGCTGCCTGTATTCTGCAGGGCTGTTGAGTCTTCTGCGATGCGCGATATTCGTCCGCGAGTTCTTCGTATAAGTCTCGAGAAGTTCACAAAATTTCGGATACACAGTTAATCGTTGATACGAAACGGTGTCTTATTTTTGAAATGCCGTATGTGTATCATACCGACTACCGACTGCACCAGTTGAATAAGTTTTCCAAAATTTATTAATAAAAAATTAATTTTATTTATTTAACAAATTATTACAAGTCGAAAAGATAATTTATTCTCATTCAGAATTAAGTGTTTTCAGTACAAGGCTTGGTTCTCAACTAACTTAAAATATTACATTTTATTCGCAAGTCAAGCTTGCATGGGAAATATAGTTTACAGGTTCATGGAAAGTTTATGATGTGTCAGCGTCTGGATTTTGGTCAACGTTAGCAGAAACGTGGGAAATGGTACTGTAACTTAAATATATATATATATATATATATATATATATATATATATATATATATATATATATATATATATATATATATATATATATATATATATGTATATGTATATATATATGTATATGTATATAATAAATCACCAAATATTACTAAACTGCAAGAATCCAGAAAATTTGTTGAAGAAATTGAAAAATATAACCTCAATAAGACATTAGCATAAAAAATATACAATAACTCAAATACTTCATATCTTAATTGGTTCATTTCTTTATTAGTCGTATTCTTAATAGCTTATATTTTTTTAATGAGTTATATTTTCCGATAGTTCAAAATTTTTTAATAGTTTATAATCTCGTAAAAGTTACTTTTACCTATAATATATGTATCAAATGTTCCTGCACAAATATAGCTCTTGTAGCTAAATAAACGATTAATTATTATTATTATTATTATTATCATTATTATACATAAAGGAACTAATTATGTGAGCTCACAGTAAGTCGATCATAGTAATATAAAATTGCTCAGGCCCTAATGGAAAGATATCAATCGAGCAAAATTTAGAATTATATAATGAGCAAGATATATAGGTGATATCGGAAATACAGTGTTTCTAGGGATAGGTAGGTGATAAATTATGGAGCTGCGAGTGTTTATAGAAAGAGCATTGAAAGCTAAAGAGCTAGGCACCTAGGATAATCAATATTTCCATGAATCAACTTACAAAGATAATTGACTGAATTGAAATCACGTCTTTCAGAGAGACTTGTTAAGTCAAACATTCCAAGTAATTGTTCTTAACCAACTGTAAGGTCAGGATAGTGATGATAATTTTTGAAGAGGACATACTTTTTTTGAACTGCTTCGATGTGAGTCTGGTGAGTTTCATAAAACGGACTCCAAACAAGGGAACAATAGTAAGTTTGGAGCGAATGAAGGAATAATAAAGAGTGGAGATGGCTGAGATATCATGAAATTGACACGTATTATGTATAATGAAATCAAGCATGCGGATAGAAGCGTTGTATATGATATTAAAATGGTTTGTAAAATATTGTTTGGAGATTCATGCGCGAATGGTGAATCCACGCTCGTCGCAATGAGACGAATAGATTAATTCCACGAGCGTAGAGTAAATAATGTACTGCGTTACAAATTTGGAAAAAGTTTAGTACCCTATGAAAATCTTTCTTTTCATTTATTTATACTTATCACCCAATAAGAATATGTATGGAAGTATTATATGATGCTGACTGTTACGTGAAATGAAGAAAACGATGTACGGGAATTCAGTCACAAGTTTATTATTTCTATCCTACTTTTTTTGGTCCCACCTGGACCATCTTCAGGAGTGCTACATTTATACAATAGTGTGAGAATGTGGAAAACAAAAACAAGGTGTAATGAGCAGTGTACTTACAATAGAATTAGTGTTTGTGTATGTTGTCATCTGTAGTGTTAACATAAATATTTTGTTTTCTTTTATGAGTCGATGTGATAAAAATGAGAAAAAACAAACATGTTTTTAGTCAAAAATGAAAGAATCATAAGGGTACCCTTGCATAAATTCCCAAGAAGCTGAAAATTGACATGAACGTTAGGGATATCACTTTAATAAAGTTGTGAAGAGTCCTTATCAATCCCATGTGTGCAAAAAAATTTATATGAGGTCAAAGATTGCAAAAATCGGTTTTCTGGGTTTTTTAAGCGGATCTGTTGATTTTATAATAAAAATAATTCAGACAAAAATTGTATATTTTTCAATTCTCTACAAAAATTGTCCTTACTCTTTCTCTGAGATTTACCGTTTCTGAGAAAAAGCCATTTCAGAGTTATACTCTTAATAATATGCATGACTTCGCTACCCATATACATTATGGACGTATAATACAGGTAAAACTATCAGTCTGCGTAACTAGTACTTATACATAAATATTGATTTTAATTCTAAAAATATAAAATAAAAATAAACCCAGTCCCTCATTTTATGTGACCATGTGGCCTTAAGCAACATCTGACTGCTGTTCAATTGTCAACGTAGCAGTCTCCGTCTATTACATACTTCAAATTACTTGCATAGATAAGTTACGTTACGTATCTTTTGCAAAACATACACGCAATAAAAAACTTGTTAAATCTGCTTGTCTTCATCCAATCTTGGCTTCTGCTCATCTAGACTTTCATTAAGTATATTAGCAGGTTCAAGTGTGGCTTGGTGAACAACTGGGCTTAGAAGAAGGGGGTTGAAAGCTAATTAGTAATGTATTCGAATCAATCCACACTGCACCAGAAAAGCACCTTAATACTATGTTTTATAACTACAGAAAAGGTTGTAATCGAAATCCGGCTGCAAAACAGTAAGCTGACTTTGTTCACCAGCATTCAGCTGTCAAAGCCAGTTGTGTTCAAATACTAAATCTTCAACAGAAGATAATCCTTACATCAACGATGGAACAACTGTTGTATCGCTATTTGAACAATTAACGTCAACCCAGGAAGATGATGATGAAGAAGTTGAATAAGAAGACCTAATATCATATTAAACTTCAGTAAGAAGACCATACAGTGGGCCTACCGGGAAAACCACATTGAAAAATATGCGCCAAGTACACCATCTCATAAGTGGCGTAGAAACGTGTGCATATTATGGAGAATATAACTTTAGAATGGCTTTCACTCAGAAATGGTGGATCTTGTGAGAAAAGGGATGAGGACCATTTTTGTATAGAATTAAAAGATAAACAAAGTGTGTTTGAGCTATTTATATAATAAAACTCTGAAAAATTTTAAAAATCCATATTTGCGAACTTTGACCTCGCACAAAATTTTTTGCACACACGGGACCGTTCGGGACTTTTCACAACTCCATTATAATAGTAACGCTAACGTTTATGTCAATTTTCAGCTTATTGGGAATTTATGAATGTCTATTTTGATTGGACTATTAGTTAGATCGAGCTTATCTACTATGATTAAAAATAGAAACAAAAGAATTTCTGCAATTTTGACTCTGTGATCATCTAAAAAACTTTCTACAATAGCTTTTAATAATATCAATTGTTATTCATGAAGATGCCAACATGAAATAAATATATCTTGTCAATAACGATAATTTTTACCAGTATAAAAGATAAGTAAAATGAGGCTCGTTCGAAAAGTTATCGGCGTGTACTACAAAAACAAGACTAGATAAAAACAGAAGACATCCACTGGTTTCATACTGTAACGTATAGGAATTAGTTTCAGCTATCTGTTTTGCAGGTACTGAAATCGTGTCATACAGTGAATCTTCCTATAAAGATTGAATGAAGTAACGTCATTATTTGATGACGTAATACCTCAAAGAATGTCTCACTTGAGTAATATTCTTATAAAACTCAATGGATAAGAGATTGAGAAATGAATAAATGTTGACTCAACTAACACTTGTGTGAGTGAGAGCTAAGTGTACATAGAATAAGTTGAGTGTGAGTTAATATGGGTACATTAAATTATATATTGATTTAATCCCGTACAATATTATCATCAATATTGTCATCATTATTATCAATATCAGAAATGATTCTTTGAGTAGCATTTCGATATGTGAATGCACTTTTCTCAAAAAGAACTAAATATTGATTGAAACTTGACAAGTGTGACAATTATGTCAAGCGTTTATTTTCAGAAATGTATCATATAAATTTGCATGGCAACACACTGAATAAAAAAACTGGCACGCAAAATTCAGGTTTGCATTACTGTAATATAATCAAGTCTTCATACTCATAATATTTTATATTCGATTTGATTCATTTGTTAAGGGGGTAGACTTGCAATCTTCAAACATTTAAGGGTTTGTAAGTGTAAAGGGGGAAATGAGCTCATTGGCACTTGTAGGCGAGAACATTTACCTCCTCACTCCAGAAGTATGTGACAATTCGATTTATCTCTCCGCATTTGTTTATTGTCCTATTGTTAAATAGTGTTATAAAATATAATCTAGAATGGTGCGTGGTAATAAGTATCCTCCATTATCAAAACGACGCAAGAGCCGGAAGAGAGCCGGAAAAAGGAATTCTTTTGGAAAAAGATTGGAAACAATTTCTGATAGCTCCGTTATTGATTCTGTGATGGAGAATGATCAAACGTAAGTTTTCATCCAACTTCTTCTAAAGCAATCATAGTGATACATAATATATTTTCACAGATTCATTCCTCCAGAGAATTTAATTGCTGTAATGGAAGACGAACCTAGCACTAGCAAAAACTTTGAAATGTATTTATATCTAATACTTAATTGGCTTGAAATTTTTTTGAATAATATATTTATATATATTCTATAGATTTATAGAATCAGACCAGAAATCAAGAGATATTGATCTCGTAGTGAAAGGAAGAAGAATTGTAGAAATACAATATTTCTTTGATGAAATCACCAAGTTCGATCACAGTGATTTATTCGATTGTAAAAATGAACATTTAAAAATTATGAAAGAAAGAAGATCGGTTTTCAAATCACCCATCTTGATAATGTGTACAATGTGTAGAATTGAAAATTCAATTTGTACAGAGAATAATGTGCGAAAGATGGATATTGATACTGCAGCTGTTAATTCTATGATATCAACTGAAGGAGCTTTCGCACAATTAGCAGAAATTAGTAGTACCCTTAATTCACCTTGCATGAGTAAGGATTTCTATCGGAAAAATCAAATATATTCATCGGAAATTTATCGAGATTCGGCCTGGGTACCTATGCGGCTCGCGGGTATAGAGGACACTGAATTAGCAAGAGAATCGGGATCTGTAGACATGGATGGAATCCCTCCCATCACTGTCATTGCTGATGGTGCTTGGTGCAAAAGAAGCTACAATTCGAATTATGATGCATTATCTGGAGTGGTGAGTATTAATTTTTGAACTTCTTAAAAATTAATATTGGGTGTTTACAATGGAGTACTTGTACTTTCTTGAATGTATGGAAGTGGATGCTGGGCGTGGTTGCAAAACAATAAACGGTGTGTTACTGCTGTAAAAATGTAAAATTCACTTCCCCGACCACGAATTATATGATTAGTTTCATAATTTTTCATGAATTTGGGGTATCGTATCAATTAATTGCATATTTTGAAGTGGCAGCTGTCATTGTTGAAGTCACAGATGGCGGTTGTATGAAACTATCATTTTATTTTACAATGGCCATAAGTCTCATGTCCAGTTGCTTTAGTTAATTCCAAGTATGGCATAGTCTGGTCAAATTGTGAAAAAACAATTAACAGTCGAAAAAATTGTTCATTTTATATTTCTACTTAGCTTATCTCCCTGAGAGCTTCAAATAGATACCTAACTAGATATCATTTGAATAACTTGTAAAAAAAATGTAATGACCATCTTTGAATATCATTTCTGACACTTTCACTAGGATTATTTCCGCAGGAGCTTTAATTTGATACCAGACACGATAGAACCAAATAACTTATTCTGAAAAAACAATTGACGAACATTTGCAGGTGGAGTCCAAATATGAGTGCTGATAATTCTGATTTCACATCATGATTGTTCTGATTACTTTGCTTTAGAAAAATATATTTAATTTTATAATAACTCAAATTTTGATAAGAAGAAATGAACCGCTGATAGTTTTGGAGAATGTTTCTTCATATAATAAATCCAGAATGATCAACCGTAGGATGTTGAAATTTGATATTCGAACTTGCTGTTGTATCAGAATGGTCAACTGTTATTTTTGTATGAATCGGCCAAGCCAGAAGTGTAATTTACTCGAAACTTTTATTTCCATTGATCAGTATTATCAGCCATAGCATATTGAAATTTAGTGTTTGAACTTGCTGTAGCATCAAAATAGTTATCTACCATTTTTGTATCAATCGGCCAAGCCAGAAGTGCAGTTTATGAGTATAACAGACATTCAGAAATTGCGGTATAAGACAATCAGTTTAATAGAAATGTTAAGAAAGGCAATGATAATCTGTTGTCAATTTTTCAATTTTTCCCTAAATTTCATTTCGTAAGCATTACAAAAGCGATAAAATTGGATCAGAACATGCTTTTTCATACAAATTTAGAATTAATTTTCATAATGTTGATCACACGGTCCAGCTTTAATTTCAGCATTATTGAACTCCAAATATACATACTTATCAAACCTCTTCAAGGCATGAAAAACAAAATGACGCCCTGAAATCTACGACTATCTGATGATCGAAAAGTACAAGGGAATATTGTGAAGCTGACAAAACTCACATATCGAGATTTTGATGGATATATCCGTTTTGAGACCCCCTGAATCCATTTTTACTCTTTTTGGCTTGATTTCGGTACGTATGTACGTATGTATAGATGTGTGTATGTGCGTAACTCGCGAATCTCAGAATTCGTCAAACGTATAACTTGTATAAAAGACTGGTATAGGATCTTTGATCTTGATGTGAACCTCGCATTATGGTTGCAATCGTCTGTACTGGAAGTGCACTTTACCTGATATTTTTTTTTGAATTTTCCGCATAAATCTAGAATGATTGACCCTGGGATACTGAAATTCAGTATTTTAAATTGCTGAAACATCCAAATGATCATCTCCTATTTTTGTCCCAATCGACTAAGCCGGAAGTGCACTTCATATTACAGACTTTTCGAATTTTTCTTGTAAATTTAAGATAATCATTCGCAGAATATTGAGATTTCGTATTGAGCACTTTTCTAGACTCTAGTTGAACACCTTGCATTATGATTGTGATCGGCTAAGCCAGGAGTGCAGTTTACTCGAAACATTTTTAAATTTTCCACATAAATCCGAAACAATTGAACGTAGAATATTAGAATACAGTATTCAAGATGATTGTACTGTCTAGATGCTTATATCCTATTTTCATTGAGATCGACTGAGTCGAAAGTGCACTATACTTGACGATCTTGGAATTTTGCGCATAAATTCAGAACTGTTAGCGGTAGAATCCTGGACCTGCTGTTTCCATAGCAACCGACTAACCGTGGAATGATGAGATGTTGTGTTTGATTATATATATATATATATATATATATATATATATATATATATATATATATATATATATATATATATATATATATATATATATAAGTAAATTAATTTTTGAAAAAGTCTTGTACAGCGCCGGGATTCGAACCCGAGATCTCATGAATTCCGGTCATGCGTGATAACCGCTACACCACGCTGGGACAACGGAGTAAGTCTCCCAACACTGTACAAGATTCTTTGCATTTTTGTCAAGTGTGCTGTACTCTCCAAAGACGACACAAAAATGCAAAGAATCTTGTACAGTATTGGGAGAATTACTCCGTTGTCTCAGCGTGGTGTAGCGGTTATCACGCATGACCGGAATTCATGAGATCTCGGGTTCGAATCCCGGCACTGTACAAGACTTTTTCATAAATTAATTTACTTTCATTCAACCGTCTGGCTTATTACGGATTCGCCAACAATATATATATATATATATATATATATATATATATATATATATATATATATATATATATATATATATATATATATATATATATATATATATATATATATATATATATATATATATAGATATATATATATATATATATATATATATATATATATATATATATATATATATATATATATATATATATATATATATCCAATGATGAACAAGTAAGTCACGTGATGTACACATCAGATTTTTTTACAACTCAACCAGATAAGAAATTATAATTATTTTCGATAACTCGTGCCAACTTCATTTGAGGATGAAGCGTAATTTTAATGTTTGTATGTATTCATGAACATCATCTGGAAAACTGTATATTACAGGGTTGTATCATTGGTCAGAAAACCGGAGAACTCCTATTTTTGTCTGTAAGAAACAAATATTGTTGTATTTGTGCTCGGGCGCACAGTTTGAATCACGATCCAATCGATCATATGTGTTACAAGAATTGGAAAGGTACATCAACAAGTATGGAAAGCGATATTATAGTAGAGGAATTTTCAAGAAGTATGGAAATGCATAAAATCAAATATTTACGAACCATTTGTTACATAATTTTTGTAATCGCTTATGTGATTTATGTTATAAAAGATACAGCAGTTCTGGAACACTAGTGAATGTGAATTTACGCAATATGTTAAAAAATAACGTAGAACGCTAGCGAGTAGCGGTAGAAAAAGCTACTTCATTTAGAAGAGGATAACATTTTGGATATTTGGAAACTATTAAAAACTTAAATCCGATATAAATAATACAGGTTCTCACGTTCTTGGGCAACATAACAATTGTGCAGATTACTTCTGTAACAAAAAAGATACTGCTGATATAAATCACATTCCCGAAATGCTAACTTGTGATCTATCACAAGATATTTAAATTATCTTCAATAGACCAGTTTTTCATGCGTCAAGTCTAATATCAAATATGACGCATAAAGAAGCAGAGCAATATAACGCAGTGTTGGCAAAATTTGTGGGAGGTAAAAGAATTTGCTTTTCGAAAAGGGTAAGCTATAATATACGCTGTACCGCTGCAGTATTGTCTTATAATAGTAACGAAGATATGCAACGCATAGTTTTTAGGAAAGTCACTGGTAATAGTCCTGGCAAATATTGAAATACACAAAAAAATTCATAAGGAATTATAAACACATTTCCGCTTATCGCTGTAAACGAAAGTTATTACCGGTACCAAAAAAGGTAATAGCTATTAACAAGCTGAGCAAGTGGATTATGTAATGGATAGTGAAGGATTTATTAAGAGAAAAAAATTCCTCAATACTTTCAAAATGACACCAGATGGAATAGAAAGTCTACAAAATTCAACAGTAGATCAAGCATCCAATCATCCAATAACTTGTGGCAAACAGAACGGCTAAAAAGAATCACAGCGTCAAATTTTGGAAGAATATGTCGAATACGATCGACATCAAGTAGAATCAACACCGTGAAGAATATTTTATATGGTCAATTTTCCGGGAATAAACATACCAGATATGGTATTGAACATGAATCCCTAGCAGTCCAGCATTTAAAAAAAAAATTGATATCAAAGTTCAAGAATGCGGTATGTTCGTGGATAGTTTCAATTATTATTAAGCCGCAAATCCAGATGATGATGCCATTATTGACATTAGGGGCCCAGCAACTGCGGCAAAATATACTCCGGAAGAAGCAATAGCAGCAAAATTGATTAAATTTGCTAATTATCAGGCAGGAAACTTCAGTTTGAAAAGGACACATTTATATTTCAATTCAATTTTGACGTTTCAAAGCTACATTATCAAATCCATAGCAACAGTCATAAGTTAATCTTTATTCACTAGTGATTTAAAATGAATTATGAGGGATTTGATAGTATATTATGCTACAAGGACCGAACGACTGTCATTTTTGTCCAGGATAAATTTGGCTGCATTCGGTGAAGACGAGGGCAAAGCACGAGGCAGAGGAGAGGGCGAAGTACGAGGCGAAGGCGAGGGCGCAGCACGAGGCGAAAACGAGGTCAAAGCCCAAGGCGTAGCTCCGTGCAGCCAAATTTGTCCGTGACTATAATGACACTCGTTCAATGTCCGTGTTGCATACGATACTTTTTGTAACGAGTGCACCGAAATACTCTCATTACTAAACTTTTCGAATAAATTTGGATATATCGAAAATATCTTATCGATTTGACAAACAGGTTTTTGCAAATGCAATCTCAAAAAAATAAACTAATACAATGAAACATGACTTACATAATTTATTTTATTGATTGTTATTTTTCACATTTTCTGTGCTATCCCGTTCACAATAAAAGCACATACTATAACGAACACATTCTATAATACAAATTTCTTTCAAATATCAATTTGACATATATCAATGATATAAAAAAATCCAACGGCATCCATGATCTACAATTTCATTTTTACCCAGCGCAGCGGGCAGATGTATCCATTAACTCCCAGTCAATAGAGAATTAATGATAATTGTTACCATGGTTTGGAATTGAGAACTTTTGAAGCAAAAGTCAGCTCAGTAATAGGATACTTTCGGTGTACGTATTACAAAAAAAAATTCAAATCACTGTTGGTATTCCTTTTCATAAAAAGAATTCGATTTCTGAGGAATAATTCTTCCAATTGCTGCGGCTGCTTCGTTCAAAATGATACCGGGGACAAGTACATTGTTTTAGTTACTTTCTTCCATCATTTCAGACAATGCGTTTCACAATTATGACGCTTCAATTCAAAATTCACAAAACTGACAGTTTGCTGACAGTCATACTCCCGAACTCAGAACAAAACTACTAAAGATTGAGCGAAACGCTCACTTTAATCCAAATTTAGCATATTACTATCAGCGCCATCTATCTGCAGTCTCATTGAACTACAGTAATAGCGCGCGAATACGAATCTAGGTACTGTTAAATTTTATACAAAAATTTTTTCAAGATTTTTATTTATGATCCAAGTGTTCATGATTCAATTATGAGAAATATGAATTGAATCATGATAACTAGAATCACAAATCACAGATTGAATAAATACGAGTAAAAATCAATTAAATACAATCACAGAATTTGAAGTAATTTTAATATCTTCATATTTCAACAATAGCAAATAGTCTTGCATTTGAGAATAATTCAATTACATCACTTAGAAAAGTATATATTGATATAGTTCATCTTACAAAATCACAAAAATGATGTCTGCCTGTTCGTCCATTGAGGATTTCCTTTTAATCTCGTGTTTTCTACATTGAGAAAATGAAAAATCGCGATATTGTATTACGATGCATTTCTTGTAAAACATGACATTCTGCGTCGCAAACAAGTGTAGATGTTTTTTCGATAAAATCCATAATTCTTGAGTTATGGGATTTTCCTATGATATTCGTGGGTGAATACAGATTCATTATTTGGATGTTTCTCTCCAAGTTCCTGCATTATCAAGAGTGTATTCACATGGAAGTTATAATTTAGTGTTGAAATGAGCTCTACACATTTTCAAATATGAATTAAGTTTCATATTTTATGGGATTTTTCTGGTGCCCTGAGAAGATGCTGTACAAAAGTAAAGAGCGTCCACAAAATTCTCGTTCTGTGTTTTAATTCTCTATTCAAATTGTATTAAAGAATACCATCCATATCATGTAAGCTAAAAAAAAAAAAACAAAATTGCTATGTACTTGACAGATATGAAACTATATTGTATTGAGTTGAATTGAAGAATAAACATAGTATACAGTCCACTTAATATTGATTCAAAGCATTTTTGGTCCTTCGAGCCGGATACGAAAGTACTTGAACGAAAATGAATACTGAGCAACAAGATGAAGATGCACTGTTGAAGAGAGCAAAGATGAATAAAGCAATTCTTACAAGATTGTATAATTATGTAAGCGTTTTCAACATTCAAGAGGAGGATATTCAAGAATTGCATGTGAGGCAGGAATTACTTGAAAAAATGAGCCAGTTCAAATTTATGACAAATTACAAGATTTAAATTACGGTAAATAAGAACCGGCGAGGGTGATTTTTGAAGAGAAATACTTGACAACGAAGGCATAAATAGCAAGATTCATTGAGGAATTTGAAGAAAAGATAGCTCAAGCTACAAACCATAGTAGTGGTTCTGGAGTCAACATTGAGGTTAGCAATACTTTGCAGTCTATTCCTAATATAAAGCTTCCAGAGGTACATTTACCTACTTTTTCTGGTGTTACCAAGATAGGCGGAATTTTAAAGACTTATTCACTGGTGCAGTGGACGAAAACTCACAGATTATTCGTATTCAAAAGCTTTATTATCTGGAAGGTTGTCTTAAAGGTGAGGCTCAAAAAATTAAGTAGGCAATCCAGCTTTCAGCGGAAAATTATGAAGCAGCATGGCAACTTCTAAAAGAACAATATGACAATAAACAGTTTAATGTAAACTGTCATTTGAAAGCTATTTTTGATCAACCCAATGTTTTAAGGGACTCTGTCAACGGATTGAGAAAATTATCAACAGACGGTAAACAACATATTCGATCTTTACAATCATTACATATCCAAGTTGATAAATGGGATGTTATATTAATATATATGTTGAGTAATAAATTAGACTCATCAATACGTCGTGAATTGGAATTGAACAAACAAGATGATCAATTACCAACATTAGAAAAATTCTTTGAATTTTCGAACAAAGATGCTTAGCTTTAGAATTTTTTAATCAGGAAAAGTCAAATAATGTAGATCATAAACTTGTGCATGCAGCTACTACAGCGGTTAAATATTCAAGATTATGTAAAATTTGTAAAGAGAATTATCATCCTATATATCAATGTGATATATTCTTGAAGTGTAATATACAAGGCAAAATAAAAGCAATTAATTCAACAGGTGCTTGTTTTAACTGTTTGAGATTTGGACACAGTAATTATCAGTGCAATGGCAGAACTTGTAAGTTTTGTCATAGAAAACACAGTTCATTAATTCATCATGACAAAGATGAAAGTTCTGGAAAATCAATAGAGGCATCGCAAGAAAAATCAACAAATTCTATCATGAAAACGGAGAGTCAACAATCATAGGTCATCACGTTACACAATGCTCTGGAAATTAATCAAATATTATTGCCGAAAGCAAATGTCAAGATTCAAAATCAAGATGGAAATCGGGAAGTTTTTCAAGCAATTGTGGACAATGCATCACAAATCAACTTTATACGAAAAGAGATAGTAAACAAATTAAATCTGAGAATAACGAGAGCAAATATTCCTATCCATGGAGTAAGTGAGACAAATACTGTAGCACATGAAACTGTTCTATTAAAAATTGCTTCCACTAACGCTCATTTTTAAAAACAAGTACAGTTTGTCATACTAGAAAACAACATGTAATTCACCAATAGTAGACTTTGACATAAATGATTGGAATACTCCGGAAAATATAAAAATTGCTAATCTAAACTTCAATCAGACTGGATGCATTGACTTGCTGCTTGGTGCAGAAATGTTTTACAACATTTTAGACAACAGACAGTTACATCTAGGAAAAAATCTACCTGTTTTACAAAACACTAAATTAGGATGGATTTTTGGAGGAAAAATAGATACAAGCTTCATAAACGAAGACAGTGCAAGAAAGTCATTTCTAACTACTTCAGAGTTACTCTAGAAAAATTTTCAATCAGATTTTAGTAGCTTGAAAACTTAAACGAAAGAAGATTGACACAAGAAGAAAGAATATGTGAAGAACATTTTTCTAAAAATGTAACTCGTGATCCAACCGAAAGATATATAATCAAGTTACCAATAAAATTAGATCCAGTGTTATTGGGCGATCTTTACACTAAAATTTTGCGAAGATTTCATTCACTAGAAAAAAGATTCAAAAATAATCCAGATTTGAAGACTCAGTATGAAGAATTTATGAATGAATACTTGTCCTTACACCATATGAAAGAAGTAACTGGAGATTCGAAACAAAATGTATTTTATATATCGCATCATCCCGTATTCGAATGTACCAAAGGAAAAAAAAGATAAAAGTAGTGCTTGATGCCTCTATGAAATCAAGCTCTGGAAAATCCTTGAACGATATACTTATGACTGGCCCCGTAGTTCAACAAGAACTTATAGATACTACGCTAAGATTACGAACGTATTTAATTGGGTTGTGTCATGAAGATAAAGTTGTGATTCCATATTATTTTTTCAATATATGATATCAAACTGTAAGTGTGAAAACTATTCTTATGATTTATGAATGAATATATTAATTATAATGAATATCTAAAATTCAATGAATTTTGAATGAATGAAAGAAGCGTTAAAACGCTTTCTAATTGGTCCGACGTTTACGTGACGTCACGTCGGTAGTAAACAATCCAGCAGTTATATACTCAAGTGAAGTTTTCTTGTATATCATCGATTTTTATTGGAAAAACTATTTTAATATAAGCAATTGGTCTCAAAGATAATTTCATAAAAGCTAATCCAAGTAATAAACCAGAAGTTTATCCATTCAAGAGTTATGAATACATAGTGGTGAATGAAAAATTCAATCTCTAGTTAGAAGAACGAGGTATTAAGCTATCAATTTGAGTAGTTTTTTGAAATTATTCTCATAACATGCAAATGCTGTTACATCTTTTTGTACAAATCCATTCGAGAATCATTTTGTGATAATGCTATAGGATAGGTTATATGTGTATTCAACGCGGGAATAAAACTTGTATTATGAAAGAAAGAATCACTCCAGGATACCTATTCTATAATTTTTCATGGCTTTCCACCCACTTGAGGTGATATAATAATGACGTCATATCACCTTTCACCGTTGAAGCATCTGAAGGTACTCGTACTTGCTTAAGTTTCCGGTTATAATCATTCATGTTAATACAACATAGACTGGAAATTTATTAGATATTATAAATATAAACAATATAATAATTATTCATATTTTACAGTATTTATCAATGAGAATTAAAATATGACTGCGTAATATTTACAGTTATTTGAATTTGACCTATTGCGTTCTCAACGTAAGTAAGATTTCAAATTGATATTTGCTCACAATTATTATGAATTTTCATCTTATGATGGGTCTATGCACAAGAATTTTGTGTACTTCAGCCCACAACTAAATATCAAATCCATCTCAAAGTAAAATATGAAACACCATAACCTCAAACGTCGAAGCGTCAACGGTGATAACATTCTATCAACACCTCCCTACTTACAAAAATCTTATTAGGACTTTTTTTTGTGTGTTAGAATAAAAATGAACAAAACAACATCTATATAATATTTTTTCTGATATAATTCTTGCAATAACGTTCAGTAATTATTCTGAGTAAATAGGTAATCTGTGCTCTGAGCACTGAAGTGAAGTCACATGTACATCTATAGCACTAGATAAAGCACAGCAGACTCGTCTGCCATTTTGGAGCCCACTGTCAGTTGTTTGCCGTTTACCGATGTGTGAACTTTAATATAATTTAATAAAATAATTTCAAATGACGGGCTGTTCTGGGTCCAGTTGTATTATTCATTCTACAGATGAGTGACTTTTATTTCTCAATACATCATTTGAATGTGGAGAAATATACTCCGAGCTACTTAACCTCAATTTGAATTTAGAGTTTAACTGTTCGATTGTCGGAATCTGAGTGCATTATTCAGAGTAAATGTCAGCATTATTGCAAGAATCTTTGTACTTCAGTAATATTCTTGATGATTTGCTACTAAATTGTCATAATTATCCGAAGTTTTGCAGTATTGCAAATTATTTGTTGGAGCACTACACTGTTATGAGAGGTTTGAGGATTAGGAATTTTTAAATTTCAAACAAAAATGAAACCACCAGCTACAATTCCAAATGAGCTAACAAAACAAATACAAGAAGCAAGTTATTGTGTTTCATTTGATTTGAACGGTTTTTTAAACTTTTATTGTATTTTCTATGATTACCTTCACTGATATCTTATTTAAAAAAACTTTATTTTCTTTGCCTATTATTATTTATTATTTAACCTGCTTCGACCAAAGCAAATATTTGAGTACTTACCTAGGTACCTATTTGTTTAAATCACCATATTACCTTTTTTAACTCCATAATTTGAATACTAAACATTCACAGATTTTGTACAGAAAATTAATGCAAGCAGATAAATTTCTTAAAGAACAAAATGCACAACTGGCTGCTATTTTAATCTTGTTATTATTCATCTAGAAATCTACATAATTTACACAAAATCATAAAAATGAGGATATTAAACGTTTCACAGACTAGTCAGTGGGCTCCAAGATGGCGGACGAGTCTGCTATGACTATCTAGTGCTGTATGTACATCAATTGCGCTCGGGCGTTCACGGCAATTTTCGACGAATTCAAAACTTGAGGCTTTTAATTTATTGATAAAAAATGTTATGTTTATTGAAAAATTGTGTGAAAAATAATCACAATACAAAATTTAATAAACTTTTATATGATATTATTACTTCGTATACGTGATAGAACCCAATTGTATTCATCGCAGATATAGAAAAAATGTACCGTCAGATTTCAGTAGCACAAGATCAGCAGAACTTACAACGAATAATTTAGAGGAAGGACGAGACAAAAGAGTTGAAAGAATACAATTTGAGAACAGTTACATATGGCACGACATCAGCGCCATATCTTGCGACTCGAGCAATAAATCAGTTCGCACAAGATGAAGCTAGCATTTTTCCAATTGCAGCAGCTAGAGTAAACAAAGATTTTCATGTAGATGATCTGGAGCATACTCAATAGAAAACGATTTGGTACTAAGAGACCAAATGATAAACTTGCTCAATAAAGAAAATCTCAAACTCCATAAATGGTGTTCAAACAAAACTGTGCTATTAGAAAAATTCACGTCTGATGAACTCGAATCGCAGTTACCACTGAACATTGGTAGTAATGGAATAAAAACACTTGGTCTTTTGTGGATGCCAGCTGAAGACTGTTTTAAATTTTGAAAGAACATAAATAATGATAAGATTCCAGATACAAAACGAAAAATACTTTGAGAAATTGCTACTTTATTTGATCCATCAGGTATTCTGGGACCAATAATTACAGTTGCTAGAATGATGATGCAAGAATTATGGAAAACACAACTAGGTTGGGATGAGCCAGTTCCCAATAAGATACTAAATATTTGGAAACAATGGAGAGCCCATTTGGAAGATTTAAGAACTATAAAGGTATCAAGATGTCTTTTTAAGGCATAAAATATAAGGAGCATAGAGCTACATGGATTCTGTGATGCCTCGCAGAGAGCTTATGGCGCTGTGATATATGTAGTAAGTGAGTATGATGATGGAAGTAAATATAATCAATTGACAAGTTCGAGGCCACGCTCAGCTCCATTGAAGTCTCAATTTACAGCCCTTGACCTGTTCTACGTCTTCAATTGCGGTAATGATATATTTTTATCCATCTCAATAGTTTTTATTATGATTCTTGCTGAAATGGGGGGTTATTTATTAATAAAACTATTATTTTTTGACGAAAAACATATTTTTCGTGAAAATCAGTCTGTTTTAAAAGGCACTGCCATCAAATAGTATATTATGCTACAAGGACCGAACGACTGTTATTTTTGTCCAGGGTAAATTTGACTGCATTCGGTGAAGGGCAAAGCCCGAGGCAGAGGCGAAGGCAAGGGCGAAGCACGAAGCGAAGACGAGTGCAAAACTCAAGGCGGAGCTTCGAGCAGCCAATTTTGTCCATGTCAATAATGAAAGTCGTTGAGTGTCCTTGTTGCATACGACACTTTTTGTAGCAAGTGTACCAAAATACCTCCATTACTAAGCTTCTTGAATAAATTTGGATGTACTTAAACTATCTTATCGATTTGACAAACAGATTTTTGCAAATGCAATCACATTACAGTAAACTAATACAATTAAACATAACTTACATGATTTATTTTATTGATTGATATTTCACACATTTTCTGTGCTATCCCGTTCACAATAAATAAACACACTATAACGAACACATTCTATGATACAAGTTTCTTTCAAATATCAATTTGACATATATCAATTGAATAAAAAAATCCAACGGCATCCATGATCTACAATTTCATTCTCACCCAGCGGACAAAAATATTCATTCATTCCCTGTCAGCTGAGAGTCAATGAGAATTGTTACCATGGTTTGAAGTTGATAGCTTTCGAAGCAGAAGTCAGCTTAGTAATAGGGCACCTTCAATGCACGTGTTACAAAAAACTTTCTATAAAATAATCCGAATCTAGAGTCGAATTCACAAATACATTTTTATTAGATTATCACTAATGTGGCACTCAGATACAAAATAAAAATTATAGGAAAAGAATACTTATATTTAGGTGAATTTTTAAATGTTCAAATAGTGTACAAAATGCTATATTATTCATTATTTCAAATAAATTCAATGCCAAACATAATTCTATTAGATTTTTATTGATTGATTCGTGTGGTAGCAAGTTATTCGGATTTTTTTGAACGCTATGCGATCACTGCTTAATGCTGTGTACTCTTTCTAGCGCATTGCGTACTATGGGCGAATGAATGTAGATCGGAGATTCATCATGGAGCGTTACGTCGGTTGTAATTCGTTTCTGCTGTGACTACCAGCCCGGCCGTTGTGTTGAGTAGTTGCGTGCGTCTGATTTTGTATTTTAATCAAGGTTTGGGATTGTAGTTGTGGTAGTTCATGACCCATTTGTGGGCTGGGATGATTAGCATCCTCCGTTCGTTTAGATTTTGCTTGTAGTTCAAATTTAAATTCACATTCGGTGATTCTGTAAGGCGTTGAAAGCGCAACTCCGCGTAGCCAACATATTTAATTGAATTCGTAGTTGCAATGCAATAATAATAAATGGCGCTTCAATTTGGGTTGGCATTCTGTTGAATTCGCAATGGACTACGTCGATGCGCAAACTAGGATGGTGGTCGAAGCTGCCTGACCACTTTTTCTTGACGGATTTTTTGCCGGAAATTCCATACTCGGTCGCTGCCATCCGTGAGCCTTCACTCTAGAGGTAGTACTCCTGGTGACTCCTGATCGAAGGGTTGGTGTGGAAGTACCTGAAGCATGCAATCATGTGATAGATCTATAGCCAGGGGAAAACTGAGGAGTAGCCGCTACATGGCAGGTATAGGTCGCGTTTTAGGTGTTCAACTCCAGGGTTCGATAGGAACCCACGTAAACTCTGAACAAACACGCAGCGGTGTTAGTTCTTTTTTTTTTAATAGCTCGTGAATTGCGAATTGGGGTCTGAATGGTGTGTGATGAATGTTGAATGAATGCTTAATCAAAATTCCCTTTCAGTACATCATCATCATCATCATCAACAGGACGTAAGTTATTTGAAACAAAATTGTCTGTTTCAGGTCTCTGACATGTTATTTTTTTTATTGTTTTACAGATCGCTGAAAAGGTAATATTTTTGTTAAACAGTTTGGAATTCTGACAGCTTAATTAATCTATGTGTGTATTTTATGATTGCAGGACTTCAAGCTTTAAGTAGCAGTCTTCCGTCGTTGGAAGTGGCCCAGCAGCTTCTACTTTAAGCCCAGCAGCTTGCAATACTTCACCGAGAGAGCATCCCGCTGAACTAATCAAAACATTCCCTTCCAACTCAGTATCATCATCTTCACATCAGAGCTTCAAGCTTCAAGCAACAGTCTGCCGTCGTTGGAAGTGGCCCAGCAGTTTTCATCTTTAAGCCCAGCTGCTAAAAATCAACCAGCGTGGGAGCGCACCGCCGAACTAATCATAACCTTCCCTTTCAGCTCAAAATCATCGTTACAATATCAACGCGTAAGATTTATACAAAATAATAATGAAAAACTTCACTAACCTTCAATTTATTTATTTATTTGTATTTTTTATGTTTTTAGGCCGTCCAGCAGCAGAACCAGAGTTTAGCGGCAGAACCAGTGCCCAGTTGCAAAACCAGAGCCCAGCAACAGAATCAGAGTACAGCAGCAGGATCAGGGCCCAGCAGCACAACCAGAGCACAGCAGCAGGCAAGGCTCACAACAACGCAACAGCATCGCGAACAAGACTTCCAGCATCACAACAGCATCGAGTAATCAACAATTAATCTTCGAACCTATGTACCCTTCCCTAATTCTCAAAATGAGATCATTCCCACGAAATTTACAGTCTTATTCATTTCTAAAATCTATTTTTATTGTTTTCGGGAGTAGTTAAAAATGTGTTGTTAAATAGTTTCTAGAATGAATTAGATTCATCAATAACTTGTATGTTTTATATTTAAAGTGAATACAAAGTTCAGAAACTTATTTTTACTATTTTAATTACTAAACAATATTAAAATAAGATATTCAAGAGTCTTTGTAATAAATAAACATGCCAACTAGTCGCTATTTTTTCTATTTGAGAAATTTAGTTCAAAAACGTGCTAGGTGCTGCCATCTCTGACTAACTAGACAAACTAGTGCTTTTTCAAGAATGTATTAATAGCAAGGGGGCTATCACGTGACTTTTTTGCTACAGCCAATCCCAGTCTGGGTAGCATACGTCAAAGTGACAGTTATTTGTTTACTTATAGTTCGTCGTTAAACGCTTGGCTCTTAGTTTCAGTGTCTATCATCTTAAGTTTGCCTGATGATGTGGAACAGGCAAAAGAAAAGTTTTGATGAACAAAATATCAAAATTATGATGAAACTAATTGACTCAAAATTATGAACGAACATAAATTGTTTCGAGAAACGGGCCGTTGAAGCTAGAATTAACACAATACACATGAAAATAATAAAAATAATACAGCAGTCACAGCACATACACAAACAACGAGGCTTATCTTCACATAATCTTTAAAAGTAAAAATTTGAAGCTATAACTAACACAATACTCGTAACAATAAGAGAAATAGTTCAAAAGTCACAAGATACACACAAAAAAGACGTCAAAAACACTTATAAATACCAGTAGCACAAAAATCAAGCAAACGAACAGAGAGTGAACAGAACGAAATATCATTTTGACGTTTGCTACCCAAACTGGGATTGGTTGGAGCAAAAAGTCACGTGATAGCCCGCAACCCATTGTTGACGTACGAGCTTATATACATTATTTTTGATCAAAATATACTCTCTATTAAATTGAAACAAGTATAAATATTGGTTTAGAATTATTATTTAAGTAGTGCGTCAAGATTTATTCAGATAAACAATGCCGGCAAGCGACGCGTCGATCGCCGATTAAATCTGACAGCCCTGACAGCTCCCGGTAAAGATGTATGGAATAAAATAACTGTTATTGACTTGCTATCAAATATATTTTGATTTAAATTTTCTTCCATAAAATCAGAATATGCAAAGATTAACTCAAATTTGCCGACAGTTCACCAAATATAAGTCCTTCACTACAAATTAATTTATAAATCTGCGGCTATCTGTTGAGCAGATAGTATGTATGACCAAATTCCCGTTGCATTACCCTTTATTCAGTGGCGTGCGGTGACTTTCTGTGATAGGTGTGCACAGTCGGTAGTGAGGAAGGGGATATAAACATGACCAAAAATACAGCTTATTTTGCTCGCAGCAACCAGCAATCCATTTCAATTTTTCATATATTTTGTTTTGGAAATGTCGCACGGACTGCTGGCCTCCAATTTTTGTATTTTGAGTGAATTTTATGTCTGGCGTTGGTCTTGTTTTCATAATTTCATTTTTTGTTACATCACAACGTGGAAAAGGATTTTCCAGTAGATCACAAATTATAGATCTATTTTCAATTGTCATTCTACTAATGATAATATCACAAAAATAAATAATTCAAGGAACGTATAAAATAAGTGTTTACCTAATATTGTTGTCTCAAATAACGAATAACAATATTTCAACTATTTCAAAACAAACTAATAAAAGGCGTTTGAAAAAGAACTCAGCTAAACGTTGAATATTTAGCTCCAGGTGCAGAAAGTCTGCCTGCACCCAGCGAGAGAGAACGAGCGATAGGAGATCGCTAATTTCGGTATGCTTTTTCTCTGTCAGACTCTATTCCTCCACTTCCCTTATACTGACTATGCTAAACAGACCTCGCTCGCCGTGCAGGTGAGAAATCTGCACCTTAAGCGTCGACATTCGTTTCAAATATATAGCAGAGTGGCCCGCTATGCGCGCTCGTATTTCTGGTTGCATAAATAGATAAAATACGCTCTTTCTCTGATTCTATAATGAAAATTTGTGAAATAGAATGAAGTATTCAATGAACCATTATATTTATTTTATTTACGTAATTTCTAATATTTGTATAGGGTGTGCAGTGCACACCCTGCACATATGGACTGCACACCACTGCCTTTATTCTTTGTAGGTATGATCGATAGAGGACTGCATTCAATTTTAAAACAAATGACATAATATAAACTTCATATTAAAGGTTAATTGATAAATCTTAAATTATTTATTTAGGAGATATGAAGCTCTCTATTAGACATTGACGTTCAAAACTACGGCTATCTGTATGACCTGATTACTTGTAAGTTCACGAGAATCAAAGAGATGGCAGCATGTACCTCGTTTTTCAAAATTCTAAAGTAATTTTATTTTCGTGAGACTAAATGGCTACTTATTCCGAAAAACACTCGATTATAATTGTGTATCGATTGAGCGTGAAATAAATTTTGTATTTAGAACCATTTTACTTGACGTACCTCAATTATTCTCTAAAAATATGATGACTTTTCGCTTCCTGCACTTATTTTCGAGTGATTCATACATAATCTATGAAATAGGGCAACCGAAAAATGTTTTTCTAATTAGTGTCCGCGTTCACTTGGAAATTATCAATTTGTAAAGAGATGATCTCTGACGTAGCAAGAGTAAGGCACTAAATACATGAGTATTATCATCCGCCATTTTGTGTTCTTAGAAAGCGCTTTAGCATATGTGAACAGTGCAGGAAACGCGATGATCGAGTCGGAATAGTTCAATCTTCAGGTGAAAAACGTGATAAAATAATATCAAAGTCTATCCAACTATTTATTCTTGGCATGATGTATTATTTGTAATCAAATCACATGCTTCAATTCAGAATTTTCAGTTTTCAAATGTTGAATCAAATTATTCGGTTTTCAATCTTATATAATCAGAGTAATATTAAATACTCAGAATAGGATCATGGAAATTTAATTTATATTCTGTAATACATTCTTTGGAAACAAACGGACAAATTTACCGCGTTTCGGGATCTTAAAATATGTGAAACTCCATTGTTTATTCTCAAACTTTGTGATCTTTAACTTTCCTAGAAAAACTTTAATGCATATTTATTGGAAGATTCATTATTTTACTGCTCTCACCCAAGGGTTGAAAAACATGGAAGTCTACTATTTGCAATTTCTTATATCGCATGTCTTGATGAAAAATTGTGAGTTCGTTATAGTTTACTTATCAAAAAAATAATTGATTATGTATTATTCATACTTATAATATATTTATATATGTATATATGTAGATATATAATATAAATTTTATATAATAGGTACCTTTGTATAATACATAAATATATTGATCCATAATTGCTTGAAATTGAGGTTAGACTCTATGATCGTGTCTAAAATTTAGATAAAAATATATATTAAAATGAACTGAGATAACTTCAATCAAAATTTTGATCTAATCATAACTTTGAATGGAAATATTGACTGAATATACGTACTTTTATATGAAATACTTATATCTCGTCTGTGAATCTCACAGCCACAATTGCCGATAATGATAGGGATTCTAGAACCGAGCGTTAAGTCACGTCAGCGAAACTTAACGACATTAGTTTTCACGCCCTAACGTTAAGATGGTATTCTGAAATGTCAACGTGAAAGTTGAACGTTAATTTACACTGACGTTTGATTAACGCTAGCGTTGAATAATTCATTCCAAATTCTATGAAATGCGTGAAATTCAGCCTATCAGATTACAAGAAATTGAACAACCTGTTGTCATATTTCATTTTGACATTTCATACTTTTTAATCTTCTGGGTGGGAAATTTTCTGTGTGATCTGGTTATTATGAAGAAAATAGAGAAGAGAAAGGAGTGTTATTTAGTTTTGTAGATATTAAGGAAACTATTTGACATATTCATGTAACCAATAAATGCTTCAAAAAATTATTTCCAATTCATACAAAATGTTATACAAGCTTCCAAACTGTAAATCATTTATTTTGCAACACATAATTCAGCATCTTTTCATAAACGAAAATAGTAGGGAAAAAAAGCAAGATATATATCAAGAATGCGGTAGTGTATGTTGATTCTTCAGTAATGGTTCAAGTAGAAGCTCAACTAAATCTTGATTTAATGTTTGTACTAGACAATTAGATCAACGAAAGTTGAGTTCATCGGTTAAAAAAATTAACTTGAAATAGCCAAGGCATTTCATTCTGATGAAGGTGGTAACGGAAATAGTTTAACCTATATATGTATATGTGCAGAGAATTGATTCTAGTGAGACCATAACAGAGCGAAGAAAATAAAGATTAGAAGATTTTGAGTTTTTATTTCAACAATCAATCTCTTGATTACATCAGTGAATATCTTAATTGGAAAGTGAAATTTCATTATGATAACAAAAAGACTGGAATCAACGAAGTGAGGAATATACGTTAAGATATCTACATTCGAAATTTTTATTCCAACAATCAACCTTTTGATGACAACAATAAATATCTTGATTGAAAAAAAAAGAATTCATTCTTATTTTATTGAGACTTCAGTCACATCTGCACGTTGACAAATTTAGTTGTCTTTCTAGAATATATACTGTTCAATTTATAATATAGACTCATACAATTATCTGATCTTTTTTCACGATTCAAATAGAAGTGATAGATATTCTGAAACATCAAACTACTTTCAAACTCGCACTGAAAATTTTGGAATTTTTCTTGATTTTGCAAATTTGGTCTTGGAGTAATCATTCAAATCTTGAGTCTGAGGAAATTTTTCAATTCTTGAGAGTTTGATCTTGTTATGTGAGACCAATGTCGAATCAGCTCATCTTTATCGCTAAATGTTGTTTCTTCTACTTAATTTAAATATATAACCTAAGAACGTAGCACTTAACACTGTCAAATGGCTAGCGTGACTTAACGTCGACTATCTGCGTGAGCTTGAATCAACGTTCAGGTTCAGAATACGAAAATGACAATACGTTACGTTAACGCTCGACGTGAATTAACGCTTGGTTACAGAATCCCTATGAATAATAATGATAAATCATTCGGCACATTAATGAGTCACTCCGATACTATTTTCTTCAGTTTTTCAAGTTATTACAACAATTTATCCTCGTCAAACAACGCAATTCCTGTAATGTTTACATTGGTTTTCATATGCTCTCTTTTATTGACAGCACACAAAATGGCGGATGATGATACCTATGGCTGGTATAGTTTATAAAATTAAGCAGAGGAGTGATGTCATCAAAACATCACAAAATGAAAAGAACCTGTCGTAATGACAACGTGATGTTTATGTTTGGAGAAACAAAGAAAATAAATGCAATTTTTTGCATTCTGTAATGTTTATTGCTTGACGAAATCAGTTTTTAATCAAATAAAAGTCACTATTTAATAATCTAAATGAAATAAAAGTTTTATTCTTCTTATGTCACTAATAACACTATATTTATATATTAATCACTTAATTCTAATTTAAACAAAGTCACAGATATTTATATTTCACTATTTATATGCACTGTCCACTTTACTGGTCACTGTTCATCATTTATTTCACCACTACTATTCTTACTACTGTACTGTACTACACGTCTTTTGCATGGCCTTATATAGAGAAATATTGTTCTCGAGTTTTCCATTTCTCGACTCTTTCCATTTCTAGAAATCACTAGAGGCTTCCATTGAGAGGGGTGATGGGCTGCGACGCGGTGCGGCGTAAGCGGCCGGAGAAGCTCCGCCCCATACTACGTCGTCTTTACGAGCTCCCCCTCACTCTCGCACGTCACAATACTATAAAAAAAGTATATTTTAATTTAATTTACAATTATTTTATACTCAAATTTGATATTTTCTACAAAATTTCATTCATTTACAATAAATGTTGTTTATTTCTTCATCATACGCTGGTACTATGAAGTTTGACTACGTTTTCATTCTCATTCGTTGCATTCGTTTTCGACATTTCAGTGCGATCAACACGTGTTTACTTTGTTCTTTTTGGTTAGAATATCATTACGTATTAAATCTGTATTTTTCAATACAAACAGTAATTGTTATTCGAGTTTTGCTTCCTTGGTATAGCATATAAACGTAGTAATTACGTGACGTCATTATCTAGTTATAAATTTTAATGACGTCTCTCCTCTGCTTAATTTTATAGACTATACCACGAGCTCTGTTTTTGGCGCTTCTAGGAGCGTTGTGTCAAGATGTGTTTTACCGCAATTAGAATATTCCCAAATACTCTAGAAAATAATCTTTAGATACAAATTACAGCAAACACATATGTCTACAATATTTATCTGATTATATTCCATTAAAATAGCTTGAAATATTATTATTGCCTTGAAACGCTTCTTAAAATAACACTGCTCTAGCGAGAGTACTAATCAAAAAGTAGGAAATAAAGTACCCCATTTATTTTTTGAAAATAATGTGAGTTTATTTGAAACTTTTTTTTTGTTGTTGTACTCATTTTAGAGTAAATTGTTAGTCCAGCAATTAGTTTATATTTCACTACACAGGTAGCACCACGTGACTCAATTTGATGAATGGAAACGGAATAATTTTTTTTTGCAAAAAACGGCTGATTTAAAGAGAAAAATTTCAAATGTCTACATGATTAGCATATTCTTTTTTGCTGTATTTGAAAAATAAATTAAACAAAATTAATATTTTATTGAAAGATTTATTTTATTATTCATACAATAAATCGTTTTTATGATGACTAGCATCCTTTGGGCTAACGAAAAAAGGGTTTTCGATTTTCGAAAAACTTGAATTGTGGGTTGCCCGCTTTTTATTTATATTCAAATTTGACTTTACAAATTTGATAATTGAATATTATTTATTTTCGACTGAAAAAAAATACAGGTTTTTGGAATAAATAGAATACATTTAATTTTGTGGGAAAGGATTTATTTGGTGATTTTGGAATAAGTTACATAACAAGGACCATTTAAAGCCTAACTACTTCTGAAAATGATTAAAAAAGGTTTCAGAAATAAAACGACTGTAAATTTTGTGGAAATTATTTTCTTTTGGGAATAAAAAAAGTTTAAAGATTAATTATTGATCACTTGATGCTGTTGTGTTGTTGGAAGTCTTGTCCGCGATGCTGTTGCGTTGTTGTAAGCCTTGTTCGCCCCCAGGCAATGACTAAGGGGAAAGAGACGAACTCTTTTCCGGAAATTCTTCCTTTGGACCTAGGAAAACCTCAGCGAAACCTAGACCAGAGAAGTGGCTTCTTTGCTCGCTGCAACTGAAACAACAAAATAATTGATACAAGTCGGAAAATTTTGAAAGAAATTGAACTCACTTGAACTTTGCAAGCGGCGGGCAAATTTAATCAGTTGACTTCTTTGAAGTTGAGTTGAATCTGGGGCCTGGAACAGTTGCTACTGATGTGTTGATCTGCTGCAGTTACTGAAGGACTTCTTGGACGGCTGCTTGGCTCTGGATCTGCTGCTGCTGGAAGATTTCTTTGATGGCTGTTGGGATTTGGTACTGCTGCTGTTGGAAGACTTCTTGGATGATTGCTGAGCTTTGGTTCTGCTGCTTGGTTCTGATTTTGCTGCTGGGTTCTGATTCTGCTGCTGGCTTCTAATTCTGTTTCTGCGCTCTAATTCTGTTTCTGCGCTCTAATCTTGCTCCTGGGCTCTGATCTTACTGCTGGGCGTTGGCTTTCCTGCTGAGCTCTTATTCTGCTTCTGCGGTCTGACTCTGCTGCTAGGCTCTGGTTCTGCTGCTGGATGGCCTGAAAACATAAAAAATACAAATAAATTAATAAATTGAAGATCATTATTTACGTGCTTACAGTAGTTGAAAACAGCTACATAATGAGTAATATTATATTACCTGGCTGATGATGCGGTGTTGTTATGGAGATCTACGGCTGGCGACCTGAAACAGAAACTTAGAACAAATTTTGGTGAATCATATTCAACAAAAAAAATATTGAGAGTTGATTTTGGCAGCTATACTCATCCTAAGCTCCTCCCACTTTGTCCATTCCCTTGATGTCCATCCACCTCAACAGCTGAGCTCATCCTCAGCAAATGATCTGAAAAAATACAAATTAATTAAGAATCTGCGAAAAAGAAATACAAAAAAGCTGGAAGAAGAATAGATTAGAACCTAAAAAGCAGAGTTTATCAGTCAACATACGTTCTTCTGTTGATTTGTTGGAGGTGGTGATGATGAAATGAAAAAGCTGAAAAGGAACTTTTTTCGATTAGTTGCATACATTCAACATTCGTCCAGCATTGAAATGTGTTTTGTGTGTTGGTTCAATTTTTGCGCGCCCTAATCTTTTGATTGCTGCTATACTGTTTCGCAATTTTGCTTTAAAAGTGCTCGGATATATTATGCTACTGTTCCACTCAACTTTACTACCCCAATGGATACTTGAGCGCTCGGACACTCGTGGCACTGGTGTGCCCGTCGTTTACAAATAAAAATTGTTTGTTTCAATACGTGACCAATGCATATTTTGAGGCCCACGATACCGCCTAGCTACGCGATGAAATGACCTTTAGTAACGGTCTCTGCTTGATGTGTCTTGAACTTAATCAAGGACCCCAGCCTTCCATTACATTTTCCGACTCCGTTAGGTCGCTCGTTCGCCCTAGAACTCATTGCAGCCCCACACGGTGGTGTTTGCCAGGAGAGGTGCCTATCGTAGCGGTACCTACGTGTGCACCGATTACCACGTTGGACCTTCCATTACAGGCCTTTGCAAAAAAACCAAGACATTTTATCCATTTATTACATAATAAAAGAAAAAACTAACATCGCATATTACGTGCACCTAACGCACACTCAATTGCGGAGCCAAAATCCTAATTTACATATTTAAATTAACAAAATTTTGATCTTCACGTTGATGAGCAAAATTAACAACCCCAAATATACCACGGAGCACTGTTGAAATAGTTTTCAAGCGCAGTTTACCACAGCAAAGACGACGCACAAGCAGCTTTTACGAAAGCTGCGAGAGCAGTGAACACACGAAACGAAACAAGAAGCTCCAGAAATAAAATAGATTAAACGAGTGAAGAAATATACTACGTTTTCCAATGTGTTTGGAAGAGATAGATATGCTGAAAGGAACTAGTGTTATCAAAAATCAAACCAGAGTTCTAATGTGTTGTAACCATCAATAAGTACTTGATTGAATTAACTTGCTTCGACGGAATAATTGAGAAAGAATCTTTGCAGTAAAAGTTGAAATATATCTAGATAAAATCATCCCAAATATTGTAGAATTGTTGTAAATAAAATAAATTATTGTCAATAATAATTGTTGAAACATTATAAAAAATCATAGAGTAGAATTTGAAAAAAAGAGTATTAGGCAGTTTTTCTAGTGCAGATATATTGCAAAATACTCATTAAATATTGTATCAATTTTATTATATGCAAATATGAATTGTTATTATTCAAATAACAAATTTAAATATTAATACAGTATAGCTAGAATGAGTTAAGAAGAGATAGAAATACTTCTTCAACGTCACACACCGGACAAGCTACAACAATCGGAGCAATTACCTCTGAGTTTGGTACTGCATTTTGATGATTTTAATTTCAAAATTATATTTCAAAAATTCAACGTACCATAAAAAATATTCACAAATTATATTTGAATATTTATTTATCTATATCCAGAGGCAACTCTAGCCTACTTACCGCCGGGGTGCAAAGATATATGAATTGTGCCTCCCTCCACCTCTCTCTCTTCATCGTACTTTTTTTTTATAGATTTCAATCCCAATCCACAATCCACAATTTGAATCCCAATCCACAATTTGTATCCCAATCCACAATCTCAATTCCAATCCACAATCTTAATTCCAAACCAACCATTTCAATCCCAATCCACAATCCACAAATCCCAATTACAATCCAAAATCCTCAATTGGAATCAACTATATCAATCTCAATCCGCAATCCATAATTTTGATTCCAATCTAAGATCCACAATTTTAATCTCAATCCAGAATCCACAGTCAATAATTTCAATCTCAAACCACAATTCTCAATTTAAGTCCTAATCCACAATCCATAAATTTAGTCCCAGTACACAATTCCAATCCCAACCCATAATCCACAATTTTAATCTCATTCCCAATTCAAAATCCACAATCACAATCCCAATCCAAAATACACAATTTGAATCCAAATCTCAATTCACAGTCCACAATTTCAATTACAATCAAGAACCAAAATCCACAACCCACAATCCTAATCCCAATCCAAAATCCACAACCTCAATCTCAATCGAAAATCCACAATCCCAATCCCAATCCAAAATCCACAATTCCGTTTCCAATCCATAATCCACAAATTTAATCCCAATTCACAGTCCACAATCCTCAATTAGAATACACAATATCAATCTCAATCCGCAATCTATAATCCGTAATCCACAATTTTGTTATCGATCCACAATTCACAATTTTAATCCCAATCCCAATTAAAAATCCACAATCACAATCTCAATCCAAGATTCACAATTTAAATCCCAATCCAAAATACACGTTTTAACCCCAATCCCAATTCACAGCCCACAATTTCAATTCCAATCAAAAACCAAAATCCTCAACCCACAATCCTAATCCCAATCCAAAATCCACAACCTCAATCTCAATCGAAAATCCACAATCTCAATCCCAATCAAAAATCCACAATCCCAGTCCCCATCCCAATCCAAAATCCAAAATTCAATATCCAAAATCCAGAAACCCAATCCCAATCCAAAATTCACAATCCCAATCCCAATCCAAAATCTAGAAGTCCATTCTCAATCCAAAAAGCCTAATCCCAATCCAAAATCCACAATTTTAATCCCAATCCAAAATAGAATGGTGGATTATGGATTGTGGATTGTTGATTATCTTATAAAATATTTTGTTGAAGATATTGTCTCATTTTCACAGAATTATGTTCGGGACCCAACTGCCGCTTTCAAGGACATGGCGCCAAGGTGACCTGCCTCCCTTGCACCCCCGCGTGAGACTCTGATCCTGCCTTTAAAAATCCAAATCAATTTTTAAATGGCGTAAATTTTTTATTTTTTTTTTTATTTCTGACTTGATCATGTATACTTCCACACAGGTCAGTTGGACTGGCATAAATTATATTTTTAATCAATCACATTTTGCAGTGTTATCTTAAAACCATTGAATTTCTCTTCATTTAGCTCATTTCTTTTCACAAAAATATATATTTTGTCTTCAAAATCAAAAATTCCAATTTTTGTCATAAAATGGATTGAAGAATTTATCAGGTATCGGTACTTCTGTTATGAGAGAGAGACTTGTATGTAGTGAGGAAGATGGAAAATATTTGCTCCACCTACTTTTCATGCTTGAAGATTTGGCGCCTGTAAGTAGGCAATGTGTATTCAGAATTCAGTAGATTTTGTGTTGTCAAAATTACAAAGTATGGTTCATTTTTACCATATTTTCAAACTTTTGTTCCACAGAATTATTAATTAAGGATATATGTCGACGGGATGCTTGATATAAAGTCCATAAATGTGTTACACCCTGAATTGGATATAACAAAGAATAAATGGGTTCTTGCTGGATGGAGGGTAAAGGTTATTGTAAATATGAAGTATGCCAAATTTGTATATCAAATAAATATATTAAAGATTAAATAACAAGATATGAAGTAACAAGATATATTAACAATGATAATTGAGACCAAATATGAAAGATGTAGCTTACTACTAGACGGCTAGGTGCGGGTGGAGCTTTAATGTTCTTCGACTTCTCGTACTTTATGTTCTACTTAACTGCCCCACCTTACATATATTACTCTATATATATACTAAACAAGCGCTGAGTCGGCATAGCATATTATGTCACCTTGCAAGTGCTGCAATTATAATGTTTACCATTGATACAAATACAAATTGATTAATTTAGAATACTGATTACGCATTTTATATGTTATGATGACTTAGCCTTGTTACATTCCTCCCTTCCTAGGAATTTTCTTCCGAAGGAAGCACAATTCATCTCAAAATTTCCCTATTATTAATATCACATTTAAAAGTCCCTAAAGAACCACTCACTCACAGGACTCCATATGTTTGATACGGCCGTTGTCGCAGATGAATCTTCTTTCCGTCTCGCGCTGTAGTTGTGCTGTGTACTGCTGGGCCGTATCCCTTGATAGTCAGTTGCAACATTTGGTGATCGGTGAGCTGGTTCATCTTATCTTACTAACATAAATAAACAATTATTTTAAAAAAACTAGCTACTTGCATCAAATTCCGTTAACATCACTTCTCAGCCTAATTTCTTCCAGTCGCAGCTGCAGTCAGATCTCTGATTGTTGACGGTGTTAAGAATCGCTATCTCTATTAGTGACTATGGCTTTCTTCTCCAGTCTACTTCCTGGTGCATGTTGCTGTGTTCCTGTGGTCTGCTAGTGGCTCAATCTTGAACATATGTTCTTTCTGCACATCTTGAACCTCAGGTTCCCAGCTTTGCCCAAGTTTGAACTGGATCGAAGCTTCTTATAGCCCAAATAGAGTTGAGGGAGACATCAGTTGACTGCAATCTACGCATCTTACTTATCCTGGCTAGTGAGCGTTAACGAAATGATATCTTATTCAACGACTTCCCTAAATACCCTGGTTGAATTATGAATTATTTACTATATGAATAATTAAGCAAGGCAATCTGTTTCAAGTGTCGCAACATGTCTTTGTTCATTAAGAAAGAGGGAAAAAAAATTAATAAATAACTCGATAAATGAATAAATAGATGAATAAAATGAATAAATTGAATATTACCAATAATTATAGACATGTTGCTTCGTTCATCTTGCCACGCCGATATATTTCTATATAAATTCTCGCTTTTTTTTCTCTCTTACTTCTATCCACTCCACCCGTAATTTGACTACATATTTTACTTGATAAAAATCAGTTAACGAGGAAACAAATTAGCGTCTTCTGGGTGTTATTACCCAAGGTTGATCTTGCACTGGCCCACTGCTTCGTGTTTGATAGCGTATTTGCGCATCTTCTTGTGAATGGCCTGCTTGCCATGCTCTCGCCTGTAATCTGGTCATTTCCTGTAACTGTAAATCATACTCTCTAGCATTATTATCGACCATATTTTCTCTTTCTGATGTTATTGATACGTCATCCAAATTTTCGTTCTCCAATTTTTCGTCTAAATTTAAATTTTCATCTGTCAATTCAGCTTTGAACGGTCTCAAACGGTTCACATGAACTTCGAGAACTTTTTCTGAATTCTGTTTCCTAACTTCATAATTCACCGGTCCCAATTTTCTAATAATATAATACGGACCTGTCCATGGCTTATGAAGTTTTCTTGACGTACCTATGCTTACACTAGGATTGTGCAAGTAAACTGTTTCGCCGATCTTGTATTCTGCTTGCTTCGCATTTTTATTGAATTTCATGTGTGCAATCGCTGTTGTTCTGTTTAAATGTTGTCGTACCGTGTCAAACGCTGTCTTCAGTCTCTGACGTAGCTCGCTTGCGTAATTGTCGTCATAGTCATAACGTAAGGTCTGTGGTCGAGTAATATCATCGTAAGGCAGCTCGATGTCTCTTCCATGCATCAAAAAGTATGGGGCTTCATTCGTGCTGCTGTGTATGCTACTGCGATAGGCCATCAGTACATACGGTATCCATTCGTCCCAATTTGTTTGATCCTGGTTAATAAAGTGTGACAAAATGTCTTTGAAAACTCGATGACTTCTCTCTATTATTCCATTTGTTTGAGGTCTGTAGGCAGTAGTCTGAATGTTTTCTGTTTTGAAAATTTTGCAAGTTTCTTTGAATATTTCCGAAGTGAAATTGGCTCTCAAATCTGTCAATAGTTGCCTTGGAGCCCCGTGTCTAGCAATAATTTCTTGCGCCAGTATTCTTGCCAGTGTGCTTGCTTTTTGTTCGGGTATCGGGAATGCTTCAGGATATTTGGTGAAATGATCCTGAAACGTGAGAATATATTTATTACCTTTCATACGTGTCACAAGCGGGCCAACGATATCCATTGACACTCTTTGAAGTGGCGGTTACTTCTTGAAACGCTTGTAGTGGAGCAGGTTTCTGATGAGGCGACGTCTTTCTTTCATTGCAGGAGTGGCATTTGCTGCAGTAGTCCTCAATATCTTTTGTCATGTTTCTCCAGAAGAATTTTTCTCTTATTCTTTTTGTCGTTTTCTCATACCCTTGATGACCAGCATATCGTGATACGCTCTCAAAACTTTTTGTTTCATAGATTCTGGAACTACTAACTGATGATGCCTAGCATCTCCTGTTTTTTCTTTGAAAATAATGCCTTCATTATCTGAAAAATAACCAGCTTCGTTTTTAATATTTTGAATAAATTTGTCATTTAGCTGTTTATTTTTTATTGTATGTCGGTCCCAAATTGGTTCGTAAATACCTGTACTGACTTCAAATGTATTGAATGGGATTCTAGACAGCACGTCGGCGTTGATGTGTTTCTTGCCTGGCCTGTGTATGATGTCAAAATCATGCTCGCTGAGGGTTAGTGCCCATCTTGCTAACCGAGATTCGGGACTCTTCAATGACATTAACCATTTTAAGGGCTTATGGTCTGTAATGACGGTGAATTTACGACCGTATAGGTAGCATCTATAATACTTTACTTCCCAACATACGGCTAAGCATTCTAATACTGTAGTCGAATAATTTCTTTCGGCTTTGTTCAATTGTCGACTGGCAAAAGCTATTGGTTTTTCATAACCTTCAAATTTCTGACTTAAAATTGCGCTGATGGCTTTACCGCTCGCGTCTGTAGATAAAATAAGTTCTTTCCAAAAATCTGGGTGTGCTAAAACAGAATTTGAACAAAGTGCATCCTTTAAAATTTAGAAAGAATTTTGACATTCTGCTGACCAGACAAAATTTTCATCTTTTCCAGTCAAAAGAGATAATGGTTCCAAAATTTTTGCAAAATCCTCTATAAATCTTCTATAAAATCCAACGAGTCCACAAAATGCTCTTACTTGTTTGACGTTTTTTGGTTGAGGATAATTTTTAATAACAGTTATTTTTTCTGGATCTGGTTTGACACCTTCTCCGTTTATAATATGACCTAAATATTTCGTTTCTGATTTCAAGAATTTACATTTATCAGGCTGCAATTTTAAATTAGCTTGTCTCAGTCTCTCGAAAATTTCTTTTAGCCGATCCAAATGCTCATTGACTCCTTTATTGTTGAAGACAATAACATCATCCAGGTAAACCATAAATTTTTCACCCCTTAATTCAGATAGCACGCTATTCATCAATCTCTGGAACGTGCTGGGCGCATTTGCTAAACCGAACGCCATCTTGGTGAATTGAAAGTGTCCGCCATCAGTGGTGAACGCTGTTTTTTCCCTGTCACTGTCTTCTAGTTGTACCTGCCAATATCCTGATGCCAGGTCCAATGTCGTGAACAAGGTTGCGTCCCCCAACTGATCCTGCATATTGGCAACCAGAAAGTAATATTTTTTTGTTACCTTATTGAGACCTCTAAAGTCTATGCAGACTCTTATCTTCTTCTCTCCGCTATCCGTTTTCTTCGGTACAATAACTACTGGCGCCGACCATGGCGAATCTGAGGGTTCTATAACCCCTGCTTCTAGCATCTTCCCCAGCTCCTTCTGTAGTGCTGGCTTCTGGCTGTATGGAACTCGATACGGCGGCTTCGCTATAGGCTGTACTTCATCTGTAATAATTCTATGTTCAACCCTATGAGTACAGCCCTACTTACTGTTTTCCCAATGAAATATATCCCTATATTCATCTAACAGCTCTACTAATTTACCCTTAGCCTCCTTATCCATACCTCCTAATTGCAAGCGCTCTTCTAGCTCTTGAATCGTCGGACCTTCATTTCCGTATTGTATACTCCCTATGGTATACTCAATTTCGCTACTGGCGGTATCCTCTTGCTCTCTCAATGATGCATCGTTTTTTACCAACAGCTCGGTTCTTCCGACCACTGTTTTTCCATCCACAACCATTTCCTTATTCGTTGTGTTTATCAATTTCACCGGTACCTCCTTTTCTGCTCTCGCTATAACGCGCGCTGCTATAATTCCATGAATGTTGATTTCCTCTGACTCTATCAAGACATCACGTCCAAGCGTGATCAAATCCTGTACGGCTGTACACACAAGTTCGCAATTTGGTTTGATTCGTACTGCCTCCTTCAATCTAACCAGTCCACTGATTTGTAGCGCTGACTTTTCTTGATTGATGGTGCTATTCTTCCTTCTGCGTACCTTTGTGCCTTTTGATGTTCGTTTGATATTAGCCTGAAAACCCTGTATTGCCTTTTTGCTACTCTGCAATTCTGTGTCCTGACCTGCCTCAGTCTGTGTGGCGATATCATACGTCACAATGTTTATCGCTGGTGCTGATGCTTGTATTTTATTTGTGATGTTTGCAAATATTTCAATAACAGTATGTCCCAATGTCATTTCATTTCTGGCGTAATTCAGATTCACGTCAAAATGTTTGAAAAAATCACGACCTGAAATACCGTCTGCTTTTAAATTTAGTTTATCAGAACAGACCACAAAATTGTAAAAAATAGCTAAATTTTGAAAATTAATTTTTAAATTTGTTACTCCCAGATTTTCTAATTCGCAACCTGGAATAGATGTAAGTGTTCCTATGTGCCCTGGTTCTGTTCTGTGCCCCTTTATGCAATTTTGTTTAACTAGAGAAACAGCTGATCCTATGTCAATCAAGTATTTAATAAAATTTCCAATCGTTTAATTGTGCAAAGACATAATTTGGAATTTCCTCATATACTGAATTTTTACTGATTTGATTAATGACAAGTGATTTATGAGTGTTCCTATTTACTGGATCCTTCTGAGACGGGGCTTTCGCAGGAGGACTTTCTAGTTTAAATGTGACTGCATATTGACCTCCCTTTTATTAAAATTTCCGTCTCTGTCTCGCCCTTTATATCTGTTATAGCTATCTTCCGCAACTCTTTCTCTGCACCCAATTGCGATGTGACCGTACTTCCCGCATCGTCGGCAGGACGCCCTTGCTCGCTGACGGCAGTCCCTTCTGAAATGGCCAAGTTTTCCACATTCGAAACATTTTACCCTGGTGGTGTCCCTTTGCACTGCATCTGTATTTCGTTCTACCGCTCCTATTTCTAATGATGTAAATCGCTCCCGCACCAACTCCGCTTCTTCGCGTTCGGCATCCTCCAAGGTTAGCTCTTCATTCATATCCAAAAATGTCCTTATGTATCTTCGTATTTCTGGTCGAAGGCCGGATTTGAATTGGTAGACGCATAATTGTGTAGCGAAATTGTTGTCCATTTTTCCTTCTTTTATAAGTTCCATTTTAAGCTCATTCAATCTGCTAGCGAATTTTCTCACGCTCTCGTTTCCATTTTGTTGACAATTTGCTAGCTCGTTTTAAACTTCGCCGGCAATTCTTCGTTTGGTAAATCGGGATAGGAATGAGTTAATAAAGTCCTATAATTTCAATTTTTTCGCGTGTAGTTTTGATGTTGATACATAAAATTGGAGGGCCTCTCCAGACAATTTTGTTCGAAGTAAATTAGTTGCATCTTCTTCTTCCCAGTTTTCGATATCTGCTCTTATTTGGACTCGCTGAAAGTATTCTGCTGCATTTTCCCCATTAAATGTTTCGATGGCTGCTGCACTTACAGGATTTATGGAATTTCGGCCGTTGTTGCTTTTGAAGAATGACTCTAGCTCAGTTTTTGAAGTTTTCTGCAAATCTGAAACATTACTAGAGCTTGGATTGGACGATGTTCCAACAGGTGCGTTTCCCGGCATTTTTGTGGAGAGAAAAAAAAATTTCGATATCTACAATATACCTCATTCTCCGCGAGTGAGCCAGATATACTAGTCACTCAAGTCCAGCATGAATCTCCCTAAACCGCTGCCACCATTTGTTACACCCTAAATTGGATATAACAAAGAATAAATGGGTTCTTGCTGGATGGAGGGTAAAGATTATCGTAAATATAAAGTATGCCAAATTTGTATAACAAATGAATATATTAAAGATTAGATAACAAGATATGAAGTAACAAGATATATTAACAATGATAAATGAGACCAAATATAAAAGATGTAACTTACTACTAGACGGCTAGGTGCAGGGGGAGCTTTAATGTTCTTCGACTTCTCGTACTCTATGTTCTACTTAACTGCCCCACCTTACATATATTACTCTATATATATACTGAACAAGCGCTGAGTCGGCATAGCATATTATGTCACCTTGAAAGTGCTGCAATTATAATGTTTATCATTGATACAAATACAAATTGGTTAATTTAGAATACTGATTACGCATTTTATATGTTATGATGACTTAGCCTTGTTACAAATGTCTTACAAATCAGACGAATGTATGGTAAAAAGAGTATATTTTTAAGCTATTTTTAGATCGAAATTAATAATACTAGAAACAAATAATAACCAAAGTTATTAGGCATCCCGTTATAATGTATAATTCTCCATTCCAAAAATTTTCGTTTGAAGATGATAAGTTCATCTGCTTTTGAGTAGTTTGAAAATTTCTTAGACCTTTAATTTTCTAGTCACCGCCAACCCTCTAAATACACAAAATTGATTCACTTATTGATTATTATTTATCTATTTATCTACTTGTTCTACAATATTTTTTGGGGTGTTATATATTCATCTCCCCATCCGTTTCTATACATATTCATATTTATATTCATGTATTTCTGGTTTTTTCTATGGTACTCTTGTTTAGTTGGTTTTTTTGCGACAATTATTTGATGGCCCTTCGAATTTAATTCTGTACTTTTCTGTAAGCTAATATTTACCAACTTTATTGCTTTATGTATATGTTTTAACTGTCTTATTGTTCATTAATATAGCTCCCCTGATGGAGCCTTCAATTAAAGGTGAAAGCTAGGGCATTGAAATAAATGAGAATTTTAGAGAAAAGGCTGAATACCTGATACAATTTATATATATATATATATATACATATATATATATATATATATATATATATATATATATATATATATATATATATATATATATATATATATATATATATATAGATATATATATATATATATATATATATAAGATAATATATACTGTAACTCCTCCACCCCCAAATGGAAGCTCCTCCTGGAAGTTGAATTTCCAGCCCTTCTCTGTTTGTGATGAACGCTGAATAAAATACATGCACAAGGCTTGGTGCAAAAATATTTATTAGCTCCTTTTCAATATATATTTCAAAAACAACAACAATATCAACAACTCAATCTCTGACAGCCCCGAATAACCACTGAACTCATTCCCTTTTGTATTATGATAAAATTCAGATTTGTCAAATTGACACCTGTCAGAATCTGATGCTAACACAAAGTTATAACTTTCTCCCACTCCAAGTTCACGTGTTCTTTACGTCAAACTTTACAATAATTCGTATTACAACAAATAACAATCCATTATAATTGAAACAATAATAAAATAAGTGAAAATCTAGAGGATAACAAATCTTGCTGGTTTCCTACAAGTTCTTCCAAATTTAGAAATTACTAGCGTTGACTTTTCACATTCAGAAGCTGGAACAGCTCTTGAACACTCTTGTATTGCGGATTTCGTCGATTTTTCAGCATCTGAATCGGCAACTTCCGGAATCTCCGGTACAGTGACGTCTGTTGATTGTTGAATCCCAGGAACAGTTTTAACAATACTATCTTCAGAAACAGAATTTATCTCTAAAGGGTATACTCGTTGTATAGGCCGCAAAACCTCTCCAACTGCAGTTTTCAGCCGTGAAAGTCTTACAGCTTGGTCCGGTCCAGGGTAGAGCTCTATAACTTTAGCAAGAGGCCAATCTAACCTTCTACTATTGTCGTTGCCAACTAATACAACTTCTCCAATTGCAATTTCACGCCAGTTCTTCTTACCGACTCGTTGTTTCAATTGTTCAAGGTATTCGTTGCGGAATCTTCGTTAAAGATCTTCACATAATTTTTGACGACACCTTATTCTTCTATTCAAGTCACCTGATTCAATCAGGTCACATTCCGGAACACCTACTTCTTTTATATCTTGAATGTACATGGCAGGAATAATCGGTATTAAATCTGAGGGATCATCAGACTGGTACGTAATAGGTCGAGAATTTATGATTGCCTAACTCTCTGAAAGCAGCGTCAATAATTCTTCATAATTCAGCAAGGTTTTTCCTAAAGGTTTTACGCAATAATTGTTCAAGCAATCGTATTAATCGTTCCCACCAACCAACTCACCAGGCTGCTGCAGGAGGATTAAATTTCCATTGAATCCTTTGATTGTTGCTATATTTCCGGATCTCTTCCCAATCAATTTTTGCAAATGCATTGTCTGTTCCAACGAAAGTTGTACCGTTATCACTGTAGATTACTCTTGGACGTCCTCGCCTAGTTACGAAACGTCTGAAACTCTGAATAAAACTATCTGTAGACAATGATGTTACCATTTATAAATGAACAGCGCGATAAACTGCGCATGTAAATAAACATACCCATACTTTCTGTTTATTTTTAAGATAAAGTGGACCGGCCAAATCAACTCCTGCAATCTCAAAAGCAGCAGCATCACACACTCGATCTGCCGGTATTGATGCAGTCTATGCCGTTATCCTTTTTGCATCTTGTCTTCTACATACAACACATTTATGGATGACTGACCTTACTGTTTGTCGTCCTTCCAAAATCCAATATTTTTCTCTTAAAATAGAGAGTAAACCTTGTACTCCAACGTGACAAGCATGTACATGATAATCCATTATCAATCTATGAACAACAGGACGGTTTGCTGATAACACAATAGGAAAACGGAAAGTAATATTGTCTTCTCGTTGTAAAATTTCAGTTTCCATACGGATAATACCAAAGTTGTCTTCATAAGAATTCAAACCGACGATACTTTAATCAGTTACACCAGATAATGATTCTTTCTGGATCATTTTCATAATTTTCATTTCAGCATTCTCGATTTCAGACAAAGTTAGCGTAGTACTTACACGTTGTTCTGGATTATGAAAATTATATGAAAAACGTTGAATCCAAGCAACCATTCGTACAATTTTCTGATACTTTGAGAAATAGATGAAATACCAATCAGTTCCCTTGTTTCTATCTCTAATATTATTCATAGCAGAAACAATAGTTCTCTTCCTCTCTTCTGAAATTTTCTCCTCATTATATAAATATTCTATTTTAGGCCATGAAACTGGTGGGTCTCGTAACCACATCGGACCTCTCCACCAATGAGATTCTGATAGTTTTTTGGCACTGCATCTTGACGGAAGATCAGCAGGATTTTTAGAACCCGGAATATGTCGCCAGTGTTTACCAGCTGTCAGTTTCTTAATTTCATTCACTCTGTTACTTACAAACGTTCCTCAGTGATCCTTTATTTTATTCAAGCAAGAGCAGTGGTTGAATCAGTCCAGAATATAGACTCAACGTCGTACTCAACGAATTCTTCAATAAGAAATGAATATAGTCGTGCACCTATTGATGCAGTAAGTAATTCTAGACGTGGAATTGTAGTCTCCTTAACTCGTGCTTTTGCCTGTATTAGTTGCACATCAACACAGATAGACGATTCAGATTTAAAAAAATTGCAAAATTGCATCCTGCATACTACAATTGACTCGCATCACAAAATATATGAAGACTCAGATTTTTTGAATTACAATCACACGATAACCATGTAGGAATCCGAATGTCATTCAGATATGACAATTGACCCACCCATACCAAAAATTTGTTCTTAATTTCGTTGTCTACTTCTTCAACCAATCTTTGATTCCCAAATCGTTTGGAGTTATAATTTTGGATACAGTGATACGGAACACGTGTAACCAATTGGGTCAAATACCTTTTGTCCTGTCGATAATATGATCCTCTTCGTGATTATCTCAAATTCAATCTTAAGTCAAATTTTTTTAATCGCATGATATAAACGGCTTCTCCTATAGAAATTTCCAGTTCTTTTTCATTGTCTAAACTTGTAACGCAATTGTCGACATAAAAACTATTCATAAGTTTCTTCACAGTATCCCTCAAATATTTTACATTCTCTGCTTCACTCATTACTGAAGCTGATTTTAGAAGATGGTAAATTGTAGCCCCTGAAAGTGAAGGACTTCTCTTCTTTAGTTCTCCTCAAAAATCTGAGAGAATCTCGGTCTGGCTGATGTAAACTAATTTTAAGAAATGCTTCTCTCATATCAGATATAACACCTATCTTCTTCAATCTAAAACGTAATAATATGGCAGGTATATGTTCAAGTAAATTCATACCTTTTTCCAGACAGTTGTTTGAAGATGGTCCTAGTTTCTTTCTAGCTGATGCATCAAAAACTTGTCTAACTCGGGTTGTACTTCCTTCTCTCAACACATGACGGTGAGGTGAATAGTGGCCTGGTAATGATATCTGCGATTGAGGAACTTCTTTAATTATACCCTCGTGTAACCACTCATCAAATGCTTGCTGATAGGCATCAAAACTCTTATCTGCATACAATTTTTCAATTGTCGAGTCTAGTCTTTTCAACGATAGATTATAATGACTGGGAAGGGGTGGATGACTGTCTATCCATGGCATATGAATGTGATACCGACCATCAATATTCACTTTGACAGTTTCCTCAAAATGTTTTTGTGCAGCGGTATGTAATTCTAATTTTGTTTTCTTCCCAGATGGATCTGTGATTCCTATAACATCCAACGACCATAGATCTATAATACTAAATTCATTTATGTGCATTGCAATGGCCATCATAGATGTATAATTCTTCATTTTCTGTCCAGGAACTTTAATTATCAGTGTCCATCCTAATAATGTCTCTACCGCTTTTAATCCAGAAGAAGGTAATGTTTTTTTTCCTGTTAGCAGTCTACCTGTTACGTCTGCTCCGATAAGAAGTTCTATCAGATGATCTTCTACATTTACGTCTGTTAATTTAATATTGAAATATTCGAGCTCACGTGTTCAAGGCTCATTTTTTATTCAAGAAATATTATCACAGATCACAGCCTGATCTAGAGCTTCAAAATGGCAATCATACTTTCCATCCTTACTACTCGAATAAGTTTGATATAAATTATGTGTTTTCTGACCTGCACTTTGCCCACCAAACAGTGAGTGGAATATTCTCTTTTTTCCCAAAGGATTGTACTTCATTTTAATTGCCGAGTCTTCCAAAATATGAGAATGTTGAGATCTCGTGTCAATTATTGCACGTATAGGTCTTTCTAATCCATTCCCCTTCAATTTGAAGAGGAAAGTTTGAGGCAACACCTCTGGACCTTTCGAGAAACTAGCCAATGTTTGGTTTTTCCTTAGTTTTTTTTAATTCTCCTCTATCGGCTCTGATTCATGTTTTGTATTTTGGGTCAATGATGGACACATCAGAGCTTGATGACTTCTACTACAGATAATACATCGTACTCGTAGCTTACAACTTCTTGCTGGATATCCAGTCTTAAAACAAATATAGCAGCATTTATTGTCACTTGAAATTTGTTTCCTCTCATCTAGTGACATTCTTTCCGCTCTAAAACAATTACCTGATTCATGCCTACCTTGACAAAATATACAACATGCGGGCTTAGATTCATTCTCTGTAATAATGAGTGCCGCAGCTGTAGGAACATCTTGCTTTTCAAGCTTCTTTTTCGTATTCTTCTTTCCATCGAAGACATTAACCATACCGAAACCAGCCATTGCCAATCAAATTCTCTCTCCGTTCTCAACTTCTGTACAAGTTAACTTCATTAATTGATTTAAACGATCTTTAGAAGTACAAGAAGCAGTTTCTTGGTCTGCAAACGATGAAATATCTTCACTAGCAATATTTCTTGGACAGGCTCTCAAAAGTTCTTCTGGCAGACACGATTCTACTAAGGGAAATTAAACAGAAGCACATTTTTCTGTAGTTACTCCTAAAGTTTCTAGAGCTCTTAAGTGACATTCTAACTTATCATACAATTTAGACGATGTAGGTACATTAGCCGATAAAGTATTCTGTAACACAATAGTTAAAAGCTCCCTAACATAAACCTCAATAAGAAAATCGTCTTTGCCAAATCGACCTTTCAATGCAGGTAACGCGTTCGAATAATTTTGTCCAGTTGGAGGAAAACTCTCCACAATTCTTTGAGCACGTGAACCTGAGATTGTTGCTTGTGAAAGATATCGAATTTTGTCATTATTTTCGATAGTATCATCCTCATCAATTTTCTTCAATTGTGATCAGAACTGTAACCAATCTTTCACGTCTCCACCAAATCTTTTGAATTCCAACTGGAGTAATTAAAATTTCCTTCTCTTATGGTACACTGAATCAGAATGTGATGCTGATGTACAACTATTCACATCATTAGTTGTTAATACTTTGTTTTGTTTCTGTTCAAGTCGCAAAACTATGTTTTTAATTTCGAAGAATTTAGTGTCATACTCATCATGTCCATCAGTTTGAGATTCTCAATCAAGTTCAGCTATATTTGGTGTGTCCGATAAATAATCCCGAATTTTTGTATCCAAATTATAAAGTTCTGTTAGTTCAGTTTCTAGGATTTCATAAAGAGATTTCATCTTCGAGATTTCCTGTTTTCCGGCTATATAATTAATGATCTGGTTCTGTACTCTTGTAAATGAACTCCTAAGCGCACTCCGTAATTTCTTTACCCTATGCATATTCATCAATAGATCTGTCCTGTCACGGTCGCCAAATGTGATGAACGCTTAAAAAAATACATGGACAAGGCTTGGTGCAGAATATTTATCAACTCCTTTCCAATATATTTCAAAAACGACAACAATATCAACAACTCAATTTCTGGCAGCCTAGAATAACAACTGAATTCATTCCCTTTTGTATTATGATAAAATTTAGATTTGTGAAATTAACACCTCTGAGAATCTGATGCCAACACAAAGTTATAACACTGGCAGTGCGGCAAGAAGAGTCATATTCAAATGGATTGCCGTACTAAGCCTACTGAGAGTTATGGCATGAATACAACATTTGGACGACAGGAGTTACCCAGATTTTAGAAAATGAGATTGTGGCAGCGTGGTCAAACAGGACATCTTCAAGCGAACTGTCGTACGAGACACACCGTTGATTGTGGTACGAACACATCGTCAGCAGAAATCGAGCTCACCAATCTAGGCAAGCAGAAGCTGACGGGATCCCCTATCAAGAGTTCCAAGCTCATTGATCTTCAAGTGCGGAGAATTTGAACCAGTCCAACCGTGTAAGGATTCGTAGAGAATGTACCGTGTAAAATGGTGCTAGATACTGGAACAACTATCACAAATTCCAGGTGATCGCGCCCCGAACTAGTCAATTTTATTAAAAACAGCCAATGGAAGAAGAGTACCAGTACTTGGCGTAGAGGAGCTTGAATTTGCAGACTAGAGAAGAAACACCAAGTGTTCATTGCCGCCATCATGGATGAATGCATTTTGAGTATCGAGTTCCTGCGAGACTTTGGTTGTGTCCTGGATTTGAAGGTTGACGTCCGGCGGGTTGACAAGGAAGAAAAAATACCTCTCTATTGTCGACAAATGAGAACAAAAGTGATTGATGTTAATGCTCCAGGAAACCTCAGCTCCGATGAGGTGACTTCAATTGGAGAGCAGAATCTTCTTAGTGATACATTTGGAAATCTGGCTAGAACTGAAGAATTGAAGCAAAATGGTTCCGTATTATCGATGCACGGAGTGCAACAGGCACAACTGGATAGGTCTGTTCTGAAGCTGATCGTGGAGTGGGTAAAGACCGGCCAGAAGCCTGGTTTCCAGGAAACGTCGGCTATGGATCCAATCACCAAGGCTTATTTGGCACAATAGAATTCTCTGAGAGTCAGAAGCAACTTACTATACAGAATATGAGAGAATTCTGACGAAGAAGAAACAAGAGAAAAATTGATACTGCCGAGGAGTCTAAAAGATCAAAATTTGGAACAACTGCATTATGACAATGGCGGTGGACATTTTGGCATCAAGAAGACAGTTGATAAAATCCGTGAACGTTTCTACTGGGTTGGCTACCGAGAAGATGTAAAAGAATATTGCAAGACTTGTAAACGCTGTAACTCGAGAAAGGGACACGCCACTCGGCAGCGCGCTGAAAAGCAGGAGCACAACGTTGGCTCTCTGTTTGAGAGGATTGCCGTGAGCATACTCGGACCTTTGCCTATTATTGCACGACAGAACATACAAGCTGCCAGCGACAGAATGATGGCCCGATATGATCTGCGAGCCAACAGTCCCCGATTCCAGCAAGGCGAATAGGTGTGGTTCTACAACCCCAGAAAAAGAAGCGGAGGATGTCCTAAATTGCAGAGAGACTAGAAGGGGTCATACGAGGTCATAAAATGCTTAGACGACGTTGTATTCCAGATACGGATGGGCAGAAGCGGTGAACCAAAAGTCGTTCGTGGGAGCAGGTTGTGGGCATATCAAGGACGACGAACCATGAGGGAGAAGCAGTGTCACAAATGTGAGATTTTTCAAGTGTTTAGTTCACATTATTATTTATTCGAATTCGCTATAACTGTAATCCTGGTTAGTATTGACAAGATGGATATTCAATTGTCGGACATGATTGACAGGCTATGGTTACGCACGACATTCTGCTGTAGACCGAGCTCGCTCCGCTCACACGGTGACCTACCGTTGACCAAGCTCATTCCGCTCGCATGGCGAGAAAAAGCAGCCGATAGAACCTGAAATTCTCAAATTCATTTTGAGGTACCATCGACTGCTTCTATTTATTCCATCCTGGGGCAAAACTTATAATCTGAATATGATGAATAAGCTGTCATGATATCATCAGAAAATCTGTTCTACACAAAATGTATAAGAGAATGATATTTCTTCAGATTTTTTCGCAATTTTTTATGTTCCAATACTAACTTTGCTATTGAGGATGGAGACAGATCCAAAAAATTAATGATCATGAAAATCGATCAAGCCGTTCTTGAGTTCTGAATGGTGTTACTAACCAGATTTTTTTTTTTATAATACTGATACACTTTGATGGAGTAATAATAAAAGTTTATTATTCGTATATTGATATACATTTTTTTCACTGGACCAAAAAAATTCAATAGAAAATAGTTATTCAGGATATAAGTGTTGAAAGTGTTATTTTATTCTGTGACAAAGGAGGTTTGGGACACGACGCGCAGCGGAGTGGTGTAATCTTTGAAACAAAATAAAATCACTTTTAACATGTATATCATACACTATTTTTCATACAAACACTATTGATAGTAATAATAATGCGGAATTGGTGAAAATGTATACATATTGTGACATTTTAGATGAACTGTAATTCATAAAGCAACCATGTACTCCTTGATAATAGCGAATGTCTTGTTGTTATTTACATAGTTTGACATATATTTTGAATGAAATGGATAGTCAAGAATAGTATATTATGCTACAAGGACCGAATGACTGTCATTTTTGCTCCGGATATATCTGGCTGCGTTCGGTGAAGCCGAGGGCGAAGTATGAAGCGAAAGCGAGGGCGAAGCACGAGGCGAAGACGAGGGCAAAGCCCAAGGCGTAGCTCCGTGCAGCCAAATTTGTCCGTGATAATAATGACAGTCGTTCAGTGTCCGTGTCGCATACGATACTTTTTGTAACAAGTGCACGGAAGTACCCCCATTACTAAAGTTTTTAAATCAATTTGGATGTATTGAAACTAACTTATCGATTTGAAAAACAGAGTTTTGCTTACATCATTGTTGAGATTGGCATTTAAGATTGTGAAATTTGTTTATATTGTATGACAAATGAATCTTCATTTGAAATAATAACAATTTCACAATAATTTATAATCATCATGCCCTTTAAATACCATGCCAAGTCATTATGATCCAGGAAGCATATGCGTATAGCTTTTACGAGGAGAACAGCAGTGTTGAGAATGTATTTCTTTTGAAATGTAGATTCATCAACATTTCTACGGTATTACCATGTTTTATTGTATAAATATAAATCTCAATTTGTAGATGGCTTCTTTATATGAACAATTTCAGCTCTTGAGGTATTAGATGAAGTGGAAGCGTTAGAAGAAAGAAACGCTGCTAGAGCAAAGAAAAGTATGCTGGGAGACATGCAGGATCCATTTCATTTTGCTGACGCTGAGTTTGTGAACAACTTTCGCTGGAATAAAGATGCCGCCATGTATTCAATTAATGCTGTTAGTCTTTTTTTCGGAGAATCATTTTTGAAACTCATTGCCAACTGACACATTCTTATTCTTCTCGGCAAACTTAATGAAGCGAAATTTACTATGTACCACACTGCCATCTGTATTTCAAAAGATAGAGCTAACTAGCCTTCTGTGATGTCATTACATATTCACATGTCTTCTATCAAGACTTGATAAAATTACAAGCTCAGAGCTGATTTTGGAGAATTGTTTGAAGCAGTGATTGACAAAGATATACCGTTAAATGATATACAGAAATTCTCATATTCACGCTCTTAATTGAAAAATGAACCTTTGTCTATTGTTTCGGCTTATGATTTGGTACCTACTGATTAAGACTGCTTATGCTGCCCCAAATCAAGGTATGATTCCCCAAGGCGACACGCTAGCTATTTGGTTAGAGAATTGTTAGGGGAGCGGTTGTCTGTTGAGAGTATGCCTCAAACAGTGGAATCCATCTGGGTACATATTACCAGTTTGAGAAAAATTCAAGCTACTGATATGACTGATTATTTATACGTTGAGTTAGCCTACAATTCATGCGACAGCGCTAGTCAAGGGTCCTACGATGGGGATTATACTAGCAACGCATTTCCAGATACTGCTTCGTCAATTATAAATTTGGAAGATATGACCCCTATATAAGAGTTGAAGTTAGATACAACTGAAGGTAGTACTCTCAACAATGATGTAAGCTCTAGCTTCCAATGAGTTGTTGCGCAATAAAATTTTACTTATAGTACGAATTGTCAATCACGAGAAAATTCAGGTACAGTTTCACTTAGAGTATAAACTGTCAATCACAGGAAAAAATTCAAGAGTTTCACCTAGAATATGAACCGTCAATCACAAGAAAAAATTCAAGAGATTCACTTAGAATATTAATTGTCATTCACAAGAGAAGTTACATTGAAGCTTTGTTTAGTTGAAATGTAGACTGGCATTCCCAGAAATACTTGCAATAGCTTGAGTCCCCGAATTTCCGGGGCGCCTCAGCTAAATATGAATTTGGGTGATTTAGGAGTGCATTGGTAGCTGAAAGCAGAAGTTGCATTGTTGGAGGAGTGGGAGTATCATGAAAAAACTGTGATACATAAGCTGCAGGCATGAAGAAATAAAATCTGAATATGATATTTGCACATTATACGAGTTTTCAAGCTCCTCCGGATCATATTGACCCAAGGAACACGGATGTAACAAATTAAGTTTAAGGAAGGAGGAAAAAAGTATTCCTTCTAATTTGAACTTCAAGGTATTTAGAATGTATATGAAAACAGAGTATCCAAGTTTGGATCAATAAAACTTTAATATTGGAGAGTTATGAGAGAACAAATTCCTTTTCAAGTCATATAGGCCCGAGGGAAATAACACGGTCAATTTCCGACTATAATCACTATAAATATGAGAACTAAACTAGAAAAGATTTGCAATTATCACAATTATGTTAGTTTAGTCAATCTTGAACAAAAATCAGTCACCACAGAACCTAAAATATAAGCACAAATGTCAAGATATCAACTGTTGTAATTATATCAATATACTTAAAGATTTGATACAAAAACGTGTTGATATTGATACAGTGGCTGCGTTTGTGACGTCATGAACTCAATTTGCTGGTCATCACTTTATGGCATCAGCGTCGTTTATCAAGAACTGAACGTTTTTCAAGTCTTTATGAGGCTACAGAATAGGGGTCCAGATTCTAACTTGGCCTTGAAATAAGGGCAATTCAATCTTGGGAAGCAATATAGGTGATTTTTTGGCTGGATGCATAGTCACAGGACTAGTAGCTCCAGACTTGTACACTATAGTATCAATTCAAGTTTTGGCGGAAGTAAATGACGAGAGGTTAACCTTATCTTTCTTTCCAGGATCTCCAGTGATCAATGAAACGTCCTTATCATTTGAATCCTGAACTGCCTCTTAGAAGTAAGCTAGTTTTCTTTCAAGCATCTTACACTCGACTAAATTAGGACATTTTGTTTTATACGTATCATTCAAAGCGGTAAGCTCCGCAAAGTTCATTGCAATCAACAAATTAATCTCATCTTCATTTATTTCCATCGATTTAATATTTTCAAGTTATATTGCAGAAAACCCTTAGCTAGTATGAAGACATTGTTGAGCATGTTTTTCTAGAATTTAATACTACTCTTAAAGCCTTATTTTCATGTTGCATGTCATTCAGGATAAGTCCAGTTTGTAATCAATCTTGTAACAAGTAACATCTAGTGGCAACAAATGATAAAATATTATTTTTAGAAACAAAGTTGTCCAAGATCGGTTGGTGAGTTATATATATTCTATATTCTATCTTTTTCTATTCCATCCTCATCTATCTTTTATCTACTATATGAATAAAAATCAATGCCTGTATGTCTGTTCCCTACGCGTTCCGAAATCGTTGATCAGATTGAGGTCAAACTTTGACAGAATGTTCTAGGGACGCACGCGACGGTTTTTGATCTAAAAAATCTGTATATGATGAGTTTTTTATACGAACACTATTCGACTACAATGGTTGCTTAGCGTATTGAAAATAACAATTTATGACATTGCTATCACTTTTGACACGTTATCATTAGCGACGTGTTAAGAGTGATTCACTTTTAACACTAATATATAATGTTTACTTAATCTTGATTGTTCTTTATTTTCATCATAGTTTTTTATATACAGAGTAGCTCGACCATAACGTTGACAATTTCCACAGCTTGAATTTCTCCTCAAATCACACCAAAAAAACAGTCTCATAATATTAACTGTAAACATTTTAATCTTCGCACCATTTTAAAAAACGTCCGTAGACGATCTCGTACTGTTGCTCTGACTTCGAAGGTAATGAATAATAACAGTTCTAGTAGGTGCTCCCTCAATTCCAGCTGGAATTAATTTATTTTTTGTAACACGTACACCGAAAGTACCCTATTACTGAGCTGACTTCTGCTTCGAAAGTTCTCAATTCCAAACCATGGTAACAATTTTCATTATTTACTGTTGACTGGGAATTGATGGATATCTTTTCCCGCTGGGTAAAAATGGAATTGTAGATCATGGATCAGGATGCCGTTGGATTTTTTTATTTCATTGATATATGTCAAATTGATATTTGAGAGAAATTTGTATTATAGAATGTGTTCGTTATAGTATATGCATTCATTGTGAACGGGATACCACACAGAATGTGAAAAATATCACGGACAAATTTGGCTGCACGGAGCTACGCCTTGGGCTTTGCCCTCGTCTTCGCCTCGTGCTTCGCCCTCGCCTTCGCTTCGTACTTCGCCCTCGTCTTCACCGAACGCAGCCAGATATATCCTAAGCAAAAATGACAGTCGTTCGGTCCTTGTAGCATAATATACTATTCTTGACTATCCATTTCATTCAAAATATATGTCAAACTGTGTAAATAACAACAAGACATTCGCTGCTATCAAGGAGTACATGGTTGCTTTATCTAAAATGTCATAATATGTATACATTTTCACCAATTCCGCATTATTATTACTATGAATAGTGTTTGCATGAAAAATAGTGTATGATATACATGTTAAAAGTGATTTTATTTTGTTCCAAAGATTACACCACTCCGCTGCGCGTCGTGTCCCAAACCTCCTTTGTCACAGAATAAAATAACACTTTCAACACTTATATCCTGAATAACTATTTTCTATTGAATTTTTTTGGTCCAGTGAAAAAAATGTATATCAATATACAAATAATAAACTATTATTATTACTCCATCAAAGTGTATCAGTATTATATAGAAGAAAATCTGGTTAGTAACACCATTCAGAACTCAAGAACGGCTTGACCGATTTTCATGATAATTAATTTTTTGGATTTGTCTCCATCCACAATAGCAAAGTTAGTATTAGAACATTGGAAAAATCGCGAAAAAAGTCTGAAGAAATATCATGCTCTTATACATTTTGTATAGAACAGATTTTCTGAAGATATCATGACAGCTTATTTATCATATTCGGATTATAAGTTTTGCCCCAGGGTGCCGTTCGCAATCGTAAATTATGGTATAACTTCTTGTCACAGATGCACGAATCTCGCCATCGCATCGCAAGGATATAACTAGTTGTTCAAAGTGCAACAGAATGCATTACTATTCTCTACACATATAGTGTATGTATATATATATATATATATATATATATATATATATATATATATATATATATATATATATATATATATATATATACATATACCAGCAGAGTTAGCTGAATCTTTAATGATATATGATGCTATTCCACTTAAATACTATGGTCAACCAAAGATCCATGAACAGAACCTTGCTCTACGACCCATTATAGCATCCATTGATGCTCCAAATAGTAAAATAGCAAAGTATCTTACTGATGTGTTAACTATTGCTTACGATAAAAATAACAATTACTATACCAAAGATTTGTTTGCGTTTGCATCGTTTATTAACAATTTTAAAATACCAAAAAATTATATTTTGATAAGCCTGGATGTTGTGTCACTATTCAGTAACATAACCATAGACATAGCTGTTGATAGCATCACTAAAAAATGGAACCTGATACAAGATTTCACTCCATTAGCTCTAAATAATTTTTTGCAATTACTGAGATTTGTTTTTGACACAAGTTACTGCATTTATGAAAATAATTACTATAAACAGCTGATTGGTTGTCCAATGGGGGCAATTATCAGTCCGATAATAGCTCAGTATGTTATGGACCTACTCCTTGATGAGTGCATATCAAAACTGAATTTCAAGCCACCATTTATAAAGAAACTCGTTGACGACATAGTAACAGCTGCACCTGCAAGTGAAACAAATAATATTTTAACAACTTGTAATGGTTTCAATACGTACCTCCAGTTTACCATCGAGTTAGAGGACCAAAAGAGCCTCCCTTTCTTGGACACCTTAATGATAAGGGATGATTCAGGAAACATCACACTGGATTGGTACCAAAAGTCCATTGCTTCTCAACGGTATATGCATTACTTGTCCCAACAACCAAAACAAATGAAAATAAATGTAGTGCTGGGTCTAAAAAACAGAGTACTCAGTATTTCACACCCAAATCACCAACAAAAAAACTTACTTCGATTGAAAGATATTTCAATAAAGAATTCATATCCAGTGAAACTTATCAACAGCTTTCTATTTAATGTGCCAAGAGTGGATACTACTTCATTGAATCCACAAAGACAAGATCTACTGTCAGATCCTCCAAGTATAAAATTTGCTTCCATACCTTTCATCCCAACGTTGACACCCAAAATACTCAAAGTCTTGAAAGATGATAACATCAAAATTGCTACAAAAAATTGTGTGACCTTAAGACAAATTTTCACAAAGCTTAAAGATAAAACACCAATACACTACCAGTCAAACGTCATTTACAACATTCCTTGTCAGGAATGTTCAGCTGTTTACGTAGGACAAACCTCACGTAACCTCAAATCCAGAATAACATCACACAAGAGCGATAATAAATTGAAACCTATGTCAACAGCTTTGGCAATACATCATAATCAAACCAAACACCAAATTGACTATTCTAATGTAACAATACTGGATGTAGAAAGAAATTTATTTAAGCGATCATTTCTTGAAATGATATTTATTAAGAACAATGAGAATTCTATCAATAAAAAAACAGATATTGATAATTTGAGCAATATATATGTTTACCTTCTAAAGTTATCCAACAGGCATTCGGGTGACAATATTTGGCAATCACAGAATAATAGCTGACCTTCATATACGACATGGTTTAGTTTACTGTTCATTTCTGTACATTTTGTTTTCGCGCGCTGTTGTTTGATGAACATCAAACGTCACACTAGTTCTAAAATTGGCCGCATGAAAGATCTTTTAAAATTTAATTCTGTTTAAACTTGTTCAAAAAATTACTCCATTTTGCTTTTGTGATAAAAATACTTTAGTCATGATTTTACTGCGTTAAGATTGAAGAGTAAAATCTTTGAAAAAAATTTATAATGTACATTCTAATAAAAAAAGTGTAACTTTGTACCAATAATCTACAATACTAACTAGAAGAAAATTTTCTCCAGAATTAAAAGTGTACAAAGCCTGATATGGTTTTTCGAATATTTACTTAAATGTTAATCTACAAATACAGTGTGTTTAGAACACTAAATGTAAACTATCTGAAAAGAGAATTCATTCGACTGTCAAACTGATGGAATTTTATTTATTTAACTCGTACAAAATGTAAGTCGTTATTGTATTATTCACAATTAGCTTTCATGCTTATTATTTTTTATGTAAATTAATCTGATGAATAGAATACTTTTTAGTGTCCTGAAGAAGCCTAAAAACTAGGCGAAAGCTTGACGAATATTTTAAAAGAGTGATCTTTTATTTGGCCAATTTCCATTGACTGCAAACGCCCACGAAACTTCTGTTACCTTAACTAATTGCAGTCGCGATTAATCCTTATCTTATATATATATATATATATATATATGTATATATATATATATATATATATATATATATATATATATATATATATATACATATATATATATATATATACATATATATCCATATATATATATATATATATATATATATATATATATATATATATATATATATATACATATATATATATACATATATATATATATATATACATATATATCCATATATATATATATATATATATATATATATATATATATATATATATATATATATACATATATATATATATATATATACATATATATCCATATATATATATATATATATATATATATATATATATATATATATATATATATATATATATATATATATATATATATATATATATGTTATAAAGTATATTGGGTAGTCAGTCTTTAATTATTCAAAAATTCTCATTTATTTCAATGACCCAAGCTTCCACCAATAATTTTTGGCTTCTTCAGGGGACTAGAGTTATGTAAACAATAAGACAGTTAAATCAGATGAACATGTAAAAAACGGATAAACTTCAACTGATGATTGAATGTATTTCATATGACAGAACGTTTGTTGGTCCATCAGACTGACATTTTAAATATTCCGTGACGTCACGTGCACGTACCTAATTTGACAGCAATAATTTTGCTGTCATAAGGAAGCTCAAACTGACTATAATTTGTTAAATCAAATAAATTCACTTGGTCTTTTATGGAACCGGCCATGAACTGGAATAATTTTATCAAAGAAAAATTGAATTTTTCAATACGCGAACAAACATTTATTTGTGAATTGTCATCATATTTTCAAGACTCATTTGGAATAAATCACAGTGCCGAATATAAGAGTACAAATGATTAATATTGTCAGATACTGACATTAGGATAATTCAATGCCTGTTTAGCTCAGATATTAAATACTGAGCTCCACAAGTCTGCTTCTTCTTATTCCTACATTCAATACTGGGTGATAAATGGCAGAGCAATTTGGAGGCTCACATAGAGTCTGAAAAATCACTCAAATATTTACATTTGAATGAATTGTGTTTCATGTATACTTACTATCCGTATCATTCATCTCAGCAGCAAGTATTGTGATATTTGTTGTGTATTTTGATGATTTTTCCAGTGTATATCGGAAATTTCATAAACTTGCTGATGTTCTTTCCTTGCTCCATTTTACATTACTCTTCAAGCTGGGAAAGAGTACACAGTGGGAATAATAAAGGAAAAATACAATTGAATACGACACTCTTGTTTCAAACAAATAATAATAATTATTCACCATTCCTCCCCTATGATCAAAGAGTCTCCATTACATTCAAAAATTTCTTTGGATAGTAGTATTTGTGTTTCCGATACAAAAAGTTTCCTGCAATTAGATTTTCATTTAACTTTTGTTTGTTCCTTTTTGAACAAGATATTCCAACAGGTTCATCTAGAAGACATGAGAAGTATTTATTAATTGTCCAGAATACCTCGTTTGCAATCGATCACACGAAAATCAGTTCGTGTGAATGCTATAATGTCTGTGGTTATTTGGAATAAAAACGTAAAGTAGTGAATTTAGGGACATAATATTATCAAAACTATCACTTTTCCAGTTACACTAGCATTGTCTCTATTTGAGTAACTTGGCGGTGATAAACTTACTGGCTCTTGTAGGAAAATTCGTCTCCTTTTTGATATCTTCTTTCTCTTGAGGCAGAAATCGTGTGATTTCTTTTGCACGGTACGGAATAAATCCAGTATCCGACTTCTCGTCATTATAATGTGTCTGAGATCGAATCAAATTAAAGTTTGGTTGATCAATTGGATAATAATAACAAACATAGACAACTTACATAAATCATATCATCATCTTTAGTCAATCCTTATTATGGAAAAAAATTGATTATTGACTTGATGTGATGTACTTTTATTCCAGCGGAAACGTAATATTGTTGGATCAGTCATAATTAATCTTTTCATTCGTGATTTGGACGCGTGACTCATTGGAGTTTCATTGCCAAGCTCTTTTTGAATCCTCTTTTCTCTATTTTCTTAACTTAATTATTGTTTAATATCTACAAACTACACACAAACAATGTATATAGAGAAAAACACAAAATGAAGGTACATGATACGATGTTCTAGTGGTCGGTGCGCGTGCGTTGATAGATACACTTAATGATACTGTTTGAAATGTAGATGTACTAGGTAGATTCAAAACTAGTAAATCTTCTAGTGGTACTACCTACTTGTGCTAGTGTCTTCAATGAACTACAGCTTTCATTGTATGATAAATGGGAATTTGGAGTACTTGCTTTCAATGAAACAGTTATTGATTGATCCGATACTTGGACATCTGTCGTTATTCTCTTTAGAATATGCAATAATAATCTCCTAGGGCCAATTCTGATTTGCATTTCATGCAAATCACTTTCACTAAATCATCTGAATGCAAATTCATCAATTTTGTCATCTACAAAAATTAAAATAGTTGTAAATGATGAATAGAGTACTAGAAGCTTCTCGTACCAAAATGATGAAATTGGTGAGCTGACCTGCATATTCTTGTCCCCAAAGGGTTGCCATATATTTAAAGTGAGTTATTTTCTCCGAAATAAAGTCAGGGATTCAGTCAAAAAAATTATTTTTCTTGCTCAGCCCAACAGTTTGGACTACTTCAGTCATCTTCAAAAGCGCTACAAATTTTAGATACATTATCGCCATTGTAACTTTTAGAATAATAAACTCACAAAAGAAACTAGTGTTTTTCCTAAATTGAACACTGATATTTGAGATGAAAGGAAATTAGATTTTTCCTCAAGTCTTCTACCACATCCGACTTCTATGAAAGTTGCTGGCTGACTACAAAAATGACGATTTATCACACGTAACAAAAAGTTTGTTGTGGGGTCCACTAATAAAATGAACTTTGGTATCACGCAAGTTGTCAAAAACGTAAACAACAACAAGGAGAATTCAAGCTGTGAAATTTAGAAAATGCTAAGCGCTGCAGTATCAGTCTTCTCGGTAATATTATGTGCATCTTGTTTCATATACAGCATTCCGAGCGTTAAGATAGCTCCATTGCGGCAGCCTCAACCAAAAGTTACATACCGTCGTCATTTCAAAATGGTTGATAATTCGTTCAAATTATAATCAATAACTTTGTAAATCCCATATATACGTACTCGGTGCCAGTGAGATATACAATAGATATCATTTGCTTCCGTAAAATTAATTTTAAAAGTTTTTAATCTTTTTGATGGAACTATACGGGCTCTGCCTCAACACACAGAAAAGGTTGCTTATACAGACGACGCATTCTTATGTGTGCATGTTAGAACGACGATCGTGGCCAATCGTGACAACGTTCCGTTCCCCACAATTCTTAGTACTTCTCGAGATTATATCTGTCGAACTAGATGGTCAATCAGCTTCATTTTTTTTTTAATAATGTGCTGTTTGCCTATGCATGGTCCATATGCTACATGTTAATTGAGTCAACCTCAACTATATATATATCTCGGGTTCGGGATGATGAAACTTGTTCAAATTTTATAGAAGTGCTGTTCACATGGTCAACAATACGTATGCCAAATTTGAATAATTTCCTAATTCAACCATCTCGTGATTGAACTACCTCAATCTTTCATTCAGAATAGTTTTATTGTGAATAATTTCAGTTTCATCGAAGTGTTCATACAATGAGTAACAAGAGCACAATTTGGTTATTCATGTTCAATATTTCATTCTATCACGTTTATGCTCATCAAGTCTTGTTCTAAGATACCTTTGAGTCTGCCCAGTGTATTGTACTTAACAGTTACTGTACGGTATTTTGTAAATTACGTTAGACCTCAAGTTTTTATCAGTCTTGTCTTTAATATTAGAAAATAGATTGCCTATCGTTTTGCGATGTTTGAAACAAATCTCTATTCCCTTTCTGTTCTTCTTCAAGTAATATTTCTTGGCATAGAACTTCATTCAGCTGTGACCAATGCCCTTCTCTAAATATTTTTTGACAAACACACGTTTATTATTTTCAAACTTCCATTATTTTCAGTTAGTTTATATTTTGTTACGCTCTGCTTGTACTTAGATATTTGGCTGCACTAGTTTGATGATATTCAGCTAAGGTTGAAGAAATATTGATGGAATTACATCATGTTGTTGCTCGTCTTTTCAACATTCAATGTTTCGATTCGTATTGTATGCACCACATCTGTCTGAGTGGTCCTATCTTTTCTATGCACTCAGAGTGATGCAACATATGATGATGTTCATTTATCATTTTCATCTCAGGAAATATGAGTCTAATTGAATTATGATGGTCCTCAATCAGATTATGAAAGTTTGGTGAATGACCAGTAAGCATTTTAGGGGAAAATATTATCTGTGATATCCTCAAGAAGAGAATTATTAACTGTAAATATTCATCTTCTGCTTTAAATGAATCATCAGAAAGAAAATGGAAAAATTTTAGGCAGACAATTTGTGCTGCTGATTGTTTTAAACTGTGATCGTGACCACTAGCTATCATTCCAGAAGTAAAATTTATAGAGGGGATAGTCTTTCTTCCCAAAAATATGTATTTGAGAGATTGTGTTCTAGAATTGAACTTGTAAACAGATAAATTTTTTTAACAAATTTATTTATTTGAGACTGATCTAATTTCGATCGAGTCAAGCATGATGTCAAATACATAGTTTTCTGTGACATGGAAATTGGTTGAATTATTCAACACATGAGGATCTAATTTAATGAGTATTGCTTGTCTCTTTCTTTCAATCAATTTCTTTTATCTGCTGCTCATATTCATTCTTTGAAGGTAATTTACAGATTTTATAAGTTCATCATGAAATTCCTACTTTGATATCATATACATACGGCAGAAGAAAGTACATGATGGCGATAAGAACTGGATCAAATCATGGATAGCCAGACCATCACCGTCTGCAGAAGATAGTATAGCTCTCAATATGACATATGTACTATTTTTAAGGTTTATGAACTGCATCCCTGTTTATGGGAGGTCTACTCAATAAACTATAAAGATAGATTCGCTTAAAAAAAAGCATATTTAAACATTGCAAAAGCAATGGGTATCGAAGGATTAGGGAATGAGGAAGTCAAAGCCAAAATACGTTTTCTAAGAAATGCATATACTTTAGAACTAACAAAAATTAATAAAAGCAAAAAATTCAATATCATCAATAAATAGTTTTGTGGCTATTTTTAAAGCACGCCGGAAATTATATTTTTTTCCCAATACACATTTTAAATTTTCTATTCAATGAAGTTCAATTGATAGTAACAGTAGTGTAACACAACAGAAAATGAAATGGCGACATTCAAGTGGGGCTACGTGTAAACGTCTACTGGCATGCAAGTATCACTGGCGTGCATGCTGGCGCCACTAGAAACATGCACGTGTAAACCCAGCATTACGACGCGCACCACGCCATCCGCACCTGGATGTACTTTGATAATGCGCCTCATGCGCCAGTTCAACGGGGGTACATTTTCTTTGTGTAGCACGACCAAGGTTCCGACTTCTTGAGGTGAAAACTTCGCATTCATCTTCCATTTAGGTCTGTTTTGGAGTTGGGTCAGATGATCACTGGACCAACGCTTCCAAAAATGTTGCCGGACATATTCGATGTGTTGCCATCGCGAGAGTCTTCCAACCTTTAATTCTAATAGATTAGGCTCCAAAGGAGCAGTAAGTGCAGTAAGCACCTAATATATTGAAAAATAATGGTTTTTACTGTACGCTGTCCTGCTGAGGGCCAATAATTTCTTTGTACTGAATTTAATGTCAGTGTAGCACCTGCATGAAGAAGTCTTGAATGTTCTCTTTCATTGATTGAATATGTGATATGATGTTTTGAAGGTAGTAAAATTGTATGTTTTTTGTCATATAGCTTATCAGAATTCGTTATGCGACCTCCCACACGCAGAATATCATTGTTGTCCAAGAATGGACCAAGAGACAAAATTGAACTTCTTTTATGAATAGTACCACTATTTTTTAGCTTATTCATTTCTCGGACAAATTACTGTTTTCGTAGCATTCTTATGATAGTTTCATTTGCATCATTGATTTCTGCTATTGGTAACTGAACGAATTGTTTATTCGTTCTATCTTTACAATGATTTATGAATCGTTCACGATACGCGGTGATTCTTAGTAACTCATTGTAATCTGAAAATTTTGTTAATAGATTAAACTCAGGGTCGGGTGTATTTATAGCTGCTATCAAGTTAATCTTCTTTTGTTCTGCAAAATCAGTGTTTCGATCTATTTTTGATAACGGAAAATGATCGCGGCTTTTCTTTAGCCATGTAGGCCCAAACTGCCAAAGATCTGAGTTATATGAACAGCTGGGTGTCACTCCTCGTGAGATTGAATCTGCGAGATTTTGTTTTGACGGTACGTGACCCCATTTATCGATTTTAGTTAGAACTTGGATTTCTCCAACGCGATTAGCTACAAAAGTTTTTAAAGTTTTTGGTGATCTGGCTAACCACGCAAATGTGATTGTGGAGTCTGTCCAAAAATATTGTTCATCCATATTTATGCTCAAAATTTTGATTATTCTAGAATCTAATTGTGCGCCCAGCAAAGCGCAGCATAGCTCTAGTCGCGGTACGGAGATTGTTTTCATTGGGGCCTCTCTAGATTTAGCACAAATTGAAGTTGGTCTAATGCTGCCTTCATGTAATGTTGATACACAAATGTATACACATGCACCATATGCCTGCTCCAGAGCATCAGAAATTCAACGAGTTGGTTTTCCCCATAATCTGGAATAATTTTCCGCGGAATTTCTATTTCAATTATGCCTGTTATCTGTTCAACAAATTCATAAAATTTTGTATGAATATCCATTGAAACGGTTTTATCTCAATCAATTTTGAGTGACCACAGTTTTTGTGAGGATATCTTAGCACATATTACCACTGGGCCAATTGAACCTTATGGATCGAATAGCTGAGATGTGATGCTAAGGATGATTCTCTTTGTTATTTTGCTTGGTAATTGATTATTTCCAGCTGTGAATTTGAAAGTGTCATTTTTATAGTCCTAAATTAGACCTAGTGCTTTTGTTCCGCCTGTTTCAGTTGAATTTATAGCACTCAGTGCAATTTGATGCTGAAGGTAACAATGCAAGAGCATTTGAAGCCAACTTATGGAGCTCAAAGTCACTCTGTCCTGAAATTTGTAGAAGTTCATCTCGCAATTTACATGCTTCTGATATGTCATCAGCTCCAGTGAGCACATTATCAAAGAAAAAACAATTTGAAATGACCGAGCTAATTACTGGAAAGATTGATTTATAGAGCAAGATCCCAGACCTGCCAGACGTAGATATGTACTTATTTACTGAGAAACAAAATTTGTGGATTAGAGTTGTGTTAATCGGTACTTTGGTCATACGCATATTTGCTAGTTTGTACCGACGGCCAATTTATAGAAACGAGGTGCTATAGATACGTTGAGACATTACTCACTTTTCTCGAAGTCTGGAGTGCTGATTTTGACGTATGTTTTAGAGAATATTGTTAAAAATTGATAATCAACACTGCTAGACACTTCCCATCGGCGGTAATTTCTGCTAGACTCTTCAATGCTCGCGAAGAATAACATTATTTTGCTTATAGTATGAGTGCTAGTTTTTATGTATGATACTCAAGGCACAATTTCAATGTTTTTTGTTAACAGCCAGATCAATCGTAGGGCTACACATCCTCCAGATGCAATTTAAATATCACTGTGAGTAGAAGCGCAAGGTCACTATTTGTACGCTTGATAGTGGAAGGAATATCTATCGGCATCCAAATCTTTCTTGGTCTGGCTGTTTACAAAAAGTATTGAAATTGCTCCCTCTGAGTATCATATATAAAAAATACAGCTTAGACTATAAGTAGGATTACTTTATTTTTGTGAGCTTTAAAGCGTTTGGCAGGAATCACTGTCGATGGAAAGTATCTGGCAGTATTGGTTATCACTCTTCTATGATATTCTTTAGAAAATACATACAAATCAGCACTCAGACTTTGAGAAAAGTGAGTAATGTCTTAACGTACCTGTAGCATCTCATATCTACGAATTGGCCGTCGGCACAGACTAGCAAATATGCGTCCGATCAAAGTAGCGACTAACATTGAATTTTTAGATATATAATTAGAAGAATATGAGTTCATTGATATTTCGTCCTGATTAGAATTGACTTGAGAAGATGAAGCTTCTGTATCAATACAGGATTAATTGATTTATCGTAGTGCAGCAACGAATGATGCTTGTTTTTACAAGTTTTGCATGCGTTTCTTGAGCGACATTGGCTCACGCTATGATTTTGTTTCAAACAATTCATGCATCTATTTGTGCTTTTGATTTCAAGATATCTGTCTTCAACAGGAATTTCCAGAAATTGTGTACATTGGTTCAGAAAATGTACTTGATCGCATAATGGACAATTATTTGATATTTTATTCGTATGTGATGCTATTTTATTTTTGTGGGACACAGTTCACGAATGACTGGAATTACTTATTTTATTTGTATTTGAGTGATACGATATCGATTTTGATAACTTACATCGATTTACAATGTTAAATTTTAGCTCTACAAATGATGGTAACTTAGAATTCAGTGATAATTCCCATTCGCGAAGTGTCGCGCAATCAAATTTTGATGTAACCATATGTATCAATAATACATCCAGTCAACAGGTACATCTTGGTTTCTTAATTGCTCAATATGTAAATCCATCGCATCATATAAAGTTTGAAGTGCTTGAGCGTAGTTCTTGGCTTATAGATCAAAAAGGGCATTAACATGTGTTTCAACGATCAATCTCCTATTTACGTAACACTCTATAAGTATTTTAAGAGCAATTATATAATTATACTCAGAAGGAGTAAGAGATTCTATTGAAATTGCCAATTCACCTACTAAACAAGATCATGAATGGTGGAATTTCTGTATTTCTGAAAGTTTGCTATTATTATGTATCAACAGATCGAATGTTTCGATGAATGTAGTCCACTGATCATATTGACCGGAGAATGAAGGTAGGTTGATAAAAGATAAATGAACATTTATTCTTTTGGAGCTAGAATTATCCCTGCTAACGCAATTTTGAGTTAAATTATTCTCAGTTAATTTGTCTTCCACATCAGTAACCAATTTGAAGGATAAATCTTCAACTTCTTCGCAATATTTTAAATGGGCATCAATATTTTTTTGAATAATTCCAATCTTGTCTTGAATTAGCTCGAAAACATCTAAACAGTTTTTGAGATGTTCGTAGCGTGTTTTTAATTTATTGACGTTCATATTTTCAGCAAGAAGTCGAAAGTAATTGTTGAATCTTGTGATTTTCGCTTTGATCCGATCGCGCTGATCAATAAGTTCTTTCATATCTGTCATATTGAATTATTGTATCAATTCTTACATACGCAGAGTGAGGATAGGTTAGTCTCATGGAAATTATAGGGAATGATGCAAACTACCAACCTGATTTTCCAATTTCCGTGATTAGACGGTGTTCATGAGGTAGTTGCTGGGATTGATGCCCTCGTAATGTTGAATGATGAGAACCTGAAGGATGAGATGCCTTCTTGGTGATGTAGATTGATGATACCCTGAAGGATTAGATGCCTTCTTGGTGATTTAGATTGATGAAATCCTGAAGAAATTGATGCCTTCTTGGTGATTTAGATTGATGAAATCCTGAAGGATTGGATGCCTTCTTGGTGATGTTGATATTTCTCGAACTTAGATCATTTCGAAACTGCTGCCATATCCGGCTTGAAGGACTATATGTTTGTAACACTCACTCACTGAAACTGCATATACCGCAATTTCTTTTCGGGCCTTGGGAACCCGTAACTCGTGATGTATTTATAAGTATCAGTATAAACATTGAACTCGGTTTTGTATTTTTTATTCAACACACGTAAATGATTTACAACATGACTATCTTGTCAGTCGTCTTACAAAAATATAAATAATTACTTGTACAGAAAATTACTATTTTTGGGATAGATGAAGCTTATATAGGGGTGAGAATACTCCCACCCTTTTCAGACATTCAAACAGATCTGAACAGTAACGCTCAACATGATTCAAGCAGGGACAGTCAGACACGTTCTATAGCAACCTTCTTGAGAACAAATAATTATGGTACGCAAACCTAATGTGAATCCATATCTGATATTTGAATGTGAGCTTGATTTCGCAATCCCTTAACATATTGAACGTTTACATTTGAACGATATTATATTCTGACCTATTATAAAAAATTCGTAAGGTCAATATTCAATCATCATAAAAATGTAGACATGAGAACAACGAGGATATTCAAGAAGTATGATAAGAAAGAATGATTATTTTTAACAATCACAAAATAATTTTTTTGACAACTTCATCTTTCAGATTCTGATGGATAGTAGAATTTGTATGACTTGGGAAAAGCTCTGAGAATATAGAAATTTGCCTATCTTTGAACTCTTTGAGGTCTCATCATCTAGACCTTCTTCTTCCAGGTATGTACCGAGAGATGTCACGCTCATTGTGTGCTCTTGTTGATTCTGTTTCGCTCTGTTCACTGTTTCCATGGGTATAGTCATGCTCATATAACTCGACCACACACCGTCGCTTATGTTGAGTAACCTGCCTTCACATGTAGATATATAAAAGTTTCCAATTTGAAGATTTTATATCAAAATCGATCTCTTAAGATCATATGATATATCATATCAGACATCATTCTATGGATCAGGATCGGAAACTTCCAATTAAATCAACAAAAATAAAATTTGAACACAAAGAGAAACAAAAGAGATTTGAATCAAATATTTTTGTGAATATTCTAATATTATACGATTAAATCATCCTCTCTTGGAAAGATATCAGTCCATTCTTGTATTTAAATGTACTACATTTGAAGACAGATTTCAATACATAGTTATTATTTTGATTTCTAGAAAATAGAGGGTCCGGTTGTAGATATTTGGGCAGAAGAAGGCCCTAAGAGATCCAGTATATTGTCAGAAAGATATTCAATCTTCCATAATCAAAAATTTTCATCAAAGGATGTTTTGGGATGCGATATCGCTCCTATCATCAGCTAAATATCAAAATATTCATAATAAAATAACCTGGAATAATATAAATCTTTTGAAATACCTCTTCCCGGAAATTTTTATACGAGAATAAAAGTTAAATTGATGTTTATAAAAATAAAGGACTTCTGACAGTAAATTTTATGTGTCAGTATTCGTTGTGAACTTCCAAAAAACCTTATATAATAAAACCAAAGGTCCGAGCAAGAAGGATCCCTCCGTCACAGACAATTATTTTAAAATTGAAGTCTCCAAAGGTTCATTATAATCATAATTTGAAACTCTGTTGATTGTTTATTTCTGATATAAGAGTTCAAAACGTATGATTTAATCAATGATAATAGGAAATATGGATAAAATTTGAATTTGGTTCAAATATTTTTTTCCGAGTTTTTATTGGCCGAACATTTGTACCAAACCATCATTTTTATAATTAGTATATTTTCAACTACTTGAAATTGATGAATAAAAGTACAAATCAAGCGAGGGAAATTCAAAGTTCTAGATCGCAACACAATTGGTTGAAGCGAAACGTGACGTCAAATACTACGCCAACAAGTGCACACTGCTCACATTTGTATGGCATTGCAGGCTTTCAATTTGAAAACATAGTAATAATGCGTGTATAGTAAATTCATTTATTGTTGAGGTGTAATTTTAGCATCCTGGTGAGATCATAAATCATTTAAGATAGTGGTTTTGTGAAAGCACAATCGAATAATCTGTCAAGAATAGATCCATTCATGATGTCGTCTTATTCTCTTTCAAATCCAAATCTAACGTTCGCTGAAGTAAAAAGAGTGAGCACGGCAAAGTATTTATTCAATAATGACACATTATGTACCCTATTTTGATAAATAAATTGAAATATATAATGTCTTCCTCTACTCTCCTTTTTTGTAGATTTTGCCTTCCATACCATTTTTGTATGACTGTCATCTGGCTTTCTTATAAGATGGCCGTATCAAGCAAGTTGTTCTTTCCATGGTAGTATGTATACTCTCTATTTGTCACCTCTTTCGTATCTCTCCGTTTGTTATTCTATCTAGTCTTGTTACCCCTTCTACTCTTCTCAGGTATCTCATTTCCGCAGCTTGTATTCTACTCTTTGTTCTCTGGTTCGTCGTCCATGTCTCACTATCATATAACAGTATTGGTCTGTATAATACTTCAAATAGTATCATTTTGGTATTTTTCTTTACTTGTCTATTGTTTAGGATTATTTTGTTCATTGCGTGGTAACTTTTGTTTGCTGTCAGAATTTTCTTGTTTATTTCTTGCTCTGAGTTACCTTTATCGTTCAATATGTGAATGTTTTCAGCTGCTCAATTTCTCTTTGATCTATTTTTACCTCCGTTGCTACTTCTTCTTTCGCTATTACCATTATTCTTGTTTCGTCCATTTTTATGGTCATATTGTGCTTTTTTAATTCCTCATTTCACAAATTAATGTTATGTTCTAATTATTTTTCACTTTTTGCAAGTATTGCAAGGTCTTCTGCGAAGGCGCACTCCGCTATCATATTCCTTTCTGAGTTATGGTGTTCTATTTCTATTTTTTCAGTTTTGTCTTCCATATTTTTTAAGATGTTGTCTGAATATATAATGAATAATATTGGACTTAATGCTCCTCCTTGCCTTAGTCCCTGTATAGTGATGAATTCCTCTGAAATTTCATTTCCTGTTATAACATAGTTGGGTGTCTTGTTATAGATACTTTCTATTACTTGCGTCAGCTGTTTGTTAATCTGTCTTATTTCCAAGATTTTCCACAACTGTGGATTTCTTTATGCTTGAATAAAGTTTTTAATATAATTGATTCATTTATAATGCAAAAACCGATAAGCCTCTTTCCATTGTTATTCATAGTACTCCCAATATTTCTCCAACACCCTTATTTTTATTTCTCACTCTTGCGATAGAGTCTCCCATAGCATATATTTGCTCTTTTAGTTTTTTGTATTCAGTTTGCATTTTGTCCCAAGACTCATATTTTTTTTCTTTATTTTAATCCTCATTCATTGCATACACTATCATTATATTTGCCTTTGCATTTGTTTTGTCTTCTACTTGAATTATTGGTAATCTTTCGTTAACGCATTCACAGTTTATTATTTGTTGTTCTAGTTTTTTATTTATTATACATTCAACTCCCACTCTAGCTCTATCCATGTTTTCTACTCCGCTATATATCAGTGTGTGATCATTTTTCAATTTTGTTATCCCTTCACCTTTTTTTTTTATTTTGGTGATGGCTAGTTTATCTAATTGTGCTTTTTCGAATTCATCTACTAACTCTTTTTCCTTCCCATTTATGCTTCTAATATTTCATGTTCCGTATTGCATTTTTCTGTTTTCTTATTTTTCAACCGTTTCTTGTTATTATTTCTCTCCTTCTTCGTACAAGTCCTCTCTCGATTCCTGCCCATACGAAGACTTCTCCATCACTTGTTGATTTTTGATATCCAATTTTGACTTTTTTCCCGATCGCTTTCATTTCGCTGGCGATACTTCTTATTTCCTATTGAATGTTTCTCTCTTCCCATGCTAAGTCGTTTCCGATGTTTATTTCTGTTCCCTGTAATTTGTTTTTTACTGCCATGATTTTTTGCTTTTGCTCCCAGTTTGCCATTTCTACTATTATAATTTCAGTTTTTTTTCCTCCATTCCGCACGTATACGTTATTAGTCTCTGCTCGAGTTTGTTACTATTCAGGGAGTGGTTCTTTCACTTCCTCTTCCAGATTGTGCGTTGGATTCAATCCTTCTATGACCAGATTATTTATCTTCTCTCGCCTTTCTTCTAATTCACATTTGGTCTCTAGACTTGATTCTATCTACCAGAGTTCCCTCTTCTTTTTCCCATACAGCTTCTTTTCTCTTCATTTCTGATCTTATATCTCTTATCTCCTGTTTTGAATCACTTGCGTTTTGTTCCATTTTTCCATTATAGCTTGCATCATTTGTTTTAATTCCTTCATACTCTGTTTGTCTACTTACATCTCTTTACAAGTTTCTGTTCTACTTCTTCCTTCTTATTCCTTTCTTCTTCGTTCCGGTGACCTAATAACTTTTTTTTGCTTTTATTAAATGTTTTTCGGTTTTCTTGTTCCTCACTACTTTTTGTTCTTGCTTCTTCTTTCCTTTTTCTTGGTTCGGGTGACAATTTTATTCTTGCTTTTGTTTATCTATTTTTATGTTTATTAGCACTAGGATAGGTCTTACTCCACTTCCACTGCACCGCACGTTCCTTATTTAACCAAAAATATCAATTTGTTTTCCGGCAAAGCGATATGTCCCGAAAAATCGAATTTTATATCGACTGCACCAGAAAACACGTATTACTCTCGGCAAATTTCAACTACTACTTCAATAAATACAATCCAAAATATGATGAGCAGTGAACATAACCTATAATATTTGTTTATTTCACAACAAGCGAACGTTAAACGAAGCCGTATACATACACTGTATTTTATTGCTAAAACTCATCACATATAATGTTATCCATGATCTGTCAAGTTTATTATGATACTTCATCTCTTCTGATAACTTTACATCATTTCTTACGTATTTTAAAACCTGTCTGGAATGGCAAAAAGACTTTATCAGGTACATTTGTGATAGTATTTTGCATTCAGGCACATTACAATACTTATAAACTGACTTTTGACCTTTTTTAATGCTAGAATGAGTTGAGAACGAAAACACCTGTAGTAAACAATGGACTATAATGTCACTAGACATGGTTTTTGACGTCATCAATAGAGCGCGCGGAAATGGCGACATTTAAACAGCTCAAAATTATTCTCAATTTTAAATATTCTTTTAAACTTGATTATAGCACTTTCAAACATAATTTTTTTTTCTACTATGTTATAACGATGTGAACAGTGAATCAAAAATATAAAATGAATTCATAAATACCCCCTATTGATAAATAACTGACACCTCATGCAACTGACAGATATTGAAGTACGATGAAAATATGGTCTGCATTGCTCACCTACAAAGCATTCATTGCATTGAGCGGATTACAAGAACGCGTCACAACCTGACGATTAAGTCCCTAAAGCTGCGCGCACACTGAGGCGACGAGTAGAGAAGAAAAGTGCGGCGAAGCGAAGCGTCGTTTTAGCAGAGTCTGCATATTAGGACGAAAAGAAGCAAAGTGAAATAATCATGAAAGCTTATACGCATGACCATGAGGTAATTCCACAACAGCAAAACTTATGTGCTCTAGTTTTGTTTGCATTTTGGAGGTATTAAACTTGATATGAACTTATAGTCCGTGAGACAGAGCATACATCTTCTGTTGATTACCGCTCAATAGAAACTTTGTGAATGGCTTCATTGTGATGAGTTCCACAACTTTTACATTTGGCGAAACTCTAGATTTAGGGGCGTTTTTCAGCGAAGGCCAATCGAACACGTCAATTTCAAAAAGCCTTGAGAAAATATTATATCATTCTTCCAATTGTACGCAGATAAATACAATCGATTAGCTCTGAAATATGGCCAGTATTGTAAAGTCATTACATAACTACTCTAACTACTTTACGCAACTGTTGCATGACAGTTATGAAAAATGGGACGTTGCATAATGTCAAAAGTTGATGTGAAATTTGACTTTCCGAAACGGAATAAAATAAACTATATTAGTATGCTGTGATTTTTGTGTTATTTTCTGAAGTAGGAATCAATTTTGTCACGTACATGATATCATATTTTTGAGAATATTTTCTGGAATGGAATTCATTTTCTTACTACACTAAACACAATAGCATTCTGCTTGATTTCTTGCTTGTGAATAAGATAATCTTGATAATAAGAATGATTATAAGCATCCTGATCCAATCGAGCTAAGATTATGTACGTCGATTCAATAATAATAACCCGTACATACTGGAATACAAATGTGAACAGACATAAATGAACATAAACGACCACTTACAATTTTATTTTAACACTTGAAGATTTGTGCTATGCACTACATTAAACTTAAATGACAATAGGAATGGTTAGCTTAGTAAACTATGCTATTTAAACAGAGATCATCTTGAACGTGATTTCAATATGAACTATATTCTGCTGAATTTATGAGAAATAAATGATTTAATAATTCTCACTATGGTGCAATATTGGCGATGTCTCTACATAATTCATATGTTGTAATTTGTGTTGGTGAATATTATTCTCTTATTCTTAATAATGATATACGTGGTGCCATCTATTTTGTTAATTGATTGTGAATAGAGACGTAAAGTGGAAAATGTCTGTCTTGGCAGCTCTTACTTTTTGTAATGCGTACAACATGTTTCAGTTTGAAAATAATATATAATAAAGTGATGTGTTATAATAAAGTGTCTATCAATAAAAAAATTCTTTATTCCAATATGGTAGCAGGGCGTAATTAGTTAATTAACAAGCAAAAAATGGTAAATCAGAAAATAGACCATGTGAAGGGAAGATCACGCATCGTGCAAGCTATAGTAGAGAATGAAACTTGTTATCATCACCAAAATGGCTAAACAAGCAAGAATAGAAGACATAATGATGCCCATCTTCGATGGCGTAAACTATTCAAGTTGGAAGTTGAGAGTTAATAACTTTACTAGAATGCAAAGAGTGTAGCAAGCCCGCCATTTGCAAGATGCCGGCCAAATATATAAATCAAGAGGCGGATTGGAAGGAAATGGATTTAAAAACAAGGACAATAATATTGAGCACAATTTCTGATGAGCAACTAGAATATATCAGTGAATGTAAAGCAGCTTACGGAATGATAAAAAAGTTTGACAATAGTTATTTTTGATTCTAGATTGCGAAATGTCACTTTTGCATCCGAGAATAACAGATTTTTTGTGAGGGTAGCGAGTGAAAAAATTATTCGAGAATGCAAAAGAATTTCACAATCCTGTATCAAACAACGTTTTTCCGAGAACCACGTCTCAAAATCAATAAAAATGTAAAAAGGAAAGTTTGGCATTTCGAATTGATCTATGTCACTCCTAATGTTGCTATGATACCAATACAGTTTATCTAAATATTCCGCATCCTGGCTGCGAAGTATTTCGCGTCCTTTAAACGAAACAATTATTCCGCATGTTTCTCGTTGCCTTGTGAATGTTCACTCCTAATGACAGTTTTCAAAAAGATGTATCCAACACAGTCTACTGCTATGGTAGAGATTGAATTGAATAATTACAATACAAAAGCAGAGTTTTTTGTTGATTTCGAGAGAACAACGAATGATTCCAAAGCAGCTGGTGGAGATTTGGATGAACCAGAGAAGTTATAATTACATTGGAGATTTCATTGATGTAATTCTGGAAGAGCAAAGAACAGTGGATCATGTAAAGTCTAGAATAAAAGAGAAGAATATGTCTATTAGTCACAACAAAAACAAGAAAAGTGATTTGAGTACTTTCGCGAAAAAAACTGAAGTACAAAGTTTCATCTGTGGAAAGACTGGCCATTTCAAGAAGGACTGTTGGCATTGTCAGAAAATTCACCAGCGAGGAGTACAGAGAGGTTACAACAGAAGTGAATCTTATCTAAATCGTGGCCGAGGTAGAGGTCAAGGTCATCCCAGAGGTAAGTTCTCAAGCACTCAGCAAGACGGCTCTGTAGCAGAGTCATGGACAGCTCAGGTATGTAATTCAGTAGTAAATCAGTTGACCGGGTATAGCGAAAATGAACATGATAATAATTGTGAAATCAATTGGTGGTCAGACAGTGGATGGACGGATAATATTATAAGAACTGATACATGTTTTCATTGTTATGTAGATTTAGAAACTTCCATTGATATAAAACGGCCAGATAGTAAAATGTTAAAAGCAACTAAAGTAGGTACCATAAAAATGTTTTCAAAAATTATTATGATAAAGAACACATTGATCTGAGAAATGTTTATTCAGTAAAAGATATTAAACAGAATCTGTAAAGTTTCTCAAAAATAACCAAAACTGGCACAATAGTATCAAAAAGTTATAAAGAGAAATTTTCTGCTACGAAATAACAAAATACTGAACATGACACTAAGTGATTTGATTAGTTGTTATCGGATGCTGGTGCTCATCCTCCACTGGTTATCAAACCTATTTGTATGGGTCGTTTTGATGCTACATCTATTCGTCTGCGTCCTATAAAGCCACAGTTCCCGACTTTCATTGATGTCTTAAATATTTTTAGAAAACTCAGAGTTAAGAAAAAACAACATAAAAATGAGCGAATATTTCTATTTCTAGTGATAAGACTCGTAAACAAACCGAATATTATAATGCTCTAAGAACTGAATTGGAGACTTGTGTGTCCAAAGATGAATCTGATCTTGTTATTAAATACATCAGAAACACACCAACTATAGTTTGAGTCTCCAAACTAATTCAGCCTAACGATTGTCCAATTTTAAATTCATATTATCAAAATAGTCGGGATTTGAATACTTAATGTCATGAATTTCATGTTTCTTGCTGTTCTTTTTCCTATGATTTCATATTATTATCTGAAACTTAGCTTAATATTCTATTCGATAGTACAGAATTATCTCCTGACAATAATTATAATGTCCTGCGATGTGACAGAGATTCTTCTGCAGTTGATCGCAGTCGAGAGGGTGATGCATTTATTGCCTTAGTTAATTATTTATCTTATAATCATATCGATACTCCAGAGAATCTTGTGCTATTATTTGATCTTGTTGCATGTAAGTGCTATTTTGATAAGATCAACTTTGTCCTTTGTGTCATCTATATTCTATTCAAACTTGAATAGTACTAGCATGTGAGTATTTCTTGAAGTTTCAGAAATTTTGTTTATAAATGAGCTACTTCTATTAGTTGGAATTTTCAATCTTCCAAACTCTAATAATTTATCAGTTATTTTTCCTAAGACTACTTCTGTCCGTTGTCTTTGCAACATATTGAGTCTCAGGCAATATAACAATGTCCAAAATATGAACAATAATCAACTAGATTTGATATTTTCTAACTTTGTCTATACTCTGTCAGTCTTGAGGTCTGATAATCTTCTTGTTCCTGAGGATAACTATCATCCTGCTCTAAATTCTTGTCTTGAGATTTTATCTCACAATTCATCCAAAAAACTCCTATTGTCAAATATTGAGCGTTATAATTTCCGTGAAGCTGATTTTAACAAACTTCATAAAGATATATGCAAAAGTGATTGGTCCTGCCTGGATAAATGCAATGATGTAAATCATGCTCTCCACAAATTTCATGCACTCCTGCACAATACCTAAATATGAACATTCCAATTCAAATCACACTTATGCACAATGGTTCACTTCTGTGGTAAAATATGACTTAAGAACTGAAGAACGACTTCAAAAAAAGTGGAATATGACAAAAAATCTCTATTATTCATCTGATTTCAAGCGAATGCGTCACTTATGTAAACAGCAAATTAAAGAAGCCTATGAGTCTCATGCTCATTCTGTGGAAAACAATATTAGAACTAATCCTAGCGATATTTGGAAATATGTCAACTCTAAACAGGGTACTACTCGTATTCCTGGACAGCTTACTGATGGTACTTTGATCTATAAACTTCTCCAAACTATTGTCAATGCCTTTGCTAGAATATTTCCTCGATCTTTTGATACTAGTTCTCCAAGTAATCATTTTCGACAAATTTCTCCCACAATTCATCGTTCACAATCAGTTCTGTTACTAAAGCCCGCCGCACACGAGGCAATTTTCCATGCAATTTTGTTCACTTAATTTGCAGCAAGTTTTCTTGCGCACTGGGCCACTTTGAGGTACACTTAGTGTGACACTTATTCTCGCATCACACGATGCAAGCTGCGCCACTCATTCTAACACTAGAACGTAGACTTGGTAGATTTTCACATTACAAGTATGGATGTTGCCGAAACTAATCGTCGGAGGAAAGCAGGAGCATTTGCTGCAGTTATAGCTTGCGAATTACGAGACAGAAAAAAAGAAGAAAAACTTTGGTCAAGAGAGTGATTTTTGAGAAGGAATCAAGGCCGCAGAGTTTTCAACATTTTTTTTGACGAGCTAGTAGGGTGTATACCAAACGTGAAAAACCTGGAAATGTCAGGGAATTTAGATAAACTGGAAATGTCATGGAATCGTCAGGGAATCTCTGATATTTGTCTGGAAAAAATACATCATAGGATATTTATGCATTATTACTCATAAAAGTATATTTTCACTCTTTAAGATACTAGGGCCATCTGTGCAAATCTATAAGTCTTCCAGATCTCTAAATTCATGAAAAAAAAATTTATTAAAGTACATTTACTTTTGCCGATTAATGTAAATTCGTTCATGATATCACGTTCGTTGCGATTTTGTTTTTAATTCACAGATTTATAGGGTTCACACAGAACTGCAACATTAATCTGTGATTATATGTAAGCTTGTATCAAACTTTTGTTTTTTACTGTCTGGAATTTTATTGAAAATAACCTGGAAAACCTGGAAGTCAGGGAATTTTCATTAAATTTTTTGGTATACACCCTGAGCTAGGGTACGTAAACATTACCTAATATCCACTAGCCTTAATTTTTACTTATTTGTATCTTAAAACACCACAAAACACAATGTACTAATGAGGAACAGCATGCGATATACAACTCAGTGATGTAATCACGTGATTTCGTCGTCTGCTATGATTGGCTGTGGACAGCAGTCAGTGGCGCAGCAAGTGCGAAAAATAGCACCGAACCTATCTTGAAAAACAAGTCTCGTGGTAAGTCTAGTACCCCGCATCGCACCAAATTTCTTGCATTGGAGCAAGCGTGGCACCCAGTGCAGCGCCAAGTGAACAAAATTGCTTGAAAAATTGCATCGTGTGCGGCGAGCTTAAGAATGATTTAATTTCTGTAATGGCGTCGCTTTCCAATAAGATCACTACAGATGAGGCTCATATTTTGTAGTCGAAGACTCTAGATTTATTTCAGCAAAACCTCTCTCAGTAATAATTAACTTGGCAATGGAAACATCTAATATTCCAGAAAGGTGAAAGACAATAAGAACAACACCAGTATACAAAAAGGACAATAAAACAGATATTAACAATTATTGATCTGTTCTCATACTAAATAGTTTTGCAAAGATTTTTGAAACTGTTATTCATAAATGTGTCTATGATGATACAAGTAACTTGGTATCAGCTGATCAACATGGTTTTGCAGGAGCGCTCAACTGTTACAAACCTAACAATTTCCACGCAAATTGTGTCTGAGACTCTTGATACTCGAGGCCAAGTTGATGTCATTTATATTGACTTTTCTCGTGCATTCGACACAGTTGATCACGGATTATTACTGAATTAAATTTATCTCTTTGGTGCAGCTTCTTGTTTACTTGAACTTCTACGTTCTTATCTACATAATAGAACTATTGTTATGTTTCTCACAATGATTATTCTTCTTCCAAATTTATACTGACATCAGGGGTTCCTTAAGGCTCTAACCTCTTCATAAATGATCTTATTGAATCATTTGTTCGCAATGTTCTTGCATATGCAGATGATATCAAACTATTCACCAGAACATCGGTGAATGATGATGCTGTTAATTTTCGAATAAATATTGATGTGATGACTAATTGGCCTGCTAAAGACAAGCTGAAATTGAATATCAATAAATGCTGTTATATCTCTTTTACACGTAGCAACAATAAATCTACATTCCCTTATACATAATATGCAAAGTACATCACTTATTCAACAAATGTCAATTAAAAATCTAGGTGCTATCTTTGGGTTCAATTTTGATTTTTTGGAGCATCTATTCAATGTCTTCAAGTCGGCCTGTAAGGCTTTGGGGTCTATTAAGAGCATTTTCAAAATATTCAAGGCTATCAATGCTATGATGTCTTCGTTTCTCGCTTATGTCTTGAGTAGACTCGAATATGCAGTGATAATATGGTATTCATTCTATACGTAACAATGCCTGCTACTTGATTGAATTCATTGTCGATTTTTGGAATTCATTCAAAAATAATGGTGTTCATCCTCAGAGAGGTATTGCTCAAGATTCTCTCTTTTGTCGCCATTCTATGAGCTCCCTAGCATCTTGGCAAGAAATTAGCACTGCGAAAATTTTGTGGCAGATATTACATAACGAAATCGATGCACCTTTTTTGCTGTCCCGAATATTTTTTTATGTTCCTAGATCCACTGCTAGATTTGCCAGGACATTTCATTTACCAGCCTTTCGTACCAATGTACTTAAGCGGTCTCTAATTTTTGTGGTGTGCCGCAACATCGACATCTATATAAATTATATATTTCTCATATACTCGAAGTAATCTTGCCCTGTAAATGGACAATCTGTTGAGCAAAAAATTATTATTATTATTATTATTATTTCCATTTTCTCTTTCCAGGTACGTGAAAAATTGTACATCGATGTTTTGAAAAAGGTAGGTACATACAATCTAAAATTTTGGTATCGTAGCAGTACAATACATGTAGCAGTACAATACATTTTCTTTTGTATTTGTTACAGAGAATTTCAGTCTCATACACTGATCTTCAAGAAATATTGAGAAATTTTCTCACTGTATGGCATGTATTCAATATGGCAGCTTTCTGGATCTGCAAGTTAGTATTTCTTTCCAGATCTAGTACGTTCAGGACATCGTGAAGACTTCGTGGGACTTCTTCTGTCGCTTCTACAGTAAGAGGTAGTATTTGAAACTTGTCCTGCCCCCAATTGTTTTTTACATCAATTGACAATGATGAGTACAATTGGTAATTTTTTGCATATTTTTGCTTCAAATTAAATCAAATTGGATTGTTATAATCATTATTATTATTATTATTATTGCTGTTGCCTATTATTTTAATTATTATCAATCTTAAATAAAAATGCAAAAATTTATAATCAATCAAGAGAATTAATAGTTGTTGTTAACAAAGTGAACAATTTGTACAGTATAGAAGGTTATGCTTCAAAAATTTGATACCAATGAAATGTATGTAAATTCAATAAAGATAACTGATAAAGGGAAATGGCGTAGGGCACTTGGTCATGCGAATTTTCAATATTCAAATAAGTTAATAAATTAGTAGAAGATTGATTAGATAAGGTTGAAAGCACGGATATGGAATGTTCAAATTGCAAAAGGTACTCTATCGTCTCAGAGGAAGCCCTAGAGTGTGATATTATTGTTTCAAAAATTGAATTTTGTTAGAAGTAATCATGATTACTGTCTTTATGTAAATAGTACAAGCAAAGATCCAATATACATATTGATATTTGTTGATGACTTTCTAATTTGTAAAAACAAAGATACAATGAAAAAGGTAAAAACTAGTATGATGGAAAAGTTTACAATGGAAGATCTTGGAAAAATTAGAAGCTTTTTCGGAATTGACCTCAAGTCAAACAAAATATATCGAATCCTTTGCTGTCAAATACAATCTAATAGTCATTTAAGTATTGAGGTCAGTGATTACAGTTTACCGATTCAGAATAATAGTTTGGAGGCCGAGCCTTGGTGAGGTTTCCAAATATTATACGAAATCGGTACTGTACTTATTGACCGCAGTGCTTACAAAATTTTTTGCACGATTGGAAGAACCAAAATATAGATTCAAATTTTCTCTTTTAAATTGAATTACTACTGATGATTGTTCATCCGCTGTCAGCTCTCATGTTTGACATTTTATTGTGAATATCCAAAAACAAATAAAGATGAATGAATGAATATTTTTTGTGAAAGTCCACAATATTCTACTCACCGCCTCTGCCCATGGGCGGTAAGCTAGCATAACCATTGTAACCACAGTTTGCTGGTAAAATCAACATACCACCTCGAATAGAAGGCCGGTAAAAACATGAAAACGCCCAATCGTGCAAAAAAAATATCAAGTTGTATGATACTCCAATGGAAACAAACTTGAAATTGGAACAAGCTGAAGAAATTGATAAAAGTATAGAGTACAGAAATATAATAAGCAAATTATTGTATATTAGTATAGGCATGAGGCCAGATATAGCATATAGTGTTAACTACTTAAGCCGATATCAAAGTTGTTATGACCGAACACATTACAAATATGCAATGAGAATCTTGAAATATCTTAATAAGACTGAGGATTCAAAACTAGCCTACCATAATAATGTAAATACTGAAACATTGGATTGTATGGTAGACTCTAACTATGCTAAAGATAATGTAGATAGGAGATCTACAACAGGTATTGTAGTTAGATTATTTGAAAACTTGGTTTTTTGGAGAACACATAAGCAGACTACATAACTAAATGTACAGCTTCTGCTGAATATAGTGCTTTGTCAGAAGCAGTGACTGAAGTACTTCTTAATAGAAATTTGTTGAGTGGTTCATACAATTCAAAATTCAATAAACCAATAGAATTGTATGAAGATAATTCTGGAGTAGTTTTGATTGCTAAGTTCGGTAATTTTACTAACAATTTGAAGCACATTGAATTGCAGTATCATTATATAAATGTGATCTATGAAAAAGATATGATAGATATTGTGAAAATTGATCCAAAACTTAACTTATCAGATATGTTTACTGAAAGTTCAGATAGGACTAGATTTTTGAGAAATAGATTGGGGCTCAGATCAATTTAGTTCACACAAAACCTTTTCTTGCTAACAGTATTGTTTATTTGAAAGATAAAGTGTACAAATTTAAGGAGGTGTGTTGTACATAATTTGTGTTGGTGGATATCATTCTCTTATTCTTGATAATAATATACGTGGTGCCATCTATTTTGTCAATTGATTGTGAGTACTGGCGTACAGTTGAAGATGTCTGTCTTGGTCGCTCTTACTCTTTGTAATGCGTGTTTTAGTTTCAAAATAATATATAATAAAGTGAGGTATTATAGTAATGTGTCCATTAATAAAAGAGTTAATCATTTCTATAACATATTGGGAGTTCATAATGGAAACTCGAGTTATAAGTTTCTTGACTAGAAGTAAAAAAATATGACGAGATCATCACGTACTTACTTGTATAACATTGAATATATAATCACACAAAAACTCATCCTAATGCTGGGAAGACTTTCTTACTCTTTATGATTAATAAACTTCATGTAAATTGATCTACAAAGAACTCGTACTTCCAAACTGATCCACCCAATCACCGATTGGTGATAGCATATAATCGTTTAGATGCTACAGTAATCTCAAATAGTGAATTTCAGTATAAGACCGTCAGATATCCGTAGATTTCAGTGCCTCATTTCGATTTGAGGCATTCAAGAGGTTTGATAAGTATGTATATTCGGAGTATAATAGTGCTAGAGTAAGTTCTGGATAACCTGATCAACATAATGTAGATGAGCTTCAAATTTTCATTAAAAAGCTCAATTCGATTCTATTTTGTCGCTTTTATAATGCTTACAGAATGAGATTCAAGAAAAAAGAAGTCAGTGGTGAACGATGGACGGAAGGGCTCTACGTGCCCGAGAGTTTGGAGTGAAGGCTCGATTGTGCTGAAGAATATAAAAATTTTGTTAAAATTTGAATGTTTTCGTACATATTTATCAAACTTTGATGAGCTTCAAGATTTGCGATTAACGAACGTACATACAAATATACATATATACATATATGTATACGTACTGACATCAAGCCGAAAATATTCAAAATTGATTCAGGGATGCTCAAAACGGATATCTCCATCAAAATATCGAAATGTGAATTCTGTCAGCCTCGCAATACTTACTTATACTTTGTACAAATGAGTTAAAAATCTGACGTGGACACCAAGTGATTCTTCTTCATCAATTGACCTTATCAACTGACTGTAAGTGACCTGTGCGATTCTTGCTGTCCTGCATTACGCGGGCACCCACTTTCTGTAACATGTACTTGGTCTTGAGCTTTTATAACGGTCAGTTGTTGCCATGCATAGTATTTTGAATTTTTTTGATTAAAAAAATGATTTTTCTCCTAATTTTCATCACATTGACCATACATAATTAATATATTATCAACAAATGACAACTTATACATCACTGATTCTATTGTAAGTACACTTTTCAGTTCACTATGTCATTTTGTCCCTTATTTTCACACTGTTGTACATGTGCCACTCCTAAAATAGCATCAGTTGGAACCAAAACTGTATAGTAGAATATGAACAAATATGTTTTATTTGAGTAAAGATCTGTATAAAATATTAGGAAACACAACGTTTCAACAATATGCTGCTTTTTTCAGGTGTACGAATATTTATTTATTTAATTTACATTTATACACTTGAAAAAGGCAGTATATTGCTATTGAAACGTTGTGTTTCCAATTATTTCATACAGAGCTTGACCAAATAGAACATATTCATTAAAAAATGAGTTCTGAGAGGTTTTATCCTTCATTAGGTTGAGGACAATAAAATCTTTGGCTGAATTCTAGTACTTCCGTCATTGAATATATTTTTCGCGTATAATAATATCATAATCAAACACAAGATTGCATCGTTCCGCGGCTAATTGTTTTGGATTTATCCAAAGAATTATGAGAACCTATCAACTGAAGTGCGTTTTCGGCCCAGTCGGTTGCTTTGGAAATAGTAGGTCATCATTATTATGCTACAACATTCATAAATACTGATTAACAAGATTCTACGGCTAACTAATCTGAATTCATGTGCGAAATCAAGTCTATTGCTATGAGAATAATAGACAATCATTCAGATACTACAGCAGACTGAAATACTGAATATCGATACTCTACAGCCAATCGTTTCGAATTTATGCAAAAAATTCCAAAAGACTGTCAAGTAAAGTACATTTTCGGCTCAGTCGATCTCAATGAAAAAAGGATATGACCATCCGGACAGTACTGTCATCTTGCATACTGAACTCTAACATTCTACGTTCAATCGTTCTAAATTTATGCGGAGAATTAGAAGTATGCTTCAAGTAAAGTGCACTTTCTGTACAGACGATTGCAATCATAATGCGATGTTACAGAAGTGCTCAATACAAAATTTTATTATTCTACGATTGATTGTTCTGAATTTATGCGGAAAATTCGAGAAGTCGGCTTTATAAATTGCACTCTTGGTTTAGCCGATTGGATCTATGCGGAGAATTCAAAAACAGTTTGAAGTAAAGTGCACTTACAAACCATGCAACCATAATACGAGGTGCACAACTAGACCCTAGATCACTCTTAAATACAAAATCTCAACATAATACATTCGACGGGTCTTGAGATTTGTGAGTTACGAACGCATATACGTTATACATACGTACCAGGGATATTTCCATCAAAATCTCGGACTGTGAATTTTGTCGGTATTACAATAATTGTATTTTGTACAAGTAAGTAAAAATTCACACTCGAAGAGCATATTGTTTATCGTGTAATCATTGAAACAAATTTGGGGAGGCAGTAATTGGAATCAAAATGATATTCGAATAACATGGAGTGCTATTGTTTATCACTTAAATTCACAAATAAAGATTACAGAGACTATAAAGGATGAATTCTGCTTTGCATATCACCTGATATGAGATAATTAACACGCTGCAAATTATCAAGACATTACACAGTAAATTATAATAGGCAAAATATCAAGCGATAACGATAATAATGGACGTAGTAATATGAGGCCAACAATTCAATTTTTTTTGTTATTGCTTATCATTATTGGAAATTGTTGCTATATTCGCCATATCCATAGTTTTACTTACGTAATATTTGATAGCTAGATATGGAATAGTCATTTACATAATTAGTTATGAAAAGTGCCATATTGTTTGACGAAACGGGCGTAGCGGGTTTTGCAAATTACGTGAGTCAAACAATATGGCTTTTTATAACGTTTTCTGTACAAAATCTTATCTAATTCCGTCAGAATGATTTTGTCCATATTTTTAAATGAGAACATCTTTCACGTTACATCACAAAATTTAGATGGCTGTGATTCATGACCATCTATTGTTATTACAGAAACAAGAGTGCACTGAAATGAACAAATATCGAATTTTCACAAAACGTCAAAATAATTTCTTTAAATGTACTCAATCAGTGATATTTTGAGTGATATAGTATTCTTTGATATTGAAAACTCTGCCAATGCTGCATACTGTAAATAAAGAATCATTCTTTCTATTGTGCGCAGAAAAGTATAATTGATTAGCTCTGAAACATGGCCAGTTATGTAAAGTCATTACGTAACTAATCTACGCAACTGTTGCATGCCAGTTATGAAAAAAGGGACGTTGCATAACGTCAAAAATTGATGTAAAATCTGACTTTTCAAAACGGAATTAGATAAATAATTATAGTAGTGAGTAACAACGATAACCAATAGTTTCTGTTGTTCATCCTTGAGTTTTATGTATGTGAAAATGCAGATTTCTTAGAGACTAGGAAAAATTACCATTGTCCAATAAAAAGATCATGAAGTCTCTTCTCATTGCTTGGGTACTCCATAATCTCGATTCTCATTGGAATAACTTGGATCTTAGTAACTAATACAAAATTTTGATGCTGCAGCCGCACACTTTGAAGCATCTACATCTCTGTCCACAGCATGAGCCTTATTCACGATATGAAATTAGCGGGTACTGTTTACAGTTATGGTCAGTGTTTTTATGTCGAGTCTAAAATAGTTATTTACATAATTAGTTATGAAAAGTGCCATATTGTTTGACGAGATGTAATATTTGCCAAAACGAGCGTAGCGAGCTTTGCAAATTACATGAGTCAAACAATATAGCTTTTCATAACGTATTCTGTACAAAATTTTATCTAATTCCATCAGAATAGTTTTATCTATATTTTTGAATGGGAGCATCTCTCACGTTACATCACAAAACTCAGATGACTGTGATTCATGACCATCTGTTTTTACTACAGAATAAAAGTGCACTGAAATAGACAAATATCGTATTTTCACAAAACATCAGAATAATTTTCAAAATGTACTTAAGCAGTGATATCCTGAGTGCTATAGTACCCTTTGATATTAAAGACTCTGTCAATGCTGCATATTGTAAATAATAAGTCATTCTTTCAATTGTACGCAGATAAATATAATTGATTAGCTCTGAGACATGGCCAGTTATGTAAAGTCATTACGTAACTACTTTACGCAACTGTTGCATGACAGTTATGGAAAATGGGACGTTTCATAACGTCAGAAATTGATGTAAAATTTGACTTTTCAAAACGGAATCAGATAGAATAGTTTTCACTATGCTCAAAGTTATTGCAATGAGAATTGATGGAGTATATTACAGCTTCAATCAAGAATACCATATGGAATTTTTATACATGTTATTGGTATCAAAAACTAGGTACTTAGCAACGATTAAGATACCGAGTTATATTATTTCAAATTCGATGTTGGTCTAATTCATACAGATTTCACAGCAAAAATGGACAGAAATTAGTATCGAGCAGATTGAAAAGAAGCTATATCTATCTTCACAACTCATTTTCACCCTATTTATGAGAAAAAAATGCTATTGTCTTCATTTTGATGTTCGTCTGGTGTCTGATGTCCTCGCTGCCTTGCCTTCAATTTTGAACTTGATAACCTAATTCCTTGCTAATCGATGGCTGATTTGAAAAAGCAGTCAACTATAGGAGATGATAAATTTTCTCTATGATTCGTACAATGCACTCAACTATTTCATAATTAATGTTTACATTATTGTAAGTATGTAATTGGGCTATATGCCTGTATTGTAAGTATGTAATTGGGCTATATGCCTGTATACTTATGTTATAAATAAATAAATAAATAGATAAATAAATAAATAAATAAATTACGTACTTCATTATAAAAAGATCAATTTCAATCAAAATACTCACTGATCTGACTGAAAATTGCGATGCTATTTCGTATTCCAATACAGTCTATTGCGATTTTGTTTATCTCTCTTTTAATTGGTCGAAACACTGACTATCAATTCGAAATTTTGGAACTTTTAAACTCCTACGCTAATCACGGTTATATTTCTTTTTTACCTACTTGTACTGAGTGCAAGAAAATATTGTGAAGCCGACAGAATTCACCTATCAAGATTTCGATTGAAATATCCGTTTTGAGCATCCCTAATCCATTTTGACTATTTTCGGCTTGATGTCGATACGTATGTGCGTGCGTTCGCTCGTTCGTTCGTAACTCGCAAATCTCAAAACTGGTTGAACGTATGATGTTGAAATTTTGTATTTAGGACTGGTATAGGGTCTAGTTGTGCACCTCGCATTATGAATCCAATCGTCTGTACCGGAAGTGCACTCTACTTGAAACTGTTTTTGAATTTCTCCAATAAATTTAGAATGATCAACCGTAAGCTGTTGAAATTCAGTATTTGAACTTAATCTTGTATCAGAATGATTATCTGCTATTTTTGTATGAATCGGCCAAGTCAGAAGTGCACTTTACTTCAAAATTTCCCCCAATTTTTTGCATTAATCTAGGCTGATCAGCCATAGCATATTGAAATCTAGTGTTTGAACTTGTTGTAGCATCAAAATAGCTTTCTACTATTTTTGTATCAATCGGCTGAACCGGAAGTGCAGTTTACATGTATAACAGACATACATAATTTCCCGTATGGAACAATCAGTATAATTGAAATGATAAAATAATCATTGATAATCTGCTGTTAATTTTCTGCTTTTTTTTGACATAATACATAACAAAATATTATTAAAATTAGAATGATTACAATCTGAAGTGACCGAAAACTCTATTGAATGAATCTGTGTATATATCAAATAATGTTCAAGTCAGTCACGTGATATTCAGGTCAGAGTTTTCAACTAGGAGGAGTAAACTAAAGTTGCTTTGCGAAGCCGTACATACACTGTGTAAATACGACGAAAAATCATCAGATAAAATATGATAATTAAGAAGTATTAGTCGATAACCATACTGTTATATTATACGTGGGGCTCTGTCAAAGAGTGATAACATAAGCACACTTATAAAATTCGGACATTCAAAGTATCTAATTCAATTACTGATTATTTGTAATTAAAATTTCATATATCATCTATGAATAAGAATATACAAAATATTTGAATGAAATTTGGAATATTCTTCAATATTTTATATACTTGAAGGGACTTTCTGAAATCGTTCTCAATTAAAACACAGTTTTATTCGAAATGAAACAACGACTGGCAGACAGGAAAATATTTTCGAGCAAATAATTAGAGAGGCTGTGGTGCTTAAACAAAATAGTAATAGTTTCGAATAGTGCATTCGACTCGAATTGTATCAATCATGGACTCCACTACTTCCGTCACCTCAAAAAATAATTATTTGTGCGAAACTCGTGACCCGATCGCGACACGGCGTAAGGAAAAAAAATTAATCGTGAGCGGGCGTGATCGTGATTCAAGGTAGAATCAACGTGAGTGAATGGGCGTGAGTGGAAAAATATAATTGTGAGCAGGCATGTCCGTGACTAAAATATCATCAGTCACGCACCCAGCTCTAAGAAGAAAGTCGTCTATTTCGAGAGTGCTGCATATCGTGCAGACGTTTGATGCAAATAATTTTATCATGTTCGCGTTCAGGTACACTGATGTTCATCGCTCGGATTTGTGAAAAAAGTTTGGTGAATAGATAATTACTGTTATTGATTTACTGATTTACTGTTACTGATTTTTTGAGGTCATCTAGATGTTTTTGCACACATACGATAGTTAGAGTTGATCATTCTGTCTCAGCCTAAGTCAAAAAGATGACATCTATAAGTCCATGTGATACGGTCCATATTTCGCTTCAAGTTTTCCGCTAGTTGTGTGTTGCATGTGTATTGGAAACTGAAGGGAATGGGATCCGAATTGGCCAAGTAATTGCAGCTTGTGTTGATTTGTTGACAGGTTGAATTGTGATTTACTCACAATGATAACAAAAAAGGCACCTGTCGAAATACAAATGAATCAATGAATTAGTTCACAACAATTCACGTTTGTTCATTACTTAAGTTCATTTCAAAAAGTAAATATAATATCAGTAAGAGAAATATAAGCGTGATATAACCTCAATCATATTCGAGTGTGACATTTTCAACAATTAGCTATCAATTCATTGAGTAATTGCATCTTTTTCTATCGTTTACATTCAGACTTCAGTTTGTCACAACAAACTAATTTGCGCTTGTTGTCAATTTTTCTTTTACTTTTCGACAGATATTTATTCTGGAGCATAGTATACAATTTCTTTCCACAAATTCTGCCTTCTAATCGTGATTACCTGACATTTTCTACGAATGAATGCCATCTGTTAGTGATATTTGAAGTTAGTGTCACTACTTGACGATACTGCCAACCTAATTTGGTGTTATTACATTTCGATAATTAACCTCAATAGAAACCCAGTTTGATTATCATTGTTCTCAAAGAACTAGGTACACCAGTTGTATTTACCCTAATTTTAGTGTGTCTCCGAACCTTTGATTCTCTTATAGCAGATTTTAAAGTATCTATCGTCCTTCATTCTCAATATTCTCCTCCACCATTTCAAACCATCAACTGCCAGATTTTTTTCGCAAGTCTTTGAACATAGGGAAACGTTTCTTTTCTGAATCATCGGTCACATACTTAGGATTTCAAATAAATAAAGATGGAGTTAAGCCAGGAAAGGAGAAATTGGAAGCAGTAGATAAATTTCATCTACCTGCAAATATACACCAAATAAAGTAATTTTTAGGACTTACTAGTTACTTCTGACATTTTATGGAGGACTATGCTAGAATCGCTTAACCTTCAACCAACTTATTAGAGAAAAGTATTTCTTGGGAATGGACTGAATCAGAGAGTCAAGCATTTGATACATTAAAGAGAAAATTTATTGAGCAGCCTCTTCTTGTGTTATACAATAAGAACTTTATGACGGAAGTTCATACTGATGCCAGCAAGATAGGACTTGGGAGAATTCTATCACAGAAACAGGATAACAGAAAATAACAACCCATCGCTTATCAAATTACAGCGGCTGAGAAAAAATATCACTCTCACAAATTAGAGACTTAGGCAGTAGTAGAAACGTTGAAAAAGTTTGGGGTCTATCTAATAGGATTAAGTTTCAAGATAATAACAAATTGTGATGCTCTACGTACAGCCAGCACAAAAAAGATTCAATCCCGAGAATAGGAAGATGGTGGCTTCAGTTTCTAGAGTTCATCTTTGACGTTGTATACAGACCAGGATAGCGTATGTCACATGTAGATGCATTAAGCAGAAACCCTATTATGGAAGAAGAGCCACTGGAAGACTTGGGAATTCTTCATATTACCACGAAAGATTGGGTGCTAAGTGGTCAGATGAGCGACGAAAAACTAAAATTAATAAAGGAGATTTTGTCGAAATCTCCACAGACAGATTATTAGAGAAATATCTATGAAGCTTACTGCTTGAGCAATGGACGCGTGTTTAGAATTACAGCCTCAGAAATACAATGAGTTGCGTCAAAAGGACAACAGGCACAAATTTTAAGAGTATGCCATGACGATTTGGTCATTTTGGAGTGGAAAAGACACTGAGGAAAATTTCTGAAATGTACTGCTTTCCAGATTTAAGGAAATATGCTCAAAAATACGTGGATCGACGCTTTAACTGTTTATACCATAGACAATCGAAAATATGACAGCCTGGATTATTAAATCCGACTGAAAATGTGCCTATTCCATTTCACACAGTGCATCTTGACCATGTTAGACCATTTGTGAAAAGTAGATCAGGAAAGTCGTACTTAATCATGGCAGTTGATGCCTTTACAAAATTAAATATGTAAACATGGAAGCGACGAGGGATACTTGTACGGAATATATGATTGAACTACTGGACAAATTAGAGCAAGCATTTGGAGTACTGACTAAGATAATCACATATCGTGGAAGTGCATTTACTTTAAAGTAATTTTCAGCGTGATGTGAGGCAAAAGGCATCAGGCATATAATGAGTGCTGTAGCAGCCCTTAGAGCAAATGGGCAATGTGAGAGGTATAATGGAACAATATTGAAATTATTGGCAGCATCTATAACGGACGATGCAGATTGAGAGTCAAAGATCAGCAATGTACTATGGAAGTTGAGCAACACAATGAATTTTGTCATCAAAAAAACCGCGAGTGAATTATCTGGCCGTATTCTGTAACACAATTATTAACTCATTATCAATCGATAAGATTTTTGACAAATAGAAACAATTGTAACAAGCAAATTCTCAGAATTTTTGTCAGTGCTACCTACGTTCATTGGCTGAAATAGATAATGATCGATAAAAATTTATCGATTGAGTTACAGCAGTTCAAATTTTTGAGCATCTTGGGACACAGCGTGGGTCTGTGTCGGTTTACTCACATTCCCGTGACCCTTTGGTCAGCGGTGTGAGGACTCTCGTGCTCATTGCTTGCGACCATGTGGAGTGAAATTTGAGGCTCCTTGACTCTGGTTGTCGTTGCGTGTTTAACAGGAGAGAGAGAAAATGGCATATTCTAACTCAACGAAGCCTAGTATGGGTTTTTGTGTGAAGTGAGGTGTTTGTGAGAAGTGTTGTGATTACTAATTGATATTCTCTGCCAGCTATATCTCATTGAGCGTCAGCTCATGGATATTCTTCCAATTTTCAGAGCGCGCTTCTTGGCAAGTAGATCGGTCCATCTTCTATCTAGTGATCAGGATCGCTTCTCCCGGAGAGCAGGACATTTCCGGATAACTTATATTTATTATTGTATAAACATTTTCCCTTGGTGATATGAATGAATAATTAAAATACCGGCACGTATCATGATTTCACTCAACTTCACGTGTTCAATAAGAGATACCGACACGTTCTCACTTAACTCCACGTTTATAATACTTTTGTTATCTGTCTCCGGAAATTAAAAAGGGGTATGTTCTCATTTGCTATTGTATAAAGTACATATGCACTGTGAACAACAACATCAATTGCACTTGTAAATAATGGAAAATACTACTATTTACCTCTAAATTTGATGCGATATTTTTGGACATTCCTATCCAATTCATCGACACCTCTCATGTATTTATTATACTGTCCAATAGCAGAACAATGATTTATTAGGATATATTCCTTTCCAGACCCAGACCATCATTTTACTTGGTCCAGAGGCTCCAGCTCTAAATGAGTCGACAGTATTTTTACAGCATTGTTGTCATTTCATGTCATACCAAAATTTTTATGCCTCTTGTCACACCTACAATCATATACACGCCGCTTTTCTTTTTTGATCTCTTAGTCGCTTTTCATAGGACATTTGTTCATTCTGTTGTATCGTGCTGTACCAGTTGCTTCTATACCTTCCTCATCCAATTTTACTATAAGTTTAACGCTTGTGAACAAGTTATCAAAATATAGTTCATACTCTGCCGGATATTTTTGCCATTTTCATAATGAACAGATGAACCTAAGCCACGTTCTGCTCTTCGGATTTACCTTCATAAACGTTCATGTGGAAGCAGCAACCTGTGACAGAAGAACACAGTGCTCATTGTTTGAAACCGAATCTTATTGGTTCCTTACAAATGAACTGTTTCAGAAAATGGCGACTATAGTATCTGACCATTTGCTTATTAGTGCAAATTTTGTCCAAGAATACTCCGAATTTTCTGGAATTATCATTCAGTTGAACGATAACTGATCATATTATGAATAACTAATGTCTCTTTTCTGAGGAATTCCTGAGTTATCATTGTAATGCAAAATTTCTTCAATTTTTATGAATCGATTTTCCGTCATAGAGCTTCGAGGAGACTTGATATCGATGTCTTCATCTTAACACCAGTACATTTGCTTTCGAGGTAAAAAGTGATATCCTGATAGTAAAAATATTCCAATACATTCCCGGAGACAATCGGTAAATAGATTGAAATTGCGAATGCTTTTCTGCTCTGCAGATATTGAACTCTGAGTGAGGATTCGTCAGAAATTTCTTCGAAGATTTCGAATGGAGTTTTCCCTTTTATTTTTTGCTTGATGTCGCTTACCATTTAAGCTACATTAGAAGGAGTGCCCAAGGCACTTGCAAAGCTTGGACTGACTTCAATGCAAGATGAAGATGATGTCACCTTCTTGTTCTTAGTTCTTGGTTCCGGCGCAGTTTCTGATTCAGTAATATATAACTCAACTTGAGCACAGACACCTTGTGGCATACAGCGGTATGCACAGTCATTCGTATTTGACGTTTCTCTAACGTACCGCTAGCTAAGTATTTACTGGCGGATCGCTGGCGAACGACTGTCCGTACCACTGTTTGTATCTTGGAGCACAACTTCATCCATTTCTTCGCAGTCTGATATCGCATCCACTCGGTCTGGTGGTGATTCTACTACGTCAACAACGCCCTCCTCCAAATCTTCGGAAAATTCATCATCCTCAAGAATGTTTTGTAGCACAGAAAGCGTTAAAAAAAATTTTGTCGTCACATTGAAACCAAACTGCAATCACACGATTTGATATAATAAGGATGACTGTACATGACAAGGTCCTCAAATAGGAACCGACGTTGAAATCAATGATACTTCATGCAGAAACAACATATCAACTCACTTTCAGCACAAAATTTGTCCATCAGCTTCCAGACTTAAGAAGTAAATTCGAAAATGGACTCATTAGCACTGCTACTGGACGTTCTTTTGAAACTGCGATTTTCTGACTTCTCACAAAACCCTATACAAAAGCCTACAATTTCAATTTATAACTGATCAGTGTTGCAAACTATAGGGAACTGAATTTTTCAATAAAAAGTAGGACTTCTCGAATAATTCTAAGCATTCAATCTATAATTTCCTGTCGAAATGATTCTAACAAATCAATTACAAGCTACTTGAACAATGGACAACAACGTGTTATAATAAATGGATACTTGAGTAAATATTGTGAAGTGAAAACAGGTGTTTCTAACGGCTCAATACTTGGAGCCTTATTGCTCATTCTATATACATATAAAGGATTTATCTTCTGATCTACCTTATGATAAAGTCTTATCCCTCGCTGATGACACAGCAATCATATCTACTGATAAAACTTGTAATAGCTCAAACAGTGTCACAAGAAATAGAAGCATATTACTGCCTCATATATACAGAACATTATATAAAGTTGAACTTGGGAAGACATATTTTGAAAAATGGATCTTGTGAAATTTTCAAAATGTTATACTTCAAGTTTTCACTGGATATTCTTTATAAATGTTTTTTTTCAAACATTTTCTAAAATTATTCCTCTGTTGATAGTTGGAAATTTTTTCTAGTCGAGTTTTAGAATGGAAAATTACTATGGACCTATTTGCTATTTTTCTAGGATATTTGTTAGTTTTTCAAGTTTCTCCATAACTACGTACTGGTTTTTTCGGATCTCTGTAGGATTTACTTGTATTATATCTTGAAACTCTCTGGAGCTGAATAAATAAATAAATAAATGAATATATATATATATATATATATATATATATATATATATATATATATATATATATATATATATATATATATATATATATATATATATATATATATAATCAAATTGTACTATCAAGTGCAGGATACTATGCACTGCTAACATAATTTCGAATTCATATTATTCCGTTTTGACGAATTATCCAACTAACTGACATTGTTGCACTTGGATCTGACAGTATATACTATAATGTTTCACCTTTAGAAATTGAAAAACTTACGTAATGTGAGTCTTACCTTTCATACAGAAAATAGAGGCTCATTATCATCATTTTTTTGAAAGTGAGTTGACAACTTTAAATATTCATATTTTCCTAATGGATAGTATGTTATATGCCCATTACTTTCCAAGTTGATATGCTATCAACATATAACCTTAACTCTAATGATAGGAAATACTATAAAATGAGATTGAAACTTTTCATATTATCAGTTTACACCTGTGAGTTTAAGTGAATGAATCGCAAAATGGGAGAATCATATCTAATGTGTCTTATTCTATTACTGATTTATATTTTTGGTAATATGCTCAGATAATAACAGCTTGATTTTCTTGGTCTTCTGTAACCGTTTTGAAATCGTTTGTTTCTCAGTTATATAATGCTCTTCTCAAGGTAGTACCATCGCGACAATCGTAGTGAGAAGTTCATGTCTATGAATTAGATTATCCACATAATAATTTGATCAAATTCCAAACAAGTTCTGGAAGAATGCACTTTCAATCGCTGGAAAATTATTTCTCATGGTATATTTCCATCCAAATTCCTAGAATTTACTCCTTAAATAGTTTAGGAAATATGAAAATATCATCTTAATAACATATTTTCACTACATGAAGGAAGTATTGAGCACCAGTCCGAATTTATTAATTTATAATGTCAAACTAGAGTTTTCCAATAAATGAAAACTTGCAAGATATATCGTATGCAGCCTGAACCCTATTACTCCTCGAGATCATATCTGTCAAGCAAGATAGTAAATTACCTTGATATCTATCCCTAATTTTAGTTCTAACGGTAGAACTAATGATGTGCTGTTTGTCTATGCATGGTCCATATGCAACGTGTTAGTTATATATATATATATATATATATATATATATATATATATATATATATATATATATTTATATATATATATATATATATATATATATATATATATATATATATATATATATATATATATATATATATTTATATGTATATACAGGTGCGCAACGAAACGAGGAAGAAAGGAGTTCAACATGAAATTTTCAAATTGTGCAGATATTGATTCTCCTGTATATTTTAGAGCAAAGTACTAGAAAGTTGCTTGGAATAAATTTTAACTAATGAAAAGTCTTAAATTCATACTGTAGAATATCTGTGGCATTGAATATTTAGAAAATAAAATATGACATTTCTGTTTGAAAACAGATAGTAATGGAAATTGAAAACAAATGGAACAAGCTTCCATTCTGACAGTTAATTTCTGTGTTATTGTAATGATCAACAATAATTAAAAGTTGTTTGCGATTGATTTTCACTAATAAGAAGTCTTCATTTGAAGCAGAAGAATATCTGTAGCATCTAAAAAAATTGACAATAATAGCACGGAATTAGAATTGTCAGAATGAAAGCTTGTTCAATGCGTTTTTTTTATTGTCATAGCTATCTAAGAATCTAATGCTACAGATATTTTAATGCATTAAATGAAGACTTTTCGTACGTGAAACGTTATTTTATACAACTTTCGATTCCTGTACGTTTGCTCTAAAATATATATATATATATATATATATATATATATATATATTAGTTAAAATTTATTCCAAGCAACTTTCTAGTACTTTGCTCTAAAATATACAGGAGAATCAATATCTGCACAATTTGAAAATTTCATGTTGAACTCCTTTCTTCCTCGTTTCGTTGCGCACCTGTATATACATATAAATATATATATATATATATATATATATATATATATATATATATATATATATATATATATATATATATATATATATATATATATATATATATATATATATATATATATATATATAACTAACACGTTGCATATGGACCATGCATAGACAAACAGCACATCATTAGTTCTACCGTTAGAACTAAAATTAGGGATAGATATCAAGGTAATTTACTATCTTGCTTGACAGATATGATCTCGAGGAGTAATAGGGTTCAGGCTGCATACGATATATCTTGCAAGTTTTCATTTATTGGAAAACTCTAGTTTGACATTATAAATTAATAAATTCGGACTGGTGCTCAATACTTCCTTCATGTAGTGAAAATATGTTATTAAGATGATATTTTCATATTTCCTAAACTATTTAAGGAGTAAATTCTAGGAATTTGGATGGAAATATACCATGAGAAATAATTTTCCAGCGATTGAAAGTGCATTCTTCCAGAACTTGTTTGGAATTTGATCAAATTATTATGTGGATAATCTAATTCATAGACATGAACTTCTCACTACGATTGTCGCGATGGTACTACCTTGAGAAGAGCATTATATAACTGAGAAACAAACGATTTCAAAACGGTTACAGAAGACCAAGAAAATCAAGCTGTTATTATCTGAGCATATTACCAAAAATATAAATCAGTAATAGAATAAGACACATTAGATATGATTCTCCCATTTTGCGATTCATTCACTTAAACTCACAGGTGTAAACTGATAATATGAAAAGTTTCAATCTCATTTTATAGTATTTCCTATCATTAGAGTTAAGGTTATATGTTGATAGCATATCAACTTGGAAAGTAATGGGCATATAACATACTATCCATTAGGAAAATATGAATATTTAAAGTTGTCAACTCACTTTCAAAAAAATGATGATAATGAGCCTCTATTTTCTGTATGAAAGGTAAGACTCACATTACGTAAGTTTTTCAATTTCTAAAGGTGAAACATTATAGTATATACTGTCAGATCCAAGTGCAACAATGTCAGTTAGTTGGATAATTCGTCAAAACGGAATAATATGAATTCGAAATTATGTTAGCAGTGCATAGTATCCTGCACTTGATAGTACAATTTGATTATATATATATATATATATATATATATATATATATATATATATATTCATTTATTTATTTATTTATTCAGCTCCAGAGAGTTTCAAGATATAATACAAGTAAATCCTACAGAGATCCGAAAAAACCAGTACGTAGTTATGGAGAAACTTGAAAAACTAACAAATATCCTAGAAAAATAACAAATAGGTCCATAGTAATTTTCCATTCTAAAACTCGACTAGAAAAAATTTCCAACTATCAACAGAGGAATAATTTTAGAAAATGTTTGAAAAAAAACATTTATAAAGAATATCCAGTGAAAACTTGAAGTATAACATTTTGAAAATTTCACAAGATCCATTTTTCAAAATATGTCTTCCCAAGTTCAACTTTATATAATGTTCTGTATATATGAGGCAGTAATATGCTTCTATTTCTTGTGACACTGTTTGAGCTATTACAAGTTTTATCAGTAGATATGATTGCTGTGTCATCAGCGAGGGATAAGACTTTATCATAAGGTAGATCAGAAGATAAATCCTTTATATGTATATAGAATGAGCAATAAGGCTCCAAGTATTGAGCCGTTAGAAACACCTGTTTTCACTTCACAATATTTACTCAAGTATCCATTTATTATAACACGTTGTTGTCCATTGTTCAAGTAGCTTGTAATTGATTTGTTAGAATCATTTCGACAGGAAATTATAGATTGAATGCTTAGAATTATTCGAGAAGTCCTACTTTTTATTGAAAAATTCAGTTCCCTATAGTTTGCAACACTGATCAGTTATAAATTGAAATTGTAGGCTTTTGTATAGGGTTTTGTGAGAAGTCAGAAAATCGCAGTTTCAAAAGAATGTCCAGTAGCAGTGCTAATGAGTCCATTTTCGAATTTACTTCTTAAGTCTGGAAGCTGATGGACAAATTTTGTGCTGAAAGTGAGTTGATATGTTGTTTCTGCATGAAGTATCATTGATTTCAACGTCGGTTCCTATTTGAGGACCTTGTCATGTACAGTCATCCTTATTATATCAAATCGTGTGATTGCAGTTTGGTTTCAATGTGACGACAAAATTTTTTTTAACGCTTTCTGTGCTACAAAACATTCTTGAGGATGATGAATTTTCCGAAGATTTGGAGGAGGGCGTTGTTGACGTAGTAGAATCACCACCAGACCGAGTGGATGCGATATCAGACTGCGAAGAAATGGATGAAGTTGTGCTCCAAGATACAAACAGTGGTACGGACAGTCGTTCGCCAGCGATCCGCCAGTAAATACTTAGCTAGCGGTACGTTAGAGAAACGTCAAATACGAATGACTGTGCATACCGCTGTATGCCACAAGGTGTCTGTGCTCAAGTTGAGTTACATATTACTGAATCATATATATATATATATATATATATATATATATATATATATATATATATATATATATATATATCTATATATATATATATATATATATATATATATATATATATATATATATATGTATATATATATATATATTTATATATATATATCTGGTTCGGCATGATGAAACTTGTTCAAATTTTATAGAGATGTTGTTCACATGTTGAACGTATGCCAAATTTAAACAATTTCCTAATTCAACCATCTCGTGGGGAAACCACCTTGTCGTGACTCATATCCTAATCGAGACACTCTCCGCTCACTTCACAATAATAGAAAAACTATGTATGTAACAACTGTAACAATAATAACACCTTTATATAAACTTGTTCTCATCATGGCTCATTCAGCCCTATCAATAAAAATCTGAATAGACCCAAATGTTCCTTTATTCATTTATATACTGGGATTCTTCAAGCATACAGTATCCTTATTCCTCATCGTAGGATTCAATCATGTAACAAAAAAAATTTACTGTAATTATGTTCATCAATTGTAGCTCTGGCGTAGCGTAGACGTCACATTTTTTATTGATAACTATTCATCATATTGAAGCTTCAAGTCTCTCTCATGCAATGCTGTTTTCATATAACAATAATTCGTTCTGGAGATACAGCATTTTGAAATTGTGACGGATTTCAGACAGAAAATCGGAAAAATTAAATTACGTCGAATATGAGCAATAATCAGCAGAATGTTTTCATTGTTTCCTATGTCAAATTTTTCACAGAATTGAATGGTAGAATGAAAAATATAGCATTTCATGTAGAATAAAAAAGGTGAGGTTAATTTCTCTCTGAACCAGATGTTCTATTGGTTTGAAATTATTTCAGCTAGAATGAGTATGTTGGAAAACCCAAAGATATCAAATTTTCTAGAGTTATATCGAATAGCATTTTGGAATGAAGATAGTGTAAGCTTCTCGTTGGACATCCTATATGTACGTATATATACAGGTTGTAACCGAAATCAGTACATTAATTTTAACTAGTGATGGAACTCGTCAAGCATAACAATTCTTCTTGATAACTTTATCTCGAATTCTCATCTCTTTAGCATTTCTCATCCCTTATAGTTTAACGAATCCTTCAGATGCATGAATATTGGATCCAATACGCTTGGCTAATATTGGCAGCTAGGAACACGCATGTCATTTTGCGGCGACGGAAATAAACTCTTGGGTAAGAGATATAACGGAAATGAAATGTCAGTTTTTAATTGGGAACATCGAGTGTATAGGCTCTTTGCGCAAACGTTGGAGAGCGACACTAGCGCTCGGAATGTTTAATTTTGAAAGTAGCAGCAGGAGAAAATATGAATTGTCATTACGTGGAATAAGTGAATAAAAGCTAAAAAGTTTATATTGAAGCTTGAAATAAGTTTGAAAACACAAGTGAATGATGACTAATGGAGTTATAATAGAAACAGGATTCCAATTCATATAACATGGTTGTATCCGGAGTACAATATTAGAAAGAGGAAAATTAGTGCAAGTAGTAAGCATGTGTTTAATGTTGAAGAAAAACTGTTTTTGGATAAGAGTTTGATTTCCGAGCTTGTTGTAGAGCAAACGCGAGATATTCTGCATGGATTTCTAAAAACATTGCCGATACATAATGATAATTTACATTGCAAGACCGTTACTTAGAACTTTACGGGCGTGCACGGTAGATAACGAGCGAGCGAAGCGAGCTTGTTATCCGTGCGAGCATGTAAAGTTCGGGTTACGGTCGAGCATTGTACAATGTTTTATATTATACTGAATCGTAGATATATCAAAAATAAATTATTGGAACGTACAGTAAAATATATTGAATTATTCGATCGTAATAGTCTTTGAAACATAAAGCAAATGTTACTATGACAAATGTTGTATAAAACAAAATAAAATATTATTTCGAGCTGTCAGTTATGGATAGTCTCAACGCGCTCAGCCTTTCTGACGAGATTCTGCAAGAAGCTGAAGAAGCTAATGGAAAACTAATACCAGAAAAGTCACGCAACCGATATGATAAAGAACTAGAAGATTTTAATGAGTGGAAAAGGAGAAATAATGTCAGTATGGTCCTAAACGAAACTGTTGTGTTGGCATACGTATCTAAATTATCAAAGAAATACAAACCGACAAGTTTATGGACTAAATTTTCAATGTTGAAGAAAGCCTTAACTGTTAATGGCGACGTTGATATATCTAGGTTTGTTGTGGTAATTACCTTATGAGTTATGTAGTAATTAAATTGATTCCGTAGATTTAGCAAGGTTATTCTATTTTCGAAAAAACAAAATATTAATTTTATGCCGAAGAAATATAAGGTTTTGTGTGTTGCGGATTATCGCAGATTTATTTTGGAAGCTTTGGATGATTTCTTACTATGTAAAGTTGTGCTTATCTTTGGACTATATGGTGCTTGTCGCCGATATGAATTACTTAAACTAACAGTAGATGATATCGAGGACCATGAGAAGTATGTGCTAGTAAAGTTGCGAGATACCAAGACATATACTTCCAGGTCATTCATTATTCTGGATGCAAGTGAATTATTAAAGCCTTATGATATTTACCAAAAGTATGCTGAACTACGTCCGCGTAATGTTGGAACTAGACGCTTTTTTTTGGGGTACAAACAAGGAAAATGTGTTGCGCAGCCGGCTGGTATGCATACTATTGGAGGTGTACCGAGAAAAGTAGCAGAATTCCTTGGTTTAGATAACCCTGAAAAGTACACGGGCCTTTGTCTTGGACGAAATGGTGCTAGCATGGTTGCAGAGTCTTCAGGAAATATTCTACCAGTGAAACAAATTGGTGGTTGGCAATCATCAAAAGTGGCAAAAGGATATATAGAAGAGTCTATAGCAGGCAAAATGAAAGTTGTAAATATGGTTCACACAACGAAACGTCAAATGCTATCGTTGCTTCATTATCTTCGACAGAGGAAGTTTCTACCGAAAATGTGTGTGCAGCCTCTTCTGGTTTGGTGATTACGGGGAATTCCAGCTGTACAGTTAATGTCCATTTATGCTGCAAACAGAATTGTTTCTAAATTATTGTATATATTTGTATTTTTCGATACTTTCAATAAATAACGTTATTATTATAACGGGCAGCCCGTTATAATTTTAACAGGCTTAGCCCGTTACAACTCACTTTACCATTAGAGACAGAGCTCTGTTATGAGACGTTTACGATTCAGTATAATGTAAAAATAATACATACAAAATTGCTATAGCTTACAATGTCTTAACCTGACTTCTTACATTAATTTTCTAGTTTCATCAAGTAATTTCTACATTTAATAAATATTCTATAATTATTATTGACTTCTTTTAATTTTTTTACTCGTTTAATAGCCTGAATCCATTTTTTCCCATTCCTATTTCATGTTCTCTGGATAGAAACTTGTAGAAATGTTTATGTTTTTTTGTATTTTTGTAGCTGTTTTTCAGTATGGAACGCAACAATTTGTATAACCAATACATAATAATTCAATTTCCTTGTTAAACTGGCTTCTAAATTGCTTTATAATTCAAATTTGGTACATATATTCTGAAATCATGTACAATGATAACGCTTTGTTTACCTACTAGTACTGTCAAAATTAACCACTACTGGCGCTGCAATCTATTCGCAAAGAGCCTATACATTAAAGTGAGATGTTCACATTAATCTGTGAGTTTGTAGGAGTTAAATATAATAGCTTCCGCAAAAAAAGTTTGAGCAGAGGAAATTGATTGGGTCCGAAATCGATCGCTTAAAGATTCAAAATTATACGTAGGAATGAATTGGTCTATAGTTTTTATGTTAGTAATTCCAAAGAAATGATTAGCGATGTATATTAACAAATCACTGGAGTTCTATTACGCGAAGCTCCAGGTGCTTACAGTGAAAAGACAAACCAAACAACTTTCAATCTAATTGTGGATGTGAGATACGATATAAGCTCGTATTCTCTCCAATAGCCTTGTAAATAATAACAGAATAGTATATTCTACAATAAGTATAGGAATGGCCTATAATCTGAACGAGCGAAAAGTTTGTAAACCGAGCCGAAGGCGAGGATTACGGTTCGCGAGTGTGGAATACGCCATTCCAAACATGTTGTAGACTATACTTTCTCTAACAAATTTTTGGAGACTCACCAATATTTCAGAGGAAACTTAAAAAATTATTAAATGTCAAACGTCAAATCCAGATATGAATACTTGAATTGTTAGGAAGTAACCATTGTAGTAGCAACAGCTTCTGATTCGTCGAAATGATTCAAAAGGCTTACAGAATCATTCTAACCGGTTTTTTGGAATGTCATTCGTTCCAACTCAATTTTTGGTTGTGGAATATGCAATTTCCGAAACAGTGTTGGAGAAATTGATATTTTGCTGTTTTGATTTGTAAAACTTGATTTTTCGTAATTTAAAATATATATCTTATATTCCAGGGAATATCCAAGAGCAATTATCATTTACAGTTTGATACATTTGCAGCTTCTAGGATTTATGATGTATCATTTTTAATTATAGTACTAATAAAACTAACTATTTCAGAATTGCATTCAATTTAATATTTCACCGTTTTCTTCAAATGAATCGTTGATTGATTTTCTTCTTATGTTGCAGTGCAATGAATTTATGCGGACAATCTAATGTTTAAGATATGTTCTATCTGAAAATTCACGAGGAATTCCTTAATACGAATCAAATTTCTTAATAATGACATAAGTATAAATACAATTTGTAGATTTCAGAGAAAAATTCAGTCCTTCTTTCAACATACGCGAAAATAGAATCATCGGGGTGAGCAAATATCAATGTATTGTCAAAATACAAATACTCTTCCAGTTTCCAATGAACGATTGACAAGACAACGATAGTTCAAGGCTACAAAATACCAATTTTAATCGACAGCTGTCATTCTCCCCACAAATGAGAATCAATCAGTACAAATCATTGGCGCTTGATGAAATTTTTAACAAAGCTTTGATGAATTTTTACTCGATATCCAGAGGTTTCACTGAATAAAGCGATCAAGAAGAATTGTTATGCTTGATGAGTTCTATTCTATATGATTGTATTTATTTTTTTGTTACATCCCATATATATATATATATATATATATATATATATATATATATATATATATATATATATATATATATATATATATATTTTGGCTTGATGTCGGTACGTGTGTTCGTGCGTGCGTGCGTTCGTGGGTAACTCGCAAATCTCAAAACTGGTTGAACGTATGATGTTGGAATTTCGTATTTGAGACTGGTATAGGGTTAAGTTGTACATCTCGCATTATGGTTCAAATCGTGTGTAACGGAAGTGAACTTTACTTGAGACTTTTTTCGAATTCCTCTGATAAATCCAGAATGATCAACCGTAGGATATTGAAATTCAGTATCTGGACTTGATGTTGTATCAGAATGGTTATCTGTTATTTTTGTAAGAATCAGCCAGGCCAGAAGTGCACTTTACTTGAAACTTTTTTTGAATTTTCTGCGTAGATATAGAATGATACGCCATAGCATATTGAAATTTCGTATAAAGAACTTCTATAACATCTTATTGTACATCTTGCATTATGATTGCGATTGACTAAACCAGAAGTGCACTTTACTCAAGACTTTTTTTCAATTTTCCGCATAAATCCAGAATGATCAGCCCTAGCATACTGGAATTTAGCATTTGGAATTGCTGTCGCATCTCAATGATCATCTTTTATTCTTGTAACAATCGGCTGAGCCGGAAGTGCACTTTATGACAGACTTATTGAATTTTCCGCATAAATTCTGAATAATCAGTCGTAAAATATCTTAATTTTGTATTAGGCACTTTTATAATATCAAGCTGTACACCCTGAATTAAGATTGCTATCGACTAAATCGGAAGAGCACTTTATTCTAAACATTTTTTGAATTTTCCGCATAAATCCAGAACGATTGAGCGCAGACTGTTGAAATTCAGTATTTAGGACGATTTTACCGCCTAGATGCTCGTATCCTATTTTTATTGAGATCCACCGAGCCGGAAGTGCACTTTACTTGACAGTCTTTTGGAATTTCTCGCATAAATTCGAAACGATCAGGTGTAGAATATTGAAATTTGGTATTTCAGTCTGCTGTAGCATCTGAATGATTGCCTTCTATATTCATAACAATAGACTGAACCGGAAGTGCCCTTCAGTACAAGTTCATTCTTCAATTTTGCGCATAAATTCAGATGTGTTGGTAGTCGTAGAATTTTGGAAATCAGTATTAAGGAATGTTGTAGTATGAAAATAATGTCCTACTGTTTCCATAGCAACTGACTTGGCTGTAAGCGCATATCACTTGACAGATTTTCAGAATCTCTTGGGTGAGTCCAAAACGATTGACTGTAGAACGATGAGATTTTGTGTTTGATTATATATATCCAATGATATATATAATCAAACACAAAATCATATGTAGGTGTATATGGTTTATCCAAACTATAGTGGATATTGCACTGATCTTGAAATATATTTAATCAATCCAAATTAACAGCCTTATACATTATATCAATTAAATATTCAACATACAGGAATTCGAGGATAATTGTCATTTCGTCACAAGTCTTTTGTTCTTCTGTTTTCACAAACTTGATTCTCTCGCCAATTTATAACATTGCCATGGACAAAGGTATCAATGAACCCACATTTCGGCTGTCCTGCTCTTCAACCGACTCAGGAGTGTTCATTTTCTTCAAAAGCTGAAACATACTCAATACCTACCCAAGGTTTTATAAATTCCGCGCACGTGGTTGTTTTCAATGGACCCCTATGTACACCTTTTTTTATTACATCATATTTATCGTTTGGTTCAACTTTGGAGATGCGATATGGTCCGAAATATTCAGGTCTCAGTTTTTATCCTGGTCCAATTTGTATCTTCTTAATTGGAACTGAATCGTCAATCTTGTACTGGTTTGCTGGTTTTCTCTTCCTATTGAACGTTCGTTGATTTTTTATTTATACTTTCATGATTTGTTCTCTAGCTTTCATTCTAAGATCTTCTCGATTCATGTTGAAATATTTTACTGTTTCTTCTTCAATCAATTCTTTTATCTTTAGATCTTCCTTATTTCTCATTAGAGTTCAAACCAGAAGTTCAAACGGTGTTGTTCGAATACTTCTATGATAGGTTGAATTTAGTATTCTTTGCAGCTTATTCCACATGTTTGTACCATTTAGAAGGATCTTTGATCGTTAATTTTGTCAATATTGATATGATAACTAAATTTATCCGCTCCACTTGTCTATTCGCACGTGGTAGATCCGTTGTTATTTGAAAATGTTTTATTGATTCTCGACTACAATAATCAGCAAACTCTTTTGAAGTGAAAGCAGCATCGCAATCGGAAATAATGTTAGCAAGATTTCCAAAGATTTGCTTTTGTAACTCCAGTTTATTTATAACTTCTTGCGTAGATGTGCTTCTTGTTGGATAAATCCACACAAATTTAGTGAATAGCGGGTTTTATATGAATCGGTGTCAAGCTCCGATTGAGTAGCCATGTATGGATAGTGTAAATCGGTCGAGCAGCCAAAAATTGTGGTAAAGTGTTCTTGAAATCGCCACAAATATCCAAGGCGAAGTGTCCAGACGCCCGCAGAGCATCCTGCGACGCGAGTACCGACATTTAGTTTTTGACAGCATCTCATACTTGACCTTGACGACTGTCCACGACCGACTTTTGGCTCGATATTCCCACCAGGTCAAGCGACGTCATCTTCATCGTCCCGAAGGACTTGTTGCTTTAGCCTAGTGTCTGTTGCTTGTACCTTACTTGTTAGTTGAATAATTATTGTAGTTTCGAATCAATTAGGAACGTTGTAGCAAATATCTTGTTTCATCCAAATTTATCTTGTCTATTTTTGGTTTGTTATTCAATTTATGTGTCAAACGCTCTTTGGAAACAGCGAATGTTGGCACATTAGTGTCATGGCGCTATACGCTTATTTTGTATAGCGCGATTGATCGGAGCAAGGTCTTTTCTCTCCAGGTGATAGACGTGAGCTTTGGCAAGTAAGGGGCTGGGCGTATAGGCGTCGTTTTCAACAAACTCTGGTGTGCTGTTGGTTGCGTGCCGTCCTACAAGGCGTGTTATTTTGGATATTGGGCCTTCAGACATTGTTTGTTCTTTTTGGTATCAGATTCATTCTTTTTGGTATCAGATTCATTCACTGATTACTTTTCATCAGACAAATTTTATTTAAGCTCATATTTTTCTGTTCAACCATTTATTTCTCAGTGACATTGAAGTTTCAATCATTCAGATAAGGATCATTGTTTTGCTGTGTGGAAGCGTAGAGCCTACCTGTTTCTTTCAGACCATTTAGCTGATACACACTCGGTTTGAGTGTGGTCTGTAGTAAGTACTGTGTCACTTAATTTGATCCCTTGCTGAATGCTGAAAGCCACTACACGGTCACCAAGTCCTTTTATTCCTGTTCGACGAAACACCCTCCCTGTATCACAGGTACTTTCGTTGTTGCGTGCCCTTCCGACAAAAAGACAATCATCGTGACGCCATGGGTATGCCCGGAGCCTAACTTCGCGACGCCTCACTACACCCACAGTCCTCCCGATATTAGTGCAGCGACCTACGTGAGTTATAGACTGCGATTCCGTTTTTGAACATTAAATGGATTTTGAACGTTTCAACTGTGTATCTAGAGATTTCTTATTACTCCATTAGTTCTCTAGATACGTTCTTATGTAGTTTGGATTGAGCCTTGCTGCTCAAGATGATCCATATAAAACAATACATCAAGTGACTGTGCTTTCAACACTAAATCACATGCACATGTCCTTGTGCAGAATTTATCGACTAGAATCTCTACGCGGCCGGGCTTTGCAAACTTTACGATAAGTCAGAGTGTATTTTTTCTCTTGTCACCTCATGCATTCGCGTAAATTATATAGTTCTTAAAATCATACTGTAAAAATGCGCTTCAATGATCGAGGCTGACCCAAACTGCGTTACGATTGCATCTATTTATTGTAGGAACGCTTTGATTTTCCAGAAGTGACCTAGCATATGAACTGTTACTTTATTTCACAAGTTTTATCAGTCTGTCATTAACTTTCTCTTTAACAGGCGCAGAACATAAAAATTCCTCACGAATTGATTATATGTATGAATATAGATGATACCTCTCCACAGAACTTGTCCTTATCAACCGAACTATTCATACTGAGCGATAAAATAAACATTAGTTTGTATCAAACTTCATCTAAATTATAATCTAAAACTATTCTTCCAGCTTCTAGAGCCATCAACCAGGATGATTTCAATTATGGTTTTCCTTGTGGAGAATCTAAATACAGTAATGAAGAGCCAAGAATCGTTGGCGGAATTGAGGCCAAACTCAGTAAGTGATAATAATAACTATCTAGCACAGAGATAAGAGAAAAATTTGCAGAATTTATTTTGCGAATGATCTAAGAATCCTATGTGGATAAGGGCCAAAATCAGAGATGTGACTCATACTCACCTCACACTTTTTTCACTCAATCTAACAGATTAAGTGTCATGACAGATTCAAAGACATTTGACTGCACAAATTAGAGTCAGAAGTGAGTGACAATTGGATATGAGTTAAGTAAGATCTGAGTGGGTGATGAGCAGGTTCCTTACACTTCACTCAAATTGATATAAACGCGTTTTTAACTGATTGTATGTTGATCAGTTGGTATTTTCTGTTAAATGTGGTGTGACGGGAAAATCAAAATTACTAATTCACCATAATATTTTGATGATGATCTTTCTCAGCAATCAAATAATAGTATGATTCAGGGATGGACTGATCAAGAAGTCTGAAGGAACTTTCGTGTTGGAGAGTGTTTTGAAGAGATGGTGTTATTAATAAATAAGTGGAATAAAATGATGTCAGTGGAACTGAACGATCCTCTTGTTCTATTACAATGGTTATGTGCTAACTCGCTATGCTTTCACTTTCGAAAAACATCCCTCATCCCTGAATGGTATCAGATTGCATGGTGCGCGCCTCTCATACCAATATCAAGAATGGTGCTGGACCAAAATCAAGTTTTTGAGAACTACTGCGCACATCAACAGCATATACAACCACCGCGCTTGCGCTTAATAGCATTATACTAGACTCAAGCCTTAATTTCTGTACGTGTTATCAAGAATTCTCCTTTTATAATCAAGAAATCTACTATTGTATTCTGAATGTCAGATCAATAGGAATTGCATTATTGTAATCAATGATCCAATCATTGAGCTCAATGAATTTATAATTGAAGTGATACTCTAGTATAATAGGATTTGTCTTGATGATGTTGATCAACAAAAAATATATTAACACAGTATTGTAACAAATATCATTTGAAACACTTCTAGAATATATCAGAAAATGATTTTTGTGGTATGTATCCAGTCCATTTTTTTACATCCTACATTTTTTGAATCATTCAACAGTATTTGTTCTTCCCCCACATAACTTTTTAACTCCTGCTGATCCCATTTTGCACCTTAAAAAATATCGCAACTAATTCTTATTTATCCATAATCTCATGTGAAAAATATCAATATTTTTAATCATATTCATTCAAATTCAGTATATGAATTTGATTTCTTCAATCTATCAGTTCAAATTTATTCCGTTTCAAACGCCAATTAAATGACATCTATGCGCAAATGTTCAGGAATGACGTCATTATTCCATGATGTATTATCTCAATAAACGACTTCTATGAGTGATTCTTCCATTCACTTTACTAAATACGGAATTGAGGAAGAATTGAGTTTTGGCGCAGCTCACACTCGAATGAGTGAGAACTGAGTCCAGATTGAGTATAGGTTGGGGTGAGTGTGAGTCACCGCTCTGAATTTGGCCCTAAGACTGCTTAGACATATCAGTATAAGTGTGGTTCTATATCTGATATCGTATTAACATGTACTCAACTTAGGCATGAGAAAGTTTCAAATATGAATGGACAAATAATGAATATCGACAAGTATAATCATATTTTCAATTATAGCTTCCGAAAAGTTTTCTGCATTAATACTAGCCCACTGAAACTGATCACTCGATCACTGAGATTGAAACACAATAGTTCATCGATGTACTCATGAATAACTGAGACGCATTATACAAAAAAACTCACCCAAGCATCGATCATTAGCCAACTGTCAAATGAGATGAAAAGTGTAGGGAATAAGCTTCTTACTAATCAATAAACTATAATGAGAATCGGAAAACTTTTTGAACAAAGACTGTAGCTATTATTATTTCCAATAATTTTGACTTTGACTTTCTAGAATTAGTTTACAATGTAATTAAGTCCATGATTTTCTCAGTTCCTTTTTTTTTCCAAGATACTGGGAAACATGACGTTCATGAGTTTACACTTGTTTCGATCTAATAAAATATTGTATTGGTCTAACAGAAAAAAAGCTGCCCATACAAAATTTGGCTTTTTGAATGTCAAATTCTTGGTTATGTAACAGCAATTTTTCTATTTTTCGGGAAGAATCTGTCCAACAAACTGAAGTTTTTTGTGATGAATGAAATTTGTTCAAGGAAATTGGTTAAAATATGATTCAAGACTTCACTAGATCCATTATATCTTCAGAATTCATTCGATCTAATTTATTTTGCCATTCAATGCACTCATCAACATGTAATATATAGTTACATATAATCAATAATAAACATCAGAATATCATGATTTTGTTGGCTCACTCAAAAAAAAAAAATTGGGAGAATACATACGTATATATGTATCACGCCTTCTCCCTAAAATAGGGTTGATATGAACCCTATTTTATATTTGAGTAGCAATCGTTCTTCGCCCAATATCCCTCTCCAGACACTCTCCTTTTGCTTTATTATCCTATTCATATAAGTTTATTAATCCGTCCTACTTGTGAACTTTCTCTTACGTACAAACCAACAATCATCTTCATCCAATAACATACAGGCCGAACACGCAATCTTTCACCTACAATTCACAATATCAACTATCTCACGAAGAATTAATAAAATTCTGCGCCTAATTTTCTCAATTAAAACGAATGTCAATGATGAGTACTAATTGATGCATGATAAGAACCTGATCCAGTGGTATGATAGAAAATGATGTGTATCAATTTCACTATAATAATTGACAGATATTCAAGAGGAAGATAAGATTGTTTCTCAATGAACTTCCTTGAAATTTGTTTATATTATACAGGAAATAAAGATATTGCATTGTGGAAAAAATTAGGAAAAATTGGAATTTTGCATGGAGCTTCCTCTTGTGGTTCTAAGTAACATCTCAAATATCCCCACCGATACATGTGCCGCTAAAAATGTTACGCAGTAATAGAGGTCAAGATAAACAAATTTTCGCAAAAATCTCCCAACGAAAACTTTGGTCGGGAAAATTGTCAGTATCAAACTTGTAGCTTAGGAGATTGTCTAGAAAAAACATGTCCCACTTTTTTTCCGTAAGACCAACGATTTCCGAGGAGATTCGATTGAAAAAGCTCAAACGTGGAGTATGCACTGCTTAGCGGTTTCTGTGTGTTGAACATTTGTAATTGAACAATAAATGTATTAGAAAATTTACTTTCGTGAAAGTTTTAAAGTCCATGATAATACAAACTAACGCATATATGCTACACATCAGTGTCGACCTTACTCAGTAATAGGGTATGTATGAAGCACCAATAAAAGAAGTGTTTATCGATAACCGCAGATATTTACCGTTTGCGAAATTAACACCTTCAAAAACCTGTAGAGCTATATCCTCTTCCGCCAACATCTAGTGCTGCTTGGTAAGATTTATATCATGTTTACTACCAAGTGTAATTATGGCTTAATAACGAGCTTGAGCTTCTAGACTTCCAATGGTTATTGCAAGATTGAATTTTGGAGCCCGTCAAGACTCTTCTTCCACTCGCACCTGATAGTCTACTCAACACTATTTTTTGTAACTGCACCAAGGGAGTACCTTGAAGCTTTGATTTAAAACTTGAACTATGGGTGCAGAAAAGTTGGATGATACTGTTCACCAGTTTGCGGTAATTGTCACGATCAGAATTGTCTACATGTATCACCTGATGACCTGATGAGCCTACTGAACATGTAGATCCATCGTGTTTCTCGACTGAAACGATAGAAATACAAGCGACGTGAGAAGATGATGAGGAGTTGGATATTGTAATTGAAATAGAGTCTAAATAAAACCATAATAATTCGTCTGATTAATGAAGAATCAATCATTTAACTGTTTCATAATGATTTTTATAATTTAAGTACTCCAACATTTTTTAATAGAATAAATCTGCAATAATGAGAATTGAGAACAAAGCAATCTTTTTTGGAATATAAGGAAAACTAATTGAATCAAATTTCTCTAAAGATAATCATTTTGCTAAAAGAAAATATCTAATTTATTTATTTTTTATTACTCATGCAGGATAAGTACTATTTTGCGCACGTTTTTTCGGGCGGTAAATGGCTCTTTGGCTTTCCAGTGCGCCAAGTATAATTTGAGTGCGACAAGTAAACTTGTCGCACGCAAATCATTTGTCGCTCGGAAAAAATAAGTGCAAAATAATACTTAGCCCGCATTCGTAATAAAAAATAGTATCTGCAACTCGTGCGGTGTTGTCAATTGCCCACTTGAGCGAATGAGCGCACTCACTTCGTTCGTGCGCCCAACTTCGCTCTCGTGGGTAATCGACAACTTATCGCACTTGTTGCACAATATACTATTCTTTGACGAGTTCATATTTTCTCATCACCAATAAACGTGTATTATACAGAAAAAAATCTGGTAGCTTTTATTGGAGGGGCACTTATAATATGAAAGACGGACGTCAGAACTATTTGAATCAGATTTTGCTCAGAAACCGATGATCTTACAGAAAAAAGTAGATATGTTTTTGTAGGCAATTTCTTGAGTTACAAATTTGATTATCACTATTTTTTCGATAGAAGTTACCGTTGGCAAGATTCTTGCGAAAAACCGTTGATCTTGACATTTGACCCTGCACAGCATTTTTTGCGGCGCATGTATCAGAGGGATTTTTGGGATATTGTTTAGAGCTAAAAAAGAAAGCTACATGCAAAAATCTAGCTTTCCGAGAATTTCTCCGAAGTTTGATCTTTTTTCTGTCTTCCTTCCCTGAGCTTATACCTATGAGTTATCACTATGAGAAATCAACAAATAAATGATCTTCGTCACTCTCACTTGATTATTGTTAATAAGAGATTGTGGGTTCACATACAGAGACGAATTCAGAATAATGTTACTCCCAGGCTTATTCTAATCTGCCTCTTTCCCCACCGAAGAGCTCCTTTAGATAAGCCAACTGTCAAGTTCTTGAAAGTGATAATGAAATTCGGATATCGATTATTAAAAAAAAGTAGAAGAGTAATTGAATTTTTTTCTAATCTGTGTTAAATCATGATTAGTCTAGTATATATTTTGCCTTATAATTAATTCTAATTTTTAGTCATTCTTAAAAATTTGGCGCTCCCAAACTCTGAAGCCCGATGGCTATAAATGTGGAATGTATACCTATTGCTTTTGTTCATATTCTCAAAAGCTCTACCTGAGGAAATCTTTGTGATTCCGCTTCCGCTCTCCTGAAGTTAGAATGATATCTCTGCAACAAAATTTTGAATCCTCGAGAAATTTCAAATCTTATCTCCTTTGCGGCTTCCAAATATTTGCCGCTCTGGGCAATTGCTGATTAATGCTCATGCTTAGATCAGGCCCTGTCTTGGTTATAAGAGTCAAAATAAACCGAAGACAGACAAACATTACGGCTAGAGCAATAAGGTTTTGTTACAGACTTTCATTCAGTAATATCATGACCAGATGCTGTGTTCCATAGAGTAAGCAAATCTGTTCTCTATTTGTTTAGGTATCAAGAGCTCTGACAAACAATCGAATATTTCCGAGTAGATAATAGGATTCTGTATTAGAATCTTGGAAGAAAATGAATAATTAATTGTGTTCATAGTATACCGAACCTTGACAAATGAGCAACATTCTGGAGCTTTTTGATATAGAGCCTTGAGCGTGGACTTTTCCTTCTAAACAAAGTATAAGATAACTGAGTTGAACAACAAAGTTCTAACGGGCTGACAACTGCTTCTTGTGCTTTTTATATGTTTTCTCTTGCTTACTGTTCCCACTGAATACTCTGTCTAGAGGTCTTAACATAGATCAATTCTTATCATACATCTGTTTCAAAAAATCTTGAATCATTGGTAATATCACCAGCTACGATCTTTGTTCTCACAATTTTTTGATCACTATCAAAGGTAATGAGTTATTTGTGGGAAAATTGTTCTTTGCACTTTCCACCTTATCTGATAGACACATATCAATCGAAATCGAATAGAGTTCTCTTGTATAATAGCATCTCAAGAATTCATCATCACACATATAAAATTTTATTAATGAACTATGTCTGTTGTTTTCGAATTGCTACTTCAGCCCATGATATTCTCCAGTCTTGGTTTCATACATACTTTTTCCTTAACGTTGACTTATCTGCTTCGAATTAAAAATTCAGTTGCTATATGTATCTGAAATTTATTACAGATGAATTTCCATGGCTAGTATCGATTAAAGTTAGAACAAGTAAGGGATATAAGCAGAACTGTGGAGGCACTATCTTGAATAAAGATTTTATTCTAACTGCTGCACATTGCTTGTCAAATATTCCAGAAGAGAAGGTCTTGATATTGGCTGGAGCATTCAACGTAGAAAAGAATGAAGGTAGCAGATGAGTTATTAATAATCCATGTTTGTCTATTCAGCAGTGTGCTAGTATATACAGAAATAATACAGATTTCAGAGAAAAATTACAGTAATTATAATGACAAAAATATTAGTTCAAATGAATAAGCTCATTCCATATATATTCTGAAAGTGCTGCGTTGGAAGTTCCAATTTTCTCATTACTACAAAAATCATTCCGCATCGTCGCACAGTGGTCCAAGATCCCAAAAAACTGGCCATGAATTAAAGCATTGTGAAATATGAGTGGAACTCCATGTATCAGGGTTGATTAGACTGATTAGGAATCCGGAGTTTAAATTTACAGAAACAAAATAACGGATCTAATACGCCGAACAAAAACGACAAAAATTATTTATTTGAAAATCAGTACATCAGGCGATCAAGGTGATCAAGAATCCGGCATCAGAAATCCAAAAAACAAAATGGCAGATCTAATATGTCTGACAAAATTACTAAAAATTCATCATAACCGTAATTAACTTGATAATCATGATTGCATATTCTATAATTTACAAACATCTCATCGACAGATACCTACCAGTTTAAATGTAATATTGAAATCATAAATTCTTTGTCTCATCTACTGACTGAGTTTTTCTGTTGTCCCTGTTAGCACTAACATTGAATTACAAACAAAATAGCACATAATAGAAGCCAGTTGGTTATAAATGTGAACAATAATATCAGCAGGAGGTCGTATGAAGCTTTCGACTGAACAAGACAAAACAAACACTTTTTCATGCTTGAGAAAACTTGTTATCAATATTTTATACTAGTTACTCACAAGTTTGAGAGAATTGGATGAAAAAATCTGAATAATGATGAAATTATGCAACAGAAGTGTAGATTTGGGCATTACGATATGAGGTCAAGTATTCAGTGACAAGAATAGGAGGAAGTTCACTTTTATGGACAGTGCAAAGGTTGAACGAAAAAATTAGCAAAAAGAGCTGCTCAGAACCAGGAAGAAGGAGTAGTAGTGAAGAAGAAGGAGTTTTAAAAGAAGCAGAGCCATGAGACGAATATCACTTGGAATAGCTGACAATAATTCTCTGTATGTTAAAACCGACCTGGAGGAAATACTCAAATTGATTAATAGCCCACGACATGATCTTGAACAATGGATGAAAACAAATGAAGCGGTGTACGAACATGATAACGAAGATAGTGCACCATTGCTCATGGGTATTAAGTCTGTATAACCATGATAATCACAATTGGCTGGTAAAATCAACATAACACCTCGAATAGAGGGCCAGTAATCGCATGAAAACGCTCAACCGTGTAAAATAGTATATTGTGTGGCTGCGGACGAAACAAGACCATTTCAGCCGAGGGTGAGTGTTGCTTGCCCGAGCAAAATAAGTGTTGCTTGCCCGAGCTAAGCGAGGGTTGGCATCACCCTCGGCTGAAATTGTGTTTTATTCCGTGCCACACGCTGTATTTTTCATAATACTTGCATTGAAACATTCCAAATTACAAATTTGTCATAACAAAGATAATATTTTTCTTTTGATTTTGCAGGTAACACGTCAAGAGTAGCTGCTTGTGCTCTCACTCGATAAGATGTTGTGGTGTACTTGAAATTATCGTATTCATACTGTTTGCCTTCAAACTAATCGTCTTTCCGATTCAATTAACAGTTATGTATACATCTACTGTCAAATTGACTAAGGTTATATGATTCATTTTAGAGATTGACAATGAACAAATGCGACTCTGCCAGAAATAAGATAATGTGAGAAACAAATTCAGCATGCCGAAACAAGCTTGTTTCTCCCCCAGAGCATTTGTCTTAAATTGTCTTGTTTCGACTAACAAAACAGGCGTAAAAACACGTTGTTTCAATGCAGGTATTATGAAAAGGAATATTAGTGGTTCCAAATAAAAGTTACCCACTTTGACAAGGTTTACTTGAGAATGATGTCTTAATGAAATTCAAGATCGCGACTGCCTAGATATAGATAGTTACTTTTTCATTTCAAATAGGCACTATATTAAACTTTTACTTTTTTGCAACTCATACCCGGTTTGAAAATTAAAAGGGATTATGATCATTTTGTTCTCAAATCAAGTAACCATGAATGAGAAAACTCTCATGTTGTATTAGTTCATCGATTGTTCAAATAATTAGTATTTATGTGTTGTCTTTAGCTGATTTTATTGTTGAAACTTTCTTCTAAGCTATCACAAATGACATCTACCTCAACATTTAAATATTACGATATGGTTAGTACTTACATTTAATGTCAAAAAAAACGTCAACGACCGGATATTGAAGTGTCTGCACGATTAGACTCAAATATGCATGGATGTTTTAAAAAACTCAATCGAGACAAACTTGGTCCATGAAGAAAAGGAATTAACCTGTGTGGAAGTCAATTCAAAAATTTCGACTCAGGAAATTCAATCTCAAGTTAACATGCCTGAATCTGAAGCATCAAAGATTCAAAAAATGCATAATTCTTACTTCTATCAATTGCACGTTGCACAGACTTATTTTTCGAACAAAATCGCACAAAATGATGATTTTATTAGTCATGTTTCATGGAATGATGGATCCTGCTTCCCTAATTGTGGATTACTCAATCGCCATCGTTTAGATATCGGGCACAGAAGAATTTACACATGGTGATTCTACGGAAAAATCAAGTTCATTTTGACATTAATGTTTTTTGTGGCATATCTTTGGCACAAAATCTTCGAATGTAGTATCAACAGAATGGCGCTCCTACGTATTGTTCTTAAGATGTTATCGGATCTGAATGACCACTCCGATAATGAATAAAGCATATCACAGTGAATTTCATTATAATAATGCAGATGAGCTGCGTGAAAGAGTGTTACTGGCATTTAACGGTGTTAAGCGCAATACATTGCAATAATATACTAAATGGTGTTGCAAGGCGATGATGATTGTGTGAAGCCGAGTTCAAATTACTTTCCGACGGTATCTGCATCGCCCAACAAAATCACACAACATTGCTCATTCATTCGAATTTTTAAAAAGAAGAAATATAATAATAATTCATTCAATTCTGGAGACACAGTACAATGTGTATGGAAACGACAAAACAAAATAGATAGGCAAATGGTTCACAATTGACAATTAAGTGAAAGGATGTCACAGTTATTATTAGTTAGACCACATTATTTGTAGGATCTCGTAGGTGAAAAAACCTATTCATATGAGTATCACTGAGCCAAATAGAGGAGTCCATAGCTTTTTCGCGGTTTGAATCACAGACTGTGATTTTGGAAGAAGAATAATAATCTGGATACTTAGACCTTAGTTCTTCGCATAAGACTTCAAAAAATAATAGTATTAAAAGGTTTCCAAGATCATCATCTGTAGTACCAGAGAGTAGTTTATATACATAATGGAGTGCAGTTTGAGATACAGCAGCTTTTGGAGATGTTGAGCTGTTTGGAATTGGATTGCCAACCACTGGAATAGTAGATCGTCGTTCTTTACTACTGTCTACAGACTTGATTGTTGCATTTTTTTCTCATATCACTGACTGCAGGCTTCAGAATAACATTATTTGTTTTAGTAGATAAGTCTTGACCATTAGCAAGTGCGTCATTATTGTCACTGTCACTATTTCTCACATATGTCACTTGAGAATATTGTTAACTTTCTTTGACAAAAACAGCTTGATCTGATGGTATAATAGAGACAACTTTAGACTTATCAACGTAATTAGTTATAACTTTTTCGTTAGATGGCGAACGCGCGGCTTTGTTGCTTCTATTTGTCAATATTATATACATACTCATGCCAACCTACTCTACTTAGAACATACTGTATCAACTGGGAAACATGAGAATCTACATTGGAAAAAACTCAACGAAAGAAGAAAGAAATATCCAAACGGCTGTTTTTTTGGATATTCAAGAATCAAAGGCAGAACATCAACATGGAATAGAGAAAACAGCCAACTAGACGAAACACTAGAACAAAGTCCTACAACAAACTTATCTTAGTCATCAAATAACCAAGAACTACTAATCTATTGCTAACATAGAAGACGAATAGCTAACAAACTGAAAATAAATTCGGGGAAATATAGAAACAACTTAAGGAGCTTAACACAATATGAAATAATAGAAATTGGAGCATGAAATATCAGAAATTCAAAATGGAGGAAGAGGATTTACTGGAGAACTTGAAAAATCGAAAAAAAATAGAATACCTGATATAACAGAGACAAAAAGAGAGAAAAGTCACACAATCTCTCGTAGGGCATATACCATACTGCAGCGGAGTAGCAGAAGAGAAAAATACAAGAGAATAGATAGCGTGCCTCATAAGAATATCATCAGTATGTGAAATACTTCATTGGAATTTCTACAATCAAAAAGCGCTATTCGTTAAAATAAAAACAGAGAGAATATAATCAATGATACTTCTGATATACGGGCAAAACAACAAAAACACATCCTAGGAGAAAATACAAAATATAGCACAGCAAATTCTAGAGCTAGTTATTATAGTAGACGAATTTATTGCCTGATTCCGTAATAGAATTCTAGGTATCGAAACAACTATAAGTGTCCTCAGAAAACAAGAGAGCAAGAAACAACAATAGTAATAGATACTGTTACTTGCCAATGTCCCTGTGGACTATCCCGGGCAACAACCGGTTGAACCTCGACTAGCTACTGTGGAGACGGGCCTGGGTACTGATCAGCAACAATGTATTCTCCTAGCTAACAATTTATTTTAAGGGCGCCAGCTGACCAAATTAGTTCAACCCACGGCTGGTCAACAAAACGGACGGGGAGGGACAAGGATATCAGGAATAGTCAAATGAAATTTCGAGATATACTTAAATTACAATAACTCTATTGAGATTCAGAGGTTGTCCTATAATCATGAAACAATGAGAGTGAGTAATAATAATACTAGATCGGACAGTTGTCCTAGAACTTTGTGCTACGCAAAGTAACTCGGGCGCGATACGTTCGGATGCTGTTACAAAACCAAACTACATACAAGTTAGTGCGAATTTCAAAGGGGATGAGTGTGAGTATAGTGATAAGGATTGCGTAAAAAAAAAACATACTGACTAGCGCAGAAACTTAAAACGCACGGCGAATTATTGGTCGACCAATCTTGGGCAATGTGGCGCTCAAAAACTAGAAATAATCGAATCCTGAGCACTAAGTGAGGCTAACACACCTTAACGATAATCGCGGACAAATCTATGATCAATTTGAGAGCTAATAATCTCGCACGAGCTAGCTGTATACAAAGGAATAGGAATCAGTGATGATTCCAAGCACCAATAAAAAAAAAACATATAAATTCGACTAACCAAACTATAGTCGATTACACATTAAATGAAATAATAGTTATAATAATAATTTTGCTTAGCTGGGCGAGTGGAGGCTATAGATGATGGCGCGGCGTTGACTTCCGGAAATGATCGTGTTGCTGCCCTCAAAAACAGTGATGGCGGCACATCCGGGAGACTTTTGACCACGGGCGGCAGTATACCACGATAAACCCTTCTTCCGTCTACAAATCTCACTGTTGCCCAGCGTAATAAGCCCAAATATCCAAAACCCAAAAATTATAAGGTAGAAGTAGTAGTAGTAGCCTAAAAGAGTAATTTTATTAGTCTACTGGTTAATGAATAAAGCGCGGCACGCCACTGGTTGGCGATAAGAACTTTTTCTCTCAGTAAAGCGGTTATGATCAAGTTATATTTCAACTAATGCTTATCATTGACTAAATTTGCTACGAGACAGATTTTGAACTGAATTCCTACCTCAGATGAAGTGCGGCTACGGGGGTACTATATCTTGCAGTACTGGTGTGATCTTCATCCGGTTTTTCTTTCCTTACCGTGGAATTACTTTTCCAGAGAATCTCAATCAATAGCAGACAATTCCAATGATGCTGCAATAATACAAAACTTCCAAAAAAATCACTGAGTTCGATATCACACTTTGACTGTAAAATTAGTAATGAATCGTAATTATCGTGAATTAGACAAGTCGGTAGCAAACTTAATTATTTGAAGAAACTAACAACCAGTAGACCAAATCACTCAGAGGTAAATCGGGTTGCAAGATTATAGGAGATATGAATAAATATGAAAGGTTCTTGTGAACCGTAACAATTCATAGACTTTCGCATCATAAATAATTTATTGGTGATGAATATCTTTTTCTCAAACAAAGGAATCCATAAATACATCAGAGAAGCTATGAGTAGTACAATAAAATCAATATTTGATCATATTTTGGTTGGTTAGAAGGATAAACAGAAAATTGGATATGTTCAAATAAAGCGAGGTTATGAGATAGATAGTGATCACTACCTGATAGAAGCTAAATTGGAAGCTCAAAAAAAATCAGGTGCTAGTCTTTGATATCTAGCAAAAAAAAGGCAAGATACAATAAGGATTGGAACATACAAACAAAAAATACAAGAACATTCTTCAAATATTGAGCTATATGAAATATGCTCCGCTGTGGAAGAGACAACTAAAGAAATATGACCGGCGTCGGTAATTCCAGAAATTAGAAGATATTCTTCTTATATATCCATCTCTAAGTTCCTTATACCGCGGTTCCACTGATATTCATAATCAATGAAGCTCTGCATATAAGAAAAGTCAATACAAGTATTATGCCCTCCCAAAATGATAATTATCAATTGGGTGGGAGAACAAAGCTGGAATTTGGAACTCAATTTATTGATTGACTAGATTATCTGGATATCTCCAACTCTTCTTGCAGAAAATCCATCAATTGAGAAATATTGAGACTTCTTGATCCACTCAAAATTCCAAAAGCATGTTGAAGCCAACAAGAAAGTATAATAGTGCCTAGATCATGAAAATAACTTCTTTGGACCGCTTGTTAATAAAATGGTTTTCATAATACCTGCATTGAAACAACGCGTCTCAACGCCTGTTTTGTCAGTCGAAACAAGACAATTGCAGACAAATGCGAGTGTAGCCGGGCAGGAACAGGCTTGTTTCTGCCCGAGGGGAGAAACAAACTTGTTTCTGCCCGCTGAATTAATTTTTCACATCGTTTTATCCCTGGCAGAGTCGCATTTGTTCATTGTCAATCTCTAAATGAAAATCATATAACCTTAGTTAATTTGACAGTTGTTGTACGGAACTGTAAATTAAATTGAAAAGACGATTAGTTCCAAGAAAAAAAGTATTAATACGACAATTTTAAGTACACCACAACATCTTATTGATGAAGCACAAGCAGCTACTTTCGACTTGTTACCTGCAAAATCAAAAGAAAAATATTTACTTTGTTATGACAAATTTGTGATGTGGAAAGTTTCAATGCAGGTATTATGAAAAATACAGTGTGTGGCACGGGACAAAACACGATTTCAGCCGGGGGTGATGCCGGCCCTCGCTTCGCTTGGGCAAGCAACGCTCATCCTCAGCTGAAATCGTCTTGTTTCGTCCCTAGCCACACAATATACTATTCTAGACGAGCTGCTCGCCAAGAGCACGCATCTGATTAGTCGTCCGATATCTATAGTATGAGATACCAAGAAATCCATTCTGATTCAGCAGCTGCCACAGTAGCAATATCTTATCTATTCACAAAAAGATTATTTCTCAAAATATCAAATAAGAATAACTTCGGAATACATTAGGAACTGAGATAGTGTCAAATGAAGTATAGTGTTCGACTCATTTATTCCTGTGACTTTTGTGGCGGATGCCTACATTTCTTGTCGTAATAGAATAAAATGAATCCATAATGACAGTTAAATAGAATTCACCAATCTTACTTTCATTATCAATTTGGAGTATATATCATATCAAATATTTTATATGTGAATAATATGTGCTTGGCTACATTTAGAAAATTTGAATTCATGATTAACCAGAACAAGACTCATGAATTATGAATCCGAATTTCTGAATGTGAATCATAAATTGAATCCATAATGAACTAGCCTTTACAATGTTTTATGTTCTATCGGGCTGACCCCCGTGAGAAACATGATCAATTATAAGAGATATTGCTTGTGATTGGTAGAACTTATTGAAAATGAAGAGGAAGAAAATGTTTGTAGGATAATTACCTTGTAACTCTTCTCTTATGTTCTTGTAGGGAATATTAGACTTTTATGAATACTTGTATAGTCAAAAATTTACTGCATATGTCACATTAACTGAAGGGACTATAGTATCTGAAGAACAATAATTGTTCATCAAGAAATATACTTGTGATTGTTGAAATATGATATAATTTTAATTTAATTGATATTTTTAATTTTTATTTGGCGTTTGAAGATTCACATTTGGTACCACTAAGAACATCTAAGCTAGCATCACATGTTTTGTTGTCATTTCGGCTCGAATGATCATACATAATATCAGTGCATAATGTTGAAAGTTCTGTAATTGTTGAGCCTAATAAAATAGTGAGCAGCAGTGGAAATCAAAATGAAAATTCTATATGCACTTCACCCAGGCCGCTGGCGAAGCCTTGCAGATATAATACCTTCAATATCTGAAAAATAATATGAGTGAGTTTATCGACGTTTTATGAATTATAGGAAGATCAATTGAACAAATTTGTCCTCCGATAACTTCATGCTAGCTCATTTGGAATCTATGACTGTAGAAAAAAATACATCCTTCAATCGTGCGGATTGATCATTCCGCAATTGTATCGGAATATATCATTCTTCAGCTACCAATATTATCCGTCAAGGTAGCATCCACGAAAGAAAAAATATTCGTATACAATCAACTGTTTTGCGAGAATTGGGTTAACTGAAGATGAAAAATTGTGACACACACATGCAAAAAGTCTCTAATGCACTCATGGAGATTCCAGAAAAGCTTGTTCTGCTTGTATTTTCAATTAAATCATTCGTACATTGAAGAAGAACTTTTCACAGTTATATCTTAAATATCTATTCTCACTCCAGCAATGTTGAGAACAACTCACTTTTTATTGGACAGTAGATTTTTTCATCGGATAGTGGCTATAAATTTAGATGTGATATAATGTTGAATAGTTTTTCTTTCTCAGATCAATAATAATTTTTGTATTCGGAAATCATCTTCTACTTTATTGGCTTGAGTCTGTGTATCTGACAGATAACAACTGAAGCTTCTCACAAAAAATTTCTCTCAAGCTGTTGTAATCTGGCAAAAAGTTGACCAAAATTATCTACGATAATTTGAGCATATCATTGTTCGATAGTTCAATACTTCTGATTTCTAATCCTCTAATCATGAGAGAGAAACAACCTTTAATTCAGTTATGTATATATTAGTAGGAGAGCGAGAGGGAATCGGAGCCTACTAAAGAAAATTGTGAGAAAACGAGACAGAAATTCAAAATTATAATTCATTTTTATTCTGTATCAGTCTTTTGGCTACATAGCTGAGGAATCATATCAATTCAAACTTAAGAATTCAATCGTAGTTCACAATAATCACAAATTTTCTGAAATATAATGTGGATTTCATTACAATACGAGTTGGGTAATAAGATCCCAAAATAGACCTGAAGTATAATAGCAACAATCGTTCTATAAAAAAAAAAAAAACATAAAATGGCAAAATGAATGTTTAGAGAATAGACAAATGCTCTAGATTCAATGAGTTCCAAAGAAAAATAAATAATAGATAAAACAAATATGCATAATATAAACAAATGGTCTGGAAGAAAAATATATCTGGATAATATACTCATGGCTTTTAGCAATAGGTACACATATTAGAGGATAGATTAAACAATGCATAATCTCATATAACTTTTGTATTAAATTCCAATTGAACATTACAATAAAACAATATTCATATTTAACTAATGTACAGTGGCTGCCGGTCTCAAAGTGTTGATCTCATGTATTCTGAAAGTAAAACATAACATAAGCAAACTACTTTGCTTAGTGAGGAATCACATCCACACACCTTAACTTAACATTATCAACACACAATCACACAACTTTAGGTTCAGGCAGGTAGACTAGGATAATAAGGTTAAAAGATCGGACTGAGCGTCCCAGACGCTCTCGTGAATCCCAGATTCACGCGCAGATCCCAGGCTTGCAAGCGAGTCCCAGACTCGCCTCAGGTCCCAGACCTGGTAAGAACACTTGATCCCGGATCAAGTAACTTAGCATCTGTTAACAGTGAGTTCATTAAGGCATTTGAGGTATTCAGTGAAAGCCGAGAACAAACCGAAGCTCAATCTCCCCACTCAGATGTAAGCGAACGTTGGACAACTGTACTATGCAGTGCACCGTTGGTACCAGGCTGGTAACTGGTACATCGTTGGGCGCCTCAGCTTCCACCATTACAGTGTTACGCGCCATTAGGATAAGGATTAGGAAAGATATAAATCACATATCATACAACCACTGCAATTCACACACCTCCAATATACAAACACTCTCCAATACACACACGTACTTAACTCACCCTGAACTCTTCAAGGACACTGTAACTTCACTCTTCTAAATAAAAACTCAAACTGAGGTAACAAATGAATGTCGGACCGTTTGAATAACCTACGTGTTGTGTAACTTGCTGAAATTGTTGAAAATGATATGACTCAAAATCCTATGTAAACCTATGAAAAAATCGCTAACACACATATAGATTTTTGTGTCATCACAGCCTGAGTACTTAAAATGAGCCCACTTTCCACAGCTTCTGCATCGATACCAGAGTTAATTGTTCTTTCCTATGTCTGACTGAATCACGTATTCATTATTTACTTTCGAATATTTAGACTCGTCATCGCAAAGCTCAGTTTTATCAACGGAAGACTCTTCAGTAGATGTAGAGTCCTGAAATAAATTTCAGGTTGCTATAACTACTTTTTTATTTGTTTCTTCCGATTTTTTCCCATTTGATTCTTTCTGAACTCTTTTTCCTCAAATTTTTCTTCTTTTTTGATCCGTGGCCTTATCTTCTCTTCGAGAATGTTTTCCAAGGGTTCACTGGTTGGAATTTCAGATCGTTGTTTGTTTCTGGTAGCTTCTCTGGGTTTCGTGAGAATCCGCTATGATGGACTCAATTCTTGAAGAAAACTTGGAAAACTTGTGGATGGCTGCTGGAGATGTAGCGATTGAGAGGTCTTATCTTCTGTGGTGGCTGAGCAAGCTTAGATTCTAGTGTAATAACAGTGGCTGTCTGTAAAGAAATTGTAGAATTATTAGCCTTGTCAGCAGGAGTAGTATCGGTTTTTGGGTTCTTATGTGTGATAAAGTTGTCTCTAGAAGACACTGTCGATTCTTCAGGATATATACCTGTCGTTCTAAAGCGGGATATGCTTTCGTCTAGAGATACAACTTTCGTATATGCTTTGTTGAATAAGCCAGCCATCTCATAAGGTGTAATTTTGACCAAGTTCCATGACTTCGAATGCAAATCAGATTCTATTTGCCGATTAGTGTGGTCCGAAAAACTTCACATCTAGAGGCTGCAAGCGATGAGAGGAGTGTGGTGAAATGCTTAACATGATAATAAGACTGTTTTCAGCCATTTCCAATGCTTTCAGTGTCGTGTGACTGTTATGATTGTCCACTATAAGCAGTATACATAGCACCTGGAGGATCGTCTCGCTCTAATTGAGGAGAAATATAAGCAATAATGGAACATAGGTTCCGGAAGCACGCATAGCACAAATTACGGTCACATTTTTGCCCCTCTCCTATGAAGTTATTGCGCCAACACGTTTCTGACCTCTGGGGCCTCTAGAAGATATTATTTTTTTGGATTCATTGTATATATTATGAGGTTCGAATATCTATTTTGCCATTACTGTCTGGGAATTGTCAAAAAAACGCCTAACCTCAATTTAATTGGAACCAAGAACTCGATTTACACTAGTAGCTTCCGATTTTCCAATGCTTAATTCAGGATGTCTGTTTATAAATATTTCTAGCCAAACTTTGCCAGCTGTTCTATCAATTATGTTGAAACTCTTCGCAGCATCAAACCGCTCAGCCATGCTATAGCTAATTTTCTGAAACTGACTTCTAGTTAATCCATAAAACATATTGCACATCTTGAAAGATGGTCCACGAGTATCATTTCTTGTTCAATTGTAAATACAGGTTTACTGCCAAGTCAAGGAGGGCGACAGTAATTAGAATCCTTGGCTAGTGTGGCTCTATATCGTTTCTTCCAAGTACAGTAAGGTAAAGCTAACTCAAAAGCTACTTGTCCTATAGATTTTCCTTCATCTTGTATAACTTTTATTGCATTTCAGTCGTTGTCCAACTAGCCGTTGAAGTTTTTCGTTTTCTTAGGCATCTAAAACAATCAAAAGTTTTCATATTGAAAATACTCAATTTCATATTTTAGTATAATAGATGTAATTCATGTACGGGTTATGAAAGCCATCCTGGCTCTAAATACGCAGAGGTCCACTAGATGGAAGTTACAAAGAAAATGTATGGATTAAAAAACAATTTCTCTCTCTTGACTTCTTAGACTGATATGAAAAATATATGTATTTAGTGATAGAATGTTTTTATGAGAAATAAAAAGTGATAATCAATGTTCACCCTGATAACAGAAACGAATCGAGATATTACAAGCAGCGAACACAAAACACACCACCCCTACACACGTGTGTACGTGTACTGGTAAGTGACAAGCGACGATCACTCGTTATAGCCGAACATTGACAAAAACAGTTGCGAATGATTCCAACGTTCAAAAGCACATAATTTCGTTGTGAATCTCATTATCCGCCCGCTCCCATTACTTCTCGCTTCCCTACACATATCCCTCATAATTTGGATGGATAGGAATGAAATTAACATTTTTCGTGTGAATAATCTCTATTTGAATTGTTTCAGAGCATGCACAAACCAGAAGTATTCAGAAAATATTCTTAGATTCATATGATGACAGAACCTACAAAAATGACATTGCGTTGATCAAACTAAACGACTCATTAAAATTAGAAAAAGAATATGTAGCTCCATGCTGCATACCAACTGGAGGAGAGAATTTTGGTGGTATGCTTTGTATAATCAATTTTATCCAAGTGCGAACAATTAATTATATCTCTAGCTTGAGACAACTAAATATCTCAGAAAATTTGCATCCTACAAAAAAAGTGTTCAATATGAAAAGTAATATTCTAAAAGAGGCCATCCGTCTGAGTTGAAACTAGTCACCTCCACTCCCTAAATGGATGAGGTGGAGCTCAACTTTGAAAACTGAGATAGGAGCCTCGTCTTTCATTGCAGATTCTAATTTATTGCCAAAATATACTGAGAGATTGTCTAGAACATTTCTCCCATTCGTAGAAAATCAGCAAAACGTTGGGCGTAAAGGACGACAGCAGCGTTAACATTGTAGGCAACCTCGCCGTAAATCAGAATTACTCCGATTATTTTTCAACATATTCAACATCTATCACATTGAATGTAACTGTAAAGTCTTCTTAAATTGGTGGATTCAATACTGCTCGAGAAATTTGAGATAGAAGAGAAAGAGATAACTCGGGCGTCGCGCGAAGTACGGCAGTTCGATGGGAGAAAACAGCGAGATCAGATATTCCGATGATGATAGACAAGATAAGTCACCGAAATAAAGCTGTACGATGTTGAATCCAAATTTGCAATAGAAATAGGAGGTTAGCCTTTGCAACCTCGCACTGTAGATTTTCATTGGAGAATCACATTTTTCACGAATGAAGCGCCACCTACTACAAATGGAGAGAAAAAAAGATTCTCGGGAAAATCCCAAGCATGTTGTGGCAAAGAATCCAAATCTGCATTTGAAAAAGGCTTCTATTCAAGTTCTCAAGGTTGCCATCCGCTCCACCTATTTGGCCATATTTAAATTTAATTCTTTATCTAAATGTAGCAGTTGTATTTCAGTTTTTCTGTAAATTGTTTCAATTGTCTTGTTTATTACTACCATTTCGAGGAATGACCTTCTTCTAATATTTTTCTTCTGTTCTAAAATTTTCGTGTTAACATTTATTGCATAAGTTACTATTTGAAAATCATGCATGTGTTTTTACAGACAAGCGAGTAGCTGCTGGTTGGGGGTTAACCTCTGAAAACTCTAAGAAGGCTGTAGATAAAACTCGGAAAGTAACATTGGATTTATTAGACGGCAGAAAATGTATGGATATATATGAAGAAATGGGATATGATGACTTCTTACATAAAGGTCAAATATGCACTTTGACAACTGGTAAAGATACTTGTCAGGTAAGAGTCATTGATCGATGCCAAGTTATAAGTGAAGATTACATATTATTGAAAGAATGAATAATTTCAAATTTACATTGTTACTTTGACGAAGCCTGGTATTGTTTTCTATTATCAATAAATTTTTTTCCCATGAAACAATATGATCCATACATTCAGTATGTGATATACTGCTATTTACGACTGTATGTATTTTTTCAGGGTGATTCCGGAGGACCTTTGGTGGGTTTTAATAGAAATGATAAGAAAAATTATATATGTGGTGTCGTGAGCTGGAGTGCTGGTTGTGAAAAATCACCTGGCGTGTATTCAAATTTAAGTAAAGCACAGTGATCATCAAGTATTAACATCTCAATTATATTCTTATATTCAAACAATTCCATATCCTATCGGCGTATTATTCTCAATCAATAACTGATAGCAGATAGTTTTACAAGTCATTAAAGATATTGGCAAGATATTGAATCTCTAAAAATCTTAATTCAATTTTTAGACCAGGGGCCAGGAACAAATTTAGGTCGGTGATTTCCTCCCGGCTTATAACTTGTGAAATGCATTTGAGAGATGTTTCATACAGCATGGTGACAGTCAGCTGCGGCACCATTGGTGGGTTAACTGATAGTAGCCTTGCAAGCACGTCAAGAAAAAAATATCTTCAATCATTTGCTCCAAATTTAAAACTCATCAAATGATAGGTGATGTTATACTTCCATCAAAAAAGATGTCAGCCTACAGCCAGTAGGATGGTGGATTATACGTCAGCTGGACACAAGAACTTGTAGATAAGAATAATAATTTAAGTGATTTCCTCTCACTCAAATTTTTGTCTGATGATTGTTCAAGTAATACTTTGACTGAATAAAAATGTCAGCAAGCTGTATATCGGGGGAAAGATTGTCAGTGAAGGGTTCGGCACAATAGACAGGCGAGAACGTTGATCGCATATTGTAATACCCAGGCTGACGTATATTTTCCCAACATACTACCAGCTGATTCCTCCTATCACTTACAGTTTAATGTCAATAGTTATGTGACAAATTTCAATACAAGTCCAAGGTTATTCGACACTATGCTTCTTGCACGCGCAGCATGTGAATATAAACACTTGAGCTTGATCTAGATCCTGGCTTCTGGTCTATTATTATTCACCAAGTAGTACATTTTTGCGTTACATATGACATGCAATGCATTTTTCCTTAAGAGCTGATACCCTATAAATCATGGAGCACAAATGTGGCTGAAAAGTCTTCTAGAATTAAGATCTGTCTAGACTGGATATTAATTAATTCATTCGAGCCTGCATGGCGTTGTGTATACTATGTATTTCACAAGCCATTATCTTTTAACATGGATTTTCGAGAATATGAGATTTTTCTTGATGATACAGAATAAGATTACTGATGTGATCTAATAATCTTGTTATTTTCGGCACAATCGACAGTCCCGTTGTTTTTACTCATACGTATATAATTCATATGTAATATATACCTCTTTGTTGAAAAAATCATTTACTTTATAATCTGAGAAGCTCGTGTTTCATTAGTTCATGGAACCAGTCACAAATAAATTGTTTACAAATGTAGTAATTTTTCATCGATATTTCTGTGATTTGTGCTCTAATAATAAGTTCTAACGAACGAATTGATGCTAAGAACTCGTGAAAATTGTGGAGATTGACCGTTCGCACTGAAAATTTGGTGAATATGTACTTGAAGGCTAGGACATATATCTGAAGCAAAAAATTCCTGCTGTTGCTGGAGAAACAGACGCAGCAGATTTGGAAGCACGTGCAAAATTGATTCATTGTTATTTGTTAACATGAAGCATACATAGACCATGAAGGAACTGTAGATAACGTTAAAGTCTTTGTTTGACGATTCAAGATTTTCGAGGAGGATGACTTCACTTCATCATTCAATATGGATCGAATTGGAAAACCGTAAAAACATGATGAATCATGCGACACTAATTGTGGGAGCTAGGCAGCGATCAACTGGAACTGATTTTGATATCAATGATGGATACGTTGGTTCACTTAAGCTAGCTGAACTAGTAGAACGCTGCATGCATATGAATATCACTTTCGAACACTCTAGAGTCAATATAACATCAGACTCAATCAAAAACCATATCAATTAAGATGAAAGCTGTTGAAGTCAAATAGAATGCGATTCAGCATGAATTGGGTTTTTGAGAGAAAAAAAAATGTATTTTGAAACTTTATTGTATAATTCTGATATTCAACGCAAAAACTTGAGGACTTATTTTTCCCAATAAAATATAAAATCTCAAAAATAATTACGTGAGTCAAAACGATCCATGATTGGTCGTCTTGTTTGTGTCATCATAATGTTAAAATAATTTTACGATTGACAAAACAATCCTAATTTTAGTGCAAAAAAATTGTTTTTGACAACTTATTTCATCCAGAAAATAATGTACGATGGAGGATTTATAAAGGCAAACTTAGATAATATACCTAGCGTGGATATATTTATGATGACAGATTTTCTAGAAATTCCAATCGATTTAATTCAGCTCAGCTACGAATTGCTGTAGTATCTATGTGAGTCTGTCAAAAGATCGTATTGTGAATATAAGTGAAGAACCAAATATTTATCCATGAAATACTTATAATTGAATGGAAACATGCAGCCAGGATGCGAGATATATCGATGAACTGTATTGATATCATAGTAACATTGAAAGTGACATCGATTGATTCAAAATTTCAAAATTTTCTCTCCACGTTATTATCACTTTTGAGACATAGTTTTCGGAAAAACATGATTGCAAAATTCCTTAATGAAAAAGTGACATTTCACAGTCTAGAATCAGAAATAACCATCTTCATAGGTAATCATGTGAAAGTTGCGGTGACAAGGCTATAGGTGATGTTCAACTTCAGCACAAATTATTGAAATAGAAGCAAGATCATCCGATAACTGCATAGAAATTTTGAATGAATCATTTTTAAGATCTACCGAAATTGTCTGAATAATATGGGATTCATTGGTTATGATTTGGAGTAAGTCTCCTCAGAAAATTTTATCAACAGTAATTACACACGAGCTTTTCATTTTGCTGGATGAATCTCTGTTTTCACGAAATCTTGTCACCTAGCAATTTGACAAAAAATTGTCCTTATAAAACCACGACACCGTAGGTAGGGTGATTTTATTTTTTGAACAGTTTTCGAGTCAAATTGCTGTCAGGTTACAAGGTTGAGTTGTCAAACTGAAATTTACCCCAAGAAAAATAGAATGCTAGAGTGTAATTCGGCGAGATAACTTAACGACAGTTTATTTATAAAAAAGTTTATTTGAATGTGCAATTATTGAAATTACAATTATCATACATCGTTTCATTCGACATATTCCACTACGTATTATTTATAATTTTCTTCACCAATTCTTCGCTTACTTTGAGTGCAATCTTGCAAAATATTTGGAATTTGACATACCGTTGTACCTCTTTCTAATACATAATTCTGGTTTTCACAAAATACGATGAATTGTCTCCAGATACAAGATTTATTGTTTTTTGTATCTAAAGACACACTTTACTTAATATTTTCTTTAATATTTTCGGAGAAAATATTCAAAATTCTGTTTATTTTGCAGTATAAGCATGGACAAATTATGCAAATGACAAATATAGTGAGTGTTTTGATTTGGTTGCTAGGAGGAAGGTAAATGACGTTTGTTCAATCCTATTATTGGAACATGTTATTTTTTATTTGGATACCAATCTTGAAACTGCTTGCTTTGTCAACTACAGTGATTCCTATGACAACGGGTGGGCGAAAGTAGTGAGTGTAATTACTTTCGTCCACTCACTCTTTCATAACGAAATAAAGAATTAACTACAAAAAATTTTATTACATGTATTTATTGATATGAAAATGAACTTCATAATTATTTTAAATTGCGTTACTTAAACAAGATATACCAGCAACTGAAAACTGATGAGACTCTGAAGTTATATCGTAGTAACTTTTTAATATCAACTTGAGTGCTATTTCTACAGCTTGTTCTCTCCTTTGTTAATTATTCCCCTCGCACAATTTCATTATTATCTAGTTCCATTTCAGTGTCACAATTTATTTTTATAAAAATATCAGGACAAAACAATTTTAATATTTTTGACAGTTGCGGATGTTTATATTTACATGATCCACAACAACGCATCCGCCGCCTATGCTACTTTATACATACTTTATACATGATATTTGTTCAAGTAGTGTAATAGATTCTAATGTTTTAATGAATGTTTCAATAATAGGATTGAACAAAACGCTATACAGCACTCGTGAAGAAACGGATTCGCTCACACAAAAAAAATGGTTTCTCCCGTGATATCAAATTGCATGCCTTTATTATGTTGAATAATTGAAGGTTATCTAAAGCCAAGTACTGGGAGGCAAAGATTTCGCAACAGCCCAAGTGGCTCAAAGGGTTGCGTGAACTTGTGAAAAAAAATATGAAAAATGCCGAGTTTGCAAATTGCATGCCAATGAAAAGAATTGAAGTTTTAGTCATAAAACCCTTGTGAAAAAATTGGCAAGCATTCCTTGTTGGCGCAAGGGTTTGAAATTTGGGAGTAATCTTGCATAAATTTTGCACCAAATAGCCGTGATATCAAATTACTTCAAATGGAGCAAAAACTTAATTTTATAGTGAAATAATTATAAATTTAAAATGGCATGCATGTTGCTCAAGCCCTTCATATTTTAAATAATAATGAAAGTTGCATAAAAAACTCGCAAAATTTCTCTGACTTTATTCTGCTTGCCATTTTGTATTACATCAATAAATGTTGTTTCAAACTCATTTGGGAGATGACAAGCATGTTTCCCAAGCCCTTCGTATTTCAAATAATAATGAAAGTAGCATGAAAAACACGCAAAATTCCTCCGACTCTATTTTGCCTGCTATTTTGTATTACATCAGTAAATGCTGTTTCAAATACATTTGGAAAATGGCAAGCATTCTGCTCAAGCCCTTCATATTTTAAACAATAATGAAAGTTTCATAGATAACTCGCAAAATTTCACTGACTTCATTCTGCCTGCCATTTCATAGTACATTAATAAATGAAGTTTTCAATTCATTTGGAAAATGACATGCAAATTTGTCCGATCATTGAAAGACTTTTGAAAAAGTGTCAAAAAAAAAGTAAGAAAATTTCCGAGATTTTATTTTGCATGTTGTTTTGTATTTCAATGAAAGAATATGCTTTAAGTGAAAGTAAGAATGAAATGCATATAACATAAGACGAACACTCACAAATTCTGGAAAAATCAAAAAAATATGCTCTAGAATCAACTCACAAAGTTTCAAATGAGCGGTAATCAACGAAAAATTTATGCGCTGTCTCACGGACTGTTCCTATTCATTTATATTATGAAACATCCTATTAGCTATTAAGGTATGATTTTTCTATGATAATAAAAATTTTTTTACCTAATAATTAGCTTTCTCATTTTTTCATGATGATAACAGTTTTGCATGATAATGAAGATATACCTACTCCTAAATTCCAGATGAAGGCAATTTAACTTTAAAAAATTCATTTTGTCACAATATCCCATCCACATAACTAATTCTTATTCCAGGGGAAAAGTAAGAACATAATTATTATTTTTTCCGTTGTTAATATGTGTGATAATTATTTTATTGATAGCAAGATTTAAAACCTTAATGTTTCACAAATTCAGAAGTTGAGATGTCAACTGTACATACGTGTTTCGCCCTTATCAGGACTCTCTGATATAGTATCATTCTAGTACCTTATTGGTTGCAATTTAATGTTTTACCCAGTTTGAACTAATAGTGATACCAATGGGAAAATTTTATGTTTCTAGTGATTTCAATTGATTATTTTTACCATCCAAATTTCGACCAATAGAATTGCACCATTCGACGTCACGTGGTACAACCTACACGGTTTTCAAGTGGAAATTTTTTGGAAATTTTGTCTGTTGGTTATATATACAAAACAAAGAATATTCAGCCGCGTTGATTCAACATCTGTCAAATTCACAGACAGATTGAATGTGAAAATGAGCAGATTCAGAGTCGAGTCTCTGGAATATATTGATGAATTTGGATGAGAAAAATAATCTTCCGAATACCATTCGCGATTAAATTTAACCTGGCAAAATTTTCAGATTGTTACGAGAGCTTGCTACCAATTTATTTCGTGATATTGATCAAAAATCACTCGCTTGACAGCTCGTGATTTTTCTGTCAATATCACTCAATAAATTGCTAAGCAACAAGCTCTCGTAACAATCTAAAAATTTTTCCGGTAAAATTTAACCACTTATGATATTATATATGAATATTTTTGGAATTGTTGCTATGGAAACATTATGAATAATGCGAATTGTAGCTCTCTGCAATATTTTGAAAGAGACTCACCTAGGCCATCAATGTTTTAAATTAGTCAGAAAATTTAAATTAATAAATTCGCGAAATAATTCCTGTTAATTTTACTGTATTAATTCACGGACACTTTTTCTCAACCCTTTTTCCTAAATTTATTAATGATGAGCCTGAGCAACATGCTTGCCATTTTTTGTGTCGTATAAAAAAAATTATTTTAAACGAAATACACAATGGCATGCAAAATAAAATGACGGAAATTTTTCTTCTTTTTTTTGCAACTTCCTCAATGCATGCCTGCATTTTGGGACATCCTGGGGGGCATGCCAATTTCCACAATGACAGTTCATCGAACAAATTACCTATTGTTGAAATGGCAAGCAATTTGAAATCACGGCTAATTGGTGCAAAATTTATGCAAGATTACTCCCAAATTTCAAACCCTTGCGCCAACGAGGAATGCTTGCCAATTTTTTCACAAGGGTTCTATGACTAAAATTTCAATTCTTTTCATTGGCATGCAATTTGGAAACACTGAATTTTTCATATTTTTTTTCACAAGTTCACACAATTCTTTGAGCCACTTGGGCTGTTGCGAAATGCTTGCCGTTCAGTACTTGGCTTTAGATTAATTACAATTATTCAACATAATAAAGGCATGCAGTTTGATATCACGGGAGAAACCATTTTTTTTCAGACCTTCAATTGGAACTTGAATTATGACCGGAAAGCGTGCATTTCAATCTCTCTTATTGAGAGGTGAATTATCAACCCTCAAAAAGGCAAGCGGTATAAAATCGGAGAGCCCCACCTGTCACTAGCTCCCAATCTATAAGCACAGATAAATGTGATTCATCTAAATTAGAGATGATTGTATTCACAATGTTTATAAGGCTGGATTGAGTGCTGTAACCGCGCCTAAAACCAGACTGTGTGCTTGATAGAATATTATTACCTGACAAATAGCTTATTATTTGATCATTGCATATTCTTTGCAAAATTTCAGAGAATGTTGGAAGGATACTGATTGGGCGCAAATCGGTGAAGGTTGCAGAATTTTTTTTTCAGCAATGGGCTTAACAATAGCCACCTTCCAGATATCCGGAACAACTCCTTCAAATAAGCTCGTGTTAATGATGTTAGTAATATGATCACTTAACACCGGAAATAGAATTTGAATTATTTTTGAAGAAATGCCATCCTCCCCTACAGCATTAGATTCCAATCTGAACAAAATATCCTCAATAATATTTTTATCAACAAATTTGAAATTAAAGCGATCCGCAGTCGCATTAGAGTGAGAATTATTATTATACTATGTCACAGTATTACCATTTGTTATTGTTGTTCCAACTTTGTCCACTAAATACTGTCCGAAAGCTCCTGAGTCGTACAAGAAGGGTGAAATCAACTTTTCTGGATCATTTTTAATTCCAGCACCCTTAAAATTTGCCAGAGTTGAATAGAATTTTTGAGATTCCTATTGATATCAATTTCAAAATGAGCTTGTTTCTCTCTACGTATAGCAGAAGTAGTAAGGTTTCGCAGTTGTTTATAGTAAGCAAATTTAGTTTTTGTTTTATATTTTCTATATCCAATACGTGTCGTGTCTCTTTTTTTTGCATGATTTCAATAACTGGGGTTATCCAAGGACTATATCTCTTGTAAACTTTGGAAGTTTCAATACGTGCATCATTATTGAATAATGAAGAAATCATGTCAATAAAATAAGCTACTTTATCATCAATATTTTCAAATTAAAATATCTCATCTCAATCTATTAACTCATTATCTGCTATAAAATTCTTATAATCGAGATCTCAAAAATCTCTGTAAGTTAGTTCATTCGAAGAAACTGCTGAATTTGGCGAATTGAGAATACAAAAGACACTACTATGATCGGAAAAGTCATTAGTCAGGACACCAGAGTTTGTGCATAAAGATATGCTATCAATTAATATCACATCCAGTAAAGATTCATCTGTTGGTCTAGTGTACTGATCTATTAACTGGCTCATATCGTTAGATGAAACTAAATCTATGAAGAATTTGATACGTGTGTCGTCAACAAGATGGCTGATATTGACATTATCTGCGCAAAACAAATGATCCGACTGCGGAATGAACTCGGTAAACATATTGATTAAGATCTTTAGTTCTTTATAGAACTTTCATTTAGGATTACATACAACATCAAAAACAATTTTTTTATCATTAGTTAGACATGGTATCCACAAATGTTTTAAGTTATCAGTTCCTGCAGAATCTGTGTTCAAGATTTTGAACGATATACTATTAGGCACATAGAAAGCTACTCCTCCACCCCGTTTATGGGTTCTCACCGAACTTATCAGATTGTCACCAGAAATATCAAATAATAGTGAGGGAGGAGTGACGCTGATCCACAGCAGCTCTTTAATTTACAATTCACCTGTTTCACTTCCAACACTTCTTCTTCAAAGGCCTTTAATTCAGCATCGAAAACTTTTTTCACTGCACTTGAAACTTCGTTGATAATAGTTCCAATAAACTGATTATTTAAACATAATTTTTGTAGAGCACTGCTAATCATTTCAGTTATTGTGTCCTCATCATAACGAGTAAGCATTTCAAGCGCTCAGATATAATTCCACTTTCCAATAAAGTTATAGGTCAAATACTTATAAACGCCCGAACACACGAAATACGTCTATCTCAGGCGGCAGTACATTCCATAATCAGGAATGAACAGAAGAAAGCTAATAGCTCTGGTGGCATTGAAAGATACGGTAGTCAAATATCTTGAAGTCAAATGAAAAAATATCGACAATAGAAAATTTCACTTCGTAGAGATGGCACATTCTAATAATAGCAGATATATGGAATGCTTTGGTACGAGCCAAAGGCAGATAAAAAGTGGAAGACTGACAAGTAGTGGAGTGCCTGGAGATTCAGATCTCGGACTTGTGTTACAGTGGATGAATCTTTATGTTCGAGTAGAAATTTCGTTTTACGTACTATAAACTGCAATGTCTACCAGATTTTTTTTTGTGCTTTTATTTTTTCATTATATGAACAAAAAACGGAGAAAAAAATATTTGAGCATATAATCCTAGTTTAAATGATATTTTTTAGTATGTATACGTTTAATTTAACCCGAATATACATGGAAAAACATTTTCCAAAGATATCTGAGTGTATCACGGGTCGTAGAGACCTTGGACTGTAAGTAAAATGTGGAGCGGAAAACGGTAGCGGGGGCTGCAATGTGCAACTAATAGTACACAATGTAACATATTTCACAAACTCTGTCAAACGTGAACAGTCTCTTGGGATTTGTTTTTCTGGAGATATAAATAGCTTCATCAAATTGTTTCTATCTTTCTCTTACAAATGATATGATAGGTACAATTGCTTCATGGCGTTTATCGATGTACACCTTTCGCACGCACACATTACTTGTCGCGCCATGATAGAGTAGCAAAAATAATCCACAGCAAGCTAAGTCAAAACAATGGCACCCTATCATAAGTACGTCCCACCTTGTGTGGCAGAAAGAGAAAAATGCATGATTTATTGGAACAGACAAATAATAACGGATGTTGAGATTCAGCACAGTATCCCTGATATTGTGCTTATAAAAAGCTAGAAATGACAACATAGATAATAGACATAGCCGTGCCAAGCGCAATTCGTGCCAAACGCAATCAACATAAATAAAGTAAAGAAAATGTGAAGGATGAAAAAGGTTATAATAGTACCGATAGTAAAAGGAGCAACTGCTAAAATACTGAAAAAATTGTTCAGGAGCCTAAAAGCTCTTGAAATGAATCAAAACACCTACCTAGAACTACAAAAAACAGTTATACTGGAAACATGCCGATTAGTGAGAAGAGTGTTAGAAGATGACACAATAAATAACATGCAACAACAGAACGATGGGAAATGAGAACATAAATGAATCGGAATGAAAACTTACCCAACAAGAACCAGAACACCAGGGTTACCCCACCTGAAACAGAAGTATTACATGAATTCAATTACTCTAAAGCGACTTTCAAATTCAAATTGTAAATACTTACCTTATTGTAGGTCGTATGTACGGTTTTGTAACGAAATTCGTGAGAACATCAAAATAGACAATGATAATAATAATATTAATATTCACTGTAACAAGCTAAGCTTATACAAAGGAGTGGGTGAGTATAAGTATGATGTATAATAAAGAATATCTCACATGTTTGTGGCAAGAGAGCGAGCTTGAAGTGCGGTTATTGTGAATTTGTGGACTCAAAAGTTGAATGTAAAAATTTCCTCCGTTTGGATTCTGCAGATGCTTTTCTAGAAAAGCCTGTCTGAGTGATGTGAAGAATGAGCAACAATTGAAGTGACATTGATTTATTCGAAATGTCAAACCATATACATATATTGCAGCTGACTGACCAGTTCTTTCCCCACATTTAGCTGACTGACTGTCATTATTTCCATTTATTAGCAAGATACTATTTGTACACCGATTTTCAGTCTTAGTGAACTCATTTTATTACTGTGGCAGGAACGACAGCTTTGATAGCGTCCCTGAGACGCTGTTCTCAGTTTCACTTGACTGAGCGCAGTATGTTTGTGTACACAACCACTGTAATAAACTATCGAAAAACTGGGCTTGATGGATTCATAGACCTCTTTTTGCTCCGGCTCTTGTAGTTGTGGATTTTTTTTATATAATTCCAAGCGAAGCAATCCTGTCTTCTCACTCAATCTCAGAATATACAAGTTTTTCTTGCCATATTGCTGTTTTTGCTCTTGTTTTCAATTATTCTGAGTAAATTCTGATGTTTTATTATAAAGTAAAAGCTGCTCAGGCTTTTTTTATTACAAGTATAAAGGATAATACTATCTATATGTTAGCTCATTTGAGGTCAGCAATCGGATTGACGCAGACAGACAGAACACTGACAGCCGTACTCTTATTTTCCAAATATTCTCTTCGATCCTATACCATCCGGTATTCATATAAATATGTATTTTTTTTTAATTCTCTGCTAAAGCCACACTACACTTACTTATTTCTTAAGTCTGAGCTGGATCTGCGTGGATTTTGAGATAAATCATTGTATTTATATTTCAATTTCATTCCCAAATCACCGCCTGAGATTCTACGTGATAGTGTTTGAAAGAAGATGGTTGTGAAGTTTTATCTTGAAATAATAATCAATGCGGAAGGACAAATAATTTAAAACACTAACAACAATGGTAGTTTGAATTTAACAGTTCAGATATTCTGACAACTTACTAATTACGAGTATCTCACGGTAATTTGAGCGTCAAAGTACAAATCCCAAGTCAAGTTCAAAATTAAACAAATTTTATACCAAGTGTTTGATATAGAGTGTTTTTAGATATCGTAACTGCAATAAAACTTTGATTTTCTGGTTTCGATTGGCGTCCTTCTATTTGGTAGTATATCACACAGGACTGTACTGGGAATAATATTAATACTATAATTAGGACCCAGCGATCTGACTCATACTCATCTATCACTCGAATCGATCAAATTGGTGTGATATGAGACAAGTCATTTGAAAACTCAAAGCTCAAGAGTGTAGATCTTCAACAGTGCAGATACGTCCTAATGTATCGTTTCTTAATTCATCCCTTCTTTCCTGCCCACTAACGATAATGGAATCGTGAAAAGTAGTTGTACAAACACTTAAAACTGCTCATCCTTCTCGTCTTATGATTCTGTGCAGGAGGCACATTTTTTTTTTAAATTGAATTTCACTCTTACGTAGAGACGAGGCATTATGAGATGTTGAAGGTTGCCCTGATGAGTTTTCAAAAACCTCGGCAGTGAGTTACTTCTGATGTATCTTCCCTACAAGAATTGTGAACAATACATGTCTTCACCAATCCAATCAATTTTTTTTCCGATGTTACAGAACCAGAAGTCTTATAATCATGAAACCTCGTGTCAATTTCAAGGAAGAATAGTGATTACTTCAAAATAATATCCAGTTGTAAATAAATTCTTGCTTATGAATTATAGAAATAGAATCTTGAAATTCTCATATTTTGCATTGGCTCCTTATAATCGGCTCCTCAAGAAATCAGTAGTCCCAGATAGATCAAAATTCGATTCAATATCAAGGAAGCATACAAATTAGTCTCACAGTCTGTTTTTGCTCAAAATTTATAAGTATGGAATCAGTAACTGCCTATAGTTTTATAAGTTGCATACCTAGTCAATTTGTTTCTCAACCATTGGTTGACAATCAATGAAACTTTATATCAATATCAAATTGCATTGGTCTGACACACAGTTTTGTTCAAGAGTTATCGACATAAAGTCTATAACTGCCAATAGAATGTCCATATTTTCTAATATCATTCATAGACTCCTTTCAATTCCGCTGAGCCAGAAAAGTTATTACAAAGAAGTGGAAAAGATCGGCACAATAGCGGCAAATGATGGTTATGATGGTAAAATAGTAGAAAATATTATTAATTTGATAGGAAAACCAGATATATAAGATTTTAATGTGAGTGATGTATTCTTGGGATTTCAATCAATTCAATTCTATTTCTTTTCTGCTTTACAGTTTCGGCTGCACCTCAGCTATCCTCAAAAGCGAAAGGAATTATTGTTTGAAACAATTGTTTTTGGAACAATCATTCCTTTCGCTTTTGAGGATGGCTGAGGTGCAGCCGAAACTGTGAAGCAGAAAGGAAATGAAATCAAATTGACTGAAATTGCAAGAATACATCACTCACATTATTTACAAATCCAGTCAGCGTCAACTTTTTTATCCAATATAGATTTTGATAACATATATTGTAATCCAGAAGAATTTAAACCTAATAGCGAATGGCACTTTCCACATCACATCCCAGATCTCAAAAGAAAAATTAGTCGTGAACTCAAACAGTATAATATCGAAACAATACCGACAAACAAAATAAACTTGGGAAAAATTCTAACTAACAATAGAACCAAAATTCCTGAAGGTGAACGAAACGGAGTTTATGAAATTCAATGCGATGACTGTGGTGCGATTTATATAGACCATAGCGGTCGAAGCTTCAATCTCAGGATAAAAGAATATGTTAAATCCATAGCTAAACAAACAAATAATACAGGCTTCGCTGAGTATTGCATAGCAAATTATCATAAATTATCAGGAGATTTTGAAATATTACATATCACCGCCAAAGGATCAGGATCAGACCTCTTGGAGAATTCAGAGATAAAGAAAGCTATCAATTCAAACAAAAACAATACAAATGACCAACTAGATGCAAGCATTTTCCGTTTTTCTAAAGAATGTGAATATGAATAGTGTTTTATAAAGCATCTTGTACTGTCTGATGATGTCTGAAAAGATAAAACAATCGTCACAATATATGAAATTGTGGTCCTGTGCAGTAGAAGAAAATTGCCGTTTGCTCTAGAAGAAGAATCAACTCTTCCAAAATTCGTCTAATGAGTGTGAAACGTTTCTTAATCACAGAAGATTTTGGGAAGATGAGTTCATTAACACAATCTGCTCAGATGTTCTTTGAACTCCAGACGGGAGAAACAGAAAAGAAGAAGAAAGCGCGAAGATACACACGAGGGAAGAAGATTATGTGTCGGTCTCTTTTGAAACAAAGTGCAAGAGGATATGATTTATTATAAAAAATGTTTACTTGGTCAACTAGAAGAATGTTTCGGAAATGAATTGTAAATGCTGTTGTTGGATCTGAAGAATTTATTTTAAATTGACATAATTCATTTGTGCTATTTATTTTGACTCGTTCTTATTGTTTCAATGTAGGTACGTCTCTGTAAGGAGAGGGCAAATTATCATATTTTAATGTTTGTGATAATTTTGATTATAACGATAAGAAATGTTTTGAAAATTAATTTTAGATGCTGTTGGATCCAAAGAATTGATTTTAAATTGACATAATTCATGTATAATATTCATTCTGATTCGTTCTTATTGTTTCAATGTACGTCCCTGTGTGAAAAGGACAAATTATTATCGTGTGTTTATTTATGAAATAGTTTTGACAAGGATAGTGATGAAAAATGTTTCAAAGATGCCTTCTAAATTTTGTTTGGTCATTATAAAAATCTAAAATGTACTTGAAAAAAATAACAATCAAAATAATTTGTACTGTGTATCTCATTAATATTGATCATTAACTGTTTTTATTATTGTTGTTGTCTGGATTGTACGAATTTTTAGGAATTATGCGAAATATGGAAGAATGTATCCATATATCACATAATTTTCAAGAAAGTTCAACAAGTTATAAAGAAATATTTTAAAATTTAAATTAATTACCGCCTTTTGATTCTAATAGCCGTTGGTCACTTGTCTTATCACGAGATGGCATAAAAAGACAATTCCAGCTCATAACATTGCAGTTTACCGTCTATAGTATATAGGTAGTCTGTGTTCAAGAATAAGGTCTTACAATTTTTGTGGGAATATTTTCAGTTGAATTATTCATTAACTCAATTATGTTAGAATTGCATTCCATTCAATATTCCACCGTTCACTTTGAATGAACCGTTGAATGATTTTCTTTTCAAGTTTAAGAGCCAACAATAACGAAGTGAGTTGATAGCAGCAACTACTTTTTGAGTTGATCATTGATGGCAGCATAATCTGACCCATATTCTGACTGTATTCAGACTATTAGAATCAGCTGATTCAAGTGCAATGAACTTTTGCAGACAATCTAATGTTCAAGAAATGTACCAATCATTCAAAAATATACGTGAAATTCCTAAATAGGAATAAAATTTCTCAACACTGACATAAATACGACCAATAGACCAAATTGCTGGCTTTAGATATGAATTCAATCTTTCTTGCAACATATGCAAAAATAGAATTATCGAGGTGAGTGATTATCAATGTATTATCAAAATACTGTTAATCTTGCAGTTTCAAATGAATGATTGACAAGACTATGATGATTCAAAGTTTCGAAATAATCATTTCAATCGACAGCTGTCATTCGTCCAACGAATGAGAAACATTCAGTTCGAACCATAGGCGAACTATGAAACTTTTGACCCAACTTTGATGAATCTTTACTCAAGATCCAGAAGTTATACAGAAAAAAGCTATCAAGAAGAATTATCAGGCTTGAAGAGTTCTATTAAAGGTTGAAATTAGTGTACTCATGTCTGTCACATCCTGTATATAATCGAACAGAGAATCCCATCATTCCACGGCTAATTGCTTTTGATTCATCCAAAAAATTCTAAAAGTCTGTCAAGTGAAATGCGCTTTTAGCCTAGTCGGTTGCTATGGAAACAGTAGGTCATCATTCTTATGCTACAAAATTCCTAAATACTGATTTCCAAGATTTCACGGCTCACAGTTCTTAATTTATACGCGAAATTGTACAATAAGTTCCAAGTGAAGTGCATTTTCGATTATTATCATTGTTATGAAAATAGTAGGCAATCATTCAGATGCCACAGCAGACTGGAATACCAAATTTCAATATTCTACAGATGATAGTTCTGAGTTTCTGCGGAAAATTCCAAAATATTGTGAAGTACAGTGCACTGCCGGCTCAGTCGATCTCAATAAAAATTAGATATAAGCATCTAGACAGTACTATCATCTTGAAAACTGTATTCTAATATTCTACCTCCAATCATTTTGGATTAATGCGGAAAATTCGAAAAATGTTTTGAGTAAACTGCACTTCCAGTTGAGCCGATCACAATCATAATGCAAGATGTACAACTAGATGTTATACAACTGCTTAATACAAAATTTCATTATTCTACGACCGATTGTTTTGAGTGTATGAGGAAAATTCGAAAAGTCTGTCATATAAAGTGCACTTCCGGCTGAGCCGATTGGTACAAGAATTGGAGATGACCATTTGGATGCTACAGCAATTCCAAATGCTGAATTTCAATATCCTACGGTTGATCATTCTGGACTTATCAGGAAAATTTGGAAGAAGCTTGAAGTAAAGTGCACTTCCAGTACAGACGATTGAAGCTATAATGCGAGGTGCACTACTAGACCCTATACCAGTCCTGAATACAAAGTTTCAATGTTTTACGTTCTACCAGTTTCGAGATTTGCAAGTTACGTACGCACAAACATACGTACCGACATCAAGCCAAAAATAGTCAAAATGGATTCAGGGATGCCCAAAACGGATACTTCCATCAAAATCTCGATACGTGAATTTTGTCGGTTCCACAATAATTTCTTGTACTCAATACAAGTAAGTAAAAAGAATGTTATAGAGTGCATAATGTAGCAGAAATGTTCTAATTCAAAAACGTACAATTTCATGAGGTTGCACTTATGTAACATTCGCTCTTTTGGGAATAAGGTAAAACAACAGAGTATATCATTATAAACAATGTGACAAGTATGTAGTACTTACTTTATTTTATTCAAAGTATTTTTTTGAAGGCCTTAGGACCACTTTAACACTATCTTATGAACTTTCCCGTTCACGCAACCATGGGTTGATCAGCTGATTGCAGATTTCCAGAAGAAATCTGCTTTAGAAGGGTTAGTTTAACTCGAGATTTAGAGATGGGGCTATCATTCAATAGAATGGTATGTTGCAGTACTACAACATTATTTATTTGAAATTCTATGAATTTCACATATATTTTTTGAACCAAAAATCGCTATGTTGCACTTCTGCAACTAGATGCACTAAAGTTTTGAGATTTGCGAGTTGAGCACGCACGAACGGACATACGTACCGACTTCAAGCTGAAAATAGTCAAAATGGATTCAGGGATGCTCAAAACGGATATTTCCATCAAAATCTCGATAGGTTGATTTTGTCGGTTTCACAATACTTCCTTGTACTTAGTACAAGTAAGTAACAAAAAGTCAATTTTCAATATTTAATTAATCATAGCCCTGCCAAAAATTTTTTAGCCAACCCATTTGCGATGTATTCTGTAGTATACTAAATTTGATAGAAAAAAATTTCACCGCTGTAACAGATGAGTGAAGGTCGTTCTTGATTTGAATCTTAGACTATAATTTAATTTTAAGTGGAAAATGAAAATTCGGAAATCACTCCAAATAAATTCGCCGAGCTAATTCTACACTGCCTGCGAAATCGCAGACAGAAGAGCCAGACATTTTCACAGGTTTTAACTCTTATGAAAATAATAATTAGACAATTTTTTCCAAAATTTAATTGAAGGAATGATAGCTCACATATGTCGAAATCAATTGTTCCGTTGTAACTTCTACTGGATCCAATAATTAGGCCCCTGAACGATTCGTTAAATTATAGGGGATAAAAATGCTAAAAAAAGATGAGAATCCGGAAAATTTATTGAGAAAAATTGTTATGCTTGACGGGTTCTATCACTGGTTACAAGGAATGTACTTATTTCTGTTACGCCCTGTATATATATCCAATGATGTACAAGTGAGTCACGTAATGCTCACGTTAGATTTTTTTTCTGTTTTTTGAATAAGATTACAATTAACCGTCTTTTTTTCTAGTTATGACTGACCGAAAGGTCGCAAAACGACATATTGCTTTGAAGCCTGCTGGAATAGAGTATTATGCTGAGCACTTGAGTGGATTCAGCGATGATCCAGATTTTTCGGACAGCGACAGTAAAAGATCATGAATACTTGCCGGACTCTGAAACCCATCTTCAAATTGAAGATCCACTCTAAAATTGTCAAGATCAAGAGATAGAAGAACGAGACTTGGAAGAACAAGATATGGGAGATCAAGATTTGAGGAAACAGGAAGAATCTGATGGAAATAATGAAATGGTAGACCAGAAGAGAAAGGAAGATAGAAATAAAAGCAGGACTAAATAATAACAAGAACAAATCCTTCGAATGTAATCTTTTGAAAGAATAACTTGCAACTGAATGAAGCACAATTGTCCTACCATGAAAATGATACACTCCCAAATGAATTTCTAGAAATTAATACACCTTATGAATGCTTCCAATATTTTTTCACCCAAGATTTCTTGGATGAAATCGTTTATAAATCAAATTTATATGCTCAACAAGTTGATATAAATGAACCCTTAAATCTATGTAGTTGAAGAGATATATTGGTATCCTGATTTATATGTCAATTGTTCGTCTACCCAATGCTTGAATGTATTGATCATGTGATATTTGAGTTGACTTTGTGAAAAACGTTATGACAGTAGATAGATTTGAAAAGATCAGACAATTTCTACATTCCATTGACAATACTCAACACCTACCACGTGGAGAAGATAACCATGACTGCGTCCAATAATCGATAACCTAAATGAGAAATTGGGCGAAATTCCTTTTGAATCTTGTTTGTCCATTGACGAACAACTCTGTTCGACGAAAGTCCACCATTATATGAAGCAATATCTTCCCATGAAACTCCATGAGTGGGGTTTCAAGTTATTTGTTTTATGTGGAGATAGTGGTTTTGCTCATCGTTTTGAGGTATATTCGGGCCAAGAAAATAACGCAGATCAAAGACTTGCGGCTAATAAATAAAAATCTAAATTATAGACTATACTTGGACAACTATTATACTTCCTTGTCTTTGCGTATTCAACGTATTCAGCTCATAATGAAATTCCGATCTAAGGCACCGTGCGACGCAACAGAATTAGTAACTGTAAATTGCCAACAGGAAAGAACATGAAGCGGGTCGATCGGAGAACTTCATACAAACTTGTTGCAACTATTGATAGCATTGACATTTCATCTCTGACATGGAAAGACAATAAACTTGTCACATTTTTGTCAACATTTGCCGGACAAAAACCTGTATCAACAATACAAACGTTTGACAGACAAAAAAAAAGTAGTTTGGATATCTCTTGTTCTTTCGCGATCAAAGAGTATAACAAGCATATGGGGGGCGTCGATCTCTTGGATGGCAATATGGCAAGGCGTAAGATACTAACAAAAGGCAACAAATGGTATATGAGACTCTTTTATCATTTTGTTGATATGTCATTGCCAAATCTTTGGATTCTTTATAAGAAAATTTCAAATGCAAAGCAGTCAAATGTTCCTACCACTATGACTCTCTTTGGATTTCAGAAAGTCATCGCTATATGCTTCTTTCATGTTGGTCAAAGTGACTCGGATAAGAAAGAATGCCAAATTCAAAGTAATGTGAAAGAAGGAATTGCTGCTGGAAAAAAGAGAGGACCAGCCCAATATGCACCACCAAGATGTCAGGCTGGACCAATATGGATACTGGATTGAGTGTACCGAGAAAAGAACTCCACATTTTTCACAAACGATTTGTGCAAAATATGGAGTCCACTCATGTTTTAATAAGAAAAGTAACTGTTCCAAGAAATATCGTAATTGATTTAGTTTTTCCGTAAATGTATAGTGTTGCACATCTACAACAACCTTTTTTTTTGTTTCTCGGTTGTTTGAATGATTCCCTGACGCGAATAAAGATTCAAAATGAGTGCGACAAAAAAGTATTATGCTCAGTCATAAAGTGCGAGAGAGATAGTTTATTGAGACCTGTCGAAAGCTTACAAGGCTTTGGCTCCTTGGACTGTGATTGGTTGCTGAGAGACCACTTGACTCAAGCTAACCGTATAGCTTGGACTTTGTCTATACAAAGAAATATTTTGGCATATTGAAATTTTTTTAAAAATTAACGAATATAAAAAATAGTTCGAAGCCGCTTAATTCGTCTGGCGATTCAAACGTGATTCTCAATATTATTTATCAAGCATGCTCTAAAAATATCAGAAAGCTCAAAGTATATCCTTGAGGTATGATTACTAAATATATCCAAGAGGATCAGGTTGTACTTTACGACTGAAAAAATAGTCTGGGATTATTATCTTCGAGTTCAATAGATGCTAAAATAAAAGATTATACAAATTTCGAATTGCCTAGAACATATCTTCCTGATTAATTTTTTTGCACTTGTCATAAGTTGCGCTATAGCGAAGTAACCGCAAATCCTCTGCCAGTCTTAAGATTCTAGTCACTAATCAATAAAATATTATATTTTTGTTGTTTCACCGTGCCTGGTCTAAATTCGTCGTCAGCTCTTGGACTATCAGTTATTTCATTACTTATTGTTCAATCTCCAACTCGAAGACATTATTCGCCTAGTTTTAATTTATGTTCTTTGGTATAAATATTCTTGCATGTTTTACAGAGTGGTTGCGGTGCTTGTTCGAGATGTTGATAAATATATTGTGATATGTACCAAATTTTTGAATTAATTATTACATTAAGTGTCTGCTGAAACAGAATTCAACTCTCCACTGATTTTATCCAATTTCTCTCACTTTTCAACACGTAATGTAAATTAAGGTATTAGTTCAGTCCGGAAAATTACTTTCACTAGAAACAAAGATGATTAATTCCTGGAAATACAAGAGTTTGTAAGAGGATCGTACAAAAATATGTCTGTCTGTCTATCCAAGCCCCCGTCTGTTCGTCTGGCTGTTTCAATTTCTCCGTCAAATGATCTAAGAGACGGTCGAACGGTTGGGGATTTCCTTCTGATCAAGTATTCTCCACATAGGAGTAAGGAAAAATCGCGATATTACATTCTGATGCGACCTCTGAATGGGATGAAAACGTCTAGAAATAATTTTTTTTCAAAATTCCTTATATCCAGGAGCCAATTTCTGTATTTTTGGATTGAAGTAGTATATTTGGTGTCCACCTATATACGAACGTACATATATCTGTTCTCATGAAGTGTGATCACTCTGACATTTCATTCATGATTTTAAGATTTGTCTTTGTTTTGATTCGCATCTATGCATACCTAATCAAATATTTCTGATGACCAATATTTACTTGGCCGATTAATATTTTTTTCTTTCAAATGTACTAAAACGAGTTTGCATTTTTTCATTGTCATATATCTGAGGCTATGAAGCGGGCTAAAAAATGGAGTAGTAGAATAAAAGTATATAGTCAAAACACTGAAGCTAATTTTTTGATTTTCAATACTATTTTCAAGACGTGATCTATAACTATCCAACGATCATAATAATTGGCGACGAGAATGGAATCTTCAATGACTTCTATTTCGGCCCATCTTGATTTGGCATCTATGATTAATAAGGAACAAAACCTTGGAATGGCCCAGGATAATCGATGTGAATCCTACCTCAATTTTCAGCTGGGAGATCCCACTGATGTAGTGGCGCTTTTGCTGGAGGGAGCCTAATGTTGGCACATGCTTGGCAGAATCTTACCATTCTTTCAATGTCTTTGTCTATGTTTTTTTCAAAACAATATTTCCTGGTTAACTGTTTCATCTTGGTTTTGTCAATGTGCAATCAAGGCTTGCAGTTTTCCAGATATAACTACTATTCGTCTCCTGAATATGATGCCTTCTTCCATTATGAATTCATTGTCTGGTGACTCCCAGGACAAAAACTGGTTTTTGAGTTTTGATAATGTACCATCCTTCTCTGTTGCAAATCACATCGTGCTAGCGATTAATTCCGGAGACGATATTTCAAAAATGCTAGATGAACAGATTTGATAAACTTCTTCATCAAGAAGTTTGTCGAAAGATGGTTTTGATTCTTGAAGGACAGTCCTCGATAAACAATCAACATTCAAATTCGCTGATCTTTTTTTTTTTAAACCTCATAGTCGAATCCTGATAAGAAAGAATCATATCTAAGTAGTCTTGCAGACGTCATTGCTGGTAATTTTGAATTTTGGTGAAAAATCCTAGTTTACGGCCTATTATCTGTTACTGTGAATTTGCGGCCAACAAAGTACATATGGGGAGCGTGCGAAGCCATGGAAGGGAAAGTAAAATCGTCGCTAGCGCTAGTAGCGGATGATTCAGGCACTTCGGGGGGCTCTTTTGTATGTTTCTAATATAAGAAATGCACGTAATCATTGCAGTTTTTCAAGAAAACTAATAAAATGAGCAATCGGTGTTGCATTGTTGTGAATTGCAAAAAAAAATGCAAGAAACAGCTAATTTAAATTTTATAGATTTCCCGTCGCAAAATGGGGAGTTAATCAAAGAAATAGATGGATAGCTGCAAGGAGAAAATACGTACTACCATAATCTTTATTTCTTTGATAATAATAACATTAGAAATAGCAGACTTCAGAGAGGTCACAGGTGCATATGGACCATTGATTATTATTCTTAAAAGTAATGAAAAAATTGGCATTTTTTGGCACTAAACATTTTCCCATATATATTTTCTCCAATTTTTGTTCTTTAGACTTTGGGATTATTATTTTGATATCAAAAAATTCTCTCATATCTGTATATCATTGAATAATAGAGTTATGCATAAATCTAGTTCGAATAAATTTATGATTGATTCAATGTAAATGGATCGCTTTGGTATCCTGAATCACATGATTACATTTAAGTGATCATTCATTGGAGGCAAAAAATCTGAAGAGGAGTCATGTCCTAGCTATGTTTCTACAATATTCCTTTCAATTTACAAAACTTCAAAAGTTAGTGAAAGTTCAACTTTGAGCAGCAGAATGAATTCATGCAAATAATACAATATCATTATTTAATTGTCCATCAATACCAATTGCATGAAGAGTTATAATTGGCGACAAATAATTTAGCATTGATTAGGGAGAAAAAACAAACCTCGAAATGAACAAAATCTATCCAGTGAAAGCAATAGAAATAATATGAGTCCATCAGTAGGATTTATCAGTATTTTAAACATCTCGAGGAAATTTTGAAGCCCATCTACAATACTTCAATCCATTTTGGATATTTTGAATTTGTCAATTTGATTTCACAAATATATAACAATTCATATTGCAATTCTGTGAAAATTCATTAATTCTACAGATATTTCAAGAACTTTTTCTGTATGGATTCAAAAAGATTTGAGTATTTATAATAAATAGGGTTCCATATAAGAGAACAATATTCAGGTTCTGATCTTACAAATGCATAGTACAGACACTTCAATGTATGTATGTTACGTAGAGATTTGGAATTTCTTATTATGAATCCAAGATTTCGATATGCTGCTTTGATCATATCGTAAATATGAGGGTTAAATGTAAATTTCTCATCAAATAATACCCCAAGATCTTTGTATTGAGAAACTCTATCGAGGATGATGCCGTCAATTGTATACGCATGAGTGTAAACAGTTTTTTCTACAAAATAGCTCATTGTTTTACATTTGCTGTAATTGAAAAGTGAATTTGACGTTTTCGACCAAGCAAGAATATTATTTATATCAGCCTGAAACTCGCTATAATCATGAGCATTATTAATCGTTCTGAATATTTTCATATCGTCGGCAAAAAGTAATACTTCAGAAGAATTTACTGATTCAACTATATCATTAATAAATAAATAAAATAGAAGAGGCCCAAGATTAGATCCCTGAGGTAATCCAGATGTAGGATTGTAAGTATTAGATGTGAAATTGTTATAATGAACATTCAATTTTCGATTATAAAGATAGGAGGAGAGAAATTGAAGAAACTCAGATGAGAGATGATATTTTAGCTCAAGTTTACGGAGAAGAATGTGAATATCTACCTCATCAAATGCCTTCGAAAAATCAGTGTACAGTACATCAACTTGGTTGTTGGCATGTAATGTACTTACAACATATTCTGAAAAATGAATAAGACTTGTGGATGTAGATCTTCCTTTCATAAATCCATGTTGTTTATCAGATAAGCAATTTTTGACTGAGTTATAAATATGTTCATAAATAATAGACTCGAAGATTTTTGAGATGTTTGACAAAATTGCAATTGGTCAATAATTAGAAATAATTGTATTCTTCCCAGATTTGTGAACAGGAGTTATATAGGAAGATTTTAAAAATGTTGGAAAAATATTTTTTCTTATTAGATTTTTTATTGAAATTGCTATATCATCCTCAGTGATATATGGTAAATTGACAGTATCAGTAATATCAGTAGATAAAGTTGGATAATATGCATTTGCATTCAAATTACGTGTGTAAACAGAAGAAAAGTAGTCTGCAAATCCTTGAACAATGTCTTTGGTAGTATCAAACTTTTTTCTATTCAGTATCATTGAACCAGGAATTCTACTTGTACGCTTCTTGTTATTGATGAAGGTCCAGAGCTTTGAAGGATCTGAATTATTTGAGGTCTCAATTTTTGATATATAATGAGAATACTCAGTTTTTATTTCCTTCTTTAATAATTGACGGAAACGCTTGAATTGTTCATTGTAAAATTCTAGTTTATGTTTTTTAAATAATTGACGATACTGTTCTTTGAATTTGAGATTTCTAATTATGCTTATATTGAACCATGCAGGATATTTGGAAGTCCTCATTTTTTTTTTGTGGTACGCATTTGCTAATAATATAGTATAGTATTTCATTAAATTTATTGAATACTTCATCAACATTATCAAAGGATGATAGGCAGTTCCAATTGGTTTCAGATAATATGTTGTACAGTAAGTCGAAATCTGCTAAACGATAATTATAAATTAATGAATTATTGTAAGAGGAGCTGCAATTTTTGTTATCAAATGAGAAAGCAGAAGTAGAAATAATGAGCGCAGGATGAAAACTATCTTCAGTTACAACAGGATCAGTGCTATGGGATACATCACAATGATTGTTGCTCAAAACAATGTCTAATATTTTATTAGATGAATTGCAAATTCTATTGAATTGAGAGGCATTCAGATAACTCAAAAAATTTTTAAATCTAGCAATAATACCATCAGTATAGTTTGTATACATATTGTCAATCAATTTTAAGATATTAAAATCGCCTAAAATGATATAATCATTATGAAGTAGTGGTAAAAATGATTCAAGGCATTCAAAAACATAGCTTTGTTGGATGGGTGAGATTGGAGGAGGTATATAGATTGTAATAATATAAACGGATGAATGACACGATAGCATCACTTTAACACAAATAATGTTAGCAATAGAGTTGGGATCGAGAGGCATATCAGTTAATGTTGATTTAAATTTTGAGTGAATACCACAAAGCACACCTGCACCATTTTTTTTTTGGATATTTCGAGCGATCTTTCTTTTCTATATACAACATTATCATCAGTAAATAATTCAGAATCATAAACATTACTTTTCAACCATGTTTTTGTTAACGCTATAATGTCAAAATTAAGTGTTAATAAATTACCGTAAAAATGTTCTAGCTTTGTGTTAAGTCCTCTAACATTTTGGTAATGTATTTGGAGCATTTCAAATTGATTAAGCTAATTTAAATTAAACTGAGTAAATGGTTTGACCAAAATTGAATTGAATGGAACTCGAAATACAAAAACCTTGAAATAAGACCTTCAAATATAAATTTATTGTAAGTGACTGCAACTGTAAACTAACTTGAGTAATTAAATTATCTAAGCTAAGACACGAAGTGAGTTCAACAAACTGTTGTTTCAGTGAATGAAGCAAATGTGCAGAGATATAGATTTTTATTTTAGTATCAAACTAGCGCTTGGCCTGCTACGCAGGCCTAAGCCCTAGGCTTCGCAGCTCGATATGTGAACCGCCTCCGGCAAATATTCTGTCTCTATAAGATAAATTCCAAGTACATTTTTAGCCCACAAAACCTTCGTGCTCCGTATTATATTTGTGCATTTTTCCCTACTCGTGATTTCACTGTTTTTTATTGACAATTCTCAATATTATTCCATGTATTCATCAATCGGATAAATTGATTCCAACTCTTCCGCGAATTACAAAGTCTAAATTCAAAACTTCACAGCGAGATAACATGTCTGTGCCATGTTTCGCATATTCTCAGTCATTGCTTTACTGTTTCGAATACAAATTAGAGTATTAGTTATTACAACTCATGTGATCCTTCTGTTTTATTTTGACGACATACTTACATCCTTACAATTTGCTTCGCTCGTCAATTTGTATGTAATCACAATCTTTCTGTCTCCTTTACAACTCTCACTATTATTTTGAATAGATATGGTTGATAATGCTAACTGAAATGATGCATGTACATCGAATATACAAAAAGATGGTTACTCCAGGTGGAACCGAGAATATCGAGTGAAAAAGTGAAATAGAATTTCAGTTGAAATTTTGTGTTTTCATCACTTACACCCATCATCCTAAATATTTCTCTCAGGAGAATCATTCAGTAGATTCCTTCCATGAATTAGCGTATCTGATTTCTGAGCTCAATTGCGAGATTGAAAGACCGACTATTTTCTCCGTAGTAACATTGATCCTCATAGATTTCCTTCTAAATCACTGCTTTGAGTCTTAATCACTTAGCTCCAATGGTACATTCGGAGAAACATGCATGTTCCACGTTCCTATAGTAATAATTTTGGAGCTTATGCACTCTGCTATACTTTTGCTTTCCAAAAACATGTTTCTTATTCATTCAGGCACTACTCTCAAGCCCACGCTACATGCTCTGACTCCTTGTATAGAGCTACAATATTCAATTTCCTCTGGAATTGTGATTTAACTTGTATTGAAATCAATTCAACATTATTTATCAAATCAATATTAGTTGTTCAAAGTGCCTATTCAATAGAATACAATATCAAGGAATTGATCAAAATAATGAAATTGATGAATGTAGCAATGAAAATGTTGACAGCTGTTGTATCATCTGACTACTCGTCATCCGATTCCTTAATATCCAACAAAAAACTCATGTTCTTCACAATTACAATATATTTCAATAACAGATATTATGAAAAACACTAAAAGAAAAATAATATCTGACTCTTACAAAATATCTCTTACGCACGCGCCTGCGCACGCGCACGCGAGCGTCAACGTCACACCTAACAATGTTACCAACTGTTGGAATAGATGTCTGTGTTGATTGTTCCAATGACATTCATTAAAATCAGCTGATTACAACAGTAAATTTTTACTTGCAGCAACCCGTATAATCTATCAACATTTTCCGCGAAGACCGTTTCTTGAATAACTACGTTTAATCTGAGAATAAAGTATTGAATCTATCCATATCATGTGTCTCCTACACTTCTTGAGAAATTAATTTTTTTCAATCCCATATATGATTTCTCTCTCTCTATTACAATATATTTCAATAACTGATATTATGAACAAACACTAAAAGAAAAATAATATCTGATTCTCACAAAATATCTCTATCCACTCTTTCTTACGCACGCGCCTGCGCACGCGCACCCGAGAGTCTACGTCACACCTAACAATGTTACCAACTGTTGGAATAGATGTCTGTGTTGATTGTTTGAATGACATTCATTAAAATCAGCTGATTACAACAGTAAAATTTCACTTGCAGCAACCCGTATCATCTATCAACATTTTCCGCGAAAACCCTTTCTTGAATACGTATAATCTGAGAATAAAGCACTGAATCTATCCATATCATGTGTCTCCTACATTTCTTGAGAAATTAATTTTTTCCAATCCCATATATGATTTTTCTCATCGATATTACCGATTATTATTAAATTGGAAGTTCTAACCAATAATTCTCATTTCGTTTTATCTTCGTTCACGTCATCTACCATTTTATCGTATTTGTAGTTTTCAAATACAAAGATATATTTTGTTGACGTTTAATAAAATTGTACAATTTGAGGCAAAGAATATCCAAAAAGCCATGAATCTCGTTAATATTTAACAATTTGACAGGCCTGTATGTAAGTAGATGAATTAATTTGGTTCTAAAATCTTGTTCGCATATGTCTATTCTTACAAGGGTCTTATCTATGGGTTATTGAAATTTAGTCCTAAAATGTACCACTAATAGCAGTGATGCACGTTTCAACTTTCAGTTTAAGATCTCATGGTACTTGCAATATATATGTCTATGTCTGATTTACTCATTTGAAACGTAAAGAGAGCAAAAATGTTTGAATTGAATAATTCGTACAACGCTATTATTGAAGACTTCTTCAAGAAGAGAATCATTTGAAAAAAGCATTATTCAGGTACTTATCTTCTGTAGTCCATATAGGCTATGTTTGTTGTGTACAACCTGTGTACAATAATGAACTCATGAGTCCAACAATCACACTCTAGTCTCTAGTGCATACAACAGAATTGCCTATACTACGTATTAAAACATTAACTCATGAAATGAATCAACATTAGAGCCTAGACTATTAGATGTCAAAAACTACAGACCAAAGTTTTAGAACCACTGAGATTTGTTACTCTCCCCAATGCACTTGTCATCAAGAAAATATTTCATATCCAATTTTGTATACCAATTGAATAGGAACATCCACACTAAATAAGAAATTAGTGACTTTTGATATTGTAATAAAATGATATGTATTATACAGAATATTTACGTACAGTTTATTTCAGTAATATGTTATAATTTACATTTTTCAAAATAAATGATGACAATCGATATTTTCATCATCGTTCTCACCCAAGCTTAGTGTGTTTCAGCTCAATGCCGCTTCCAGTAGAATTACTCTCTACATAACCTCAAATACGAAGTTATTTAAGTTCATTGAGTGATGTATGATTTATATCTTTCAACAAGTACAAAATATTGATTGATGGCTCCATTATCGTAATATTATAATCAGTTGATTATTGCTTGTTTCATTGTTGACTCAAGCAAAATGTTCGATTGGCTGGGTTTATCAAGTCTTCAACTCAAATTTATTCAACTGAAAGAGATGTGAGAATAGCATGAACTAAACTATTACTAAACAATATTGAATATCTAGATAAATACTCGAGCATTGTTGAATATTTACCACATGTACCAGCTAAACTATACTTGACATGTTTCAAACTTCATTCAATCTTCAGTACTTATTTCATCCACAACAGAGAAACATCATGAATCAAAATATCCCTTGATTATAAGAATCGATTTCTTCATAACAATTATATGTTGAAATCATTCTATAACTAATCCATTTTGCGATCAGGCATATACTGCGTTAAAAATGCATGAATATCGTGACATATAACTTCATTTCAAAAAATGTTTGAGCATAGCCTAAAAAATATTACATAAAATTGTCATTTTGTTAATATTATTCAATTGAACTACTTACTTTCTATTCATTAGAGGTGTACATTGTTGAAACTTGAATTGGAATTTTGCGTAAAAGCGAGTACGCATGTACATTCTGGGAAATAAGTTGGCAATACTGAATTTATTGAAATGTCAAAAAAATAGTAATTTTAATATTTAAGCATAATATTAGCTAAAAATGTATCACAAGTGATTTGCTCATGTTTGTTATAAATGTATTAATACATAAATTTGTGAAAAATTTTCTCATCCTGCAATATTCATTGAAATAATATTGAAACCTAAACGTCAAAGCTGACAGATATCATCGATGTTCAACAATTATTTGTACATGGCTACTATTTTTACGTGGAAGCGAGTGCGCATGTACATTCTTCGTTTGGGAAATAAGTTGGCAATACTGAAGTTATCGAAATGTCAAAAAAATAACAATTTTAATATTTAAGCATAATATTAGCTCAAAATGTATCACAAGTGATTTGCTCATGTTTGTAATAGATTTATTAATACATAAATTTGTGGAAATCCTTCTCATTTTGCAATATTCAATGAAATAATATTGGAACCTAAACGTCAAAGCTGACAGACGTCATCGATGTTCAACAATTATTTGTACATGCCTACTATGTCCAGGATGAATTTTTGACGGTTTTTGATTTTTTACACGAAACCTATGAGACTGAAAAAATTGAGACCCCCAAAAGGCACTGCTCGTCAAGAATATCAAATTTATAAAAAAAAAAATCATGTTAATCAGAGCTCTCGTTTAGGCTGTAGCCGTGGCTAACTGAAAGTGTATCTTATGCCTTTTAGTATATAAGACTAGCGTTTCGACCTGCTTCGCAGGTCTAAGCGCTAGGCTTCGCAGCTCCATATGTGAACCGCCTCCGGCAAAAATAATTTCTTGATAAGATTAGTTCCGATTATAATTTCAGACTACAGAATCCTTCTGCTCCATATTATATTTCTGCATTCTCTCTTATTCGTGATTTCACTGTTTTTTATAGACAAATCCCAAAGTTTTTTTATGTATTTATCTGGAGAGAAATTATTGATTTCAACTCCTTCACAAACTACAGAAACACTAGGCGTCGCAGCTCCATATATGTACCGCCTCTCTAACAAGAATTCTTCTTTTACAAAATCAATCTCGAATGTGAATTGAGCTCACATAATTCCTCTGATTCATATTGTATTTCTACACTTCTCTCTGCCCGTGATTGAATTGATTGACAGTTTCCAATGATATCTAGATAAAATTCCTTGATAAAATCATTGATTCCATTCCCTTCAAGGATTAGCGACGAGATGGCGGAATTGTTCCTCTAGTAGAACCATCTTTTCAACCGGGCCTAAGACTATTATTATAAGTAGATATATAATCATCAAATACAATATATTACATCTTGAGGAAGTAATAATAGCTGAATACTCCAATAAAAGTCAACCTCTCACCAATGGTAGTAAAATGCTAATGCCAAGACTTGTATATAAGACCGTGATGCGTGAATTTACATGCTCTATTTCTACTTGGAAAACTGCAAAAGTTATACAAATTGCCAATACCACTGTGAAAATACTCTACTCCATGTATTAAGTTTGCAACAATTTAAGAGTTAGCGGACATAATTTTTTACTTATATATTCATGTTGTTCTTTCTTATTTGCAACGTTTTTCGTCTAACGCATCGTCAACGCTACCATTGACAAACCTTGGCATGCCACGTCCAAATATAAGTATAAAAAATTCTCATTTTGCATTGATAATAATTATTTCCCTACTTTAAAAAAATTCATCGAACTTTATGATAAATAAAATTAAACCGCTAATAATTTTGGGAAATGTTCCAGGTGAATGTCGTGCCAATTCATTTGGGGATCAATCTAAGTTACTTTATATCTTTTGATAAACACCACCGTTGATAAAATAAAGGCAAAAAACTCAAACATTCCATCAATGAAGTTGAAAGTATTTTATTCATAGATATGAACTTATTTTTCGGATAAAAAACTTGATTATAAAATTTCAGTCAAAGATTTCTAGGCCAAGTACTCGTGTTTTGAGACATAGACAAACAACGACTGACTTTCTTTTGAATTATGTTTTTGGGCTCAGTAGGGTCTAAAAAGTGAAGATTCATCAAAAGCGACAACTGTCCATATATGTACTTTCTTGTAAATGCGTCTCAGTGGTTGATTTTAATTTTAATTTTGAATGGAGTTGCATACCAATAGCGGAAAAATTTATGATTGAAAACTTAGATCTGTAATTTCAAGTTTCAAATATCCAGGAAAGTTATGCAAAGCAAGTATTTAATATGTTACATTCAATAATATTCGAGTATGTTACCTATTGTATTCATAATCAAATTTCAAATATACGTTTGCTCCAATCACTGAAAATTTGCAAGATGATAGACATAAACCGAAGAACACAAGCTCCACTTTTTCAGAGCCCCTTGAAAAAACACGTTTCTGCAACAGATCCATCTTCCCAGATGATTAAAAATTATTGAGTAGCCAAATGAATTTTTGAGAACAAAATAAATTTAATGAAGATCAATCAGGCACATCTTTGGCAGAATTCAGTTGAAGAGTACCTGATTGCGTTCAAGAAATTTTATGTGATTGCTGATATCTTCCACTTCAAGTTGCTAGAAATAAGAGATTGAAATTACTGTAAATTGACGATGATGGACTCAAATTTCATGCTATACTTTGTTCCCAACAATTGGTTTCTTCATCTTGATAACAATAATATTATATCTCTTGATAACAAAAATAAATTTCCTAATTACATGAATGGATTCTCTTATACCAATTATATGGTAATTTCATTTTGCAGTTCATTCAATAACTACATGACTCTACGATCTCTTGTTTGATAAGAGTTTCATAGTGTGAAATATGCATGGTCCCTATTTTGTATTCAAAATGCAATAATATTGTCGCATATTACTCTTATCCTAGTAATTCATAAGCATAACCTGGAGAAGATCACAGAAATTTGTCATTTCATTATTATTATTCGATTAAACTACCTACTTTCTCTTCTATGAGATGTGTACATTGTTGTGAATTGAAATTGGAAATGTGCGTAGAAGCGTACCCATAAATAGTATAATCAAATGATAGATCGTCGGATGATGGATCGTCGGATGATGGACGAATCAGCAGAATCAGTATATTAAATTCATATCTCTTGAGCCAACGTTCCGAATCTTATCAATTCTTTTTCATTGTCTACAAACAATCAAATTTTCTGCAACAATATCATTACAGAACTATAATTTCACTGACATACGCAGTAATTAGATACCAAGTAAACTGACTGAAACTCTCCACAACCTGCAGCGCTAATAATGAATTTATTATGAGCATGTTTTCTACAATATTTGTAAATGTGGTATAAATTGTCTAGTGCATTCATAAATACTTAGTCATGCTCAATTTTCCTTTAAAACTGTTCTTAAGGATTTATTCAATTCTACGGTACAAAATACAAATTTAGTTAAGTAATTGGACAGAATTCATCATATGCTTACAGTTTATTTGAGTGAAGTTTCATAGTTTACATTTCTCAACAAATGAATAATGTTGATTGATATCTCCATTGTTGTTTTTAACCAATCTTATCTTGATTCAAACTGAGAGTTTTCACAATTTAGAAATAGCATATATTCTCTCCTAATTATTTTGAATAATACACTTTTTATTCGACATGCCAGTTAAAATCGGTCCAAGAGCTTTTATGGGACCAATATCTTAGCCTCCAGGTTGACCGGGATGTCGAGTCGATTTACTCTCAATAAATATACATGATTTGAAACACTGTTTCTAAAAATTATATAAAGTTATAAGAGCAACAAATATATACATCAACTATCTTAACAGATCTAATTCGAATCTTCTGACTGCATGAATTCAGTTATGATGTTATTGATGTCTGATGCACGACTAACAGTAGATGGAACTGTCTGATAGCAAAGTACGATTTTGTGCTATTGTAAAACTGGTTCAGAAGACTTGAATCGAAGTAGCACATATTTAACTGAAATAGATCATAATTTCAATGAAACAACAATAATTCTATAATACATTTCGGTTAAGAACAGTCCAAAGATTCTTATGGGACTATGATTCTAGCCTTCCGATTGACCATGATGCGAACGAGTTTGACATAAGCACAATAACACTTGGCTATGTGTCAGTTGCATCATTTATCAGTTGCTCATCAATTATCATGAACAGATTATTTTGATGATTCAAATTTGCTTCCATTCGGTTAATATGTGACTATATTTGTTGCTCTTATTTCTTGACTTTATTTGTAGCAAACTTGTTGTGAAACCTATATTCATTGTGAGTGGATCATATTCGCATTTCAGTCTATTGAAAGACTTAAATCGTGATGCCGTAAGAGCCCTTGGACCATTCATGACATAAATGAACCATAGACAAAGATACTTTTGATCACTTTAACAATTATTCATTGAACTTGATACTTGTTGCATGTTTCATTGTTGTACCTCAACAAAATGTACGATTGGATTGGTTGGTCCTTGCAATATATGTGTTAATGTCTGATTCATACATTTAAAACATAGAAAGAGCACCTCACTAATATTTTAATGGAATATTATGTACAAAATTATCATTAGGAACTCCTCCAAGTAGAGTATCTTCTGGTACATATCTTCTGTAATCCATATAGGCTACGTTTGTTGTGTATAACCTGTGCACAACAATGAACTCTTGAATTCAACAATGCCATTCAAGTCTCTAGTGCATACATCAGATTTATCTACTACGCATTGAATCATTAGCTTATGAATAAACATCAGAGCCTAGGCTATCAGATGTCAGAAACTTCAGATCGAAATATTAGAACTACTAGGATTTGCTACTCTTTTCAATGAACTTGATATAGCCAAGGATCTTCCAACGGTATATAGCAGTATGATATAATTGTCTTTATATCAAACTTTGGATGAATATTTGCAGTATATGTACATCGATCGAATTTTTGGGATCGAAAGCAGAATCATCAAGTAATTATCTCTTAACATTTTCCATTTCATTCACCCAGTGAATAGGAACATCCATAATAAATATCAAATTGGTCACTTTTTTATAGTATACAGAATATATACGTTTAATCTATTCGAGTATTATTTCATTATTTGAATCGTCCACACTCAAGCTTATCGTGTTTCATCAGCTCAATGCAGTTTTCAGGAGAATTATTTTCCACATAACCTCAAATAAAAAGTTGATGAGAATATTTATTTTTTTATTGCAGAATATTTATCACATGTACCAAACTATAGTCACTTGAGATTTTTAAGTGGCATTTATTCTTCAGTACTTATTTTACAGGAAATCAATATTGTAAATCAGGATATAAATCGTATCTAGAAAATAGTATATTCAAATGATGGATCGTCAGGAAATGGATGAATCAGTATTAGTGAATTAAATTCATATCACTCAAGCAGACGTTTCAAATCTTATAATACTTCTCCAGTACCCACAAATAATTAAATTTTCTTCAATAATATCACCACAAAACTATAATTTTGTGATTAGATAGGTACCAAGTAGACTGACTAAATTTCTCTTCAACCTGCAGCGCTAATTATAAATTTATTGTATGCATGTTTCTGATATATTCTTAAATATAAGATAAATTGTCTAGTGTATTTATGAATACATGCTTATGGTCCATTCATCTCAAATACTTTTCTTGATAATTCATTCGACTCTACGATATAAAATACGGAGTTAGTTGGATAATTATGAATACATACCAATGAATTACCTTATTCCGTTGATGATCCTGAATGCATATATTCGATTTGAGAAATATCTAAAAAAAACTGTCGCAAAAGCCAGAATACTTTTTATAAATAAGGCTGGGCAACAACGATCATTACCACTATTACCAGTTCAATAATATGAAAGAGTAATTGATGGTGTGTTAATACAATAACGACGATGATTGAAATGTTATGCTCGTCCTCATGGTGGTAATAAAGCAGAACTTATTGATACGCTAGGATGACAATTATTTTCATATTAGGTTCAAATTATTCAATACAATATCAATTCTGAATGCAGAGGGTAATAATCAGAAAATTCAGTAATAGATCACATTTAACACATTCTGGACATAATTTCAAATACTTTTGCTTCGCTGATTTGATAAGTTTTCGACAAAATTCAAGATAAGGTTTTGGGAAGCTAATTAAATAATATTAATTGTCCAAGAATCACTTACTACGCATATCGCTGTGACATATTCCATAACAACAGCGCTATTCTGCCCCTTTGTGAACTGATAACAATATATATTTTCATTAAAAAGCTTGTATCATGATTTTACTGTAAATATATATCAAAATTGTAATAAATATGAATTTCCTAAAATCTCACATTGAAAACATAGTATCAACGGCTTATCTAAAGGCGTGTTCCTTCGACAATCATACTGTGAATCTCAGGATCATATTCGCTGTATATGAATCATGATTATTTTTTGAAACTAGAAAACAACTAACTACGAATCATGGGTCATATTTTGATTTGAGAATATTTATATATTCATTTTTGAAAATATATTCTATAACTATGATTTTTGGCGATTTTTTCTCTTATAATTGGTTAGAGTATCAGAATTTTTCAGTATTGAATTTTATTATAATTCATTAAATAGTTTGTTTTTCAAGAATTATTTATTATTGCATGATTATTCGTATATTCATCCCTTCATATTAGATGCAGGATGTGCATTTATTGTTTAACCAACGATTTTCTTGTTGTGTTCTATCCGCCATATTCCAAATTTACACAGATTTTGTTATTGCAATCATCGTGAACATGCGAAAAGTCCGATTCAGAAGGGTAAGGGGATTGTCACTTTGTGATCACAAAGTGAAGAAGTGGGGATAACGAATAACGACCAAAGAAACATGATTCACTTAATCATGAAGACTTAGATCACTTTGATTGCCCGAAGAAACACGCCTTGAGTATTAAGTGCCCAAGAAACATGGCGGATGTCCAGGCATGCGCACGAAAAAATTCCAATTATGAAAAGAGCTATTGTTGGCATCTTATATAAAAGTAAGTTTCTTGATTTAAAGAATTGATTTCCCTGATAACAATTGGAATCATAATCATCAAGCATTCTGCTATAGCAGCTTCCAATGAATCCTTGAGCATAACCTAGAAAATATTACATAAAGTTACACTTAAATTACAAGAATAAGTTTCTTGATTATTACAATCGATTTCCTCATAACAATTACATGTTGAAATCATCTTGGAACTTATGCGATCGCTTGTTTGAAAGGATTTATATTGTACGAGATATGCCTGTTTTCTATTTTGTGTTGAAAATGCATAGTATTGTGACATTATAATTTATTCCAAAAGAAGTTTGAGTATAGCCTAAAAAATATTACATAAGATTGTCATTTTGTTAATATTATTCAATTAAACTACTTACTTTCTATTCATGAGATGTGTACATTGATGTGAACTGTCATTGACTGCAAATGCGAGTACGCATGTGCAGTTTCTGCTCATGAAATAGGTTGGCAATACTGACGTTTTATTGAATGTCAAAAAATTTATTTCTATTAAAATAAGCTTGATGGAAGCTTCAAATACATCACAAATTATCCATTTGAATATTTTATTTATATAACAATACATAATATCTATATTAAATAGTGATGTTGTAATATTTTGAGGAATATTTAAAATACCTGTATGTCAAACTTGACAGAAGCGACCTGATGTTCATTAATTTCTTGTCAGAGATAACTTGAGAATATTTCGACGGCCGGTGAACTGTCATTTTTGACAATTGTAATCGATGGTTTTGGCCTTCTCCTGTGATTACTATACATGTCATGGTATTCAAATATATAAAAGGCACTAGTCCTCATTGAGATGTATTGAATAGAGAAGAAATGAACAAAATTAATTATACCGTTTAAGCTGTAGCGATGGATAAAAATTTTTTTGGTAACATCCAACTGACAGTTGTAATTGCAAAAATTTAAGCAAATTAGTATATAGGACTAGCGTTTCGACCTGCTTCGCAGGTCTAAGCGCTAGGCTTCGCAGCTCCATATGTGAACCGCCTCCGGCAAAAATTATTTCTCAATAAGATTAGTCCCAATCATAATTTAAGCATACAGAATTCTCCTGCTCCATATTAAATTTCTGCATTTTTCCATAATCGTGATTTCAGTCTTTTTTATGGACAATTCCCAATGTTATTCCATGAATTTATCTAGAGAAAAATTATTGATTTCAACTTCTTCACGAATTACAGAGACTCTAGGCGTCGCAGCTTCAAATATGTACCGCCTCTCTGACAAGAATTCTTCCTTGACAAGATCAATCTCGGATGTGAATTGAGCTCACGTAATTCCCCTGATTCATATTATATTACTACACTTTTCTCTGCCCGTGATTACATTGATTGACAGTTTCAAATCATATTTAGGTATAAATCCTTAATAAAATCATCGATTTCATTCCCTTTAAGGATTAACGACGAGATGGCAAGATTGTTTCTCTAGTAGAACTATCTTTTCAAAAGAACCACTCTTGCCGCACAATTCCCAATATTATACATAGGTCTTGATACTCACCGGTAAGGGTATTTATTATCAAAGCAGCTTATTACCCAAGTAACAATTATGACCCAATATGACGTCACATTTTAGGTCATAATCGCGTCAGCAAGACGTCAATGCGTGGAGCTATATGACGACATATTATGACTTAAGTTTGACGTCATATTATGACCTGAGTTTGACGTCATATTATGACCTGAGTTTGACGTCAAATTATGACCTTAGTTTGACGTCACATTATGACCTAATTTTGACGTCATATTATGACTTTGAATTCAACATCACTTTTTGATCTTAGTCATCACCTAAAAATTCCTCAAGAAGTAAATAATAATGTAATAATTAATATAGAACATTATAATGTTATATGGTAACATTATAACGTTGCATATCACCTATTTGAGTACTATTTATTCAAGGAACTTTTCGATAATTAGTGAATAATAAAACATCATTGTATTCTCAATTGACTTATTTAAAATACAAATATATTACAGGTAATGAAAAACTATCAAGTAAAAAAAATATATATGTATCAAAACCTAAATAGTTATTTACATTACAAGATGCGAAAGTATACTTTTTTGTGTGAGGTGGTATTTGAATGGCCGAGGTGAAGCCGAAGCCGTTCAAAACCTCCGAACACCTGAAAGGGCTCTCGCATCGTGTAATGTATTACATTTTTTCTGCTACTGTTCTATATAGATATTAATATTTAATAATGATTATTATATTTGAAATAATGTTATGGAGGCTGTTTTACCTGTCTAAAATTATCCATAGCAACGGTTTATTTACAATGTTATCTGTCATCAGCGCCTGTCACAGATTTTGAATTTCAATAATTTAGTGAAACATTGCACTTGACCGATTTAAAATGTCAACAGAAAATAAAAATGGTATTTAAAAGGCAGCTAACAATGCATCTGCCTCACTTCTTGCGGATGAATCCAAAGAAAGGTACAATAAAAAATACAGCATATTTTCTAAATGGCTTGCTGATAAAAACGTTACTCGAATTGACGAAATTTAATGGCACCCGAAGGTGCCGATATTTTGGATTTAAAGAGCGGATGATAGTCTTCTTCGTAAAGTGATTAAATTGAAATTTCTAAAAAAATGTTACATGAAATTCACGTTAATATTTCCTCAAATAAAGAAACAGTGACAAATATGAATTTTGACGTAATTCAAAATGATAAAAATTTCCCAATACAAAGTGAAGAAGTAAATAACTCAAATAATATTCCTACCATGACTTTTTCCAATTGTTCAAATTGCATAATTACCTAAAACCAATAGATAGATAAAATTAAATTAAATAGATAGGATAAAATCACATTATTGTTATAAACTACTTATTTATTTGAATAAATATTGAAATTTCCAATATATTTGCATTTTTTCAAACTATTACTTTTTTGTCCTGGCCCCGAAAGTATTACTTTCGTAGCTAGCAACGCATAGTAACGAGTTAACACGAAGGTTTGCTTTCGTTATCGTTCGGGTTGCCAGGGCTACAAAGCTCACTTATTTATACAGTAGCAGAAAAAAGAAATTAATCACCATGACAAGAAAAAAACTGATCTTCAAGCATCTGTGAATTCTGGACCAATTTTCGTATACCTTTGGGTTATTTATACAAATGTTGTGACCATGACGATAGTGTCAAAAGCCGGCACTGCAGCAATTGAGTCGAAATTTGTAAAATGCACCATTATATACAATCATCCTGGAAAATAATTTCATATGATTTTCAGTAATTCAAGATTCAACACTATTATTCAGATCCTATCGATCATCAGCTTTGTAGCTAGAAAAATTTTCAATAACTGTTATGAAATTCGGAAATATCTTTTATGATACATTTGTTTCTAGATTTTGAAATTCTTCTAAATCGATAGCAAATTAATCAATATGTTGGATATACGATGAGTCACCTATTTCTAATTTTAATATAGATACCTACCTTTCAATAACTTTAACAAAATTCTTGAGTGGAGCAATATCATGCAAACAAACAAATGAACCTCCCTGAACTGAGCTACAAAAGGAAAACCGTTGATGGTAGCTTGATATTTCAATAGTCCGAATCTTATCGAAAATTTCCGAACTGTTGTTAAAGATACGTTGGGTACCAGGAGGCTTCCGAAATCAAATATGTTACCCTTTGAATGCTTGTAACCCAAATAAATAGAGGATCAGGCTCTTCACTTTTATTGATAGACTGTTTAGAGAAATTTATAGGAATAAATAAGATTTTATCTACACTGGAATATAAAAGCCAAAGGCATCTTATTTATATTTTATAACTTAACTCGTTCATAATTCTCATAATTGAACACTGATCTCTATATGATAATTTATAACTTCATATCTAGATAACTGATACTCATAATGTCGAATTTAAGTTATAAAATGGATGCTGGGATAAAAATAGTACTTATCTCGCATTCGTAATAAAGAATAGTATCTCCAACTCGTGCGGTGTTGTCAATTGCCCACTTCGCTCTCGTGGGCAATCAAAAACTTATCGCATTTGTTGCACAATATACTATTATATTCTTCGATAAGTACTACCGTTTATAAAATAAACGCAGAGAACTCTAAAGTTTCATCGGAGAAGTTTTGGTAACACCGATTGAATATATCTTATTTATGAATTTGGACCTATTTTTTTGATATAGAACTTGAATGTGAAATCTTAGTCGAAGATTTCTAGCCGATCTCAAGTTATCGTGCTTTTAGGAATGAACAAACACAACGACTGACTGTCTTTTGGATTGTTTTTTTGGGTTCAGTAGGGTCCAAAACGTAGAGATTCATTGAAAGCGTTAACTGTCATACTTTTTTGTGAATGCATCTCAGTTGTTGATTTTGATTTCAATTTTAAATGAAGTTGCATACCAATAGCGGAAAAAAAATTGAGAGTAATTACAATAATACACATTTCTTCTCCATTGTCTTCTACACCTGATTCATAAGCCATTCAATAAGTTCATTTTCCTATCAATTTCGACCCTTGTAACAAAATCAGGATATACGATGTGATACAATGATCGAGTTCAATGAGAAACTTTTCTTCCAGGTCTGAACAAAGAATAAGGGCGTTTTTATTTTCAATGTGATTTTGAGAATTCAAACCTTTCTCGGGATGCTTATTTCCACACAAGCCAAAACGCTATGAACCTCACTTTCATATATTTGTGCGAAATTTTATTACAAAAAGCAAATTGGCTCCAAATATATCTCCAAGGATATTTTAAATCCGAAGCGAATTTGTCCAAATCAATTGAAAGTTAAGACTCAACTTAGTAGCCTGAATGTATTTATTCAGAAAAACTGGTAAATATAATTAACGTCTCAGTTGTTATGCTGACTGATATTTCACATCTGAAACAGCATTAAAAGATAAAGAATAAATTGCTTGAATAGAGAACCAATCGGTTGTTTTTTGACTACAATAAAAATAAATCAGAAAACAACCATGAATTGTTGAATAAAATCATCTACGCTTCGTATTTTGGAATTTTTTCACTTCAGTGATCATTGAATGATCACAGCTATCAGTTTGCAATCGATTGCAACAATATTGTGTTCATCCCTATAATGACTGAGTGGATGAGAATGAGACTTAGGGATTATCGTTGTTCGCTGCTAGCGATAATTTTATTATTGGTTGATCACAACAATAGATGGACTGATTGAAACAATATTTTGTTGATAGCAGTGATAGAGAAGGTAATCCTAATTATCAATTATTGATAGTGGCTAGTAAGTAGCATTTTTTGTTGATTATACTAATAACTTTTCCATCATAGTATGTGGTTGATAATACAATATCCATCGAATAGTCATTCTACCGATTGCAACAATCAACCATTGATCACAATTGGAATTGAGTAAATGACAACAATAATTTTCACCAAGTTTTTATCGTTTATCTAATGACTCAGCAATAAATTCACAATTAAAATTGAAATTGAGTTGATCACAACAAATGATTGTTGCTCGTGACAATCTACAATCGATGATTTCTACTCAGGAGTTATTGTTGATAATATGATCATAATACTCACTACAATAACAAAACTAGTTTGAAAGAAATTGCTGTTGCAGTCTTTTTGATGAGAACAGCAGAATTATTCATCAAATCAATATTAGTTGTTCGAAGTGCCTATTTAATCGAATACGATATTTAGGGATTGATCAAAATAATGGAATCGATGACTGAAGCAACGAAAATGCTGACAGCTGTTCTATCATCTGACTACTCGTCATCCAATTCCTTTATATTCAACAAAACATTCTTGTTCTTCACAATTATAATATATTTCAATAACAGATATTATAAACAAACAATAGAAGAACAATAATATCTGACTCTTGCAAAACATCTCTAACCACTCTATATTACGCATGCGCACCCAAGCGTCTACGTCACACCTAACAATGTTACCAACTGTTGGAACAGATGTCTGTGTTGATTGTTTGGAATCAGCTGATTACAACAGTGAATTCTTACTTACAGTAACCCGTATAATCTACCAACATTTTCCGCGGAAACTCTTTTCAGAATAATTACTTCTAATCTTTTTATATCATGTGTCTCCTACACTTTTTGAGAAATTTTCACTATTGTTAAATGATTGTAGTGGATATACAGAATAGGTATATACGTACAGTTTATCTAAGTATTATTTAATTATTTAAATCGTTTACACCCAAACTTATTGTGTTTCATCAGCGCAATGCAGGTTTCAGGAGGATTATCTTCTACATAACCTCAAATACAAAGTTAATCGGAATATTTATTTTTTCATTGCAGAATATTTACCACATGTACCAAACTACAGGTCATTGACATATTCCAAGTGGCATTTAATCTTCAGTACTTATTTTATAGGGAAACTATATTGTAAATTAGAGTATAAATCGTATCTTGAAAGTAGTATAATCAAATGATGGATCGTCGGGAGATGGATGAATCAGTATAAGTGAATTAAATTCATATCACTTGAACAAAAATTTGACATCTTATTAATTCTTCTTCAGTGCCTACAAATAATTGAATTTTCTTCAACAATATCACTTTGGAATCGTATTCATCAAGCATTCTGCTATAGCAGCTTCCAATGAATCTTTGAGCATAACCTTGAAAATATTACATGGAGTTACACTTTAAGAATTTCTTGATTATAATAATCAATCTCCTTATAACAATTACATGTTGAAATCATCTTGAAACTTATGCGAACGCTTGTTTGAGAGGATTTATGTTGTACAAAATATGCCTGTTTTCTATTTTGTGCTGAAAATGCATGGGCATTGTGACATTATACTTTATTTCAAAAAATGTTTGAGCATAGCCTAAAAAATATAACATAAAATCGTCCTTCTGGTAATACTATTCAATTGAACTACTTACTTATTATTTATAAGATGTGCACATTGTTGTGAACTGGCATTGACATTTTGCGTCAAAGCGAGTACGCAGGTGCAGTTTCTGTTTGGGAAATAAGTTGGCAACACTGACATTCTATTGAATGTCAAAAAATTTATTTTAATTGAAATAAGCTTGATGGAAGCTTTGAATACATCACAGATTATTCATTTGAATGTTTTATCCATACAACAATACTTAAAATCTTGATTCAATAGTGAATTTTGTAATATTTTGAATATTATTTCAATACCTGTATGTCAAACTTGACAGAAGGGACCCGATGTTCATCAATTTTCTAGCATTGATAGCTTGATATTATTTCGAACTGTCACTTTTGACAATTCTCACTGATGGTTTTCGATTTTTCCTGTAAATACTATACATGTAATAATTTTCTAACATATAAAAGGCACTCCTCCTCGTGAATACGCAATTTATAAAAAAAAAATTTCAAAAATCGATTGAACCGTTTGGGCTGTAGCCTCGGGCAAAGTCGAATTAGTAATCCTTACACTTGGCCTTTTAGTATAGTTTAGATATGAACCAAATTTGAACAGATAAAAATAAAAATAAAATGGGTTAATAAGTAAGATATAAAAGCTAAGATTTTGTGGCTCGTAAATGTGTATGGATGAATTAAGAGTCTGTTAGATCAGCGTGTGATATTCTTTTGATGCTGCCACCAATTTTTGCAAAAATGTTCCCATCTCGGGACCATACATTCTTATATCCAAATTTAGTGGAAGCAAGGTTCAAGAGATCAAGTCAGTTGTGTGTCAGATCTTCTTTCATGGTGATTTTACTGCCTTTTAGTAACTTTCTATTATTTAGAACTAAAGAGCGAGTTTTGTATGATATGAATTACACGATAATAGCACAACAGGGCTTTGCAGTGCTTGTACTCACATTTGGCTTTTTCCCTGTACGATGACAGCGTTCTATCAGTTCAGAATTGATGTTAACAGAGAGTTTGTTTTTGAAAATATCACATATTACACTTTCGGTGTTTTCATTGGCAGCTTCAGCATCTCCAAATACACGAATACAGTTGCGTCGAGAATACTGCTCTTGATGGTCCAATTTTTCTTCAAGATCCGCGATAACAGCTTCATAGTAAGTTTTTTGTTCTTCAAGCTTTTTGTTTAGGTGGTCGAACATTTTTTCGGCGAGCTTACTTATGAAGGTATCATCATTAAGTAAAGCAGCAATTGTTGACTTCACTGTATTCATGTTTCTTGTTGACATTGTCACACACAAACTACTTGAATGAGAACTATTTATTTTTTTCAAGATTTTTAAGATTTTGACAGCAGTTTACACGGAGCAACAAAAAAACACGTCTACTCGCGGCTATGCATATAACTATATATTAACATCGACATGTTTGATGTTCAATCATACTTTATTCATCCACTCATTTATTCAAAATACACTGTCCGACAGGCAAGAGCCTAATGAAAAAACAGGAAAAACACAAAATCACAAATAGAATATATATATATATATATATATATATATATATATATATATATATATATATATATATACAAGAATTAACATCCTTTTATACATCGGTGATCTTGTAGGAATTTTTAAACAATTAATTGTGATTTTTATTTCCTGGTTTTTGCACAATTTCAGGACTATTTTTCCTCAATAATCAATTCATAAATAGTTGAGCTCATTTAAATCGTTAAATTTGACGAAAAAAAATATTTCCTTTGTATTGAAATATTAAATGAAAATATTTTTGGAAAAACATTATGCGTATCACAACTTCAAGATGGAGTCCCCATTTTGAAGTTGTGATACGCATACTGTTTTTATATATATACTAGCTGACTCGGCGTAATTCGTTACGCCACAGAATTGATAAATTCAGATTGCAAGGTACTTGAGTCTACCTTTTATATCAGGACCTTATAACCCAGAAATGATAAGAACATGTCAAACTGTGAAAGGATCTTCTTTTGTAGGAAATCAATCGAAATGGAAGATTTTTGTATTTGGCCAAGATTTTGCAGCTCCACTGAATGTCTTCTGAGTTTATGTTACTTTCTTTTTCGTTAATTCATTATAGATTATATATTGAATATATGAATCTCACACGACATGCTTATTCAAATGATCATATAGAAGTAATTATTATATTGGACATAACTTGTCTATTTGAATATGAACCTAATCAAAATGTGACAATGCAATGAATATGCATGTGCTGGGAACAATCCAAGTTTATCAATCTCGCTTCGTTGATATTGCGGTTTACTTCGTTTGCGCGACTGCTTATCTTCAACTGAGTTTGCAACGCTCGCACGGCGTCTTAACGTTGACTGAGCACGCTTCGCTCACACGGCATCTTATCATATAGATACATGTAAATAATAAATTATTAAATATTATTAAACTGCTAAAATCCAAAAAATTTGTTATAGAAATTGAAAAATATAACCTCAATAAGACATTAACATAAAAAATATACAAAAATTCAAATACTCCATATCTTAATTAGTTTATATTTTCAATAGTCGTATATTTTTCTTGATGAGTTATATTTTTTAATAGTTTAAAATTTTCCAATAGTTCATAATCTCGTAAAAGTTACTTTTACCCATAATATATGTATCAAATGTACCTGCACATAAATAGTTCTTGTAGCTGATTAAACGACTTATCATTATTATTATTATTATAATTATACATAGTAGAGCTGATTATGTGAGCTCACAGTGAGTTGATCATAGTAATATAAAATTGCTCGGGCCCTAATGGAAAGATATCAATCGAGCAAAATTTAGAATTATATAATGAGCACGATATATAGGTGATATAGGAAATACATTGGTTCTAGGGATAGGTAGGTGATAAATTTTGGAGCTGCGAGTGTTTATAGAAGGAGCATTGAAAGCTAAAGAAACTAGGCACTTTAGATAATCAATATCTCCATGAATCAACTTACAAATATAATTGACAGAATTGAGATCACGTCTTTCAGAGAGACTTGTTAAGTTAAACATTCCAAGTAATTGTTCACAACTGTTAAGAATTCCAGTTTAGTTGAATCAAATAAGCTTTATTCACAAAAGAAATGAAATACATACATATTGTTACATAAAAATAAGTCTGTTAACTATTACATTAAATAATATGTAGATCATAGAGTCTCCAAATCAAGATGTCGGAAGTTCAAGAAGTCTGTAAAAGAAAACAGAGATATAAGTAAATCATACTCAGTAAGGATGCATGACTGAAATAAAGAACACTAATATGATCATTCTCGCAAGCGACCCTCAGAAAACAGGAGTCGGTATGAAGAACAACTTTAAAAGAGGAAAAATACCTCACTCCACGCTGCCCGCAGGTATTTATGTGAAACTGAGCTCCGTTCCACGCTAAGCGTGAATCTGCGGAAAGACCTCGCTTCGCATCCTCCGGATGTGAATCTGCGACACTTGCAAACTTTCGTGAAGTGATCTGCGAGGCCATAGAAGAAAGAGTTGAAGCCAAGTTGAAACTCAGTCTTCGCCTGCTCATTCAAAGATATGCAACCAAAACGCTGGGCACCTCCTGATAAAACACTAAAGATGGCAGGAGGGCACCGCTGGCCCTGGAATTACATCAGTGCATCGTTGGGAGTTAGCTGATTGTTCCCCCACCGTAGTGAGTTCTAGGAACACTCCATCGCTGGGCACCTCCTGATAAAACACTAAAGATGGCAGGAGGGCACCGCTGGCCCTGGAATTACACCAGTGCATCGTTGGGAGTTGGCTGATCGTTCCCCCACCGAAGTGAGTTCTAGGAACACTCCATTGCTGGGCTCCTCCTGATAAACACTAAAGATCTCAGGAGGCCACCGCTGGAATAAAGAAATTAAAGAATAGCAACATATCAGCTCAATAGCTTAATGCTCAACATCATACTCAATAACAACAATAGCAATACTCAAATAACATAATATCTAGAATGGTCAACCATGGATAACTCACCGTGAATATCATTATAATATTCGGCACAAACACTGCAATAAAATACAACTATTCACTTGGAACGATGAAACGAGACTGACGAAACAGTTATTGAATAAGATTACTAATATGCATGTTATGCTAACGTCATTATCTGCAATTAAATTATTGTTATTCAATACTTCAAGAAAAATCCCTAACACAACTAACTGTGTGGTCAGGATAGTAATGATAATTTTTGAAGAGGACATACTTGAGAACTTTTTTTTGAACTGCTTCGATGTGAGTCTGGTGAGTTCCATAAAACGGACCCTAAACAAGGGAACGATAGTAAGTTTGGAGCGAATGAAGGAATAATAAAGAGTGAAGATGGCTGAGATATCATGAAATTGACACGTATCACGTATAATGAAACCAAGCATGCGGATAGAAGCGTTGTATATGATATTAAAATGGTTTGTAGAAGGTTGTTTGGGGATCATGCGCGAATGTCGAATCCACACTCGTCACAATGAGACGGATTGATTGATTCCACGAGCGTAGAATAAATAATGTACTGCGTTACAAATTTGGAAAAAAGTTTAGTACCCTCTGAAAATCTTTCTTTCTATTTATTTATACTCATCACTCGATGAGACTATGCATGTATTCTTTTTTCTAAGACGTACTATTTTTTAGATCGGTAGAAAAATTCGAAAAGTTAGCTTCGGTATATTCATATTCTATTTTATTCGGAACTATTCAAGAAAAACTGACAACAAAAATTCATAATGATATATTTGCGCAGCTTATTTCCCATAGTAATGATTCTTCGGTGCGGTTGTACAATCTATAATCAATAGTGAATCATGAAGATACCAGCATGAAATAAATATATTTTGTCAAAACCGATAATTTTTAGCAGTATAAGAGATAAGTAAAATGAGGGTCGTTCGAAAAGTTATCGGCGTGTAGCTCAAAGACTAGACGAGATAGAAACAAAAGAAGCTCCGCAATTTTGACTCTGTGATCGTGTAAAAAACTTTCTACGATAGCTTTTGATAATATCAATAGTTAATCATAAAGATGCCAACATGGAATAAATATATTTCGTCAATAACGATAATTTTTACCAGTATAAAGATAAGAAAAATGAGGCTTGTTCGAAAAGTTATCGGCGTGTACCACAGAAACAAGACTAGATAAAAACAGAAGACATCCACTGGTCTCATACTGTAGCTTATAGGAATTAGTTTCAGCTATCTGTTTTGCAGGTACTGAGATCGTGTCATACAGTGAATCTTTCTATAAAGATTGAATGAAGTTACGTCAATACTTGATGACGTATTGCCTCAAAGAATGCCTCACTTGAGTAATATTCTTGTGGAGCTCAATGGATACGAGATTGAGAAAATATGTGAATGCACTTTTCTCAAATAAAACTAAATATTGACTGAAACTTGACAAGTGTGACAATTATGTCAAGCGTTCATCCTTAGAAATGTATCATATAAATTTGCATGGCAACACACTGGATAAAAAAACTGGCACGAAAAATTTAGGTTTGCATTACTTTAATATAATCAAGTCTTCATACTCATAATATCTTATATTCGATTTGCTTCATTTGTTGAGAGGGTGGACTTGCAATCTTCAACCATCTAAGGGTTTGTAAGTGTAAAGGGAGAAATGAGCTCATTGGCACTTGTAGGCGGGAACATTCACCTGCCCACTCCAGGAGTATGTGATAATTCAATTTATCTCTTCGCGTTTGTTTATTGTCCTATTGTTAAATAGTGTTATAAAATATAATTTAAAATGGTGCGTGGTAATAAATATCCTCCATTATCAAAACGACGCAATTGATTCTGTGATGGAAAATAATAAAACGTAAGTTCTTATTCAACTTTTTCTCAAGCAATCATAGTAATACATAATATATTTTCATCGATTCATTCCTCCAGAGAATTTAATTGCTGTAAAGGAAGACGAATCTAACACCAGTAAAAACTTTGAAATGTATGTATATCTAATACTCAATTGGCTTGGAGTCTTTTAAAATAATATATTCATATATATATTCTATAGATTTATGGGATCAGATCAAAAATCAGGAGATATTGATTTCGTAGTGGAAGGAAGAAGAATTGTGGAAATACAATATTTCTTTGATGAAATCACCAAGTTTGATCACAGTGATTTATTCGATTGTAAAAATGAACATTTAAAAATTATGAAAGAAAGAAGATCGGATTTCAAATCATTCTTCTTAATAATGTGTATAATGTGTAGAATTAAAAATTCAATTTGTACAGAGAATAATGTGCAAAAGATGGATATTGATACTGCAGCTGTTAATTCTATGATGTCAACTGGTGGAGCTTTTGCACAATTAGCAGAAATTAGTAGTACCCTTAATTCACCTTGCATGAGTAAGGATTTCTATCAGAAGAATCAAATATATTTATCGGAAATTTATCGAGGCTCGGCCTGGGTACCTATGCGGCTCGCGGGTATAGAGGAAACTGAATTAGCAATAGAATCACGATCTGTAGTCATGGATGGATCCTCTTATCACTGTCATTGCTGATGGTGTTTGGTGCAAATGAAGCTACAATTCGAATAATGATGCATTATCTGGAGTCGTGAGTATTAATTTTTGAACATCTTAAAGATTAATATTGGGTGTTTACAATGGAGTACTTGTACTTTCTTCAATGTATGGAAGTGGATGCTAAGCGTGGTTACAAAACAATAAACGGTATATAACTGCTGTAAAAATGGAAAATGTACTCCCCCGACCACGAATTATATGATTAGTTTCATTACTTTTCATGAATTTGGAGTATCGTATCAATTAATTGCATATTTTAAAGTGGCAGCTGTCATTGTTCAAGTCACAGATGGCGGTTATGTGGAACTACCATTTTATTCTACAATGGCCATAAGTCTCATGTCCAGTTGCTTTAATTGATTCCAAGCATGGCATAGTCGGGTCAAGTTGTGAAAAAACAATTAACAATCGAAAAAATAGTTTACTTCATATTTCTACTAAGCTTTTCTCTCTGAGAGCTTCAAATAAATACCAAAATAGATATCATTTTAATAGCTTGTAAAAAAAATCTAGTGACAATCTTTGAATATCATTTCTGACACTTTTACTACTATTATTTCCGCAGGAGCTTCAATTTGATACTAGACACGATAGAACCAAATTACTTATTCTAGAAAAACAATTGACGAACATTTGCAGGTGAAGTCCAAATATGAGTGTTAATAACTCTGATTTCACATCATGATCGTCTTGATTACTTTGGTTCAGAAAAATATAACTAATTCTATAATAACTCAAATTTTGAAAAGGAGAGATGAACCGCTGACAGTTTTGAAGAATTTTTCTTAATATAATTTGGCAAAACACGTACTGCAAATGTCTCTCAAATATATCAGGGGGTCATTTGTTATCATTAAAATATGAATTATTTTTAAAATAGTTATATTTTTCTGCAGCAAAGATATAATGAGAATCCTAATATCGAATAAGAATTGTTAATACGCATATTTGGACATCACATGCTAACGTTTTTTTTTTTTTATTTTGATGAGTATCTTGGCTATATCATGTATGTTACAAAATTGAAACTCCTGTGAATATAATTCAAGTTAAATTGTCATAAACTGTTTTTACTTACTTGGCAGTACAAGAAAGTACTGTGAAACCGACAAAACTATCGAGATTTTGATGGAAATATCTGTTTTGAGCATCCCTAGATTCATTTTGACTATTTTTTGCTTGATGTCGGTACGTATGTTCGTTCGTTCGTGCGTGCGTGCGTAGCTCGCGAATCTCAGAACTGATTGAACGTATAATGTTGAGATTTTGTATCCAAGACTGATATAGGGTCTAATTGTGCACCTCACATTATGGTTTTAATCGTCTGTACCGGAAGTGCACTTTACTTGAAACTTTTTTCGAATTTTCCTAATAAATCCAGAATGATCAAACGTAGGATGTTGAAATTTGGTATTTGAACTTCATGTTTCATCAGAATAATCATCTGTTATTTCTTATTTTTGTATGAATCAGCCAAGCCAGAAGTGTACTTTACTTGAAACTTTTCCTACATTTTCTCCATAAATCTAGAATTATCAGCCATAGCATATTGAAATTTAGTGTTTAAACTTGCTGCAGCATCAAAATTATTATCTATTATTTCTGTATTAAACGGCCAAGCTGGAAGTGCAGTTTATGAGTATAACAGACATTCAAAATTTGCGGTATAGAACAATCAGTTTGATATAGATGATAAGGTAAGCAATGATAATCTGTTGTCAAATTTTCAATTTTGTTAGACGTTTTACATGTCAAAATATTTTTCTCTAAACTCCATTCCGTAAGCATGACAAAAGTGATAGGATTGGATCAGAACATGCTTTTTCATACAAATTTAAAATTATTTTCATTATGTTGGTCACACGGTCCAGCTTTAATTTCAGCATTATTGAACTCCAAATATACATACTTATCAAATCTCTTGAAGGCATGAGAAACAAAATGAGGCACTGAAATCTAAGACTATCTGGCGGTCGAAAAATACAAGGAAATATTGTGAAACCGACACAACTCACATATCGAGATTTTGATGAATATATCCGTCTTGAGACCTCCTAAATCCATTTTTACTCACAAATCTCAGAAGTCGTCAAACGTATAATACTGAAATTTTGTATAAAAGACTGGTATAGGATCTTGGATCTTGATGTGAACCTTGCATTAGAGTTACAATCGTCTGTACTGGAAGTGCACTTTACCTGATACTTTTTTTGAATTTTACGCATAAATCTGGAACAATTAGTCAAAGTATAAAGGAATTCAGTATTTGAAATTGCTGTAGCATCCAAAAGATCATCTCCTACTCTCGTCCCAATCGACTAAGCCGGAAGTACACGTCATATTACAGACTTTTCGAATTTTTCTCATAAATTTAAAATAATCATTCGTAGAATCTTGGGATTTTGTATTGAGCACATTTATAGCATCAAGCTGTACACCTCGCATTATGATTGTGATTGGCTAAGCCAGGAGTGCAGTTCACTCGGAACCTTTCTTAATTTTCCTGATAAATCCAAAACGATTGAACGTAGAATATTAGAATACAGTATTCAAGATGATAGTACTGTCTAGATGCTCTTATCCTATTCTCATTGAGATCGACCGAGTCAAAAGTGCACTTTACTTGACGATCTTGGAATTTTGCGCATAAATTAAGAACTGTTAGCCGTAGAATCCTGGAAATCAGTATTCAGGAATGTTGTGACATAAGAATGATGACCTGCTGTTTCCATAGCAACCGACTAGCCGTGGAATGATGAGATGTTGTGTATGATTATAGATATTCAATGATGAACAAGTAAGTCACGTGATGTCCACGTCAGATTTTTTTACAACTCAACCAGATAAGAAATTATAATACAAATTTTTTGGAATGAATATGTTATTTTTGATAACTCATGACAATTTTATTTGAGGATGAAGCGTAATTTCAATGTTTGTATGTATTTATTAACATTATCTAAAAAACTGTATATTACAGGGTTGTATCATTAGTCAGAAAACCGGGGAACTCCTATTTTTGTCTATAAGAAACAAATCCTTACTAATATTATAAATGCGAAAGTCACTCTGCCTATCTGTCACGCTTTCACGTCTAAACCACTCTACAGTTTCTGATGAAATTTGGTACACAGATAAACTAGAGCTTCAGAAAGGACAAAGGCTACCTTTCATTGCGGGGGGGATAAAATAGGGGATGATAGTATGTATGAAGCTTCGTCATTTTTGGAGATAAAACCATGAAATTTTGTATTCGGGCATCAGGCACTTGATAATAAGTGAATAAACATTTCTTTTAGCATTTTTGTGATTTCGACCTACATGGGGATGAAATAGGAGATGAGAGTTTGTTTTGAAATCCAAGCGCCTGCGCAGCGCGGCCTGGTGGGAGAAATATCACGTAATGTGGCTACCCGAACGGCCATAGTCACGTTAGGGCAGACGAGAGCGAATATTGAAAATGAATGAGTTGTTTCGTAATCTATAGTTTATTTAACTTTTGGCTTAAATTAAATTCATAAGTTAAATAAATTGTGAATAGTTAAAGCGGTAACTAATATTATTAATGCAAGAGACACTCTGCCTGTCTATCTGTTACGCTTTCATGCCTGAGCCACTCAACCGTTTTTGATGACATTTGGCACAGAGATGAACTGGAGCTTGAGAAAAAAAAAAGTTTGCCTTTTATTGCGAGATGGTTAAAATGGGGGATGATAGTATGTATGGAAGTTCGTCAATTTCGAAGATAAAACCATGAAATTTTGTATTCAGGCATCAGGTACTTCCTAATAAGTGAACAAACATTTCTTTCAGCGTTTTTGTGATTTCGACGTACATGGGAATGAAATAGGAGATAGAAGTTCGTATTGAAATCCAAGCGCCTGCGCAGCAAATAGTATGAATGTTCATTATTTGCAAAATGAGTAACCTAAAAAATTGAAAATGCTGCCCAAAATAACTATTCCACGCGGACGAAGTCGCGAGAAAAAGCTAGTATTATTATATTTGTGCTCGGACGCACAGTTTGAATCAAGATCCAATCGATCATATGTGTTACAAAAATTGGAAAGGTACATAAACAAGTATGGAAAGCGATATAATAGTAGAGGAATTTTCAAGAAGTATGGAAATGCATAAAATCGAATATTTACGAACCATTTGTTACATTATTCTAGTAATCGCTTACGTGATTCATGTAATAAAAGATACAGCAGTTCTGAAACACTAGTGAATGTGAACTTACGCAATATACTCAAAAATAACGTAAAACGTTTGCAAGTAGCGGTAGAAAAGGCTACTTCATTTAGAAGAGGACAACATTTTGGATATTTGGAAACTGTTAAGAATCCCAAATCCGATATAAATAATACAGCTTTTCACGTTCTTGGATAACATTACAATTGTGCAGATTACTTCTGTAACAAAAAAGATACCACTGATATGAATCACTTGTTGGGTTATTTGTTAACGAATTTACCTGAATTAAATATTACTGCCGACCCAGAAAATAGATTGATGAAATGGCAACAAATCCAATCTATGCAACAACGCTTCTGGAAAAGATGGTCCGGAGAATACTTATCTTTTTTACAGCAGCGATATAAATGGAACCAGAAGCAGCTCAATCAACAAGAGGGAGTGGTGGTCCTGTCAAAAGAGGACAATATGCCACCATTGAATTGGAGTTTAGCAAAAATAATTGAAACCCATCCGGCAGAAGACGGTCTCGTACGAGTTGTGACGGTACGAGTTCCAGACGGCAAATAATTTGAGCGCCCGGTTACAAAAATTTGCTCATTGCCAAGAGATGGTCCATTATTGAAGACGACACTCCAAGGTGACCGGGATGTACAAGAGTGAAGAGCGTCCACAAAATTCTCGTTCTGTCTTTTGATTTTCTATTCTAGATGCTGCTTCGTTGATGAATTTTCATAAATTGAGACGTTCTGCGGCGGAAATTGCTCTTGGCGTTTCTTGATGAAATCCATACTTCAAAATTTGAGTAACTTTTCTGATGTCCATATGTATACATATCTATCTGTTTTTTCTTATGAAGGATCATCGATGTGACATTTTATTTCTGTTTCTCAAGTTTGTCTTGACTTTGACGGTATTCTGTTACAAAAGAGTGATTCAAATTCCGGACCATTTTTCATTGAGGAATTCAATGTAAGAATGAACTGACATTTTCTCAAGGCAACGGTACTGCAAATACACAAATTGTATATTAACATCTCATTTATTCATGTGACATTCAAAATCACTTACCACCATAATTGACACTTTGAACTCTCTGCAGCTCGTTTTGAAACAAATTCAAGTCACAAAATACAAAAATTCAAAAATGAAATCACTTGATTAGTCAAAAAGGTGAAAAATTGTTTCAAAAAACATACGTTTGATCTGGAATCTTTAGGCTATCAATTTTGGACAATCATCCATCTTCAGGCCTTGGCTAAAAAATACATTGGAATTATAATTTTGAAAAATATTTTTAAATAATGTTTTTATATGGAGTTTTGTAATTAAATTTGAATTTAAGATCAGACTAGCCGAGTTATAATATTAATGATGAAAAATCAATTTGTTTTTTGACAATTGAAGATTGGAAACTAGAACACGTGTTGAAAAATTTTTGTGAGGCTAAGAATTAAAATATATATAAATAAAGAGAAGTAGGTGCATGCAGTATTCGAAAACAATGGATAAGCTTACCGTCAATGGTTTGAAAGCAGCTAAGTTGGTGAAAAGTCATGATTTTGTTTAAATTTAATGAAGTTTTGTTGTGAAATATTTTAGCGTGTGTTTCAGTCGAGTGGGCGAATTACATTGAATTATGGGTGGTATGTTGTTTCCGGATCTGTGTCATGTGCGGTGTCGGGAGAATGGCGGTAATAATTTGACAATATGATTTTCGGGGAAAAAAGTTTGATCGTTCAATATATATTGTTCTTCATTATTTTTGAGGTGTTTTAAGATTTCTAGTTTTTCTAGGAGTATGAGTTTACTATAATTATCTGCTTTGTTCAGTAGTTTACTGTTGTCAATTGTAGATGAATGATTTCTCTGTTCTTAGAAGTGTGCCGAATGCTGACGGAGGGTTGTTTTTGACATGTTCTCTGTATCATATTCCAAATTCACGTGTTGTCATTCCAATATATGTACCGTTGCAATCATCACAATCAATTTTGTAAATCCCACTGCTATTATATTTTCTAATTTTTTATTTTTTTATTTTTGGATGTTGTTGGTTTAGTGTTGGTGGAGATGTTAGCTAATGTGAAGTGTGATCTAGAAGTCAGTTGTATATTGTGCTTCTTGAGTGTACGGTTTATCTTGTTGTGAATATTTGTATAAAAGGGTATGGAGATGTATTTTGTAGTGTTTTTGCTGTGTTTATGAATTTGTTGTAGGGTTAAGTTACGTTTTGTATTTTTAAATATATTTCCCATCGAATCTAATGGGTAGTTGTTGTTTAAACCTATTGTTGTTATCGTTTTTAGTTCTAAAGTGGAGTGTGTGTGAAAGAGGGTTGGTCAATTATCTCTGAAACATGTATCTAACACACTTAATGACGGATTACCGATGGGTTCTAGAGTCAGCGGTTTATTAGCAAATATCTTCATCGATTATATTGAAACAAATATATTCAAACAACCTTCAAACAGTAAAATTTTATTCTGGAAAAGATATGTTGATGATATTCTTTGTTTTTGGAATGGTGATGATGTAGAATTAAATACTTCCCTAAACGACATGGTTAATTCATCAAAAATCAAATTCACGCTGGGAACAGAACAAAATCAAACTATTAATTTTTTAGATCTCACACTATCACACTCACAACACAATAAAGAATACAATATATACAGAAAACCTACATCCACAGACATAATAATTCCATATAATTCATACCACTAACCACAAACTAAAGTCAGTGCCTTTAGATACATGTTTCAGAGATTATTGACCACCCCTCTTTCACACACACACTTCACTTCAGAACTAAAAACAATAACAACAATAGGTTCAAACAACAATTACCCATTAGATTTAATAGAAAATATATTCAAAAATACAAAACGTAACTTAACCCTACAACAAATTAATAAACACAGCAAAAACACTACAAAATACATCTCCATACCCAATTATACAAATATTCACACCAAGATAAATCGTACACTCAAGAAACACAATATACAACCAACTTCCAAATCACACCCCACATAAGCTAACATCTTCACCAACACTAAACCAATAACATCAAAAAATAATAGCAGTGGGATCTACAAAATTGATTGTGATGATTGCAACAGTACATATATTGGAATGACAACACGTAAATTTGAAATTAGATACAAAGAACATGTCAAAAACAATCCTCCGTCAGCATTCGGCACACATCTAAAAAGAGAGAATCATTCATCTACAATTGACAACAGTAAACTACTACACAAAGAAGATGATTAGAGTAAACTCATACTTATAGGAAAACTAGAAATCTTAAAACACCTCAAAAATAATGAAGAACAATATATATTAAACGATCAAACCTTTCTCCCCGAAAATCATATTTTCAAATTATTACCGCCATTCGCCCGACACCACACATGACACAAATCCGGAAACAACAATCCACCCATAATTCAATGTAATTCGCCCACTTGACTGAAACACACGCTAAAATGTTTCACAACAAAACTTTATTAAATTTAAACATAATCATGACTTTTTAAAAACTTAGCTGCTTTTAAATCATTGACGGTAAGCCTATTAATTGTTCTCGAATATAGCATGCACCTACTTCCCTTTATTTATATATATTCAAATTCTTAACCTCACAAAAAAAATTTTCAACACGTGTTCTAGTTTCCAATCTTCAATTGTCAAAAAACAAATATGATTTTTCAATATTAACAATAATATAACCCGACTAGTCTAATATTAAATTTGAATTTAATTACAAATTTTATATTGAAAACATTATTTAAAATATTTAAAAATTGTTATTCAAATGTATTTTTTAGCCAAGGCCTGAAGATGGACGATTGTCCGAAATCGATAGCCTAAAGATTCTTAATTAAACGTATGTTTTTTGAAACAATTTTTCAACTTTTCGACTTATTAACCCTTACATACTACCATGGAGAAATTTATTCAAAATAGATTTGAGTAATTTAAGAGTATTCGGTCGTAAAGTTATGATGCAAATTCCAAAACCACAAAGAGGTAAATGGGATCCAAAAAGTGGAGAATATATTTTTGTCGGGTATAGTGCAATAACTGAAGGATGCAAATGTGTAGATCCTGATTATCCTCAAAAAGTTATTGTAGCTAGAGATGTATGCTTTTTCGAGAGCAATAAAAATATATGTGGAGATCATTCCAACAACGAAGAAAAATTTAAGCCGGAAGAAAAACAAGACTTGAAAATGAGTTTTATAGATAATCAAAGAATTCACGAAGTTACGGATGTTAATGTAGAACAAGAAAATGAAGATATTGAATCCGAAGCATCAAGTTCGTTAAAAGGTGATGAAATAGTAGATGAAGAAACAGAAGGAAGTGACGATGTAAATGAAACCGTTGACCAGAGGTATCCAAAGAGAGTAAGAAAACCTGAAGAATATCCAGATTATATTCTATATAATGTAAGTTGTTTAAATTATAATGGTATAAAAATAACAATGTCTTCCAAAGAAGCATTGTCGAGTGATGAAAATAAACAATGGAGAGAAGCTATATGTAATGAATTGAGGTCGCATCAGATGAACAACACCTGGACAGTTATTGAAAAAACTGAAGATATGAAAATAATAAAATGTAAATGGGTATTCAGTCTCAAGAAAGGAGAAGGTGTTTCAACGAATAAATTCAAAACAAGACTTGTGGCAAAGGATTTTAACCAAGAATACGGAATAGATTACGAAGAGACATTTTTCCCGGTTGTCAGATTTGAAGCTATCAGAATGTTATTAGGAATTGCAGTAGAAATGGATTTGGAAATATATCATTTAGATGTTTCCACCGCATTCCTGAATATAGTTCTGAATGAAACGGTTTTTATGGAAATTCCAAATGGTGTTATCGTTCAGGGGGAGTGTGAATCAGTATGCTTGCTGAATAAAGCAATATATGGACTCAAACAATCCTCCAGGACATGATATCAGAGGGCTGATGATTATTTAAAAAATATTGGTTTTAGAAGATTGAAACTAGAATCTTGTGTATATCGAATGATTACAAAGAAATCTACAGTTATCATTGCGTTGTATGTAGATGATTTTATACTATTTTCAAATGATCCTGACCAGACAGCAAGAATAATTGAGCACTTGAAAAATGAATTCAAAGTTAAAAATCTAGGAAAAATAAGGCATTGTCTTGGTATGGATTTTGAAAGAAGAGAAAATGGTGAAATATAAGTAAGTCAGAAAGAATATCTAATAGATATATTAAAAAAACTTGGAGTGTCATCATGTAAACCAGTAAAAATACCATTAGACTCAAATACAAAGCTGAAGCCAATCTCAGATGAAACAGAATGCAGAAATAATGTACCTTATAGAAATTTATTAGGATCTTTCATGTATCTAGCAGTATGCACAAGACCTGATATAGCTTACGCAACCAGTTATTTGAGCCGATTCAATGAAAGACATTCAGAAGAACATTGGAAGGCAGTAAAGAGGGTATTGCGCTATCTCAGTGGTACTGCAGATTATGGCTTATATTTTAAAAGGACAGGAAAACTGATTGAAGGGTATGTGGATGCCAATTATGGTTCCGACTATGAATCTGGTGATGCTAAGTCAAAACTGGCTATTTGTTTGTGATAGCTGGTACACTTTTTTCATGGGAAAGTAGAAAATAATCCAGAGCTACAAAATCAACCACAGCATCTGAATTTACAGCTCTTTCCAAAGCAAGCTGTCAGGCAGTTCATTTACGCAATTTGATAAACGAATTATTGGAAAAAGAAATACGCATAAAATATATATTGTGACAATCAAGGGGCTGTGAAACTCTCTGACAATCCTGTTCACAACTGTGGAATAAGATATCTTGATATAAGAATTCTTCAAATTAGAGGATTTATTGAAAATGAAGAAATAGTACTGGAATATTTACCATCTGCAGAAATGATAGCAGATGCTCCGACCAAACCAATTCCCGCAGTTTAACATGATAAATACGTTGAAGCAATGGGAATTAAAAGGAACGCTAAGTGAGTTTGAGGGGGAGTATTAGGTTATAATCATTACTTGACGTTGACAGCGGTTTAAATGTACCGCTTTTTTATATTAGTTTGAAGTTAGTTTCATATCATCTTCCTACTGTGTGTAAAAAAAATATGCTAGAAATATGTAGTTTGTTTTGTACTGGTAATGTCAGGATTTATAAATAAAGTAAAAAATAAATATTAATTTTGAGTACATCAGTGTATTATTAACCCTCCGTTAGTGTTCTCGAAAAAAGTTTCATGGTTGGTGTTGTGGGGTATGTCATACCCCATATGAAAGTCCTCTCAAGCTATTTTAAATTCTAAAATATGATAATTTTTTAGTTTGCACATGTTCTACAACTTGCTACCAAGTGATATAAACTGAACAAAATGTATCCAGCTATATTTATTGTGAAAATATAAAAGATAAATCAAAATAACAGCAAGTCTGCCTTGGAAAAAACCTACATCAATATTATCGCTCATAAACACTTCTAATATCATCACACATCAAAGATCCCACAGCATTTCTTGAGAAGAAGGGTCAAATAAGTGAAGCAAGAAAAAATTTCTCAAGTATCATCAAAGAAAAAAAAGTTATTGCTCCTCAAACTGGGCACAGTTTTTGCAACTCAAAATTGCATGCTCCAAGCACAGTGGAATTCTACATCGTTTACAAGCATTAAATGTCTTTTTAATACATAAGCACTATTTTGCGCACGTTTTTCTGGGCAGTAAGTGGCTCTTTGGCTTTTGAGTGCGCCAAGTATAATTAGCGTGTGACAAGTAATCTTGTCGCACGCAAATCATTTACCGCTTGGAAAAATAAGCGCAAAATGGTACTTATCCCGCATTCGTGATAAAAAATAGTATCTGCAGCTCGTGCGGTGTTGTCAATTACCCCCTTGAGCGAATGAACGCACTTGCTTTGTCCGTACGCCCAACTTCGCTTTCGTGGGCAATCGACAACTTATCGCACTTGTTGCACAATTTACTATTCTATCTTTGTTTCTAGGACAAACAGAACATCTTCTGCTAGTCTTTTGTCATTTGGCTGAAGTGGCCTTCAAAAATACCAAAATATGGAATAGCTTGTTGGATAACGTAATATAATTTCAAATTTTACTTTCAGAATGAGTATACATAAGAAGTTACTTAATAAGTGTACCGGGGTATGTCATACCCCAACCAACTTTCAGTAAGTCTGATGCTCAAGTATAATCCTAAGCTACTGAGAAAAAAAAATCACTTAGATTGAGAGATAAACCTATCAGCAAATTATTAATTAATAGATTCAGACATCTTTGTCGGTGATGCCCTCAATTTATGCACTCTCGAGTGAGTGAGGTCAGGTTTAATGAATAAAAACACATGATATTCTCACAATTTTATTTCACAATTATTCACCACAATATATACACTTAAATTAAAATCTTACGCTAGGGTCTCTATATCCATGTGGAAGAGTATTTGGAAAAATATAATTTATCATTATTTTATCATCGTAAGCACTTGAGAATAATTTATTTTGTTTCACAGTATGTACATTGTGTCCCTTTGAATTGATTGAAATTTTTGGTTTTATCACAGTCTTATTGTTAAAAATGCAATTATAATAATCCTCAGAATCAATTGATTTAATTGTTGCTCTGGTAACTCCTTCAGCCTTCATATTGATTGTATATTTATAATTTTTCACTGTTTTGTAGGCATACATTTTTGCTCTGATACCAATGAATCCACTCATGATAGAACCATTGTTCTCATCTTTCATAAGTCCGAGTACTTTCTTGTTAGCTAAAGGAATGTTATGTTCCAATTCGCATCTGCCAAGATAGTGGTACATGCAGTTTTTAGAATATGAAGCGTCGTCTGTGTAAATAATTGACAAAAACGTTACTAATCTGTATGTTGGTATGAGTTCTCGTGGGACAATCTTATATCAAATCTTCCATTCGAATTCTTGTAGATTATGGGATATTTAACAAATTTATTTCAACTCACTTCTGCCAAGATCAAATATTAAGTGTCATCAGTGCAAATTTAAAAGATGGTGGTACATCACAGATATATTTTATTTTTCAAATTATGTATCATAAGAATAAGCTCTAATGGAATAATTTTCATATTGAGCCTTTCATTGGAATTCTTGTGAATCAAGGGATATTTAACAAATTAGTTTCAATCCACATCTGCCAAGATCAAATATTAAGTGTCATCTGTGCAAATTTTCAAAAATGGTGGTACACCGTAGATGTATTTTATTTTTCTAATTAAGTGTGATGAGAGCTATTGATAACGATTGCAATTGCTTATTATAGGATACATTCTTATACTATAGACCCTGTTTTTGCAATATGTTGTTGAAATAATTTTATAAAGAGCGAGACTGTAGGAGAATCGTTCATCTTCTATCAAGCATTATGATGGATCTCTTCGAATATTTAGTTGCTAGAGTTGAAACTCTTGAAGCGAAAATTTCAATTCTAAGTAATCACTGCCACCAATTAACATTGGCGCTGTATGGAACACAGCAGCAGCAGCAAGAACGTCGGGCACCGTGACAGCAACAACAAGAACATCAAGGTTCGTGTAGGGAGCTGTTTGAAACAGGGAATTTGACGTGATACTGTGTTTCATGCAGAGAAGTAGACCTGTACATGGCTGACGAAGACGTTAGTAATTGTGAGTAAAATTTCTTGATTACTTCTTTCAAAACTGATTAGCTCCAAAGCTTAATGAATATTCTCCTTTCACAGATGGTGAATATCATACTTTAGCGTAAGATTTTAATTTGAGTGTATATATTGTGGTGAATAATTGTGAGATAAAATTGTAAGAATATTATGTGTCTCTATTCATTGAACCTGTCCTCACTCACTCGAGGGTGCATTAATTGATGACATCATCAACAAAGATGTCTAAATTTATCAATTAATAATTTGCTAATAGGTTTATCTCTCAATCTGAATGTTGCACATTCGATTTCATATGATGCGGGTAGATGACACCAAGGGTGCATAAATTGATGACTTTTGATTTCACAAGATTGGTAATGGAATTGCACAAGTTAATTGAACAAGATATGGGTAGATAACAAGTGCAACGATGTGTCTTACAGGTTCATGACCTCCAGGGGGTGGAGGGGGAGAGGGCGAAGCCAATGTCTTTGACTCAATGCCTAAGAATCCAGCCGGCTGCCGCCATTTCGAAATATGAACCAGAACTCTTATCAGTTCTTCTGCCGGCGCTATTTTGAAATATGAGCTAGAACTCCCGTCAGTTTTCGGCCGCCATTTTGAAATATGAGCCAGAACTCTCGTCATGTAACTACTATTATAATACATTCGACGAGTCTTGAGATTTGCGAGTTACGAACGCATATACGTTATACATACGTACGACGGATATTTCCATCAAAATCTCGGACTGTGGGTTTTGTCGGTTATACAATAATTGTATTTTGTACAAGTAAGTAAAAATTCACACTCGAAGAACATATTATTCATCATGTAATCATTGGGACAAATTTGAGGAGGCGGTAATTGGAATTAAAATTATATTCGAATAACATGAAGTGCTATTGTTTATCACTCGAATTTATCATTCAATCACACAAAACGAAATCATACAGAAAACTATTTAGGATGAGTTCTGCTTTGCATATCACCTGATATTAGATAATTAACATGCTGCAAATTATCAAGACATTACACAGTAAACTATAATAGGCAAAAAATCAAGCGATAACGACAGAAATAGACGCGGTAATATGAAGACAACAACTGAATTATCTTTGTTATTGTTCATCATTATTGGGAACTGTTGCTCTATTAGCGTGAACGATACCCATAATTTTACTTACGTAATATTCGATAGCTAGATATGAAATTAATTATCGTAGTAAGTAACGACGATAACTAATAGTTTCTGTTGTTCATCCTTGAGTTTTATGTGTGTGAAAATGCAGATTTCTTCGAGACTGAGGAAAATTACAATTGTTCGATAGAAAGATCATGAAGTCCATTCTCATTGCTTGGGTACTCCATAATTTTGATTCTCATTGAAATAACTTGAATCTCAGTAACTAAAGCAAAATTTTGATGCTGCAGTCGCACACTTTAATGCATCTACATCTCTATCCACAGCATGAGCCTTATTCACAATATGAAATTAGTGGTTATTGTTCACAGTTATGGTCAGTGTTTATATGTCGAGTCTAAGAAACAGCTTCTGCTATGCTCAGAGTTAATGCATTAGAATTGATAGAGTATATTGCAGCTCCAATTCAGGATACCATATGAAATTTTTATAGATGTTATTTCTATCAAAAATTAGGTATTAGACAATGATCAAGATAAGAAGTTATATTATTTCAAATTCAATGTTGGTCCAATTCATACATATTTTACAGCAAAAATAGACAAAAATTAGTATCGAGCAGATTGAAAAGAAGCCATATCTATCTTCACAACTCATTTTCACATTATTTACAAAAAGAATCTGACGTGAACATCATGTGACTTACTTGTACATCATTGGATGTATATAATACAATGTGATTTTGTGTTTGATCGCATATACCATTGGATATGTATAATCAAACACAAAATCTTATCGTTCCACAGTTAATCGTTTTGGATTTGCCCAAGAGATTCTAGAGATTTGTCAAGTAAAATGCGCTTTCAGACAAGTCGATTGCTATGGAAACAGTAGGCCATTATTCTTATATAAAAACATTCCTAAATACTGATTCCCAAAATTCTACGACTAGCAACAGATTTGTTTTTATGCGCAAAATTCAAAGATGAATTTCAACTAAGGTGCACTTCCGGTTCAGTCTATTGTTATGAAAATAGTAGACAATCATTCAGATGCTACAGCAGACTGACATAACAAATTTCAATATTCCACACCGGATCGTTCCGAATTTATGCGAAAAATTACAAAAGACTGTCAAATAAAGTGCATTTCCGGCTCGGTGGATCTCAATAAAAATAGGATATGAGCATCTAGACGGTATAATCGTCCTAAATACTGAATTCTAACAATCTACGTTCAATCGTTTTGGATTTATGCGAAAAAAGAAACGTTTCGAATAAAGTGCTCTTCCGGCTTGGTCGATAGCAATCATAATGCAAGGTGTACAACTAGATATTATAAAAGTGCCTAATACAAGATTTAAATATTCTACGACTGATTGTCTAGAATTTATGCGGAAAATTCGAAAAGTCTGTCATATAAAGTGCACTTCCGGCTCAGCCGATTGTTACAAAAATAGAAGATGACCATTAAGATGCTACAGCAATTTCAATAGCTAAATTCCAGTATCCTATGGCTAATTATCCTGGATTTTCGCGGAGAATTGAAAAAAAGTCTCAAGTAAAGTGCACTTCCGGCTCAGCCGATCGCAATCATAATGCAAGATGTACAATAAGATAATATAGAAGTTCTTTATATGAAATTTCAATATGCTATAGCAGAACATTCTATATTTATGCAAAAAATTCAAAAAAAGTTTTAAGTAAAGTGCACTTCTGCTGCAGCCGATTCTAACAAAATAGCAGATAACCATTTTGATACAACATCATGTTCAAATACTGAATTTCAACATCCTACGGTTGATCATTCTGGATTTATTAGAAAAATTCGAGAAAAGTTAAAAGTGAATTGCACTTCCGGTACAGACGATTGGAACCATAATGCGAGGTGCACAACTAGACCCTATACCAGTCTCAAATACAAAATTTCAACATTACACGTTCAACCAGTTTTGAGATTTGCGAGTTACGAACGCACGCACGCACGTACCGACATCAAGCCAAAAATAGTCAAAATGGATTCAGGGATGGTCAAAACGGATATTTCTATCAAAATCTCGGTAGGTGAATTTTTTTGGTTTCACAATACTCACTTGTTACTTTGTATATATCCTGTGTAAATACGACGAGAATATCACCAGATCTTTATGCAGCAAAATTCAATCTGCAATTGTCTTCCCACTCTCATTTGTTTGTTAATCACAAAAAAAAAATAATCTCAGTAATACTTATTTATGTATTACATGACGATAACAAAGATATTTCAATCAATAAATAATAATGTGAATCAAGAATACAAATTCATGTATTTGAGCATATAATCTAGTTAGTGTTTAAACAAAAACATTTTTCAAAACAAGTGAAAGTAGTATTACAGAAGAATTTCAGAACGCTGTATAACATTCCCAAACATTCGAATCAAAAATTTCAGAGATATTACAACAGATCTGTCTTATATTCGGTAATCGAAAATCTGGCAGTGTTCGAACGAAATGGAGAACCATAAAGAACGTTTAAAATTAATCCATGGTCCAATAAATTTTTGATTAGTGTATAACTGCTGTGAAATAAGCCAATCGAAAACATCTAATTACATGACGCCTACTTCAGTTTGCTCTTCCTAGTTTAATAATAGAGGATAGTAAGGAGAAACGCTTGGCTAATTTTGTTTTGTAAACGCTAACACATCATTGTGCACATCAAACATCTAACTTTAACCATAACTACTAACACTAATTACTAATTACGTGTTGTGAGTAAATCTCAAGCTTGAGGTGATCTATAGTATTGAAGCAGGAGCTGGCGCTTCCATCGAGATAAATGAATTTGAAGAGTTATCAATTTCGCGTGAGCCCTATTCTTCAGGATTGAGTATATCTACCAGTCATGACTCATTAGAAAACCCATACGGAAGTAAGGGCACTTTAAAGAGAACAACGGTGCAACATAATGATGCCTAAGAAAATTAATAATGGCTTCCTGTGTTCATCAAACTCCTTCCACAATCCATATAATAATTATAATGACATGTATCCAGTCGACTCTTAGCCAGCAATTTCATAATGAATATACAGGATGTGCAACAAAACGCAGAACATAGGAGTTCAACATAGGATTCTCAAAATGTGCGAATTTTGGCTCTCCTATATATTTTAGAGCAAAAGTACAAGAACGAAAAGTTGTTTAAAATCTTCTACTCATTATTAAGTTTGCATCTCATACAGAAGAGTATTTGTAGCATTAGATATTTAGAAAATAATATATGATACTTTTGTCAAAATTCAGATAGCCATGGAGATAAAAGCCCAATGAAAGAAGCTTTCATTTCGTCAGTGCAATTTTGTCTTGGTCTTATTATTGTCAATTTTTGTAATCGTTGAGTATACATAGTTACAGTTCAGCAATTGTCGAACGGCCAGTTGCACCACCGTTACTTAACTTTAAGGGAGGAGTAATAATCGTGGTAACAATTGTGCATTGCCAAAGGTATTAAACTACAATTAAAGTAGCGTGATGGTGGTGCAACTGGCCATAAATGTTCATTTGTTTAATTACAAAATGAATTTTTTCAGTATTAAAGGAAAAAAATTGTTTATTAAATTGTATTTCAGTGGGAGTAGCTAAGATGAGACTAGTGCATTTTTTGATGGTTCGCGTCCAGATCATCCACTTCCGAGCAAATCGACAATATTCTGTGTTATTGATGGATTTGATAAAACAGATAGTGTTTTAAAACCTTGTAAGTGTCTTGAGGTCTAATGCAGTTGAAGATGAAGGAAGACAAGTAAGAAAACCAATGTAATGTGGCTAATGATCGTGACATATGGTTGCAACAAACCGGCTATCCAGCACATAATGCAATGATTGTAGAACAATATCCTAATGAAGTATTCCGTGGCACATGGATTGGTAGAAACGGACTACTACACTAGTCCGCACGGTCTCCGGACTTAGCGCTAAATGACTATTTTCTAACATGACAGAAAAAATCGAAGATTCACAAGTGATACAAGATATCTAGATTTGGAGTCTCTGAAAAACAGAATATCTCTGGAATGCACCAAAATATCATGCTACCAACTAGCAAATGTTAGGCATTCTTTTTATGATAGATTAGAATATTATTTGGCACAGAAAGAAGGCTCATTTGATAAATCAATATAAATTTAAGCTTTTCTATTCTGATATTATTCTTTCATTCTAATTTTTTTTATTTACTTTGATATCAAGTAGTCGATTTTAATTTCAGGCTGGAATATCATTTTCAATTAGTGCAGTTTAGTATTATAAACTTGATAGTTATGATCATTGTGTTCATATTGTTATAATTCAGCATTATAATTGAAATATCATGATCTTCATTGATATCTTGTTTTATTCGTGTCACGCAAAACAGTAATCCTTTATCATATCCAATTTAGGGTGTAACAATATCTTTAAATTTAGATACAGACAGCCAGTATATATATATATATATATATATATATATATATATATATATATATATATATATATATATATATATATATATTTGTATATATATTTTGCTTATTTTTACACCACATTTGTTTACATCAACAGCCACTTAAGATTAGGGTTGCTGGGCTGATCGTGGACTCGATCGTAGCGAAGGCGTCAGTATTTGGATTGTGTACATTGTGTGAGGAAGTATTTTGTGTTTATGTGCAATTGTGTAGTGGCCAGAGTTATTGCAGTTTCACATTGGATTACCTGATCAAATTGATAAGGTGACTTGTATTTCCGATTGAGATATTACGTCTTAATAAGAGTTGTAATTGTATTGTTTGTACAAATCATGCCGAAGCGGGATGCATTGAGTATGTTGTGTGAATGTTATATCCGTTGGTGAAGAGGATAACAGATAGTAGACGGTGCTCCCTAGCTCAACGTAGGATCAGGACTGATCCGTGTATTTCCCTGTTCTGGGCCCTGTAATTGGGAACAACGTGGGAGACGTTCAGAAGTCGGTGCTCCCTGGCACAGCACGGGATTGAAATAGCGATTGAGACCCTAGTTCGTGAATGGTATGTGAATGTTGTGATTATCACGAACATATAGAATAATAGCTCTACCTGTGCCACTCTCTGAATATTTTTATATTCATCGAACTGTTTTATTTCAGATAAGATTCAGTCAAAGCAGCCGTGATGTGTCGACGCTCTCTATTGATAAACTGGACAACACCCAACCATTGCAGACAAAGCAATTTATCTTTCATTCTCATAAATCTGTCACAGTATACTATACATCAAACTGCTTTCTCTCTGACTTTTTGCTCAGAAAACTCTTCCTCTTAGAAATTTTTTGGAGTGAATATTAGAATGGAATATCAGGATGTCATCAATGATAGATCCTCATTATCAGTGGAGTCAGTTGACCTGTACAAACTATGTACTAGTTCTATATTTTTTTATTTTAAAGATGGCTCTCTTAAAAGTCAAGTCTGATCTATTTCTTTAATGTCTGATACTCTTGGAGAATTCTTATTCCCCAATTCTACTATCTCTTCATATTCATTCTTATGCCCAGTTGCTTAAAACATTGTTAACTTCAATCCCATAGTCAAATATTTGATCACGTGCTTATGACCTGATTTTTTTGACATCTAAATAGAGATTATGATATTCTCATGTATGATTTCACAACAAATACAATTTAAAATCGTCATTTAAACGTCAGCAGCAAGTCAAATATTCAAGCGATCTGTTTTTTTCCGGTTAAACGTCAATGAAAAATTGACTTAACAGCATATTAACTGACAGTCTGTTGATCATTTTCATGCAACTGGCCCCTTAGTCTATCACTCCTAATCCATTGATCAGTTTTATTCAGTTTTGCTCCAGTTGAATAGTGTTTTTCACGTCCTCCGAGAATAAGACATCCAAGTAAATGTTTCTATCAATGTTCATATTAGGTAGATTATCCAGGTAATGTTGTCGGATGGATGGAAATATTGAACATGATAAGAAGAAGGTCGTCTTCTTCTAGAGTGCTGCATATCGTGCAGACGTTTGATGCAAATAATTTGATTATGTTCGTGTTCAGGTACACTGATGTTTGCCGCTTGGATTTGTGGAAAAGGTCTGGTAAATAGATAATTACTGTTATATGTATTATATGACGATTGTTTGAGGTCATCTGGATGTTTTTGCACACATACGATAGTAGAGTAATTAATTCTGCCTATGCCTAAGTCAAAAAGGTGACATCTATAAGTCCATGTAATACAGTCTATATTTCGCTTCAAGTTGTACGCAAGTTGTGTGTTGCATGTGTATTGAAAACTAAATTGATACTTCCTAACAATTCAAGTATTCATATCTGGTTGTCCGTTTGACTTTCATATTTTTTTTAGTTCCCTCTGAAATTTTGGTGAGTCTCCAAAACCTTGTTAGAGGAAGTATAGACTACAACATGTTTGGAATGGCGTACTCGACACTCGCGAACCGTAATCCTCGCCTTGGGCTCGGATTACAAACTTTTCGCTCGTTCAGAATATAGGCCATTCCAATACTTATTATAAGATATACTATTCTTTCCACGAATTCTGCCTTCTAATTGTAATTACCTGACATTGTCTACGCATGAATGCCACCTGTTAGTGAAACTTGAAGTTACTGCCAACCTAATTTGGTGTTATTACATTCTGACAGCAGTCGATAATTAATCTTAACAAAAATCTAGTTTGATTATCATTGTTCTCAGAGAACTAGGTACACTAGTTGTATTCATCCTAATTTTGGTGTGTGGTCAAACCTTTAATTTTATTATAGCAGATTATTAAATATCTATCGTCCTTTATTTCCAATATTTTCCTTGATCCCAACCCATTGACTACCAGATTTTTTTTGCAAGTCTCTTCTCCATATTCTCTTAGTTCAGGTCCTAAATATATTTCAAAAATATTCGAAAAATTCTAGATCATTCAAGCGTAATTGGAAATCACATTCTATTTTTGGTAGTCATTTGAGGCTCGTGACAATTACAGTGAAAATTACATGTCAGCAGTAAATTAATAATTTCTCCAACACGAGTGATCCACAAATTGGATTTGATATATTGTTGTGTTGATTCAGTAATACAAGGATAATTATAAGAGATAATTGAATGTTCAATCTATTCCACTCAGTAATTATATATCTTATTTCGACTGAAATATTATTGCTTATAATAATTGCACTTGGACGTCCTGAATTCCTAGGATTGGAGATTGACTTATTTATCAGATACACTCTTGCTATTTGTTTCCAAAAATTCAAAAAGGGTATGTTCTTATTTGCTATTGTAAAAAGTACATATGCATTGTGATCAGCAACATCAATTGCACTTGTGAATAATGGGAAATACCACTTTTCACCTCTGAATATGATGCGATATTTTTTGACATACCAATCCAATTCATCGACACCTTCCATGTATCTATTATACGGTCCAATAGCAGATGGATGATTCATCAGAATATATTTCTTCTCAGACTCAGACCATCTGTTTACTGAGTTCAAAGGCTCCGGTTCTAGATGGTTCGATAGTATTCTCGCAGCATTGTTGTCATTCCATGTCACAGCAAAAGTTCCATTCCTTTAGTCACATCTATAATCATATATACCCCGCTTTCCTTTTTTGATTTCTTAATCGCTCTTCATGCGACATTTGTTCATTCTGTTGTATCGTGCTTTACCAGTTGCTTTCATATTTCTCTCATTTAGTTTTACTATAAGTTCAAAGTTTGTGAAGAAGTTATCAAAATATAATTAATACTATGCTGGATGTTGCAATATTTTTGCCATTTTCAAAATGACAGATGAACCTAAGCCACTAACTTCCTGCTCTTCAGATTTACCTTCATAAACGTCAATATGAAAGCAGGAACCTGTGACAGAAGAACACAATGCCCATTGTTTGAAATCAAACCTTATTGGTTTCCCACGTATAAACTGTTTCAATAAATGATGACCATAGTATCTGACCATTTGCTTATTAACGCAAATTTCATCCAAAGATATCGCAAATCTTTTGAAATTATCATTCAGTTTAACGATAACTGATCGTATTTTAGTCCAGTCAAGTTAGCCTTAAAAATAGGGGTACCCTTGTATAAATTTCCAAGAAGCTGGAAATCGACATGAACGTTAGAAATACAATTGTAATGAGGTTGTAGAAAGTCCCCATCGATTCCATGTGTGCAAAAAATCTTATACGAGGTCAAAGTTCACAAAAATGGGTTTTCTGGGTTTTAAAGTGAAACGGTTGATTTTATGATGGAAGAAATTGGGATTAGAATTGTAGATCTTTCAATTCTCCACAAAAATTGTTCCCACTTATTTTTCCCTAGGACTTACCATTTCTGAGAAAAAGCCATTCTAGAGTTATATTCCTAATAATATGCATAACCACGCTGCCTATGTACATTATAGACGTATAATATGGGTCAAACTGTTGGTCTGCGTAACTTGTACTCGTACATCAATATTGAATGATAATTCTAAGAATATAAAATGAAAAGAAACCCAGTCCCTCATTTTATGTGACCATGTGGCCTTGAGCAGCATCTGTCTGCTGTTCAATTGTCAACGTAGCAGTGTCCGTCTATTACTTACATTAAATTACTTGCATAGATAAATTACGTTACGAATCTTTTGTAGAACATAAACGTAATAAAAAATGTTTTCAATTAGCTTGTCTCCCTCCAACCTCGGCTTCTTCTAATCAACATATTTATCATGTATATCAGCAGACTCAAGTGTGGCTTGGAAATCAACTGGACCCAGAAGAATGGGGTTGAAAGCTATTATTAATATAAAGAAGAAATCACATGAATAAAATTTAACTCAGAGAGAAAATTGTTAAACATGTGAAGTGCTATGGAACATTCAAAAAATGAATGATTCTAAAAAATTATTGTTTTCCATAGAAATTTTGAACCTAAGAGTCGGGGCTTGAGCCACCATCATCTTAGATCAAAGATGCAACTGTAGACATATGTTTCGTCCTTATAAGGACTCATCAGTACAGTATAGCCAAGCCCAAGATAGTCAAGACTTGGATCCCAGAGTCTAATTAATAATATACATACACTCTACTTCTGCCTACACCAGAAAGGCTTCTTGATACTATTTTTTATAACTGCAGAAAAGGGTGTAACTCGTAATGCGGCTGCAAAAAATTAAGCTGACTTTGTTCACTAGCATACACCAGCTGTCAAAGCCAGTCGTGTTCATATACTGAATCTTCAACAGGAAATAATCTTAACATCAACGATAAAACAACTGTTGTATCGCTATTTGAACAATTCACGTCAACTCAGGAAGATGAAGATGAAGAAGAAGGTGAATAAGAAGACCTAATATTATATTGAACTTCAATAAGAGGACCGTAAAGTGGGCCTTACGGGAAAATCACATTGGAAAATGTGCGCCAAGTACACTTACTCATAGGTGGCGTGGAAACGTGTGCATATTATGAAGAATATAACTTAAGGATGGCTTTTCTCAGAAATGATGGATCTTGGGAAAAAAAAAGTGAACACCATTTTTGTAGAGAATTGGGAGGTCTACAATTTGTGTTTCACCTATTTATATCATAAAACTGATGAAAGATTTAAAAAACCTATTTTTGCGAACTTTGACCTCGCATAAAACTTTTTGCACACACGGGATCGTTGGGGACTTCACAACTTCATTATAATAGTATCCGTGACGTTCATGCCAATTTTCAGCTTCTTGAGAATATATGCAAGGATGCAAGTTTATTTCGACTGGACTATTTTGAAAGATTAATGTTTTTTTCAGAGGAATTCTGGAATTATCATCAAAATGCAATTTTTTTTTAATCCTTATGAATCGGTTTCTCGTCATACAGCTTCGAGGAGACTTGATGTCAATGTCTTCATCTCAACACCTGTACATTTGCTTTCGAAGTAAAAAGTGATCCCCTGATAGTAAGAATATTCCAATACATTTCCGAAGACAATCGGTAGATAGATTGAAATTGAGAATGTTTTTCTGCTCTGCAAATATTTATTTGAGTGAGGATTCGTCAAAAATTTCCTCGAAGATTTCGAATGAAGTTTTCCTTTCCATTTTTTGCTTGATTTCGCTTACCATTCAAGTAACATTTAAAGAAGTGCTCGAGGCACTTGCAAAGCTTTGACTGACTTTAATGCAAGATGAAGATGAGGTCACCTTCTTGTTCTTCGTTTTTGGTTCCGGCGCAGTTTCTGATTCATTTATATGTAACTCAACTTGACCACAAACACCTTGTGGCATACAGCGGTATGCACAGTCGTTCGCTGGCGACTTGCAAGCACAGTATCTGGCGTTCCGCTAACGTATCGCTAGCTGGCTGAGTATTTACTGGCGGATCGCTGGCGAACGACTGTGCATACCGCTGTTTGTATCTTGGAGTACAGCTTCATCCATTTCTTCGCAATCTGATATCGTATCCTACCGATCTGGTGGTGATTCTACTACGTCAACAACGCCCTTCTCCAGATCTTCGGAAAATTCATCATCCTCAAGAATGTTTTGTAGCTCAGAAAGCGTCAGAAATTTCTTTGTCGTCATATTGAAACGAAAGCTGCAATCACACAATTTGATAAAATAAGAATGGCTGTACATGCCAAGGTCCTCAAAAGGGGACCGATGTTGCAATCAATGGTACTTCATGAAGAAACAATATATCAACTCGTCTTTAGCACAAAATTCGTCTATAATGTTCAGTTTCCAGAAAAAAAAGTAAATACCAAGATAAACTCATAAGTACTGCTTCTGTACACTTCTGTAAAACTGCGACTTGCTGACTTCCCACAAAACCCTATACAATAGCCTTTAACTCTATTTCATAACTGATCAGTATTGCTATCCGTAGGGAACTGAATTTTTCAATGGAAAGTAGGAACCCCCGGATAATTCTGAGCATTTAATTTTCAATTTCTCGTCGTAAAGATCAAGACATTAATTGAATAGTCACTGGTCACGTGGCAGCGAATGAATTAATGTTTGCTCTGAGATTCTTTCTGAGACATTGCATTTTTCTGTCTCCCTCCACACGAGGAAGTTTGATTTGATTTCGACCAACTAAAAAAAATTAACAGTAAGATATCAAACTCCTAATCTGGATTTTTATTGATAACAACAATTTTCAGTTGTGTCATAGGTGAGCTAGAGAAAACTGGTGATTATTATTTAAGTGAAAAAAATTGAGTGAGAGTAATCCTCCACTGCATATTGTTTCGAATCTTGAAAAAGTTGATGGACATAGATTTGCAACAAACAATAGTCCCAGAACATATAATATCCGAAAAGCAGATTTTCCATCATTAAAGCACTTTTTGGATGCGATTGTCCGCGAATCCACCTCGTCTACAATGTGGATAAAACTTATTCAATTCTCTACCAAATAATATGCCAATGTATGGAAATAGGGAAAAAAGATGTCATCCTTAGTTCACTATTAAATACTATATATGATCTGAAAGAGAAGGATAAGTTATATACAAAATTCATAAGAATCTGACGTTGACATGTTACAATTTATTAAAACGCTATAGCAGTCTTAGATATCATATTTTATCATTCCATGGCCAATAGTCTTGGTTTAAGGTAAAAAGTTCGGAAAAATTGTCCAGTAGAGTCTACTTCTAGCTCAATAAATTGCTGTGAAAATATGAAGTCATCATTTGAATGCTACAATTTCTTTAAACATTGAAGTTCATTATTCTACAGCTGATCGTTCTGGATTTTTGTGAAAACTTCAAGAAACTGTTTGGCACTCCCGGTTCATTCGATCGCAATCATAATGCGACGTGTACAGCTAGATAATATAAAAGTGCTCAATACGAAATCTCAATGTTCCACGGCTGATTGTTCCGAATGTATGCGAAAAATTCAAGACAACTTTTTATAAAGTGCACTTCAGATTCAACCGATTGGTACAGATGTAAAAGATTGTCATTGAGATGATGCAATGATTTCAAAAGCTGAATTTCAATATTCTATGGTGCTACGAATGTTTCAACCATAATGGGAGGTGCACCACTAGATTTTGGAACAGTGTTGAATACATTATACGTTTGATGGGCGAGTTACATATCCACGTACATACGCACACACGTGAAGGTGCGTCCACACTATGCCGATCGGCAAAGCCGACGTAGTGGGGACGCAACCGTCGGCTTTGGTTCAGGGCCGATCGGCATGCCGATCCCAACTCGACAGTCTGCGGTCTCGATCAAAGGAAGCCGAGCCAATAACTACAGTGTGGACGCTTCGTTGGCACAATCCTTTCGGCATTTACGACTACGCATGTGTCTGACCACTCGAAATCTTGCCGCTACATTTGTTTACCTAACCTCATTCATAACGTGCGCGTTTTGTCTATCTGTTTCGGTTTTTAAAATATTCTGTCTGTGATGGAGTGGAATGATGAAAACAGTTTAAAGCTGATAGATATGTACCATGAGCGTCCGGTACTTTAGGACTCTCGACTCAGAGAGTATAAAAACAGGAATACTCGAAATGATGCTTGGTATCATTTGCATGATTTCAACAAATTAAGATTTGTAAAATTTTCAAGTGATATTTTTGTTATTTGCAATTGGTATTAAAACCCAACCACAAAGTTGAAAAAATTACATGGGATCACCAGGACAGAATTTTAGCTGCTGAAATGAAACAAAATGCAATGAAAAATGCTCAGGAAAATTTACACCAGAATCTTGAGAATAGTTTATCAACAGCTAGAAATGATCCACAAAATATTCTAGTGAATTATTAAACATAAGAATAAACTTTTGTTGAACACTATTGAATTGATAAATTGAACTTACATATGCGGATGCGACAAAAAATGAATCAGGCAAATTGGTTGAAATTCCAGACATAAAAATTATTCAGAAAGTTGAGAATATCAATGACGATGATGTTATTTAAGAAGTAAGTGCAATTTCAAAAAGTGGTGCAATTGTCTAGTATATAAAAATGATGATGTGTCTACAACATATGCTGTTTTAAAAGAAACATTTGAGAATGACTCTGATGTATCGATCAAGCAGCCAACAGAGCCTAAATCAAAGTCCATGACATCTCAAGCGAATTAAGCAGTATTGAAGATATGGAGAATGACACAAACAAAGGAAATTTTTCTCATCATGATAATAAATGCAAGATATTACAAATCTCCAAGTAGATCACAAATCTAGATGCACATGAATTGGCACAGGACAGGGGAAAGTGGAAGATATTTATAGATGAATAAGAGAAATGGGATATAACAGCCTCAACACACCACGGGTAGAAGAAGACTTTAATATATTCATTTATTTATAATTTTCATGATATTTTGACATGTACAATGTCAAATAAAATAAAAAAATTGACAACAGATTATCATTGCCTATCTTATCATTTCAATTTAACTGATTGCTGTATACGGCAAACTCTGATTGTCTGTTATACATATAAACTGCACTTCCAGCTCAGCCGATTGATACAGAATAGTAGATAACCATTTTGTTGCTTCAACAAGTTCAAACACTAAAATTCTACATGCTATGGCTGATCATTCTAGATTTATGCAGAAGATTTGGAAAAAGTTTTAAGCGAAGTACACTTCTGGCTTGGCCAATTCATACAGAAATAGCAGATAACCATTTTGATACAATTTCAAGTTCAATTACTGAATTTTAACATCCCACGGTTGATCATTCTGGATTCATTAGAGAAGTCCGAAAAAAGTTTCAAGTAAAGTGCACTTCCGGTACAGACGATTAGAACCATAATGCGAAGTGCACAGCTAGACCCTATACCAGTCTCAAATACCAAATTTCAACATTATACGGTCAATCAGTTTTGAGATTTGCGAGCTACGAACGCACGCATGAACATGCGTACGGAAATCAAGACGAAAATAGTCAAAATGGGTTCGGGGTTGCTCAAAACTGATATTTTGTCGGTTTCACAAATGACCTCAATATACTATCAACTAATATTAGGAGTTTGAATGCCAATGTGAACAACTTGCAAGTATTCATTCGAAGCCTCAAGACTAAACCTAGTGTTGTAGTATGTACTGAATCACGGACGCTTGATGATTTTAAAATATTCAGTTCGGAAGGATATGAAATATAGCATGATGGAGTAATGGTATATGTATTTTGAGAATTATATAATAAAGGAAACTGACACAATAAATCAGGGTGGGCTTTCTCTACTCAATTCGATTATACAATTGGAAAATAAAAAAAAATTGGTCATCTCTGCCTTATACAGAGCACATATTCTATCTTAAGTTGTATTCATATATGGACTGAAAAAATTTTTCGGGAAAACTAGAAATATCAAAAGTCATGTAATCATAGGAGATTTTTATATTGATTCATCAAAACTTGATGTTTCCGATCAAGAGCACTTGAATAATCTTTTAGAAAATGTATTAAGTCTGGTTTTCAAAGTATCTCACTCACTGATACTTATGGAGTATCCACTGGTACAGCTAAAATGAAAATTAAAAATGGTGACGTTGACAATATCCACATGAAAACTATCAAGAAATTATTCTCTCAATTGATAGTTTCCTTGGTACAGGACAGGGTATAATTAATCCTAGCATGAAGATATCAATCTGGCCTAATGCCCTCAAGTGTGCTGATATAAAACCTATATTTAAATCTGAAAACTGCCATATAATCTACAATTATAGACCAATTTCTCAAACATCAAACTTTGCCAAAATTTTCGAAAGAATTATATACTACAGAATCCCAGTCTCCATCAAATCTAAATCTATCTGAAAAACAATTGAAAATTTGGGCAATAAAGATGCGGTGACCTAATTTATAAAAAACTGGATAAAAGTACGCCAATACCAGTAACATTTCTAGATTTTGCTAAGGAATTTAATACTGTAATGCTCGGTTTCATAAAGGGCAGAGTAATTTACTTCTAGGGTAAATAAAATTTGCTCTGTTAAATGACAGTCGATTTTTTGACAGCAATGATTCTGTTATAAAGAAATTCAAAACGATTAGAATTTGTCAGATAGAATAAATTTATTCTAAGAGTAAATTTACTTGGTCTTTTATAAAACCGGCCATGAGTCATAGAATATTATTAAATGAACTTTATAACTTTGGAATCAGGGATGATTCGAACAAATTAATCACGAGCTACCTAAATAATAGACAACAACGTCTTGAAATGAATGCATACCTGAGTGAATATTGTGAATTGAAAACAGATGTTCCTCACGGTTCAATATTTGGATCCTCATTTCTCATTCTATATACATATTAATGATTTATAGACTGATCTACCAGAAGATATAGTTTCAGCCTTCGCTGATGACACAGCAGTCAAATCTTCTGTTGAAACCTGGAATCTTGTTGAAATGAACTATTATCTGAAGACAATCTCTTACTGGTTAGCTTCGAATCAACTATCATTAAATATTGACAAAATAATCCATATTACTTCTGGTAACCATTGCGACCGTGCTCCTTAAAATCTCAATACAGTAATTGATGGTATCAATATCAAAAAAGTTGAGTCTACTGAATATCTTGTGTTATTTTTTGACTACAGAATAAGATCATAAAGCCACATTCACTAAGTCATGAATGAAACAGAATATCTGGTTTTTATGTTCTATAGAGCCTCTAAGATTATAAGAACAAACCATCTACCAATGATTCATTATGCTTTCTCCCATGGAATAATTATCTACGGAAATATTGCATGGAGAGGCTGCTTTCCATCTATTGAAAGCATGTTACAAAGACTTTAAACAAAATTGATGATGATTGTTCCCAAGAAAGAATTTTGAACTTATAAAAGACCTCTGAATCTTGATCAAACTTCTGCTCTATAATCTCTTCGTTTCCATTACTATGATCTTAAAAAACAGTACAATAGCTCAAACAGTGTTACAAGAAATGAAAGCATATTACTGCCTCATATATACAAAACATTATGTGAGTTGAACTTGGGAAGTCATACTTCAAAAAATGAATGATGTCAAATATTCAAAATGTTATACTCCTAATTTTCAATTCAATTTTTTTCAAATTTTTCCTAGAATGATACCTCAGTTGAAACTTGAAAACTTCTTATATTCGAATTTTGGGTTGGTACAATTACTACATATATTTGTTATTCTTCTAGGATGCTAGTTAGTTTTTAGAGTTTCCCCATACCTACAAACAGGTTTTATATATATATATATATATATATATATATATATATATATATATATATATATATATATATATATATATATATATATATATATATATATATATATATATATATATATATATATATATATATATATATATATATATATATATATATATATATATATATATATATATATATATATATATATATATATATGTCGGAGATTGAAATACGGCTGGAGCTTTTCTCCGGAAAAACCAAGGGAGATTTTATTAATATTGCTTAGGTTATTTTGGTATTATATTTCTAGAATAATTTATGTTTTGTTTATTTACGATAACCTTAGGCCTGGGACGGCACATGTGTGTCAACGTAGTTCCGGTCATAGGACGAGAAACATATGGTAACACTTAAGACTTAAGACGTATTGATAAGGGTCATTTGAAGTGAAGAGCGTTTTGTTTTTGGAAGTAAGCAAGGGTGCTGTAAAATGCAGCCGGGACAGTCTGACTTTTGACACTGAATGAGAACAGGCGTCCTAGTGACCGCGAATTCGTTGTCCTGGAGTCGAATTCTGTCGTACCTACTTATTGTTTCGATTGTGAAATACATTAAAAAGAATAGTGGTAATGATAGTGATGGGATTATTCAAGATCCCCATATCACTCCCACATCAGAAGTGGGATGAAGTATTCAAAGTTGTAGACTAACGAAGTGAAATTTTAAAATAATAGTATTGATGAACAATGGAGAACCGTTTCAACTGAATTTGTGAAAAAAATTATGTGAATCAAAAAGTGATACAGTTTTCAATCCTGACAAAAATAGTGAAAACGCTAAAGCTTGGTGTGCAACCGCAGACATTTGTATGCGTGAAAACCTTTATGTGGAGGTGCCTTAATAATAACAATGAGTAAAGAAACTGCTTGGCTGGCACAAATATTGTTCGAAGGGAAAACTCAAAGAAAACGAGCCGTACTCTATGTACGCTAGTCAATTTTCGACAACATTTATGACACGCTGGCAAAAATCAAATCCAGAGCTAATTGTTGTGGCATGAGCAATGTCTCACTTATCTGAATTTGATAATATCTATGAATGCATAGCTTACACTTCCGAAATAATAAGCAAAAGTCAACATCAACAAGAATTTCGAGCTGTGTCTAAACGTAAACATACAGATTTCGAAGACAAACATCATTTTAAGCGGCCAAGGATCAACTTGGGTTTAAATTGTTTTGAATGTGGTAAATAGGTCATCGCCAACATGATTGTCTTGCTGTCCAATCATCCAGTGCAGAAAGAAGTCAAAAGGAGGTTCGCAACAAATCCGGTCACTACGCCAAAGAATGTAAAAAGAGTTCAAATTTTTATTGACAAATCATCTAGTGATCAGCTCGTATATGGAGGTGAGATCTTTCCATTTATTTTTGATTCGGGGAATAATGTTCTCTCATGAAGGAATTTATTTCTTCAGAATTTAGTGGTCAGAGATTTTATAATCGTACAGTTTCTCTAGTAGGTATTTGTCAAAATACAATTTTCAGTACACTGCAAATATTTTAAAAGGTAGTTCTAGATGAATACCTGCTTGAAATTAAGTTACATGTTTTACTTGATAGCTATTTGAACAATGACGTTTCAATTGGTAGAGAAATTTGGACTTCAGGTTATTCTGTTCACTTGACCGAGAACAAAATGTGTTCGAATAGAATCGAAATGGTGTACACATTGAGTAGTAAATTGTTTAATTGGAATAACTAATCAAAAACTGAATCAATTGATGATGAACGAAATTAATTACTCACTTTATCAAATAAATTTAGGGAATCTTTCATAATAAGTAATCCAGATATTCGTGTGAATACTAGTGTTTTGGAAATTAGATTGAAAGACCTGCATAAAGACGATCATACCGTATGAGTGATTCCTAAGAAAAAATTGATATGTGTAATGTTAGACAACGAGCAATTGATGGATCGAAAAAAATTCTGATTATCAGAAAATAAGATTTGACGAAAATAAAGCAAAAATTAAAGGATTCGAAATAGGGGAGCACGTTTTGATTGGAAGAACGTAATCAAACTAACCTTGATCTGAAATTCAGAGGTCCATTTGTAGTAGCAGAAATACTTGATAATGATAGATAAAATTTAAAATCGTTAAATAATAAAAGGTACTGTAAGTACAGTCACGATCATTTGGATAAAATGCCTGGAAGTCATATTCCACATGAGCTAGATATCTGTATTGACCATAGTGACGATAGATGTACTGGAAAAAGTATGGATTAGCTGGAAAGTCTTGAAACAGGGACTGTGAATGAAATTGAAGCCACCAATGACGCTGAGCACTGACGGCCTCAGGTCGTGGACCTGAGTGGTAGAGATATTTGAGATAACGCACATGCTTCAGTCTGTAGTCGCAACTGCAAACTAAATTAGTGGCTAATGTTGGTTTGATCAGGGCGCGATGGGCAGCTGATGATGTGGCGGGTATGCAGTTGTGGCAACTGCGATATACGTTTGATACTGTATGTGGCATACAGGTTAGCCGTAAATAGTGCAAAGGTCGATTGATGGTGCGAATGAAATGTTGTATACTTGTTTAGCAATTAAGAACTATGACTGATGGCTTTGATATCGCATAAGTACAGATAGCATGAATTTTTGTGATGAATAATAACTGTTACTAGACTGGACTTCTAGGTAACTTGGAAACACTCATTCGCTGTGAAACTCTGATCTTTTATTTGACTATTTGAATCGTTTGCCTTAAACGTCATTCAAAATGAAGTCTTCTGGATACACCCGAGGACGAGTGATTGTCAGAAAGGCCGTGTCGGAGATTGAAATACGGCTGGAGCTTTTCTCCGGAAGAACCAAGGGAGATTTTATTAATATTGCTCAGGTTATTTTGATATTATATTTCTAGAATAATTTATGTTTTGTTTATTTACGATAAGCTTAGGCCTGGGACGGTACATGTGTGTCAACGTAGTTGCGGTCATAGGACAAGAAACATATGGTAACACTTAAGACGTATTGATAAGGGTCATTTGAAGTGAAGAGCGTTTTGTTTTTTGAAGTAAACAAGGGTGCTGTAAAGTGCAGCCGGGACAGTCTGACTTTTGACACTGAATGAGAACAGGCGTCCTAGTGACCGCGAATTCGTTGTCCTGGAGTCAAAGTCTGTCGTACCTACTTATTGTTTCGATTGTGGAAAGAATAGTGGTAATGATAGTGATGGGATTATTGAAGATCCCCCTATATATATATATATATATATATATATATATATATATATATATATATATATATATATATATATATATATATATATATATATATATATATATATGTATATATATATATATATATATATATATATATATATATATATATATATATATATATATATATATATATATATATATATATATATATATATATATATATATATATATTGGACCTGACAGTGTGAATTATAAAGTTTCACCTGTAGGAATGAAAAACTTACGTAATGTGAGTCTTATACCTCATAAAGGAAATAAAAGCTCATTATCATAATTTTTTTGAAAGTTACTTGATAACTTTGAAATATTAAAATTTTCCCAATTGAAAGTATATTATATACCAATTACTTCCCAAGTTGATATGCTATCGATAGATAACCTCAACTCTAATTATAGGAAAAACTATAAAATAAGATTGAAACTTTTCATATTATTAGTTTATACCTGTGAAGCTAAGTGAATGAATCGCAAAATGGAAGAATCATATCTGATGTGCATCATTGTATTCTTGAATATTTATGGTAATATATACAGATAATAACAGCTTCATTTACTTGATCTTTTGTTCAGTTATGAAATGCTTCCCTCAAGGTAGTACCATCGCGACAGTCGTAGTGAGAACTTCATGCTCATGAATAAGATTATTTGAATAATGATCTGATCACATTTCATACAAATTCTGAAAGAATTTTAATCGATCAAAACTATTTTTCATTGTATTTTTTCCTCTAAATTTTTTGAATTTACTTCTCAAATAATTTAGGAAATATGAAAATATCATCTTGACAACTACATAAAAAAGTATCGAGCACCAGCTCCGAACTTGTCAATTCGTAATGTCAAACTAGCATTATTGAATTGATAAAAGCTTGCAAAATATATCATATGTAGCCTAAACCTAAGTATACATATATATATATATATATATATATATATATATATATATATATATATATATATATATATATATATATATATATATATATATATATATATATATATATATATATATATATATATATATATATGAATTTTCCATTCCTTCGACTGCAAATATTCATGAATAGAAATTGTATCGGGTATTCAGCCTTTATTTAAGATTCTCATTTATTACAAAGCCCTAGTTTTCATCTCTATTTGGAGGCTTCATCGGGGAAACTAAATTTATAAACAATAAGATACTTAAAACATACAAAAAGCAATTGAATTGGTGAATAATAACTAACAGAAAAGTAAAGAATTGAGTTCTAAAGGAACATTGAATACTTGTTGCCAAAAAACCAACTAGACAAGAGTAGGTACCACCATAAAAAACGTGTATATATGAATTATAAACTATAAAAACGGATGGGGAGATAAATATATGACACGACAAAAAATATTGTACAACAAGTGGATGAATAAATAAATAATGAATAAGTGAATCCATTTTGCGTAAAAAACAAATGAATCAAATTGAATATAAAATATTATGAATATGAAGACTTGATTATATTGAAGTAATGGAAACCTAAATTTTGAATATCAGTTTTTTTATTCAGTGTGTTGCTATGAAGATTAATATGATATATTTCTGAAAATGAACGCTTGACATAATTATCAAACTTGTCAAGAGTTTCTATATTTGAGCTAAGTGAATACATCTCTAACCGTGAAGTGATTTCTGAACGTTATTATAAAAGAATCATTGTCCAAAATCTTTTTTATTTAGTCAGATAACGAAGGAATGAAGAGTAAAGATTTGTAAATAACATTATTAGAAGATGTAGAATTGTTGAAATTTGGTGGTAAAGAATTTGACAAGACATGTTTAGATCTATTATTATTATTTTTAATCTAATTGGAATCAATGTTACTGCTAATATTATTACCAAAAATGTATCTATCGATGGAATATGAAGGATAGCCATAATCAATGAATATATTTTTCAATTTAATCAAATTTTCATTCGGAATATAAGAAACTCTGTTTTTGAAATTTATCAAGGTATTGATTCTCTGCTTAAGATTATGTTGAGAGAGTGTTATATATTGTAATAATTACCATAGATACGTGCATTCATGAAATGTAATATGTAGTAGGTCATATATTAAAATAACAATAGATAATGTGATGTAAGTCAGTTGAATGAATAAAATATTATCATGAAAGTACATAATAGAGAGAAAATTCAAATAATGCTTTGAAGAAATAGGTCTTTTGAACCAACTTAATTCAATTTTGTTATAAGCATTTCTAATCAGAAGTACATCTAGAAAAGCTATTCTCCTGTCAAATTCTTTTCCAACTGTAAATTTGAGAGAAAGATCGAAAGAATCAAATGTCAGAAGTAGTTCAGAGATATTATCTTTCTTGACAGGTAGAATAATATCATATACAAATTTTTTGATAAATGGAATATTGAAAGAGAGTTTTAAAATGCATGTATCAAGGAGTTCATCCATCACAAACTTGGATAAGATAGGACTGATAATACTGCCCATAGGACAACCATTAATTTGCTTATAAGATTTTTTCCTGAATTGGCAATGATTTGATCCAAAAATGAGGGTTAATATCTCAGTAAATTGTTCTAAGCTTAATTTACAATGTAATGAAAATAAATCCCAATTTTTAAGAATGACAGATGAAGCCAAATCTTTAGAAATCTTACTGAAAAGAGAAACTACATCCAAGCTCATCAAAATATGATCATCTGGAAGCTCAAAGCCTCTAATAAATTCCGAAAAATGAAAGGAATCCTTAACATGATATGAATTATCAAAATCATAAGATTTGGAGAGTATATCAGTTAAAAAAAAAACAAAATTTTGTATCAGGCGAATTGAGAGAAGATATTACCGGACGTAAATAAGGAGAAGGCTCATGAATTTTTGGAGCACCATAAAATTTTGGAGATACAGCATTATAGAAAAGTGAATCTTCAGCTTCTCCGTCAGTAATTAGTTTTTTAAATTTAAGATTTGAGACTATTTTATTAGATTTGTGTTGTAAAGTGGATGTCGAATCACGAGCAAGTTGAGTATGAGTGGAACTATCATTAAGAATATCTTCCGACTTGGCTTCATAATAATAATAATAATAATAATAAAAATAATAATTCATTTCCCAACAGAAAACCACTTACAGGGAAATACCAAATGGACAAGAATTTCAAATATGTAAAAAACTCACATACAAATATTATAGTATTTAGATAAATTAACAATTTATCAAAAATTATTTAAAGATGTGTTCGAAATGTTGTTCTGCATTACGGCATATGGTGTGGATTGGTGATCTTCTCAAGATATCTGAGTGCGGAGTTGGTAGATAAAAAGTACTAGTGAGTCTGGTCGATATGTTTGGGACACGCATTGATATACACGATACTAAAAATGGACTATCAATTTTATTATTTAACAGCATCCACAAAAATCTGGAACTAGACGCTTCACGTTTGTGTGGTTCATTTTGATCACAACCTCTGCTTGGATACACACATCTATCCATAATAACTGTAACATTACCTCTATCAGACTGAGTGACAATTATGTCATTATTATTGTCAGAAATATGACATATTTGTAGTGATTAGGGCACATAATTATTCATTTAAATTCACTGTAACTGAAATCCTAGTTAGTACTGATAAGGTCGATGTTCAATTGTCAGACATGATTGACAGGCGATGGCCACCAGATGTTTGGTTGTTGCCAGGCAGCAACTGTCTGACAATTGAATGTCGGCCCATTGTCGGCTTAGGTATTTAAGAACGCGAGCTAGGAGAGGAAGTCATTCAGTCAGTGAGTGGTTCAGTTAGAATAACTGTGAGCGATATTGTATACATACGAGTTTGTAAAGCAAAGATTACACTGTAACCTGTGTTAAAAGTTATTTACATTGAAATTTGTGACAAATTGGTGTCAGAAGTGAGATCCTGAGGAATTCAGTAAAAATAATCTTGAGTTCAGACGACGCCGAGTGGATTGGATTGCAGTGTTGTGAAGTGTTAATATTTGTGTTGGACCCAAGGCAAGAAGCATGGCCACCAGCGAGAAGCGAGATGCAAGATTAGCTGAAGATGATGATGTAGCTGATGAAAACGTTGGCAGCTGAACAGAAATCATTCGGAGCAGATGAAGTCCATACAAGGGAATATGGTCGAATCTACGGAAGAAATGAAGGCCATGCAGGAAAAAATGTTTGACTCTACGGAAGATATGAAAGCGGTCATAGCGGGACAGATGCAGTCCATGGAAGACAGGATGGCCGAATCTGCAGAAGGTATGAAGATGGCGGTGGCTGAGGAGATGGAAACTGGTTAAGAATCAACAAAAGAAGTGACTACAGAGTTCAAGAAGATGATTTCAGAGCAGAACGAAACAATGACAGGGGAATTTCAGGAGATTGAAGGGAAATTTGATGGAAGGTTCACTTAAGTAGAGCTCCATGTCGTGCAAATTGAACATCAAGCAAAACAAGTTGAACAGGATTTAGAAGCAAAATTGGACTCTATTGTCACCAAGAAGATGCAGAGTCTCAGTCTTAATACCGATAGCGCACCCCTACGAATAGAAAATGTACCCGCATCTACACCAAGAGAATGTATAGCTAGCTTCACCTTGAAACCGACGCTGTTTGATGGCAAGACATCTTGGGATGAGTATTATGCTCAATTTGAGCTCATTTCAAAGAATAATGTTCGGAATATGGAGCAGAGAGCTATTGTTTTGGCTGGAATGCTTCGAGACTCAGCATTAGCAGTACTCTCAGGACTGTCCGAACAGGAACGCCTGGATTATGGAAAACTCACGTCTGAATTGAGGCTGCGCTTCGGGGAGGAGCACATGAAAGAGTTACTCCATGGATAACTACGGAACCGAACACAACTGCATGAAGAGGATTTGACTACGTTTGCGTATGCTGTGCAGAGCCTGGCTCGGGAAGCTTTTGCAAATTGTCCTGGCTCAACACAGGAATACGTAGCAGTGAGACAATTCATGGACGGCATCAGTGACGACGAGATTGGGCGTGTTGTCCGGTTAGCGAACCCAAAGACGGTGGGAGAAGCAATAACGAAGGCCCTGGAAATTGAAGCGGCCTCAAAGGCGTCATGACTGGCAAAGAGAGTGAGGTGGCTTGAGCGTGATGTGAAAGAGCCCGAGGTGAAGAGGACTATGACTTATACTGGGAGTCGTCAACGTAAGCGATCTTCTTCTCGATTCATACCGACCTCACCGGGACAGAGAAGAAGAATGAGATGTTGGAAGTGTGGCAAGGAGGGCCATCTTCGCTCAGATTGTCGTGCCAAGCGAACCGTCGATTGTGGTACGAACACGTCGTCAAAAAACTACATTTAGCCAGTCTTGGGTGGCAGAGGCTGGCTGTATCTCCAATCGAGAGCCTCAAGATCATCAATCTCTATGTACTTGAAATAGAAAGTAGTCCAGCTGTAGGAGGTTTCGTGTGAAATGTACCATGTAGGATGCTGCTGGATACCGGGGCGAATATCATCTTTGTACATCCAGAGGCTTTTGCAAAGATAAGACAAATTTCAAGATAACGTGCCAACAGCGAATTCTACTCAAAAGAGCAAATGGGAAGAGAATACCAGTAATCAGTATGGAGGAGCTTGAATTCACAATAAGCAATTTGAATAAGAAACATTGAACTCTCATTGCTGCAATCGTGAATTATTGCATTTTAGGCGTCGAGTTCCTGCGAGATCTTGGTTGTGTCCTGAATTTGAACGGCGATGTCTAACGAATTGGTAATGAAGGAAAAGTACCTTTTTATTGTCGACAAATGAAGATGAAAGTGTTAGATGATGTTGCTCCAAAGAATTTCCTGGTACCTTCTCGATCAGAAAAAGTGGTTTAACTCAAGGTAGACAACATTTCAAAAGGTGCAACGTATATCTTTGAACCAGACAGGACATTGAGCTGGAATAAATCCGTTGTATCGGCTGGAGCTCTAGTGAACTCTTCACGGCTGGTGGTTAGGACTCTGAACGTTTCGTATTGTCCAGTTCGAATTAAGAAAACGAACATTGTGAGGAGGATTAGAAGCCGTCACGTTGATTCGCAAGATGGAAGGTACAGTTATCAAGAAGGACCTATTTACAAGGCAACTGAGCCACACAATTCAAGATTTATTCAACAGAAGCAGTGCTAACTTGACAAAAAAATAGAAAGAGAAGCTATGCGATTTGCTGTTGGAATATCAGAGAAATTTTGCCAAGGATTCAAGTGATTTTGGGCGCACACATCTGGTTCAACATGAAATCGATGTTGGAGATGTACGGCCGATAAAATAGCCCTCAAAGCGAATACCTGTATCCCGGATTGACAAAGTCCAGGAACTGGTGATCGATATGCAGAAGAGACGAGTTATTGAACTATCGACAAGTCCGTGAGCCTCTCCGATTGTCTTGGTGAAGAAGAAAGGTGGTTTCACTTGGTTTTGTATGGATTGCCGGAAATTGAATGAGATGACAAAGAAGGACTTATATCCCCTGCCAAGGATCGATGACACCCTCGATGCTGTTGGAAATTCTAAATGGTTTTCAACCTTAGACTTGCAAAGCGGATACTGGCAAGTTGAAATGAACGAAGAAGATGAAGAAAAGACAGCATTCACGTCCTGTGCGGGATCTATTACAATTCACAGTCATGCCTCTTGGACTCTGCAATGCTCCAAGTACGTTTGAGCGATTGATGGAGAGAGTGCTACAGGGATTGTCATGGAAAACTGCACTTGTCTACCTTGATGATGTGATAGTTCATGGGAGAGACTTTGAAAAAGAAATGACCCGACTGAGACAAGTGTTCCACCGGTTGAAAGAAGCCAACTTGAAATAAAACCTGAAGAAATGTCACTTTTTTCAGAATACAGTCAAATATTTGGGACATGTGTTCTCCAGTGATGGAGCACAAACAGATCTAGAGAAAATTGGAGCTGTGAAAACTTGGAAGATCCCCAGCAGCGTCCACGAACTGAGAAGCTTTCTTGATTTGGCCAGTTATTATCGCTGATCCGTTAAGAACTTTTCATTGATTGCCAAGCCGCTGTTCGCTTTAACAGAAAATAATCGAAAATGTAAGTGGAACGGTGAGAGTCAAGAAGCTTTTGAAGGACTGAAGAATGCTCTTACAACGTCGCCAGTGCTGGCGCATCCAAACGAAAAGGGCAAATTCTACTTGGATACGGACGCTAGTTATCTCGGAATTGGAGCTGTTCTCTCTCAAGAACAAGACGGCGCTAAGAAAATGATTGACTATTACAGCAAAACTCTACATAAAGCCCAGAAGAACTGGTGCGTTATAAGAAAAGAGCTCTATGTTGTGATAAAATCGGTAGAAAATTCTCACAGCTCACTATACGGTCGGAGATTTATCGCCAGAACGGACCATTTAGCGCTGCAGTAGCTGATGAAATACAAAAATCCTAAAAGACAAACAGCTCGTTGGTTGGAACATCTGCATATGATTTTGAAATCCGTCATAGACCGGGAAAAAGAATTTGAGCCAGATGGATCCGTATTATCGATGCACGAAGTGCAACAGGCTAAACTGAATGATCATGGAGAGGGTAAAGACTGGCCAGCAGCCTGATTTCCAGGAGACGTCAGCTATGGATCCGATCACCAAGGCCTTTTGGAATGCTCTGATAGCAGAGATGACTTACTATACCGAATATGAGAGAGCTCCGATAGACAGATAACGAAAGAGAAACTGATAGTGCCGAAAAATTTGGAAGAGCAAGTTTTGGAACAATTGCATGATGGTAACCGCGGTCCGAGAACGTTTCTACTGGGTCGGCTGTCGCGGAGATGTAGAACAATATTGCAAAACTTGTGAACGCTGTAACTCAAGAAAGGGGTCCGCCACTCAGCAGTGTGCTAAGATGCAGCAGTACAAGGTGAGTTCTCCGTTTGAGAGAATTTCCGTGGACATACTTGGATATTTGCATATCACTAAACTGGGAAATAAGTACTTGGTTGTTGTCATGGATCATTTCACAAAGTGGCTAGAGGTAATACCAGTAAGAATCAGGAACCTGAAACGGTTGCGGAAGCCCTTATGGAGATCGCGATCTCAAGATTCGAGGTGCCGTTAGAGTTACACTTCGATCAAAGCTGAAATTTTGAGAACTTTTTGAATATGTAATGGAGATTTTGGACATAAGCAAGACAAACCACAGCGCTACATCCGCAGTCTGATGGCATTGTAGAACGTTTCAACAAAACAATTCTGGATTATCTGTCAAAGTTCGTCAACGAGCACCAGGGTGATGAATCCACCCGGTACACTCCTGCCAAGTTGATGATGGATCGAGAGCTGCGGCTACCGGTGTTTATGGTTGTTGGACATTCACCTGAAGAAAACGAGCGACAGTTGCCGGAATGGGTCAGCCATCTCCAGGACAAATTGCGGAGCGTCCATGAGTTTGCTCGGAAGAACATACAAGCTACCAGCGACAGAATGAAGGCCCGATATGATCCGCGAACCAACGGTCCCAGGTTCCAGCAAGGCGATAGGGTGTGGTTCTATAATTCCAAGAGAAAAAGTGGAATGTGTCCCAAATTACAGAGAGATTCGAAGGGACCATACTAGGTCATAAAATGCTTGAACGACGTTGTATATCGGATACGCATGGGCAGAAGCAGCTAACCAAAAGTCGTTAATGGAAATAGGCTGTGGCCATACCAAGGACGAGATTCTGAGTTCGTCGAGGATGAAAAACAATGAGGAGGAAGCAGTGTCACAAATGTGAAATATTTCAAGTAATTTAGTTCACAGTATTATTAATTTGAATTTGCTGTGAATTTAATTCTAGTTAGTATTGACAAGGTCGATGTTCAATTGTCGGACATGATTGACAGGCTATGGTTACTAGATGGTCGGTAGTTGCCAGGCCACAACTATAAGACAATGAAATGTAGGCTGATTTTCGGCTCAGGTACATAAGAACGTGAGCTAGGAGAGAAAGAGATTAATTCAGTCATTCAGTACCAGTAACAGTGAGTGATATCGTGAACATACGAGTATATAAAATAGATACTGGCACTTTGGCTTGTGTTGATGAATTATTCTGATGAAATCTGTAACAATATATTCAATGATGGACAATTGTACAAGTGAGTCCCGTGATGTCCACGTTGGATTTTTCATCTTTATCTGCTATAAAAAAAAAATTATTCAGTGTCACAGTTACCTGAGCTTTCTTTGCTTGCACAGTAGCTCACTTTAAACCATTTCGCTTCGCGATCACGGCAGTCCACTGTTAACCAAGCTCGCTTCGGTCGCTTGGTTGCTTACAGTTATACAAGCTCCCTTCGCTTATATGACAGCTTATCGTTAACCAGGGTCGTCCCACTCGCACAACGATCTAGTGTCGTCTGAGTTCGCTTCGGTCGCACAATATTCCACAGTTGAGGGATGAGCCTGACAACAATCTTGGTTTTCAAGCTTAAAGATTTATTTATTAGTCGTTCTCTACCCAAAGAATTCACTGTTAAGATTTCGTGGTAGGTCACCGTTCATATTCTGAAGTAATAAATTGTTGGTAATTCACACAAAATACATTGCTCTTATGGAGAAATAGGTGATTGAGCTTATAAATGAATAGATATCAGTATGTTCAAGTTTAAAAAAAAAACAAACTATACATAAGAAAGATGAATATTGCAGTGTCCCATCAATATATTAAAAACAGTATGTATTCGTTCATCCTGGAAAGATCCTTGATTCAATGAATTTCTACTCTCAATTAATTGACACGGCAAGGTGACGCACGTGGCGTTTTGCTGCATTGTCAAGTTAATACAGATCACGTGGATAATTTCTCCATTTCACCGCGCGAACGTTCAAGCCCATCCCCACCCATCAAAATTCACTATTCTCCCACGCCCTTGCTCATACACCCTCAACCCAACATAAAGTAGCCTTATATGTAATACTCCTATATTGCCAGTTAGGTCTGCGGAAACACTACGGTGCAGACAATCATACGTCTATATCTTTCTATTCCCCCTCGAATCTTATGCGCATGCTTGAAAATTGAGCAGCTCCGTGCAATTGGTGCAAGTCTCGTGCAAGCGTCGTCTATCTCTGGAAAAATCCTTTCAAATAACGAGGGAAGCCGCGACGCTCGCGCACAACGAGTCAAGTGAGAATTTGTTGTCCCACTTTCTCCATGACACCTTCACTTATGGGAACTAGCAATATAGGAGTATCACTATGGTAGTAGCAGTTTTTCAAGCTCTCTCTTTGCGAGCGAATTGCTGATTCTGATGATCCGGATAGAGGTAACGGAACAAACTTCATTAATTGAAATTTTTCAAACTGCCTCCTAATAGAATTTTTGTTCAGGATGGTATTCATAGGGATGTATTCTCGTATATCTTTCGTTATTTTTGAGATAGGAGCATTTCCAAAACATTGTGCACTTATTATATATTTTCATAATACCTGCATTGAAACAACGCGTTTCAACGCCTGTTTTGTCAGTCGAAACAAGACAATTGCAGACAAATGCGAGTGTAGCCGGGCAGGATCAGGCTTGTTTCTGCCCGAGGGGAGAAACAAACTTGTTTCTGTCCGCTGAATTAATTTTTTACATTGTTTTATCCCTGGCAGAGTCGCATTTGTTCATTGTCAATCTCTAAATGAAAATCATATAACCTTAGTTAATTTGACAGTTGTTGTATTCGGAACTGTAAATTGGATTAAAAAGACGATTTGTTTCAAGAAAAAAAGTATTAATACGACAATTTGAGTTACATCACAACATCTTATTGATGAAGCACAAGCAGCTACTCTCGACTTGTTACCTGCAAAATCAAAAGAAAAATATTTACTTTGTTATGACAAATTTGTAATGTGAAAAGTTTCAATGCAGGTATTATGAAAAATACAGTGTGTGGCACGGGACAAAACACGATTTCAGCCGAGGGTGATGCCGGCCCTCGCTTCGCTCGGGCAAGCATCGCTCACCCTCAGCTGAAATCGTCTTGTTTCGTCCCTAGCCACACAATATACTATAAACACCAATTATAACAGTTCCTCATGCTTTCTTCACATTACGATGCGAAAATAATTCCGAAGCACTCTGATATTTTCCAGATAAACAAAACTCACCTAAATTTTTATCAGTTATTGGGAATGCATGTAGGTCTCTATTTCCCTGACCTATAATATAATAGAGAAAGTATTGTTATCGTGATATTTTGATGAATCTTCACATTTAAGACCCCAAAGAACCCAAAAACATAATTCTAAAAAAGTCAGTCTGTCGATCTGTCTGGAAGCACAATAATTTAAGAACGTTAACGAATTTTCGACTGGAATTTTTCAATCAAGTTTCTCATCAAAAAGCTAGATTCAAGTTCTTAGATTAGTATTCTTCAACAAGTGGTATCAAAATTTCACCGTGTGAAACGTTTTGGTTTTCAGTGTTTATTTTATTAACTAGCAAATTATCAGCGGTCCATTTGTTATCATCAAAATTTGAGTTATCATGAAATTCGTTATATTTTTCTGAAGCACAGAAATAACGAGAATTACGATGTTAAACTAGAATTGTGATCACTCAAATTTTGACATCACATGCAAACGTTCATCAATTGCTTCTTTAGATAATTAATTCTGCTCTATCGTGTTTGATACGAAATTAAAACTCTTGTGGAGATAATTCTAGTAGAAGTGCCAAAGAGGATATCTTAACGATTGTCAGTTTTTTGTCCTACATATTATTTGAATGATGTGTGATTAGGTATCAATTTGAGGCTCTCGGGGAGATAGCTTAGTAAATATCAAGAATAAATGATGAGTTGAATCGACGTTACCATCTTCAAATCACACTTCTGACAATAAAATGTCAAAACTGTATGTACCAATAAATTCAAAATCTTGAGAATCTCGGACAGGGCCCTCCATTTTCAAAAATACTAATTTTATCTAGGGACTGAAATATAACCATCATCTGTCACCTTAATAATGACAGTTGTCACTATGACAAAGACAGTTGTCCCTTTGATAAAAGCAGCTGTCACTTTGACAATGACAGATGTCACTTTGACAATGACAGCTGTCACTTTGAAATATGCAATTGATGCGGCACTCTGAATTTCTGAAGCAGCGATGGAACTGGTCATAGTCGAGAAAGTACTGTGATGGTCACAACAGATTGTTCTTATCAATTATTGAATTAAATGTACTAATGTGATTGGTTTGTGAATGTGAATTGCATTTATCTATGAAAAATCTTATTGATCGGTAATACATCAATTATTGTGCTACAGTATGAGAGCAAAAGTTTTTGGGGCCAATAAGTGTACTGAATTCTTTACAATTGTATGAATCTTAGATCAGTTCTGTTTCTCAAATGATCTTGTTGAGAAGGAGATTAAAATGGAACCGAAACAAAATATATTTTTTAACAGTGTAATGTAAGACTTTAATTTCTTTCCAATATTCAATAAAATGAGACAATTGGATAGTGAGAAGAAGGAATAGTCATGAGAATGATATGGGGAGATTGGCTGAATCTGATAGTTCTAAGGAAGCTCCGATACATGGGGAATTTGTAAGCAATATATCCTACTACTATCAACCATGCAATGCTCATCATGTCAAGCAACAGTGCTTTTTAGTCCAATTATCAAATAACTGGGATCATTTGAAGCACGAAGCTCAAAAACTATCAGATGGCTTTCGAAATGTTTCAATAGTTTGAAAATTTTGAGATCCGATATGCACCTCCATTAAATTTATATGACAACTACAATTCGTGATGGAAAATTAAAAAAAAAAAATGTAATACCATAATCGTAGTGTAGAAGTTTTCAATTATAGACCGTCAGATAGTCGTAGATTTGAGTGCTCCATTTTGTTTCTCTGCCTTTAAAAGTTCTGATAAGTATGTATATTTGGAGAATAATAATGCCAGAATTAAAGCTGGACCGTATGCCCAACATAATAAAAATTAATTCAAAACTATTATAATAAAACATGTTTTGATCCAGTTTTTTCGCTTCTGCCATGTTCACGGAATGAAATTTAGGACAAAAAGAGTCAGTGGAAAACGATAGGCAGAAGTGATCCATTTGGCCATTTGGTTTGGAATTAGGGCTCGATTGTTCAGAAAAATTATATCAATTATTCATGTCCTTCTCGTTTCTGCCGTTTGACCGTATGAAAGTTGATATCATGAGTATATCATAGAAACGGATGGCATAAGTTTTTCGAATGACCAAGTCAAGATATGTACGGCAAAATCTTACGAAAATTTGAATGTTTTCGTGTATACCTTGAGTTGGTCATTCTAAAAACCTCATGCCATTTGTTTCTACGAGATACTCATGATACCACCTTCATGTGGCCAAATGGCGGAAGCGAGAAGAACGAGAACAATCGATATAAATCTTTCGCACAATCGAGCCCTCATTCCAAACCCTTGGCCAAGTGGATCACTTCTGCCTATCGTTTTCCGCTGACTCTTTTTTTCCTAAATTTCATTTCGTAAACATGGCAAAAGCGAGAAAATTGGATCAAAACATGTTTTTTTTATTAAAATTTGAAATTAATTTTGGTTATGTTGCCACACGATCCAGCTTTAATTTTGGCATTATTGTACTCCAAATATACATACTTATCGGAACTCTCAAAGTCAGAGAGAACAAAATGAGGCACTCAAATCTACGACTATCTGATGGTCTATTAGTGAAGAAGCTCATATACATTGCGACAAGAACCTTAATGTTGAAGTGAGAGTGTAGAATATTTCCCAAATCAGAGATGTAGAAAAAAAAACAGGATAGTAGATTCAATCTCGTGTTTTCGAATCAAGGAAGAAACTGAATTACTGGATTTCATGTTATGAATGAGCTGGCAGTATCTATTAGAAAAGAAGAAGCAGTGCAATTCCTGAGATAAAATCACTTGTATTTCAAATGAACACTAGATCTGCAAATTACTTAACAAACAAGGAATGTATATGAGATGAGTCAACTAGAAAAGAAGAAGTTCACTGGAATGTTTCATAGTCAATAATCGTAAAAATCACAACAGTTCGAGAACATGAAATTTAGAACCTGCAAAATGTCATCCTTCATACTGTGAAGCAGTGAGTTTGTGATGTACTGAACAGTTCAAGTGATAAAGATATATCTGAATCAAAAGGAATATTTTATTATTTGAAAGGTAGTTACATCATATTACGCTCACCAGGCCTCACGCAAGAATGCTTATAAGTCCTTCAAGAATTGAATAATGGCGCATACTCATCATCCATTATTCCATCCATTACTTCAAATTTAATATTCAAAGACTATTCACTATGTAGTGATTGTGAGACCCGCTTTCAGAGTCGCAGGCGGTTCCAGTCAGATATAGATGGAGAGCTGGCTACATAAAAAACCTTGTTATCGCTACATGGCTAATTCCTTTTTCAGAAGGATCTTTTTGTGTAGCCAGGTTAGAATCGTCTTGTTTGCCAGCGAGATTCCGTGGCTTTTGGACATTTTGAACTTGATGTTTCAGACGAAAACAATGCCATTCACAATATCGTTCCCTTAGTTACCAGCTACTACTGCCGTCAAACTGACATTCACAAAAGGAAGTATTCATGGAAAATCCACTTATTTTACAAAAATTAGGGCGATCGAAAATAAAACGTTGTGAGACACACGTGTGAAAACTCTTCAATGCACTCATTTATTCTCAATCTAAGAGCTGGCTACATAAGAATGCTTGTCATCGCTATATTGCTGATTCCTTTATGAGGATCCTTTAGTGTAGGCGCGTATCCACTATTTGCTATTTATATATGATGGTTTGAATGAAAATTGTAATTGAAAAAACAATAATATCACCATGACAGTTTATTTGACTTCATTTGTATCTATTCGTTCGTTTATACAGATTTGATAGTTTTATAGCAACAAGAGCAATAACTAATCTTTAATGCTGGGGCCACATTCACGCCTAATGCCATTGATTGAGGCGTTGTTTACCAATAAACGCATTGTCAATGACAATAAATCAATTGTTACATAACGTCTTAATTAATGGCATTAGACGTGAGTGTGGCCCCTGCATAAGAATTGTTTTAGTCTGGTTCATCTATTGAACTCTGGAATAAAAGAGTTTTCTATGCTCACATTTGATTATTCATACTTGAAATGAACTCGCGGCGCTGTGAACGCTCCCGGGCCAGCGCGCTCTGTCTGCCGTGGTTTCAGATATGATTTTTTTGTGTATCACTTCGCATATGGCTATCCTAATATATGAATATAACATTCAAGCAATCGCCATGCATGTATGTGATAAATTTTTAATTCAAAGTAATACTCCAAACAGCCAACAATTTGTAGTGTTTTCTAAGTATAAAAAGAGGCTATTTTCATAATTACGATACATGTATATCATGATAAGCTTTTTATGTAGCCAGCTCTTAGATTGAGTGCACGTAAGTGCATTGGAGAATTTATACATGTGTGTCTCACAATGTTTTATTTTCGATCGTCCCAATTTCCGTAGTGGATTTTCCATGAACACAAAAAATTTTTCGAGAATTTATATTGAAATATCAAGTTCAGAGTGACCAAAAGCTACGGCATCACGCTGGCAGATAGGATGATCCGAGCTTGGCTACACAGAAAAATCGTTTCACAAAAGGAATTAGTCATATAGCGATAATAAGGTTCTTTGTGTAGCCAACTCTCCATCTATATCCGAATGAAACCACCTGCTACTCTGAAAGCGTGTCTCACAATCATTATAAAGTAAATAGTCTTCGAATATTGAACTGCAAATGATGGATGGAAAGATAGACTAATATGCTGGTCTTCTCATCGAAGTAACTAACGATTTTTGAAAAGTCTTGAATCAAAGTGAATAAACTAGCTGAGACTGATAGACCGTCAGATAGGCGTAGATTTCAGGACCTTATTTTGTTTTCTCTAAGATCAAGAGTTCTGATAAGTATGTTTATTTGGAGTTTAATAATGCCAAAATTGAAGCTGGACCGTGTTGCCAACATAATGAATATTAATTCCCAATTTTTATGAGAAAAATTTGTTCTGATCCAATTCTGTCGCTTCTGCCATACGATGTGCAAAAATGTTCCTATTGCACGAGGGTTTGGAATGGGGGCTCGATTGTGCGAAAAGATTATATCAATTGTTCACGTTGTTCTCGTTCCTGCTGTTTGGCCGAATGAAAATTGATATAATGAGTATCTTGTAGAAAAGAATGGCATAAGTTTTCCGAATGACCAAGTCAAGATATGTACGAAAACATCTTGGGAAAATTTGAATGCCTTTGTACATATCTTGACTTGGTCATTCGAAAAACTTATGCCATTCGTTTCTACGAGATACTCATGATATCACCTTTCATACGGCCAAACGGCAGAAGCAAGAAGAACGTGAACAAATGATAAAATTTTTTGCACAATCGAGCTCGAAATTTAAAATTAATTTTGATTATGTTGCCACACGGTCCAGCTTTATTCTTGGCATTATTATACTCCAAATATACATACTTATCGAAACTCCTGAAGGCAGAAAGAACAAAATGGTGCACTCAAATCAACGACTCTCTGACGGTCTATGAGAACAAAAAACATGTACCTGATTTTCCACACGAAAATTTGAGAGCAATAATGCCATGCATTAGTTTATTGCCGTGTTGGCTTACAGCTAACATGTAACTATAACATATGTCAGAAGACTATTTCAACCTGAAGTCTTCAGAGGTGCGAATCCAATCGTTTTTGACAAAATTCATAACTTCTAATAACAAATTGGTACTATACGTGGATTTATATGTGACGATAAGAAAAAAGTAAGAAGTTGATATCTAGATATCATCAGTATATCAGGCTGGATCAAATCTAAGCTTAGAAAAATATAAAATTTATTCTAGAAATTATTAATTTCTTGTTCAGGCGGTATATTGCCGTCGCTTCTCATGGATCGTCAAATATGAGCTTCAAAAATAGAGTAATCATAGCACAGACCTATTTTTAGTTGGAAATGAATATTATTTCAATACACTTCTGGTCTGAAAACTAAAGCTGCACTGAATTGTCATACATTGTGTTACATTCCAATTTCGCACATTGTTTCTATTCTTCTATTTTCCATATCCCAGCCTATGAGTTATTCCTTTTTACTACAATTCAAACATTTTAACATCATTATTATAGATAAATAAACCATTTCACTCACATTACACATGTTGTCAATGTTTGACACTTCGCTCATTAATAAGGTCAAGTTCATGTGATGTATTCTGATTCCAAACTTTAATTCGCTTAGTCTCTACAAGATGTCAAAATTTTGATAAGACGCTATGTCCAAATGAGAATATTTTCATTATTAAAACTTAAAATTACATCAGAATCACATTCACCACAACACATCATGAAATATAAACACAGTGAAATAACATAACACAAACACATAACACAAAATTCCTCAACCCCAATAATCTTTTCCCGCCATTCTCTCCTCCCTTCTCTCTCATAATTAGCTGGAACCAATGAAATTACTCAAGAGTTTAGTAAAGAACGGATTTTTGGATTATTTATTTGGAACATGACTTTAGTCGGTGATTCGAGAAAAAGTTTGAGAACCTGACGGTCGTGCAAAAAAAATTTTGAGACGAAGATTTATTTTAACTTTGGGGGTAATCAAAGCCTCTCAGCGGGACTTATATAAATCAGCATCGGGCTCCGATCAAGTAGCCGTGTATGGGTAACGTACTCCGGTCGAGCAGCCAAAAATTGTGGATTATGAATAAGCCTTTCCGCGTACCAAGTATTCTTGAAATCGCCACAAATACCCTAGGCAAAGTATCCAGACCCCCGCAGAGCATCCACCGACGCGAGCATCGACATTTGGTTCCTTACAGCACCTCCAGGATACTTGACCTTAATGCCTTTCCACGACCGAATTTTGGCTCTATATTTCCACCAGGTCAAGCGACGTCATCTTCACCGTCCCGGAGGACTTGTGGTTTCAGCTAAATGTCTGTATCTCACTTGTTAGTTAAGCCGTTGTAGTAGTCTTGGTTTAGTTAGGAACATTGTAGCGAATATCTTGTTTCAGTCAAATTCATTTTGTCTATTTCTGGTTAGTCATTCAATTGTATGTGTTGAACGCTCCTTGCAAACAGCGGATGTTGGCATATTAGTGTCTTGACGCTATACGCTTATTTTGTATAGCGCGATCGATCGGAGCAACGCCATTTTTCTCCACGTGATAGATGTGAGCTGTGGCAAGTTTGGGACTGGGCGTATAGGCGTCGTTTTTAACATACTCAGGTGTGTTGTTGATTGCGTGCTGTCCTCCAAGGCGTGTTATTTTAGATATAAGGCCTTCAGCCATTATTTGTTGTTTTTGATATCAAATTTATGTATCTATCAACTAATTACTTTTTATCAGACAAATTTTATTCGAACTCATATTTTTCTGTTCGACTATTTATTTCTGAGTGATATTGAAGTTTCAGTCATTCAGCTTGAGATTATTGTCTTACTGCGTCGAAGCGTAGAACCTATCTGTTTGTTCCAGACCATTCAGCTGATACATACTCGGTTTGAGTGTGGCCTGTAGTGAGTACTGAGTTACTTAAGTTGATCTCTTGGTGGATACTTAATGCCACCACGCGGTCACCAAGTCCTGTTGGCCATGTTTGACCAAACATCCTTCCTTGATTGCGGTTACTTCCGTTGTTGTGTGCCCTGCAGATTGAAAGGCAATTATCGTGACGCCAAGGATATGCCCGAAGCCTAACTTCGCGACGCCTCACTACACTCACGGTCTCCCTGACGTGCAGCGACGTACGTGAGCTATAGACGGCGACTACGTTTTTGAACAGTGAATTAGTTTTGAACGTTACAACTGTGTATCTAGAGATTTCTTATTACTCCATTAGCTCTCTAGGTACGTTCTTATATATTTTGGATTGAGCCTTATCACTCAAGATGATCAATATGAAACAATCTATCGAATGACTGTGCTTCTAAGAGTAAATCACATGCGCATGCTCTTGTACAGAATTTACCGACCAGAAACTCTACGCGGCCAGGTGTCTCCAACTTTACGATGAGTCAGAAATCACTTTTTCTCATGCATCCGCATACATTATATAGTTCCCACAATTATACTGACACTGCAGCTGTCAAGATGCACTTTAATGGTCAAGGCTGACCCGTACTGCGTCACGATTTCATCTATCTATTGTAGGAACACTTTAATTGTCCAGAAGTGACTTAGAATATGAACTGTTACTGTATTTTATAAGTTTCATCAGTCTGTCATGTACTTTCTCTTTAACGGGCGCAGAACATAAAAATTCTTCACGAATTGATTATATGTATGGATGTAGATAATACCTTTTCAAAGAAGTTGATCTCATCGACCGAAATAGTTATACTGAGCAATGAAATGGATATAAGTCTATATCAAACTTCATCCAAATTGTAATCCAAAACTATTCTTCCAGCTTCTAGAGCCAACCAGGATGATTTCAATTATGGCTTGCCTTGTGGAGAGTCTAAATACAGTGATGAAGAGCCAAGAATCGTTGGCGGAGTTGAGACCAAACCCAGTAAGTGATAATAATAACTATCTTGCACAGAGATAATGCGAATAATCTGAAAATCCCATGTGGCCAAATTCAGAGACGTGATTCATACTCATCTCACACTTATCTTTCACTCAATCCAACAGATTGAGTGTCATAACGAATTCAGAGACATTTGACTGCACAAATTTGAGTCAAAATGAGAGACAATTGAATATGAGTTGAGCAAGCTTTTTGTGTGATAAGCAGGTTCCTTATACTTCACTCAAATTGATATTAACGCGTTTTTAACTGATTGTATGTTGGTCAGTCGATATTTTTTGATAGATGTGGTGTGACGGGAAAATCAAAATTACCAATTCACCATAATATTTTTAAAATGATCTTTCTCAGCAATCAAATAATGACATGATTCGGGAATGGACTGATCAAGAAGTCTGTCGATAGTTTTATGTAGGTAAGTGTTTTGGAGAGATGGTGTTATCAACAAATAAGTGTAATAAAATAATGTCAGTAAAACTGAAACGATCATTATGTCCTATTACAATGGTTATGTGCTAGCCCGCTATGTTTGCACTTCCGAGAAACATTTCTCATTCCTGACTGGTATCAGATTGCGTGGTGCGCGCATGTGATACCAATATCAAGAATGGTGTCGGACCGAAATCCGGTTTTTGAAAGCTACTGCGCACATCAACAGCATATACAACCATCGCGCTTGCGCTCAATAACATTATACTAGACTCAAGCCTTAATTTTTGTACTTATGAACAAGAATTCCGCTTTTATAATCAACAAATCTACTATTGTATTTTGAATCTAAGATCAATAAAAATAGCATAAATGTAATCAAGGATCCAGTCATTGTACTCAACGAATTTATTATTGAAGTGGAACTCTCGTCTGATACTCCTAGAATGTATCACAAAATGATTTTTGTAGTATGTATCCAGTCCATTTTCTTACATCCTACACTTTTTGAATCATTGAACAGTATTTACTCTTTTTCACATAACTTTTGAGCTCATGCTAATCATATTTCGCACATTCAAAAATATCTAAACTAATTCTTATTCATCCATATTCTCATGTGAAGAATGACAATATACTTCAACATATTTATTCAAATTCAATATACAAATTTCATTTTCAATCTATGAGTTCGAATTTATTTCGATTCAAACGTCAATTGAATGACATCTGTGCGCAAATGTTCAGAAATGATGTCATTATTCTTAGATTCGAATTTTCTATGGAGAACAATTCTTTTTTAGAATTATTCATTTTTTGAATGTTCCATAGCACAAGCACCTCACATATTTCACAGTTTTTGTGTGAAATTTTTATCAATGTGATTTCTTCTTTATCATCATTCTGTGTCGTATTACCTCAATAAACGACTTTCATGAGTGATTCTTTCATTCACTTTACTGAATACAACATTGGGAAAGAAGTGAGTTTGAGCGCAGTTAACACTTAGATGAGTAAGAACTTAGTCTGGATTGGGTATAGGTTGGGGTGAGTGTGAGTCACCTCTCTGAATTTGGCCCTAAAACTGCATAGACGTATCAGTATAGGCATGGTTCTATATCTGATATCATATAAACATGTACTCAACCAAGGCATGAGAAAGTTTTAAATATGAATGAACAAACAAATATCGACAAGTATAATCATATATCCAATTATAGCTTCCAAATAGTTTTCTGCATCAATACTAGCCCAGTAACACTGATCACTCGACTGAGATTGAAACACAATAGCTCATCGATATAGACATGAATAACCAAGACGCATTATAAAAAAAAGCTCACCTAAGCATCGACCATTAGCCAACTGTCAGATGAGATAAAAAGTGTAGGGAACTAGCTTCTTACTAATCAATAAATTTCAATGAGCATCAGGAGACTTTTTGGACAAGGACTGTAGCTACCATTATTTCCAATAATTTTGACCTTGACTTTCTAGAATAAATTTACAATGTAACTCAGTCAATGATTCTTCCAATACCTCTTGTTTTTTACAAAATACTGGGAAACATGACGTTTATGAGTTTACACTCGTTTTGATCTAATGGAATATTGTATTAGTCTAACAGAAAAAACCTGTCCATGAAAAATTAGGCTTTTTGAAAATCAAATTTATGGCTATGAATCAGCCATTTTTTTTTTTTCGGAAAGTGTCTGTCTAACAAGCTAGAGTCTTGCGTGATAAATGGAATTCGCTCAAGGCAATTGGTCAAAATATGATTCAAGACTTCACTAGATCTCTTATATCTCCAGAATTCATTTGATATAATTCATTTTGCTTTTCAATGCACTAATTGAGATGTAACACATAGTTACATATAATGAATATATACATCAAAATAACATGATTTTGTAGACTCACTCAAAAAAAAAATTAATATGGAGAATACATACGTTCATAGGTATCACGCCTTCTCCTCAAAATAAGGTTGATATGAGGGCTGTTCTATATTCAAGTAGCAATCGTTCTTTGCCAAATATCCCTGTCCAGACACTATTCTTTTGCTTCATTATCCTATTTATATAAGTTCGTTCATTCCTCCTACTTGGAAGCTTGCTCTTACGTACAAACCAACAATCATTTATATCCAGCTATATACACGCAATTGTCACCTTCAGTTCACAACATGAACTATCTAACGAAGAGTAAAAATGAATTCTGCGCCTAATTTTTTCAATTAAGATGAATGTCAATGATAAGTACTAATTGATGCATGATGAGAATCTGATCTATTGGTAGCAAAAAATCTGACGTGAACATCACGTGACTTACTTGTACATCATTTGATATATACACAAATTTATTCAATAGAGTTGTCTGTCACTTCAGATTATAATTTATATGATTTTAATAATATTTTGACATGTACTTACAATCTCAAACATAATCAAAAAAATGACAACAGTTAATGATTGTCTACCTTACCATTTCGATTAAACTGATTGTTTTATACGGCAAATTCTGATTGTCTGTTATACATATAAACTGCAATCCCGGCTCAGTCGATTGATACGAAAATAGTACATAACTATTTTGATGCTACAGCAAGTTCAAACACTAAATTTCAATATGCTATGGCTGATCATTCCAGATTTATCCAAAAAATTGTGTTCATCGATAGCCACAGATATTCACCGTTTGCGAAATTAACGCCTTCAAAAACCTGTAGAACTATATCCTCTTCCGCCAACATCCAGTGCTGCTCGGAAACATTTATATCATGTTTACTACTAAGAGTAAGTATGGCTTGATAACGAGCTTGACCGTCTAGACTGGGGATGGTTATTGCAAGATAAAATTTTGGAACCGGTTAAGACTTCTCTTCCACCCGCACCTGATTGTCTACATAACTCTATTTTCTGTAACTGCACCATAATAATTCGTCCGATTACTAATCATTCAACTGTTCCATGATAATTTTTATAATAAAGCTACTTCAACATTTTTTGATGGAATAAATTTGCAGAAATAAAAATTGAAAACAAAACAATCTTTTTTGGTACACAACGAGAACTTATTAATTATAATTTCTCTAAAAATAATCATTTTGCTTGAGAAAAATAGTTCATAATTTATTCATTTTCTTCAATGAATTAAGATATTTCAATGAAGGAAAAAACTTTTCAGAACTCATTTAATAAATAAATATGTTCTATTGGGATATAAGTAATATATTCATATTTCTTTTCACTTGAAAAAGGCAGCACTCTGCTGTCGAAACGTTGTGTTCCTAATTAATTCATACAGAACTTATATCCCAATAAAACATATTTATTTATAAGATATTTTAATCACAAATAAACGTGTATTATGCACCACTGAATAACAAAATCTAGTAACTATTATTGGAAGGGCACGTATAATATGAAAAAGGAACGTCAGAACTATCTGAATCAGATTCTCTCAAAAACCGATCAACTTACAGGAAAAAGTAGGAATATGTTTTTGTAGGCAATTTCTTGAGTTACAAATTTGTTTATTACTATTTTTTCGATAGAAGTTGACGTTAGCAAGATTTTTGCGGGAAACCGTTGATCTCGACCTTTGACCCTGCATAGCATTTTTAGCGGCGCATGTATCAGAGGGATTTTTAGGATATTGTTCAGAGCTACAAAAGAATGCTACATGCAAAAAACCAGCTTCCCAGGAATGTTCCCAAAGTTTGATCTTATTTTTTGTCTCTATTTCCTGAACTTATACTTGTGAGTTATCACTATGTAGAATCAATAAAATGAATGAGCTTCGTTACTTTCACTTGATTAATGATAGATTCACATTCAAAGGCAGATTCAGACTAATGTTACCCCTACGCTCATTCTGATCTATCTCCTTCCCCACCGGAGAGCTCCCTTGGATAAACCAACTGTCAAGTTCTTGGAAGTGATAATAAAACTCTGAGAAGGATATCGACTACTACAAACAAATTTCTTCCTAGAGCTTAGAGCAAAATCAAATCATGTCTTAATAGTGTAGAAGGGTTTTTTCCTAATTTGTGTTGAATCAAAATAGGTCCAGTATCTATTTTGCCTTATAGTTAATTCTAATTTTCACTCTTTCTTAAAAACTTGGCGCTCCCGAACTCTGACGCGTGATGGCCATAAATGTGAAGTGTGCAGCTCTACCTGAGGAAATTTTTGTGATTCCGTTCCCGCTGTCCTGAAATTAGAATAATATCCTTGTAAAAAAATTTAGAGTACCCGAGAAATTTTAAGTCATAAAAATAAAAAAAATAATTAAAAAAAAATAAATAAATAAATAAATAAAAAATACAAATAATTTGTGACATCTACTTTAAATTTTGAGTCTTTTCTCCAAAACTTGCCGCTCTCAAATATTCCTCGCTCTGGGCAGTTGCCCATGAATGCATATGCTTAAATTGGGCTCTGTCTTGGTTATAAGAGTTTAAATGAACCGAAGACAGATAGACAATATGTCTAGAGCAATAAGGTTCTGTGTTAATTTTCTATTTAGTAATATCATGAGTACATGCTTTGTTCTATAGAGAAAGCAAATCTGTACTTCATTTGCTACGGTTCCAACAGCTCTGAGGAACAATCAGATATTTTTGTGTAGATAATAGGATTCTGTATTAGAAACTTGGAAGAAAATTAATTATTCATTTTTTTCATAGTTTACTGAACCTTGACAAATAAGCAACATTTTAAAGCTTCTTAATATAGTCTTGAGAGTGAGTTTTTTCTTCTAACAAAAGAAAAAAAAAATGATAGAAGAATCAAACATTAGGTTAGCCGATAATGGAAACATTAATATGAAACTTTTCCATTCTAATCTAAAAGATGGAATACCATTATTAGATAGCAGAGATGTAGTTTATGAAGTACAGAGTGTACCTTGCTGAAAGTTTTATGTGGGTGAGACATCACAACCATTACACAAACGTTTATATCAGAAAAAATATAACAGCGAGTGTAGAAACATTTGCCATATTGCATTGACTAAACATACTGTGAGGATAGGACATATATTTGATTTTGAAAATGCTCCGATCCTGGACAGAGCTCAGAAAAAACAACATAGACTTCTGTATGAAACATTATATATCAATTTGAACAGTCAATGTAACGTTAAGTACAGACAGACTTCAAAAATAACATGAAGTTCGCCTCAGACTTCTTGGGGTATTTTAAGAAACAGAGTTATTAACTTTCTATTTTTCTATTCAACTGCTTAGTAGCTTTTCTCTCATTTTCATCAGTCTTCTTCAATCAATGACGTAATCAGGCCAATTTTAGACCCTTTGGTCTTTTCTGATCAATTTTTGTTTCAATTTTATTACATCACTACAATTTGTAGTTTTTTTGTGAACCATTTATTCAAATTCTGTCAACATCTGTTGGTAAGAGGTAAACAATTTTTACTTATATATGACAAATTGTGAAACAATTGTACTTGCAGCTGAAGACGAACAAATTGAGTCCGAAACGTCCTTCATTGTGAAAGAATAAACATATATTAACATCGGATCCCTGATGGCCTCCTTCTTTATGAAACTCTTACTTTTGGATCCTTAAAACTTCTTGAAGAAAAAAAAAGTATAAGATTACTGAAGACGGTTGCTTCGTATGCTTGTCATATGTTTTCTCTTGCTTACTGTTACCACTGAATACTTTGTCGAGAAATCTCAAGATAGGTTGATTTTTATCATACATCTGTTTTAAAGAATCTGAAATTATTGGTAGTATCACCAACTACGACCTTTGTTCTAATAATTTTCTGATAACTATCGAAGGTATTGAGTAATTAGTAAAAAAATGTTCATTGCACTTTCCACCTCATCTGATATATACATATCGATCAGAATTGGATAGAGTTCTCTTGTATAATAGGATCTCAAGAATTTATCAGTATACGTATCAAACTTTATTGATGAACTATGTTTGTTGTTGTCAAATTGCTGTTACCTGTTATTCAGTCCATAATTTTTTCATGTCTTGGTTTTATACATACTTTTTTCTGGACGTGGTCTTATCTGCTTCGAATGAAAGATTCAGTTGCTACATGTATATGAAATCTATTACAGATGAATTTCCATGGCTGGTATCGATTAAAGCTGCAACAAAAAAGGGATATAAGCAAAAATGTGGAGGCACCATTATAAATAAAGATTTTATTTTGACTGCAGCACATTGCTTTTCGGATATTCCAGAAGAAGAGATCTTGATAATGGCTGGAGCATTCAACGTAGAAAAGAATGAAGGTAAGAGGTGAATTATCAATAATCCATGTTTGTTTATTTAGCAGTGTGCCAATATATACTGGGGTAATACAGATTCTGAAGCAAAGTTACAGTAATTATAACAAAAATATTACTTCAAATGAATAAGCCTGTTCTATACATATATTCTGAAAGTGCCGTGTTGAAAGTTCCTATTTTCTTATTACTCCGAATATCATTCCGCATCGTCGCACAGTGGTCCGAGATCCCAAAAAACTGGCCATGAATGAAGGCATTGTGCAATACGAGTGAAATTCCATGTATCGGGGCTGATTAGGAATCCAGAGTTCGAATTCCATTGAACAACATAACAGATCCAATACGCCGGACTGAAACAAAAAAATTATTTACATGAAAATCAGGCTTCTCAAGCAACGGCAGAATTAATATGTCTGACAAAATTTCTAAAACTTCGTCATATTCTCAATTGACTTGCTAATTCTAATAACATATTATTCCTTAATTTATAAGCATCTCATCGATAGATACCTACCACAAAAGCAGTTTTAATGTGATATTGAACTCATAAATTCTTTGTCTCATTTACGGACTGAGTTTTTTTGTTGTCCCTGCTAGCACCAACATTGAATTACGAACCAAATAGCACATAATATAAGCCAGTTTGTTATAAATGTTAACAATAATATCAACATGAGTTCGTATGAAGCTTCCGAATGAACACGACAGAACAAACACTTTTTCATGCTTGAGAAAACTCGTTTTCAATATTTCCTACTAATTACTTACAAGTTTGAGATAATTTATCGAAGAAATCTGAATGAGGATAATATTGCGCAACAAAAGTGTAGATTTGAGCATTACGATATGAGGTCAAGTATTTTGTGACAAGAATAGTATGAAGTACACTTTGATAAAAAGTGCAGAAGTTGAACGGAAAAATTTTGCAAAAGGAGCTGCTTAGAACCAGAAAGAAGAAGTAGTGAAGAAGAAAAAGAAGTTTCCAAACGAAGCACAGCCATAGGATGAATACCATCTGGAATAGTTGACAATAATTCTCTGGATGTTAATACCGAAAGGAAATACTGAAATTGATTAATAGCCTACGACGTGATCTCGAACAATGAATGAAAACATATAAAGCGGAGTACGAACATGATAAAGAAAGTAGTGCGCTTCTGTTCATGGGAATTAAGTCAGTATGAACATGATAACCACAGTTGGCTGGTGAAATCAACATAAGACCTCGAATAGAGCGCCGGTAAACGCATGAAAACGCCCAACCGTGTAAAATACTATATTATATGACTGGGGACGAGACAAGACGATTTCAGCCGAGAATAAGTGTCGTTTGCCCAAGCGAAGCGAGGGCTGGCATCACCCTCGGCTGAAATTCCGTGCCACACACTGTATTTTTCATGATACCTTGTTACTTGTCTATTTGTTAGTATCCTTTTTTTAGTTGATATTCTTCCTCTAGATCTAGTTGTACCTATAATGAGTCATTTGTTGTCCTATTCTTCAGTCTATTTATTGGTTTTTGTATTCTACTTACCTATTTCATTAATTCGTCTTTTATTCAAAATGATTACCTTACTTTTAATTTTGAGGTTATCTTCAATATTTACTCCTGTCGTTTATGACTCTCTTAGTTACTTTTATTCAACTCTAACCGTTCTTCCTGCTTAATTTAATTATTTTGTGTGCTGAAATTTTGTCTCTCTTTGGCGTATCATCTTTCTCATATACTATCCTTGTTCTTTCGCTATTCATCGTGCATCTTCAGGAAGTCTACGATTATTCAACTATCTCTCTTCGTCTAATGTGATTTTGGCATATTTTATCCTCCTTCTATTTTACTCGTTTTTCAGCTGTCCGTGCATTGCTAGCGCAGTTTTTTTTGAATTATTTTCCATCCTTCTTTTTTCTTCCCTCCTTCTTCCACAATGCATTTTTTTGGCGGAAAATATCGCTTAACCACAGGAGATGACGCGTATTATTCAAGTTTAAGATTCAATTCTTTACCGGTTACGAATGTCACGGTCGTTTTTTCCATTTGCTGCTGAAAAGCTAATTTTTCTCGTATTTTGTGATACTTATATGTTCTTTGACGACGATTTGTTCGGAAAGAGAAATTTTGCCCAAATTTTGCGAGTGGAAATTTCGATTTTCGTTATAATATTTCGCTCCGACACCCCAGAGGGGATTTTTTGGCGCGCTCAAATAGTGATTGTTGCGAGTCCTTAGCCAGAATCAAGACTCCGGTAACTTTACTTCTGAGTCTTACCCAACCCTGTAGAGCACGCCACCACTGGGGGTCCTGTCATCTAACAAAGCTGTCGGCGTTCCTATCCCTGTTTACCTGCAAGAGACGCGTGGGAAAGACAGATAAGTGCAGTGGTTGAGATACCATTTCTTCTTGAATTCCAAGCTGTGTGCTACGACCCTTACTCCACACCCTTTGTTGAGATTTTGATTCAAATTTTTTGTTTTGTACTATATTGCTGGTGATTTTTTTGTCAATACGGCCCTCAGCCCTGTTCTCAGTTTAATTTAACTTTTTTTTTGTGTGAACGTAGAAGTTTGTGGGTAGACGTTCTTAATTATATATCTAATTCATATAATTTCATATTTTATATTGGTTGCGCCTGCGCTATGATTTGCAACGGTTCTGCGATTCGAGCTTTGTACCGAGCAATAGTCCAACGCTCTGCCACTGACCCATGAACCTTTGTTATAATTCGTTGCTGTAACTGAGTTATTTCCCTATATCTATCTTAGAGCGTTACGGAGTCAGTGAATCAGTGACGAGCGTAGATATATGTTGAAATGATTTTCCCGCCACCTATTCTGTCTTTCTTTAGCCGAGCGACGCTTTCTAGAAGCAGGTTCTTCGTCCTCACTCATTATAACTGTAAAAAAATATTCGTACGGACCGATTTAGAGAGACCATTATAGAGCACGGAATAATTCACGCTCAAATCAAGTCACATACAGAATGATACAAATGAGCTCCAATCTGTGGTACATATTATTCAATTTTAAACATCAACAGAAATGCAAGAAATCTAAATTTTTCAATATCATCTTAACCTGTCCATCCGATCTTATTTATTCCACGATAAAACATTCAAGGTGTAGCATGTATTCTGGAAAGTTCAAGCAAATAACAGTTAAAGTTTACAATCCATAATTATTTGAATTCAAAAATCAATTCAAAGATTTTAATCTCACAACAATAGTTTAAAGTGACAGAACTGTTGCCAAGTACCTCCATCATCACACAAAAAACTATATGCAGTGCCATCTATCGAGCATAAAGCCAGTTAAGGCATGTGAATAATATAGAGGTCACAAATTAATCGTGACAAAGTTTATAGATGGTGCTGCATATAGTTTTTACTTTTGCAGTCCATCTATCCATATGAGTTTAAACACTTTGGGATCCAAGCCCTGACTATCTTGGGTGCTTGGCTATACTGTACTGATGAGTCCTATTAAGGACGAAACACGGATATACAGTTGCTCCCCGGTCTGAGACGATGGTGTCAAAACCGATTATTAGATTTGAAATTATGTGGAACAAATAATTGAATGTTTCAGAATTTTTGATTGTTTTCAATTTATGTGGGAAATTTGGAGAGTCTGTTATATAGAGTGCAATTCCGGTCCAGTCGATTAGTACAATGATGAGAGATAACCATTCAAATGCTATAGCAATTTTAAATACTGAATTTCAGTATCCCACAGCTATTCTTTCCTGATTAATACGAAAAATTTAAAAAAAGTTTCAAGTGAAGTGCAGTTCCGGTACAGATGATTGCAACCACATTGCGAGGAGCACAACTAAATCCTAAGCCAGTCCAAAATACAAAAATTCAATATTATGCGAATATTTCCATCAAAATCTCGAAATGTGAATTTTGTCGGTTACACAATACTTACTTGTACTTTGTACAAGTAAGTATGAAGCTCACCTTATTCAATTTTTCTATTGGTATGCTTCGATGATTGATTGATTTCATTTTACTGTTGCATCAAAAATAAATGTATGCAAATTTTATTCAGACTGAAAATAGGGCGCGCGAGCAACCGCTTTGATCCACGGTGCCGAGAACTTCTGGCAACATGAGAGTCGGCACCGTTGGTTCTTTGAATTCGTCAGGTCTCTGGCTACAATTTTTGTATAGGACTTTTTCGTCTAACAGAAAAAGGTACTTTATCGATATTTCCAACCACTTTGAAGCCACGGTGCCGGGGGTTGTGGCAGAATGAGACTCGGCACCGTGAGCTTCTCTTGTTTTACACATCAAAATACATGCTTCAGTGTAATTTTCAAGTGTCCAACATGAAAATGTAGTTTGTGCGTTAAATTCACAGAATAAATAATTAATATTAATTGCTTCTGGCAGAATTAAAAATGGCACCGTTGACTTTTAAGGGTAATGTTTTCACGACGAATCGTTTAGAATACGTAAGAATCGTCTAACGATTCAAGGTAGTATTTCCGAGCGGGCTCTTGGACTATTTATTGAATACCGTTCAGTGAATCTAAGTAAACTGGAATTGCTCTATAAGTTGAATTTCTCTCGCGACCTGATGAAGTATTCTTTGAAACGATAAATGAAAATTATGCTCCAAATTGTTCTCATGAATATTTAAACATAGAAATCGATGATCTATGACTTCTGAACACAAGTTTCTCCCTTAAACTTGCACCAAAGATAAAACTGTGATCCAAAAACAAGTGATCTAATCTCTAAAAACAATAATAATACGTAATATACTCACTATAAACAACAACAACACAATCTAATTAATGTTAACACTAATAAAAAATTATCTATTTGTTCAAACAGATTATCTGTTTGTTTAAACAAAAACCGGCGCCACTGTCTTTGTTGACATTGCTGCCTGTACTTATAACCCTACTACTGACTGAAAGTCAAACATTGTTTCAAATGTCGTATTTGATAGCAGAGTTTAGCTTATGAACTATTTTATCACAGCGAGGTTTCCAGTTTAAGTTATCCTCAACTTACAGTCCTGAAACTCTCACTGAATCATTGTTATAGTTGAATCAACATATTCAATACCAAATTGTTTATCACTAATATTTCGTTGTGTATCGGAATAAAGAATTCTAGTTCCCCTGCCGTTTGAAAAACTATGGTTTTAATAACACCACAATGATAAAAAAAAAACAACATTCTAAACGCATTTATCAGTGAAACTATCTTTATTCTCATCAGAAATAATCAAAGTAGTATCGGCAACGTACAAGATGGGTATACAATCCTCAGTGAGAAATTTAGTCAAGTCATTATGATGAGTTATAAACAACACATGTTAACGATATTTTTCATAGGTTCTACGTAAGATTAATAATCATATCATTTTTAACAATTTCAGCAAGTTACACAACACATAAGTTATTTAAACGGTCCGACATCCATTTGTTACCTTAGTTTGTGTTATTATTCAGGAGAGGGAAGTTACAGTGTCCATAGTGTATCTTGAAGAGTTTTGGGTGTGTTAGTCTCGTGTGTTACTTACTCGGTCCGGGATCAAGTGTTCTTATCAGGTCTAGGACCTGAGGCGAGTCTGGGACTAGCTTGCAAGCCTGGGGTTTGCGCGTGAATCTGGGATTCACAAGAGCGTCTGGGACGCTCAGTCCGATCTTTTAACCTTATTATCCTAGTCTACCTGTCTGAACCTAAAGTGATGTGATGTGTGTTGATGATGTTGAGTATGTACCACGTGTGTGGATGTTATTCCTCACTAAGCAAGGTAGTTTGCTTATGTTATGATTTACTCTCAGTATACATGAGATCAACACTCTGAGACCGGCGGCCACTTTACATCAGCTATAGATGAATATTGTTCTTTTGTAATGTTTATTTGGAATTTAATACAAGTGTTATATGAAATTATGCTTTGTTTAATCTATCCTATGATACACAGGAGCTAGCACAGTACTTTGCGGCAGACAAACGTCGATTTCTAAATGATGAAATAATCAGAAATTAGGGTATCATTAAAAAAGGAATTATCTGAATAATTGACAAAAATGAACTGTTGTCTTCTAGTCAAAAAAGTAGAAATCCATTTAGCGGCAACCCCTCGTATACCTATACACTCAAGTTTGTATAATTTTCGTGCATGGTTCACAAAATCAAATACCTTACTTAGATCACAGAAAATACCTACCGGATATTCTCCTCCATTTAAAAATTGAAAAACTGCTGTAAAACGAACAAGTCAAGCACTGGTAGCTAAAAGATTTGTCCTAGGACCGAATTATTCATCACGGATAGCATAGGTTTCAGTAAGAATGAGATTCAAGTCTATTCAAAAAACTGTATTCAAATATTTTGGAGAACCTAGAAATTAGGACTACAGGTCTGAAATTATTCACATCTTTTTTACTACCTCTCTTGTGAGTAGGAATCATTCTGTTTGTCTCCAAGTTGTGAGGAAAGCAACCAATTTCAAATGATAGATTTATATTTTCCTTATTTCGCACTCTGATCATAATTATATTGCCTGATTAATTTCCGTGAAAAGGATATAGGAATAAGTTACAGACAATGTTATCAATGTTTTTGTAACCAAAATCAATTGCATTGACTGCAGGAATGCGTTTGGGAATGTTGAGAGGCGAGCGTCTCTAAAGAAAATTGTTAAAAAGGTAAGCAGTTCCATTGTTATTAGAAATTTCCAAGTTAGATTCCACCTTTCTTTCACTCTTCAAGTTTATGATGCTTCATGTTATCTGAGTTTACTATAATATTTTGGAAAAAAGTTTTTTCAATTTGTGCTACTAGAAGAGAATGTTTCTTCTCATCATGTTTGTAGTAAAAAAATAGGGTTGGAAATTAATCTCAGATGGAATGGTGATTCAAATCATTGCTCGAATATGTCATGTTAGAATCCACCTAGCCTTTTCCATTAACTTTCTTAGAAGTGATTCTCCACATTGGAGAATGAATAATAAAATAATACATGAATTTATCAGGAAAAGATTGAAAAGTACCGTCAGTTATTGATTTTATATACACATCGGGCCACGATTCACGAGCAATATCAATACAAAAATTCTTGATATTATTGTCGTTAAAAATTCTCTTGCATTGAGCCGAAATAGTAACGTCAGTGTTATTAATGTTAGTATCTATTGAAATGGTATTATGATTAGATATGAAGTTATTTTCTACAGCAGAGACATAGTCAACAATATCTTTAAATCAATGATCTAAAATATAGCGACCTCTTGTTGGAACTGTAACTATATTTCTAGTGTCGTAAATAGCTAAAATGTCAAAGAAAGAATTGTATTCATTTGAGTCACCTGAAGGATCAAAATTAAAATTTTCACAGAATATTAGATGATATCTGAAGAGCAAATTCCAACATTGATGTAGCATACTTACAGAATAGTTTGAAATCCGATCAAGATGGTATATAAACATTAACAATTAAAATTGAGTTGACAATTGACGATTAGCTAAGAGGATATTACAGTTATAATTAGTTAGACCACACCCCATAGATGGAAAACACCGTTTATATTTTTATCACAGACTGAGATTTGAAAAAAGAATAATAATCTGGATACTTAGATCTTAGTTTTTCGCGTAAGACCTCAAGAAACAATGATATTAAAAGGCTCTTAGGATCATCATCTGCAGTACCAGGAAGTAGTTTATATACATGAAGGAGTGCAGGTTGAGATACAGCAGCTTCAAGAGATATTGAGCTGTTTGGAACTAGATTGCCAACCACTGGAATAGTAGATCGTCGCTCTCTACTACTGTCTACAGACTCAATTGATGCATTTTTTTACATATCACTGACTGCAGGTTTCAGAATAACATAATTTGTTCTAGTAGATAAGTCTTTAACATTAGCAAGTGCATCATTATTGTCACTGTCACTATTTCTCACGGACGTCACTTGTTCAATTTCTTTGCAAGAAACAGCTTGGTTTGATGATATATTGGAGACAACTTTAGACTTATCAACGTAATTAGTTATAACTTTTTCATTAGATGGCGAACGCGCGGCTTTGTTGCTTTCATTCATCAATATTATATACTTAATCATGCCAACCTATTCTACTCAGGACATACTGTATCAACTGGGAAACATAAGGATCTACATTAGAGAAAACTCAATGAAAGAAGAATGAAATATCCAAACGGCAGTCAGATTGTGAAGCGGAGGATGGTAATTAGAAGAAAACATTGCAGAAATTGGATATTCAAAAATCCAAGGCAAAGCATCAACATGAAATAGAGAGAACGGCCAACTAGACGAAAAACTAGGACAAAGTCCTACAACAAACTAATCTCAGTCATCAAATAACTAAGAACTACAAATCTATTGCTAACATAGTAGACCGTCAGATAGTCGTAGATTTGAGTGCCCCATTTTGTTTTCGCTTCTGCCATGCTTACAAAATGAAACTTGAAGGCAAAAGAGTCAGCGGGAAACGATAGGCAGAAGTGATCCACTTGGCCGAGAGTTTGGAAAGAGGGCTTGCTTGTGCAAAAAAATTATATCAATTGTTCACGTTCTCCTCGTTTCTGTCGTTTGGCCATATGGAAGTTTGTATCATAAGTATCTTATTGAAACAGATGGCTTGAGTTTTTTGAATGACCAAGTCAAGATATGTACGAGAATATCTTGACTTGGTCATTCGAAAAATTTATGCCAATCGTTTCTGCGAGATATTCATGATATCAACTTTTATGTGGCCAAACGGCCGAAACGAGAAGAACGTGAACAATTGATATGATTTTTTTGCACAATCGAGCCCTCATTCCAAACCATCGGCAAAGTGGATCACTTCTGCCTATCGTTTTCCGTTGACTCTTTTTCCCTCAAATTTCATTTCATAAGCATGGCAGAAGCGAGAGAACTGGATCAGAACATGTTTTATGAAAATTAAAAATTGATTCTTATTTTGTTGGTCACACGGTTTAGCTCTAACTTTGACATTATTATACTCCAAATATACATACTTATCAAAACTCTTGAAGGCAGAAAAAACAAAATGGGCACTCAAATCTACGACTATCTGACGGTCTATGTAAGACGAATAGCTAACACACTGAAAATAAATTCGGTGAAATATCAACACAATATGGAATGATAGAAATTGGAACATGAAATATCAGAAATTTGAAATAGAGGAGAAGAACTCACTGGAGAATACGAAAAATGGAGAAAAATAATACTCGATATCACAGAAAGAAGAATCCGACTTGAACATCACGTGACTTCAGATTATAATTCATATAATTTTGATAATATTTTGACATGTACTCAGAATTTTAAATTGAGAACAAATTATCATTGCGTACCTTATCATCTCAATTAGACTGATTGTGTCATCCAGCAAACTCTGAATGTCTGTTATACATATTTTAATGTGTATTGCTTGAAGAAATTGTTGATAGCTATATTAAAGTCACTACTTCATGATTCAAAATGAAATAAAAGTTTTATTCTTCTGGATATCACTAACAACACTATATGATTTGTTTATCACTTAATACTTACTCAAACAAAGTCGCAGAAATTAATATTTGACTATTCATATCCACTGATGACTTCACTATTTGATATTCACTGCTCTAGCTCCACCATTACACTACACACTCTTAAATCGTTAGCTAGCGTTTATATATAGAAATATCTATTTCTTGAACTTTCTACCACATTTCTGGAATATTGCTAGAGGCTTCCATCGGGAGAGGTGATGTCATGCGGCGCGGTGCGACGCAACGAGGATAGAAGATTCCGCCCATGCAAGGTCACCTCAACCAGTCTCCGCACTCTTGCACGTTACATTGCTCCCTTTTTCAGAGTGATTTGTCCCGAAACACACCATCATGTCTATGCCGGAAACGACACTCGCCGCCCTTGGTGCAACCAGTAGTTTAGAAGAAGTAGCAGTTGACAGTTTTTGGTCCGATTGGGCCTGCTGGGTGGAAACATCAGACCAATATTTGAGCTCCGCTGTTCTGGAATATGACCTCTATCATATTTCGAACGATCTTCCAATCTAATCCATCCAGATCGCAGCCTGTCTTCGGAATTGCCAGTTTCAGGATGTTGTTCTGCATTGGATGGCCTCGCATGTCTCACAACGTTTCCCACATGGAACGGTAGGTTGGTTTGTGATGAAATTTGTCTTTCGTTACTAGATGATAAATACAGCGTTCTTTTGTTGTCATATAATCCCTCAGGCAGATGGCCTTTTCTAATGTGGGCTTCTGGTGCTCTGGTCTGCCATACTTTCTCTTGGAAACTGTTGCTATTCCTTGGGACATCTTCAAATCTTCTGACACACAGTGGGCCAAGGAGTAGTCGGCTGGGACTCTAAATGGATCCTGCTGCACTTTGATAGATTTTCCGAATCGAGCCCGATATCCACTTGAAAAAGTCTTCATAAACTTCTTGAACGAATCTTCCTGCGCATAAATCTTGCAAGCAATTGCGTCATTGGCATCTTCATTGTTGTCTCCCGCAAATTGTGCTAGCCGATTGCAGTGCACCACTCTTGATTTGCTTTTGGGATTGCGTCTGATTTCATAGATTATGTCGTTAATCCTTCTTATGACTTCGTAAGGCCCCTCAAGATGTCTATAATTTCGGAGACAGGCCACGTCGCCGTCTATTGTTATGAGGCCGCACAGAGTCTCCTGGTTGAAAACCCTCGTCTTGTGCCTTGGCGTCATAGGTCTCTTTCATCCGGTCGCTGGCATTCTGGATATTTATACGGACTCGGGAGTGGATGTCGTCCATCTGACGCCTTGAATTATTGACATAATCTTCGCCAGCCAGATGTTCTCCAGGTTTGCAGCCGAACTTCAGGTCGCATGGAAGCCAAAGTTATCGTCCAGAAATAATTTTTGCTGGAGTCTGTCCGGTTGTTTCGTGTAAGGACGAGGGGTAGGTCAAAAGGAACAGAGGGAGATATTTGTCTCCGTCTCTCTGGTGACTAGAGACAACTTTGGCCAGGTGTTTGTTTATGGTCTTATTCATCCGTTCCACCATTCCATCAGACTGCAGATGTAATGCAGTAGTTCTGGGTTTTCGAATGTTCAGTACTTCGCATATCCCTTGGTTAAATGTGAACTCAAAGTTTTTTTTCTGGTCAGAAAGAAGTTCCAAGGGTACACCAAAACGACAGATCTAGTTCTACTTTTGGACGTCTGCAATGGTAGTGGCCTCTTGATTAGGAAGAGCATACACTTTCATCCATTTACTAAAATAGTCCATGACGACAACAACGTATCTATTTCCGACGTCTGATTTGGGAAATGGCCCTGCTACGTCGATGGCTCACCTCTCGAATGGACTCCCGACATTATATTGTCGCATCGGAGCTCTTGGTCGTCTCTGCGGTCTGTCGCTTGAAGCGCACGTAGTGCATTTCCTGCAGCTCTTTGCAGTTCAGCTGATAGAACTGTTCACGAACTCTGTTGTCATCCAATCACTCTATCATGGAGATGTCCCAAGACCTCCGAACCTGATCTCTAGAAACGATCAGCTGTTCTCTACTCTTAGTTTCATCCAGATCTTTCAGGACACGCTTCAAGACGCCTTCATCCAGGATTATGGAATCCCATTGCGCTCAGTATGATTTAACCGTCGGGGAATATGGTGCCACTTCTTGCCATGTTGGTCTTGTTTCTTTCTTCTTCTATTCTTGAATAATTCGCAGCTCTGAATCGCCTTCTATGTCTTTTTCTATCTCTTGTGGTTGCCAAGCATTAACAGTTACAGTTGTCCTAGATGCCTCCTCTTTAACCTAAGGGCAATGATGACAATCTTTTGGACATGGTCGTCTTGATAAAGCATCAGCATTCTTATGTGCTCTACCCGCTCGATGGTCTATGGTAAAGTCGTACTCTTGAAGTCTTTTGATCCATCGAGCGACCTGATCTCCAGGATTCTTGAACTGTAGTAACCATCTCAGAGCAGCGTGGTCAGTTCCTAACAGGAACTTCCTGCCATACAAAATTTGTAGAAATGCTCGAAGGACCTCACCACTGCTTGCAATTCCCGCTTTGTGACACAGTAGTTCCTTTCTGGCTTCGAAAAAACCTTACAGAAGTACCCGATGACTCTTACTTGATCCTCCTGCAATCGGAACAGGATTCCCTAAATACCGACGTCACTGGTATCTGTCCAAAACAAAACGTCCTTTCGTCTTCAGGTAGCTCAGGACTGGTGCTTGGACTGGGAGTAGTTTCAGTTGCTCGGAGGCGACCTGGCTGTTTTCATCCCAGATGCATCTGCGATTATTTTTCGTCAGTCCGGTCAGTGGTTTGGCAATATTGGCGCATTCATGGACAGATCTTCTGCAATAGATACAAAGTCTGGAGAAACTACGCAGCTGATGTTTATCCGCAGGTACCGGCCATTCTTGAATAGTCTTAATCTTCACTACATCAACAGCTATCTAAGGTGTAATCAATCCTGGGTAGAGGATAACTGTCCTTCTTGGTAACTTCATTCAGCTGACGATAGTCGACACACAATCGTGTAGACCCGTCTTTCTTCTTTACAAGTACCACCGGAGAGGCTCATGGACTATTTGAGGGTTCAATAATACCGTCCTGCTCCATGTCTCGGATGATGGCTTTAACGTCTCCTTTCTTCGCAATCGGGAGCCGTCGTAGTGCTTGGCGAATTGGTCGTGCGTCACCGGTATCAATTTTATGATGGACAATATTCGTTCTTCCCTCCCGCTTCTCACTGGTTTCAAGCACCTCTTGGAATCGGTAGATCAGATCTTCAGCCTTTGCGTGTTGCTGATCATTTGATTGTTGACCCTTGGATAGTGATAGGGTCGTTAATTCCTTCGAAAGTTTATCGCAGTTAGGTTCTATCTATGTGTCTTGTTTGGGGTTTTCATTCTTGCAAGGCGTTCTTTTTCGTATCTGCAGTTATCTTTGGATAGCATCTTCAAAGGTTTCTTGCATCGACTTTTTGATCGACCTAGTTCTCCAGAGTTCCAACACCGAAGTTGTCTGGAATTCTTGAGATCTCTTATTGCTCCCTGGACCAACCGCTAAACCTGGGCTTCCAAGCTTTCCGTGGCATCGAAGTCGCAGTTGACATCTCGCATTCGAGCACTGCTTCTGAATGCCTGCTTTGCCGCTTCGTAGTCGAGTGCATGTGCCAATGCTTCCACCAACTTCTTCGGCCGCGCCAGACGCAGGGCTTGTTGCGTTTTATGGTCTCTGATGCCGTCCACAAATATTCTCACAGCCCAGTTTTCCAAGAAATCATCCGGGCCAGTTGGATATGCAAGTCTAACTAGGCGTGCCACATCAACTTCGAACTTCTGTAGACTCTCGCTGGGACGTTGGTATTGGTTCTTGAGCTGCGTGTGATATACTCCCTCTAAGTGTGCATGGCCGAATAGCAGCTCCAGTTGCTTGACCAATTTCTCATGATTGTTGTCTTCTTCCGATGGAATAGCCTGTTAGATATTCACTGCATCTCCTCGGAGAGCAACTGTGAGTACTGAAACTTTCTCAGTATCATTCCAGCCATTAGCCTCAGCAGCGAATTCGGATTGTTTATGGTAATTGATCCAAGATGTTTAACCATCAAAGGTGTGAGGTTAGAAACGCATTTTTGTAGTCGAGTCAAAATTTGGTGTGGATAATTTGATTATCTTAGCTTTTGAAGCTTTTTCTGGAGACGAAATACCAAATTTAAATTTTTCTTCAGAAATCTTTCTTTTTCCACCCAATTTTGAGTCCAATTCTGCATCCAATTCTTGTTCCAACAATTTACAATTGTCTCCAGATATTTTCTCCCATACCTTTGAATTTTCTCCGAGTTTTTCTAGTTGCTGTTCAACTTTCTCTGTATTTTCCCCCATCTTCCCATGCAGTTTCTTCCTCAAGTTTCTAGAATTTTCTTCTTATTCTCCAAATAAATCTTCTATCAAGCTCGTAGAATCTTCTTTTAGCCCTAACTCCAAATTCTCTTTCAAACTAGTAGAATTTTGTTCTAATTTTGTTTCTTAATCTTCTTTTAAACTTGTAGAATTTTCTTTTAATTTTGGTTCTAGATCTTCTTCTAAATTTGTAGAATTTTCTTTCAATTTTGACTCTAAGTTCATGGAGTTTTCTTTTAATTTTGATTCTAAATTCATTGCCAAATTAGTTAAAGAAAGTTGAACCTCAAACAAATATCAAAATTCTAACTGTCTTAAGTCATAGCGTCTCGCAGTCGTTTTATTAAAATTTGTTTGCGGCCACTGGTCTCCAAATCCCGCTCTTCCAATTGATATTTCAACTCTGCGACCTTCAAATCTTTCAACAACTTTTTGGACGTCATTTTCCAATTTTACAAAGCAGCAATAAACAAAATACCTAATTGTTTATAATAATCCTACATTTGACACAACTGTAATGTTTATTGCTTTGAGAAATAGTTCATAATCATATCAAAGTCACTATTTAATAATTCAAAATGAAATAAAAGTTTTATCCTCCTGGATATCACTGACCACACTATATTATTTGCTTATCTCTTAATACTAACTCAAACAAAGTCACAGATATCTATATTCAACTATTTATATCCACTGATCACTTTACTGTTAGCTATTCACTGCTCTAGTTTCACCATAACACTACACACTCTCAAATCTTGCTTGCGTTTATATATAGAAATATCCATTCCTCGAATTTTCTACCACATTTTTGGAATATTGTTAGAGGCTTCCATCAGGAGGGGTGATGTGATACGGCACGGTGCGACGCAACAATGACGAAAGGCTCCGCTCATGCAAGGTCACCTTTACTAGCCTCCACACTCTCGCACGTTACAATCAATATAAACTGCACTTCCGGCTCAGTCGATTGATACAAAAATAGTAGATAACTTTTTTGATGCTACAACAAGTTCAAACACTAATTTGCAATATACTATGACTGATTATTCTAGATTTATGCAGAGAATTTGAAGAAAGTTTCGAGTGAAGTTCCTTTCTGGCTTGGCCGATTCATATAAAAATAGCAGATAACCATTCTGATACAACATCAAGTTCAAATACTGCATTTCAACATCCTACGGTTGATTATTCCAGATAGAGAACACTTCGGGTACAAACGTTTGGAACCATAATGCGAGGTGCACAACTAGACCCTATACAAGTCTCAAGTACAAAATTTCAACATCATACGTTCAACCAGGCAACAGACGTTACTGTCAGAGCACCAATAAATATACTCGATCTTGCAAGAGTTATTGTGCCAAAATAGTTATAGTGTTTTAAATAATAAAATAGTGAGTGAAGTGTTATATAGTGTATGTTATCTCAACATTGGGTTCAGTACTACAAGAAATATTTCAGTTCAAATCGCAGAAATTCTATGCAATAGAGATCAACTGGCTTAGTGAAAGAAGCGCGTGCGCGTATTCCGTAGCTGTGAGCGGCGAGAAATAGCAGTGGCGTAGCGTAGAAAAAGTGAGTGAGTCTAAAGAGGCAATATACAGATTAGGGCTGAACCGAACTCAAATGAGTGCAAATAATAACACAACGGATTCAGTAGGATCAGACTCAGACTTAGAGAAAAGAGAGTGAATTACGAAGAAATTTTTAGAAATTCGAAGAGAACAAAAAAGTCACCAATAAAATCCGCACGACAGCAGAGTTTAAAAATGGAGGAAATGAAACAACTCATGTTGGAAATGACCAAAGAATTGAAAGAAGTGATACAAAGCAATAAGAACGAACTGAAAGAGGAAATAAATAAGAATAATGCTACAATACAGAAAATACTAGCAGATATGAAAGAGAAAGAGGAGAAATGGGATATGGAAAAATATGAATTGAACAAGAAAATACTTGAACTTGGAAGAAACCTGGAAAATCAAGAGAAACGAAGCAGAAGTAACAATGATATAATCAAGGGTTCAAAAGCCGGGAATGAAAATGCTGGAGAACAGGTAATTAATTGTATTAGTGATGAATTAAATCTGAGAGTAGTGGTCACGGATGCCTACAAAATCAATGTGAAGGGAGTAAACCCAGTAATAAAAGCAGAAATTGCGAGCAGAGAAGATAAACTGAAAATAATGAGAGCAAAAAATAAATTAATTGGCAAAAATATATATATTGAAGATGATTTATCAGTTGAAGAAAAGAAAATACAGACAACCATGAGAAAAATAGCAAAAGAGGAAAAGGAGAAGGGGAAAACAGTAAAGATTGGATATAAACAGTTAATCATAAATGGAATAAGCTATGGATGGAACGAAAGCACAAAGACCTTTAAAGAAAAAAACTCCAATCATGGATATACAAGGGAGAACTCCGTTCCAAAAAACTAGCAGAACGCAAAATAATAAATAGTAAACCGTTGACGAACGCTACGAATAAGGACAAGAAAAAAGAACTAACAATTTTTAAGAGTTATGTAACAGGTAATCATAAAATAAAAAGTATAAAGTCGGGAAATTCTTGGAAAATTGGCACATGTAACGTGCGAAGTATTAACGGCAAAGAACAGGAACTCATAGAAAATTTTGAAAAGTTGAACCTAGAAATATCAACAATAACAGAGACAAAATTGAAAGGATCAAGTACAAAAATTCTATGGAACGGTCACTTGTTAATTTATAGAGGAGTGTGAATTAACGAAAAGCGAGGGCAGGTGTTCCCTGCCTAGTGATAATAATAATAATAATGATAATTTTTATTAACTGGAAAGCACTTACATGCACAGTACGTCAAAATACAAATAAAAACATTTGAATACAAAACACATAGGTACATTTTAATTATTATTTTCATCTCACAATCTTTCAACACATACGCATCTATAGATTTTCGTCTTTCAAATATTCGTCAACGCTGTAATAACTTTTGGTCACTAGTTTTTTGAACAAAGTAGATTTGAATTTTTTAAGTTCCAAGTTTCTTATATTTTGGGGTAATTTGTTAAAAAGATTCACGTTGATGCAATTTGTTTTCGAGTTTGCCGAAGTTAATTTTTTTGTAGTCAAGTTACTGTTATTTCTTGTGTTATATTCATGAATTTCGGAATGAGCTGTGAAATCTGATATGTTTTTTCTGATATATATCAAGCTGTCCAATATAAATTGTGAATAGAGTGTAAGAATGCCAAATTTCTCTAAAAGATTCCTACAAGAGTGTGTTGGGCCCACAGCAGCAAGTATTCTAACGTAAGTAATATTATAGCGGAAAGTAAAAACTGGGAACACATAAACGGAAGAATTTTGCGAATTGAAAGGATAAAGGATGAACAGGAAATAATAATTGTAGTTGCGTATGGCCCGGATGAAAATGAAAAAATTGCAGAGAAAATTTATTTTGGGAAAGATTGCAAGAAACAATTGATAACAAAAAAGGAAGCTTTATTTTGATTGGTGATTTCAATGCTAGAGTAGGAAAAGAAACTAAGAAATGGGAAGGAGTAATAGGGAAGCAAGGGGAAGAAACACTGAATCATAATGGAAGAAAGCTACTTGAATTCTGTATGGATAATCAATTAATAATAGCTAACACTCATTTTAAACACAAGAATATCCACAAATATACAAGAGAGGTTATCAGTAGGGGAGAGAAGTCAATAATTGATTACACAATAGTAGAGAAATCACGACGAAAAAGAATTGAAGGCACAAGAGTTGAAAGAAGCTACAAAATTGACAGGGATCACTTTCTGTTAGAGACAACTTGCAAAGAAAAACATTCAAAGAAAGATAACAAATTGAAAATGGAAGAATTAAAGAAAAAGAAATTAAACATCCACGAATTAGGAAACAGAGAATCGATAGAGAAATACCAGTGCCTAATAAAAGAAGGGATCAGTGAATTTGAACATAATGAAAATAGGGATATAAATACAATATGGGCAAATTTGAAAAAAGCACTGCTATCAGCAGCAGCCGATGTATGCGGATACAGTGGATTGGGAAATAACCGGAAAAGAGCACATTGGTGGAATGACAACATCAGAGAAGCAATAAATGAGAAGAAAAGATTATAGAAAAATTATTTACAAAATAAAAGCGTTGAGAACTATCAGAAGTTCAAAACACAAAGAAAAGAGGTGAAAAAGTTAGTGCTTCAAGCAGAACAATCTTCATAGGAGGCATTTGATAAAAAACTAGAGGGCAACAGAGCCGAAAATAAGAAAATCTTCTATAAAGTTTTAAGGAGCTTTAAGAATAAACCAGAGCACATGCTGCAGCGACTGAAAACTAAAGAAGGCGACATAATAGTAGAGGAGACCCAAATCGTTGACAGATGGCGGAAATACTTTGAAGAGCTGCTCGAAAATCAGGATCAAAGTACACTTACACAAAAGGAAAGTGATAAAGAAGAGAAAACTCAGAAAATAGAAGTGGAGGAAATAAGCGGAGACAATTTAATTACTGATATAGAACTGGAGGTAGCTCTAGGTAAAATAAAAATCGCAAAAGCAGCAAGAGTCGATGAAATTGGACCAGAAATGATAAAGTATATGGGTAAAAAAGGAAAACTAGAACTACTAAAATTTTTCAATTTATGTAAAAAAAAGGAATATATACCAGACGAATGGAAAACGGGTATAATTGTGCCTTTGTTTATGAGCGGAGATAAAAAAGAGTGTTCCAACTATAGAGGCATCACGTTATTATGCATTGCTCTCAAAACTTGCAAGAATATTCTAGAATAGTATATTCTACAATAAGTATTGGAATGGCCTATATTCTGAACGAGCGGAAAGTTTGTAAACCGAGCCAAAGGCGAGGATTACGGTTCGCGAATGTGAAATACGCCATTCCAAACATGTTGTAGACTATACTTTCTCTAACAAGATTTTGGGAACTCACCAATATTTCAGAGGAAACTTAAAAAATTATTAAATGTCAAACGTCAAATCCAGATATGAATACTTGAATTGTTAGGAAGTAACCATGGTAGTAGCCAAACAAACAGCTTCTGATTCGTCGAAATAATTCAAAAGGCTTACGGAATCATTCTGAACGGCATACGGAATCATTCTAAACGATTTTTTGGAATGTCATTCGTTCCAACTTAATTTTTGGTTATGGAATATGCAAATTCCAAAACAGTGTTGGGGAAAATAAATTACGTGAACATAAAGAGAACAAACTCTCAAACTTACAAAGTGGTTTTAGACCTGCACACAGCATTCAGGACCATTCGTTCACGGTTCAACAAGTGATAGAGAAATAGGTAAGAAAAAATCAAGATATATATGTTTTCTAGATATGAGGAAAGCATTCGATACAATAAATAGAACAAAAATATGGGACAGGCTAAGAAAAAATGAAGTACACGAAAAACTACCTACAGCAATACAAAGCACATATAATGAAACAAATAACCAAGTAAGAACATGTAATAGACTTTCCATCAAATTCTAGACTACTCCAGGTGTAAGACAGGGTTCTATTTATTTGTACAATAGATGAGGCGATAAAAGAATTTCATGCAAAAATGCACAAATTTTTATTTGGATACAGAAAACTTCAACCGATTTTTGTAGAATCTTGCGCTTTCGCTGAAGTCCTCCTTTTTGCCAATTCTAAGAAAAAATTGGAAGAAAATTTGGAGATTTGTGCTAGAGAACTTGCAGAACAAAATCTACTCTTGAACCTGGAGAAAACAAAGATTATGTTGATTAGTAATGAAGGAAAACCGATAAATATGAAATTAAATGATACTAAAATTGAACAAGTTGAAAGTTACGAATATCTTGGCAGTACAATAAACAACAAGGGGAATTTGGATGATGAACTAAATAGAAGGATTCAGGCAGCAAACAGCAAAGCTGAATTGGAAGCTCAAAAGAATCAGGTGCTAGTCTCTAATACCTAGCAAAAAAAATAAATACAATAAGGATTGGAACATATAAACAAAAAATACAAGAACATTTTTCAAATATGGAGAGTTATGAAAACTTGGTTATTGGAGCTATATGAAATATGCTTCGCTGTGAAAGTGACAACTGAAGAAATATGATCGGCATCGGAAATCCCAGAGATACGGAGATATTCTTTTTATATATCTACCTCTAAGTTTCTCATACCGCGGTTTCACTGATATTCATAATCAATGAAGTTCTATAGGAAAAGTCAATAGAAGTATCACGCATTTCTATTATGATAATTACCAATGGGGTAAGAGAACAAAGCTCTTCTTTTATGTTCTTGTAGGGAATAATAGACCTTCATGAATACTTGTATAGTCACAAATTTACTGCATATGTTACTTTGACTGAACGGACTATAGTATTTGAAGTGGTCATTCATAGACATGGAAGATGGAGTATCAAGTTGAAACTTTCTGATTCTCCTTTATATTAATTACCTTTGCAATTGAGACTTTCACTGCACAGTTGTTCACAAAGACCAATTTATCTACGATCATATGGGAAGGACTGTCCTTGACATAATTACTAATGTAAAAAGTAGACTGTTATAGAACTCTCTTGTACATTTTTAATGCATTATTCCAGTGGGAGAGTCTATTAGTTGTAATCATCAGTATTTTAATATATATTGAAACTAGTCTACAACATTGAAATCATTTTTGGACATCTTGAACATGATTTCTAATTATAATTTCCAAGAATATTAATGTCAACCCGAACAAAAACAGCTCAATTGCCAATATCGTTTTTCTATAGTTCACAATTTTATACCTATTAGAATTTTTCATTGTTTCTCTCAAAAATAAAAGCAATAATTGTTCATCAAGAAATATAGGTACTTGTGATTGTTGAAATATGATATAATAATAATTCAATTGATAGCTCCAATTTTTATTTGGCGTTTGAAAATTCATATTTGATACCACTAAGAACATCTAAGCTAGCATCACCTGTTTTGTTGTCATCTCGGTTCAAATGTTCATACATAATATGAGTGCAAAGTGTTAGAAGTTTTGTAATTGTTGCCTGATGAGATAGCGAACAGCAGTGGAAAGCAGAATGAAAATTTTATATGCACTTCACCCGGGCCGCTAATGAAGCTTTGCAGATATAATATCTGCAATATCTGAAGAACAATATGAGTAAATTCATCAACGTGTTATGAATTATAAAATCAATTAGGCAAATTTTTCCTCTGATAGCTTCATGGTAGCTTATCTTATTTATAGATATTTTCGCGGAAATCTATGACTGTAGAAAAAAATTAATCCTTCAATCGCGCGGATCGATCATTCCGCACTTGTATCCAAATACACCATTCTTCAGCTACCAATATTATCCGTTTAGGTGACATCCACGAAAGAAAAAATATTCGTATACAATCAAAGATGAGACATTGTGACACACACATGCAAAAAGTCTTCAATGCACTCACGGAGATTTTAGGAACACTGGCTTTGCTCGTATTTTCAATTAAACCAATCGTACATTGAAGAATAACTTTTCACACTTGTATCTCAAATATCTATTCTCACTCTGGCAATATTGAGAGCAACTCACTTTCCATTAGACCGTAGGGTTTTCTAGTGGATAGTGGCTATAAATCTAGATCAGATATAATATTGAATATTTTTTCTCTCTCAGATCAATGACAACTTTTATATTCGGTAATCACTTTTTTCTTAATTGGCTTTGAGCTGTGTTAGACCGCGATACAGAACCCCTTTCACCGGATTATTAACACATTTTTGAACTTTGTGAGTGGCTTTATTTTGATGAGTCCGACAACTTCTCTATTCGCGAAAATCTTTGAGACTGCTGCATTTTCCATCGAACAACCTAGAAAGACGTCGATCTTATGATTTATTCTTGATCAAAAACATCACTTCATTTTATAGTTCAATCGTGAGATTATAATAGCAAAAGCACACACGATATTTTGGCCGACAAAAATATTGCGGCGTTGGGCGTAGCCCCCATCTCCAACATGTCAAAATTACAAGTTTTGTGAGATTATTACCATTCTGTTGGAATTCTCAGTACTATCGAATAAATATTGGTGAAGTTGAGTGGTAATATTGTCCAATAAAATTATTGCTGCGTATTTTCAGTCCGAAGCTCTGAAAATGACAATTCTATAAGTTCGGTTTGCTGATTAACACTTGTCGGAGAAGAATCATACATATAGAAGAGTATATTTCTTCATCAAACAATATATTGTCCCTCAAAAATAGTGCGTCGTTTTGCCAGTCCAAAAATAAAAAAAAAGAAGTAGTGTTTTCTGTGTTTGTATGCGCACAATATTGAATCTACCTTTCAACCAAATTTTGTACATCTATTTGTGAGATCAAAAAATAATATTCTCTAAATTTTGACGCCTTTTCTCCAATAACTTGGTCCATAGCGATTTTTGATTCGCAAAAATTTTTTCTCATATTTTTTCCACTTTTCAGTGCAACATGTAAAAAATAAATTGAAGAAATATATTGATGTTAGATTGAACATACAATTTTAAAATATCATTATTAAAAAGAGAATTTTCAGAGTAATGCGGAAAATTGGAAGCAGATGTGAAACAAGAAACATAAAAACATGCTTATAAAAAATTGTGTCAACAAATCAAAACCTGTCGAAATTATATTTTTCATACGATTCTAAAATATTGGCGAGTCTTGCTAAGCGATACTCCATCTGGTGGCACTTTGTAGAACCACCGAAAGTATGATAAATTGTATAGGCATAGATGAGATTCGTGTTGTTTTCTTTAAATTTGAACGAATTTGAGCATTAAATCTCATACTGCACTACTTGTTGACATGAGTAATGTTCATTGTTCCGCGTATGGATGTAAATTTATACAAAAAAAGACAGAAATTCAAGTTTTAAATCAAACAGAAAAAATAGATAGGTTAAAAGCTTGGCACATGAAATCAAACAATGGAAAACCAGTCAGTAGGCTTATAAAAGGGTGTTCCCCTTATTTTGATGAGAATGACTACTTTCATAGACGTTAGTTATTCCAGCATAATATAGGAATAGTAAGAGATAATACTTATATTTAAGAGTATAATCTGAGATACATTTTTCATAAACCTCAATAAAATATGTTTTGGGTGAATAAATAAAATCACTCAAACAAATTCTGATTATAATAAGGTCAAGTAATTCATTTCAAAATATACTCCAATTTTTTGTAGTCATCCTGTGAGCTCTTGCTTTCGTTTATAATCTAGTGACAAATTGAACACTTGATACAAAACAAAAAAATAGCTGACTATTTCTGCATGCAGCTAAATATGAATAATAAAGCACCTGGTAAATAATAAGAATACAGCCAAAACATGTTTGCAACGGCCGCTTTTTCCAACTTTGCAAGAGCATGTCATAGTTGTAATTTCCAAGTTATTTATCCCATTCATTTTTAGCATCTTCTGTATAATGTGCGGATATTTTGCTAGTGTCGATAGCTGACGGCAAAGTGAGTGAATAATTGAAGAGACAACCAAAATTCTCACTTTTGGGCTGCGAAGATTATATAAATGAAATTTAAAATTCCCAATATTTAAACTATATCATATAAAATTGAATCAACTCATGAAATTTCTATGCTTCATGATATATACAACAAAAAATTATAGAAATAAAAGTAGTATTTGAAAGTTATTGGTGATTATATTAATATTATATCTCACGGCCAAACACACTGAATCACAGCTCCGTTAGTTCCTGATATTCTCACTTGGCGCTGCGAGCATGATCAGACTCGCAGATCGACATCTCAATAATTTCCAAGAATAATGGGAAAATTTGGAATCAGGTGTTCATAGTGTATATTAAAGAAAACATGCTCCAGAAGAAAATAATTTTTAAAGCAAATATCCAATTTAATCAGTATCAGATTCATCCGTTGATGATTTTCATTGTCTTCGGTATTGCTACTGTCATCCTCATCCTCATTATTATCTGAGTCTTTTATAAAATCTAAAATATATATTGGAATGGTGTGAAATATATTTATGAACTAATAACGAGATCACATAGGGTCCGAGTCACCAATCTCAATGACACTTGCAGATATGTTTCAAATATGAAAAAGATGTGAAGCGTAGCCATAGAGAATATTGCTAGGTAGAAGAAGATTATTTTTTCTACCCTCTATGGTATCACTTTGGAGAATATCACCGTTCTCATCTTCAGGAATCGATTTCAACATAACATTAGTGAGAATATGCGAAATAAGTTTTTTGAATTTCTCATGAATATGCAGCAGATATTTTGTCGGACAAACATACCAATGTTTTCTGTACATCATTCCAAAGGGAAAAACATTCGGAATTAATGAGTGTTAATCAGCAAACCAAAGTCATAGAATTGACATTTTCAGAGCTTCGGATTGAAAATATGCAGCAGAAATTTTATCGGACAATATCACCACTCAACTTCACTAATGTTTATTCGATAGTACGGATAGCTCCAACAGAATGTTAATAATCTAACAAAACTTGTAGTTTTGACATGTTGGAGATGGGAGTTACGCTGAACGCCGCAATATTTTTATCGGACAAAATATTGTGTGTGCTTTTGCTATTATTATCTTACGATTGAACTATTGAAGAGAGTGATGTTAATGATCAAGAATAGATCATAAAATCGACGTCTTTTTATGCTGTTCGATGAAAAATGCAGCAGTTTCAGAGATTTCCGCAGATAAAAAGGTTGTCGGACTCATCAAAATGAAGCCACTCAAAAAGTTTCAAAAGAGTGTTAATAATCCGGTGAAAGAGGTTCTGTACCGCGGTCTATGTCTTGATTTATGATACTTGTAATTCCGGAGTTCTCATTAAGCTTGAATCTGTGCATCGGACAGATAACAACTGAAACTTCTTACTAAAAATTTCTCTGAGACTGTTGAAATTTGGTAAAAAGTAGACCAAAACTATCTACGACAAGTATCATTCGATAGTTACATACGATAAGATACGAATGTAGACTTTTGGGTCATCACAGCCTGAGCACTCAGAATAAGCCCACTCTCCGCAGCTTCTACATCGATACCACAGTTAATTGTTCTTTCCTTTGTCAGAACAAATCACGCATTCATTATGTACTTCCGAATATTCAGACTTATTATCGCAAAGCTCAGTTTCATAAACGGAAGACTCTTCAGTGGATGTAGACTCCCGAAATAAATTTCAGGTTGTTGTAACTACTTTTTTGTTTGTTTCTCTCGATCTTTTCCCATTTGATTCTTTTTGAACTACTTTTTTCTCAAATTTTCGTTCTTTTCCAATCCGTTTCCTCTCCTTCTTTTCGAGTACGTTTTTTAAGGTTGTACTGGTCAGGATTTCAGATCGTTGTTTGTTCCTGGTAGCTTTCCTGAGTTTCGTGATAATCCGCGGTGATAGATTCAGTTCTTGAAGAAAACTTGAAAAACTTGTGGATGACTGCTGGAAATGCAGCAATTGAGAGGTTTCTCTTTCTGGTAGTGGCTGGGCAAGCTTGAATTCTAATGTAATAACAGTGGCTGTCTGTGAAAAAATAGTAGAATTATTAGCCTCGTCAGCAGGAGTAGTATCGGTATCTGGGTTTTCATGTGTATTAAAGTTGTCTTCAGAAGAAAACACTGTCGAATTTATAGGATATATTCCTGTCGTTCTGAAGCCAGATGTGCTTTTGTCTAGAGATGCAACTTCCGTATATGCTTTGTTGAATAAGCCAGCCATCTCATGAGGCGTACTTTTGATCAAGTTCTATGACTTCGAATACAAATCACACTCTCTGCTATTTGCCAATTAGTGTGGTCCGAAAAACTCCACATCTGGAGGGTACAAGCGATGAGAGGAGTATGGTGGAATGCTCAACATGATAATATGACTATTTTCAGTCATTTCCAAAGCTTTTAGTGTCGTGTGACTGTTATGATTGTCCATTATAAGCAGTATACATAGCACCTGGAGGACCGTCTTGTTCTAATTGAGGTTAGTACCGCTGTCGGAGGAATATAAACAATGGTGGAACATAAATTCCGGGGGCACTCATTGCACAAATGACTGTTACATTTCTACTTCCCTCTCGTGAAGTTATTGCGCCAACACATCTCTGACCACTGGGGGATACTATTTTTCCGGATTCATGAATTGTAGAGAATCCAGTTTCATTCATATTATATATATATATATATATATGTATATATATATATATATATATATATATATATATATATATATATATATATATATATATATATATATATATATATATATATATATATATATATATATAAATTATGTTACCGTGAACGGAATATAATAAAAAAAACTAATTTTTGTTTCACAACACAAAACTTTATTTGGTAGTTAACTCTTTGAAGTTTTACAGAAAAAAGGATTCTAATTGTTTGTTACACTTGTATTTATAAAGTTTATTGTCAAAGGCAATCAAGTTTCAACGTGAGAAACCAACTGAGGAATTCATCACGTATTTGCTATATCAGCATCTAACAGGGCTACATAATACCTCCCTTCTAGATGATGATTTAAGAAATAGGGGATGGAAAAGAAATCTGATGATCTATTTTATTAATTGAAGTTTTATCACCTAAATTTGGCAATTGAATATTTTCTATACTGTCAGATGTCTTTTCCTTACATAATAGTTTATTTCTATATTTCTTAATTAATTCATAACATATAAAAATTTATATAATAAAAGCTAGTGGAGTATACAATATAGTAAAATGCGTTTCGTGAATGATATTTAAATCCTCTAAAGGTTTTATTGTAGGAATAATTTCTGTAAATTCTTCTATATTCTGCAAAGTGTTATTATTATTTGATTTATTTTCAATATAGGATATGAAAATTGAATTTTTATTTCTTTATATTCGTTTACGAAAGGTTTGAACACATGATTAATAATTTCGCATTCACTTGTACTAGAAATTTGAAATATCCCTTGAATGCTTTTTATTTCTTTAAAATTTTTGCAATTTATATTAATATCTTGTTCATCAGGGCTAAAAATTATCAACTCATTGGAATTTGGTATACGAATTACGTTGTTATGTGAAGTTATTTGTTCAATTTCGCACTTACTATTATTATTATTCAACAGTTGGATAGTACAATTACTTATTTTTATATTGTTAGTTTTACAATAATATATTTTCTTATTAACTAAACAGTTATCAACCTTCACATTGTTGTCAATATACATTGTTGTTTCTTGATCATAAAAATAATATAAGTCATTTTGTTGAAATGGAATCATAGTCATTTGATACAAGTTATAAGTTCTCTCCGACATGATGAAGTAGATTTTATTTTGATCATGGTTGCAATTTACTGTTAATAATTTTGAAATTTCTACAATATCGTAATTAGGTAGCATTTGTTTTAAATTTTCAAAAGATACTAGACTTATATCAAAAGTATGCAAAGAGCAGAAGTTTATACTTTCATTTATTTGAGAAATTATGATTTGAATGTGATTTAACAACAAGGTTATTAATTGAATTTTTGAGTTAATTTCGAATATAGCATCTTTGTACAATAATTGATTGATATTGTCTTTCAAATTTTCAATTTCAATGCAAAACTTCTTTTCATTAATTTTTATTTTATCGATTCGCTCATTAAAATGTTTAGTTAAATCTTTCATGTAATGTAAATTATTTTTAATTCCGTTTTGTAAATTTTGTTCATTATCTTTTATTTGTTTAAACAATTCTTCGTAATGATCAGCGTCATTTTGATCTAAATTACCAGAAATAGATTTTATTACAGTACCGAGTCCATTTATCAAACCCCGTTTATTTCTTTTATGAAGTTTTAATTTATTAATTTGATTGTTTGTATTTTCATATATCATATTCATTACATTGACAGCATCAAGACTGTAGTTTTGCAAAGGTTCAGAACTATTTTGGAAGATATTAATTGCGTTAGTTATGGACTCGAAATTTAAAAGTAAATTCTGCAAATCATAATTGGAGTAAGCATAGATATCGTATTCATTAATATAAGTTTTTCCTAATTCTAATAATTTATATCCATTGTTGTCGGAAATATCTTGGAGGAGTTGACCGTAGGATAAGGGTAAAAGTCTGTAACAAATTATAATTTCAATTTGTCAATTCTCACTTTTCTTTTGTGTATCTTTCCTTTTACTTCTATTGTTTTATTTTTATCATTGAAATTATCAATTTTCACTTTTTGAAATAAGGGTTTCTTAAATTTTGTTATGAGTCTAGGATTTTGTTTGAGGTATGCTTGAGAAACATTTTGGAATTTTGTATGGGAATTGCTTGGTTTGAAGCGTTTTAATTTTTCTTCAATAATTTTATTTCTTATTTTATCATGTTAATTTCTCAATTTTTTGAAAATAATTCTATTTGTTGTTCTTCCGTTAAACTCATTCTGGGTCGTATGTGTGAGTAATCTCTACCGTATAGAATTTCATTAGGTGATAACCTCGTGACTGAATGTATTGTGTCGTTGTACGCTTGTATAGTCGTCGTCAAGATATGTTTTTATTTGGATAATTTTATAGCATTTGATTTTGGATTACCGACGGATGTAATATGTAAATTTATTTTTTTATTGTGACAAAAAGTTTTGAAGGCTAGATTATCGAATTCCTTTCCTGAATCACAAATCGACACCCCCATCGAAAAAGGTTGTAACTCATTTTGCATAGTTCTGAATAAAATTCAAAAAACTGAAAAATCTGAATTGAAAAATCTATTTCAAAAAAATATGCAGTTTCATTGCTTTTTGGGTAACTGCAGCCGAAAGAATGGGATATTTGCCGCTTTTCATTATATCATAGAACTTCTAAGTGCAGAGGGATATAAAATTCAGTGAGATACAACCCTATGCTGTAATGAGATTCTTCGAAGAACAAAGCTGTAACTAACACTTACGACTTTATTACAAACCAAAAGAATTATAAATTTCAGGCTCTGTCATTCGAAAAGACTTGTCTTTTTTAATATTCGATGAAATACTGTTGTAGGTTCAAATAAAAATACGTAGATACTATACTTGTGTTTATTGCACTACAAAATGAAACAAAATAATAAAATACTCGTACATACCTACAGACGAAAAAACAACTGAAATAAATCATAAATGAATAACTTAAAGTAATTATTAAAAATACTAATATTTGTTGCAAAATCAAGATCAACGGAATATCAGGTCTTGATTTACTCTGAATCAGACGAATATTGCAAAGCAGAATCATTGTACCTCAAATTTTTATAGAAATTATGATATAAATTTGGGATAGCTTTGGAGGAGCAAAGGCTGTTCAAGTCCTTATATTTTGCTTCTGAAATAGGAATTGAGTCTTTGTACGCACAAGGTATAACAATATCGCCGAGTGAATTTTCTCGTCCGTTTCTTGATTTTCTAGAGACATGTGCACGCTGTTTCCTCTGTAAATCAATCAAGTAACTAATCTCCGATAAAAGATCATAGCTCAGGTGTATCAGCTTTGGATTTTCGCTTCTGATGTTAAAATGCTTAACTTTATTCCATTTGATTTTATTGTTATCCGTGCCTAGCTGAAAGTTGCTTTGTGTATTCATGAAATTTTTAAAATTGAGAATTTCACTTTGATTCATCTCATGTACGGAATACGGTTTACCTGATGTTTTAGCACAGCGAATTATCGTAATCCATTGCTCAGGAACATAAACAGTTTGATTTTTCTTGCGTCTTTCTATAAGAGCGTGCATAGAGTCACCCTCGTTCTGAGTGTGCCCTACTTCGAAAAAAACGTGCGTAATATTGATATTAAACTTTTCCACAGCATAGGCATACATAGAGAAGACGATTCGGTTCCTATTTTGTCCCGCGCAATTATCAGAGTAAAAAACAAAATCCTTGAAACCCGCCTCAACCTTGTTTTCAATGAATAAGTAGACACAGCTACTAATCTCATTAGCACCTTTTTTTCCAATAGTTTCATCCCATACATAGCAAAATCCCTCACTCTTGCCTACGTCAAAGATCGTGAAATTATAAACAGCTAGTTTTCTCTTATAATAAAATAAAGATACTTCAGACATAGGTGTGGAAAGGATTTTCTGTAAATCATAAGTTGCTAAGACAAATGTTCTGCTTTGCTGAGAAATGGATTTGTGTTGTGCTTTCATTTCTGTAACTACGAATTTAGATGCAATATGAGAAGTATAATCTCTTTCTAAAGCTTCTTTCTCTTCACATGAAGCTCTGTTATATACATCACATATTGCACACAGGTCTTTCTTGGGCTTGAAGAAGTCAATGTTATATTCATTGTAAAATATATCTCTATACTGCCTTTCGGTAGCCTTTAATCCCGATTCATAATTATTTTCCTCTAGCCATATATTATAGAGCCTATATAGTTTTGGAAACGTTAAAGATTCTTCAAAATACTTTTTTTGGGATCTAGACCTCACGTAATGTGAATCGACAATAGGTATCTGTGAAATATGTTCTCTTACAGTGGCTTTTATATCTTCAGCTATTTTGTTTTTTTGATTAGCATGACGGCCACGTTGATCATCCAAAACAACACAACCAGATTCTTGCGAATCAATTTTCTTAAAGATAGTGATAGCCCATTTATCTTCTTACATATCTGGATTTGTCCGCCTCGAACAATAAATGAGTACTTATAACTCCAGTGACGTCTAGAGGTTTCAGTGACGTCTAGAGGCTAACAGAATTTGTTTTCTTAATACTCTTTCAATACATCTACTTACAAATTGCACTTGATTATTGTGATCACCAAGGGCCCAAAATTGAGTAAAAATTGAGTTCCTCTGTTCTAGCGTCAGCTTCTCAGAGCATTTTCTTCTGCAGCTTTGATTGCAGCCTGGTTTCATTTCTTTCTCCTTTATAGTTTTGCCACGCTTATTTATAAACTCTTGCCCTACATTTTTCTGTCTCTTCTTAACATTGCATTGCCATGTGCATGGATCTCTCTTTCTCTTACGCCCAGGAGTACTTTTTTTCGGCATGTCCCTACCTATCTTCCTTTCCTCCCTGTTTATCATATTTTCATTAACAAATACGTCATTACTCATGTCAAAAACACTAGTATTTGGTAAACAAGAATCTTGAGCATTCTCCGCGCCAGTTTGACTCAAAATATCGAGCTCTTGTTTGTTTCTTTCATTTGGCGCATCGTATTTCCCATCATCTGGAACAAAAACACCAATTTATTCAAGCTCTCTTTGTTGAACAAAAATATTCCATTAATCTATGATATGGAACATCAAGAAATGTGCAGGTGCTAATAAATCAGAGTGATTTTGTTTTTTATGATGTGAATTCATATAAAAATTCACTAAGCGTGTGACTATAAGTTACAACTATAATAAACAAATTATCTCACCCCCAAAGACAGATGGAATATATTCAGACACTTGTCGAGAGAACGGTTCTCTTTCATGACTTGAATTTGAGTCGTTATATAACGGCTTCAAGATAATGCTGCGAGATCGTAAATTCTGTTTGAATCTTAGTAATTCTTCACTAGTTTTCAAAATTGGCATCTTTACTGACGAATTTGATATTAATTCATTTCTTAAGGCAGCATTTTCTGTTGAAATAATATCACTGAGCTTAACAATAGTACCCGGATTGTCTTCCTGAGGAGATGATGTACCTAGACTGGAATCTGTAAATTATGAATTGGATTTAGAGCTTACTTTTTTGTGTGTCTTTTAAACATTTTAAATAGTATCATGAAGCGCGTTAGATACTGAAACTGGGAACAAATTTCGAATACTTATTAAAGAATAAGACGATATGAACAACAAAAAATGTTCGGAACGAAATGATCTACGACAGCGAAATGAAAAATATCAAACACAAAAAGTGGGGTTAGGAAAGAATTGAGTAACTTACCTGTCTCACTATTTATTACATCGTTGTATCTCAACGCTAGATCCAATATATGTTGAGATCGATTCATTTTTTTTACACTTAAGCTTACAAAAACTTCGGAACAATTTCAACAAACGAAGCTGAATCATGAGCTGACAACAGTTTAATCTAAGACAAAACAGTAACTCAAATAAAGTGATTTCTGGTGACAGACAATGAAAACAAATTCACATGGAACGAGGTTGTATCTCAAGATACGGTATGCATTTTTATCTTTACGGTAAGAGCCATGGAAGGAACAAGGCTGTATCTTGTATGACGTCCTTATAACTGCTGAAAGGCAAAAATTGAATGATAATGAAAAAGACGATAGATATGTTACAACCGTGTACAAGCTCAAGCAATTTTCTCAAGTCGATTTACGCCTTTGTTCTTTTGCGTATTTTCATAACGGTGAGATGTAGAGATATGTCTGTAGCACTGCCATATACGTCATTTTTTGCTGTGTATGACCGTAGTGAGAAGTCAAAATGGATTTAAGTTGACTTACGGCCTTGTTCGATGGGGGTGCCGAAATAATTGTTTGAGGTTGTAATCTTTCTTTCATAAAATTTGAAACTATATTAATTACATTATTACAAGTCTTGTTTTTTATAAAATATATTTGAGCATATTTTGAAAACTGATCAAATATTGTTAAATAGTATTTAGAATCAAGTGTTAAAATATCTAAATTTATAATTTCAAAAGGCCGTTGAGGGGTTGGTGTGAGCTGATCTTGTAACTTTGGGGGTTGTCTATTATATTTATATTTCTTACATATTTCGCATTTATTTCTAAAGCTTGTAATTGTTTCTAACATCTTTGGCCAATAATATTTAAATTTCAATTTATTATAAGTTTCTAATATGCCGCGATGATTTGTTTTGCCATGATGTTAATTGAATACAGTTTCATCTTGTTCATTTTCATTTTCTATATCTTCAACTTGTTGATTGACTCTAATTAAATTTATTGTTCCGAATTCAAAATTTTCTTGTATGGTTTTATTTAAAATATAAGCAATTTCGTCGGTGCAAATGCAATAATATCTTACTTTAGGTACTATATAGTTTTGAATAAATTCAAACAATTGTGTACCTTGATTCTCTGAATGTAATGACAATGTCATTCTGAGTTTTTTATTATTAAATAATTTTTTTATTTCTACATTATTAACTTCATCTTCTTGTATTATAATTTGGTTGTCAGCTATATTAATTCGGTTTTCTACAAATTTTAAACCATTGATAGGTTCTTCCGGTGAGGAATGAATTGTGTCTGTACTGTTAGTACTCAAATTTTCTAATTCCTCTTCGATATCCTCCGCATTATTTAATAAGCTATCTACTGATTCACTGGAATGATTTTTGAAGAAATTATCAATTTCTTTTGAGTTTACAAAATTTTGTGGTAATTCATAAATATTGATTTGAATATTTGTATCCTTGAATATAGTATCTAATACTTGAGTTAATTTTGATTTTTCTAATTTATCTAATGCACATGATAAATAGGGCATATTAATTTCAAACAAATCGTTTTTAATTAAATAATCTTGCAATGAGATAAGGCATGATTTTAATTGTTTTAAATTTACATTTTCTTTGTGAATATCTTTTGTATACAAATGAAAAATTAATTTATTATCAAAATTTTGAATGATCATATTTTGATTTTTAAAATTATTTATACAAAAATTTTTGCTATTAAATTGTTCATTGACTTGTGAAGCTAAACCCATACCGAAACAATTATCTTTTGAGATACAATGACAGAATATGTCTGTTGTAGTTACATCGCCAGTAAAATAACTAATTTTGAATGGTTCTCTAATTCGTGATAAATAGTCGGCAATTTTGTTTGTTTTTCCAGGTAAATATTCTATTTCGAAGTCATATTCATTAAGTTCGATTTTCCATCTCATTAATTTTTGATTTCCGTTTTTCATATTGAATAACCAAATTAAAGGTCTATGGTCAGTTCGAATGATAAATTTTCTTCCGTATAAATAAGGTTTGAAGTTCTGTACTGACCACACAATAGATTTTAATTCTTTCTCAACCGTGGAGTAATTTTGTTCCTGAGTATTAAAAGTTTTAGAAGCGTATGCTAAAGGTCTATCTATATTATCTTGTACTTGTGAGAGTACTGAACCCATGGCGTAATTTGATGCGTCAGTTGTAAGTATGAATGTTTTAGAAAAGTCAGGGAAACTAAGTATAGGAGGATTGGAGATTAATTATCTGGATTTTTGGAATGCTTCCTGATATTCTTCGTTTGTTATATCGATTGTTTTGTTTTTCTTAAGACATTCGGTGGAAGGTTTCGTTAATTTTGAAAAATTCGGGATGAAACGTCTATACCATGATAATTTTCCTAAAAATGATTTTATTTCTTTTTGTGTTTTTGGAATAGTTATTTTATTTATGGCTTCTATTTTTTTGACATTTGGTTTAAGACCTTGTTCGGATATCACAAATCCTAAATATTCGATTTCTATTTTCATGAATTCACTTTTGTCAATTTGTATTTGTAAATTTGCATTTCTTAATCTATCAAAAATAAGTTTTAAATTTTCTAAATGTTCATCTTCCGTTTTACTAAAAATTATGATGTCATACATGTAAACAAGACAAATTTTGTTAATTAAATCGCCCAAAGTTTCGTTCATCATTCTTTGAAATGTCGCAGCGGCATTAATTAGTCCGAAAGGCATTCTAACGAATTCATAATGGCCTGATGGGGTGCTGAAGGCGGTTTTTTCTATATCATCTTTTTCTACAGGAATTTGATGAAATCCTGAATGTAAATCAAGAGCTGTGAAGAATTTTGGTTTGCCAATTTTGTCTAAAAGAGTATCAATATTAGGAAGAGGATATTTATCTTCTCTAGTGTTTGTATTTAGTTTTCTAAAGTCTATCACAAGGCGTGTTTTTCTTTTACCAGAAGCGTCGCTTTTTTTTGGGACGATCCAGATGGGAGAATTATAAGGACTGTTAGATTTTTTGATTACACCGGTTTTTAATAAGTTTTGTACGTGTTCTTCTATGTCTTGTTCATATATTTGTGGAAGTCTAAAATTTTGTGTATAAATGGGAGTATTATCTTTTGTCAGTATTTTATGCTTAGTGTATGTCGTGCATGATAATGTTTCACCTTCCTTTGGAAAAAGTTCGGGATATTGTTTCAATAATTTATTAATTTGTTTTTGAAAATTATTTGAATGTTCTGAACGGAAATTTAATTTGCAAAAATTGGAATCTGTCATAGGAATAAAGCGGAATTCTACATTCTGTATTTTTATTCTTTCATTTGCAAAATTCATTTCACATTTTAGATTTTTCAATATATTTATGCCGAATAATGTCACAATCTTTGTTAAAAGTGTGAACAAAAAATTTATGCGGTTGATTAAATACTTTCAATGTTATAGAGTGTTTACAATGAACTTTTGAATTAGCTGTTTCGAAAGTTGAATTATCATTTACAATTCGAAATTTAGGATATGATTTTGCCATATTCTCGCTTATAAGATTTACATCTGAGCCTGAATCAATTAAAACTTTGTAATTTGACAAATTAATAACAGGAATTTTGTTTGTAATGGAAGTCATTACTATGTTTCTAGGTTTGGAGGCGACGGAATGTCGAAAAAATTATTTTCATTAGGGTAGGAGTCATTTTCATCTGAATAATTATTCTCGAAATTTTCGAAGTTAGAATTTTCGTTAGAAATTTGGTTTTCTTGGAAAGATGGGTCAAGGTTTTCGGATTCGTGCTCAGTATTTTCTTGTAAATAATTTTGTCTAATTGTTTGTGTACTCATGGGGATTGTACTTTTTGCTATACCGGACATAGGCTGGGGTTTATATTGTTGTCTATTTTTTTGTGCATTGTAAGCGTTTTGTTTAGGTGCAAAAGAAGTACTAGGTTTATTGAAATTTTGTTGAAAATTTATGGGTTTTGGAGGGAATTGTTGAGCGGGAAACTTTTGTGGTGGTACATGGTGTATTTTTTGCAATTGTTGGGTATTGTCAGATCTTATCAATGAACTTTTGAATGTTTGGAGTGCGTAATTATAATCGTTCGTTAATAAGTTTTCGCACATTTCTAAGTTAGTGGGATTACTTGTGATAAAAGATCCTCTAACATGTATTGGTAATAGTGTAATAAAGTGTTTTACAACTAGTTCTTGAATTTCATTAATTAGAATGGTTTTTTGAGCACTATTATAATTTAATAAATGAACTTTTGATTTATATTTTGCAAAATCGTTTTCAAATTGCAGTAAGGTGTTATAAATTTTATTTGTATTCTTGACATTCAATATTTTCAATAAAATATTTTTTTTTGTTAATTTATCTTCAAAATTTTCAGATAAATATCGTTTTAAATCTGTCCAATCGGTAAATGTGTTTTCATTAATTAAATTTATAGCTTTGTCTGTTAGTTTGTTCAAAACTAATGAAAAGGCCTATTTTACTTGTAATACGTTCACTGTAGTTGAACTTATAATTTTATAGAATAGATCTACTTGAGTAACAAAGTTTGGTAATCTATTCACGTCACCATTATATTCAGGAATGATGCTAGCAAGATTTTTAATATCTGTGTAGGTAGTCATTCTATTTTCTGAATTATTTGTATTATTTAAGCTTAGGGTTTTAATATTATTCAACCTGCTTGGTTGTAAAGTAATACGAGTATTATTTAATAAAGTATTAATTAGTTCAAGTTTTTGACTTGTATCAGACGACACTGATTCGCTATCTGACATGAAATTTGTTAATAAAAATATGAGGAGAAACAACAATAAGACTTACAGACTTATGAGGAGTATCTGCATTGTTAACGTCTTCTTTGTTGGAATGTAAGAGGCTGATGACGTTCAGTGGACGGATACCTTTTCTGAAAACTGCTTGGCTGTTGTGGAGTCGATGAGCCGTATGAATAGGCTTCTGATGGGGTGTGGTTAACCCTTGGTGCAACCAGTGTTTAGGTTGATGCGATGGGTCGTATGAATAGACCTCTGGTGCAACCACTGTTTAGGTTGATTGTTGACCTCGCTGGTGAGTTGATGTAAAGCAAGAACTTATTGGTATAGCTTTTGTTTTTTGACAAAGACTTCTTGCTTATTAGGCTTTGAGTTTCTTTGTTGATGGGATTGTTGAGTTCGATCACACTTTGCAACAATTAAAATTGTTGGATAAAGCTTTATACAGACTTACGGCGATATTTTCAGCACACTGATTTCTTTATCTGTGATCCTACCGACTGCGCCAATTATGTTACCGTGAACGGAATATAATAAGAAAAACTAATTTTTGTTTCACAACACAAGACTTTATTTAGTAGTTAACTCTTTGAAGTTTTACAGAAAAAAGGATTCTAATTGTCTGTTACACTTGTATTTATGAAGTTTATTGTCAAAGGGAATCAAGTTTCAACGTGAGAAACCAACTGAGGAATTCATCACGTATTTGCTATATCAGCATCTAACAGGGCTACATAATATATATATATATATATATATATATATATATATATATATATATATATATATATATATATATATATATATATATATATATATATATATATATATATGTGAGTGCGCATGGCCGAGCGTGTTTGTTCACCTATACATGCTGTGACGTCACTCGACCAAGAGGTCGCAGGCTCGAATCCACTCACCGACAATGTGTGATTTGTCGTGAAAATAAAAAATGCAGCTACTTGCATCAACACACTCGGGTGCTACAGGTTGCCAACCTATACACCTTAAAATATGTAGCAATGCCACGAAATTCTGATCGGCAGTACGGCGGTATCATACCGCGGCTCGGTGATACCGATTAGAAAGGCCCAGGCCCTTACAAGGGCTGTTGCGCCAGTGATGATGATATATATTTTGTCATTACTGTCTGAAGATTGTCAAAAAAACGCTTCATCACAATTTTATTGAAACCAAGAATTCGATTCACGCTAGTAGCTTCCGGTTTGCCAGTGCTTAATTAAGGAAGTCTGTTCATAAATCCTTCTAGCCAAACTTTGCGAGTTGTTCTATCAATTATGTTAAATCTCTTCGCAACATCAAAGTACTCAGCCATGCTGTAGCTAATTTTCTGAAACTGACTTCTAGTTAATCCATAAAACATATTGCACATCTTGATAAGATGGTCAACGAGTATCATTTCTTGTTCAATTGTGAATACAGGTTCACTGCCAAGTTGAGAAGGGCGACAGTTATTAAGATTCTTGGCTATTGCGGCTCTATATCGTTACTCTCAAGTACAGTAAGGTATAGCTGACTCAAAAACTATTTGTCGTACAGATTTTCCTTCATCTTGTATGACTTTCATTGCTTTTTGTAATGTAGTCGTTGTCCCACTGGCCTTTGAAGTTTTCCGTTTTCTGTTTTTAGGCATCTAAAACAATCAGAAGTAATCGTAATGGAAATACTTGATTCTATATTTTAGTATAATGGAAGTAATTCATGTACGGGTTATGGGAGCTATAGAAGAGAAATTGGAGCCATCTTGGCTCTAATTACTCAAAAGTCCACTATTTGGAAGTTACAGAAAAAAAACTATGGATTATAGGAAAAAATTCTCTCTCTTGAATTCTTAGACTATATATAAAATATATGTATTTAGAAATAGAATGGTTTCAAGAGAAATGAAAATCTAACGTGGACATCACGTGACTTACTTGTACATAATTCGATATATATAATCAAACACAACATCTCATCATTCCACGACTAGTCGGTTGTAAATAGTAGGTTATCATTCTTATGCTACAACATTCCTGAATACTGATCCTAGGATTCTACGGCTAACAGTTCTGAATTTATGCGCAAAATTCCAAGATCGTCAAGTGCACTTACAGTCGATCTCAATGAGGATAGGATAGGAGCATCTAGACAGTACTATTACCTTAAATACTGTATTCTAGTATTCTACGTTCAATTGTTCTGGATTTATGTTTCGAGTAAACTGCACTTCCGACTTAGCCGATTGAAATCATAATGCAAGGTGTACAACTAGATGCTACTAAAGTACCTAATACAAAATCTCAATATTCTGCGACTGATTATTTTGAATTTATGAGAAAAATTCGAAAAGCCTGCCATATGAACAGCATTTTTGGCTTAGTCGATTGGGACAATAGTAGGACATAATCATTTGAATGCTACAGAAATTTCAAATACTGAATTCCAGTATTCTACGGCTAATCATTCTAGATTCATGCGGAAAATTCGAAAAAATGTCAGGTACAAACGATTGCAACCATAATGCGAGGTGCACATCAAGATCCTAGATCCTATATCAGCCTTTTATACAAAATTTCAGCATTATACGTTTGACGAATTCTGGGATTGGCGAGTTACGCACATACACACATACATACGTACCGACATCAAGCCAAAAATAGTCAAAATGAATTCAGGTATGCTCAAGACGAATATATCCATCAAAATTTTGATATGTAAATTTTGTCGGTTTCACAATATTTCCTTGTACTTTTAGACCGTCGTAGGTTTTAGTACCCTATTTTGTTTTTCATGCTTTCAGAAGGTTTGATAAGTATGTATATTTGGAGTTCAATAATGCTGATATTGAAGCTGGACCGTGTGACCAACATAATGAAAAATAATTTCAAATTTGTATAAAAAAGCATGTTCTGGTCCAATTTTGTCGCTTTCGTCATGCTTACGATATGAAATTTAGGGAAAAATATTTTGACATGTAGAATGTCGAGCAAAATTTAAAAATTGACAACAGATTATCATTGCCTACCTTATCATTTTTTTTGAACTGATTGTTTTATATGGCAAATTCTGAATATCTGTTATACTCATAAACTGCACTTTCGACTTGACCGATTGATGCAAAAATAGTAGATAACTATTTTGATGCTACAACAAGTTCAAACACTAAATTTCGACATGCTATAGCTGATCATTCTAGATTCATGCAAAAACTTAGGCAAAAAGTCTTAAGTAAAGTGCACTAACTTATTTATTGAAAAAGTGTTGCAATGCTTAAAATATTGATGGTTAATATCCGCACTCACGATTATCTAAAATATCCAATTGGAACTCAAAAATTCAAAAAAATTTCAAGTAACGTGCACTTCCTGCTCAGCCGATTCATATCAAATCAGCACATCACGTTCAAATACTGAATTTCAACATCTTACGGTTGATCATTCTGGATTTATCAGGAAAATTCGAAAAAAGTTTCAAGAAAAGTGCACTTTTGGTACAGACGATTGGAACCATAATGCGAGGTGCACAACTAGACCCTATACTAGCCTTAAATACAAAATTCCAACATTATTCGTTCAGCCAGTTTTGAGAGTGGCGAGTGACGAACGCACGCACGAACCCAAAAGGATATTTTCGTCAAACTCTTGATAGGTGAATTTTGTCGGTTTCACAATACTTCCTTGTACTAAGTACAAATAAGTGAAGAAGTGATAATCAATTCTTACCGTGATGACAGTAACAAGTTGAGATATTACAAGCAGCGAACACAAAACCCACCATCCCTACACACATGTGTACGTATATTGGTGAGTGGCAGGCGACGATCACTCGTTATAGCCGAACATCGACGAAAATATTCCGGACAGTTGCGAATGATTCCAACGTTCAAAAGCACATATTTTGTTGTGGATCTTAGGGCTGCTGCACAATAGCCCTAGAACTAGAACTAGAACGGTAACGGAAAGCTATCGAGAGCGACAACGGAAACGTAAACGCCGACCAGATGCACAACTGCAGCACGCAAAAGACCGAGAACAATGTTGTGACAGATAACCGCACTTCTTATATAGTCAAATTAGTACTCTCAAACATGGATAACGAAAAACTACAGGTTTTCATAGCATTTTTGATACTTTTTATAATTATATACAATTAGAAAATCCAAACAGGAAGTACGATGATGCACATTCCATATAACTCTTTATAGAATCAAAATTTGCTCTCTAGGTGGTGAATTAGTCGAATTAATCTTGAAAGAAATACAAGAGGAGCATTCGTGAACATATTTGGGCATATGAAGGAAGCCGACCATAAAATGTTCTTTAAATATACCAGAATGAACGTGCGGTGTTTTAATAAACTTCTCAGCTTATTAAGGCCAAAATTATTGGAGAGAAGTAGAAGAGAATATCTATCTTGGCTATGACTTTGGAATATCTGGCACATGATAGTTCTTTTCAAAATTTAAGTTGGTTGTTAAGAGTTGGGAATCCAACAGTTTCCAAAGAAATACATGAGACTTGCAAAGTGATTTGGGAAACAATTCAGCCCATTCACATGAAATTACCTGTGGAACAAGAATAATGGACAGTGACGTCACGCTTGTTTCTCATTGGTTGTTTGATACCTTGAGAACGGGAACCCTAAATCTTGACCATCTTTACCATTTTTATTCCCGGCCGACCTTGGTCTTTCCGTTCCAGGAATCTTATTGTGTATGTTTACATAGAAAATAACACTGTTCAAGTTTATTCCCGTTCTGGTTCCCGTTGCCGTTTCCGTTCTCGGGCTATTGTGCATCTGCCCTTATTATCCGCCTGCTCCCATCATCCCTCGCTCCCCTACTCATATCTCTCATAATTTGGATAGATAGGAATGAAATTAATATTTCTCGGATGAATAATCTCTATTTGAATTGTTTCAGAGCATGCACAAACCAGAAGTATTCAGAAAATATTTTTAGATTCATATGATGACAACACCTTCAAAAATGACATTGCGTTAATCAAACTAAACGACTCATTAGAATTAGAGAAAGAATATGTAGCTCCATGCTGCATACCAACTGGAGGAGAGAATTTTGGTGGTATGCTCTGTATAATTTATTTTATCCAAGTGCGAACAATAAATTATACTTTTAGCTTCAGACAACTGAATATTTCAGAAAATATGCATCCTACGAGAGAAGTGTTCAATATGAAAAGTAATATTTTGAAATAAATTATGTGTCGGAGTGAAACTAGTCACCTCCACCTCCTGAATGGATGAGGCGAGCAACTTTGAAAACTGAAATAGGAGCCTCGTTTTTAAACGCGGATTCTAATTCCTTGCCAAAACATATCGAGAGATTGCCTAGAACATTTCTCCCATTCGTAGAAAATCAGCAAAACGTTGGACGTAAACGACGACACATTGTAGGTACGCAGCCACGCCTTGAATCGGAATTACTCCGTTTTTTTTTTTTCTACAGATTCAACATCTATCACGTTGAATCTAGCAGTGAAGTCTCCTTGAATTGGTGGATTCACTACTTCTCGAAAAATTTGAGATAAAAGAGAGAGGAATTACCCAGGCGTCGCGCAAAGTACGGCAGTTTGATGGGAGAAAACAGCGAGATCAAACACTCCGATGATGATACACAAGATAACTCACCGAAATGAAGCACTGCGATGATGTATCCAAATTTGCGATTGAAATGAGAGATTAGCCTTTGCAATCTCCCACTGGAGATATTCGTTACAAAAATCACATTTTTTGAGAATAAAGCGTCACCTACTACGAATGGGAAGGAAAAAATTATCCGGGAAAGTTCTAGGCATGTTGTGGCAATAAATCCGAATCTGCATCAATAAAAAGGTTCCTATTTAGGTTTTCAAAGTTGCCACCCGCTCCGCCCATCTGGTTATATTCGAATTAAGTTCTTTATCTAAGTGTAGCAGTTTTATGTCAGTTTTTCTGTACACTGTGTCAGTAGTCTTGCTTATTGCTACCATATCAAAAAAGGACCTTTTTTTTTTTGTTCCAAAACTTTTGTTTCAACACTTATTGCATAAGTTACTATTTGAAAATTATGCAAGTATTTTCACAGACAAACGAGTGAGTGCTGGTTGGGGATTGATCTCTGAGAATTCTAGGAAGGGTGTAGATAAAACTCGAAAAGTAACATTGGATTTATTAGACGACAGAAAATGTATGGATATATACAAAGAAATGGGATATAATGAACTTTTACATAAAGGTCAAATATGCACTTTGACACCTGATAAAGATACTTGTCAGGTAAGATCGATGCCAAGTTATAAGTGAAGATCACATATTATTGGAAGAAATAATAATTTCAAATTTACATTGTCACTTTGACCAAACCTGGTACTGTTTTCTATTATCAATAATTCTTTTGTCACAACTAGACGCACTAAAATCTTCGTGGAACAATATTAGTCCAAGATCCCAGACCCGCCAGACGTTACTTATTTTCTGAGAAACAAAATGTGTGAAATAGAGTAGTGTCAGTCGATACTCTGATCATACGCATACCTGCTAGTTTGTACCGACAGCCAATTCATAGGTACAAGGTGCTCAATGTACGTTGAGACATTATTCATTTTTTTTAAAGTCTGATTGCTGATTTTTATGTATGTTGTAGGGAATATTGTTGAAAATTGAAAATCATCACTGTCAGACACGTCTCATTGGCAAAAACTTCTGCCAAACGCTTTATAGCTCGCAAAAAGTAATTTAATCTTTCTCATAGCCTTAGTCTTAATCTTTCTATATGATACTCAGGGAGCAATTTCAATACTTCCTGCAAACAGCCAGACCAAGAGTTAGATGGATGCCCATAGATATTTCACTTACTATCAAGTCTACAAATAGTAATCTCGCGCTTTAACTCACAGCGATATTTTAATTGTAACTGGGGAATATTTAGCCCTACTACTGATCTGGCTGTTAACAAAGAGTATTGAAACTGTTCCCTGAGTATCATATATAAAAACTAGCACTCAAACTATGAGCAAGATTATGTAATTCTTTGCGAGCTTTGAAGAGTCCAGCAGAAATTACCACCGAAGGAAAGTGTCAAGAAATGCTGATTATCATTTTTTAACAATTTTCTATAAGACATACATAAAAATCAGCACTCAAAACTTCACAAAGTAAATAATGTCTCAACGTACATTGAGCGCCTTGTATATTTAAATTAGCCGTCGGTACAAACTAGCAGGTATGCGTATGATCAGAGTACCGACTTATGCTACTCTTTTTCATACATTTTGTTTCTTAGAAAATAAGTAAGGTCTGGCGAGTCTGGGATCTTGCTCTATATGATTTATATATTCAGTATGTGATATACTTCTATTTACAACAGTATGTACTTTTTCAGGGTGATTCCGGAGGACCTTTGATGGGTTTTAATATGAATGATAAGAAAAATTATATATGTGGTGTCGTAAGCTGGGGTGCTGATTGTGAGACATCACCTGGTGTGTATTCAAATGTAAGTAAAGCACGGTGATTATCAAGTATTCACATCTCAATAATATTCTTATATTCAAATTATCTCATATCCTATTGGCGTATTATTCGCAATCAATAACTGACAGCAGATAGTTCCACAAGTCATTAAAAATATTGGCAAGATATTGAATCTCTGAAAATCTCAATTCAATTCATGGACCAGGGGCCAGGAACAGATTTAGGTCGGTCATTTCCTCCCGGCTTATAACTTGTAAAATTCTTTTGAGGGATGTTTCATACAGCATGGTGACAGTCAGCTGCGGCACCATTGGTGGATTGACTGATTGTAGCTTTCCAAGTACGTCAAAAAAAAATATCTTCGATCATTTCCTCCAAATTAAAAACTCATAAATAATAAGTGATGATATACTTCCATAAAAAAAAAAATGTCAGCTGGCTGTAGGATGGTGGTTTACACGTCAGCTGGTCACAAGAATTTGTAGATGAAAATAATAACTTAAGTGATTTTCTCTCACTCAAATTTCTGTCTGATGATTGTTCAAGTAATACTCTGACTGAATGAAAACGTCAGCTAGCTGTATATCGGGGGAAAGATTGTCAGTTGATGCAGTAAAGGGTACGGCGCAATAGACAGGCCAGAACGTCGATCGCATATTTTAATACCCCGGCTGACGTATATTTCCCTGACATACTACCAGCTGATGTCTTTTATCACTTACAGTTGATGTCAATAGTTATCTGACAAATTTCAATATAAGTCCAAAATTATTCGATACTATGCTTCTAGAACCCGCAGCATGTGGATATATACACTTGAGCTTGATCTAGAATACGATTTTTAATACGTAGTTCACGAGTATTTGGAAGAAAATAGAGACTGATAAACAATCTTTTTCTTGATATACAGTTAGTTGACGTTTTTATTCGGAAATCAGACAAAAACTTGAGTAAGAGGAAATCACTTAAATTATTAATTTCATTTTCAAGTTCTTGTGTTAATATGACATATGGACCACTACCCGACAACCAGCTGATATTCTTTTTTATTGAGAGTATGTTATCACCTATCATTTAATGAATTTTCAATTTGGAGGAAATTATTGAAGATATCTTTTTTTTGACGTGCTTGGAAGGCCACTATCAGTTAACCTACCAATGGTGCCCCAGCTGACGGTCACCATGCTGTATGAAACGTCTCTCAAAAGCATTTCACTAGATATCAGCCGGGAGGAAATTGGTAGGGAAAATCAGTTCCTGGCTCCTGGTCGATTATTATCTACCAAGAAGTACATTTTTGAGTTACATATGATATGCAATAAATTTTTCCTTGAGAGCTGATACCCTAGAATCAAGATTTGCGTAGACTGGATATTAAATAATTCATTTAAGCCTACATTACGCTTTGTATACTGTGTATTTCACAAGCTATTATCTTTTAATATAGATTTTCGAGAATTTGCGATTTTCCTGAGTGTCACAGAATAAGATTACTGATGTGATCTAATAATCTTGTTATTCCTGGTACAATCGACAATTTCGTTGTTTTCACTCATACGTACATAATTCATATGTAATATATACCTCTTTGTAAAGAAAAATCATTCACTTTATAATCCGAGAAACTCTTGTTTCATTAGGTTATGGAACCAGTCACAAATAATTTTTTTTACAACTGTAGTAATTTGAGATCAATATTTCCGTGATTTGTGCTATGATAATTAGTTCCAATTATCTAACGAACGTACCGATGCTAAGAACTCGTGAAAATTGTGAGGACTGAACGTTCACAGTAGAAATTTTGCTAATATGTACTTAAAGGCGTGGACAAGTATCTGAAGCAAGAATTTCCTCCTGTTGCCAAAGAAACTGAGGCAGCAGATCTGAAGGCACGTGCAGAATTGATTCATCGTTATTTGTGCACATAAGGCATACATAGACCATGAAGAAACTGTAGACAACACTAAAGTCTTTGTTTGACGACTCGAGATTTTCGAGGAGGATTACTTCACTTCATTATTCAATATGGAAAACCGTGAAAACATGATGAATCATGTGACACAAATTGTGTGAACTAGGCAGCGATCAACTGGAACTGATTTTGATATCAATGATGAATACGTTGGTTCACTGAAGCTGGCTGAACTAGCAGAACGCAGCATGCATATGAATATGACCTTCGAACACTCTAGAGTCAACATAAAATCAGACTCAATCAAAACCAAATCAATTAATATTGAACCTTTTGAAGTAAAATAGGATGCGATTCAGCAATAATCGAATTTATTTCATGTATTTTGAAACTTTATTATGTATTATTCTGATATTCGATGCAAAAACTTGAAATTTTTTTTTCCAATGAAATATGAAATCTCAAAAATAATCACTCGAGTCAAAACTAGCCGTGATTGGTCGTCCTGTTTGTGACGTCATAATGTTGAAATAATTTCACGATTGACAGAAAAATCTGAATTTTAGTGCAAAAAAAAAACTGTTTTTGACAACTAATTTCATCCAGAAAATAATGTACCATAGAAGATTCATAAAGGCAAACTTAGATAATTTATCCAATTTATGATGACAGATCTTCTGAAAAATGATATTTGGTTTAATTCAGCTCAAGTAAAAGTTGCTGAAGCATCAATGTGAGCTTGTCAAAAGATAGTATTGTGAATATAAGTGTAAAACTAAATATTTTGCCATAAAATACTCAACGGTAATATACCGATAGAGAGGTGTATTATCGATATACCGAGGAATTTCACGAATATACTTTTTGTCTCTTGGGTAATTTTTTACGAGACAAATTTGAGGATTCATAATCTGATAATACCTGAGAGCTTTAGCTCAAGGGATATTATCGTTGATTAAAAATCTCCAAATTTGCCGAGTGAAAAATTACCCAAGACAGAAAGTATTTGAGTTAAATTCAAGGCATATGCGATAATATACCGAATCTTGAGGTATATTTGCAAGGATTATTTAACAAACCATTAAATTTATTAATTGTTATATTTTTTATCATTTTTTAAAAAGCTATTGTGGTATATCGAGTTAGGAGAAAATATTATCGCGATATACCTCATTACCATGGAAAATCCTTTGATTTCATTGGTTGTTGCTAAGGTGTGTGATATAATCATAATTAAATAGAGACATGCAGCCAGGATGCAAATATTCCAATAAACTGTATTGGTATCATAGTAACATTAAAAGTGACATTGATTGATTCGAAATGTCTAAATTTTCTTTTTACGTTTTTATTAATTTTGAGACATAATTTTAGAGAGAACATTGTTCGATACATCATTGCGAAATTCTCGAATGCAAGCGTGACATTCCACAATCCACAATCAAAAATAACTATATGTTCATAGAAAATCACGTGAAAGTTGGGGTGACAAAGCTATACGCCTATTGCGTATCCTCAGTGGCTCCGCTCTATCGGTTGAATTTTACATCTACGAGGTGTGCCGTCAAAAACGTCAAACTGTCAAACGTCATTTTTGTATGTCATATTATTCGATAATCATAAGTATAAATCATTCACTTAGAAGTTGTTATGTTGTTGGACGCACTAATACTAAAGCAAACAGCCCACAACTAGTTTTTATAGGATAAAGAGAAATGTGGATAACAACAGGTCGTCAACGAGTTTGATTTTATGCAATAATCTATAAAAATGTATTCAATTCTCAGTATCAACCATCTCTAAGACAAGTTGAATATTATAATTGTGAAGAAACTCAATAAATACCACTTAGATGAGTTTCTTAATTGACTGAACAGTCACATAAATTCCTCTCAGAATCCTTTACTGAAAGCACCAATTTTTGCCTTATATTTTTCCTTCTTAAATTCAAGAATTGTTTTAGAGATAAACAAGATGAGAATATCTTTTTCTTCCTAGGATTATCTAATTAAATTATGTACGTATATAACTCATTATAAATCTAACTGTAATTGATTATCTTTAGATGAGTCACATAAACAATAAAAAATAATAATGGCTATGGTTGATTCGCTTCTTTTAGAATATTTTTGTCTACAAATGTTGTCATAAATCAAATACAATATTATTATTAGGAATACAGATAGTACGTCATAGATTTAGTTTTGATTTCAAGCAGATTGACATATTTCAAAACATTGACAGGTGACATCACACCTCAAAGTTGTGATTTTTGAATAATATGCGGCGCTTTCGTCGAAATATGAAGATACGCAACAGGCCTATAGGTGATGTTCAACTCCAGCATAGAAATTCATTATCCAATCATTTTTAGGATTTACCGAAATTGTCTGAATGTAGCGGGATTTATTGGTTAGGATTCTGAGTAAGTCTCCTCAGAAAATTTCATCTATATGATTTTGAGTATTGGATTCATAAGTTCATAAGAACTGTTACTTTTGAATGATCCACTTGAAAATACTTGCACCATAATGATTCCCACATCAGGATAAATTTGATGTCGTTTTGGGAGTTTTTCGGCGCACTGCTTGAAACTATTGGTCTCGACATTCTGTAGTACATCCAAAACATTTTTTTCGCCAACTGTCAAAAAAACATGATATTTTTGTGTTGTTATGCAACGTTCGTAATTTTTTCACTAGTGAGAAAATAAATTCTATTTTTGTACCCTAATCTAATATAATTCAGTTTAGTAATGCTACAAGGATAGAAACAAATAGGTATTTAACAAAAAATAAATATGAATTTGTACACAAAACTACTTATTTTTGAATATAAGAATCAATTATTGACAGTTCTCTATTCATCAAACAACAATTGCGCATTCTTTTGGTAACAATACCCAGGTGACTGCAGATCAATTTCATTTTGTACTTTTTCCCTACATTTTACTGAATAAAACAATAATTATTGTTGATCTATTATTTCTTGACAGTTGGCGAAAAAATATTGTTTGTATTTTGTGCTTTCGAATGAATTTGTTATCTCGACCTAACGGTCTCGGTTAAAATTGACACTCTCACGCGCAACAAAAAAAACAATCACTTCGCACACTTAATACAAAAATAACTATTTTGGACTATTCCATTCGTAGTTTTTATAACAAGGTTATCAATGCTAAATCGCCATAGCAACGGTGCATATCAGTGGGTATTTGGACGTGTAGAAATACCATCGGATATTACACTAGTGGTCCACTCAAAGATGTGGATACCTCCAATTTGTGCTTTCTTCGTATTTGATGGAATATTTTTCTGAATATCTTCATCATTTTATCTTCTGATCAATCACCAAACCTTTCTGAACTAGTTCCCATATCAAGACGCTATATATTTCTCTATTATTCGTCAAAGAAAATGCAAGAAATTCTGATTTTTCAGTTTGACAGAAGTTTGTTTACTCGTTCCTATGAAAAATACGTGAGTTGTTACTAGATTCATAGAAAACTAATTTGAAAAAATGGTTTGACTCCTGGAATAGTTCTTCATATACCATTTGTAGTTAAAGTATTATAGACTATTTTTGTGGGGCAATCACTCATGTTTATTGTGCTTGTGAATACCACTCGTGCTGCACACTCGTGGTATTCAAACGCAAGCACAATAAACATTCGTGATAGCACCACAAAAATAATCGATAATACTTCAACTACTTATGGTATAATAAATGAGAGTTTTTTTTCATAGTATTCGAACACGATAGTACAAAACTAGCACGATTATTTTTTAGATTGGACATTTCTAAAGAATTTGTTAGTACTCTAATAAAATTAACAAGATACAATTCATGAGAAGTTGAAACAATATATTAACTGCATATAATGATTTTCTCAAGGACCTGTAGGAAAATTAAACAAAATTGTCTGTATATTTCAAGCTCCATTCATAAATTTGGGACTTCGTCAGTTTTATCCAAATTATTGATTCCTAATATATAAATTTTAAGAGAATACTACCACGATAGGACATGAAAAAATGCATGTACTTGATTCCTGAGCTCATCTGAATGCAATAAGTCACTCGAAAAATGTGCCCTTGATGTATACACATTTATATTGATTGCTAGATATTTTTCATCAATTTCCGTATTTTTTATATTTCAGGTTACTTACTTTGCTGATTGGATAATGGAAACAGTGGAAAATAATAGCTGAGGATTCTACTAAATCAATGGGAGAAAAATACTTGAATGAATTTTTCTTCCAGTCCACATGATTATGAACTTTTTCCTAATTGTAACAGTGGAATTTTATTTTAAATGATTTATTCGCACTTATAACATGTATTCAGCCTATCACCAGAATTATAGCTTCAATTCAAACAAAAAATATTATGTTATTCTGAAATAGATGTTTTCAAGATACTGTTATGTGAATTATGATGCAATAATGTCTCTATGTCATCAATACTACAATGATGATTATTTTGCTGAATAATCTGGCACAAATTGACTGAGAGTCCGTTGATGAATTTTCCATTTTTTTATCATCTTATCTACTCATTCTCGCATTAGAACTTATAGTCAATACCCCATTGAAAGTGCAAGAAAACATAGGAAAGAACAAAACACAGTTAAAAGCTCTGGCGGCACTAAAAGATACAGTAGTAGAATATCTTGGAGTCAAATAAAAAAATATTGCTAATAGAAAACTTCACTTCGTAGAGATAGCACATTCTTATAATAGCAGATATATGAAATGCTGTGATACGAGCAAAAGGCAGATAAAAAGTGGAAGACTGACAAGTAGAGGAGTGCCTGGAGGTTCAGACCTCGGACTTGCGTTACAGTGGACGAATCTTTATGGTTGAGTAGGGATTTTGTTTATTTTATTATAAACTGCAATGTTTACCAGAGATTTTTTTGTGCTTTCGTTTATCTCATATAAACAAAAGACTGAGAAAAAAAATTGAGCATATAGTCCTAGTTTAATAGTATATTATGCTACAAGGATCGAACGACTGTCATTTTTGTCCAGGATAAATTTGGCTGCATTCGGTGAAGACGAGGGCAAATCCCGAGGCAGAGGCGAGGGCAAAGTACGAGACGAAGGCGGGGGCGAAGCACGAGGCAACGACGAGGGCAAAGTCCAAGGCGTAGCTCCGTGCAGCCAAATTTGTCCATGACAATAATGACAGTCGTTCAGTGTCCGTGTTGCATACGAAATTTTTTGTTACAAATGCACCAAAGCACTCCCATTACTAAGCTTTCTAAATTAATTTGGATGTATCAAAACTATCTTATCGATTTGACGAACCGATTTATGCAAATGTGATCACATTACAGAAAACGAATACAATGAATCATAACTTACATGATTTATTTTATTAATTGATATTTTTCACATTTTCTGTGCTACTCTGTCCAAAAGAAATGCACATCCTATAACAAACACATTTTATGATACAAATTTCTTTTAAATATCAATTTAACATATATCAATGAGATAAAAAATCCAACGGCATCGATGATCCATCATCTACAATTTTATTTTCACCTAGCTGACATTAATATCCATTAACTGGGAAAGTCAACAGAGAATTATTGAGAATTGCTACCATGGTTTGGGATTAAGAACCTTCGAAGCAGTAATAGGGTACTTTCGGTGTACGTGTTACAAAAATAATATTTTTTTGTATGTATACGTTCAATTTAACTCGAATATACATAGAAGAACATTCTCCAAAGATATCTAAGTGTATCACAGGTCGTAGAGACTTTGGACTGTAAGTAAAATATGAAGCAGAAAACGATAGCGATAGCTGCAATGTGCAACTAATAGTATATAATGTAACATGTTTCACAAACTCTGACAAACGTAAGCAGTCTCTTGAGATTTTTTTTCTGGAGATATAAATAGCTTTATCAAATTGTATCTATCTTTCTCTTACAAATGGTATGATAGAGACAGTTACTTCATGGCGTTTATTTGCCGATCTCATATCACATGAAAACTGAACTAACCCGATGGGACTCCTAACGCTTGTCAAAGTGAACGCATGTCTAAAAGGTTTATAAAGCAAGTTACATACCATATTTTTTCTCACAAATGCAAATTGAGACAGCAAAAATCTATTTAAAGAAAAATATTTTGAGAGAAATATCAAATATTGATGCTGAAAATTATAAAAGCACGCCTTAGCTTGTGCTGAATGAATCAGTGACAACTTCAGGACGTGCTCAAAGTAATCGACACCACGGATTCACCAAGATATGTCTATAATGTTATTCAACTTCTTCTTCTTCACTGCAAAACGTTATAGTATGTCTTAGAATATTTGAGAACGTCTTCGAATGCCATGAGATCTAGGATGTTCCAAAACCCTCTTAGATATTGAAGAACGCTATACAGTAACTTTATGTGCTTAAGAATGTTCTGAACGCTCCAGAATGCTTATGGATACTACAGACTGTTCCACAACGTTATAAAATAGTCCAGAACGCTTCAGAATATCATCCAATGTTTCAAAACGTACCAATATACTTTGAAACATTTTAGAACACGTTTCAGTGTTACACAATGATTTAATAGTTATTTGTGTATCAAGGCCGTAAAGGTTATCTTTTTTGGTCGAATCTGTTGTTTGCGGCCGAAGCGTAGCTGAGGCTGCAATTCAGGTGAGACCAAAAAAGAACTGTAGGCCGAGGTGCACACAACGTTTTTTAGGCGATCATCACGAAATAATTCAGAATTACAAAATTTTATCTATTTATTTCTAAAACATTGCAATTGTAAATCTTAGTTGGCGCTGAAATTGTTTTATTCTATTGTCTTCTAATCAAAGTGACATTTGTCAAAAATTCGTATCTATTTCTTGAATTGCACGAGCTATGAAGGTTGAAGGAAGAATAAAATATGTATTTCGTCGAAAACTATTTCTTGAAGAGCTCATCAAGCAGCCTATATAGGTGGATGTGAAGTGTTTATGAAGCAGTCTTTGACAAATCAGTCCCAAAAAGTAATATTTGACAGATCAGTCCCACAAAGTAAAATTTGACAGATCAGTCCCAAAAAGTGAAACTTCACGGCCGCAAAAGAAGCCATAAAAACACCTTTTTTGTCATGATCGCCTAAAAAATACTTTACGATGTTCTAAAATGCAGCAAAAATCTTAGAATACTCCAAAACGTTACAAAATATTTCAAAATATTTGAGAAGGCTTCAGAATACCATACATTTATACAAAATTCCAGAATACGCAAAACATTCTTGAGCATTCCAGTATGTTATTTTGTTCTCTCATGCTTTAGAATAGTCTTAGACGCTCCAGAATGATCAAGAACATTCCAGACTATTTTAAAACGTTATAAAATGTACCAGATTGCTTTGAAACGTCGTACAATCTTCCAGAACGTACCAAAGCACTCTTAAATATTTCATGACACTTCAGGATGTTATATAATAAAACAAAAAGCCCTTAGCAGATACCAGATATCTAAATTTTCAACCAAATTATAACAAAACATACTTCTCAATGTTGCTTGAAATATGTTCAGCAGAACACTCAAATTGACATCTGAAAAGTATGATACCGAAGTGAGCAGCACATAACTAGCTTACTTAGTTCCAGTAAATATCCTCGTGACATTATAAACGGTATAAAATAATAAATCATTAATCATTCACCTAATTTAAATGACAATGACGGAAGAAAGAAAAAATCATTGACTGATAAGTTCTCCCCCATTGCGCACATAGATAGAGTTATGGTGCGTTCGGCTATATGATTTCAATGGAGTTAGAGTGGAGCATAAAGCGTTCGAGTAATCACAGAACGAGGCAAAATATGTTTTTTGATGACTCTTCAGACGAAGAAACAGAGAGTATTATAGAAAAAGTTGAAAACTTTGCAGAAAATACAGTTCCTAGCATGTCTGATAAGAAGTTCCAGCAACACTTTAGAATGTATCCTGATACATTTGACGATCTGTTGAGAAAATTATACACAGTTTCATTAGAACATAGTGGCTTTCCTAAAACGGAATTGGAAAAGGAATTAATGATAACTGTTTGGTACTTGGGCAACCTAGAGAGTTTTCGGTTAGCAAATACCTCGATATTTATTAGATAGGTAACTTATACTATGAAATATTTACAGCACGGTAGCTAATCGTTTTGGAGTAGCAAAATCTACATGTTGGGACATATTGAAAAGAACATGTGAATTATTACTTAAAGTTAATAGAGCATATAAAGTAATATGTTGGCCTTCAGCTGAAAAGCAAGAAGCAATTTGTCACCACTCTGCAGGAGATGGCTTTCCAGGTAAAAATAATTTATCTAGTAAATAAAATAGAGTTCAAGTTTAGGAAGATTTCGAAAATTGAAGTTTATTGAAACTGTTCGGCTTGATCTTATTGCTCTCTTGATAGTTTCTGCATATCACATAACATATGTTTATTGAATGGAGATTTGCTGGAAGGAATTATTAATGTAGGAGATGAGTTCCAAGAAATGTAAGTAATAATCCAAATAATTTACTCGATATAAATGAAGAGCAAGAACGATATGGAGCTAATAATAAGAGGAATAATATTATGAATAATTTACCTATCATTATAGTGTAATCATTTTTATTTATTACAAAAATATGAAACAGAATTGTATCATGTATATTAATAAAATATTTCGAAGTAACTAATTTAAATTTCTGATATTATGATAAAAATATTCCTATTTGGAATATTTTGTTTATCAAAAAATGCAAAAAAAAGTCAATACTGGATGTGTTCAATCTATACGATATAAATGATCAGTGTGTAGTGTGTAGAAGTTCGATTGTTCCACATTTAGTACATTCGAAAGATCGGGAATCTGTAACGGTACATTCATAATTTCAATTTATATTATACTAGAAACATTAACGTAATAAATACCTCTTTTCAAATGTCGCTCTTGTCGCACTGAAAGAAAAATCTTAAATACTATAGTTAAAAACATTGCTTAAAATCGTGACAGGCTAGAACGTTCGCTAGATGAACTAAAATATATTGCTATTATACTATGCCTACTGCAGATAATAACAGCTCTGGAAATGGTAGTGAGAAAATATCTGCATTAGTTAATGTAAATATCTACCACCGATAATATCATTTGTCATCTAAGTGAAACTTATGTTTCAACTAGTTGTAGAATATTTCTATCGCAGACATTAAGTTTAGCAATTATAGTGAAGATATTATCTGTACTAATCAATATATTCTCTGTTTGTGAGCCAATATAATATGTTAAACTACCAATATTATAAGCTAAATTAGATAAAAAAATCACTATGTGGCTCAAAATAAATTTTTAAGTAGTAAAAATTATTTTCCGAACCAGAGGATATTATTTCTGAAATATTGAATATTATTTTTAGAATAGTAAATATTATTTGTAGGATAGGTAATAGTATCTGTGAGATAGTGAATACTACTTTTGGAATAGTTATTATTATTTGTGGGATAACAAATAATTTTTATTCGTTCAAACATGTATATTTTTATTAAATTTTAGATTATTACAAAAAAATATTCTCAAATTAACAAACTGCAGATAATAATTTAAATTTTAAAGAAACATACATATTATGTAAATATTGAGTTTTAACCAATCCATCACACTCAATTATATTTTCTTAGGATATTCTCATGAAAGTTTGCGAGCCTTCAACATAGTACGCGTGAACATGTTGATTAAAGTATAATATATTCGAAACATTACAAATGAAATAAATACTATTGTTATAACTTACTAAAATATGAACAACGGTACCAAAAACTAGATTCATATTTTTGATATCAATGATGACTGTATTATTATAATGATAATATTGTTATGTTTATTGCTCAAAAGGAAATAGTTCATAATTAAATAAAAGTCACTATTTAATAATTGAAAATGAAATTAAAGTTTTATTCTTTCGAATATTACTGAACATTTATTTAGGACTTACTTGAACAAAACCGCGGATATTTATCTTCAACTATTTATTTACACTGATCACTTCAATGTTTAATATTCACTGCTCTAGATTCACCATTACACTATTATCCTCAAGTCGTTTGCTTGCCTTTATATATGGAAAAATCAATTTCTTGAATGTTCTACCATATTTCTGGAATATTGTTAGAGGCTTCCATCGGGCGGAGTAATGTGGTGCGGTGCGGCGCGATACAATACAACGAGGACGAAAGGCCTCGCCCAGATAAGTTCAGGCCCAAGCCTACCCCACTCCTACGAACCTCCACACTCTCGCACGTTACAATATGTCCCTTTGATACCAATCCATTTGGGATAATAATAATATTGTTTCATATTATTTTCATAATCATCTGATGAAGAATCATAGTTTTACAGCATACTCTTAATTGATGTGTTAGAGATAGTGAATAAACAATATTTCTTCTTCAAAATGTAACATCCAGCAGTCATTTTAAATTCACGATGCTTGCAACACTTCCTTTAATACACCAACTACAAAGATATCCGCCATTATTATTCATTTGATCTTTGCTGTAAAATTGAAGAGATGTTATAGTCAATTTTAATTTGTGAGTATTATAACTCTACGTATTATTTATCTTATTTTTATAATTCACTTTTTAAAAATATCACAACCGAACAAGGAAGGACTAACTACGGACTGCACCAACTTTGTCAGTCTGCGTATAACAACAGAGCAGGTAGTTGAAAAGAGCCAACAAATTCGTTAAACACCAAAAATTTTAACTCCGGGACACAAGATCCTGAATTGTATTGTACAACTATATTAGCTACAGTAGCGAATAGATTTATTTTCTGCAACAGTGATTACAAATTAAATGATAAAGAATATAATACTGTACAACACATAAAAAAATTATCTACTTGATTATCAGTAGAAAATATTAACTAACATAAATAATACATGATCAGAAATACAAATTATTTCATATACAAATCTGAATTTGTCAGTCAGAACATAATTTCATTATTTCAATGAATATTTCATCTCTGTGAATTAATTCACCTCCAGATAATTCGTTTTATCTATGAGTATCAATATTTTTTTTTCAGTGCGATTTTTGGACTTCACTCAATGATGATAAATGTTAAAAGAAAAAAATCATTCATGAATATTACCATTAAAATAAAATTCTACTTCTTCCAAAACTTTTTAGTAATATTAATTTTTATTAGGTTGAATCGCTTCAATCATTGCTTCAAAGAGATCATTGAATCGATCTTATCTTCTCATTTTTTCTTGATGCCTTTTGTTCACCTCTCTCGCGCTGTTTTCGTTCTCTTTGAAATGAGCTCTGGAATGAATTTTCACTAGTATCTTCTGATTCTTCCGTCTCACAACTTTTTTCTTAAGACCTGCTGAACTACTGCACGTAGCTTCAGGAACAATTTCAGGTTTTTTGTACATAAATTTATGAATTAGATCATAATATTCCCAATATCGTCTGTCCTTGCCGGATGTATTATTATGCAGAAGTATACTTTTATATGTTCTTCTCAAGGCCTTCCATTTTGTTTCCACTTGTTTGGCATTGATCTCTTTGTGAAATGCTGAACTTCACTGTTTTGCTATTTTAGCCCATACGTTTTTTTAAACCGTTTTCGAATTCATTTCGCCTGTTCTCAACAGCATTTATCAAAAATATTGTTAATTCTTTAGTCCACATCTTGTTTTCTATATCTCCTTCTTCGATGTGTTGAATCGACTCTTCTACGTCTGGTACAAAAATACCCAATACGGATTTGACGTCCTCCGTTAATGGCACCCACATTACTTCTTGAGCTAAAATTTAATAAATATATGTAAGTATCAATTATTTCAAAAAAAAGCAGATGTGAAAACTTACTTTGTTTATTTTCTAGCAAAATATTGTTATTAGAAATGAGTGGCTTGTCTTCGTTATATATGATTGTATGAGTCTCAAGACTCAATTTTTCAATATTTATGCAATTAGCCATTTTAAAATACAATATGAATATTTTTGACAGTAACAAAAACAAGATCACGTAGTCCTACAGTTCCTAATACTCGAAAAATATCGCAATGCGCATGCGCGCACCTTTGGTTGTAAACGGAATGATGGTGTGAATGGAGTTTACTCTTTTAACTCTATTTTACGAGGTCGAGCGACCAAGGAGTGAGATCTGTTTACTCCAAGGTACCTACCCGAACGACAACAGGATCATTTAGAGTCAAAAGAGTGAGAAGAGTTGAATAGCTGAACGCACCATTAGTTACATGATTGAACGAGTATTTGAAAATACAGAGGGAATCGAAATTTTCTCCAAACAGCACAAAACAGTAGGCAATTCAGTCTCAAAAATAAAAGATGGAACCGATAAAAACCTAAGATCCAATTCAATCCACGAAATATCGTGTAATGATTGTGATGCACAGTACACAGGATAAACTAAAAGATATTTGAAAATAAGGCTGGATGAAAACAAACGAAATAGTAAAAAATTAAATCAAAATACGCTGAGATGTGCTCTAGTTCCACATTGCATGGATTCAAGTCATACATCATTATTGATGAAACCAGTATTATCCATGATGAAGTCAATTTAAATAATTGGGTTATTGGCAAACAGACTTAAGATCGCAGCGCCGCGGCGGATATTTTTGAAATAACTGAGCTAAAATAAACTTGAAGTTTACATGTATAATAATGGGCTTGCTACGATTTTTAAAGATAATCGTGAATATGAAATGAAGATTTGCTTTTTCATGGAAACTTCTTAAAAGTATATCGTTTGTTTACTTATATTCAATTTATATTTTGAAATTGAACTTGACCTTTCATTTGTGGATAATGATACTGAGACTTCAAGAATATTTTGATGCAAATGTCATGTCACGCTGTGTTAATTGAAGTGAAGATGACGTTTTATTCTATAACCCAGTGTTTTTAAGTAACAGAACTTCATCTTTTATTTAATTGTATTTCAATTTGTACCATAAACTTGAATTACAAATGAGCTGCGACATTTCTATACACTATTTTTCACACACTGTTATCACTATAATAATAATAATGATATATTTGTAACGCAAGTAACTAGTACTTATTACAAAGGAGGGGATACATAGTATATTTTCAAATGAACACTCGTATACAACTCCAAATAAATTATTTCCTATATGTTAAATTCTATTTCAAACAAACAACTTCATGAATATCCAGCATTTTAAATATATAAGTCGCCTCGTATTTTTCCATAACAATTAATGTTGTAGATATTCAATTTGAAACACAAACACATAATATGGATTAGCCCATTGACTGATTTTTGTCTAGTAAAAGTCTACAGTGATTTTAAAGCTTGTTATCTCTCTTTACTTCAGTGTGAACGCAAAAACAGACCCTTCGCGAAAACTTCACTTGAATTAATTCAATAAATTAGATGTTCGGCTTGCAAATATCTTCGAATTATTTGAAAAGTTTTCAGGTATTCACTATAAAGCACTCCATCTTCAATGCATTTATGACAAAATTGTAGAGATCGTAGATTTCTGATGTGGTTGGATCCTCTAAAAGTTTCATATTGTTCTCCTGATCTTCCACTTCTGCTATATGCTTGCTCAAGAATTGGTTTCTGAGCTTTGGTTATCCCAAATATATCTAAAATTTGTTTTTTGCAATGTGAGCTTAAGTGTTTACCCAGTTGTACTTGTTTTGTTTTTCAATTGGATGTGGTTTGGTGTCCAGCGTTATCAGTTTGCTGTAACATACTTTCGGATATCTAGATTCAGGCATCGTTAGCAATTTGTACCACCATGTAAGCATCCTTTTAAGTACAAGACTTTCTGTTTCCACTAAGCCTACTTCTCTTCTCACAATGTGATTTTGTGTAGTCGTTTGCCAACGAAAAATTGATTTAAAATCCTCATTTGACATTTTTCAATAACGTCCCCATAGTTTATCCCCCATATTTCAGTCCCGTACAGGGTAGGTATTCCAGCAATAAATTCCATCTTTAGCAAGTGTACTTTTGGTGATGCCAGTTAGATTATTTGAAGTAATTATTTTTTCGTTCAAGTGTTGATTGTATGGGCCCGAAGTGTATAGTAACATTCCTAAATAAGTGTAAGAGTTAGTGAAACTAATTTGATGTCCTTGGCATGAGTATTCCATTTTTCTCTTAGGGGGTCTACCATTGTGGAAGTGAACAATTTGTTTTTTCCGGATTGATCTCTAACTCAAGTTCATTACCTTACATCGCCAGCGCAGTTAACTTCTTCCGTATAGCAATTGGGGAATAAGCAAAAATAGCAATATCGTCTGCATATTGTAGTGTTAATATGTTGTGAGACGAAGTGATGTATAGACCTTCTAATCCCTGATTACGAGAAAAGTTTTCCAAATCAGCGATGCAGAGAGCGAATAATATTGAACTTGAGCACTCTCTTTGAAGCACACTATTTGTGACTGGTATAGTATCAGTTAAAGTATTATTTACTTTTACTTGTAGTGTAGCTTCTTTATAGATGTTCTGCATTATCCTTGTCATCTTTCCACTCATCCCTACTTTATGAAGTTTATTCCATAATTTTTGGTGTACTACAGAAACAAATGCTCTTTTGAAGTCAACAAATATTACATATGTTCCTTCTTTATGTGTTAACATGCGGCTTCTGATAATTGTATCCATAGCAAATAAATTATCCGTGAGCGTACTTTACGAAAGCCTGCTTGTGATTCAGGCAAGATGTTACATTCCTCAATCCACACTTGTAGCCTATTATTCAAGATGTAAGTAAACAGTTGAGTAATTGTGTTTACTAATGCAATCTCTCTATAGTTATTCATGTTATCTTTGCTTTCTTTTTTGTGTAACAGTGTTACTTTCATTCCCTTTAGTTCTCTGAAAGATCTTCGTCCTCTAAAAATCTATTTGAGAGATTTTTCAGATACGTTATACATGCTTGTGATAAATACTTCAATTGTTCGTTCGTGATTTTATCTGCTCCAGGACTTTTTTCTAGTTTTAGGTTGTTAATGGCAGAATACAGTTCTGAAGTTGATATTCCACTATCCAGATAAGTGTTTCTTGGTCTCTTTTAAACCAGTTCTTGGAAAATTTTGTCCATTCCTTTATGTCGATGAGATTAGCATTATAATGCGTCTGGTGCAGGAATTTGATAGTTTTCCAGAACTGTTTTTGATCAGCTTTATTCTCTAGTTTAGTCTGTATTTCTTTTTTATACTTATTTTTTCTTCACTTATTTTAGACATAATATTTTTTTGCTCCTAGATATTGTTTAACACTGTCGTCGCTGAAGTTCTGTGATTTGCATTTGCGTGAACATTGTCTTGCTGTTTTTTTGAGTGTATACAGAGCTGCATTAAACCAAACCTTGATAGATTTTGAGTTTTTGTCTTTAATTGCGACTGTCTTCGCCAAATTCAGATATTGTGACACTTGATTTATTGATGCTCTAAGATGATTGTACAGCCAGGTAGAGCTTATTGTATCGTTGATGCAATCATCATTGAAATAAGTTTTCAATTCCATTCTGTATTGGGTTATTTGACTAATATCCCAAGTTACTTGGTGTCTTTCAGTGTGGGATACTTTTGATTCTTTGTTCATTTGACTTCTTTTGTTATTCAAAGACAGTGAGACGATCATATGATCGGATTATATTATGTCAGATATGACTGTAAAATCTGTAATTGATGGTAATGTATTCAGGTCAACCAAATGTAATCAATTACACTTTTTCCATTCTTTGAGACATACGTAAAATTGGCTGGAAAGTCCATATTACTTCTCCCGTTAAGTATCCAGAGATTTTCACCTTCCATTACTTCAATAAGTTGTTTGCCTTTGTGATTGATGAAGGTGTCCATGGAGATTCTATTAGCTGAGATATTGCTGTTATGGAATGAAATTTCTTCTGCTTGATTATATGCAGCAACCCTAGCATTGAAGTCTCCTCCAATAATAATACAGTGTTGCGGATATTGTTCTATTGAGCTTTGTGAGGTATCTCTGAACAGATCTAATAATATTTTAAATTCATAATGTAGTGATAGATATACAATGCCATTAAGCAAGTTACGATCTTCCTCTCTGACTTCAAAAAATAACCAATGTATTTCAGAAATTATGATTTTATTGATGTTGAGAGATGGGTGCGTGAAGACAAGGAAACCACCTACGGCTCTTCCAGTACTATGTTCTTTTACCGCTTTCACCTGGAATGTTCTGTATTCTTGTAAAAAGTGCGGTTTATTCTTTATTTCTAAGTTAAGCCTAGTTTCATTCAAGCAAATAATGCTGTGTTCTTTGATCAGTTTCTCTTCGGCTGAGTTCAATTGAAACAAGTTCTTATACCCTTGCATGCTCCAAAACATTATTTAAATCTTCTGTTCAGAGTTTCGTTTTTGGAATTTTTTGACTTGAAATGTGAGCGTGTTTGTCTTATAACATGTTTATTCAGGGGTCTCATGCTCCAAGAGGTGGTAGGTGGATTTTTCGGCATAAATGGCCTACCATTTTTGCTGGTGGAAGGTAGATTACAAAGTGGTTTTTCTATAATAGCCTCTTGTCTGTTGGATATTTCTCCATCGGGTATATGAGGAGTTCCAAGATGCGGGAGTGATGTCGATCTTGTTCTCTTTTCTAGATCAGTTTCTTCGTTTTCATGTGATGAGTCTGCAGAACCTTCTCCAAATTCTTCTTTAGTGTGAGGAGTGCCATTTATAACCAATTTATCGTACTCCAAGTGAGCTCTCATATCATTCTTCCGCGCTTTAGTAAGATGCGGTTCTTCGAGCGCATAGTCTTTTTCAATATGTATTTCAGTTCCTCTGAATTATTTGACTTTGCTAAATATTTCGCGCTTAATACGCTATGAATTCAATTCCAATAATATGGCTCTTGTTTTGTTGGCCTCTTTTTTCCCAAGTCGCCTTTAGTTCTCTAAATTTTCAGCAGAAATGTTCACTCCTAATTTACTCTGTAGGAGGTCGACAACAATTTCACCTAATACTTCTCCTTCTGATTCGTCAACCCCAAAGAATATCATATTCTTGCTCCGTATTCCGCGCTCATGTTGTTTAATGCGATTATCTTCATTTTTTAATTCTTCTTTCAAGTTCTTACACCTAATTTCAATATCTTCACATGTTGTTTGATAACTATCGGTTGATTTCTGAAGAGTTTCAAATTTTTTATCTAAACATTTTGTTTGTGTTTCTAACAATTTCTTGATATCTTCATATGAAGCCATTGCAAATAATTTCATTCATAATATTGTTGGGGACACTGTTTGGTGCGAATTCAATGAGTGAAGACTTGAGCGCGACTATTAAAGCTCGCTGTCTGTCGCCGGAGATGTCAGTAGAATAATTGATCTCAATAGCCTCTAGTTTGAGAGATTTTATTTTAACAGAGAGTTTGAAATCAATTGACAAGATAACGATCAATCATGCATATATATATATATATATATATATATATATATATATATATATATATATATATATATATATATATAGTTTTTAATTTAATGTATCACTCATTTGAGAGTTTGATATTATTTGTTGACATATACAATATTTAAGTTTACTTCATAAACACTCGTACCAACCACCTAATTGTTACCACTACATATATCATACTTCTTTTTATATCATCAAAACTAAGAGTCACTAACATGGTTTGCCATTGACAAGATAGATGGCATTAGTAATACCTTCAACATCCCCTCCTCCCTATATGATGAATCCATTCGTTAGCAAATCTCACTTGAATTTTTAAGTTATACTAAACCAAATTTACTACGGTAATTATGAAATACAATATTTCCCAAGAGTTTCATAAAAAAATCAGCGATTTGCGTATTTGATGGAATATACTTCAGGATAACTACGTTATCTTTAACTTTGTCACGAACAAGATGAGAACGTATGTCTATGTGTTTCAACCTCTTGTGAAGTTCCGGATTTTTGCTCACTTTGATAGCAGATTGGTTAACATCATAAATAATAACACTTAAAACATCTTTTCCAAGAAACCTAAAATCATACATCAATGACTTAACGCAACATATTCGGCTTCGGTTGACGATAGAGCAACGGTTGCCTGTTTTCTAGAAGACCAACTTACAGAACAACCAGAAACTTTAAAAATATATCCAGACGTAAACCTCCTGTCCACTCTATCCCCAGCCCAGTTAGAGTCTGCGTATCCTTCTAATACATTTTTGAAAACATTTTCTCGAAAAACTAAGGATAAATTTAGTGTACCCTGAACATACCTTAATACGCGTTTTATAGCTTGCCACAATTGACAACTCGCATAAGATTGATATCTACTTAAGATGTTTATTCAAATGCATAAATCTGGTCTTGAGCAAAGCATGGCGTACATGAGAGAACCAATAGTTCTAAGACCTTTAGAAAATTTCTTCACTCTCAGAGTTTTTCCTTACTTATTCATTATGCTGAAAATTTAACTTCATAGGTGTATTATTAAGTTTACAGTTTTGCATTTCGAAGCGTTTCAAGATATTTTTAAGGCTAGTTGTTTGGTGATGCGTAAATGTGTTTTTATTCATATTTTGAGTTATTGGGACTCCTAAAATATGTCTCACATATCCCAGATCTTTCATTTTGAAATTTGTATCTAGAACTTGCTTTATCCTTTTAATTTCTGTTTGATCTGAGCCTGCGAAAAGTAGGTCATCTGCATAAATCAAAGTGAGTACTTTGGATGTTTGAGTTATTCTAAAGTATATGCAATATTCACTTTCAGATCTTTCACAATTTAATTTTACCATTAAATTATTGAACTTTTTATACCAATTTTCTAGTGACGATTTCAAACCGTATAAGGACTTTCTTAGCTTTTCAACTTGACCTTCGTTTATACCAAAACCTTTAGGCAATTTAATAAAGATTACATCAGTTATGTCGCCATTCAAAAAAGCGCTACAAACACCAGGTTGAAAAACTTTAAATTTCAAATTGTTGCAAACAGCTAAGAAAATTCTCACAGATGGTAATTTAGCAACAGGACTATGAACATATGAATTGTACATTTCAACCTGTTGGAGACATAGTACGTTTCTTTTTTCATGACACAGGTAACATTGCCCTTGTCACACTGTAAAACTATCAGGCTATTATGTACTTTCAAAAAATTTTCACAATCAATAAAAAGATGTTGAAAATAATAAGTTGAGACATTTGTGACTTGAGCCCTACATAAATTTCTCTGAGCATAGGGATAATGACCAATGATAAATTCAACGTCGCTCAGCAACTTACGAACGCAAACTTGATTTTGGTTAGGTATGATGCAAAATTTTATATTTTTTCAAAAACAAATATGCAATATACTTTAAACCAGTTAACCGTGATGATCACTTAAATTATCAATCCAAATTAACGTTTAATTGTGATATATTTTTTATTGGTGAACACCAAACCATCAAAATGTTTGTCTTTTTGAAGAGGTTTTAATGAATGTTACGACTCCAATTATAAATCTCATTCAATGTAAGTGGAAAAACTTTGTTAACTCAGAGAGAAACAGATTTTTCCTAAATTTCAACTTTGTATTTATAGTGTCCTTGAAGAAGGCAGAAAATACAATCGAAAGCTTGACAAATTATGAAGAGTGTTTTATTAAGCCCAAATGTTGACTGCCGCACCCACAAATATCTTTGTAAGTAACTAATTGCAGTCGCGATTACTCCTAGCAGCAATTACAGGAATGGGTTTTTTTCAATCTCTACATCACCAGTATGGCTTACGTACGATGAGACTTTATAAATCATAGGCGTCAAATAACATCAAGATTGCAACATTCACAAACCTAAGAATATTCTTACTGAAATGCAGACAACATGGGGTAATGCCACACAAATCACCAATAATCATTCTACAACACCAGCAGCATCACATTTCCGAGATCCGAGCAATTTTCAACATCTGGACAGAACATATTTCAGTTTACAGAGACAGATACTTAGTGTTAAAATTGATACGACTGTGAACGATCTTGCTAGATTCAAATCAAGTAACTCAGAAATTGAAACCAAAATTCTAGAACTAACTCCATCCCACATATTCGATAATTTTAAAATTGAACAAAATGTTGTTTTCAGCAGACATTTTCATAATATTAGAATAAAAAATTTAGAAGAGCTGACTGACCTAGAGAAAGCGCAGCTTGAAAAAACGTAAATGCAACCTAAATGGTTAAAAAATATCAGCAATACTGATATTCCTTCGGAAGTACAGTGCATTTTGAGCCTTGGCCCAAAATTTTGCATCAAACCTAACAAAAATCAAGTTTGCGACGTTGAATTTATTATTGGTCATTACCCTGATGCTCGGAGAAATGTATGTAGGGCATAAATCAAAAATGTCTCAACCATTTATCTCCAATCAAATAATACGAATGATGATTATTTTTAACATCTTTTTATTAATTGTGAAAAAAAAATTTAAAGAACATAATAATTTGATAGTTTTACAGTCATGACAAGAGCATTGTTACTTGTGTCATGGAAAAAGTAATGTACTATTCAAAAAGTCTAGAAATTTTATCTGATACTACTGCATATAAAAAATTAAATAATGTTCCAAAAAGTACCATTCAACAAAAAGCATTTTGGCAAATAATAATAAGTTCAGCAAAGAATCAGCGAGAACTCTTATAAATCATAATGCAGTTGCACCTAAATTTTACGGCAAACCCAAAATACATGAAAAAGTGTTGTCGTTACGACCTATCATTGCATCTATGGACGCACAAAATTCAAAACTGGCGCAGTTCCTCACCAATATCCTTACTGCAGCTTTTGATAAGAACAACAGCTACTATATAGAGGACTCCTTCGACTTTGCCGATTTTATGAATGACATGTCAATTCCTTCTAACTTTATTCTTGCCAGCCTGGATGTGGTCTCATTGTTTAGCAATATTTCATCTGATCTTGCTATAGCAAGTATAACAAAAAGTGGCATTTCATAGAGGAATACAGTCCTCTTGAACTAAATGATTTTGTAAACCTACTCAAATTTGTCTTTGACAGCAGCTACTGCATGTATGATGGTCACTACTACAAACAACTAATTGGTTCACCAATAGGTGCAATACTTTCACCAATTCTGGCCCAATACGTCATGGATGCACTATTAGATGCATGCTCCGAAGAATTGGAATTTACTTTTCCTTTTCTCAAAAAATTCGTGGATGACATCGTAACTGCAGTGCCATCTGACAGAACAAACAATATCCTGGGAACATTTAACAGCTACAATCCACAACTTCAATTTACAATAGAAATTGAAGCTGAAAACAGTATAGCGTTCCTCGACACTGAAATCATACGGGATGATAATGAAATACTACACACAAATTGGTACACTAAACCAATGGCGTCTCAACGTTACATCAATTATCTGTCAGAGCAACCTAAACAAGTCAAAGTGAATGTTATCCTTAGTCTGAAGAGACGTATTCTTCGAATTTCTTATTCCATGTACTACTCTGAAAATTTGAAAAAAAAAACAAGAAAGTATTGCTAAGCTATGGCCATCCTACAAAACTTACAAACAGCTTATTGTTTAATAGTACTAATGTTCAACATGATCAACGTAATGCTGACGCGACCCAACAACAATCACCTACTAACATAAAATATGCATCAGTACCATATGTTCCTGATTTGGCACCTTCAATCCAAAAAAAAAATATATATATATATATATATATATATATATATATATATATATATATATATATATATATATATATAAAATAAAACTTTTTGTTTTGAGTCGACGTGTTTTCAAAAAAGTTTTATTTGACAATTTATTGTTGCTACAAGTAAAGAGCAAGATTCTAACTGACTATTTTACACAAAGTAACTAAAAGCTTAACTAAACTAAGAGTGCAAGTTCTTGCAACACACGTGTGTTTCGTTTTATAAATAACGAAACACACGTGTGTTGCAAGAACTTGCACAAGAAACGTTTCATTTTATTTATCTTTTAAAAATATTTTAAAAATGTATTAAACTGTGATAATATCTTACAGAATGAAAACTCAAAATATTCTAAATTTATCAGAGATGGAATTCTATTATAAATTCTCAAGAGTAATTACCCTGATGAAGATTTAAACATTAAAATCGAAAGCTTGGTAAATTTCAAATGAGTAATATTTGATTCAATTTAGCCAAAATTCAAGACTGCTTAAACCCGTTACATATTTGTTTTCTTATATATATATATATATATATATATATATATATATATATATATATATATATATATATATATGTATATATATATATATATATATATATATATATATATATATATATATATATATATATATATATATATATATATATATATATATATATATATATATATATAGATTGATAGATAGATAGAAAGACTTTATTTGTACTGGAAAAAATAGGTATTACATTCAGTGGAAGCTGTTTTTCATGTAATACAATAAATCTAAATGAAATATAAAATCATATAAAATAGTTGATTCAAGTGTCAATTGAATAAATAATAATGTACATATGTTTTTCTGAAATCTTATGATACTATTGGAGCTACTTGAATTTTTGATTTGTACAATGTGCGAAAAAGTCTTCCAAGTTATAATATTCCTTTTCCACTAATATCACTTTTATTTGTTTAAGTACTTGAGTCTTGGATAATGATTCCAAGTTCAAAGGTAATGAATTTAAAATCTTGATAGCCATATATCTTGTGCTTTTCTTGAATTCACTCGTTTTGTGAGAAGGTACTGGTATAGTTTTATTATTTTGACGTATTATATACTCGTTATCCGATTGATTTATTATTTGAAGGTTATTGAAGATATATTTTATCATTTCAAATATGTAAACACTAGGAAATGTCAAAATGTTGAGAGTCTTAAATTTACTTCTACATGAATCTCTTGTCTGAATATTAAGCATTATCCGTTGAACTCTTTCCTGAATCACAAAGATTTGTTTTAGAACAGAAGGCGTACCCCAGATATTAACTCCATATGACATAATTGAATAAAAATAGCCATAATAAACTAACATCAACGTTTCAAAATTGATCTTGAACATTAGTAAATGGGTACAATATCCTGCTTTATTTAATCTATTAATTAAAGAAACAATATTACCAGACCATTTAGGGTAGTTATCAATAAGTAAACCTAAGCATTTGATAGTATCAGTTTAATGGAAGTTATTTGATGTTACTTCAGAGTCCATAATACTTCTTGTAGAGAGTGAAAACTGAATATAAGTCAGTTTTAGAAAAATTCAAATTGAGCTTATTTAGTTCACACCATAGATTCAAATCACTTAGCGCAACAACCACTTTTTTCCGCGCACATATAGGATCTTAATCACTTACAAGAAAATAGGCATCATCCGCATACAGAATCGATTTAGCGTCATTTATAAAAGAAGGTAGATCGTTTATATATAGTAGAGGGCCTAGAACAGATCCCTGCGGAACACCTGATGTAGTCGTACCCAGTCCAGAAATTGACGTCATATATTTATTGTCGCACTTTTTCGTCACTTACACTGCCTGTTGTCTGTTCGATAGATAAGAAATGAACCAACAGAGTGAATGACCCCGCACTCCGTGCTTTTCGAGCTTTTCACATAAGATTGAAAGATTCACCGAGTCAAACGCTTTGGATAGATCACTGGATATCCCAAACACGCATTGATTACTGTCCAAGCCATCTATTATACTCTGTACGAATGCATTTATAGCTGTCATAGTAGACTTGAAAACAGAAGGTTATTTTTAAGAAGGAATTGCGAAAGTCTTGAGTACATTAGTTCTTCCAATACCTTAGAGAAAAATGAAAGGAGAGCCACTGGTCTACAATTATTGATATCCTCACGGTCTCCACTTTTGAAATTAGGTGTTATGAGAGCCTGCTTCTATATATTCGGAAAGGTGCTGTATTCCAGTGAATGATTGAAAATCAGAATCAAAGGTGCGATAATGATGCTTCCACATTGTTTCATTAAAGTTGATGGAATGTTGTCAATACCATATGACCAGGAATCCTTCATCGAATGAATAGTGGACAATATTTCTACCTCATCGGTTGGATAAATGAAAAATGTATTCAAGTTAGATATCTTGCAGGTTGAATTTTTTGCAGCTGTAACGTTGGTGCTGTATATATCTAGAAAATGGTAGTTTGATTTGCTCGCGACTTCTAATGGAGTACCTGGGATAGATAATTCATATCGATTGGCTTGTCCAATCTCTTTCTTGATCAAGTTCCACGCTGTTTTCGATTTGTTCGTTAAAGAAGCTATTATTCCATCGTGATAATATTTCTTTGCTGTTATTATTACTTTTCTCAAGATAGAGCAATAAGATTTGAAATATTTTTCAAGATGTTCAGAGCTGTAGTACTTCATCATATTTCTCAATACTTTTTCATAATTACATGAGATTCGTATACCCTTTGTTATCCAGGTACTGGAATTGGGTTTGTGTTGCATCTTACGAAGAGGGAAGCATTGTTCAAAATGTGAATTGAGGACAGTGTAAAATGAATTGAAAAGTACTTCAGTGCTCATATGGCCCATGATTTCTCCTGTAGTTTATCTTTGAATTTGTCTCTGTTCCGCTTAGAATAAATGCGTTTTTCAGTGTAATAAGTACTTTTTTTGACTGTGCATCACAGGGTATTTCGCAGTATATCGCTTTGTGATCAGAAAAACCGGAACTTATTATTTTATAGTTCAACTAAATGTTTTTTGTTGAAATGTTATCAATGCAAGTTTTTGATATCAATGTTATACGCGTGAGTTCGTAAATATTCACGTTCAGATTGAAGGAGTTTAGTAGACCTATGAATTCATTAGACTTTGTTGAATCACAGATTATATTAATATTGAAGTCGCTCGCAATTATCATTCTGTGGTTTCTTACACAAATGGATGACAGTAGAGATCCAAAATTCTGAATAAAAACTGTGAGATCACTATCAGGCACTCTGTAAACTACTAAGAAATATATGTTTCTTGGAAGGTTAGTACTCACTATAAGCGAAAATTCGAAGCATTTTTCTACTAATAAGTAGTTGTAATCTGATATAGATTTACATGAAATGGATGATCTGGCAAAAATACAAGTTCCACCTCGTTCAAAGTTTTCTTTGCAGAAAGATGCGATTAAGTTATAATTTGAAAGATTTCTTACTTGTATTTCATTACTGGTAAGCCAGTGTTCACACATTACTATAATATCAGGCTGTTTATCTAGAGAATTTAGTTCAACCTCAAAGTTCAAGAATTTATGTCGTAGTCCTTGCATATTGAGAAAGTAAAATAAGAAACTATTGAGGGGTACCTCCTTTACGAAAATTATACTTTGTAGAACCTTTTTTTCCAAAAACAGCCTCCAGCTCATTATTGATGGTGGGTGATTGATTCTTAGAAATTGCGCCCCCATGTGAAGTATTGTTTCCATTTCTTTTAACCGGTGGTAATGTTTTCTTGTATTATACTTTCATCATCTGTGGAGTTAGAAATTAGAGTTGCACCTTGATTAGTACTTGCAATTGACACATGTTTGTTATTACGGAGATCATCGAAAGAAAAATATTTCTTGTTTATTAATAATCCATTTTTCAAATTACTAACTACGTGTCTTTTGACTATCACTGATTTTTTGATATTGTTCATGAATTTTCCAATTTCCCGTTCATCTTTGTTTAAGTCGTCCGATATCGCAAAAGATGAGCCTTCGAGTTTGCAAGCACATGTTTTATTTTTTTATTAATAATGTTGTTCAAAAATTTATTCAATACGGGCCTTTTACTCTCTGTCTGAAATTTACTAATTCTACGTACAATAGTTGAATGATATCTTGTAAGTCATCTTCAATATTTTCATCAATACCGAAAACTATTAATATTATTCATTTTAGATTCTTTTTTGAGGTATATCATTTCATTCTCTAAATTTGTGTATTCAGTTTGTAGTTCCTTTAGATCATGAGATATTTGGTCATGGCTTCTAGAAATAATTTCAAAGCTCAATTTCAATTCTTCCTTAAGTTCATTGGACGAATCTCCAATTTTTTGCTCCAGAATTGACAGCAATTCCTTATTTGAGATATCAGCCATTCTTCTCTTGTACTGCAAACTGATTCACAAAACTGAGCAACTGGTTGCAGAATGATAAACTTCTGTTAAAGCCGTTTTACGGAAGATAGTAATTGCTAAGTCGCAACAAGAAAAGTTCTTAAGTAAATTTACTTACACAAAGTTTGGTAGAAAAAATATATATTTCACAAGATCCTGGTTATGTAGCACATCAATGAATAATGAGCACTTGCACTGATATACATAAGACCCTTTAGATTGAAATGAACAAATTTAAGATATAATTTATTTTGTTGTGAGCTAGCAACAAACACAAGAAGAATGACCTATATATATATATATATTTGGTTTGAATAGTTGGCGCTAATAAAATAATTAGCGGACTAAAAACTAACAAAAAAATTTTTCCTGAGTTAGCCAAATCGTTGATGATTTATAATGCCGTGGCTCCGAAATTTTATGGCCTTCCGAAGATTCACAAGGAAACACTAAGTATAAGACCTATCGTAGCTTCTATCGATTCTCCGAATAGTAGAATCGCTAAATTTCTTACTGACATCCTGTCAACAGCCTATGATAAGAATAATCCTTACTTTGTCAAGGATTCTTTTGAGTTTTAGGAATTCATGAATGATTATAAGATCCCTCACAATTACGTATTGATTAGTTTAGACATTGTATCGTTGTTCAGTAACATTAGTTACGAAACGGCTCTGAAGAGTATTGCAGAGAAATGGGAAATTGTTTCGGAACACACTTCTCTTTCTTTGCGTGAATTTTCTGACTTATTGAGGTTTGTTTTTGACAGCTGTTATTGCGCATATGACAGTGTTTTTTATAAACAGCTCCTGGGCAGTCCAATGGGCGCAGTAATCAGTCCGATTATTGCTCAATACACAATGGACTACCTGCTGGACCATTGTATCAGCCAACTTGATTTTCAAGTCAATTTTATAAAGAAATACGTGGATGATGTCATATGTGCAATTCCATTTGACAAACATGAATCGATCCTGGAGACGTTTAACAATTTCAATGAACAATTACAATTTACGATTGAAAAAGAGAACAACAAGAGTATCCCATTCCTAGACACACTGGTCATAAGAAGTGATGATGGTACTACGAAAACGGATTGGTACAGAAAACCAATGGCGTCAGGAAGATATATTCATTTCAAATCTGACCAACCAAATTCGATGAAAATCAACGTAATTTTAGCGTTAAAAAATCGAATAATTAAAATATCACATCCTTCTTTCCACCAAGTAAATCTCATTAAACTTCGTGACATATTACTAGAGAATGGATACCCGATAAAATTGTTGAATAGTCTGTTATTCAATATCTCACAGAGACAAGAGGTGGTCCAACAGGAGGTGATCGCAAATGCCAAAGATACTGTTCCGAACAAAAAATACGTTTCACTTCCATACATTTCAGAACTTACGCCAAAATTAAAAAATGTACTTGCCAATGATTCTATCATAATTTGCCAAAAAAGTTGTACTACGATCAGATCTTTGTTCACCAAATTAAAGGACCCAGTGCCTATTCTAAAACAATCTAATGTAATTTACAGCATTCCGTGTAAAGATTGTGAACTAAAATACGTGGGTCAGACCTCGAGACCGTTAAAAGACAGAATTATAGCACATAAAAGTGATGCTAAGCATAAACCGAGTTCTACAGCTTTAGCAGAACACCTTACAAAAAGCAAACACAATGCATCTTATGACGAGGCTGTAATTTTAGACAAAGAAGTAAATTGGATCAAAAGAAATGTCTTGGGAATGATTCATATTTTCAATACTGATAACACTATGAATAAACGTACTGATGTTGATGGCTTGAGTAATATTTACATTTTTCTACTACATTTAATTAAAAACAAGCATATAAAAAAAAACACTTCTCAAGTAACATAACATTTTTGTACATTTTACTGAATTTAAATATCAGGGTTGTGTTAGATTATCTTAAAATAATTTTTCAAATTTTTTCTTTTAAAATAATTTGTTCTTTCTACTTTAATTAATTTTTTAATTAACTTGGTTTTTTGAAACTTTGTTCAAATTCTGCCGCCACTTGACTAGTAACTTTTCTAGGGACTATTTTTGTCTAATTTAGTTTTAAATTTATTTTTTCGGACCAAACCTTGTTGGTTGACTTTGTTGAATCTTGTTGGTTGCAAAATGGCTGGCTGTCATGGTTCCGTTTGGTGGTCCAACATGTGACAAAATTTTACTTTTTGAAAAACAATTGTTGTTCAAATTTTTAACATGTATTTCCAATTCTTGTACAAATATGCTGATCTGTGATGAAAATTTATTTATTTTTGGAATCCCACTGGATGTAAGTAAAAAATGTTTTTTAAAATTGTTATCAAAAAATTGTGATTGATAACAACTGTTTTATTATGAAATTCTAGAGTCCTGAGGATGGTTTTAATTAAAGACCGAAAGCTTGACTAATCTAAAAGAGCGTTTTTTATTTGAGCCCACTCACAAAAAATTTTTGACTGTCTAACCTGCGTTATTTTGTTTCCTTAACTATTCGCAACAGTCGCGAGTACTCTTCAACTATATATATATATATATATATATATATATATATATATATATATATATATATATATATATATATATATATATATATATATATATATATATATATATATATATATATATATATATATATCACGCTATCTATCGTGCGTCCTTTCATAATCAAAGCATCGGGCGTCCACCAGATCTACTGCGTATATTGAAATTTTTGTTCGTGTATATACGATTTTCCGTGACGTAGAATCCAGCTATCACTTTTATACACTAGCTCATTCCAATCACAACTTTCATTTTAATATCTGTTCAGCTCCCTTTTACAAAGAAGTTATCCACCGTCCTCCTATATACTGCAAGTTTCATTCCATGCACTAATTGCATCACATGCGACGTCCGACAGTGTTGCCTGTTTCTAGTCTTTGATATCATGTATCATGACTTCCAGTTCAGTTGAAGATAGACAGAAGCGGTATGAACTGAATGTGCAGGTTATCGATAAATAAAAGAATCAAATTATGCTATCAGGAAGTTTTTTGATATATAAGCTGACTAAATTCATATGAATTTGAAAATAATTTTCTATTACCTTAAAAATGATAGAAATTACTTAAATTCAAATAATACTTTCCATATCTTTTATGCTTGACTCAAAAAATAATAGAATTCACGTCTACAATTAGTGAAATTCAACTAATCAATAACAACCCAAAATTGCATAGCAATGAATGATTTAAAATCACTTATATTTTTTTTTTGTAAAAAGTAAAATAAGGTTCAATATTCTTCTTCTTTCTAGACTGTGTGTTTTTTGGCAATTACTCCGTAGAATCAGTGCTTCAATGAAACTAAAATACATCTATATCATATGACTCTTATGCCCAGTTGCACCACCGTCACTTAACTTCAAGTAGAGTTCAATATCTATGGCAACTATTGTATTGACAATTGTTACTATGGTTATTATTCCTACCTCAAAGTTAAGTGACGGTGGTGCAACTGGCCATTAGGGCAAGTATTTCAGTCCTCGGTTTATCTTAAACGTAGCTTAGTTTCCGGAGTGATGATTGTTAGAGCAATTATTACTAAGGTGATTAAGCTTTGCTTAAGATAAACCCAAGACTGAAACACCGACCCTTAGGCCCAGTTGTACAATCTAAGCTTATCTACAGCTTAGTTGAACCGAGCTTATTTACTATGGTTACAATTGCTGAAATAATTATTACCATAGAAAATAAACTCAGTTTAACTAAACTGTGGCTAAGCTTAGATTGTACAACCGGGCCTTAGAGCCGATATTTCAGTCCTCGGTTTAACTTAAGCGGAGCTTAATTTCTCAGTAACAATTGTTCTAACAATCATCATTATGGAAATTAAGCTACGTTTAAAGTGAACCATGGACTGAAATACTGGACTAAGCGAATTTTTGAACCCGACTGTGACAATTCTTTTCTCTAACACTGCTTGGGAGTTTGTTTATTCTATAATAAACAATCTGACGTGGACATCACTTGACTTACTTGTATATCATTGGATATATATATATAATCAAACACAAAATCTCATCGTACCACGGTTAATCGTTTTGGATTTATTCAAAAGAATTAAAAAATCTGTCAAGTAAAATGCGCTTTCAGCATAGTCGGTTGCTATGGAAACAATAGATCATCATCCTTATGCTACAATATTAATAAATACTGATTTCCAAGATTCTACGGCTAACAGTTCTGAATTTATGCGCAAAATTGAAAAATAAATTTCCACTGAAGTGCACTTCCGGTTTAGTCTATTGTTATGAAAATAGTAGGCAATCATTCAGGTGCTATATCAGACTGAAAAACCAAATTTCAATACTCTATACTCTACAGCCTATCAGACTCTCAAGTAAAGTGCACTTCTGGCTCAATCAATCTCAATGAAAATAGGATATGAGTACTTAAACGGTACTATCGTCTTGAATACTGAATTTTTACATTTTATGTTCAATTGTTTCATATTTATGCGGAAAATTGAAAAAAAAAATATGGAGTAAAGTGCATTTCCGGTACAGATGATTGCAATCATGATGCGAGGTGCATAACTAAATGTTAAAGAAGTGCTTAATACAAAATTTCAGTATTCTACAATTAATTGTTTTGAATTTACGGCTTATCATTCCGGATTTATGCGGAAAATTCCAAGAAAAGTTTCAAGTAAAGGGCACTTCCGGTACAGATGATTGCAACCATAATGCGCAAGACCCTATACCAATCTTGAATGCGGAATTTCAGCAGGGTTTTGAGATTTGCGAGTTACGCACATACATTCGTACCGACATCAAGCCAAAAATAGTCACAATTGAGTCAGAAATTCTCAAAACGGATATATCCATCAGAATCTGGATATTTGAATTTTGTCGGTTTCACAATACTTCCTTGTACTTCCTTGTACTTTGTACATTATGTTGGGACAGATGACATTTAAGGTATTCATTTACAACTTTGCGTTTGACTTTTTATAATTTTGAAAGTATCTTCTGAGATATTGCTGAGTTCCAAAAATCTTGTTAGAGAAAGTATAGTCTACAAAGAATTTGGAATAGCATATTCCACATTCGTGAACCGTAGTCATCGCCTTCGTCTCACATTACAAATTTGTTGCAGAATATATCATTATTATATACAAAGTATTTATATAAATACTATCAATATATCCCAACGAAAAGTATAATATATTTATGTTTTTGTCTTGTTCATGGATCTAGACATAGGGTAATTTTTACTACTAAGTTTGTAATTGATTCATTCCTTCAAACATTTTATTTCAGATATTATTCCGAAGATGATCCACTGTAGGGTCCAAAACGTGAGGATTCATCAAAATCTCGAACTGTCAAAAGAAACACGATCACAATACTTTCCATATTATATATATAGGCCGGAGAAATAAAAAGTAAACTATATGTGGATCATCTTCGAAATTATATCTGAAATAAAATGTATGAAGGAATAAATCAAATACAGACTGAGCAATAAAAATTACCATATGTCCAGTTCCATGAACAAGACAAAAATATAAGCCTGAAAGAAATCCAAAGTAAATCAATTTCTCGATTGTTGATTGTTTTCTTACATTTTAACCAGATAATATCAATTTTGGGATCAACTAAAGCAACTGGACATAGAACATGGCTAGAGTAAAATGAAATAGTAATTTCATGTTTCAGGTAACCGTCATCTGTCACTTTGACGACTGCTGTCACTTTGACAACGACAGCTGTCACTTTGAAATATGCATTTGATTGATACGATACTCTGAATTCATGATACAGCTAAGAAACTAACCATCTAATTTATGGTCGAGGAAGTACTGTGTGGCCACAACAGATTTTTTATGAATTCACATTGTATAGTTTTACGGAATAAAAATCTTGACAAACGTGATCTATTCATTTTAAATCATTAATATTTGAAATCTCTTCTTTTTAAATATGATTTTTTACTATCAATATTATATTTATTCACTTGATCATATTTTCAAACTTCCAACTTACATGATTCTATAATATACATTTCAAATATTCACTTTTTCATAAGTGACTCACACAACTACGAAAACAAATACGCTGAAAACAAATCATGTATTTATAATAATAAGCATAATATATTGATTTTGGATTTTAAAAAATTATGTTGTGTTCTATCTTGAAACCTAATTCATTCGTTTATCATTTACACCTGAATTAAATTCATAAATTTGATTACTTTTAATGTTTCAATTATAGGAGTTTCGCTGCACAAAATTATAATCTGGTATTGCAAGTTGAAAACATTGTTGCCACTTCTTCGGAGTTCGGGTTGTTGAAGCAATGAAAGTTGAATATACAGTTTTGATATACACTTAATTTTAATAGCGAACCTAGCGGAATTATGTCGAACTGAGCTCTCTGGATGACTTTCATAATGAAGTCTTCGAACGTCCATCCAAATTTTTTATTTTGGACTCTTACTCTTGAACCATCACTTTTCTTCATATAGGCACACGTAGAAATGTTTTTATGCTAAATTATTTAACATTTTATCTGAGAACCATTGAGTTTCGATAATTGCACCAAGAGTTATTAGAGTTTTAAGGGTTTGTCATCCGACGTCCATATACGGGACGCAGGATAACACCTGGACGTTCGATGTAATGTAAAACGCCAATACATGGACGCAGGGTTGATAGCGGGATGTATATATATATATATATATATATATATATATATATATATATATATATATATATATATATATATATATATATATAATATATATATATATATAGGGTGTATCATGGAAAGTGAAACATAGGCGTTCAACATGTGAAATCAGTTTTTCTGTGCGCATTGCTCCCCAAATTATCTTAGACAAAAAATTTCAAAAGGATATTGTGATACAAAATTTCTGTACCGATTTAATAGGGAAAAAAATCATTTAGGCTACTTCATGATAGCAGAAATGAAATATGAATATTCACGGAATTGCATTTAATAGTATTAGCTATGAAATTATAAATAAGAGACGTACAAAAGCGTAACGTTTGATACGTCAGTGTCAGAATGATGATTGTCAAAATAGATATCTTTCACAGATAGTGATTATCAATTTTCTAAATAAAAATCTAATAATAATGATGGTGAATAATGGGTGGTTCAATTTGATTCATTGTTTAAGATTAATGAAATAAAATGAAGTAACACTAACAATGAAATAATGCAACAGATTAAATCCAATATGAACTACAATAGATTCAAAATATTCTTAAATTCTCAAATTATAATAGATGTTCAAACAATCCTCCGTTTTGTGCTAAACAATAACCCAATCTATTGTAGAAACTTTGCCGAACGTTACTTAATTGCCTATTATTTATTTTTTGACATTCTTGTGTTATAGCATTTCAAGTTCTTCTATACTCTGATATCTTCTTTTATAAACATTAGTTTTCAAATGACCCCAAAGAAAAAAATCGCACGGACTTAAATCAGGCGACTGTGCTGGCCAGTTAATTGGTCCTCTTCGTCCAATCCAGCTTCCAGGAAATGTTTGATTTAGATATTCTACAATTTCTGTTGTACTATGTGCAGGGCAGCCATCATGTTGAAACCACACATTTTCTTTATTTATTTCGGCAATTTCTGGTCCAACTATATTCATTAATAAATTCAAATACGGCTCCAAATTTATTCTTGTAATAAAAAACGGGCCTATTATTTGATGTCCTAAAATTCCTGCCATACATTTACAGTTTGTCCATATTGTGTATGGGACTGTATAACGTTATGTGGATTATTCTTGGACCAATACCGGTAATTATGACCATTCAGTTCGCCATTAATGGTAAATGTGCATTCATCTGAGAATAAAATATTCCTTAAGAAGTCTCTATCATAATTTGACTTCTCCATCATTATTTCACAGAATGATGCACGCACTTCAGAATCTCATTCCAAAAGATGTTGATGATTTTGAAATTTGAAAGGAATGTATTTATGTTTGTTGAGAATTCTATGAACTGTCATAAAATGAATATTCAGTTCCCTGGAAATTTCTCTTACACTCATTGTATGTTCAAGTTCTATCAAAGCAAGAACATTTACTTCATTTTCATTGTAGTTCTCGATATTTTGTTCCTCTTCCTTGAAATTGAGTGTACCTGTCTTTTCAAACTTGGCAATGAATCGTTGAATGGTAGACATCCCCAGAATATCATGATTTCGCCAAAGAGTACTAATATAATCACGAATTTGCCGTAGACTTCTGCCAGAATAATACCATTTGATTATTTGTATCTTTTCTCATTTTGATAGTTATTCATTTCTGAGAAAACTTTTATATCTATCTTTTATTACAATATTACAATTTGTCAAAATGAATGATAATAATTTGACGTATAAAGCATTATGCTTTTGTTCGTCTCTTATTTCTGATTCCATTGCTTATACGATTAGCTGTAATTCTGTGAATTTTCAAATTCTATTTCTGCTATTATGAGGCCGCCAAAATGTATATATTTTTTTAATGATTCGGACGCAGAAATTTCTGTTTCACCATATCCATTTGAAACTCTTTGTCTGGAATAATTAGGAGAGCAATGCGCAGGGAAAAACTGATTTCCCATGTTAAACGCCTATGTTTCACTTTTCGTGATATACCCTGTATATATATATATATACATATATATATATATATGTATATATATATATATATATATATATATATATATATATATATATATATATATATATATATATATATATATATATATATATATATATATATATGTGGGAGTTTACCTAGTTAAAATACAACACTCAATTCTATTTACGTTTAAATGAATTATAATTGACTATTATCGTGAAGAAATATGAAATAAATTACAGAATAAGTTATTGCGAACAGTATTGATATTTTAAGATTATTTTTCACGTCTTCCGTCGTCGTACGTCATATATCATAATCGTCATAAAAAAAATTTCCATCGCTTACTCCACCTGACATACCAACCTGCAGCTACATTGATTCTTCCTTCCTCTAAGCCTCGTCAGCATCTCTCATATATATATATATATATATATATATATATATATATATATATATATATATATATATATATATATATATATATATATATATATATATTTATATTTATATTTATATATATATATATATATATATTTATATATATATATTTACATATTGAAGTGACTCGGTCCTCCGCTAGTAGACCATTTACATTGAATAGGTCATCCGGGTGCGATAAGTCGCCCATATATGGAGGACCGATCGATTCCAATGCTAAACTGCTTGTTTCGGGTCCTAGATTATTCAGGCCAAATTTTAGAAGGATGACATAAAGCGGTTTTTTCGAGATTTTGTATATTTTAGTTCAAGACTTTGCCGCTTCTACCATCGGCGCTACCGTAGCGTGTATATATCATGTGTATATATGGTATCCGTTCCATGGTGAAACGGTCATCCAAAGTATATATAATTGCAGATATACGTAAGATAGGTCTTCCGGAAATCGGCAACACTGTATTCATATCAGACTGCACACATTCTAACAAAAACACTCACTTCACTCTGGGATAGTAGAGGACTCAGAATAAAAATTCAACTGTCTGAATTATAAAATAAATCTGAGTACTGTAGCTGAGTGTAATTCATTGCGTATAATTCTTTAGATATTATTATACCGTAAACCATATATTTTTGCTGTTAGTCAGAATTCTCATTTTATTGACAAGACATATCATATATTTGGTAATGTTATCGATGAGGGCCGTCAGATTCAAAATAGAGGAAATTTTGGGAAAAGCTTCTATTAAACATGTGGACTATAAGAGAGATAGTGACAAGTGAGGCTCAAGTTCGCATGACATTGAAATTACTGTTATAACTATAAATGAGTGTTCATGTGTTACAATGGATGTGAGCTAGCGCGCTGTGCTCACACTATCAAAAATTATTCGAGAATTTTACCGAATTGCACTGCGCGCGCATGTGTTACATAACTTGAAAACCAGACAGCCGAGGAGAATGCACCAAACTTATCTTGGGCCTAAATCCAGAATTGTGCAGTGCAATTTCATAAAACTTTGTTATTTTTTCTGAAAGTACGAGTGTAGCGAGTTGATTTATAACCATTTCTACACTGGATCACATTTTTGCAGACTGGATTTCGATCCAACATGAGGAGTTCACGGCACTGTTCTCGGTTGTCTTGGGCTCAAGATTTGTTCAACAGGTGCGCGCAGCGCAATCCGGTAATATTCAGGGATGCTTCTCGAAAGCGCGAGTTAGCCTACAATCATTGTTACATACGAACACTTCTTCATAGACTGTATTTCTGTCCAACATTAATGATTCCAATGTCATACGAGCTTGGTGCCATTCACTTGTTATAATATTTCTCATCATCCCCATACCTAGTAGAAGCTTTTCTCAAAATTTCACCCATTCTGAGCTGGCACCTCTCATAGACATCATGACCATATATCTTGATATTTTGAACTATAAGCTGCAACTTTCCATCATTCCCACAATTTATCATTATATTTGGAGATTTGACGATTTTTCATTTGCATTCAGAAATAATGCTAAGAAATCTTGAATTGATTAGAAGTACCTCATTGATTGAAACAATATTATAGTCATCACTGCGTGTGAGGTTTGTCGAAAATTTCAATTGGAAATATAACTTAGCTATCAATAAATTATATTGAAATTTAAAATCTGTTTATACTAAATTGAATCCATTTTGAGTTCGTTATTCACCAAAATCTTTGATTATGCTTTTACAGGTGATTGAAAGAAACCGAGATGAGTGATTATATTTTTAATTATTGATTTTAGCTCATGGTTTGAATGAGAAAGTAGCAGATGAACTTGAATGTCACTTTTCAATGTTCAAATTTTTACTTCTTGTGTATCCGGAAATGATGCCATCTATGATTTTTTAGAAAGAATATTACGTTTTTCAAATTATTTTCTGAAAGTGTGTTGTATTAGCTTCACAACAATGCCTTACATTTAAAATTCTTCTGAAAATAAGCTACTCATTGATTTTTTCAAATTTGTAATTTTCACCGTATTATCAGTGCAATCAAATTTTGTTACTTCGTTGTTTGAAAGAGTATTAAGATGTTTATGCGATGTCTCATTTGTTGTAATTTTCACCGTATTATCAGTGCAATCAAATTTTGTTACTTCGTTGTTTGAAAGAGTATTAAGATGATTATGCGATGTCTCATTTGTTTAAATAAGTGCTGGTCAATGATATCACAAACAATAACCAGAAAAAAATCCTTCAAATCGTTATGAACGGACAAAACTAAAGTTAGCTATTGAGTATATACAGATTGAGTACTCGGATACCGAAGTATAAAAATAATTGGAAGAATAATAACAAGTGGAGAAAAAAAAAACCTACCAGAAACGTAGCCCAAACCAAGCTCTTTAGGTTTAGTACGTTGAGGAAATCACCAGAAGTACATTATTCAGTAGGTATTTGAAGTTACTCTATGAGTCAGATTCGTAGCAAATTTCAATGCCGTCCGTTAGCTACTATTTAGTCCAAGATATTATCAGAAATTAGGAAAATAATGAAAAATAAGAATCATTAACAATGACATATTTTAGAGATTATTAAATAGTTATATCCCAAGTGCACGGCAAATACCTGAATGTGCACGAGAGAAAATACTCTGATCGTATTTGCTGTGCACGAGTAATATATGGGAAGAATATCTCTCCAGCAAAATTTCAAAATTCATACTATATTTTTAAATATCAATTGATTTATTTGCTTGCAAATCTTCAAAAAAATATTCATATCAAGTGACATATGAATAAATAAAATAATTTTCTTAGATACTTCAACAAAAATCTGGAAGTATCCTTGGATTTACAAATAAACAAAGTCAAAATTTTCTCATCTTGTCATTATTTCACATTAAAAAATGTTTCATCGGCAATTTGGGAATGAATCTTATGGCTCGCCGTTTTTGCTATTTGATAGCAACAATTAATTCGAGTTGAATTTAAACTACCTGATGGAAATTCAGAATTATCATTATCTTGCAGGATTATTTTCATCCATTGAACTTTTATGATTGAATTGAAATTATGTACATAATGAAAATTCAGAATCATCATTATCTTGCAGGATAATTTAAATTCATTGAATTTTCATGATTGAATTAAAATTATGTAGGATGGTAAAATTTTCAAAGAAAAATAAAAAAGTCTTGTCCACACTGTTCTATTTTAGCTTAAATTGCTAGAACAGTGTAGACAAGACTTTTTCAATTTTTTGTTGAAAACCTTACCATCCTTCATTCATTTCTACACTTGGGCGTTTCCCCTCTTTCAAGTATAAAATTATGTACATAATGGAAATTCAAGAACTCGGAATCATTACTATTTTGCAGGATAATTTTAATGCATTGAATTTTTATGATTTAATCAAAATTATGTACATAATGGAAATTCAGAATTATTATTATTTTGCAGGATGATTTTAATTCAATGAATTTTTATGATTGAATTGAATTTATGTACATAATGGAGATTCAGAATTATTATTATCTTGCAATAGAATCTCACTGCATTAAATTTCAGAACGTTGAATTTTTATGATCGAATTAGAATTATGTACATAATGAAAATTCGAAATTATTATTATCTTGCAATAGAATTTCAATGCATTAAATTTTCATCATCAAATTAAAATTATGTACATAATGGAAATTCAGAGCCATTATTATATTACAGTATAATTTTGATCCACAGAATACTTATGATTGAATTAAAATTATGTACATAATGAGAATTCAGAATTATTATTATCTTGCAAGATAATTTTAATTAATTAAATTTTTATAACTGAATTAAAACTATGTACATGATGGAAATTTGAAACTCCTATTATCCAGCAGTATAATTTTAATCCATTGAATTTTTAGGATTTAATTAAAATTATGTACATAGCTCTAATTCAATTTATATTCGATCATAGAAGTCCAATGGATTCAAATCATCTTGCAAGATAATAATAATTCTGAATTTCCATTATGTACATAATTTCAATTCAATCATAGAAATTCAATGAATTAAAATTATCCTGCAATATAATAAGAATTCCCAATTTTCATTATGTACATAATTTCAATTCAATCATAAAAGTTCAGTGAATTAAAATCTTTTTGCAAGATAATAAAAATGTATAGTTTAAATTTAACGGGAATAAATTGTTGTTGTGATAGTATTTGTTCAGAACATATTTTTGCATTCCTCATAGATTGGATCAATTATCAATAAAATTTGCGACATAACCCAAATTTTACTCTCGAGCACAAAGCTTGCAAAATTCAACCATTTCAAAATATCACTATCAGTAAGAGCTTCTCTTTTGAACTTCTGCACAGAATACTTATGAAATACACCATTGCGAACATACGGCAACCATGTCGGGCCACTGATACACTGGGAATTATACTGTCAGAGGACCTAGAGCTGCAATATTGTTAGCCAGATATACTTGTGGATGTCTTATATATAGAGCATTAGTTAGAGGACCTACGTATAGCAATTTGTATGTAAATTAAAAATTCGAAAAATCTGTTTTTCACAGATATGCTATTAAACATGCATAATATTCAATATACTTTAACAATAATTAATATACATTCACTCCTTCCGCTGGATGAGTTATTGCTGGATTACATGTGGATGACTTAAATATAGCGGGATGTATATATATATATATATATATATATATATAAAAGATAAGGAATAATCGCGACTGCAATTAGTTAAGGTACCGGATGTACCGTGGGCGTTTGCAGTCAATGGAAATTGGCCAAATAAAAGATCACTCTTTTAAAATATTAGTCAAGCTTCCACCTAATTTTTAGGCTTCCTCACGACACTACAAAAGTTTATTATTCATCAGATTAATTTACAAAAATATTAATAAGCATGAGAGCTAATTGTGAATAATACAATAAAGACTTACATTTTGTACGAGTTAAATAAATGAAATTCCATCAATCTGACAGTCGAATAAACTTTCTTTCTGGGTAGTTTACATTTGATGTTATGAAAACACCGTATTTGATGATTGAATTTCAAGAAACATATCAGGCTTTGTACACTTTTAGTTTTGAAAACAATTTTTCTTTTTATTTAATATAAATTATTAGTACAAAGTTTCACTTTAGAATATACATTATAAAAATTTTTTGAAGATTTCACTTTTCATTCTTCACGCAGTAAATCATGACTGAAGCATTTCTATCACAAGAGCAAAATGGTGTAATTTTTTGAACAAGTTAAAACAGAGTTAAATTTTAAAAGGTCTTTTATGCGGCCAATTTCAGAACTAGTGACATTGGATGTTCATCAATATATATATATATATATATATATATATATATATATATATATATATATATATATATATATATATATATATATATATATATATATACATCCCGCTATCAACCCTGCGTCCATGTATTGGCGTTTTACATTACATCGAACGTCCGGGTGTTATTGTGCGTCCCGTATATGGACGTCGGATGACAAACCCTTAAAACTCTAATAACTCTTGGTGCAATTATCGAAACTCAATGGTTCTCAGATAAAATGTTAAATAATTTAGCATAAAAACATTTCTTCGTGTGCCTATATGAAGAAAAGTGATGGTTCAAGAGTAAGAGTCCAAAATAAAAAATTTGGATGGACGTTCGAAGACTTCATTATGAAAGTCATCCAGAGAGCTCAGTTCGACATAATTCCGCTAGGTTCGCTATTAAAATTAAGTGTATATCAAAACTGTATATTCAACTTTCATTGCTTCAACAACCCGAACTCCGAAGAAGTGGCAACAATGTTTTCAACTTGCAATACCAGATTATAATTTTGTGCAGCGAAACTCCTATAATTGAAACATTAAAAGTAATCAAATTTATGAATTTAATTCAGGTGTAAATGATAAACGAATGAATTAGGTTTCAAGATAGAAAACAACATAATTTTTTAAAATCCAAAATCAATATATTATGCTTATTATTATAAATACATGATTTGTTTTCAGCGTATTTGTTTTCGTAGTTGTGTGAGTCACTTTTGAAAAAGTAAATATTTGAAATGTGTATTATAGAATCATGTACATTGGAATTTTGAAAATATGATCAAGTGAATAAATATAATATTGATAGTAAAAAATCATATTTAGAGAGAAGAGACTTCAAATATTAATGGTTTTAGATGAATAGATCACGTTTGTCAAGATTTTTATTTTGTAAAACTATAGAATCTAAATTCATAAAAAATCTGTTGTGGCCACACAGTACTTCCTCGACCATAAATTAGATGGTTAGTTTCTGAGCTGTATCATGAATTCAGAGTATTGTATCAATCAAATGGATATTTCAAAGTGACAGCTGTCGTTGTCAAAGTGACAGCTGTCGTCAAAGTGACAGATGACGGTTACATGAAACATGAAATAACTATTTCATTTTACTCTAGCCATGTTCCATGTCCAGTTGCTTTAGTTGACTCCAAAATTGGTATTATCTGGTTGAAATGTAAAAAAAAACAATAAAAAATCGAGAAATTGATTTACTTTGGATTTCTTTCAGGCTTATATTTTTGTCTTGTTCATGGAACTGGACATATGGTAATTTTTATTGCTCAGTTTGTATTTGATTTATTCCTTCATACATTTTATTTCAGATATAATTTCGAAGATGATCCACATATAGTTTACTTTTTATTTCTCCGGCCTATATATAATATGGAAAGTATTGTGATCGTGTTTCTTTTGACAGTTCGAGATTTTGATGAATCCTTACGTTTTGGACCCTACAGTGGATCATCTTCGAAATAATATCTGAAATAAAATGTTTGAAGGAATGAATCAATTACAAACTGAGTAGTAAAAATTACCCTATGTCTAGATCCATGAACAAGACAAAAAAATAAATATATTATACTTTTCGTTGGGATATATTGGTAGTATTTATATAAATACTTTATATATAATAATGATATATTCTGCAACAAATTTGTAATGTGAGACGAAAGCGATGACTACGGTTCACGAATGTGGAATATGCTATTCCAAATTCTTTGTAGACTATACTTTCTCTAACAAGATTTTTGGAACTCAGCAATATCTCAGAAGATACTTTCAAAATTATAAAAAGTCAAACGCAAAGTTAGAAATGAATACCTAAAATGTCATCTGTCCCAACATAATTTTTGCTCAACTGTACAAAGTACAAGGAAGTACAAGGAAGTATTGTGAAACCGACAAAATTCAAATATCCAGATTCTGATGGATATATCCGTTTTGAGAATTTCTGACTCAATTGTGACTATTTTTGGCTTGATGTCGGTACGAATGTATGTGCGTAACTCGCAAATCTCAAAGCCCTGCTGAAATTCCGCATTCAAGATTGGTATAGGAGGGTCTTGCGCATTATACTTGAAACTTTTCTTGGAATTTTCCGCATAAATCCGGAATGATAAGCCGTAGGATACTGAAATTCTGTATTTGAAATTGCTGTACGATCGGAATAGATATTTTCTAGCTTAGTCGGAAGTGCACTTTATATAACAGAATTTTCAAATTTTCCTCATAAATTCAAAACAATTAATTGTAGAATACTGAAATTTTGTATTAAGCACTTCTTTAACATTTAGTTATGCACCTCGCATCATGATTGCAATCATCTGTACCGGAAATGCACTTAACTCCATATTGTTTTTTTTTAATTTTCCGCATAAATATGAAACAATTGAACATAAAATGTAAAAATTCAGTATTCAAGACGATAGTACCGTTTAAGTACTCATATCCTATTTTCATTGAGATTGATTGAGCCAGAAGTGCACTTAACTTGAGAGTCTGATAGGCTGTAGAGTATAGAGTATTGAAATTTGGTTTTTCAGTCTGATGTAGCACCTGAATGATTGCCTACTATTTTCATAACAATAGACTAAACCGGAAGTGCACTTCAGTGGTAATTTATTTTTCAATTTTGCGCATAAATTCAGAACTGTTAGCCGTAGAATCTTGGAAATCAGTATTTATTAATATTGTAGCAAACGGATGATGATCTATTGTTTCCATAGCAACCGACTATGCTGAAAGCGCATTTTACTTGACAGATTTTTTAATTCTTTTGAATAAATCCAAAACGATTAACCGTGGTACGATGAGATTTTGTGTTTGATTATATATATCCAATGATATACAAGTAAGTCAAGTGATGTCCACGTCAGATTTTTTATTATAGAATAAACAAACTCCCAAGCAGTGTTAGAGTAAAGAATTGTCACATATAAAAAAGAATCTCTCATAATTACACAGTCGGGTTCAAAAATTCGCTTAGTCCAGTATTTCAGTCCATGGTTCACTTTAAACATAGCTTAATTTCCATAATGATGATTGTTAGAACAATTGTTACTGAGAAATTAAGCTCCGCTTAAGTTAAATCAAGGACTGAAATATCGGCTCTAAGGCCCGGTTGTACAATCTAAGCTTAACTACAGTTTAGTTAAACCGAGTTTATTTTCTATGGTAACAATTATTTCAGCAATTGTAACCATAGTAAATAAGCTCGGTTCAACTAAACCGTAGATAAGCTTAGATTGTACAACTGGGCCTAAGGGTCGGTGTTTCAGTCTTGGGTTTATCTTAAGCAAAGCTTAATAACCTTAGTAATAATTGCTCTAACAATCATCACTCCGGAAACTAAGCTATGTTTAAGATAAACCGAGGACTGAAATACTTGCCCTAATGGCCAGTTGCACCACCGTCACTTAACTTTGAGGTAGGAATAATAACCATAGTAACAATTGTCAATACAATAGTTGCCATAGATATTAAACTCTACTTGAAGTTAAGTGACGGTGGTGCAACTGGGCATAAGAGTCATATGATATAGATGTATTTTAGTTTCATTGAAGCACTGATTCTACGGAGTAATTGCCAAAAAACACACAGTCCAGAAAGAAGAAGAATATTGAACCTTATTTTACTTTTTACAAAAAAAAAAATATAAGTGATTTTAAATCATTCATTGCTATGCAATTTTGGGTTGTTATTGATTAGTTGAATTTCACTTATTGTAGACGTGAATTCTATTATTTTTTGAGTCAAGCATAAAAGATACGAAAAGTATTATTTGAATTTAAGTAATTTCTATCATTTTTAAGGTAATAGAAAATTATTTTCAAATTCATATGAGTCAGCTTATATATCAAAAAACATAATTTGATTCTTTTATTTATCGATAACCTGCACATTCAGTTCATACCGCTTCTGTCTATCTTCAACTGAACTGGCAGTCATGATACATGATATCAAAGACTAGAAACAGGCAACACTGTCGGACGTCGCATGTGATGCAATTAGTGCATGGAATGAAACTTGCAGTATATAGGAGGACGTTGGATAACTTCTTTGTAAAAGGGAGCTGAACAGATATTAAAATGGAAGTTGTGATTGGAATGAGCTAGTGTATAAAAGTGATAGCTGAATTCTACGTCACGAAAAACCGTATATACACGAACAAAAATTTCAATATACGCAGTAGATCTGGTGGACGCCCGATGCTTTGATTATGAAAGGACGCACGATAGATAGCGTGATGTATATATATATATATATATATATATATATATATATATATATATATATACCGAAAGCTAGACAACTTCTAAGAGTCTACTTATTACATTGCCCGAAAAAACTTATCTGGAAATACCCAATAAATTTTCAAATTATATATATATATATATATATATATATATATATATATATATATATAATTTGAAAATTTATTGGGTATTTCCAGATAAGTTTTTTCGGGCAATGTAATAAGTAGACTCTTTGAAGTATATATATATATATATCTATATATATATATATATATATATATATATATATATATATATATATATATATATATATATATATATATATATATATATATATATATATATATATATATATATATATATATATATATGTTGCTTAATAATGGTGGAAGAGTTGAGTTTCAAATTATTAACTTAAAATGTTTCAACTCTTCCCCAATGAAAAAACTAGATGTTGCTTGTTACAAGTCTGATTACAAACTGAACTCATTCTAAATGACATGCTACAAAAAATTATGTTCAAAGAGTAATATTACATTCTAGAAATGCATGCTTAACAATAATTATATACTAGCTACTTCTGGTAGGCGGATATCCTTTTTCTCTAAGGGTGAGTTCGAAGTTGGTTCTCTTCTCAAGTAGAAGTTTTTTATCCACTTAAAAATGCAATGAAACATTAGTGCAAAAATCCCTAAATAAAGTATAACAGTCCATATGCTGGGGATGTGAAAATTTGATTGTACATCACTAATAATTGGTATGGAATTAATAGGAATTTCTTCTAAATTCAAGGATTTCAAATTTATGATTAAATTTGATTTCTTGTTACTCTTCAATCATATTCTGACATTGTTATTCACCAATGGTTTACCGATTGTTTCACTTTTGTGAATTAATGATAGATTTCTGGAATACACTTCACATTTGTCATTTTCAATTAGGAATATACCACATAACATCTCCGTTTCTACACCTTGCTGACACTTCATTCCGATTCTTTCTTCCTCAGGAAATACAGCTAAATATTGATTGATTCCGGGAACGATTTCAACCTGGTTCCTTTTGATTTCTAGCTTGGTATACTGGCATTGATTGGATTCGTCTTCAAGTAGTATTTGACTTTCGCATTCTGGATTATGATGCGTTTGGAATTTGTTGGGACATTGGTAGATCTTACTTTTAACACAAATATCATCAAGAGGTCTCATTTCATTATCCCTGGATTTCAACAAATACCTAGCATCAGGTATTATTGATACAGAATCTGATTAAACTCCAGTAGGTATTGAATGCAAATAATAAAAATCGAATTGTTTTTCGAAATTTATTGGTAACGAAATAAAATAAATTATTCGTGGATACTTTATTTCGCAATTAACTGAAATTACTGATTCGAAATCCAATATATTATCAAGTTTAGGCACAAATGGTAATTGATTAGGATAATAATAAACTATTTGTTTCAATTCTGAAAATAATCCTTGACTTCAATTTACAAAATTTTATTGAATTTTTCATATCTTGCAAAACATTTAATATGGTGTTACATATTATGATGAATTGATTATGCAGATCTTTTGTCATAATTATCACATCTAATTCGATATTATCCATCATAAGGTGATGTAAATATTCAACCTTTGATTTTAAAAGCACCTCATTGCGTTGAATATCTTGAATTGTACCATTTAATTCTTGTATGACTTTACCACTCAAACTATAAGCCATACTGATTTGATCTTGTGATTATCTTTCATTATTCTGTTGATGTTCTAAGATATTGTTAAATCTCTTTCCATCTTCTGCGTCCAAATTACCAGTAATAGATTTGAATATTGTTCCTAGGCCATCGATGATTTCTCTTTTATTTCTTTCATCAACTGAATGTATTTCTATATTGTCAAGTTTTTCATCAATGCATGTTTGCAGGAATTTAATTATTCTCTTGTAATTTGCTAGTTCATTATCATAAATAGTATTATTCGGAATGGTTGAATTTAAATTTTGATATTGTGTATTCAAATCATTGTATTCATCGTATAAAGGTGTTAAAACATAATAATGCACGAATGTGTGCTTCATTCGTTCTAATTTTGCAGGTCCCAAATTTATTAGTAGTATTCCTAAATTTTCGGTCAAACCTCAATGTTTATTCCTTGAGCTACTGCGAACAACCCGGAACGGGTTTAAATGGATAAGTTTTTTTTTTTTTCGAACGTTTTATATTCGAAAGGTAAACATTTTTGCTAGTATCACCATGCCGAGGCTTTATTTTTGCAGTTTTTAATTTCGTATCAATTTCTTTCGTGTGCTCGGGCTTATATTCGTTCTTTGCTGCTTCTGTCTATTTTTTACAAATATCAGGTAAACTTTCTCGGTCTTCATTTTGTCTAGTTATAACTTTATCTTTATTCTGAATAATTTTATCATTGATTTCTTGATAAAGTATTTTCATTTTATTCTATGTCCAATTTATCAATTGCTTATCTATTTCCATATTGAATGGTGAATTAGAATCTATATGACCAGAAATTATCACAATAGATTTTAGTTTTGTAACAGAATGTATTGTGTTATTATATGCCAATACTGCATAATCAACCTTAATTTCAATTAATTCATTTTTGTATAAATCTTGATTTAGACGAATGTGCTCTATGAGTGTCGATTGGAAGCGTTCTATTATGCCGTTAGACTCTGGATGTTGCGAACTTATAAAATGAATTTTATTCTTGTGAATTTCTAAGAACTCTTGCAAAACTGAATTTCAAAATTCTAATCCGTTATCTGATATTATTTGTTCTGGAATAGGATGATGCGTGAAATATCTCACCAACTTATTTACTACTTCTATACCCTGACCAGAACTCATTTTATACGCTTGAGCAAATTTAGAAAATGAATCTACTATTGTTAGAAATCTAGAATTTTCAAATGTTATTGTATCGACATGTAGAATCTGAAAAGGTTTTATTGCAGTTGGAGTTACATTAAATTTCAATTTCAGAGGGTTCGTATCATATTTGGTAACTTGACATAAATCGCATTTATTAATAAAAGTTTGAATTGATTTTCTTTGATTGGGCCAGTAATATTTTTGCTTTATTCGAATTTCTGTTCCGGCCATACCTCTGTGATTCGATTTTCCTTTGTGGTAATTTTGGATAATTTCAATAATTCCATTTTCATCCATCACATCTTATAATTTCTTTGTACATTTAATCATTCTAATTTTAGAATTTTTTGAAATAATTCTGTAAAACTACACAAAATTTTCCATACAACGGGCTTTCAAAATAAAGATGGTACTTAACACGTGGTACTATAAATTCTCTCACAGAATTAATTATTTCTTGTTGGTAAATAATACACCAGATTTTTGTACAATTTGTTTTGGTGATGGTTTAAAATTGAAATTCTTTACTCGCGGTTTCTGGGATTCTCCAGATTGGAGGTCATTAGTTAACATACTCATTGCAGAGTTGAAATCCTGAGGATTTTTCGTACGCATTAGTTGTCCAATAGGCTCTCTAAGTCCGCGTAATAATACTCTCAAAGCAAAATTTTGAAACTATGGTATTAAAACTGCTTGTCCTACTGATGTTGAACCTAGTTTTAGACGAGAGATTTGAAGATTTAACAAATGTTGTAATTTGTTATGAAAATCAAATGGGCTTTCATTTTGTAACTGTTCTAACTCAGTCATTTCAATAGCTAGTGTAAAACTATCTTTTTTATCAGCATAAGTATCAGTTAGGGCTGCTTTCAACTCTTGCAAATCAATAATGGTACAACTCGTGATATTTTTCGTTGCGTTGCCCTTAATCTTTGATAAAATAGTTAATATCAAATATGCATTTTGGAAATCTGTGACATCATTTTTATTGAAAAATTTAGTTATCAATTTTTCACAGATTTCTAGAAATCTTGGTAAAATTTCGCGCTCTCTATGGAAATCTGGTACCATATCAAGGTACTCTTTTTTCAATGCTGGGGTAGTCATATTTGTTTGACCGATAATTAGTGTGGATGATTAAATAGAAGATTTAACAACAATTTTGTTACTTGAAATTGTTTTTGACGACTTTGTGTCACTGTTAGAGCCGGAGTAAGAATCAGAGCTTGTATCAGATGAAGCGAAATTAGAACTTAGAGACATATGCACTTACAGCAAGATCAGCGTCTTCATGTCCGTTGAAGATGGATGCCTGTGAAGTGAGCCCCAGGTCATTTCTGCAAAGCTTTTTCCGATGTCCTCTCGGTCATGATGCTGCGGTCCTGATGTGCGGTTACGGTCAGGAACAGTTGTTGCGAAGTAGGAGATCGATTCTTCATTTGATTGCCGTTCAATCGTTGAAACGAGCCAAATCTATATGCGTTAGATTTGTTTTGGCAATCCTACCGACTGCGCCACTTAACAATCGATCTTCGATAACATTGGTTTTGAAAATAATATTTTATTATTTCTTGCAACTAGATGTTGCTTGTTACAAGACTTATTACAAACTGAACTTATTCTAAATAACATGCTGCAAGCAAATTAGGTTCAGAGGGTAATATTACATTCTATAAATGCATGCTTAACAATAATTATATACTAACTAAGGGTTTTGCAGAAATGACGCTATATGTGTAACATTATTCTGACTTCCGGTTAGCGGAAAATTCAATTTTATAACTGTCATATTATTAATAACCTTCACGAATGTATGTACAGTATTATTATTTAGAAAATATTCAGTACAATGTTTGAAAAAAATTAGTTTTACTTAACACGTGGTTACAATGTATTGATACAGGAGAGTACTTGAGCAATGAAGTTTTTCTAGGATTCAGGGGTTTTTATTACATTCTCTATCATAATGGAAAAGTACTGTTGAAAGTGCTGACACAATAATAATTGCTGTGGAATAGGGATACAACCGTACATAATTCCTCCCTCCTGAGATTTTACAATGATTATTATTATTAAATGGTACTTAATTCTATATTTGACTCTTTATTACTATTGAATTCTCTATTTTTCCTACAAATTGCTGGAAGCCTAATTTCAAACTTATATAGTAAAGCAAAGCATATTATTAAAAATAAAATGACATGAATAATATTAAAATGATGATCGTTAAAATTATTCAAACTCAACTCATTTATTTGTGGCAATTCTTCTATTATTATATTTACTCTATCTATTTTATTAAAAATTGTTAAATACAATTGTTGAAATGTATCATTGAAATTAAAAGCTTCGAATATTATTTCTTTATAAGTTCCTTGAATTATATCGAATTTGGAATTATTTATCACACATTCATTCATGAGTTTTGATTTGAATATACCTTTAATTTTTCTATTAAGTGTATTACTTTCACAATTAATTTGAATTTGTTGCTCCTTGGAACTTATTATAACTAATTCATTCGTATTTTGAATTTTTTCCCAAATGTTCTCTGACTCTAAAATATGATATTTACAATCATCATTTGTTTGAACTTTCAAATCATCAACTATACATTTATTTGAACCTATAAATTCGGTTTTACATTAATAAATCATATTAACTATAATGCAATTGTTTATTTCAAGATTATCATTATTTTTTATAGAATACATTGTTAGTTTTTCTGTTAATTGTATAATTTGGTCATGTTTGATGAAAGGTAAAGGAGTGAATTGATATAAATCGTAAGTCTGGGAAGAGAAAATTGGTACAATCATAAGGAAATATATCTCTTCGGTATCATGCTGACAGTAGGTCTCTATAATTTAGTTTAGTTGCCAAATAACTTTATTTTCTGTAATTTTTCTGATATTGATTGGGTCAATAATACTTGTGTAATTTTCTCAAAGTACAAAAAGTTGAACTGATTTCGATTTGCATGATGAAATTATTTAAACTCTGAATTATAAGTATTAACTTTTGAAATTTATTCTCAACATCTATTCTTCCTTGCCAATTAAAATTTCTCTTTAACATCTGTTTAATATGCACCATTTGTAATTCCATTAGATTGGCATCTCTCCTAATACTCTCAATTTGATTAATAAATTTATCGATCATTTCTTTACTTATTTTCAAATTTTGATTATTCTGATCTTGTAATATTTTTTCGTTATTTTTCATTTGCTCAAAAATTTTATCATATCGTTCTCCATCTAAAGCATCTGAATTCCCTGATATTCATTGATTAATATTGCCTATTCCATTAATTGAACCGCATTTTGAAATTCTATGAAATACTTTATAAACCTGATTTTCTAAATCATCAAAATTATATATGAGAATATTAATATAGTAATGAAACATTTCTTTCAACTCAACTCATTGGGAAAGGAGAGTTTCTCTTAATGTGCGTAATTTCAAGAATTCATCATGAATCGAAGTTATATTATAATTAAAATAAATTATTTGTTCTGAAATTTTTATATGTCTTACCTAGTTTAACAAAATGAAATCCATTGTCATTTGAAATATCCGTAAATTGAGTAGTACATCTGAAACAACAATTTACTGTTCAATTTTATTTATCCTGACATGTATCTCGGACATCTGATCTCTGATTTTTACTTTCCCTAATATGGAATTGTAATTTGAACCCTATATTTTCTGAATAAAGGTTTTTTGAATTTCTTGATCAATCTTGGATTCTCTTTCACATAAATTGTATCTTTTATCTGTAAAAAATAATTATCATTCTCTTAATAACGCTTTTGTTTCTCGACTTTTATTTTTTCGCTAATAATTTGAAATAGCTCTTCTTGTTCTGTTTGAAATTTTTTTATTATTTCTTCATTGATGAGTGGAACCGTTCTAAAAGGAATATTACTATTTTTGCCGAACAATATTTCATTAGGAGTTAGTTTTGTTACCGTATGTTTAGTATTATTATACCGTATGTTTAGTATTATTATAAGCTAAAATTGCTAAAATGTTTTATTCCTGAAAAGTCCTGTAAAACACTAACTTCAGATTCAGGACCTGCGTTCATAATTATCTCATTTGGAATTGTATAAATCTGAAAATATTGGGTTAATCTCTGTAATATATTATTTGAATTTTTATATTCTAATGAACAAACTTGGCCATGTTTTGAAAACTGATCAAAAATGGTCAAAAAAATCTGTTTAGTCAAACAAAGTACGTCAATGTTTATTCTATCAACCGGTTTCAAAGGAGTGGGTGTCAAATTATCTATGGCTGAAATCGGTTTTCTATTATATTCATTCAATTTACTAAGCTCACATTTATTGATATACTCCGTGATATTATCAATCATTTTGGGCCTAAGATATTTTTCTTTCAATGCACTCAAAGTTGCAATTATTCCTCAATGGTCAGTTGATCCTGTATGAAAATCATGAATTATATCTACTTGTTCGTCTTCGCTTTCTATATCTTCAACCAACTTATTACAAGCAACAAAATTAATGGTATTAAATTCAAAATTTTCTTTTATTATTCTTGAAAGTTCAAAGTCAAGATCTTTTTCTTTGAAAATAGCTAAATACTTTATTTTTGGAACAATTTCTTTAAGAAAATTCAATATTCCATTTTCGAGATTTTGCTTACTAAGCTTACAATGAATCCGCTGTTTTCGATTCCCGAATAATTTTGTAATCCCTATTTCAGTATCCAGATCATGAATTTTAAATACTAATGGATTATCAGCTATATCAATTCTATCTTCTATATATTTAATTCCGTTGACTAAATTTTCTAGATCTGAATTGATTGTATTTTGATTTGACAAAACTGATTTATTATCATTATTATATAAGTTGACCATAGGCAATGAATACACATTTATTTGTATTTTTGTATCTTCAAATATTTTCGATATTCTTACCGATACTTGTTTCCATTCTAATTTATCTGAGCCACATCCCAATAAGGGTAAGTTTGTTTCAAAATTTTCATTGAAAATAAGATAATCTCCAAGTTCTTCCAATGGTTTATCCAAACTCTTGATTGAAGGCTTATCACTAAATTTTTTCTTTGTAATTAAATGAATAATTATTTGATTACTACAATTTTGGATAATAATGTTTTTATTAGTTGAATCTAAATTATGACAAAAATTCTTGCTATCAAATTTTTTATTAACTTGGTCTGCCAGGCCTTTACTCATCTCTAAATCTTCAGAAATACAATGAGCAAATACTTTTGTTCCTGTCACGTCACCGATTTTGTTGTGAATTTGTGTTTTCTCACGTTGGCGGGAGAGATTATCTGCTATAACATTCATTTATTGGGGACCAAACACCTTTAAAAATACAGGATATTGTCAAAATGACGGAGAATGACGACAAAACTATTGAATCTGAGGATTCAAATTCTACTTCTGATGATGAATCAGATGCAGAATAATAAATATTTATTGTTATTTTTTCAAGTCTATTGCCACTTGCTCCAAAACATTATTCGGTATTTACTAGTGTATCACTCTCATTCTCTATTGCATGACCAAATAGCATACGCACTCTCCTTCTACTGGCGTGAACGCCGCGCGTAGCTATAATACCTTTATGTTCTGTGGCTGCGTCCTCTTCTATCAGACGGTATACTTTAGTGTATCTCTGTCCTTATCTATTGCATAAACAAATCGCATGCGCACTCTCTATCAACTGTTGTGAACACCGCGCGCAGTTGCAATGCTGCGTCTTCTTCTATCACACGATTTATTTAGCTCTGATCTCTTTGTTGTAAGTCCTTATTCACAATGGGCGTAAGCATGAGAAGTACATAAGAAATAAATAAGACATGAAGTTGAACATGTGCGATTCTTATGGCCGGGTTCACAATGCTCTTACGTATTTCTTATGCTTACGTAGTGCATAACAGCTGCATGAGGAAGTTGAAATCATCTCAACTTTACGTATCTCTTACGCATTTATTTTCTCAATGCGCAAGTCCAATATATTTTTACAGACACAGACAGTAAATGTGTCAAATGAATGAAAATAAACTTGTTTTTGTGGTTAGGAATATTTTTAATCTTTGTTCTGATAACAATACTAAACGAATTTCGTCTTATAAAAAAGACATTTGATTGCAAACATGTGCAGAAACAGAAGCAATGCCCTAAACTGAGAGCTTTAATATGAAAAACAAGACAAAAAGCAATGAAAAATATTTTCATATATGAAATTTGAAAAAAAGGAGTCTTAAAATAAGCTGTCTTGATGAAATTATCGCATAGAAACAAAAATAAAGCAAAGCGTTGTTTAGGACAACTGATTGAAATTGTGACATACTAAAAACTGAAAGTACCTGTATTTTATGACCAATTCAGGCCGCAATATCCCTACAAAATAATTTTTATGCTTTGCTTATGCTATGCTCATTGTGAACACGCATAAGATTTTCATAAGAATTATGTTATTCACTTCTTATGCTACGCCCATTGAGAATAATGGCTAAATTTCAATACACATTAAAATTCGACAACTGTCATTTGAACCAGATCTTTTGCTGACAACCTTATATCATCGTGTCCCACAATTAGACAGCGCTTATTTTCATATAAGATTTATTCAAGAAACAGATGAATGGAATTAGCTAGTATTAATATACCTGTTCATACCTGTCAAATCAGCAGTTACGCCAGAAAAAAAATAGACAGCCCAACGTTTACATATTCTATAGGCTCCATACTTTCAATTGATATTAAATTCATTCGTAAAACTCATGAGTGCAATGTTAAACAGAAAGTCAATTTTCAATATTAAATTAATCATAGCCTTGCCAGGAATTTCTTAGCCAACCCATTTGCGGTGTATTCTCTAGTATACTAAATTTGATAAAAAGAAATTTCACCGCTGTAACAGATAGGTGGAAGTCGTTTCTAATTCGGATCCTCTACTAAAACAGCAAATATTAATTAATGAGTTAGTGATTTTTGAATCTTAACAGAACTTGAATTTAAAGAGGTTTTAGCTTATCTTAATATGTAGTTAATGAGGTAATTAATATAGGATATTACAAAACATACATATTAAGGAGACTATATAATAGAGTATATATAGTTATATATACTTTTTTTATTGAACTATTATTATTATTTTTGCGACGCAGAAACAACAGCCAAGTACAATAATTATTATTCGTTGAGACAAAAACTACGTAATTTGAAAGCGTTTAATGTATAATAGGAAATATTATTTATTTTTTGCAAATCTAGATTTTTTATGAGATTAATGAATTTTTGGTTTGCTATGTCTTTATCTTGGTAGAATTTTGACAAAAATAGAGTTCTTATACTTTTGTCAACGGGGCATTCTATATAAAAGTGAAATATGTCCTCATTTTTATACAGGTTGCAATTTGTACATAGTTCTTCACTATTTGTCTCGTATTTTATGTCTATAGAAAATTTTGAAGCTTTTAATCCGGCTTAGTCTAATTTGGCCAATAATTTGATGTTTTATGATGGGCAATTTTATATCTAGATACAACTCTAAATTTAGATCATTTGTTAACTGCTTATACAGTGAATTAAAAGAGGTCAGTTGTAGTCTGCATAGGCCTCTCTGTTTTAATGTTTCGGCATGAGTAGAAATAATTTCATCTAATTTCGTACAAGATAAATGTTGCTCACTCCAAACATATTGGTAAGCTTGTTCAACAAGAAAAATTCCAATTTGTGAGCACCAGTTGAAGCTCTCTTTATTGTATTCATATTCATCCAAATTTTTTTGTCTGTTATAATTATTTTAGGGAGACGATCGTCTGACATTTTTAGAAAGGTTGACCACCAGCTTAATATCCTTTTCCACATTTCTGTCACCAAATGGTTTACTTCTGTCTCTAGTCTGATAGAATAATTTGAAGTTCTCTTCGATAATCTTGAAATACTTTTCAAGCAATAAACTTGAATTTTTTCTATTATGTCTCCAGGTTGTGGCCCCTAAATTTCTATCTAGAGAGATGTAGCGTGCACTATGGACTGACCGGCTCACGGATTTTCCTTACTTAGTATACTTTTTATTTTTTGAAATGCAATAATTGATTTGAGCCTTTTTCGAATGAAAGAGTACTATAAATATCATGGAACGGCGCAAGTATTTCCTTAGTTGTAAGAATCGTGTTACATGAGTTTTATACATGATGTTACCATTGTGGCGTAAGGTTTTTATAGAATTCATTGGGAAGAGAATCCAAACCTGCCGCCTTATTTAATTTGGCTTTATGAAAACTCATATGTAATTCGTTTAAAGTGAACGGTGTATATGGATGTGTACAATCAAAGAATTGAATACAAGATCTTGTATCCTTTTCGAAAATATTTTTATGGAGAATTTCCCAATTATCTATACCAATCTCATCAACAAATGATGGCAACTATAGAATCTACAATATATAAGAATTTGAAGACCTAATTTCAAATAGAATGCGAGCTATGAATTTTCGAATGGATTACTAAAAATGACGGTTTTTTCGCAATATACTCAAACGCTACAGCACTGATCAAGACTCCAAAGAATTTATTCAATTCTCTTTCTCATTGTGCATCTTTTCTACAAGAACAGCTTCTTCCGTCAGATGCATAGTTTTTTAGTAGAACGCAAAAAAAACCATTCTTGACAGTTTTTGACAATATTATGACCAGCTTTTCTGGCAACTTAACTGCATACAAACGGGATATGATATTGATCAAGTTATAAGATAAAAATTAGAAAAAAAATATAAATTTTCTTGATTTTAGCTTGTATTTGCGTAAATTTTGCCTGACTATTGGTGTCAATCCTCGACACTGTTTTTGACCTTGAGTAAGTGTAAAATAATGAGTTATATAGTAAAAAAAATTGTTCACACCTTTCAATATGAAATTGACGGAGTGGTTCTTAGTGAAGTCATACAGTGTAAGGATCTTGGTGTAATATTTGACACAAGGCTATCGTTTATTGATAATATAAATTATATAGTTAGTTTTGCTAATACAAATCTTGCCTTAATGAATAGCCTGTACATTTTGAAGATTTAATATTTTGCATTTGTGCAACCAAGGTTAGAGTACTGTTCACAGATTCGGAACCCTACTTGAGCCCGTATAACACGCTCAATTTTTTTTACATATCTCAGTTCAATGTTTTGATTGTGAAAAAATTGACTTTTGCAAACAGCTCAATATGTTAAATGGTGCACTCAATTTTCCGTTCAATGAAATAATAGAGCTCGCCCTATTTTGTTCAATGTTTCCGTCAATTAATTGCGCAGATAATATGCGCACTTTATTCCATTGCGCTGTCAATGATAGCCAGAGATAGAAAGAAACATCCGTATCATTCAAAACAAAATAAAGCAAAATCAGCGCAAAAAAAAGAAATTAATAGAGCAGAAAGTGGCTACAACGTAGAAAAGCGAGCAATGGTATTTCAACAATGTTGAATGAAGATTTGTTAATATAAATTCATTCAGAAGTTATCTGAGTTTGCTGGATGAATGCTTCCAGAATGTTTCGTAAATTTTGCATGAATGAATTGATAGTTGCAACTGCGAGAACTAGAACCAGGATATGAATTACCTCCACATAGTCCATTTTTGACATCAAATGTTTGACACCTACAGTTTGTCGGTATGATTCTCAGAAAATAAAAATAATAATTGCAACAAAAAATTGAGATATGTTGCATACAGGACTTCTTGCTTCCAATGATATAGTTTTTAAAAGAATACAGAAGAATTGATCACAAACCATTGACACAGAAATTGTACGAAAAAACTGAGCGTGTCATACGGGCTTCACACAAAATACATTGTTCATATTGAATCTATTTAAAAGAATTCTTTGAATACTGCCCTTTCAAATTTAAAAAATAGTACTATATTAACGATTATGTTCATGATGATCTACATATACTTACAAATGTTATTATAATATCAAATAGTTTGTATCTATACAAACTCATGAATAGCATTTTACATAATCCTATTTGTCTAGCCAAGATTTCAATAAATGTCCGCCGTTCGACGTCTAACAATGGTATATTTAAAATGTCAATCCGTGAGAACTAATTATGAACTCGAATCATCCATTCATCGACTTTGTTCCATTTTCAACTCAATATCACTTAATAATATAGTTCATACAGTCATAAAAAGTAATTCTTTATTCAAGTTCAGGAAATCAGTTGCAGCCATTTCTGAAAGCTGATATATGTTATGCCTTATCTATTATTATATATCATTTAGTTTCTAAAACTCTTATATCGTACTTGTAGTGTCTGCGATTCTTACTGCATTTGTATAATCATCTATTAATAAGGATCTGGTATCCTGTTGGATAGATTCTCAATAAGTGAGACAAATTAAAATAAAATAAATTCTAAAAAAATGTATAGATTATTGGAAGGATTACTCTACCAAGTGGAAGTTTCAAAAGTTATGCCTTTTCTATTCATTTATTAATAGTAGATTTTATTATTACAATCAAAAATTGGGCTTCATGTGATAAGATTTGCACTACGTTCGGCAGTCAAAGCAACCGGAGCACATAAAGTCATTTTTGCTGTGAATGATATTTTTCCAAACAAGTACCTAAATTGTGACACACAAAGTTGATTGATCGATTTTTAGTGCAATGCAATTAGCTGTGGGATCAATTTGAATCATAATACAAAATACAATTTTGTCATGGTTACGATATAAATAAACATAAAATAAATAATCAGTGAAATCCACGTTATCATCTTCAAAAAGCATTTTTGGCGATCAAATGTCAAAACTTTATGTTCCGAAGAATATAAAATTCCGAAGATCTAGAAGAGGACTCTTTAATTACAAAAATATTCATTTTATGTAAGGACTAAAATATAACCGCTATCTGCCACTTTAACAATGACAGCTGTCAAATTCACAGTAACAGGTGTAACCCTCACAATGACAGTTGTCACTTCAACTATGACAGCTGTCATTTTGAAATATGTAATTAATTGATGCGACACTGTGAATTTCTGGAACAGCGATTAAACTGGTCATGAAATTTATAGACGGGGAACTACTGTGATTGCCACAGCAAATTTTTGTAATTTTCATTAAACGAATTGTTAATAATAAATAAGAAGAACATATATAAGGTTTTCCTACTGACATATCAATGTAAATTGAATTCTGGCGTGCAGAATGCCCATAAATTCTAACTTTTGAAACAAATTAACTTTTTATAAATCATGGAACTATGTCGTTCTGAGAAGAAAAACTCCATCACCTGACAATTCATGAGAATATTTGTTTTTACAAAACTTTTTACTTAAAAAGTAACCAATAACAGATGGATTGTTCAGCTTTATTCACCTACTGATTGAGTTAACGAGCACTATTTCAGTCTTTTCTTTCTTGTTTGATGATACCGTTATTTGGGGCAATTTTGGATAGTAGGGGCTGACGCAGACACAGCTATGTATGTTTTTTTTATATTCCAATCAAAGCCTCGCGTTGCATGAGAGCACTGGTTGCAAACTAAACTTCTCAGTTTGAGTCCAACCGGGGTACGATAAACTGCGTAGCTTGAAATAAAGTTTTTTATGGCATTTAGGTGAGAGCCTTATGATGCCTCCGTTCTACATATTTTTCAAAACTATGAAAAATTGCTATATATTGTTAGCATACATCTACAAAAGAATGGCTTTAGTTAGGTCGGAATCAGATGAAATGGTTAGGATATATAGAGAGAAATTGGTCTTAAGTTATGATACAAATGGATTAGAAGAAGCGATTCTGGCATTGAAAATGAGAAAAAAAACTGGAGCCAAGCTGCAGAGTTTCAATGAATCCCAAATTCACTATACATGATCATATTAAAGATGAATTATTCAATAAGCAAGGTTGACAATGAGCACTCTTGACGACAGAAGAGAAGATGCTTGAAGAAGCGATCATCAAATTCAGTGAATTGGGCTTTCTCCTTTTAGACTGGGAGCTAGCGACAGGTGGGGTTCTCCGATTTTATACCACTTGCCTTTTTAAGGGTTGATAATTTACCTCTTAATAAGAAAGATAAAAGCGTTATTGAGTGATGCACGCTTTCCGGTCAAAGTTCAAATTCCAATTGAAGGTCTGGAAAAAAATGGTTTTTCCCGTGATATCATATTGCACGCCTTTGTGATGTTGAATAATTGGAATTAATCTGAAGTCAAGTACTGAAAGGCAATCAATTCGAAACAGCTCAAATGGTTCAAAGAGTTGCGTAAACTTGTGAAAAAAAAATATGAAAAATTCCGTGTTTCCAAATTGTAGTCAATGGAAAAATTTGAAGTTTCAGTCATGGAAACCTTGTGAGAAGATTGACAAGCATTCCTTGCTGGCGCAAGAGTTTGAAATTTGGGGGCAATCTTGCATAGATTTTGGACCAATTAGCCGTGATTTGAAATTGCATGCCATTTCAACTATAGCTAATTTGTTCGATGAATTGTCATTTAGGAAATTGGTATGCACCCTAGGATATTCCAAAATGGAGGCATGCATTGAGAAAGTTGCAAAAAAAAAAGAAGAATAATTTCCGTCATTTTATTTCGCATGCCATTGTGTATTTCGTTCAAAAATTTTTTTTTTAGACGATACAAAGAATGGCCAGCATGTTGCTTAGGCTCATTATTGATAAATTTTGGAAAGAGGGTTGAGGAAAAGTGCTTTAAATTAATTCAGTAAAATTAACAGGAATTATTTCGCGAATTCATTTATTTGAATTTTTTGACTGATTTTAAACATTGATGGCCTAAGTGAGTCTCTCCCAAAATATTGCAGAGAGCTACGATTTGAATTATTCATAATGTTTTCATAGCACCAATTTCAAAATTATTCAGTTGAAATCACTAGAAACATAAAATTTCCCCATTGATATCAGTATTAGCTCTAACTGGGTATAACATTAAATTGCAACCAATAAGGCACTAGAATAATACTAACTCAAAGAGTCCTAATAAGGACAAAGCAAGTATGTACAGTTGACATCCCAACTTCTGACTTTGTGGAACATTAAGATTTCGAATCTTGCTATTAATAAAATAACAATCACACATATTAACAACGAGAAAAATAATAATTATGTTCTTACTTTTCCGCCGGAATGTGAATAAGTTATTTGGATGGAATATTAACAAAATATATTTTTGAAAGTTAAATTGCCTTCATCTGGAACTTAAGAGTAGGTATATCTTCATTATTATGCAAAAATATTATTATCGTTATGAAAAAATAAGAGAGCTTAAAATCTGAAAAAAAAATTAAGTATCATAGAGAAATCATACTTAGATAGCTAATGGGATGCTTCATGATATAAATAAATAGGAATGGAAAGGAATCTGAAATTGGCAATAATTGCTCAAATTTCCACTTCTTCATCATAATTATTGTCAATTTCAGATTCCTCTTCAGTAGTTTCACCACCTATTTGAGAATAAGTGTCGCTGTCATCATCGTCCGATTCATCGATATTGTCCTTATTGTCGGCCCTTCTTTCTATATCATCCTCTTCAACTCTATTCATTTTCATACTATTCTTCACTTATTCATGCCAAACGGAAAACTTACTGGTATAAAGGTATTGTTTATGAACCTAATTGTATTACTTTTAATATATGATCTGCACTATTATGGAAGATTCATCTCCTGCCATGCCTATAGTTACAAACTAAGTTGATTCTAGGGCATATTTTCTTATCTGCCTTATGTTATATGCATTCAATTCTCCATTTCAACTTGAAGCATATTTCTTCATTGAAATACAAACCAGCATGTAAAATAAAATCTCGGAAATTTTCTTACTTTTTTTTTGCCACTTTTTCCAAAGTTTTTCAATGATCGGTCAAAGTTGCATGCCATTTTCCAAATGAATTTGAAGCAGCATTTATTAATGTAATATAAAATGACAGACAGAATGAAGTCAGAGAAATTCTGCGAGTTTTTTATGCAACTTCCATTATTGTTTAAAATATGAAGGGCTTGAGCAGAATGCTTACCATTTTCCAAATAAATTTAAATCAGCATTTATCAATGTAATACAAAATGGGAGGCAAAATAAAGTCAGAGAAATTTTGCGTGTTTTTTATGAAAATTTCATCACTATTTAAAATAGGAAGGGCTTAAGCAACATGCTTGCCATTGCCCGAATGAATTTAAAACAGCATTTATCGATGTAATACAAAATGGCAGGCAGAAGAGTCAGAGAAATTTTGCGACTTTTTCATGCAACTTTCATTATTATTTAAAATATGAAGGGCTTAAGCCACATGCATGCCATTTCAAATTTATAATTATTCCAATATAAAATGAAGTTTTTGCTGATTTTGAGGTAATTTGAAATCACGGCTAATTGGTACAAGATTTATGCAAGATTACCCCCAAATTTCAAACCCTTAATGACTAAAACCTCAATTCTTTTCATTGGCATGCAATTTGGGAACACGGCATTTTTCATATTATTTTCACAAGTTCACGTAACCCTTTGAGCCACTTGGGCTCTTTCAGTACTTGGCTCTAGATTAACTTCAATTATTCAACATTACAAAGGCATGTAATGTGATATGACGGAAAAAACCATTTTCTTCTTTCAGACCTTTAATTGGAATATGAACTATGATCGGAAAGCGTGCATCGCTCAATAACATTTTTATCTTTCTTATCGAGAGGTAAATTATCAACCCTCAAGAAGGCAAGCGGTATAAAATCGGGGGACCCCACCTTGCAATATCGTCAACTAAGACGAGATAAACGTTAGTAAAAAAAAGTGAGGTAACAGCATGTTAACTGGCAGCATGTTAATTATTGATTATTTTTATGTAACTGACCCTTAGCATATGAGGATAGCAATAGTTTCGAGGTCCATCTTTCAATCGTCGGATACTTCATTTGGTAAATGATATCAATGGTAACAGCTGTTAGATGAATTGATCCGGCGATTGGGAGAATGAGCCTGAAGCAAATGTAGATACATAGCTGCTTATCAGTTAGAACATTTTTCTTCTCCATTTCAGTTAAAAGTAACCAAGACTTGCCGACAACTCAGCATAATTTCAATCACACCCAGTTTCAAGGATATAAAGAAACTATTACTCACGATGAGATTCTTGAGCATGATTTCAGTATATTCTCTTCTTATATTTGTACTTTCCGTCAGCACAACACTCGCTATTAAAATAAAAAATTTGATTGAGAAAAGGCTTTCTTGCCTAGATTTGATTTCAAATAATATAAGATACAAGAAGGATATTTTGATCATCTACAACATGCAAAATATTATTCAAGAATTACGTTTAGATAATTCGAATCTATATATGGTGAACATAGAGCATAAAGATTTGAACTATTCCTCTTATGGAAAAATGAATGAAATTATCATGATCTTGAACAGCGAACAAGATTATAAGAATATTATAAAAAGTATGAGCACAATGGATACCTGGAACCCTAGAGCTAAGTTCATGGTTTATATTGAAGAAATGGAAGACCTTGACGATGTATTTTTGTTCAACTGGAATCTGCATATAATCAATATTGCAGTTATTAATCACGAGAACAATGTTTTTACTTATTTTCCATATAAGAATAATAACTGTGGAGACAAAATTTCAGTCGAGCTTCTAGCAAAATGTAGCAATGTAGTGGAGCTAGATATCTTCCCGCAGAAAGTACCAAATTATTTTAAGAATTGCGAAGTTATTTTAGGGACAGTATTTGTTGATCCGTTTGTTTCAAATGTAACAGGAGATCGGTCAGATTCTGCTCTGGCAGGAATTGAAACAACTACCATACATACCATTCTAAAATGGATGAATATCACTGACAGGCATATTATATACCCACTTGCTGATTGGGCTTACAGTTACAAAAATAAGACTCTTTCTGCCCTGTACAGATCGTTGAGAGATAGAGAAATTGATATACTTTATGGTTGCACTTTCGCGAAATATTACACTGATCACTTCTTAGAAAGAGGTTTCCCTCATTTAATTAATACTGCAGTCTTCTGTGTACCCGTGGCAGATCAGTTACCAAAATGGCAGAATCTAATAAGAAATTTTGAGTCCGATTTATGGTTGTCTCTTTTTTCTATGTTTATCCTAAATACCTTTGTTTGGTTTATAATCAATCCTGGAGTAAATCGTAATGTTATTGATAGATACTTATGGTGTTTTTTCAATTCTCTTTGTGTACTGCTTCAAAATTCTTCGAATCTAAAAGCAAAACAAAACTTCAAAATAGTATTTTGGTGTTGGAGTTTTACTAGTATTGTATTGTACGTGGCATATACGTCAAAACTTATCAGTATCCTCACGAATCCATCATATGAGAAACAAATTACCATGTTGGAAGAATTACTGGAATCAAATTTGGCAATGATTATTTTTCCTATGAGTATAGAACATCTCAATTCACTTGAAATCAAAGATTCTTCATTGACTAAGATTCTGGGCAAATGTATACCCTCTGAGAATATTTATAAAGAATTTGAAGACATGGCTTTTCATAAAAATACTAGTTTCTACATGAATAAGGCAACTATGAATTATTGCATGCGAAAAAATTTCACTACGAACGAAGGTGAAGAACTAATCAAATATGTGGAAGATTTTGAGGAGATGTACATTCTGAGGTAAGTATATATATATATATATATATATATATATATATATATATATATATATATATATATATATATATATATATATATATATATATATATATATATATATATATATATATATATATATATAGAGGTTAGGAGTAATCGCGACTGCAATTAGTTACATAGACAGATATTTGTGGGTGCGGCAGTCAACATTTGGGCTTAATAAAACACTCTTGTTAATTTGTCTAGCTTTCGGCTGTATTTTCAGCCTTCTTCAAGGACACTATAAATACAAAGTTAAAATTTAGAAAAACATGTTTCTCGTTCAGTTAACAAAGTTTTTTTTACTTACATTAAATGAGATTAATTATAAGAGTCGTAACATTCATAAAATTTTTTTTGAATAGACAAACATTTTGATGAGCACATGTTTGGTGTTCACCAATAATAAATATATCACAATAAACGTAAATTTCGATAAGTAATTCGAGTGTTTATCACAGTTAACTGGTTTTTTTTAAAATATAATGCACATTATTTTTAATTTAATAAAAAGTTTTTGAAATTTGATGTGTAGGAGCAAAGTTTTTTATGACAGGCTGTGCGGCCATTTTTGGAAGACCAGATGTTGGCTATAGCCACCACTTACGATTGACGCCGATACAACAACCAAAATCCCCCATAAGGAGAAAAAGTAACTAGAATAGTTACTTAATTAATTTAAAGTAAACAAACAATGAATATTCTAAAAATAAGTTATACTTTTAGAATTTCAAGTAAAGTGAAAAGAGGTAAGAACATACAAATGCAATTATAAAAAATAAAAATTGTTACAAATAAATTGTTGCTTGAATGGATTGAAAAGTGGGTGTGGTTTTTAAGTTGAATTTAGATTCTGACCACCAATTGGTTCTGACTGTTGCTTTTTTTCAGACATTTGTAGCAGATCTACGTTTATCTGCTACAAATGTCTGAAAAAAAGCAACAGTCAGAACCAATTGGTGGTCAGAATCTAAATTCAACTTAAAAACCACACCCACTTTTCAATCCATTCAAGCAACAATTTATTTGTAACAATTTTTATTTTTTATAATTGCATTTGTATGTTCTTACCTCTTTTCACTTTACTTGAAATTCTAAAAGTATAACTTATTTTTAGAATATTCATTGTTTGTTTACTTTAAATTAATTAAGTAACTATTCTAGTTACTTTTTCTCCTTATGGGGGATTTTGGTTGTTGTATCGGCGTCAATCGTAAGTGGTGGCTATAGCCAACATCTGGTCTTCCAAAAATGGCCGCACAGCCTGTCATAAAAAACTTTGCTCCTACACATCAAATTTCAAAAACTTTTTATTAAATAAAAAATAATGTGCATTATATTTTAAAAAAAACCAGTTAACTGTGATAAACACTCGAATTACTTATCGAAATTTACGTTTATTGTGATATATTTATTATTGGTGAACACCAAACATGTGCTCATCAAAATGTTTGTCTATTCAAAAAAAATTTTATGAATGTTACGACTCTTATAATTAATCTCATTTAATGTAAGTAAAAAAAACTTTGTTAACTGAACGAGAAACATGTTTTTCTAAATTTTAACTTTGTATTTATAGTGTCCTTGAAGAAGGCTGAAAATACAGCCGAAAGCTAGACAAATTAACAAGAGTGTTTTATTAAGCCCAAATGTTGACTGCCGCACCCACAAATATCTGTCTATATATATATATATATATATATATATATATATATATATATATATATATATATATATATATATATATATATATATATATATATATATATATATATATATATATATATATATATATATATATATTTATTCACGTGCACATACCATGACTCAGCATTAGCCCAATCACAAACTAAATTCGCATTAGAGCAAATATACCAGATACTTAACTTGCTGTTAGTCGCTTATTTTTCAATCTAAGCGAATGGATGAAATTGAAATATGTGTTTGTGACTCCTATATAAACACTTAATCTTGATTCGTACAGTTATTTGCTGAATATCACGACTCAAACCGACGTTTTTCAAATTTTAGTGTATCCGTCTGTTTGTCTGTGTGGATTCATCTCCGAAACGGCTCTATCTGTCAAATCAAAATACCCTGCAATTGTTAGAAGCACTTTTATGAAGTTTCTGGACATGATATCATTCACGCACAATAAGTGGCGCACGAGTCGTACTCATTTGTCCGCGTATCGATTATTCGATTGAGATAAAACTATGTACTTTTGTTGTTGGCACTTGCGTGAAAGTCCCTGATATAATAATGATATCGCACTATGAGTGGCGCGTGAGTCGTTTTGGATAACTTTTACTTTTACTAACAAAGAGAGCATAACAGTCAACGAAATTCACGAAGCTTTCCGTTGCCAAACTTGTTTCATTAGCATGCGCAATTTTTTTTGAGGCCTATGGAAGAAAGAGAGAATTTTGACGGTATACTCGAAATAGTAGGAAAATATCGAATACTCGCAGCGTATAAAATTTTTGTGGTAATGGCAACTTAATTTGTTCAGCTAGATCTTAGTATATTCGAATGATGAATGGAATATAATTGTTATAATTTTTGCAGTTTCAATGTATACCTGGGATATCCTCTATTAGACAGAATGAACGATTTGTTATTCAAACTGCAACAAGGAGGATTTTTTGTGAAATGGTGGAATGATATTCGCGATTCATCAACACCGAAAATAGCTTCTCCTGAAATAAATATGCGCATATCACTATCTGTACTTCAATCTGCATTTTATATTTTATTTATAGGCTCATTATCTGCCTTGTTTGTATTTTTTCTGGAGATGTATATTTTTTGTGGTACTAGGTATACCATGCACAATGATATCTAGGCTCTGCTTGATTTCTTATTTCCAATATTAGACCTTTGTTTCAAGGGTGCTTTGTTACTCAAGGCACTGAGATGTACGGAATGGATTCGAAAAATTTCGTGAAATATTGATGGAATGTTGTCTAGAAGCCAAAGTCTAATATTTCTGAACTTTGTACACCTTACGTATTCAATGTATCTATTTGAGAGAAGAATCCTTTCAAAAATATAGTTACGAAATCTGTATTGAATATTCTCAATTTGTAGCATCAATAAATGTGAGAGTGTATCAACATTATTAATTTTTTTCCTGGTCCTCATTGAAAATAATTTTTTCCAGACTTTTATATATGGACAGTGTAACTTCTACAATCTAAGCTAAAGTTTGTGTTTCTATAGCAATTATTAACAGATTTGTCGTACAAATATCAAATTTACTGCTCTGCGATTTTTCAACTAATTCGATGTTAATATTCGTCGTAAATAACCACAAACTAATTTATCTCAATTCCTAATCAATTTATCTACAAGACTGTGATCCTTGCGATGATATTCATATATGCTTTAATATTCACAAAGAATTCCAATATTCATGACTGGCAGGATTATTCAAAACAGCAAAGCCTCAAACCCTTTGGCTCCATTTCTAGCTGTGGAGTATCAGTTAGGACAGTAAATCTGCTCAGTCAAAAAATAGAGTCCTAGAAGCTTGGTGAAGAACAATAGCAACCCGAAGCATGAGCACAAGAAAAATATGGTCAGGTAATTTCAACACTTACCTATATACTTAAAGTTAATGATCTTAGATTAATGAATTAAGGTCTTCAGTGTATATCGGTTTTTCATAGCCAAATGTTTTTCAAATGCAGTAGTATCAAATTATATTGAGCTACAGGCGAGTCAATTGAAAAATCAACTGTAGGAGGAAAGTATATAATATGAGATTGATCCGATTGTTGAAATTATTTCTATGTCCCTTCTCGTAAACCGTTTAGCTACCTGGATCTAGTCACAATATAAGAGCATTGAACTTTAATTTTGATATCAAATAATTCAGGCATTGATTTCTCAGCCTGGGGCTGGTTTGTAGAAAACAAATCAAGTATTTAATCGTGATTAAATAATTAGTTCAGGATTAATTCAATTTTTTCACGTCATTCTACCTTGATCAAACAGGAAACTATAATTCAATCGCAATTTAATTAATCAACGTTTAAATTACGTCAAAGTCCAAATTAAACATTGAATGGGTCCATAGAAGCTCAATAAGGAGTTAATCGTGGTTATTTTCTGTGTTAATTCATGATTGAGTCAACCGTAGTATCTCTCTTGATTATCTTTCTTGAATTGACAAATTATTTGTCACTTCTCCCATAACTAAAGTCTGGTGTTCGAAAATTATAAAAATATAAGGAAAAGATGGATGATGCATAGTTTGTATGCTTTCCTACTTTATTACAACAATCTTATTGAAACAGATGTCTGATATATCACTAACATCCTACTTCCATACATGTTTTGTCTGCCTTTCTTCTGGCATTCTTGTTGAGTGACCGCACCACGCCACTTGCTTCTTGTCTATAGTGTTATGTATGCTTTCTACTTGTAGGTTTCTCCTAATTTGTGATACAATAAAACCTACCACACAAAAAAAATCCATTTCAATTCATCAAATTCTATTTACGATACAATTTCAAGCCTTCGGTACCTTCAGCAATGATTAGACGATATCTTTGCACTGCATAAATGCACTAATAGTATTATGGAGCATGCAGTGCGTAGAGTAGTAAAACTAGAGCCTAAATATATGAAAATTTCTGCTCCAGAAAAACTTCGAGCTGTGAAATTAGGTTTCCGTGGGACTCGAAGAGTGCCAGAAGTAATAGGGGCAAAAGATGCATCTACATAGGAATAAAATCTGCAGGTGTGCCTGAAGCGGGGATTTTCGGAAATCTAAAATATTTTTTCAATGAATATGCAAGCTGTATGTGATGTCAATCAAAAAATACGGAAAAGAGTTCATATGTGGCCTGAAAGTGTGCATGACAGCAGTATTTTCAATAGCTGTTTCATGTACTGATCTGGAGAAAGGACGTTATGGTAAAGCTTTCCTTCTGGGTGAATATATTTGTCTTTAATGTTAACGTCTTGACTCAATCCACAAACTGTAGCAGGTGAAGCATATAACAATCCGCATGAGGCGACCAAAAACTCAATTGAAAAGAGGTCTAAAATGTCGATTCTCATGTTTCACAGTATGCTTGAAAACCAAAATTAGAGCAACGTCAATAGCTATTGTTGCTTTTTGTACTTTGCTCAATACAAGAATACGATTAATGATGATAAGTTGCCAATCGCGCCAAAAATTGCATGCTGGAGTTGAAGAACAAGGAGTTTTAGTAGATTTGAATGAAAATACTGCAATCCGTATTGCCCTAATACAGATCCAATCTGCTTGAGACATTATTTTATCGACTATGTTGAACTGTTTTGAGCTTCTGGGAGCCAGAAATACTGCAGATTCTTTCATCGCTATATCTCCAACTTCAACATTTTCTCTCAGAGACGCTCCATCTGTGATTTTATTTTTAAGCAGAAATCTGATTCTATAGAAAAGAATGAACTGTAGAAAATCATCGTAACGATCTATAGTTAATAAATAGAGAACAGGAATTGCAATTCCAAAGAATATAAATGTAGCCATTGCAACATTGAATAAAACACGATTTACTTACGGAAAATATACATACTCTGCTAAGATATTGATCGTATTCCTCTTTTCTTGTTCTGCTGAATTTTTCCATAGTTCAGTTACGTCCTCAACATACTTTGATTGCTCTTTAAGAAATCCGTTATACATGCGCAATCGTACAACTCTGAGAATAATTCAGTCTGTCAGTTGTCAATTCATATAACATTAGCATGAAGCTATTTCTGTACTCGAATATGCCGCCAACCTTTGCATTTAGTTTATTGATTTTGAATTACTCAATCGAACTTTTAATCGTTTTGATTGTGCCGGTAAACCGACAAAAATCAATTATTCTTGATGTTAATTCAATTCAAAATTGAGAAATGTACTGTGAACCGGACCTTAGAATATGAATTAAAAATTGTCAATCATAAAATAGGATTATTCCAACATGAGGAACGACAAAAACGAGATTAAACTCCCTAGGATCCCTTGTAAAATTCATTAATGGTAATATAGACCATGAAGACGCTAAGTGAATTCACAACAATAATAAAAAATTAGAAACAAATCGGAGTAAAGTTGTTGCTCAACTGAAAAAACAAATTTCTTCATCAAAAAATATAATGTTCAATATTATTAGCTCACCCACGCTAATCATTTAGAATCAAAATACAATTGAGAATAAAACAGACTAAATAGTTTGAGCATTGAGCGGAACAAAATTGAATTATATTCCTAATTAAGATACGCACGAAATCTTAGAACAAATAAAGCCTCATCTTGATTCTTCATCAAGTTTTCTATCAGACTTAGAGAACGCTGTTACTATTGCTAGTTCGAAAGTTGTACATCACAGTTCAATATCTCATCAAGAATCGAAAGATGTCGCGCACGTTTTATATTCTATTCACGACCATAAAAAATAGTTTATTTCTAATACTAACGATCTTTTCAAATATTACAATGTTATATTGAAACTGAAGTTCATGCAATAAATGGAAGAATTATCTTTTCACTAGCTTTCCCTCCAGTACATTTGGAACTATTTGACAATTAGAATGAATTTTCAATTCTTAATGAGAATAAATCAATTATAGTAGAAGAGCTGGTAACGTATTCACTTTGGTTATATCAGTAGTCGTGAAAATGAGTAGGCAGATCCTTCATGGCAAACTGAACAGGGAATTGAAGATCTTACACTCCGACGCTGAGGGAGATAGTGACCCCTATGCATCAAAGGAGGTGAAAAATAAGTTGAAGTTTATATATTTCAGTAGCTCGGGATTTTTGATATATTAAATTCAAAATGTTACTATACACATGAAAATTATTGCAAGACCAAATTCTCGGGACCTAATGGCTACCAGACTACCATGAAGTTGCGTAAAAAAAAAGTTGTACTTTGGTTATTTTAACACAGCTGAGCTTTTTCATATATTGAATTGAATTTGAGAGGATTCCATACATATAAAAAAATTCCAGACCAAATTCTCGGGACCTAATGATTGCAAGACCACCATGAACTTGCATAAAAAAGTCTCATTTTGACTTATGCAGTAGAGCTGAGTTTTCAGTATAATTGAGAAAACATCTGAGGGATGAAGCTGGACGCAAGTTGAGTGCTTAATACCTTGCTAGATCACAATTAGGTGTTTCAGTGAGTGCGAGCAGGATAATCTTATGCAGACGCGCGAATGCGATGGAGTATCCATACGGCTAATCGTTTTGTATTTATCCAAAAGTTTCTAAAAATCTGTTACGTGAAATGCGCTTTTGGCTTAGTCGGTTGCTATGATAACAGCAGGTCATCATTCTCATGCTTCAACATTCTTAAATAATGATTTCCAAAATTCTACGGCTAACAGTTCTGAATTTATGCGCAAAATTAGAAAATTAATTCCAACTGAAATAGACTTCCTGTTCAGTTTAATGTTATGGAAATAATAAGCAATCATTCAGATGCCACAGCAGACTAAAATACCCAATTTTAATACTCTACAGTCGATTGTTTCAAATTCACTCAACAGATCTTCTTAAAAATCGTTAAAGCACAATATATCGGAATATTTCTGAAATTACAACGATTACAAACAAGCTTCTCACTGAAAGGAGCGTAGCTACTCATTGTCCCACTAGATGGTTCATTTGAAATATTTTTACTTGCTTATAAAAATAGGATGGAGACAATATTTGGTTATCCACGGAACCTAGAATACTACAAGTCAAAGAATTGAAGCTGGACAAGTTATCTCTGGAAAAAATACATCAAATTCAACTACAAGAAGTCCAAGAGCTACCAATCGACCCAATCAATCTCCATATAAGTTATTCAAGAGGATCGATTGTACGTGTCCCCATTTCCGCAACAATAATTATTTTATATTTTGTTGTTAAAATTATTAACAAAATGTGATAGAAAGAGCAAGTCAATCGTAATCCAAGAAACGTCTTCGACACACAGGTTGTTCCAATCCAGAGTTTCTTCTCAAGGATGGAGACGCTACCTGTCAATAATCTGCTGAACTGGACACTTCTGGCCAGTTCGTACGGACTTTGAATTATATCTTATTTCATCTTATCAGTACATTTGTAGTGAATGTAATTCAGTTGACTTCAAGTTATATCTAGTCTGCACATAATTTCAAAGCAATAAACATACATTATAATGGTCAAATACAGTTTTTAAAAATATATAATATATTCCGAGGATCGACAAATAAATTTATAAATATATATATATATATATATATATATATATATATATATATATATATATATATATATATATATATATATATATATATATATATATATATATATATATATATATATGTATATATATATATATATATATATATATATATGAATTGGCAACCCTGCTCTAGAAGTGATAAGTTGATGAAGATTATAGAAACGTCATAATCATAAATTTTATTACTCCTTTCTCAAATACCAGTGTTATCTTACTCAACAATATAATTTTATTCGTGATTTAAAAGCTTCAAAAACAGTCAAGGTTATAGTTTTGGAATAAGTGAACTGCTGAGCATCTTAATTTATGCGCACTATCAAATTTAAATATTCAAAATCAGTGTTCTCAACTGTATTAGAAACTACATTTGTACAAAAAACACATATATACATTATAATGACATGGATACCATTGAACAAATAGAGCAATTGTTGCAACCGCTCAATAGCAAAATAATAATAATAATAATAATAATAATAATAATTCATTTATTGCTTGAGATAAATTCTCTCATACAATGAGCTTGACAACAAAACATGAGCAAATAAAGTGTACAAAATAAGAGTGCCAATACAGGAAATAGCCTAATAGTTACAGTAAACAATACAGTGAATAAACATTTCCGAGTAATTATATATTGAGATATGACATGAATATTCAGCTAACAAAGAATATTGAAGATAGGACGGAAGCCATCTTTTATTTATTATGTTGTATATATTATGTTATAGAGATATTATCAAGTCTCAAATATTGAGTCTACTCATTGAAGCAAAAACTTCTCAGTTTGAAGGCATTCATGGTGTAATAGAAAATATTATTGATTTTTTCAGTATCCAGGTTATCTAAGAGCATGAAGATATCTGTGTCATCCTTAATATTCATTATATAATTTTTCAAATATGAGTTTCTGAAGGCTTTGTAGATAGGACAGATGCACAAAAAATGGTACAGCGTTTCAAGTTCAAAAAGATTGCATATAGTACATATATTACTTGCATCTAGTTCATATTTTATATTCTTATATATTATTCTTAATCCTCTAGTACTAGAGACTCTCAGCTGACAGATAACTCGTTGCTTATGAATTGATAAGTCGAAAGACAAGTAATCATTATTGATATTGGCAAGATTCAGTTGTTTATAGTATTGACTATATCTTGTGTTATTTATTTCAAGAATATCTCTGTTACGAAGATTATTTTTATAAGTATTGATGATTTCTATGATTTTGATTTTGCTTATTGTTTGTGATTCCCAGGTTTCACTGAAACCTTGTTCATCTAAAAATAATTTAATTTGGGAGGCCAAATTCAAGTCTACTTTATTTATTGGTGAATTTGAAAGCTGTAAAAGGCGATTATAGATTTGTTTTGGTAATCTATCATTTGTCATGTTAATTATTTTCCTCCAAAAGTTTAGGGCTCTGTTCCAAACGGACACAGCTAGGTGAGATACTCCTGTTTCTGTTCTCATCACATAATTCGGTGTGTTTCTTGGGCATTGCAATATATTTTTAAAAAAAGTTAACTGCGCTTTTTCTATGAAGTTACATTGCTGTAAGCCCCATACTTCGGTGGCATATAGTGCTGTTGCGTTTATTATAGAGTTTAGTAGTGCAATTTTTTCAGGCCATCTATTAGATTTACCTTTGATAAGTATGTTTTTGGTTACTTGAGTTGCTATTAATGCCTTTCTTATACTTTCCTTCGCTGCTATAGAGAATTTCCCAGAACATGAGAACAATAAGTCAAGATAATTAAATTTGTTCACCACTTCAATGTGTGTTTTATTATATTTGAATTTTTCATTGTAGGATGGGGCTCGCCCTTTATGAAACACGACAATTTTAGTTTTCTCTTCGTTGACCGTTAAATTATTTTCTAAGCTATATTGATAAAGAATATTCAATTTTCTGATGACGTCAACTGGGCTATCACAAAATATTACTATGTCGACAGCGTAGGAAAGTAGAAGTAGGTCATTATGACCATCTATGTTCAAACCTCTTGCTCCTGCTTTTTCAAAGAAATCATTTATATCATTAATGAATAAAGCAATAGCAAAATAGATCATATCCAAAAACATTTCGGTGCACTAACTAATTTAGCACAAAATAATGATGAAGAAGTTGAAGTGAAATTTCGGCAATTGGAAGAAGAACTGAAAGTGAAAGATAAGCAAATTGAATAGTTAGAAAAGAAAGTAAGGGAAAAAAATTTTTTTTGGCATCAAAGAAAGAAAAAATGAAAATATCGAACAATTTATAATAAATCTAATAACAGTTAACATGAATCTCTCAGATGTGACTGTAAAAGAAATTGAAGGGATAAAAAGAATCGGAAGACCAACAGAAAACAGAATAAGACCAATACTTGTTGAATTTGAATCGAAAAAAATTAAAAAGACCATTCAAAAAAATGCCAAATTGCTTGAAAACACAAAAATATATATTGAAGAAGATTTTTCTCTGAATATATTACAAGATAGAAAAATTTTAAAATCGCATCTAATTAGAGCTCGAAATGATGGCAAAAAGCTGCACTGCATTATAAAATACTGTACATAAATGGAGAAAAATACACGATGAATGACTTTACTGAAAATGAAGAAGAGACAAACAACGTGTTTCTCATACCAGAAAAACGTCTTTCTACGTCACTACCTTCACCAGCAATTTTAAATGAAGAAAATAATTCTACTGAAATTTGATCCTCAACTATTGAACAAGAAATGAAAATTAAGGACATACTGAAGAAAAAAGCAAATAAAAATACACAATCTAAAGTAGGACCCTTGGACAAGCACATCCAAACAAGACTTAGAACTCAGTCAATTTCAAAAAACGGAGAAGCAAGGGAAGTGCGAAAAATAAATATTCCAACATTTTATTCTGGAACATCCAGGGCTACAAAAATATTTTAAATTTAAATTTCGAAGAAAAACTTCTATTGAATCATGATATTAAATGCCTCACAGAGACTTGGACTAATTTTGAGTTGAATGCAAATCCTCCATTCCTCAAAGACTATACTAGATATGAACAAGAAGCACTTAAAGAAGCAAGTACTGGACGAGCGATCGGAGATATTGTCTTATTTTCTAAATTTCCTCCACAAAATGTCACAATTATCGAAAAAGAACTGCATTGGATAATTCCTAAACTCCAAAATAATAATTTAAATTTGATCTTTGGTGTACCGTACTTTTCACAATCATTTGATTACTCGGTACTATTTCCGAAAGCTTACAAAATCTAACAAATCAATACTCAAATCACTCATACATAATGTGCGGAGACTATAATGCTCGCATTAGAGAACTCAATCAGCTTGAAGAAGTGCTCCAATTCAATAATAACTGTAACCACAATTGAACTGCGCAGGATAAAAATATAAATAAAAAAGGTAAAGAACTTGTTGCAGTTTTTGAAAAAGAGAACTTCATAGTTCTGAATGGGAGATCAAAAAGCGACACCCCCTCTGAATATACTAACATAGGACCATCTGGGAAAAGCACCATTGATCTAATTTGGACGGACTTAGGCACACCACAATTACTAAATGATTTCACTGTTAGAGAAGATGTACCAATATCCGATCATCTAATGTGCTCTATTGAAATAACAAACTTTGGTTGTATTAATGAAACACAAAATACAGCGACTATAAATTTAACAAAAATGAAATAGGACACAGTATAAACAGATCTTTACAAACAAAAACTTCGAGACAAAATAATGAATATTTCCACTATAAACTCTACATAGAAATATGGATTCATTGAATCTGAAATTAAAACAACTTCCTCCGAAATTGGTGTAGTGAACTAAATAAAAATATATCAAAATAGACCTCCTAATTTGATTAAAAAAAAGTGGTTTAGCGAAACGTGCTAAGATTATGTACATAATGAAAATTCAGAATTATCATTATCTTGCAAGATAATTTTGATGCGTTGAGTTCTTATGATTGAATTGAAATTATGTACATAATGGAAATCAAGAATTATCATTATCTTGCTGGTTAATTACAATTCATTTAATTTTTATGATTGAATTAAAATTATGTGCATAATAAAAATTCAGAACTATTATTATCTTGCAAGATAATTTTGATGCATCGGACTCTTATGATTGAATTGAAATCAGGTACATAATGGAAATTGGGGATTCTTATTATATGCAGGAGGATTTGAGTCCATTGAGTTTCTTTTCATTGGATTAAAATTATGTACATAATGGAAATTCAGAAATATTATTATTTCGCAGGATAATTTTAATACATTGAATTTTTATGATTGAATTGGAATTATGTACATAATGATAATTCAGCATAGAGACTACCTAGCAAAATTACATTAAATCGTTGAATTTTTATGATTGAACTAAAATTGTGTACATTATCTTGCAAGATAATTTTGATACATCGAGTTTTTATGATTGAATAAAAATTATGTACATAATGATAATTCAGCATAGAGACTATCTAGCAAAATTGTACGAGACCGTTGAATTTCTATGATTGAATTGAAATTATGTACATAATGAGAATTCAAAATCATTATTATCTTGCAAGATAATTCCAATGCATTGAATTTTTATGATTGAATTAGAATTATGTACATAAAAGGAACTTCGAATTCTTATTATCTTGCAGGATAATTTTTATTCATTGAATTTTAATGATTGAATGAAATTATGTACATGATAAAAGTTCGGAATTATCATCATCTTGCAAGATTACTTTGATTGATTGAATTTTTATGATTGAATTAAGATAATGTACATAATGGGAATTCGGAGATCTCATCATCTTACAGTATAATTTTAATTCATTGAATTTTTCTGATGGAATTGAAATTATGTTCATAATTGAAATTCAGAATTATTATTATCTTGCAAGATAATTTTTATGATTGAATATGAATTGAATTAAAATTATGTACATAATTTGAATTCAATTGATTAAAATTATCTTGCAAGGTGATAATAGTTCTGAATTCCTATTATGTACATAATTTCAATTCAATCATAAGAATTCAATGAATTAAAATAAAACTGCAAGATAATAAGAATTCCGGATTTTCATGATGTACATAATTTTGATTCAATTATAAAAATTTCATGTATTAAAATTATCTTGCAGGAGAATAATCATTCTGAATTTCCATTAAGTACATAATTTTGATTCAATCATGAAAATTCTATGAATTTATATTATCCTGCAAGATAATGAGAAAAGTGAATTTCTATTATGTCCATAATTTCAATTCAATCATAAAAATCAATGCATTGAAATTATCTTGCAAGATAATAATAATTTTGAATTCTCATTATGTACATAATTTCGACTCAATCATAGAAATTTAACGGTTCCGTACAATTTTGCTAGATAGTCTCTATGCTGAATTATCATTATATCTATAATTTCAATTCAATCATAAAAACTCGATGTATCAAAATTATCTTGCAAGATAATAATAATTCTGAATTTTCATTATGTACATAATTTTAATTCAATCAAAAAATTCAATTAATCAAAATTATTCTGCAAGAAAATAAGAACTCCTGATTTCCATTATGTACATAGTTTTAATTCAATCATAAAAATTGAATGCATTGAAATTATCTTGCAAGATAATTATAATTCTGAATTTCCATTATGTACATAATTTTATTTCAATCATAAAAATCCAATGGATTGAAATTATCTTGCAAGATAATGAAAATGTATAGTTTTTATTCAAGTTTAATAAATTGTTGCTACTGAATAGCAAAACGGCGTGTTATAATTTTTGTTGTCTTTTTTATTTGCAAGCAATAATTGGCCTAATGCTCAATGGATGGTGTTGCATGTAGCTTCTACTTCTTTGAATCGTCAATCCATATAGGTCTACAGATCTCAAAATCAGAATTCCGTGGGTTTGACTATACTGTACTGACAAGTCCTAATGAGGACTTGATATGTGTTCACAGCTGCTCTCCAATCTAAGATGACAGTGTCAGAACCGATTCTAGAAATTTGCATTTCTGTGGTACAAATATATGTTTCAGAATGTTCCATAGCTTGAATTTTGTGATATATTTCTGATAATCATATCACGCATATTATAAAAACTTGTTCATCAAAATCCAAGGCGGAGGAAATATGGGAGACAGCAATAATCAAACAAATTATTTGTGAGGAAAATATTTGGTCCTATTTTATAACACAATTATCAATAGTCCAAGATACCAGACCCGCCAGACGTTACTTATTTTCTGAGAAACTAAATTTGTGGATTAGAGTAGTGTTAGTCAGTACTTGATCACACGCATATTTGCTAGTTTGTGCCGACGGCCAATTTGTAGATACGAGGTGCTACAAGTACGTTAAGACATCACTTACTTTTTTTGAAGTCTGAGTGCTGATTTTTATGTATTTTCTAGAGAATATTGTCGAAGATTGATAACCTATACTGCCAGATACTTTTCATCAGCAGTAATTCCTGCTAAACGCTTTAAAACTCGCAAAGAAGAAGTAATCTTACTTATAGTCTAAGCTCTATTTTTTGAATATTGTAACATTATTTATCTTAATTCAGGGAGCAAAAGTCTTTGAACACCACTATTCATTTTTATGATTTATTAAAATGATAGATTAAATAACTAACACTATTTTGAATAACTAATTCTAGTTGAAACTAACGATTATTATACACTATACTATAACTTAACTTTAATTATTTATGTCAATGTTGATTTATTTCAAATTACACAATTTATTTCTATCACTAGCAATTCATGGCATAAGCTCACTGTGCTAAAAAATCAATAATCTTCTCGCTGTCCGTCAGCGAATATGTACCGTTGGTCTCTCCCCACTACGTTCTCCCCGCAGACGTCTAGGCGTTTCTAGAAGAACGCTAGAAGATGCGAGTAATTTTCCAGAAAACAAATATATTCGCTTCTATTTCTTAATGTAAAATAATTCCACAATCATTCTAAGCACAAGTAGAGCCGAAATGACTAATTTATAGACTTGAATTCGCTACAATATGATACTCAGAGGAAGCAATTTCAATACTTTTTCAAGCAGCCGGACCAAGGAAGATTTGGATGCCGATAGATATTTCTTTTACTATCAAGCGTACAAATAGTCACCTCGCGCTTTTACTCACAGCGATATTTTAGTAGCGTCTGGGATATATTTAGCCCTACGATTAATCTGGCTGTTAACAAAAAATATTGAAATTGTGTCCTGAGTATCATATATAAGAACGAGCACTCAGACTATGAGCAAGATAACGTTATTCTGCGCGAGCTCTAAAGAGTCTAGCAGAAATTACTACCGATGGAAAGTGTCTAGCAGTGTTGATTATCAATTTTTAACAATATTCTCTAGAACATATCTGAAAATCAGCACTCAAGACTTTAATAAAAGTGAGTAATGTCTCAACGTACCTATAGCACCTCGTACCTATGAATTGGCCGTCGGCACAAACTAGTAAATATGCGTATGATCAAAGTACCGATTAACACTACTCTTATCCACAAATTTTGTTTCTCAGAAAATAAGTTACGTCTGGCGGGTCTGGGATCTTACTCTACAACGTTTAATCGATCGATAAGATTTCTGACAAATGGAAATACAGTTCCAATTGCGTGTTTATTCAACAGGGAAGAACCACAAATACAATTATATACAAAAAACTGTTGAATGATATCAACTGATTGATTTCTACTGTTAAAAAGATACCTAATGTTTTTCCAAAGGTTTCCTCTTTTTGAATTCTATCAAAGCCGCCACAGTACTCCCTATCCACTGAGGCCACGAAATTGAACTGGATGTCTTGCGTCTTGGGTGAACTTGGCGACGGTAGCTGTTTCAGTAATCCTACTTCTATTCGTCGAACATGCATTTATGAGGTTTTTGGAAAAAATGCTGGCTTTACTCGGTTATTGTTCACTTTTCTGGGTCTACCATTTGAAATAATGACCATTGTCTCTTCTCCTCAACTAACATCTGCACACGGCCCTAAATACGGTTGCTGTAATGGTTTTTTTACCATGTCGTTTCGTAAGAATATATGGGAGCATTTATCAAGATCGGAGTAAAAGAAAACATTTCGAGTGCTATGACCAGATGCTGGACTTGCTCTTTTATTATTCATTTGCTGCTGCAGCTGATGCACGAATGATGGTTGATCTATGTTGAGGCTGTCATCTGGGGAAAATCTCTCCAGGAAGACGTGATTGTGTTTCATAAGTCAGTACAGCAGGTGAACAATAAAGATCCTCTCTAATCGCTGATCGGAGTCCTAAATGTACTGTAGGTAATATTTCACCAATTCTTATTTTCATGACATTGTACAGCAGTTTTTTTCATTGGGTCTATAGGCAGTAGTAAGACAGCGTTTGAATCTACGTTGAGTTGTTTCAATACTGTGAAGTCACCAAGTGATCCCTCCAGCAGTGATGCTACGTTGAATATTCTAAGCACTGTGAAGCCAGCAAGTACTCCTCCAGCGGTGACCTTACGTTAAATTATTCAAACACAGCGAATTTAGCAAGGACTTCGCCAGCGGTGACGCTACCTTGAATTATTCAAACACTGTGAAGTCAACAAAGACTTCGCCAGTGGTGATTCTACGTTGAATCATTCGAACACTGTGAAGTCAACAAAGAATTTGCCAGCGGTGATTCTATGTTGAATTCCTCAAACACCGTGAAGTCAACCAAGGCTTCGGCAGCGGTGATTCTTCGTTGAATTACTAAACACTGTGAAACCAACTAAGACTCTGCCAGCAGTGATTCCACGTTAAATTATCCAAACACTGCAAAGTCAAGAAGGATTTTGCTAGCGATGACTCCACGTTAAGTTAATCCAACGTTCGCGGAGCAGACGGAGGAAGTTAAACGAAATGACTCCAAGTTGTACTTTGCAAAAATATTTCTTGTCCAAAAATAGCAAAAATATCGCAAAATAAACCAAGTTTTTTTTGCGGACTTATGAAAACAAAAGAAAATAATGAAACTCTTACAGTTTGTCTTGACAATCGTGCTTACGAACTTAGCACAAAAACTTCGAACGGACGTCGAACGGTAAACACAGTAAAACTTTGGAAGATGGCTCGGAGAATTAACTTTCAATAGAAGTGACTTAAGTAGGCCAAAAGGCCTTATTCATACCTAAATTTAATGATTTGTTACATAACTTGTTCAAAAATTAATTTTTGTAACACGTACACTGAAAATACCCTATAACTACACTGACTTCTGCTTCGAATGTTCTCAATTCCTAACCATGGTAACAATTTTAAAATGAAATTGTAGATCATGGATCATGGATGCCGATCTTTTTTTTATTTCATTAATATGGATATACGTCAAATTGATATTTGGAAGAAATTTGTATCATAGAATGTGTTCGTTATAGTTTATGAATTTATTGTGAACCAGAAATTTGGAAAATATCAATCAATGAAATAGACCATGTGAGTTAGGTTTCATTGTATTGGTTTACTGTAATGTGATTGCATTTGCAAGAATATGTTTATCAAATCGATAAAATAGTTTCAATACATCTAAATTTATTTGAAAAGCTTTGAAGGCACCTCGGTGCACTTGTCACAAAAAGTATTGAATGCAACACGGACACTGAACGACTGTCATTATTGTCACGGACAAATTTGGCTGCACGGAGCTACGCCTTGGGTTTTGCCCTCGTCTCCACCAAATGCAGCCAAGTAGCATAGTATACTATTCTTATTAGCGCTGTCAGTAATTTAAAGAAGAGATACAGATAAAAAGAAGTCATATCACAAATACAATTTTCTTTACAACAACAAATTTCCTATTCTTTTCCTACTAAATATGTCCTTTGCGATTACATTTCCTTGGAATCAAAATCATCCTAATTTTTTTTTGTCTGTCGGTAAAGTAGTGACGATTCAGTCCTCTGTCGATCAACTGTCAAATGTCAGATCTTTATTTGTTCATGGTCGAGGGTCACGAAGAACATCGAACAAAGTATACACTATACAACATATTTACAGAACAAACGTTGATTACATTCAGAATTCAATAACGGTAGGCACAATACGGACCAAACAAATAATGGTTGATTTTTATTTCGGATGTTTCAAACCTGACCTTATTCCACCACATGTTATGAAATATTAAAATGTATTTATTCCAGCTGGCGGCGGATAATACTAAGGTAAACGGTAGTGTATGTTCAAACAGAATTACGGATCTCAAAATTTATAGGGTATGCAAGATGGGAATTAGTTGTATGGACTTTAAAGTATTTGACGGTAGCAGGAGACTCTGGAATGTGCAACTGTGACGGAGTTTTGGGGAATAACTCCTCACAATAGTCAGCATGTGATTTTTCGGGTCATTCACGACTACACCATGAGAACGAAATCGTTGGAAAATGGTTTCAAGATGATGTAAATGTTCTTGTGGCCTCTCTTTTTTCTTACTCTTATCATATTGCCAGCTCAATACACACCGTATTATACATAGCAGTGTTAATTTGTATATACATCTTTCGAGTTAATAACAATATTGTTTTTCGTTTTATTTACATAATATGTGGGTTGTATATTAATATTCAAGTTCATTGTTTTATTACATTTGGTGGACGTTACATTTCTTTTATACAGAATCTGTCAGTTTTATTTTTTCTCGCTTGAGGTAAGTATGTCTTGGCGAAGCACTGCCGTTTTTGGTATATCTTGTTCTGCCACTAGAATGCGCGTACCAGATCGCGTACCAGATCGACGACAGAGACAATACTCTTACCGTGCAGCTTAAACAAGAAATCTTGGATATGTGGTATTGGGTAAGCGTCTGGAATGGTAACACTATTTGATCTTCTGTAATCACTACACAATCGCCATTCTCCAGGTTGCTTTTTTGGGATAAATATGGACTAGCTCAAGGACTACAAGAGGGACGACACCAACCTTGTTTCATCATGAATTGGAGCTCAGCCCTCGCCACTTCTTAGAATCTCAAGAGAGAATCTTCGTGGTCCTTCTGCGATTGGCGGTCCAGCCGTTAGTATATGGTGCGCTATGTTGCTCTTCGGTATTGTTCTTGGTGGAGGTAGGCGCGTAATAACCGCGTAGCGTGCTAGGAGCTCATGATATTTTGTCTGCTTGGCAACGGTGGTAATGGTAGACGATACAGTAGTGGTAACAAAACCTCAAGCAGAAATCAATGTGTAAGCGTCGATAAGTCATCTACTTCTGACGTCTGGTAACAGAAAACTTGAAAACTCAGCTCCAATTATAAGTTTTCCTACGTCTGTCACGACGAAAACATAACTGATCTGCTTTCGAAGCTCAAGGTCCATCAACTTTTCTCCGTAGATTTGAATTGGTGTAATCTTGGCTGCGAATAGTGTACTTGTGGTGGGTGTTTGGACTGATTTATGGAGAAAATTCATGGGAATCACTGAAACTCTAGCGTCAGTGTCCACTAGGTAACGAATGCCAGATTTTGGATCAGTTATGTAAAGGCGATGCTATTTCGTCTGAGTCTTGTCATACACTGCTCCTAGTGTCGACAGGTCCTCTAGTTTTCCGCCTTGTATCTGCATTTCCGTGCTTTCGCTCCAAAAGTAGCATGATAGTAGCATTGCTCTTGACGCAGTTTTTTTCACGAGACTTGCTCAAACCTTGTGATCTTTATCGCTGTGAGTATCCAGGCCATTCTTTGTTGATCAGTTGCTCCACCATGGTAGTTAGATTGGTTATTGCTTCTTGCATATTTTCTATTGTTGACAGCAACGATGATGTTGTCGCAGTGATATTGCTGCTATGCGCAACAGCATCAACTGATGCTACTTGTAAACCGAACGACACTTGAAATTTTGTCAATCTATCAGCAATAGCAGCTATTCTGTCAAGGCCAACCCCTTCACTAGCTGATAGTACAAGTTGAACGTGAGGCAGAAAATGTTGTAGTCATAATGTTGCCAACACTTATTTTCCAATCTAACCGTCGTTACCAGCAAGCGTTTCCATTTTTCAGAGGAGCTGAGAGAGTTTCCCATCATCTACCTCTAACTCATCAAGACGCATCCGTAGTTGCCGTTGTTTAGAATCGCTGTAAGCTGTAATTAATTTATATTTGATCGTTTCGTATTTGTCAGTTTCTGGTGGATGTGCTACAACATCTGATACCTGTTGCAGTGCGCGGATATGATAGTATAATATTTTGTAAGATCTGACCTGATTTTATTCATGTGAAATTGAGCCTTAATCTATGCGAACCAAAGAGCGGAGTTCTTCTGCCAAAATATTGGCAACAACTGTAGGTATTTTTCCGATGAAATCCATAACTCTTGAGTTATAGGTTCTTTATGGTATCCTTCAAGTTCTTGCATTATCAAAAATGTAATGTGATGAGAGTTGAAATTTTGTGTTGAAATGAGTTCTACACATTTTCAGATTGGAGTTATGTTTCATATCTCATGAGATCTTTCTGGTACCCATATACTTATAGATATATACATGGTCTTAGTTTTATTCCGTGAATAGATGCTGCTTCGTTGATGAATTTTCATATATTGAGACGTTCTGCAGCAAAAATTGCTCTTGGCTTTTCTCGATGAAATCCATATTTCAAAATTGAAGTAATTTTTTTGATGTTCACATATATACATATCTATCCGTTTGTTCTCATAAAGAGTCATCACTGTGACATTTTACTCCTGATTTCCAGATTCGTGCTGATTCTGGCAGTATTCTGCTACAGAAGATTGATTCAACTTCCAAACGATTTTTTATTGAAGAATGGATTTTTTTGACCTTTTCCGCAGATTTAGATTTTTTGGAATACAATGTTATAATGGAATTGAATTTGAGAATCTTTGCAGTTTGCTTTGAAAGAAATTTGAGCCAAAAAATTCAAATACTCAGATATGAATTCATGAGATCACAAATCTCTAATAGTTCAATAGAACTGCGAATAGATGGCAGGAGAATGATATGATAACTTCAAATTATATTCTTGTTTCGCTAGCCTGGATTTTTCTCTTCTCAAATTCTGTCACAGCCGCCACAGATACAATTGTGACAAGCGAATACTCAGAGTCTTCGTTGGTGCTACTTATATTCACTGGTTGAAATAGATAATGATCGATGAAAACTTTCATATTGAGTTACTGAATAATTCCAAATATTCCAAGGTTTGATCATTTACGACCAATTGGTGTCCTGTCAATAGCTGACAGTACACCAATTGATCGTAAATGATCAAACCTTGAAATATTTGAAATTATTCGGTAACACGGTATATCAAGGGTACTAGAGAGAATATGTTGTAAGCAAATAATGACAATAATTCCTTTTTTTATCTTTAGTAGAAGTCACAGCACTTGTCTGTTACATCTTTTTAATTTTATTTCATATAACTTCAATAATAAAATTCAATCCAGGCTAGCGAAACGAGAATATAGTTTGAATTTATCATATTATTCTCCTGCAATCTATACGCGGTCCTATGGAACTATTAGAGATTTGTAATCAAGTGATTTTATATTTGAATTTTTTAATTTTTTGGATTAAATTTGTTTCAAAGCAAGCTGCAAAGTGTCTCAAATATCAATCATCAATCATGGTGATAAGTGATTTTGAATGTCACATGAATTGATAAAATGTTAACATACAATTTGCATAATTTTTAGACCGATGCCTTGCTTGCTCAAGAGAAAATGTTCCATTCTTACATAGTGTTCCAAAAAATTAAGATAAAAGAGAAAGATGGTCATCAATAATAAATCGTAATGATCTTCTGGGCGAAGTAGCGTCTTACTTCAAATATTATAGAATATGCGACCAACATTTTTTGGCTGATAAATATCAGAATATAGAAAGAAGGAAACTGAACAAAAATGCTATTCCAGACGCAATAAACATACTGGGACAAACTTCATCACAATTAATGAATGGTATTGAGTTTATTGAAGAAATCGAAGTTTCAGGTGAAGGTATGTATGCATTCAAAATTTATATATTTTATTGTTAATGATTATTTATTTTGTATCAGCTACATCACCGGGTGAATGTACTGAAATTTTTTTTAAGGAAACTGTCCGAACGTATTCCAGGCAACCTCGATCAATTATGGTCGATGAGGTTCCAGCGATTAGAAACATCAAATATTGACATGTTCCAAGGTATTTATAATTTTTTCAACTCTCGTCTCACCACATCAGCACTCAAATAAGGTACTGGCTTATGTGCTTACATACGATTATCCAATTTATAGGTAGTGGAACTATTACCTTGCGAAAGATGGGAGTCTCTCGCAGATCGCAATTAACTGCTAGAGAACAAATGTACCAGCAAGTGAAAAGCAAGGAGCATCTGCTAAGAGTTATGAAGGCTGGAAGAGTCAATAAAAAAAAAGCCTTGAAAATTCCAGATCGTTTGAGAAACCTTCATAAATTCAACTTTCTATCACCAACCCTTCAAACTTTCATGAATTGTCAGCTTTGTCTTTTAAAATATAAATCAAAAACTTCTTATCGATTTACTCTTCACGAAAAAGCCCTATATTTATCTATTTACCGACACAGTCCAAAATGTTATAGATACTTGAAATCCTTGATACCTACTTTACCTACTCCTAAAACCCCACAAGAAACTAAGGCTCCTTGAAATTGAAACCAGGTATAAATATGCAGCTATTCTCTTTTTTAAATAATATAAGTAAAAGTGAAGTTTGCAAAGATCAATATTGTATTCTGATGTGGGATGAAATGTCTCTAGCAGCAAGTTTAAATTTTAGCAGAAAACACGGCATTCAAGGTTTGGAAGATTTTGGTACTGGACGTAAGCTTCGAATCGCCGATCATGCTTTGGTGTTAATGATTCGGGGTCTGTACTCCAGGTGGAAACAGTCTATTGCATTCTACTTTGCGCAATCAGCCACGAATACATACACATTAAAAGCATGTATCAAACAAGTCATTCAGACCATTCATAAAGAAACTGAATTTAAAGTACTAGCTTCAGTGTGCGACATGGGTTGTAGTAACAAGCCTGCTATTTTCAGTTTAGCAACTGAAAATGGTAGGCCTGAAGACTATATTTATAACATCGATGGTCATGATATTATACATTTATTTGATGTGCCCCATCTTATTAAATGTATGAGAAACAATTTTATAACGAAAGATATAATTTATGAGAGTGAAACTGCAAAATGGAACGATTTAAAATTATTGTACCAATTATCTTCATCTGAGACTTGAGGGTGTCTGACTAAACTAACTGAAAGTCATATAAACCCAGAAGATAAAAAGAAAATGAAAGTCAAATTGACGACTCAATTTTTTAGTCGTTCCATCTTTAGTATGTTCACCATTTTAGACAACCATGCAGCTGAATCAGCTCGTCCAAAATCTTTCGGAGATACTTCTAAATTTATTTATTTTATGAATGATCTTTTTGACAGCTTGAATTCAATAAAAAAATCTTTCAAACCTTCAGAATGTCATGTTAGGTTTGATAATAACTATCACGAACATACAAACTCTTTGGAATCGTCTACAGGGTCCTAATTTCCAATATCTTATAACTAGATGCTTGAATCAAGACCCTTTAGAAAATTTCTTTGGTGCTATTCGTGGATTGGGCGGCTTGAATCCGAGTCCATCATGCTCACAGTTTGTTTTTGCTTATTCCACCACTATTGTGAACAATGCAGTAAAGAGTAGAACAGGATCGAATTGTGAAGTGGACGGGGTTACGTTATTATTGAACTTAGAACTACTCCTTTCCAATTGTTCTGATACTTCATTTTTGCCATCACCCATATCAGCTTCACCTACTAAATCCACTGAACTTGTTTCTTCTACTTCACTTTCTTCAAAGACTCCTCAGCCACAATTATTTGTAAAAACAGTTTCGAAAATATTGATCAATCAGAATAGCTCATATATAGCCGGTTTCATTTTGAGAAAAATATTAAATCGTGATTGTCAAGTATGTGCAAAGTACTTATTAAGTTTAACATGTACTGACAAACACGCTTTGATCAAGCTGAGAGATTACGGTACACATAAACCCCTCCTTATCTATCCTAATCAACATTTTATTGATTCGATTCATCAACAGCGTTCAAAACTTTTTAAACTCATTCCTAAATTTATTATTAGCTCCAATATTTTATATCATCTTGATAATTATACTAATCTTCATATACCACTACTTTGTCCCCATCATTCACACAGTATCAATTCAATCACAAAAACAACTCTTTCAAAATTAATAATTCACACTTTTCTTCATAAAGCCAACAAGAAATTGAAACTAAAAGATCTTCAACCTAATCCTATCATCGATAATTTTCTTTCTCAAGCATATCCATCGTTAGAAGCTAAAATCAATTATGCCTCAAGTCGACGGTCAAAAAAATTTATTGCCCAATAAAAAATGATCTGGAATTTGTAACACTCTCTTGAAGACGAACTTGAAAATCAAAAATAAAATGTCACAGCGACGATCCTTTATAAGAACAAACAGATATATATGTATTATGTGGACATCAAAAAAATTACTTGAATTTTCAAATATTTATTTCATCGAGAAACGGCAGGAGCAATTTTCGCCGCAGAACGTCTTGATTTATAAAAATTCATCCATGAAGCAGCATCTATTCAGAAAACAAAACTAAGACTATGAGTATATGAGTACCAGAAGAATCCCATAAGATATGAAACATAATTTTTATTGGAAAATGTGTAGAGCTCATTTCAACACAAAATTCTAACTTCCATAAGAATACATTTTTAATAATGCAGGAACTTGGAGAGAAATATACCAATAAAAAATACCATGATAAACCCCAACACTCAAGAATTATGTATTTTATCGAAGAAACACCTACAGTAGTTTTCGACACAGAATTTCATGTTTTACAAGAATGGCATCGTAATGCAATATCGCAATTTTACAGTGCCCCTATGTAGAAAACACAAGATGAAAAGGAAGTCCTTAACGGAAAGACAGACAGACATAATTTTTCAATGATTTTGGAAGATGAACTATATATAGTTTTTTGAATAATGTAATTGGATTATTTCCAGATGCAAAATTATTTGCTATTGTACATATGAATGTTGAAATAAGAAAATATTATCATTACTCCAAATGCTGTTATTGTATATAATTCATTTTTATTCATATTTATTCAATTTGTGATTCAAGTTATCGTGATCCATTTCATAATTCTAATATTTGAGTCATGAACACTTAAATCATAAATAAAAATAATCTATACATGCTTTCAGAATTATGTTATGATAAATAGACTTTTTTGGTCTTAATTCTGTATATATATTTTTATTTTTGACGTTTCGACTCTAACCGAAAGTCTTCTTCAGAAAAAATGAAGGATACTTTCGGTTAGAGAGTCGAAACGTCAAAAATAAAAATAAATATACAGAATTGAAACCAAAAAAGTCTATTTATTATAAATAAAAAACTCAAGAAAATTTTTGTATAAGATTTCAATGTATCTAGATTCGTATTCGCGTGCTATTACAGTAGTTCAATAGGACCGCAGATAGATGGCGCTGCCAGTAATATGCTAAGTTTGAAATAAAGTGAGCGTTTCGCTTCTTCTTTAGTAGTTTTGCTCTGTGATTCAATCAGTCTCAATTTGAGCCAAATCGATTTCTCCAAGTACAACAAACTGTGAAAAAATATATCGCAGAATATATGATGGGACAAATGTCAAATCCTCTTTGAATGATATTGAATTTGAAATCTTGAGTTCTGTCTATGAGATGCAGGATTTGAACTCATCTTCTGATGTTATTAATGACATGTTTCTTCTCTATTCCGATGAACACTTCCATCCTTAAATTTGTGTAATCAAAAATAGAGAAAATAAGTGGTACAATGAAACTATGAGTGATTTTCTATTCGGATAATCTTACCAGAAGCACATGGATGATTATCAAAGAAATAACAAATACTGAACCAAAAGTGAGTAACATGAAAATTAATTCAAATGATGAAAGTTTCACTCATCTAGAAGATATTGCAAATGAGCTCAATTTATTCTTCTTTATAGCTCCTCTAAAGATTCTAGGTCAAATTTCCAAAACAAAATCTCACAATCAGAATATTTCAACTACACAATCAAGCAGTCTTTCTCTTCACCCTTATTCTGAATCAGAATCATAAATTATAGTCAAAAACAAAATAAAAAGTAAAGCATCATCTGGATCAGATAATATTCCAAATTTTCTAATTATATTCACGGCATCACATATCATAACACCTTTTCTGCATTTTGTGAATTTGTCATTCGAAACGGGTTCTCTCCCAAAAAGCTTAGAGGTGAATAAAATGAACCCCATATATGAGCAAAATAACACTCATAATTTGAATAATTAGAGGCCAACAGCACTACCATCAATTTTTTCTAGAATATTTGAATAAGCATTCCTAAATAGATAAGAAAATTTTATAAGTTGAAATACTATCATGAGCAGAATCTGTTTGGTTCTCAACCGAATGAAAGTGCTGCTGATGCCTCTCAACTTACTTGAGAAAACATCTTGAAACAGCTAGAGAGTGGGAAAAAACCTTCAGGAATTTTTTGTCATTTGAACAAAGCATTGGATTGTGTTAACCACACAACTCTTTCCAATAAATTATACAAATATGGCGCTCATTGGGCACCTCTTAGTGAGAAATCTCATTTTCGGAGAAAAGAGAACAATATGTAGTCATTAAATATAATGAAAATAGTCCGATAAGTGAACTGAACTCTGATCGCATTGTTATAAAGTATGCCGGTCAGTTCGACCACGTGTTATCATCCAATCCAGAAGTCGATTGAGGCTGCTTTAATCCCACCCTTCAGTTCGATCACAGCAGTGGGTGGGGTACAAATTATAAAATCCGATCAATTTCTTATATATATATATATATATATATATATATATATATATATATATATATATATATATATATATATATATGTACATATATATATATATATATATATATATATATATATATATATATATATATATATACATATATATATATATATATATATATATATATATATATATATATATATATATATATGTACATATATATATATATATATATATATATATATATATATATATATATATATATATATACATATATATATATATATATATATATATATATATATATATATATATATATATATATATATATATATATATATATATATATATATATATATATATATATATATATATATATATGAATATAAGTTAGGATTAATCGCGACTGCAATTAGTTAAGGAGACAGTAAATTTTGTAGACTTAGCAGTCAGGTTTTTTTTGGCCAATAAAATAAAAGATTTCTCTTTTAAAATTTCGTCTAGCTTTCGGCTTGGGTTAAGCCTTCATCAGGACACCAAAATAGAATTTATTCACAGATCAAAAATTTTTTACATATTGATAAGTATAAAAAAAAAAAAAACATTACATTGGACTGGAATCAAAAACCGATAGCATCGCAAAGGTACATGCATTATTTGTCACAACAGCCAAAGCAGCTAAGAATAAATGTAGTTCTGGGCCTAAAAAATAGAATATTACGGATATCACACCCTCAGTATCACCAGAAGAACTTACAGAAGCTAAAAACTATTTTACTTAAGAATAGATACCCATCCAAATTGGTAAACAGCTTGTTATTTAACATCCAAAGGGATACACCAGGCACAGAAATTCCACCAGTACAACCAGAACCATCACAGCCCCAAAATATAAAATATGCATCGTTACCGTTCATTGAAACATTAACTCCGAGAATACTGAAAATTGTAAAAGATGATAACCTCAAAATTGCATCAAGGAGCTGCGTAACTGTCAAAAATATATTTACTAATATAAAAGATCCAAATCCATTGTCATACCAATCAAATGTAATATATGACATCCCATGTAAAGACTGCAATCAAAATTATATAGGTCAGACGTCACGAAACTTAAAATCTAGAATAACATCTCACAAAAGTGATAACAAATTAAAACCTATGTCAACAGCCTTAGCCATCCACCAAAACACAACCAAACATCAGATTGATTACCAAAATGTTAAAGTATTAGATATGGAAAAGAATTTGTTTAAGAGAAATTTTTTGGAGATGACTCATATCCAAAGAAACCAACATTCCATGAACAAAAAAACTGATATTGATAACTTGAGCAATATATATGTTTATTTGTTAACTTTGGCAAATTATAAAAACAAAAATAATAATGTCAATTCTACTTAAAGCAATTGATTTTAGTGATGTGCTTTATCAATCATTACAGTATTTATAAAAATGTTCATGTCTCGCGGGCTTATTGTAGTCACGTCGCCAACTTTCGTTTAGTTCAGAAATTGGTCACATATTTTATTTTTTCAAATTCAAATTAACTTGGTTCTAACATGTTAAATTTCATCCTCCATTTCTGATGTGTGATACTTGACAAATTTACCAGTTCTGTTTCTACAAAATTTTCTGTGATAATGAAGTAAAATTTATTAAATTATTCATAAAAACAATTTTAAACAGTTATGTGTTTTAACAAAACTAAATTTGATTTAAAAACTTACAAAATGATACAAATCTGTTGTACACCAGATAAAGTGTCAAAATTCATTATTTTTCCAAATTCATTCGTATATTGTTCGATTCACTAACAGATGTTTTTCTTAAAAATAATCTCGCATAAAAATGTAAGTAATATTGTATTATTCACAATAAGTTTTTTTTTTATACTTATCAATATGTAAAAAATTTTTGATCTGTGAATAAATCCTATTTTAGTGTCCTGATGAAGGCTTAAACCAAGCCGAAAGCTAGACGAAATTTTAAAAGAGAAATCTTTTATTTTATTGGCCAAAAAAAACCTGACTGCTAAGCCTACAAAATTTACTGTCTATATAAATATATATATTTATATGTCCGTTATTCGCATTTATTTGGTGATAGTGCACGTGGGTAAAAATGAAAGTGGAAACTATATTGAGTGAAAAAGGCAACAAGCTGTTGGTTTTACACAACTTTAAATTCTCAAAGCCACACATGTCCAAGTGCGAGAAAATACGATGGCGCTGTATAGTCTGAGTTTGCAACTCCAAGATCTATACAACTAGTGATGAAATGACAATAATTGAAGCGAATTTATACCATAATCACGAAACAGACTGCACATCAAACAGGCAAGTTGTCAGCAATGGTCTCAAAAAGAAGGCTGTCAAAGATTCAACTGAGAGAGTCTCAAAAGTTCTTTATGCAGAATTAAGGGTAAGGATATCAATTAAAATGTCATTATTTTGAACTATGAATACTACTTTTCCTTAGAACAACGACATGATCAACCAAATGGAAAGCAAAGATTTAGACTGCATCCGCAGAAACATTTACATTGTCCGCAAAATTCACGTTTCTTCTCTGCCAATAAATGCTCAGAGCTCCCCAAGAATTGCATCCGAAAGCCAGCAAGGACGAAGAATCTCTTAATGATTTAGACATTGAGAGTGGTATAGTAATTTTTTCATGTTACACAAATCTACATTTTCTGTGTTCACCTGACACATCCATATGGATGGCGCATTCCAATTCTGCACAAAACCAGTTTTATTTTGTTTATTACCTGATAAGGCAGCAGGGACATATGGAAGATCTTTCTAAAAGATTGTAAAAAAATGTGATCCATAATGCATGTTCACAGACTACGCCGAATGCAAAAATCTGGCCGCAGATTTCACTCATGTGAGGCTTGGTACAGAAAATTCAAAATTTAGGTTTGAGCATAGAGTACAAAAACAGAAAATGGTGCAATCCTCAGATTATTTTTTGGTAATTATGTCTTAAAGCCTACAGAAGTAGGCATTTATTTAGTGAAATATATTCTAAGATTCCTTTAGATGACAGACTTATATAATTCTGTGACTATATTGTAGAGAATTATATTGTTATTGATTCATCCTTTCCACCGCATTTGTAGGCTTCTACAACAAAGAGTATGTACAAGACAACAAACTCATGTGATTCATTCCATAATAAATTTAATAGTAACTTCTATTCTTCGCATCAGCCAGTTTTCACATTTGTAGAGGTTTTGCTGAATCTTCAAGCAGAAACTTATATGAAAATGAACTCCGCTAAACGTAATGTTCAGAAATTGGAATGTATAATCCAAAAGAGGAGGAGTTTGTTACTATGATGATAAGAAAATATAGAGTGGGTAGTTGAAGCTGATACGATTTTGTAGAAATTTGTCATCTTATTATTTACCTTATTGAAATTTTATGAATTTTTTGAGCATGTGATGTTTATTGATGTCTTAATTGTGATTTGTTTCTATTTGTTGAATATACCTATACGTATTAGACTCATGTAGATAGATTTTATATTCTTTTTTTTATTATGATTTATTTATTTTACAACTGACTATTACAAGTCAACAAGAAAAATTGATATATTTAACTGTAACGTGATAGAAGATTAATATATCATCTCCTTTACAATACATTATTTTATTTCAGGTACTCAGGTCTAGGGGTTTCTTTCTTAGTATTCTCACAACGTTTTCATTGTTTAGTAGGTTTAAAGCTTCTTCATTTGGATGATAGTTAAGTCGTTTTTCGTATGCTTTGGCAAATTCTTCGATTTGTTCATGTATGTATTTTATATTTAAATCTTTGTGGATAGTTTCGTTACTGATATACCAGGATGCATTGATGATGGTTCGCAGAACTTTATTTTGAAACCTCTGGATTATATTTATGTTGGATCTTTTTGAGCAGCCCCAAAGTTGAATCCCGTACGACCATATCGGTACGAGTGTTACTTTGTACAAAAGTAGTTTATTTTCTACGCTTAGCTGTGACTTTTTTCCAAGTAACCAATACATTCTTCTGAACTTCAAATCTAATTGTTTCCTTTTTGTTTGTAACTGTTTTCTCCACGTTCCCCGCTTATCAATATGCATACCCAAATATCGAGTGTCATTTTGAACAGCTAGCGTATTATTATTTAATTTTACTTCTGGACTTGATACGTGCCTGTTTGTGAATACTACATTGACTGATTTATTTGCATTTATTTTAATTCTCCACGTCCTTGCCCAGTCTTCTATCTTTCTTAAAGATGCCTGTAGTATATTTGAGGCTTCCGTTGGGTCTTCGTGTGATGAAAGTATAGCTGTATCGTCCGCATATGTTGCAGTTAACACATTATCCTCGTGTGGTAGGTCTGCTGTGTATATCTGATAGAGAGCAGGTCCAAGAACACTTCCTTGAGGTACTCCAGCTTTGATGTTGTAAATTGTTGAGCGATTTCCTTCGTGATTAACGTGAAAATATCTCTCACTTAGGTACGATTTGAAAAATAAAAAATATTGATGAGGTAAGCAAAGTTTTATTTTATACAGCAATCCGGTATGCCAAAATTTATCGAATGCTTGACTTACATCTATGAAAGCACCGTTGCATACTTTTCTTTCCTCGAAGCTCTCTTCTATCTTATTAACGACTCGATTTACTTGTTCTATTGTAGAATGCTGTTCGCGGAAGCCGAATTGGTGCTGTGGAATTATTTCTTTTTCTTCTAACACAGGTTTCAGTCTCTTCAGGAGCAGTTTTTCAAATAATTTGGATAAACATGGAAGCAGAGATATTAGCCTATATGATGTTATTTCGTGTGCAGGTTTATCTGGTTTATGCACTAATAAAATATGCGCCAGTTTCCATTGTACTGGAGAATAATGTATCCTGATAATGGCGTTATAGACTTGTGTTACCAGAACTAGAGCTTTTCTTGGGATTTCTTTTAAGACCTTGGCAGTAATCAAATCGTATCCTGGAGAGAAAGCTGTAATGGAGCATTCAGGTATTCTAATATTTCGTTCTCTATGTTACTGGTTGCTGTTGGAGGGTTTGGTTGAAAAACATCAGAGAAATGTTTTGCAAAAATTTCTGCTTTTTCTCGATCTTCTCTCACCCAACTGCCATCTTCCTTCCGTTGGATAGTTGGTAACATTTTTATTTTGTGATTCTATGTGTGGAGTGGCGGTCCAAGCGGCGTTTTGAATGGTTTTTGTTAAATGTTCGCTAACTTCTTCTATGTCACTTTCGGTATGTAATCGTAAGTCTAGTTTTATGCTAGTTTTATGCTGGCGAAATGCAGTCCAGTTTGGTTTGTTATTGTATAATGATGGATTTCTTCTTTTCGTGATAATTGTAGAGCTTATCGTTAGTATTACAGGCGAGTGATCGGATGAAAGATCATGGTTAGATATTATATCGGTATAATTTGTTGATATTTTATTATTTATGAAGAAATCTAATAAGTCCGGGAGTTTAGCAGGATCACTGGGCCAGTAAGTAGGTTTTCCTGTACTTATGTGCCCATAATTCTTTTTTGTGATTAGCTTCTGCAGCTCTCTACCTTTTGGGTTACAGGTTCTTGAGCCCCACTGGGTATGTTTAGCATTGAAGTCGCCACCTGCAATGAACTTGTCACCTAGACACTTGAAGTATTCTTCAAATTCTTCCTTTTTAACTGCATGCCTCGGAGGACAGTACACTGCAGCAATACTTATAGCTCCATTTACATCATTTATTTTAATGTTAGTGGCCTGTAAGAAGTCTTTCTCGTATTTTTCCATTTCATTATGGTTGATTTTTTGACTGATTATAATAGCTGTACCACCGTGAGCAGTTCCATTTGGATGATCCGTGTGATATGTTTTGTAATTCGAAATTCTGAAATAGTTTTTTGCTGTAAAGTGAGTTTCACTTATGAGTAGGACATCAATTTTTTGATCATAAAGAAAATATTCTATTTCTTGCCGGTGTTGTGGTAGCCCATTGGCGTTCCATAAGGCTATTCTTAGATTACTATCCATTTATGGATTTGACTAGTGACGATAATATATTTAATATCATCGTGTTTTGATTCATGATTTGGCTGAACATTTCTTCGAATTTGCGCAGAAATTGAGAGAGTGTGATGTCTTCCTTATTTTGTGTATCATTATTTGTTGAATTCCTGTTGTTTGAATTACTTGTTATGGCTGCATAGCTTATTTCTTCTGTTGTTTTCCTAAATTGTGCTTCATTACTATAAGTATGATTTTGGGTCGAGTTTTGTTTTGGCGGTTTGTTCCTTATGTACTGCAATTCTCGATATACCGAACACCCTTTGTAATTTGCCGGATGATTACTTTGGCAGTGGATACATGTAGGCGGAGTTTCTTCACCTTTCCGACATTCAGTTGTAGGATGTTGCCCTGCACATTTTACACAGTAATACTGCTTTGTGCAGTATGTTTTAGTGTGTCCATATTCTTGGCAACGGGTGCATTGCGGAATATCTCTTCTTTTATGAGGTGGTTCTATGTTAGTTTTTGTACCTAGTAGGTGTGTGATCTCATAAATTTTTTTATTATTTTGATCCGGTGCAAGATCTACGAAAAACAATGGTAAAGGTTCTTTTGTTGACCAACTTCTCAAGTTTGTGATGTTTCTTACTTTGAAACCTTTATTTTCGAGAGCTGTTTTTATATCGTCTGTAGGAACAGAATAATGTATATTTTTGACAACTACTCTGTACGCTCTTTCTTGTTTTGGTTGGTATGTGTACATAGCTATATTGTTCACTCTAAGTAGATGAACTAATTTACGATATGCATCTATTGTATTGGTGCTGACTTTAACTGTATTATTTGCCGTCGATTTACATATAAATTCTGAATCGGCTAGTGACGTTCTAATCGTTTCAATCATAGCTGGGAAGTCTATTACTCCTTGTATATGTACAGGTGGTGGTTTTGGTTCTGCTTTTCCACTTTTATCTTGTTCTTCTTGATTTTGTACTGGCTCGTTACTTAGGGCCTGAAATCTATTTGTAATTGTGGTGGTGTTTGTACGTTTAGCAACTGGTTGTGATGTTTTCTCATTATCTCTAGTTCTTTTCTTGCGTTGTTGTATTACTTGCAATTGTATTATGTTGCCGTTGTCCTGACTTTGTGATTGTGTATTATTTTGTGTTATATCTTGATTGTATACTGAGCTTGTTATTATTGGACTTGTGATCGGTGTTGTCTGCATTATCCCTGGACTCAGGTAAAAAGTTGTAGGTGGTGTTGTTGTTATTATGTTATTAACTGTTGATAACGAATAACATATCCCTCCGCTAGTTTCAGGCATTGTTATGGTGAGTTGATTTGTTTGTTGGCGCGCAACTGGCAAGGGTACTCACTAAGCACGAGTTTCCTCTTTTAATAACTAAAGACACCACAAGTACACTAGATATGACACGATATACTGTTAGGTAGAATGTTGCACACACTACTGTTATGCGATGAATTGGAAGTAAGAATTGTGTAATCACTATCTCTGTTAGCTCTCGACACGTCCGATTGCTTCGAGTGTTATTACAAGACTTCATTTTATATTCTGAAGAAGTTTTTTTTTAGACTTTTTAAATCTGTTAAAATAGACGCAGTACTCTGTAACATAAGCTAATCGAATGCCAAATATCAGTGGATATATTAATTTTTGTTGTCAACGGGTATATTATTCTCGATTGTCGATGGATACATTAATTTCTGTTGTCAATGGATATTTTATTTTAAGTTCGTGGAATTGTAGGTGTACCTTCAGGTAGTTGATTGAAAATATGGTCATTAAACTCTTAGAATCTGTAAATTTTCCCACAGCAAGATCGTGGTCGAACTGTAGGGTCGGATTTACTCCAATCCATTCTAGTGATTGGACTGACTGACTCCCGTTATGAACATTGGCGTACCACAAGGGAAAGTTCTATCGCCTATTATATTAGTATTATATGTTAATAACTTTAGTTCAATTTTCAGTAGCGAATATAACATCACCATGTATGCAGATGATACATCACTGATTATATCCGAACAATGTTCAATCACACTTCAACATGAATGTCAAGCTTCTCTAAATCGATTACTAAATTGGTCTAGTTCCAATGATTATTATTTTTTTAATATCGGAAACACATTATATGCGTTCTCAAAATGGCCAAAACGAAAGCAAAGAGATTGTTATTGATGATCATGGAATATATAGAATCCACAAAACAAAATTTCTGAGTATTTGTATTAACGAAAACTTTCTTTGGGAATCACAAATCAAGTCTGTATCTACTAAACTGAGCTCGACGTGTTATCAACTACGACACTTGAGCAGAGTTCTTACTGAAGATCAGTTAATATCTTTCTATCATGCTAAAGTTGGGTCAGTTACTCGTTATGGAACCTGCTTCTGGGGTATGTCTTCCGCAGTTAGTAATGTCTTTATATACCAAAAAAACTTTCGCGTATTATAGCAAATATGTCACGTACTTTCTCATGTAGAACCCGTTTTGGTAAATATAATATATTGACAGTTGTAGGACTGTATATATATGAGGTTTGTAAATATAATCATTGGAATAAATCGTCATTCAAACTGAATTCAAGCATACATCATTCAAATACTCGATTTCCATGTGATTTTCATCCAAAATAAAAAACTGAAAATGCACTCTATATTTTAGGATCCTATATCTATAATAAGCTCCAGAATTGAATTGAATTTTGTGGAAATTTGAAAAGCTCTCTCTGCAAACTCAAGTCCTTTCTCTTAAACAATACCTTTTATAGCCTACAAGAGTACTATGATCATATGCAATCTGTTCTCCTTTTTTCTGTTATAGCCCCAAAGTCTCTTGTCTCGATTAGGATCATACTTCTTCATATATTATTAACCATGAATGACGATTTCAAAGCATGTACTGAATATGACAATGAAATGAAATCTATTATTATAATTTTTTTTTCAGTAGTCTGTTCTATCTTCCATCATTTTCTGATTGGTATTATCATCGTTTAATATCGTGCTTTCTGTATTCAATCATATGAGCAAAATATTCCTCTGTTCCAAAATAACTACCTGAGAAAAGCTCATAATTTGTGTTAATATCTCTTACTAGGGGTATGCAAGGCGTCCATCGGAAAGATATAGGTTGTCAGTCAAATGAGAGATATGTTAGCACATAATAACTAGCATAAAATACCTCAAATGTAAATGGAGATGCTTTAGGAAAGTGATATTGATGAAATAGTCATCTATATGTAAGAGGAGAAAGAAAATATGAGATTTCCACCTCCCCCGAACGTGATTTAAACTGTCGAATCACACACCAACGCTCCACCTCTTAGCTATAGATTGCTGAAATAATTTGTTGCTACAACTGACTGTCAGTGAATCAGTGATAAGCGTAAATATATGTTAAGATTACATGCTAATCCATTTTATATTGATGACCGTGCTAGTATTTCACCTCTGTCTTATACATGAATTCGAAATGACTAGACTTCCTAGATATTCGTGTGATAAACTTATTATTATATTATTAATTTCCACCTTGATTTAAGAAGAAATTAGAGTTTTTCTAGCAATATAACACTAATAAATGATGTTAAACTTTGGGTTGATCATGATTTGTTATTGTTACTAATTTACTTGATTTTTTATCAATATTTGCTGGAATAACTTCTGTATTTGTGTGTCAATCAATATCTGGCACACTTATCAAGTGGAAGAACAGCCAATAACTGAGCCTCGCGGTTTGCTATTATGTAAATGAAGTTCATCAATATTATTATTATTACTATAATGCTCATTTCATTTCAAAATTGCTTTTGAATTCTCTGTTACGATAAAGTTCGAAGTATATAAAATAATTGAGTCATTTTCCTATCTAATCCACCATAATGATGCTATAAATACTAAATTATTACAATATTTAAATACTTAAAATGCTGAAGCTTTGAAATAGGCGGAGCTTTTGAACTTGAAGATGGAATGAAAGATATCAATATATTATTATGATAATAATTATACACAGAATACTACCTTATATGATTTCTGCAGAATGGAGAACAAAGAATGCTTATTGTTTGAGACAAGGGTAAATTCAAAATGTAATTCGATGTAGCAAACCATACAAAACACTAAATCAGTCACTTGCCACAGTGTTGGTCACAACACGTTTCATTCTCTTGAACATCATCAGGTGTGGACTGCGGATTGGAGGTTGAGTGATCACTTTTATACCGATGGGGTAGGTAGTGAAGCAGGAAGGAGTACTAATGGCAGGAAGACTATGTCGGATCTGCTATTAATTTGAACGTTTATGATTGGCTTATTGTCTTTTTGTTATATTCAATCTCTCGTTTTTACTTTGTTGTTCACATATTGACATAATATTATTTTGTCATGTCTTACTTGGAAATTTATCCATTTGCAAAATGATATAATATATCTGACATGTACTGCTTTGTCAATTTAATAAAATCGCAGCTTCAACAGCAAGCAATGCAAATACGTAATTGTAGTATACAATAGAAAAAAAGACAAATAAACTAAAAGAAGGATTTCCTGAGTTTACTGCTATCGATAGTTCCAGTCTATCATAACTTTTATGAAAATCTTATAACCCGCGCTCCTGCATCCCAAGTTTGCAATTTTCAAGAATCATCTTCAGGTGATTCTAAATACATCATCAAAATTAATCACTATTTTATGATTTGAAAGTTTTTTTCTGTGAATTAGAGAAAAGAAGCTACATGCTATATATTTTAACAGGTGAAAGACAAAATAGATTTATTTTCAAAGTAAATTCATTTTATCCTTGTCCAGTATTATATCAGACGAAGTAAATTTATTTTCGAAGTAAACTCATTTCTGACGTAAAGAAGTAAAGAAAAAAAAATTCCTCATCTTACAAATTCTAGTCGGATTATCATTCTTTATGACAGTAAAAGCATTGTTGTTGTAATATAGATTGTCATTCCACAAAGGTCATTTCATTTACTTCAGAAGTAAATTTATTTGTCGCTCATGATCTTGGGCACTAAGAAATTCTTTATGATGAGCATTGCTGTCCAAAAATTGGATGTCATTTCACAGAGAAATTTTATTTACTTTGGGAGTGGATCTATATGTCGTCTCTACTAAGCTTCTTGGTTGAATCAATAACATGTGATTCTTGGGAATATTACTATTATTACGGAGTGATTGACTCATATGATCCATATCAAATATAAAAGGCATGAGTCTGTTGTAACTCATTATAATTTTTCAGAGTCAAGAGAAAAAGTTAAGATACTGGCAGAAAAGTGCTACATGTGAAGAATGTTTTTAGGCGATCATAACAAAAAAGGTGTTTCTATGGCCCCTTCTGCGACAGTGAAGTTTTACTTCTTAGTATACATTTGTCAAATTTTACTTTTCAAGGGCCGGTATTTCAGTCCTCGGTTTAACTTGAGCGGAGATTAATTACCTCAGTGACAGTTGCTCTAACAATCATTAATATGGAAATTAAGCTACGTTTAAGGTGAACCATGAACTGAAATACTGGACCTAGGACTTAACTGTCAAATATTACCTTTTTGGGACTGATATGTTAGAGAACTACTTCATAAACACTCAATACCTATCTCTATGGGCTGCTTAATGAACTCTGAGCAACAGTTTTCGCCGGAATACATATTATATTCTTCCGTCAATCTTTATAACTCGTGCAATTCAAGAAACTGATACGCATCTTCCTCAAATGTTACTTTGATAGAGGACAGTGGAATAAAACAATTCCAACGGCAACTAAGATTCAAGATTACAATGTTTTAGAAACGGGTAGATGGCATTTTGGGATTCTAGATTATTTCTTGATGATCGCCTAGAAAAAGTTGTGTTTACCTCGTCCTACAGTTCTTTTTTGATCTCAACTGATCCTGATTCATCCATAATTCGACTGTTCATCATTTGATTATACTATTTTCTATATACGATTCATACTTCAACTTACAAAAATGTTCCTCAGTAAAATAAGTACTCAAGATTGAATAGCACTTAGAACATGTCAAGTACCTGCAGTTTAGTACATGTAATAAATACTCCACAATACACAGGTATTCATTCAGATTCTCAATTTGTTCACTTTTATTTTAGTTTATGCAAATCTCACGTTTTTTTCAGTCGAATAAAGTTTACTTCAAGACTTCATGAACCCAGCCAATTGCACATTTTATTTGAGTACAAGAGAACAAGCAATCATCAGCTGATTATAATTTCCCTTTGCTTATAAGAGCTTAAATCGATCCAAATTTGTGAGAATCATCAGTTCATATCATAACACCAATGCCCGTACTTATAGTCGGAACTCAATCTCGTTCTTGAGTAATACTTGGCCAAGTCAAGGCGAAGTCTCCATGGATACTATTTTGATAATCTATCCTATAGTCAATATTCCGTCAATTCTCAGCGAAGCTTGAGATTTTGTGTTTTTGACATATATTTGATTGATATATCTGACGTTCATGCCAATATTTGAGATATATTTTTGATTCTTTTTCTGCTGAAATTGATCGAGTTTTCAATAATTTGATTGAAAAGGTGAGTTTCAGTAAGTGTGTATACCTCTATGGCATATACCCGTATCGGAAATTTTGTTGATATCGTTGCAATTATTGTTCAATCACAATAAATCTTACCACTATATTATTACTGCAAAATTTTATTCTAATAGACAGAAAGTGCAACGAAATCAATGAAAATAACGGAACAAATATACAAAGTAGATGTAATCATCAGAGCTAATTTTCAGACAAATCAAGAATGGATAAGAAGATAGTCGCTTATTCAGATAAAGAAAAATTATTATTAGCTTCATTAGTCGATAGATTCAATTTAGTAGAGAATAAGAAAACAGATGCTGCCACAATCCAAAAAAAAGCAACAAGAATGGCAGAAAATCACGAAATAATATAATGCGCAAGCAGATTTGATAACTGTGCTTAGGTCAGAGGGTCAGTTAAAAAAATTATGGAATAACTTGAAGTAACGGTATACGAAATATTCTTATTATCATCAGCTATATTAACTCAAAATTATTCTAGTAAACGGAAGGCAACAACCCATAGGGAAATATAGCCGTTTAATTACTGGAGGAGGACCTGAACCAAGTGTAACGTTTGATCCAGTAATGGAAGCAGTGAATATTGCAGCTCCTCATATGGACGTAACACTCGAGTGTCCGTGGGACAGTACTGCTCATTTCACTGCTGCTAATAATAATAAATGTCTTCAGCCTAATTATTAATTTTAGCTCTTCATAACAATGATAGTTGTGATGAAACATAGCCTGATTCCACAAATTTGTATATACAAAATGAGTGACAAAAGTAGAATATCTTATTATTGAAAGCTTTTTCAGGATCAAACTCTCCAAACAGGGAGGAACTACCTTCTGAAAATGAATCAGGACGTGAGAGGAGAGCAGCTACTACTCATTGTAAGTGCTAAGGGCTAATTTCAAATCACTTGGCCACTCTATTTCGATTGTTTAACAACAACTCCATCCAATTGTAGAAGTCGTATTCTAGAAAATGAGAGCAATTCAAGAATTAAAACAATAAAGGAAGCTATAGAGCAACAAGAGAGTCTGCATAAAATAAGGATGCAGATTGAGGAGGAGCTACTAAGGAAGACAGCAGCAGAAACAAGGAAAATAGAAGCAGAAGAAGAGCCTGCTGAATTGAAGTTGAGATTATTCAAGAGACAAAATAATCTGTGATTTTTTTAATATTTATATTGAATATATCAATGATAAATTGATATTCAATATTTGGTTTTGATTCTTCAATCTTTCAAAAATGTTGATTTATGAATTGTGTTCGGAACATTGAACCAAGCTGATTATTTGCGGCATTCACAACAGGAACATTCTCTTCAACAATTATATTCTCATCTACGTATTCGTTTTGCTGAACACCTATATTATGAAGTACAGCAGTAGCACAAATGATTGCTACTGATGTATCCAAATGTGTCGTCAGACCTCTACTTAAACAAGGGAATTTCCTTTTCCAAACTCCAAAAACTCTTTCTACAATACTTCTTGTTCGAATATGAGCAGTGTTATATCTTATTTCGTCGGGGTCATCTATTAAAAAGATAAAATTTTCTTTTAGCACGTATTGGAAAAATCATCACGCACAGATGAGTTCTTGGTTTGGTAACGGGTGTCAGCAAATAAGGTCTGCATGGATATCCGTTATCGCCTAATATCATTCCATGTATATGTCTTTCTTCAGAGTGCACTCTCAAACTACTTCTATCAAATATAACACTGTCATGTGTAGATCCAGGATGCCTTACGACGATGTCCAAAATCTCCATTCGAGGACCAGCAGCCACCTTAGAAAATAGTTTTCTCCTGTATAAAAACCCTCATTGTCCTAAATATTAACTCACTTGCACGTTTAAAGAGAAATATCCTTTCCTATTTCTAAAAACCTCTGCATTATCCCCTCCAAGATTTGCTATACGTATATGGGTACCGTCAACACACGCAAGTACACCTGGAAAACCGGCGATTTCTGCAAATCCCACTATATTTCGTCGCTGTTCATTTACGGTGTTAGGGTACTCCATAAGCTGATATGTACATTGAGCTAGGAGCACAGAGACTTTCTCTATGATTACGCTAACCGATTGTTGATTGAATCCCCGTAGATCTCCTGATATAGTCTGAAATACCGGAAAAATATCATTATATTTTATAGTTTTTTTACCAATACATACTTGGAAATTTCCTGTAGGATGAAAGCGTAAACACACTGATAGTTGCATTATTGGAGGGAAGGGCAGACCCCGACTACTAACTTTTATGAGATCATTCATAATTAAAGACAAAATAGTATGTATTACTGAGTTTTTTATGAATCTGTATTTATTACGGAATTCAATTTCGTCATAATATTCTAGAGGATTTTTGGTATCACGAATGTAACGTTTTGGTCTTCTTCCGAAATTATTATCCTGCACAATATCCATGAACTCTAAAAAATCTGAATGATCATCCAAATCTGGATCCATTTTTTTAGACTTGTAGATACAAATGTCAAAAATTACTGACACGAATACTCAATTACGACTCAAGGTAGCCTTGTAATAGACTCAAATAAAGCTGAAGTCAAGCAAACGCGCAGTATTACTCCGTAGTCAAGTAACGACTATTGGTAATGTTTGCATACTCAAGAAATTCTCAAGTCTGAGAACGATCAAAGTATTGATTATAAATACGGGCATAAGTCAAATTTAGTCATGACATCTGATCACGACAATAGAGCCATGAATTAAGATTTTTTATTCATTGAAGAATATAAATCATATATTACTCAATGAACTGTACCTGCACATATTTTGTATATTCATCAACAAATTATCAAATAAATCATGTTACAATATGACAAGTATAACGTAATTTTTGTTACGCAGTAAATTGTCCTCCTTTTGGATGAGGCTGCCGGCTTCTCAGGGAGAAGGGAGTGGTTCAAGGGTACTTACTAGGGCGCCACGTGATCTGCCAAGTTGTCAACATCCGCTAGATCACGATACTGTGGCAAAATTCACAACACCAACCAAAATTACGCAATAAAAAAAAGTAATTGAATTAATATTGACACCACCTGCAGAAGAATGCCTGAAAGAAAAAAAAAGGAAAAGGGGGGGTGGCGAGCGCAAGAAAAAAAAAATCGGAATATATATTGGATGTGAGATATATCAAGGAAAATAATGAATAACACGAAATTTAAAAAGAAACCATAAGATGTCTGCAACTATATTCCACGCGAGTTCTGGAGAATAATCTCCTGAAACGATGGGTACTACAAGGGCCCTACCTATCAAAGCTGGCCAGTCGATTCACAACAAAATGGCGAGACAACTTACGCAGAACAGTTGCAAATTATAGTTCAAGCGCAAGCAATATGAAATAGGAAATTATATAGATTAAATATATAATTGAGGGCGCCAACCCACGAACATCTACGTTTACACTGAAAAATTAATTCAACTCAGAACAGGGTTGAAGGCCGTATTAACAAAAAAATCACCAGTGATATGGTACAAAACAAACAAAAATTATTCAAAATCCCAACAAAGGCTGCGGGCCAAGCCGCGTAGCACACAGTGTTACGCAGAACTTAACAGGAAAAAAACAATAACTCAACCACTGCACTTATCTGCCTTTTTCACGCGTCTCCTGCAGGTAAACAGCGATAGGAACGCCGACAGCTGTGCCAGATGACAGAGCCCTCCAGTAGTTTGTGGTCCACAGAGCTGGGTAGGACTCAGAAATGAAGTTACCGGAATCTCGATTCCGGCTGAGGACTCGCAACGGTCACTACTTTAGCGCACCAAAAAAAAGTCCCCTCTCGGGTATCGGAGCGTGATATAAAACGAAAATCGAAATTTCCACTCGCAAAATTTAGCCAAAATTTCTCTTCCCGAACAAATCGGCGTCGAAGAACATAGAAGGCTCACGCAATATGAGAAAAATCAGCTTTCCTGCGGCAAATAAAAAAAATGACCGGTAACTTTCGCAGCCAGTAAAGAATTGAATATTATTAAGATTGAATAAAATGCATCATCCCCTGTGGTTACGCGTTATTTTCTGCCAAAAAAAAGTGCACTGTGGAAGGAGAATAAAAAAAAAGAATGAAAAATAATTCCAAAAAAACTGCGTCAGAGATTCACGGACAGCTACAAAATGAGTGAAATAGAGGGAGGATAAAATATGCCAAAAGCACATGAGAGGAAGAGAGATAGTTGAGTAATCGTAGACTTCCCGAAGATGCGCGATGAATAGCGAAAGAACAAGGATAGAATATGGTAAAGATGATACGCCAGAGAGAGACGAAATTTCAGCACACAAAATAACTAAATCAAGCAGAAAGAATGATTGGAGTTAAACAAATGTAACTTGATTCATAAATGACAGGAGTAGATATTGAAGATAGCCTAAAAGTTGAGAATAAGGAAATAATTGGAAAAAAAAGGACAAATCAATGGAATATGTAGGTAGAAAACAAAAACTAATGAATAGACTAACGAATAGGACAACAAATGACTCATTTTAGGTACAACTAGATCAAGAGGAAGAATATCACCAAAAAAAAAGGATACGAACAAATAAGACACGTAACACAAGTGACAAATTTTATGTTAGAGTATGAATATTTCTAATTGAGGTTATGTACCAGATGATTATTCTAAAATCTGCATTAAGCTGATGAAACACGATATTAATGGATAAACTGAATGTATATATTCTGTATAATCCATATCATTTGACAACATTGAAAATGACCAATCCCATATTCAGTATGCATGTTCCTATTTACTTGGTATATGGAATTGGATATGAGATAATTTCTTGATGTTTCGGCTTTCGATCCAAAGAATTGAATCGATATATATGAACTGCAAATATTCATTTGAAGCTCCATATAAAGACTGTCATCTTTTACTGCCATACATTGGAGAGGGTAGCAATTCTCAGTAGTTCTAAAATTTTGTTCTGAAATTTTTGACATCCAATATTCTATTGATTTCATGAGCTTATGTTTCATCCCGGCTGCTTTTCTTGAATAAGCTATCCACATATGCTCTCCAGATCATAATGACCCAGTACAAGGTTTATATAATTATACAAGGTTGCCTCAATCGCATAAGTTCTATGTATTCGGTAGTGGGAATGGTAGTGGGAGTAAATGACGTCGGCGATAGACCCAGACAGACAGGCTGCTACTGTCTAACAAGTAGAATGATAGATTTATATTTTATTGTAGCACTTTTTTTTTAATTAATCATTACATTTAACTAAAGGCAGATTCTGGCCTAGGTCCGTGAGGATCAGTCTGAATTTGGAGGGCGCCAAATTTTGATTAATTTCAAGGCAAAATATATATTTGACAAATGGCGAATACTGATGTATGCTCTTCAGTTTGTAGTTATCCGAATGACACTCAGAGTGCTTCATTTCTTGTTTATAAGTTTTGGTTAGAGAGATGCTCCATTTGAGCAAGTTAGATTCATCAATGTCACTCTTTCTGAATAAAGTGATAACCAGAATCAAGCTATTCCATTGTCTATCTACTATTAAGTTGGAAAGCTTCAATATGTAATTCATTGAACTATAATTCATCCGTTACACTCCACTCAAATGATCAATAAATATATAAAATTTAAACAAAAATCCCATTTATTTCAAGAAAAAATTATGACTTATGCCTGTACCTATAGTCGGAACTTAGTCTCGTTCTTGAGTATTACTTCGCCGAGTCGAGGCGAAGTCACCATAGAAACTTACTTGATAATCTATCCTATAGTCGATACTTCGTGAACTCTTGGCGAAGCTTGAGATTTCTTATTTTTGACCTATATTTGATTGATATGTTTGACGTGCATGACATTATTTGCGAAATATTCCTAGTTTTTCTACTGAATTTGATCTATTTCTGAACAATTTGATTTGTGAGGTAAGTTTCAGTATCTAGGTATACCTCTATGGCATATATCCATGGAGGAAATACGAATGTCAAAAATAACTCACACGAATACTCAAGCATGACTCAAGGTAGCCTTGTAGTGGACTCAAGTAAAGCCAAAGTCAAGTAAACGCGAAGTATTACTCCGTAGCCAAGTAACGCCTATTGGTAATATGCGCATACTTGAGCAATTCTCAAGTCTGAGATCGAGCGAAGTATTTACTATAAGTATGGGCATTAGAAGAGATATGCAATATTTTTATCCGTGAGTCTATATATTGTACAAATTTTTGTAGGCGAGGCAATCGATGATAGAGGCCAAAATCAAAGTGTTCTCTTTTGAATTATGTCAATCTTTCGGTCTTCAATTGAAACCTTTCATCAGGACGCCAGAAAAACAAAGAAAACTACATTTATTGTAAACATGTTACACTATGAAAGTTTGAAAAATATTTTTTTGTTTTGGACTTATATTTATGCGAGAAAATCAGTTGTTCATCATTCGATAGTAGATGAATTGATTTTCGCAAGATGTTCTCACTCTAAATTCAACATAGGTACACAACTCACATTAGACATTATGATACAGATTAAATATTTCAAACTGTTTTTAGTTTATCACTTTGTTATGATTCCAATTATATTTTGTTACTTATTTATTCTTCATTCATACTGAATTTTCAAAATTGCAGTAGCGATATATATCATCAATATACGAGTCATGCTATTTTTTGCATTCCAGAATAATTGTTAATTTTTTTTCTCCAATATGATGGACATTATTCATGATATAAATTCTATGGCTCGTTAACTTGAAGCAACGCTTCTTCTCAAATGCACTGTCTTTCTTTATTTCATTGTGTTTACTGGAGCGCTATCTTCATTTGTTCCATTCAATCCATATATTTCCAAATAATTTACAAAATCGCTGACTATCCTACGTAATTTTTATTTAGTCAACATTCTAATTTCTTTTTCTTTATTGCTAATATGAACTTTGATTTTTCTAGTGCTCGTATTCTGAAGCTACAGTCATATCATTCTCAATTTATGCACATTATCTCAAATATGATTATAATTACAAGTTCTGCATAGTTTTTGTGTAATAAATATTTTTTGATCTTTACGCTTTCACAATTTTCCAAAATTCATTATAATTTGTTTCTGTGCATTGTTTCTTATGGAACAGTCAACATTTCTAGAATGAAACCATTCGTTATTCTGCAGAATATACTTCCGTTTCTCTACATAAGTTGAAAGACATAGAAAAACAAACAAAAAAAAATCATCAAAAAAATCAATTCAGCGGCATGTTATTGTGTTTCATACCCCTATGCAATTCCCTATCTCAACTATGATGCAAAGAAAAGCCAAAGATGTAATATTGTTGAGAGAGAAGGTAACTGAGAGATAGGTAGAGGCTGGCCCATATTTGTATGGAGGCAAATAATGAGTTTCGCTCTATTTAGTATTGTCATGTGGAAATATATTGTAAAATAGGAAGACAATGGGAAATTTGAAATTGAAATAGTATATTGTGCAACAAGTGCAATATGCTGTCGATCGCCCACAAGAGCTCAAGTGAGAAGCTAACAACACCGCACGAGTTGCAGATACTATTTATATCACACTTGCGGGTAAATACCATTTTGCGCTTGTTTTTTCCAGGCGGTAAATCATGCTTGGCGCACGCAGAAACCAAAGTGCCATTTACTGCCCGGAGAAATGTGTGCAAAATAGAACTCATCCTGCATGAGTAATAAAAACTATGTTTAAAGTATTGATATTCTTACTGATAGAATAGTCAAGTAACAAAACTTTGATTGCGCAGTTTAATTCAACAACTTTCTTTCATACCAGAAATAATGTCGAAAACTCTTACTTTTGGTGAGATCGTAGATGTATATTATATTTTTATTAAATTTTTTGTCAATGTTCAACAAAACAAAAAATTTTTGCAGAGCTTTTTTCAGTTCTACTTTCCTTCAAGTAAATAAGGAATAGTTTGGGTATAGTTTTCCAATTTTATCACGTCCATTGTAATATAAAATGTTCATTACATTATTTATATGCCTATTTTAATTCATAATCAGGAAACTCGTGTCCAAAGAAACGTTCATAGAACATGTTTCATGATATACTAGTTAATTGCAGGATTTAATGAATAGACATGCTGATTTTTTTTTACTTTTGTCTTTCATTCAATAAATAATATAGTTTTCGACGTGATGAATATAAAAAATCTATCTGCAGATCGTATTTTATTTGAAATAATTGAAATTTATGGTGGGATTCTGAACGTTTCTATAGCGTCTATAAGAAAGTCTATAACAACTTACAGATATGGTAAGCAAAATGATATTCTGAAAGAATCTGTAGCTTATAGATTTCTATAAATATGTAATAGATGTCTATAACGTTAAGATTAGATGAACTCTAACCATAAGACATATGAAATGTCAAAATAAATAATAATTTAGGTGTTTTGCGTTCTATGTACTTTTTGCTGGTAAAGGATTATGAAAGGTTAGCATTTATTTTCGATAATTGTATTAATAATTCATTCAAAAAATATGTGAGATTGAGAAGAAAAGTCTAAGTAATGCAATAAGCCCATTCGAAGCTTTAGATGAACATTTTAAACAATTGTTCCGTTTGGATAATTCAATTGCCCATAATTCAATAAGAACTTTGAATTAATTTGAAAATGGCCATCCCAAAATACATCAATAAGAAATATTCATGCTCAAAAATATAATTTCACCTACATCTACATTTTGACCGTCTCCAATTGAATTCAATGTATTCTGCCCATCTATTGTTCAAATAATTTTCATCCATGTACACTTATTACTCTCTGGCAATATTTCTGGTTCTCTTCCGAAGACACACAATATTTATTCATTCCATCTTTTGTAATGTCAATAATCACTAGAAAACCTTCGTGTTTTATACTTTTCGCAAAATTCTTAAATCTCAATTCAAATATGTCAAAATAATCTGACACATGACAACTTGAGTGAGAACAGATATGAATTAAAATTAGAAGGCATCGTTATATTCGATAATATTATTCACGTCGTTATATGATTAACTCACTTGAGTGCATCAGAAGCTTGAATAAAATATATTAATCTGTATTTTTGAACAAACAATCCAAAGGTAAAATTTATTTCCTAACCTATTTGCTACATTGAACTGTAAGTTCCAATGAACGGAAGTATCATGACGTCATAACTTATAGAAAATTGTTCAGAATACCATTTCAATAGAATCTATAAGAACTCCACTTATGGATTCTGATAAGCTTATAGATCCGTAACGTTATAGAAATTTAAGATAATACTCAGAATCCCACCAATAGTCTTATTTCTGCATATGAAGCACGCAAAGCTGGGCTTGCTCACGCTATCTCTCTAACACTTGCCGCATCGCATTTTAAGCTTCATTGTTTAGTTATTGATTGACAGGAGGTCGAGTGCTGTACCTTAAAATGATAATTTGATCTTTATCAAAGCTATATAAAAGAAATACACCAAAAGTAAACAAATTTCCATCCAATAATAATAATTCATTCTAATAAGCTTCAAATTCGCGTCAAACAAGTCATTGAATGAAGCCCGGACAGATTTGACAACTGTACATAATAATAGTGACACCCGCGGCGAAAGTTGTAACTAAATTTTTATCTACTCTAATAAATTTTAGTTGCCATATCCCTAATGTCATATATGGGCATTGTTCCACTTGAAACAAGTAATTGAATAATTTGATCTTCCACAATCACTGAGCTTGAATTAAAGCAATTTGTGCAAATCTACGAAATAGCAGCTTTTATTTAGTACCAGTTTCAACTCTGTAAATAGTATAGTTGCTGAGATCTCAGCGTCACCCCAGCCAGCCAGCCAGCCAGCCAGACAGCCAAAGTGAATATAATAGCGCTTTTTTCTGAAAAATGCGCTAAAAATTTGTGGAATCTATATACGTATTTCGAGAACCAAGTTCTCATCATCAGTGGAATGGCGAAACACATCAACAGCAGGCTGCGGTTTACCTCTTTTAGTATAAAAGGAATTTTATGTTTAAGTTTAAGTTGTGTTTCACATCACCTCTGGTGGAGACAATATCTCCTGTAGTAATCTTCAGCCTATTCGGTGGAGAGCATATCTCCAGAGGAAAGCTGCAGCGTGCTGTTGATGTGTTTCGCCATTCTACTGATGATGAGAACTAAGCTCTCGAAATACGTATATAGATTTTACAAATTTTATTTAAGGTTAGGGATTTATTTTCATTTTGTTTCTGAGATTTATATGCATCTTTCGTTTTAATCATGACTCTACTATTGTAATTCTGAATTCACTTACGTAAGTTTCACCTGATGTTATACTGGTAAAGGTTATTTTTAACTTGTTAGTTCTTTGTATTCATTTAACTCACTTTCATAAGCTGATGATGGGTCAATTGGATCGGGAACGTCCATAATAAACTAATTATGATACAAAAATCTGGATTTCGAAAGGCCTTTTCCTATTCCTAATGATTTACGGATAAAGCTCATTTGATCCAACAAAACCGGAATTCTTAACGATAATAGCTGCATTTGGTCTTCATTGAAAATTTTCTCCACCTCATTCTTCATTTCTATCAATTAGAACCGGATATTTTGATTTTCTTGTTGCATGAAAAAAAAAATTTCTTCCGTAGGCTCTCAATTAGCAATTTCTGAGCTTCATTTCCTTTTTTAAACGACTCATTGTCAAAATATATCTCCCTTCTCTCTTTAGAAGAGTAGTTATATTTTAATCAGCGGTACTCTCCTGGAACATACAAACCGAAAATGATAAGAAATATGATAATTTGGGTAGTGAGATTGAGTATCACAAAAGATTCATTTCCTGGTTGTGTGTAATATCACCTTGAAACTCTTCGATATCATTCGATAGTTTATTCGTTACATCAGAAAATGGTTTTGGTGGCAGTACCAATTCCTGTAAAACATCACATCAAATATAGATTTGAATAATTTTATTATGTAACTTAGGTTTTAGATAATGAATTTTAAGATCACCATTTCATCCAGCACTGTTTTAGGCATATTGTTCAATTTTGCATACTATAAATTTCAGTTATTACTTGAGAAAACAAGACGTAGCGTAGTTATATATTCCTAATTTATGATAAGTTTACAATATTATTTTATGGTCAAATTAAAAAAATTCATTTAAGACAATTGCTCTTTTCTCATATCGAATATATATTTTTTCAATGAGAATTCATATTTCCATGATTTATTACCTTATATATTGAGCGCCTTGGTGGTTGGTTGAAAGATTCGGCACATCAAATAACGTGAGCACAGCATTGGGCATGAGTTTTTTCAAACCATCTTTTTTATAACTCTCATATTGACTCTGTTAAAAATGAATCTGTAAATAAAAATGATGTGAATAATATTGAATGAGAAATCACTGACAGAAAATTTCGTATGTACTATTCATAAGATATAAAATTCGAGTAATACAAATAGTTCATATAAACGGGAAGCGCTCGTTGATTCCCATACATCTCGTCGCATATTGATTGCCATATTGATCGGCGAGTAGAATCTGTTGCAGAACCATGCAATTCAAATCCTTTTGCTGTGCTATCTGTACAATTAATTGCAGAGCAGTCTGTCATTTTGTTACACCCTATGAATCGACTGAAATATAAACAATCATATAATTGAGGTTCTCATATTCATGATCGGAATTGACCATATAATTGTAATAAATACCTAATTACATGGTATTGAACTGTATAATTATGCCAATATTATAGGTTATAGGTAACATATTGTAATGTTTATTGCTTGATGATTCACTTTAATTCTAATTTAATCAAAGTCACAGATATTTATATTTCACTATTTATATACACTCTCACTTCACTGTCACTGTTTATTATTTATTTGCATTGCTACTATTATTACTGTACTGTCCCACACGTCGTTGGCTTGGCCTTATATAGAGAAACATCGTCCTTCTCGAATTTTCGATTTTCGCGACTCTTTCCATTTCCAGGAATTGCTAGGGGCTTCCATTGGGAGGGGTGATGCGCTGCGACGTAGCGCGGCGTAAGAGGCGACAAGAAGCCCCTCCCCATACTGCGTCGTATTCACGAGCTCCCCTCTCATTCCCGCACGTCACACTGCCCTCTTCTTAAGAATGTTTCGTCCCGAAACACATCTTCATGTCTATGCCGGAATCGACACTTGCCGCCCTTGGTGCAACCAGTAGTTTGGTAGAAGTAGCAGTCGACAGTTTTTGGTTCGATCGGGCCTACTGGGTGGAAGCAGCAGACCAATATTTGAATTCCGCTGTTCTGGAATGTTACCTCTATCATATTTCGAACGATCTTCCAATCTAATCCATCCAGACCGCAGCCTAATTTTGTTATTGCCAGTTTCAGGATGTCGTTCTGCATTAAATGGCCTCGCATGTCTTGCAGCGTTTCCCACATGGAACGGTAGGTTGGTTTATGATGAAATTTATCTTTTGTTACCATGTGGTAAATATAGCGTTCCTTGGTTGTCGTATTGTCCCTCAGACAGATGGTCTTCCCTACAGTAGGCTTCTGGTGTTCTGGCCTGCCAAACTTCTTCTTGAAAACTGCTGCTATCCCTCGGGACATCTTCAAATCTCCTGATACACAATGGGCCAAGGAGTAGTCGCCCGGAACTCTGAATAGATCCTGCTGCACTTCGGTAGTTATTCCGAATCGAGCCCGACGTCCACTTGAAAAAGTCTTCATGAACTCCTCAAATGAATCTTCCTGCGCATGGATCTTACGAGCACGTGCGTCGTTGGGATCTTCATTATTGTCTCCTGCAAATGGTGCTAGCCGATTGAAGTGCACCACTCTTGATTTGCTCTTGGGGTTGCGTCTGATTTCGTAGATTATGTCGTTAATTCTTCTGATGACTTCGTAAGGCCCTTCCCAAGATGTCTGTAATTTTGGAGACAGGCCACGTCGCCGCCCTGGGTTATAAAGCCACACAGAGTCTCCTGGTTGAAAACCCCCGTCTTGTGCCTTGACGTCATAGGTCTCTTTCATCCGGTCGCTGGCATTCTGGATGTTTATACGGACTCGGGAGTGGATATCGTCTATCTGACGCCTTAAATTAATGACATAATCTTCACCAGCCAAGTCTTCTCCAGGTTTGCAGCCGAACTTTAGGTCGCATGGTAGCCGAAGTTCCCGTCCAAAAATAATTCTTGCTGGAGTCTGTCCGGTTGTTTCGTGTACGGATGAGCGGTAGGCCAAAAGGAACAGATGGAGATATTTGTTCCAGTCTCTCTGGTGACTAGAGACAACTTTGGCCAGGTGTCTGTTGATGGTCTTATTCATCCGTTCCACCATTCCATCAGACTGCGGATGTAATGCAGTAGTTCTGGTTTTACGAATATTCAATACTTCGCATACCCCTTGGAAAAGTGTGGATTCAAAGTTTCTTCCCTGGTCAGAATGGAGTTCCAAGGGTACGCCAAAACGACAGATCCAGTTCTTCACTAGGACATCTGCAATAGTAGCGGCCTCTTGATTAGGAAGGGCATACGCTTCCGCCCATTTACTAAAATAGTCCATGACGACAACAATGTATTTATTTCCGACGTCTGATTCGGGAAATGGCCCTGCCACGTCGATGGCTATCCTCTCGAATGGACTACCGACATTATACTGTCGCATCGGAGCTCTTGGTCGTTTCTGCGGTCCGTTGCTTGAAGCGCACGTAGTGCATTTCCTGCACCATTCCCTAACGTCTTCTTTGCAGTTTAGCCAATAAAACCGCTCACGAACTTTCTGCAGAGTCTTCGTTACCCCAAGGTGTCCTCCACTCACTCCATCATGGAGATGTCTCAAGACCTCCGGAACCCGACCTCTAGGAACGATCAGCTGTTCTCTACTCTTGATTTTATCCGGATCTTTCAGGACACGCTTCAAGACGCCTTCATCCAGGATTATGGAATCCCATTGCGCCCAGTATGATTTGACCGTCGGGGAGTAAGGTGCCACCTCTTGCCATGTCGGTCTTGTTCCTTTCTTCTTCCATTCTTGAATAATCCGCAACTCTGAGTCGCCCTCTATGTCCTTTTCTATCTCTTGTGGTTGCCAAGCATCGTCAATGACAGTTACCCGGAATGCTTTTGCTTCAGCCTTAGAACAATGCTGACAATCTTTGGGACATGGTCGTCTTGATAAGGCATCAGCATTCTTATGCGCTGTACCGGCTCGATGTTCAATGTCGAAGTCGTATTCTTGAAGTCTCTCGATCCAACGAGCGACCTGACCCTCAGGATTCTTGAACTTGAGTAACCATTTTAGAGCAGCGTGGTCAGTTCTTAACAGGAACTTTCTGCCATACAAATATTTGTAAAAATGCTCGATGGACTTGACTACTGCTAGTAATTCCCGTCTTGTGACGCAGTAGTTTCTTTCTGGCTTCTATAAAACTTTACTGAAATATCCGATGACTCTTTCTTGACCATCCTGCAATTGGGACAAGACTCCCCCAATTCCGACATCGCTGGCATCCGTGTCCAAAATAAAACGTCCTTCCGTCTTCGGGTAACTCAGTATCGGTGCTCGAACTAGGAGTTGCTTCAGTTGCTCGAGGGCGACTTGGCAGTCTTCATCCCAGCTATATCTACGATTTTCTTCTGTCAGTCTGGTTAATGGTTTTGCGATATTGGCGAATCCACAAACAAATCTTCTGTAATAAGTACAAAGTCCGAGGAAACTACGTAGCTGATGTTTATCCGCAGGCACTGGCCATTCTTAAATTGTATTAATTTTCTCTGTATCAACTGCTACGCCTTCTTCGGAGACCACATGTCCCAAATAGTTCACCCGTTTTTGAAATAAGTGGCATTTCTTTGGACTAAGTTTCAAACCAGCTTTCTTTAAATGTTGGAATACCTGATCCAGATTCTTCAAATGGTCTTCAAATGATTTGCCCATCACAATTATATCGTCCAGGTACACCAAGCAAGTTTTCCATGACAGTCCTTTGAGTACGGTCTCCATCAGTCGCTCGAAAGTAGCAGGAGCATTACATAGGCCGAATGGCATGACCGTAAATTGCCACAATCCACTGCCGATAGTAAATGCAGTTTTCTCTCGGTCTTTCTCGTCCATCGCTACTTGCCAATACCCACTCTTGAGATCTAAGGTTGAGAAGATCTTTGACCCTGCCAGAGTATCCAAGGTGTCATCAATCCTGGGTAAAGGATAACTGTCCTTCTTAGTAGACCCGTCTTTCTTCTTCACAAGTACCACCGGAGAGGCCCATGGACTGTTCGAGGGTTCAATAATACCGTCCTGCTCCATATCTCGGATGATAGCTTCAGCGTCTTCTCTCTTCGCAATCGGGAGTCGTCGTGGTGCTTGTCGAATTGGCCGTGCATCGCCGGTGTCAATTTTGTGATGGACAATATTTGTTCTTCCTTTTCGCCCCTCACTGGTTTCAAATATCTCTTGGAATCGGCGTATCAGATCTTCTGCTTGTGCACGTTGCCGATTGTTTAATTGTTGTCCTTTGGATAGTACTGAACTAGATAGTTCTTTCGAAAGTTTGTCGCAGTTGGGTCCTATCTCTACGTCTTGTCCGGTGGTTTTTATAGTTGACACTCTTGCGAGGCGTCCTTAAATAGTACCGGCTTTCAGTTTTACTGCATAATAATTAACGTTTATTATTCTTACCGGTACTATTTCGCCTGAACTTATGAGGGCCTTAGCAACCAAAATCCCCTGCTGAACATTATCGTTTGGTTCCAGCATTGCGACACTCCCTTCTCGAATCTCACCACCTACTGTAGCTGGTACAATTCCTTCGCATCGCTCAGGAATCGCAAGGTCTTCTGCCAGCATTAAGCAAGCTGAAGAATCTTCTTGAAAATGTAGGACGACCTCTTCATTATTGATTTTAATCACTCCGTTTTTCATATCGAGCTCGAATCCGTATCTTCTCATTATATCCATTCCAAGGATACAGTCTTCTTCTATGTCAGCTACCAAGATACGGTGTCCAATTTTTGTTCCTCCAATCATGATGACGACGTCAACTTCTCCATGTGTGGTAGCTGAGTCACCTGTAGCTGTTCGAAGTCGCCATTTTGTCCTCATGCACGATTTGTTCGGACGCAGTCAATCGGGTCTTACTATGGTCTTCGTTGCGCCTGTGTCCAACAAAATACTACATGGCTTGTCGTCTATGTATCCATCCACAAATAAGCTATCAAACTGATGACGTAGCGAAGCGATGATTGCAATATTTTGTGGGGCAGGTTTAGGTTGGATCGATATTTGCCCCGGCACATCGACCCGATTTAGTTTTCCTGCTCGGAGTTATTCTTGGGCCACGTCTTCGAGGGTTTCTTGCATCGACTTCTTGGATGACCTAGCTCTCCACAGTTCCAACACCGAAGTTGTCTGGAATTCTTGAGATCTTTTACTGCTTCCTGGACCAACCGCTGAACCTGGGCTTCCAAGCTTTCCGTGGTATCGGAGTCACAGGTAACCTCTCGCACTCGAGCACTGCTTCTGGACGCCTGCTTTGCCGCTTCGTATTCCAGTGCATGAGCCAATGCTTCCACCAGCTTCTTCGGCCGCGCCAAACGTAGGGCTTGCTGCGTTTCATGGTCTCTGATGCCGTCCACAGATATTCTCACAGCCCAGCTTTCCAAGAAATCATCCGGGCCAGTTGGATATGCCAGTCGAACTAGGCGTGCCACATCAGCTTCGAACTCCTGTAGACTCTCGCTGGGACGTTGGTATCGACTCTTGAGCTGCGTGTGATACACTTCCTCCAAGTGTGCATGGCCGTATCGCAGCTCCAGTCGCTTGACCAATTTTTCGTAATTGTTGTCTTCTTCCGGTGGAATAGCCTGTAAAATGTTTACCGCATCTCCTCGGAGAGCAACTGTAAGTGCTGAAACTTTCTCAGTATCATTCCAGCCGTCAGCCTTAGCAGCGGCTTCAAATTGTCTATGGTAATTAATCCAAGATGTTTGACCATCAAAGGTTGGAGGTTTGACACGCATTTTTGTAGTTGAGTCAAGATTTGGTGCGGATAATTCAATTATCTCAGCTTTTGAATCTTTTTCCGGAGATGAAACACCAAATTTGAATTTTTCTCCAAAAATCTTCATTCTTTCATCCAATTTTGCATCCAATTCTTCTTTTAACATTTTACAATTATCTTCAAATACTTCCTCCCATACCTTTGAGTTTTCTCTAAATTTTTCCAGTTGCTGTTCAACTTTCTTTGAGTTTTCCTCCATCTTTCCATGCAGTTCTTCTCTCAAGTTTCTAGAATTTTCTTCTTACTTGCCTAATAAATCTTCTTTCAAACTCGTAGAATTTTCTTTCAATTTCAAGTCTGAATTCTCTTCCAAACTTGTAGAATTTTCTTTTAATTTTGATTCTAAATCTTCTTCTAAAAGTGAACAATTTTCTTTCAATTTTGATTCTAAATTTACAGAATTTTCTTTTAATTTTGATTCTGAATCTTCTTTTAAAAGTGAACAATTTTCTTTCAATTTTGATTCTAAATTTACAGAATTTTCTTTTAATTTTGATTCTAAATTTGTACAATTTTCTTTTAAATTTATTGCCAAATCGGTTAAAGAAAGTTGAACCTCAAACAAATACGTATCAAACTTGTTTGCGGCCACTGGTTTCCAAATTCCGCTCTTCCAATTGATATTTCAACTCTGCGGCCTTCAAATCTTTCAACAGCTTCGTAGACGCCATTATCCAATTTCACAAAGCAGCAATAAACAAAATACCAAATTGTTTATAACAACCTCACACCTGACACCACTGTAATGTTTATTGCTTGATGATTCACTTTAATTCTAATTTAATCAAAGTCACAGATATTTATATTTCACTATTTATATACACTCTCACTTCACTGTCACTGTTTATTATTTATTTGCACTGCTACTATTATTACTGTACTGTCCCACACGTCGTTGGCTTGGCCTTATATAGAGAAACATCGTCCTTCTCGAATTTTCGATTTTCGCGACTCTTTCCATTTCCAGGAATTGCTAGGGGCTTCCATTGGGAGGGGTGATGCGCTGCGACGTAGCGCGGCGTAAGAGGCGACAAGAAGCCCCTCCCCATACTGCGTCGTATTCACGAGCCCCCTCTTACTCCCGCACGTCACAATATTAACAGAATCTAATATGTTCTAAATTTGAATTGGCAATCGTAATACTCGAAAAATCAGTTATCATCAAAGGAATACGTGTGTATAAATTTGACAATGATTCATAATAATTTTATGCCAACAATATTATATAGAAATGTATTTACCTTTTTGTCAATAGATATCTGAAAATGAATATTGTCACAATTTGAATTCTAGTCTTTTTCGGTTGAGATCTGACCTACAAATTTACACGGCTATGCTATGTTTTATAAGGGCAGAGTATTTTACTTCCAGGGTAAATAAGATTTACTCTGTTAGATGACAGTCTATTATTTTACAGCAATGATTCTGTTGTCATAAGGAAGCTCAAACTGATTAGCATTTGTTGAATAAAATGAATTTACTCTAGGAATACTTGATCTTTCATAAAACCGGCCAATGAAGAATAAGAAGATATCTCTATCACACTTAGATTCAGAAATTATTCACAATTCGATTGTGGTATGGTTCCCCTCTGATGATTAATTCTAAATTTCAAACCGTTGTGATTTCCATATTCTCAAGCGTACCGCCATACTATTGCCATCGACTTGGATCTGTAATGGCGCATGCGAATACCTGTACTTTCAGCGCTCAATCTGTTGTAGGAATAGACATATACAAACTATATTTCAGAACCAGATTGAGTCTATCTAATTACATTCAAGGCTGTCATTCTGTTCAATATCAACGAGATTTTTGGTATTTCAAATCAAATTGTATGATTTCATTTAACATAAACATATAACTCTATGATATAATAGTGAATGACGTAAGCAAGGATAAAACGTAGCTGTCAGTTGTATTAGGTGTCATCCAAAATATTTATTGTGACGGAAATACGGAAGCTATCCCAATTTTATAAGTTAATTTAATAGAAATCATATCAGTTGATAAAATTATGTATGTATTACATCAATTTATTCAACTAGGGCTCACAATCAATTTTCTATATGCAAGATTCTGGAGCTTTCGTATGCACAAGAATCGTGAGAGTGTTCAGTTCTCGCGCTGACAAAGTGAAGACCCTCGTTTGCTCAAAAATAATATTCGTGTTGTGGTTTCAATTAGATAACCTGAAAGTTTTACTCAAAAAAAGAATATATTGTTTTTTTGAAATTATCTGAAGATGCAGAAGGGAAAGAATTGATGGAAATGGACAGAGAATATGTCATCAACGTTGTGAAAATTTCATTGATACTAATTTCGAAAAATTGTTTTGTGTGGATAAAACATAGTTTGAATCCATTTTTAATATACAAAGTTATGACTCAAGAATGTAATATATTTTTATATCCTCCAATTTCAGGTAGTAACTACATTACGTTTTTTGGCGACAGAAAACTAACAGTTAGATATTGGTTCTAGTAATTATTATTCGTCTGTTAGTCGATGTATATCTGAAGGGGTACTGCATCCAACAGACCAGAGCAATCTGAGCTGAAATTTGTGTTGCCCTGGTAATGTATCTATAAATTTCTCGAGCATACCGGGTGAAACAGAAATAGGTACATTAATTTTAATCTGTTATAGAATTTGTCAAGCATAACAGTTTTACTTAATAATTTTTTTTTTAAGTGAATCCTATGGATATCAAGTGAAAATTTATCAGTTTTGAAAAATAAAATTCAAGTGCGCCAATGGTATGAACTGAATATTCATCATTTATTGGGAGAAAACCAGCTGTTATTTGAAATGAGTATTTTGCAACTTTGAGCTATCGTAGCGTTGTCAATCATTCATTTGAAACTAAATGAATATCAATATTTTAGTAACATATTGATATTAGCTCACCTCGATAGTTCTATTTTTACATATGTTGTCAGAAAGACCAAATTTGTTCCTGAAATCAATAATTTGGTCTATTAGTCGTATTTATATGTCATTGTTAGATTTGATTCCTATCTAGGGACTTCATGTATATTTTTAGACAGTATATTCCTTGGACATTGGTTTAAGCGCACAAGTTGATTGCACTTGAAACAACTGATTCAAATAGTCTGAATACAGTCAGAATCTGTGCCAGGCTATGAAGAGGAAATCATTCAATGATTAATTTTAATGAAACGATGGAAAATTGAGTGTAATGCAATTATAAAATAATAAATTCAATGAATGATATGTAGCAAGAATGCGGCTCTGTTCATAGGCATATACTTATATAAAATGCACATCAAGTCAGTATGTTCAATTTATTGATCTAAAGATATGAAAACTAATGTTTGCAAAATTCTGCTAGATGATTCTTGTTACATTTTGATGAAATTATAGATCAACATTCGTCAATATATAGAAGAATTTTCCAGTCGAATACATTCCAACAGCAATGTATTGTAGACGCTCAAACATATATTAGGTGTAATAGTACTATCATAACAATTCAAAATCTCTTAAAATTTTGAAAAACAAGATTGTGATGAACAAAATGGTGAATTAATTAAGATTTGTATATAGATATAGATATTTCGCCTCTTGCCATTGTTGCCTTTGAATCAATTACCAGCGCCACAGTACCAGAAGAGGAACTAAAACTACATTTGGTACAACATACTGATCGGAAATATGGAAATATTATGCTTCATGAATCAAGGTACTCATAACATATATTTTCAATTTTTGTTTTAAAAAATAGCGGTACTGCTGTGAATAATCAAATTGCCGTGGTTAAATTATCAGCATGGACATGTGACTGATAATGATGGAAGCGACAGTGAAAATGGAACTTATAGCGAGCCTTTCAGTATTTTCCGATGATTCTGATGGATAATGAAATTTAGAAGAATCAAAATCAATATATTAGTTTTTCTATTTTCTACTTTACTTTTTATAAAAATTATTTCGGTCACGAATCATTTATTACGAGCTTATAAACAACGTCCATTGCTCATCTTCTAATATTAAGTACGTCAAAAACTTATACATATGTGCAAGCGTTTTCTGTTACGAACCTATATTTCTGTCGTGAAATATGTTTTTTGGATAGAAAATATGATCTCAAATTATGATTGTTTTGGTTCGACAAGCGGTCATTGATGGATGAGCTATTTTAATCCTGATACGTTTTCAGTGTCAGACTGAGAAAACGCCTCGCAGAATTTGTCGGACAAAATGACCAAATTTTAGAAAAAAAATATAATGACACGACCTCAAAGTCTCAAACAAGCGGTTATATGAATTTATACCAACGTACTTATAACACGTGCGACTTGTTGGACTTACCGCTAGCCCCAATATTTATGTCAGACCAAATTTTTTTATATTCCATAATCAAAGAATCTTTCGATTAGTGTAAAGTTGAAGATGACGGTAATACTTCTACAAGGTTCCATGAAATTGATGTGTCCAATTAGCCATCTTGGAAAAATGCCCTGAATCAAGAATTCTGGCGAATGTAAGAACTGTCAGACTCATCACAATGAAGCCCCTCACGAAGTTTCAAATGAGCAATAATGAACAAAAAATTCGAGCCCTGTCTCACGGACTATTAGCAAAATCACAAAAGTTCAACGTTTAGTGAAAAATGACAGTTCAGAAATCGTTCCAAATGAATTTTCTGAGCTAATCCTGGACTGTGCAAAATTGTGGACGGAAAAGCTATTCATTTTTTCAGGTTTGAACTCTTATGACCACAATCATGGATCTATTTTTTTCCAAAATTTATTTGAAGTAATTGACAACTCACATTATGTCAGAGTTGATTGTTCTATTGTAACTGCTACTGGATCCGATGAATATGCACCTGAACGACTTCATATGCGAAAACAAAAAAGTTAAAAAAGATGAGAATTCGAGAAAAAAATCATTAGGAAAAATTGTTATGCTTGACGAGTTTTATCACTAGTTAAAATTGATGTTCTGTATATTCAATTTGTTGCTTTGCGCTATTTTTCCAACTAATTTGAAGCTTTATTTCGTTACACAAATCAACAAATTCATCAATCTTACTTTCAAATCAACTTATTTGAAAAATGGTGATGCTTGCAATGACATTCAAGGTATCATATATTTGCTCTGGAACATTAGTTCTGAGACTGACGACAGTAATTATATCCAGCTGAAAGTTAGAATAGTGAAGTACGGTATGGGGTAGTAGCAACCTCTCAAGCATGGGTGCAAGAAAACTATGTCCAAATTATTGATAGTATATTCAAAAAATAAATGAAAGTTGTGGTTGGGTCTAGAACATTCCAGCGTCGCCAGTTTCTAGCCGTTGATTCGGCGCGGCTGTTCTGTCACCAAGCCAGTTCAACATTGGCCGGTTCGTAACCAGCTTTTCAGCGCCGCATATAGATAAAGTATTGATTTATATTTGAACTATGAATTTAAGCTCGACCTATGGAGTCTTGCGCAACTTGAAGCAGTGAATTTGTCTCCAACCGACGCTAAACTGGTCAGCGTTGAGCCGACTGATGCTGAATTGGCCGGTGACGAAATGGCCGAGCAGAACCAGCGACGACGAATCGGCGGCGCTGAATGGTTCTTTTCTCATGAATATTGACGGTGAGAACAAAAACCCTATATCAGAGAGAGCCTCTTCCTTATGTCATCCAAGTGAACTGTCTGATGAAATCAAATTTTCAGATGATGTTTTCTTGAAGAATGGTTATGATAAAACACAGATCAAGAGAGCACTAAGACAGAAAAACTCTATGCCTCCTGTTCAAGATCCAAATAATAAGAAAAAAGTTGTTACGTTGCCTTACGTAGTCAACATAACAGATGAAATTGGAAGACTTTCACATAAATCAGACATAAAATCTTCTTACACTTCCAATTTGAAAATACGAAATCTTATTGGAAAATCTAAGGAGAGATTTTCTCTACAGTATCCAGATATTTATGTACAAGATTCCCTGCCAATGTGGCAAAGTATATATTGGACAAATCAAGAGGACTGTGGAAACAAGGTTGAAAGAGCACTCTTGTCATATAAGAAAAGTCTGCAGTGGCTAAGAATGCTATTCAAGAATTACATGGCATTGACTTTAAGAATACAAGGATTCTGGCTGAAGAGAACAATTGGTTCCAAAGGCTAATAAGAAAAGCAATAGAAATTACAAAATCACCTAATACATAATTCAAATTATGAACTCAATCGTTCGTGGTTACCAGTCATTTGTTCATGATTTCAAGTTATTTTTATCTATGAATCTACTAGCAAGAGTAACCTCAACACCAACTCATGAAGATTTGTGAATGGCTCGGTTATGTGCCAAACCAAAAAGAGTAGAGCCAGATTGACCTAGAACCACAGAGAGTTGACAATTTTCCTATTCAGACCTTCATTTTTATCTCCTGAATTCTTTTCTGTGGACATTGGATTGTAGCTATATCACAGGCAGAGCTCTACGACCCAAGAAGTTACTATTTTATACTTATCTAGTCACCTTTTGTATTTTTGTTGTCACGACAATTTTTGTTTATCTAGGTATTTTACTTTTATACACTCGAAAAAGGAAGCACTCTGCTGCTGAAACGTCATGTTTCCAATTATTTCATACAGAACTTTACCCAAATAAAACATATTTTTCAATTTATTACAATAATTAAATAAATTACAATGTCAAAACTACAAGTAATAATGAGGATGAACACATTAAATAACTGAAAATTGAATATTTATGCAAATTGATGGAACAATGGAGCAATACACCGCACCGCACCGGTCTATAAAACCATCATAGCTCACGCAAGGATGTTGACGGTATCACCCTGTTGATAAGACATTTGTCACAATCTTAAATTCTTTCCGTTTTTATTTGACAAGAAATTAATTAATTTGTATAAACAATATTGCAACATAACAATCATCATGCATATAGAGGAGCCACAGCATACCTGAAATTTATAACGATAGCACAACGACAATGAATCGATTCCTACTGAATCCTTGGACTTCGATGGCCAAAATAGAGTGAAACGTATGTACCACGAGCATAATCAAGATTATAGCACACGTGAAATCTGGAACTTTCCTTTCCGCCTCGCGTCGTGTGTAAATCATTCCCTCGTGCTATAATTATGCCCCTAATACATGAATAGTCTATATGCAACTTGCCCATAGAGTGATACTCAAAGGTAGAAAAAATAATTATTCCTTTGTCAGGAGACACATGAACTTCATGATAAATATAAACGTTTCAAGGAACCTTTAGTGGTAAGTTTGAATTCGATTATATTATAGTCCGGTCAAAATGAACCTTCACCCTTGCATAAATTCCCAAGAAGCTGAAAATTGACATAAACGTTAGGGATACAGTTACAATGAAGTTGTATGAAAAAAAAATTCATGCCAGGTCAATATTCGCAAGGAATGGGTTCTTTGAATTTTTAAGCGACACGGTCAATTATATGACAGGAATAGCTCATACAAAAACTGCAAATCTTCAAATTCTCTACGAAAAAGGTTCCGACACTTTTTTTCCTATGAACCACCGTTTTTAAGAAAAAGCTATTCTAAAGTAAGATTCTTCATAATATGCACACGTTTCTAAGCCACCTATGAGGATGTATACTTGGCACGTATTTTTCGAAGAGGTTTCCCTAGTAGGCTTCCTCCACGGTCTTCTTTTTGAAGTTGATTGTAATATTAGGTCTTATCATTCAACTTCTTCTTCCTCATCTTCATCTTCCTGAATTGACGAGAATTATTCAAATAGCGACGCAAAAGTTGTTTCATCGTTAATGGATTCTCTTCTGTTGGAGATTCAATATTCCAGTATTTGAACACGACTGGTCTTGACAGCTGGTGCATGCAGGTAAACAAAGTGAGCCTTCTTTTTTGCAGCCGCATCTCGATTCACATTCCTTTTTGCAGTTACAAAAAATAGTATCAAGGAGCTTTTCTGATGCAGGTGCAAGTAGAGTGTGAATTGGTTCCAATAAATTATTAATTAGCTTACATCTTCATTCTTCTGGGTACAGTCGATAACGAAGCAACACTTGACATAGTAATTTATTTTTTTTTTATTATATACCCAACATAGTAATGTACTTGATAAGAATGTTGATGAGCAGAAGCCGAGGTTGGAGGAAGATAAGCTGATTGAACACGCTTTTTATTACGTGTATCTTTTGCAAGAAATACATGACATGACTCATTTATGCAAGTAATTTTAAATAAGTAATAGACAGACACTGCCACGTTGACAATTTAACAGCGGACAGATGCTGCTTAAGGCCATATGGTCACATGAAATGAGAGACTGGGATTTTTTCTTTTTCATATTCTTAGAATTATCATAAAATAATAATGTGCGAGTACTTGTCACGCGGACTTATATTATACGTTCATAATGTACATAGGCATCGTGGTCATGCATGATATGAAGAATATAGCGTAAGAATGGCTTTTTCTCAGAAATGGTGGATCTTAGGGGAAAAAGTGTGGGAACCATCTTTGTAGAGAATTAAAAGATCTATAATTTCTGTCGAGCCTATTTTGATCATAAAACTGACTGTTCCGCTAAAAATAAAAAAAAAACTCATTCTTGCGAATTTTGACCCCGCATAAAATTTTTTGCACTCTTGGGATATATCAGGACTTTTCACAACTTCATTACAATGGTATCCCCAACGTTCATGTCAGTTTTCAGCTTCTTCAATTCATGCAAGGGTACACTTATCCTTAGGGCCCACTTGACCGCACTATTAATATTGTGGAGGATGAAATACCAATTATTATAGAATAAATTTGGTCTCATGTGTCGTCAGTGAAAAAGTTTAGTATTCCATCTGGTATAAAATATGATGACACGTGTTCCAGTGGAGGCAATGAAGTTTGTGACATGTTTAAAAGATATTTTTAGTCGGTTTCCTCTGATAATATTCCTTCTAATACGTTGCCTACAGCACGAATATGCCCTGAATCCTGTATAAGTTCAGGTTCATTATCTGTATGTGAAGATGAAATATTTGAGATAATGTCATATCTTGATGAAAATGAGAGAGCTGGCTCTGACGGAATTCCTAGAATCTCTCAAGAAAATTGTGCTTTATCTCTAATTTCTCTACTGTATCTAATCTATAACAAATCGCTTACTGAGAGTCACATTCTGCTGTCGACAGACAAACCAAGTAGTCGTTCGTAACAAAGTTATCGTAGTGTTATATATACAAAGTGAATATAAGTGTGATATAACAATCTATAGTGCAAGCATAAATGAAAATCTAAGAAAACAATGCTCTCAGGGGCATTAGTAATTTATATACTGAATACAACAGCCAGGAATATTTCAAAGTTTATGTACAAGAAGCGAATATGACTGGAAAAGAAAGGCCTTTAATCAGCGCTCTGAAAGTAACTGATATCTCAAGATAAACACACTTGGAAAACGGAACATTCGAAATAAGAAAAATAGGAAGGAATTGTGGGAGTGTCGAATGTTATGATAGATAAATCGCGAACAGTATAGTGAACAATGAAGATCGGGAAAACAAGAAGATGGTAGCCTTCATACAAAATTTTCTTATCGCTCGAGCAGCAATAGTGAAAGGAGTGGAGCCAGAATATACTGTCGAACAACTGGAAAACGTGATAGACGCTTGTCAATATAAAATCTAATCCGTAATTAGACTCAACAGAAGAATAATGAATGAGAATAACGAACTCGAATACATACCGTCCAATAATATCAAAACTCTATTTTATGGGAATAGCCTTCCACAGTACATATACATATGTGGAATAAGAATTTGTTGTCAACCTCATGTTCAAAGAATAAAACAGTGTTTCATATGCTATCGCTTTGGTTATATCTCTAAACAGTGTAAAAGCTCCAAGGAAAAATGTAATAAATGCGGCAGTATAGAGCACAAATAAGATATTTGCCACGAAGATATTACTACTTGTACTAATTGAAGAGAACAACATCACTCAACATCCAAACAATGTCCAGAGATAAGGCAAGAGAAAATTCAACAACTTATATTAACACATAATCTAAGCTATCTAGAAGCTAATTTAGAATTCCGTCAGGTCTCAAGAAGTTCCATGAAATTTGCTCCCAAAGTTGACCCCTAAAGTAGAAAAACTATATTAATAAGAAACAGAAGCGAAGAAAATTCTATTAAATCAAAATTAATTAGAGCTTAGCAAAGTTGGGACTAAGTGAACAAAATATAATATAAACACAAAGTGATTTTCACAGTGTTCCACAAATAACAACAAATGCAACCAGAAGGTATTTGACAAAACGCTAAAAAAGAAGAATGGCACAACTATTGCGAAACACTGTCTCCTTCAACAAACAGCAAAGATATACGACAAGAAGTTAGAAAAATTAAATGATCTTGAACATTTATTAGCGCCACTAACGGGAATAGAAATAATGGATGGATACAGGATTTCATAGGAATAATATATCCGACCAATCATATACCGCCTTTTAATTCGAGATCATCAATCATCGAATTCAATGAAGCAGTTGACTATAAAATAACAATTGAAGAAATTAAGTACAACCTGAATTATAACAAGAAAACCAGCAAAGGTTTAGACAAGATAAACTACCAGATGATACAACATTTACCCAAGAATGGATTAAAACTATTAACAATTATCTTCAATGAACTATTAAGTAGAAATATAGTTCCTGAAGAATGAAGACAATGAATTTGTATCCCGTTTAAAAAATCCGAGAAAGAGCCCCACTTTGCATCATCCTACAGACCGATTTCCCTTCTATCATGCTCTGTCAAGACAGTAGAGAGTATTCTGAAACACAGAATAGAATGGTGCATGAAGCACAATAATAAAAATTTCCAACACACAACACAGATTCAGAAGATATCGCAGTACTCAAGATAATTGATACGGATATACAGAAAACATACAGTATAAGCGAATATATGATTTGCGCATCCTCAGATATAAAATATGTCTACGATTATGTCGACATAGATATTCTATACCAAAAACTATTAATCAATGGTGTACCACACTATATTGTTGCGGTTTATTTTACCGCAACCATTTCAGGATCTTTAATTACTATTACTGGTAGAGATTAAGAATTTCTCAAGCCGTCTCTGGCTTTCTCATGTATGTAGCTGAGGGCGCCATGATCTTGCGAGCGCATCAAGAGGTCCAGAAGACTGTTTTCGTTCTCTTCCTTCGATGGTCAGTGCTCTGTCAATATTGCTACAAACAGTTTCTATTTTACGTTAGTGTATTAAAATCACAGTTAAGATAGTAAGTACTTTTTCCTATTAATTTCAATATTGGTTTTCATTTTGTAATATTTAATTCCTTACTGTGAACAGTTTCACTGTAAATAAGAATATTCTCCAGTCCTCGTGGCTCAGTTTTGAGTTACTTTTATGAACGTAATATGAATGACTAGTTTTGCTTTCTATTCTACTTTGAGGCTCCGGCGGGGTACTGCCCATCGCAAGAAGATTTTTGGGCTCTCTGAGCTTCCTTCTTTTACTTCAAATTCATTTGACGTACACTCCTTCCCGTTTGATTTTCTACTCCTTTGTCCGATTCTGCATTTGTGTAGTTCTAGTTTTCTAGTCTTATTGATTCTCGCGTTTTTTTTTATTGGTCTATTTTGTCGCACTTATGATCTGTTCTACGTAACACTTGGTTTTTTTTATTGGTTTCTTGATTACTAGTTCGATTACGACGCAGTATTGATCTTTGGGTGAACTTCACAAATCAGTATAGTTATTCTTCTCGTTTCCTACATGCACTCCTATCCTTTCTTTAGAATGAATGAGTAAGTGAGGTGTAAATGTGATTACTGATATTTTTTTTTTATTCGGACTAGAAGCTTCTTGAATTGACGCATCACTATTTCCATCAGAAAGGACTTTTCTCTTACTTTTTTGTTTATTTTTGGTTCGACGTAGTAACTTCTTTTTATTGGTTATACAGTCGAGTAGCTCTTACTGATGGAACTTGCTTTTTCCAGTCAACGAGTTACTCGTTACATTTTTTCATTGCGTTCATGTGCTTCCTCACTGTGTATGCTTGCGATCACCTCATTTGTGTTGTGACATCTTCCGCTTCTTGCTCTGGCGTAAATTTTTTATGATTGTTTATTTAACTTGGTACCAAAATTCAGTTGTAAATACATTGTAATTTTTTGGTTGGGAGCAGTGGTCGGATACCAGCCGTAGGAGCAGCCGAAGTCGTCTTTATTCTTTCATCGCTTCTGGGGAAGCTGTCAACACCCACCTTATTAGTTCGTCCAATCGACGAAGACCGCAGATACAGCCCAAAAACATCGACGACAATTCGAAATATCTTTTTAGTCAACTCCAACCGCAAGGACCGTGGCACCGCCTCTGACTCAACTCAGGAGAAGTCATAGCTAGCTATCTAAGATCTTCCACCATTGTATGGTATGAAGAAATGCAAGTCAGTGTAAAATGACCTCTGAAGTTTGACCGTGAGACAGAATTTGATAAATTCAATAAATTCAAAACCTGATAAATTTCACAAAAATACAAATTCACGAGTCGGTTTTTACACAATAATCCTGAATAGGGCAGCAACCGTAGACACGTGTCTCGTGATCATTAGGACGAAACATGTGTCTACGGTTGCTGTCCTATTCAGGATGATGGTGTAAAAACCGACTCCTGAATTTGTATTTTTGTGAAACTCATCAAGTTATGATGAGAATGATACAACCCTAGTGTGATAGAAATAATATTGAAAGTTGGAAGATGACTACTCAGTGGTCGAAACCGGTCAACAAGAAATAAAAAATTTTTGAACAGTGTAATACAGGACTTTAATTTTCTTCTAACTTTCAATATTATCAGGTTATGTCTATTTAAAATTTGTCATTGTGAGGTACACCATTGAATACTACTTTCGTTACTAAGTTGGACTACTTGAACCCTCTATCTATTCCTTTCAAGTCCAGGCGCCCAGTTTTTTTCTTTTTTGGTCTTTGGTATTTGGTCTTTGCAGCTGTGCTTTTGATTAGCCGAGTCTTCCAAACAAAAGGTGGGAGCAATTCAACCCAGATAAATATTATTTATACTTTATTGAAATATAATCTATTCGCCTACCACTATCGTGAAGGTAATTCTCACAAATTATTCATCAAGAACACCAGAGGAATTAATTATGTAACAATATAACCATTCGGATATCCTATTACTCTCAATCTAGAGAACTATATAATAGAACATTAAATCAAACTTTTTGGACCACACAAAGTGTACGAAGGAATTCCTCAAGGTTCACCCCTTAGTCCATTATGCTATATCATCTACAAGAATGAACTTCAAATAGTACGAGATCAGAATACTAAGATTTTACAAGTTTGTGATGATACAGCAAAGGTAGAACATTAAGAGAAGCCCAAAACAGATTACAACGGCAATTAGATAAATTATTGGAAATTTTATTTGATCTTTATAGAAGAAAGCTAAATTATTGTATTCACAAAGCACCAATAACGAGTCAGCCCACAGATTACAATAAACAACAAATGCATCATAATTGTCAATATAACAAAATTCTTAGGATCTTGGTTTGACTCCAAATCTTTGTGGGTTAAAGAAATCACAGAAACTAGCAGTAGGTGTCATATGAAATTTTATGAAATTGATGTTGTTGTCTCGTTTCTGCACTTGTTTACTGTCGATCTTCTGTCCTCTCTTCCGATTGAGGTATTGTTCACAAAATACTCGCTAGGACTACTTTTTGGTCTTTTTTTGTCTGTCTTCTTGAAGGCATATAAAAACTATTTTTGTCAGGAGCGGAGGAAATTCTTCTGGGAGACTGTTTTCTGGTCTTCTGAAAAGAAAGCACGTTGTTCGTAGGAGTGCTAGTGGGTGCGAAATGAAAGTTAGCCGCAGGAGCTGTAGTTTTCCTTATATATTTCGTTTTGCATCGTGTTGCGTGATCTCCTTCAGGAGGATTAAAAGAGTATATAAGTTAGTGATTTCGTGGGAATATTGAGGGTGGCACGATTCATGTGTTTATTTAATGTGCTCCAATAAGTGTTGGAAGTTCTACGGATTTATCTTCGGAAGAAGGATTTATAAACTATTTGGTTCCCTGCAGGTGATCTGTTTCCGGAGTTTCTTCAGCGGTACCGTGGCTGCAGTTCCAGAGTCCACGTATCCTAAAAACCACACCGACCTTCAACTTCATACCATCCGTTCGCCTCACCTTACTCACCGAGGATCAATTCAGCACCATACAGCTAAGTGCACTTTTGACCTGTCGTAACCCATCTTTTTTTTTACTGATCTATAATTGTGCTGAAGGAGGACTGTCAAGCAGCCGTGGGTATATTTTGCCTAATCTACGATGAAGATTCAGTCAATCAATTTGAGAATTGCTTTGCGAATTATTTTCTTGAATTATCATATCACTGAGTATTCTGTTTGTAATCGCAGTAGTGGAAGTAGCTTCACTTTAATTTGTTTCTGTAGCACACTAAGCGCCGATTCGCTTATTCCCTGTATTTCTGACTGTATTATACCATGTATAAATTTTTGCTTGGCCACACGTGAATTTCATCGTCGACCTTGTGAACAGGGCTTAACGTACATCGCGTCACGACATAGGTACTCCGCGCCTGCGCCTCACATTTCCATTATTATTTATGTAGCTTTTGTTCATTTTAAGCTGTCAAGTTTGCTAAGTAACCACTCTGTTTATGAAAAGTAATTTTACAATTTATTCATCAATATTAACTTACACGTATATATATTTTTCAATTAATCAATTTATTACTCTCATATAACATTGCATTCAACTTTTGGTTCTATTGATATCATTATTTTTTTACTTATATTTCACGTGATCTATTTTGGATACTTCAAATTGCTCAATTTGTGAAATGAATACATTCACTTACTTGGTTTCTTCAAAATTCAACTTTGGCATTATTTTTTTATTCTTGTAATTTACGTTATCTAGTACTGCAAGTGTCGTTCTTTATCAGGATCAGTTCATACTGTCCACGAATCAATTCTTCTCTTGGTTTTCCTATTAAAAATCAAGTGGCGCCCTCAGTAAGTATAGTGCTTACAAATTTACTGAACCCCTATTTTAGTAAGAACTTTCCCGTCTCCACTGTAGCTGCTAGCCGCGACCCCGACCACAAAGGGAGCGTTTTGCGACATTAGAAAAAATCGGTTAAACTTGAATATTGAGACCAAAAAATTCAACAAATTTATCCGAAGACAATAATAAAAAGTAAATATAATAGAATAATAAGTAGTAACTTATGGGATGAAATCATCTATATACCTACTGATAGGTCAGTACAATACAAAGAAAACCGTAGTCTGCTAGCAATATTTGAATCAAACAATAAAAAGACTACAGTATACAGAATTGATCATATAACTGGCTTATATAACACTGAAGCTTCAACAATATACTATGCGTTGAAAGAATTGGTAACATGTCACAACGAAAAGTGATAATTACTAGTGATATGCAAGGCGTCTTAGGCGCCCGATAAAGAGTGATGGGTCGTCAGTCAAATGGAAGATATGGTTAGCACAGAATAACTGAAATAAAGTACCTTGAATATAAATGATGATGCTTCAGGTAAGTTATGTTGGAGAAAAAGTAATGTGTATGAATGAAGAAAAAATCAATTTCAACTTGTCCCGAATGCGATTCAAACTTCGTACCGGTTGAACAATAGTCCAACGCTCTACCACTGAGCCATAAACTGCTATAATAATTTGTTGCTGCACTGAGTTATATCTCTATATCTATCTTAGAGCGTTACGGAGTAGTGCATCAGTGATGAGCGTGAATATATGTTAAGATGATTTGTCTGCCACCTCTTCTGTCTTTCTCCAGCCAAGCGACGCTTTCTAGAAGCAGGATCTTCGTCCTCACTCATTAGAACTGTTGAAAAACAAATCCATACGAACCGATTTGGAAAGACCATTATGAAGCACACAATAATTCATTTGCAGGTCAAGTCACAGCCAGAATGTTACAAATGAACTTCAATCTGTGATACATATTATTCAATTTTAAACATCAGAAGAAATGTAATTTTTTTAATATTATCTTACCCTCTTAATTTGATCGTATTTATTCTAGAATAAACGGATTCAAAAAAGTTCAAGCTAATAACAATTAAAGTTCACAATTCATAATTATTTGAATTCAAAAATCAATTTGAGAATTGTAATATCAGTACAATTGTTTAAAGTGACAGTACTGTAGCCAAGTATCTCCATCATCACACAAAATATCGCAGATTCATATGAAAATAGAAGATATGTTTAGCACGTAACATAAAATACCTTAAATATAAATGATGATGATTTGGGAAGATAATATCGATGAAATTATTACCTGTATAGAAAAGAGACAATATAAAAAATATTTTCACTCAAATGCGATTTGATCTTGGTACCTATCGAGCCATAGTCCAACGCTTTACCTCTGAGCCATAGACTGCTCTAACAGTTAATCGCTGTAACTGAGTTGAATCTATCTATCTAGCGTTACAGAATCAATGAATCAGTGATGAGCGTAAATATATGTTGAGGTAACAGATTCAAAATCAGTACTAGATGGCATCACCAACAAACCCGTGAAATTCAACCTCTTAATAATCTACCAAATCAAAGACGTCACGAAAAGTATACCAAATAATAAAAATCAAATAAAATTTCTCTGGGCCCCAGGCCACCCAAGCATATTAGGAAATGAAATTGTCGACAGAGCAGCTGACAATAGTCAGTTCGGACTGGACAATAACATCAAATACATTATTTCTGATGCAATAGATATATATATATATATATATATATATATATATATATATATATATATATATATATATATATATATATATATATATATATATATATATATATATATATATATATATATATATATATATATATATATATATATATATATATATATATATATATATATATATATATATATATATATATATATATATATATATATATATATATATATATATATATATATATATATATATATATATATATATATATATATATATATATATATATATATATATATATATATATATATATATATATATATATATATATATATATATATATATATATATATATATATATATATATATATATATAATTGTGTTGTGAGTCTAATAGTGTGAGATCTAGAAAATTGATACATTAATTTTGCTCTGTTTCTAGCGTGAATTTGATATCCAATTATGCATCGTCACCATTCCAAATAACATCGACATATCTTTCACAGAATAAAATTTAACTGGTTGAAGGGTGTTTGAATATGTTTGTTTCAATATAATCGGTGAAGATATTTGCTAATAAACCATTGACTGCAGAACCCATCGGCAATCGATCATTAGGTGTTTAGGTTTGGTTCTCAAAGTTGGAGAAATTCAGATCCAAAATAAGTTAAAATAATTCTAATTCATTAGGTGTGTCATTATTTGGAATATTGTATTCTCCCAAAAATTATTATTATCGTATAGATGTTCTTGTGAGAGTGTTAGTGTATTTTGTTTTAAAATATTGGTGTAAAGATTGACAAGATCAGATGAAATCATTCTCAAATTCTTGTTATTTATTGTATCAAAAAGTTCTATTTGATCAATTAATGGCCGGTTTTATAAAAGACCGAGTAAATTTATTCCTAAAGTAAATTTATTTTATTTAACAAATTCTAATCAGTTTGAGCTTCCTTATGACAATAAAATCATTGCTGTCAAATAATCGACTGTCATTTAACCGAGTAAATTTCATTTACTCTGGAAATAAAATACTCTGTCCTTTATAAAACCGGGCATTAATCTGGTGAATTTTGTATACTGCAAGGGTAGTTGTATTTGAATCTATGTATCATGATGTTCTTACTTTATGCTAGTTTTTATGCTGGTGAATGTGTAGAGGAAGTAATGGGTCTGATTGATTCATGTAGTTTGTGTAATTTCATTAAACTGTATTGGGTTGAAATTTATGGATTTCTTTCTGTGACGAAGTATGTGTTTATTTGTAGCATGTTGAGTGTGTTTGGAGTGTATTTGAATGTGTGTTTAATGCAGGACGGAAGTGAATTTTTGTTGCATGGTGTGATGTTGTTTGCTGTAAAAAATGTGGTTGCTTCTTCAATGTAATCGGTTTTGTTCAGTATGACCGCGCCGGCTTTTTTGTCTGATCTAGTCAAAATGAAGTCGTTATCAGTAATCCTCTTGTTAATTGGATCAATGATATTTTTATTCTCAGTATCTATGTTATTGTTTTGAGTATTGCAGGCACCTACCATCTTGTCATGAATTTTGTTTGTAGTTGATTCTAACTCAGATTTAATGGAATTGAGGCGAGGGTGTCTTCAAAGTTGTACCTCTAGTTCAATTGATAGTTTGTGTAGATCTGCTTTTTGAGGATTGCGTGCGAATTTGTGTCCAGTTTTTGACAGTTGTTGATGGTTGTCGAAAAGTTGCTGATTCTATGGGAAAAATTCTTGTCTGTATTTCCGGAAGTTAGTTGTTCTATGAAAGTGTTGTCTCGTGCTGCTGTTCTTGCTTCTTCTTGGATTAAATTATTGAGTATTCCTCTCCTATTCTGATCATCATTGTAGTTTCTGTATATTATTTCTTGTTCCAGACTTTCAATTAAATTTTCGTACTCGATTGTATGTAAAAATAATTATAGGTGCATGTGTAAACATTTAATTTGATCTGAAGGAAATTAGAAGACAATTCAATAACAACACCTTCATAGACACGAAGCTCAAATTTGTGCACGGGCACCTATTACTTTTTCCACATACAATCCACTACAAAAATTTGATTGAAAATCTGGAACAAGGGGTCATATACAGAAACTACAACGACGATCAGAATAGGAGAAGAAAACTTTATAATTTATTCCAAGAAAAATCAAGAACAACAGCTTGAGACAACACTTCAATGGAACAACTAACATACGATAAAAATACAGACAAAGTTTTTCCCGATGGAATCACCAATCTTTCGACAACTATTTCTACTGGATCTGAATAACAACTGATAAAAACTGGACACAAATTCGCAACTAATCTTCAAAAAGCAGATCCACACAAACTCTCAATTGAATTAGAAGTACAACTTCACGGATACCTTTACCTCATTAAATCTGAATTAGGATCAGCTTTAAACAAAATTTATGACAAGAAGGTAGGTGCCTGCAATACTCACAACAATGAGATAGCTACAGAAAATAAAAATATCATTGATTCAATTGGAAAAAAGAACTACTAATAACGACGTTATTTTCACTAGAGCAAACAGAAACGCCGGCGCGGTCATACTAGACAAAACCGATTACATTGAAAAAACAATCACATTTTACACAGCAAAAAACATCGCAACATACAACAAAAATCCACTCCCGTCCTACATGAAAACATACAAACACACATTCAAATATACTTCAGACACACTCAATAAGCTACAAATAAACACATACTTTTGAAATTAGATACAGAGAACATATGAGAAACAACTCTCCATCAGCATTCAGCACACATCTAAAACAGAAAATCATCATCCACATCTAACAACAGTAAGCCAATACACTAAGAAAAAAGTTATAAAAAACTCATTCTTCCAGAAAAACTGGAAATTTTGAAACACCTCAAGGATAATGAACAACATCTATTGAACGATCAAACAATTTTTCCTGAAAATTATATTTTCAAATTATTACCGCCATCTTCCCAACACCATACATGATACGAATCCGGAAAGAATAGTCCACCCACAATTCAATGTAATCCGCCCACTTGACTCGAACAGCACGTTAAAATGTTTCACAACAAAACATTTTAAAATTTAAACAAAACCATGACTTCTTATCAACTTAGCTGCTCTTGAAACTTTTGACGGTAACTTTTTTCATTGTCTTCGAGTACTGCATGTACCTACTTGTCTTTTGATTATATATTCAAAGTCTTACCCCCACTAAATTTTTTCAACACGTGTTCTAATTTCCCATTCATCAAGTGTCGGATAACATAATCTGATTTTGCTTGAACAATTCATCATTTGAAAAAGTATAAATCTAAACTTAATTATAAACAAACTTCACATATTTTTTTCAGATTTGTAGCTCTAAAAATTAATTTTTCAGTCAAGGCCTAAAGATGGAGAACTATTAAGGGATATTTAGTAAAAGTCACGCATACGAGAAAGAGGACTTTCATGTCGAAGAAATAGCCAACAATAAAGCAAACAACAATCAGAAATGTTTTAAGATCGGTGCTCCATTCGACCTAAAGGATCAACTTTACGAAGAAAAATTCTGGCCTGTAGGAATAAGATTCTCAAGATTTAACTTCAAATTGAAGAAAAACAACGGCAGAGCTTCTTTTTTAGACCAGAAACAAGAAATGAATCAACCCAAATAAATATTCACTCTGAGAGTATTTCATTTAAAGATAATGCTGTTTCAAGCTACGATTTAGTTTTATTGAATTGTCGTGCCCTTAATCAAAATAAAGTGGATATAATACAGACTGAATATATACGTAACAAAAAACTTAAATTCTTGTGCCTATCAGAAACATGGTGCACCAATGGTAGTCTAAATAGCTTTTGTTTCCCATCGCTGATTAATACATTTAGCTATTGTAGAAGCGAACAGAAGGGGGGAGGCGTTGGAATATGGTCTAAGAAAAGTCTAAATATCAAAAATATTTATCTCAGTAGGTTCGGTATTGAAAAATATTTTGAAATATGCGGACTGAATTGGAAACCAAATTCTGAGAAAAATTTCGAAATAACTATTTTAATGTGCTACAGATCACCTGATAATGGTAGCAGTTTCAATATTTTTTACGAAAAAATCTTTGATGTTTTCAATTATTTATTTACTAATAATAGTTATTATTTAATCATGTTAGGTGATTTTAATAATTTTAATATTGATCCTCAAAGAAATTCCAGGGAATATACATTGTTATCAAATTTGTTCTCTTATCTGAATGTTGTTAATGTTGTTACTTCTCCGACTAGAGAAAACAATAAATTAGATCACATTTTCACGAACGTTTCAAGTAAATGTGACGTTTTAGAAAATATTATTTCTGATCATAGAACAGTTGTTTTGAAATTCAACGAAAATTTCTTTGATATGCCAATTAGAAATATTGTGAGAGATTTTCATCCAATATATATAGAAAATTTTAAATCTGATTTAGTTAAAGAAGACTGGCAAATAGTTTACGAGAGCTCAGATATTAACTGTAAATTCAATAGTTTCTATGATATCTTCCAATACTGTTTCAATCTGCACTTTCCCGTGAAATATAAATGTATAAAGAATAAAAAATCATGGGTTACAGATGAAATACAGTCTTCAAGCAATGCATTAAGAGATCTATTTATTTTACAGAAAAGTTATCCTCAATTGAATACACTTTATCAAATAGCAAAGAATAAACATACTCACTTAATTTCTCAAACAAAGAAAAAGTATTTTCAAAAGAAGATTTTGAGTTCTGATAACGTTACAAAAAGTGCTTGGAATGTTATAAATGCAAATACAAATAAAGTAGCTCCTCAGAAAAACATTGAATTGAAGTTCAATAACAATCTTGTGAAAGATCCTAATACTATTGCAGATATGTTCAATGAATATTTTATCAAAAAACCTTCTGATTTAAGTGATCAAGTCAAGAGCTTGGATCAACATACATTAAATATTCAGACAGAGATACCCATGATAACAACCTACAATAGAAGCTTGTTTCTGCTTCCCTTTGATACACAAGAATTTATAAATTTAATATATAACAAGCTAAAATCAAAAAAGTCGACTGGACCTGATAATATTCCAAGTTTCTTAATTAAAAACATCATTCATATCTTAGCTTCTCCGTTAGTTCACATTATAAATCTGTCGTTCGAAAACGGTGTATTCCCAGAAAAGCTAAAATTAAGCAAAGTCACCCCAATTTTTAAAAAAGCAGATACTCATAATATTGACAATTATCGACCTGTCTCACAATCATCTGTATTTTCTAAAATATTTGAATATTGTTTTTTAGCTCGATTAGAACCATTTCTGGATAAAAATAAAATTCTCACCAACAATCAGTTCGGTTTTTGTCATAACTTATCAACACAGCAAGCTATTCAAACATATTACGAAAGAATTATTTCGAAAATGGAATCCAATGAATGTCCCGTCACAATATTTTGTGATCTAAAAAGTGCATTTGATTGTGTAAGCCACTCAAGGCTTCTCAATAAAATAGAACATTATGGCATTCGTGAAGTAGCTTTCAACTGGATACAATCATTTCTAATTAATCGTCGGCAATATGTGTCTATTAAATATAACAAGAACTCTAAAATGTCAGAAATAATTTCCAATCTTTTGGATACAACGGTAGGTGTGCCACAGGGATCTATTCTAGGCCCTATACTATTCTTGTTATACATTAACGACATGGACCTAATGTTTGAAGGAAAAACAATATACATTTGACTATGTATGCCGATGATACATCCGTGATTGTATCTAATTTGGATAGAAATATACTCGAGAATGATTGTAATGATGTTTTCAATTCATTAACAACATGGTTTAATGCAAATAATCTTTTTTTAAATAAAACAAAAACAAATTACATTAGATTCCATAATTGTGCGAATAAAAATGATATGAACATCAACATAAATAACAATACAATAGAAAGAGCTGACAAAACAAAATTTTTGGGTTTGAAAATTAATGAACATGGTCAATGGAATGATCACTGTCACGATGTGATACGTAAACTGAACTGCACTTGGTATTTAATAAGGAATCTAAAGAATATACTGCAAGTTAAACAGTTACTTTTATTCTATAACGCTCAAGTTGGATCTGTTTTAAACTATGGTTTGTGCCTTTGGGGCTCCTCCCCAATTGCCTCAGATGTTTTCATTAGCCAAAAAAACATAATCAGATGCATTGCTGTAGTCACAAGAACCACGTCTTGTAGAAATTTACTCAAGCAGTTTAATATACTACCTTTACCGTCTGCTTTTTTACTAGAATTGTGTATTTTTGTGTACAAAAATAAAAGTAAATTACCTGTAAGTACGGATATTCACGATTATTTCACGAGAAATAATACAGATTTTAGAATGTCTTGCAATAAACTTAAAGTAGGAAGAGAATCTCCTCAATATTTAGGCCTTAAGGTTTTTAATAAGTTGCCACAAAAATTGAAAAATATTACCAAATTAGATATTTTCAAAAAAACATTGAAAACTTTTTTAATTAATAACTGTTTCTACTCTTTGGACGAATATTTCAATTATAAGTAAGCTTTATGTCTATTATATATTTTATCATGTTACATTTAAGTATATTTTGTATCTTGACCTTTTTCATGTTTATTGAAAAAATAAATTATTATTATTATTATTATTATGGTCCGAAATTGATAGCTTGAAGACTCCAAATTTAACGTATGTTTTTTGAAACAGTCTTTCGTCTTATTAAGCATTACACACTACCATGGAGCAATCTTTTCAAAATATAATTCAAGTTTATTTCATCCTTCCAATCCAAACAACAAACCTCAAATCCAAAATATGTCAAACGCTCTATGAGTACATCATTCAAAATAATCTAGATATATAGAAAAAAAAAGCTATTACTATTATGAATGGCAAGGACGTCTTGCACAGACGCGAAGTCAAAGAAAAAGGGAAAAAACACGAGGGTCGCCTAACGGTTCCTTGAAAAAAAGCTATGATAGCTCCAATATTCAAGAATGTTAATAGAAATATGGTTGAAAGATATCGTCGTGTTTCTGAACTATGCATATTTGTAAAATTATTTGAACGTTTTATAGGTATTTGTTTGTCTTTGTGGAACACTTAATCAATATTGAACAACATGGATTTCATTCTAGCTAGAATATATAGAGATAAATTTATTTTGATATATTGATAAAATTCTCAAATGAATGGATAATAGAGTACAAGTAGACGTTATTCATACAAAATTAAGTGGAGCGTTTGATACAATTGATCACAATTTATTATTACAAAAGTGAGAGACGGTAGTTTGCTGCGGTGGTTTGGATCATATCTTGAGAGTAGAGAGCAATGTGTTGTAGCTAACGGATTCGAATCTAATTATCTCCATGTTAGATCTGGTGTGCCTCAAGGGTCACATCTAGGATCTCTTTTGTTCACTTTTCTGTAGATGGTATTTCCAATTGTTTTCATTATGCTAAATTTTGTAAGTATGCAGACGATTTTAAAATCTATCGCTCAATAGACACGTTACAAGACTGTCAAGCTTTAGATCCGATCTCAATAGATAAATAAGTATCTTGATGATAATTACATAATTTTCAATACTGATAAATGTTCATATGTATTACTTTCACCCGAAATACATACACATTTGATTTTAATTACACTATTTCTAGTATAACTATCAAAAGAGTATCTTATGTTGAAGATCTTGACATTGAGCTTGATAATAAACTCATTTTCAATCATCACGTTGATTCAAGTCAAAAAAGCGTATAAAATGCTGGGATCCATTTTAAGAATTGGACAATATTTCAAAGGAGCCGATACTCTGATTTCACTTAATCATCCACTTGAGCGATCTCAGATAGAATATACAGCTATATGTTGATAACCGCACAATCAGGTATATTTTGACAGAGTCGAAAGTATCCAAAGTGTTATTTTTGTTCTAAATAGAAGACTTCCTCATAATTAGAGCGCGGATTATATACAGGAATATATGACTGAGATATGCATGCAATGTGCACTGAAATATGATCAAGATGTGCCTTATATATGCATAAATATATTTGAAAACTTCTATAAATATATGCAAAAATGCAACTTTATTTAAACTCAGCTATCTTCGGTATCATATCGAATACAAGAATAAAATAATGAAATATCATTTATTTATTCCTATTTATTCATTATTCAACAGGTATATACACAATATAAGAATAATATTACAAAAGTAAATATACAAAAGAAAAATATATTATGCATAACATGCATAAAAAATATCAGAAACCCAATTATTAGAAGAGGCAAATATAAAATAAATATTCTAATGTGTAAAACCAAAGATATATATTGTAAAATATATAAAATCAAAACCTGATAAGTTTCACAAAATACAAATTCAGGGGTCGGTTTTTACACCATTAACCTGAATAGGGCAGCAACCGTAGACACGTGTTTCGTCCTTATTAGGACTCTTCAGTACGGTATAGCAAGCCGCAGATAGTCGGACTTGTAGCCGCGATACTATTAAAAGTAAGTTGGTAAATGGCATGCAGCGAAATTAATCTGCAGCAGTGCCATCTAGCATAATACAGCCGAGGTGGCGAAGTTTCACGGTTAAACTTTAAAGGTCACTTTACAGTGTCCTGCATTTCTTCATATATATTGTACTTGATACCTAATATGATGAGATATATTAAATTAAATCAATAAGTGATCTGAAATAATTTTAATTTTAGAAATGATAAACTCTCAGATAAATCAATTATGTGGGACACATTATTGGAAGTTTTGCACATTGCGACTATAGAAAAATTTGCATGATAATTTGTTCTGCAGAAATCACATAGGAAAGAGATATTACTGTTGTTACGAATTGCGCGTGGTTTGACATAGAATTTCAATTGACCCAATATATTCAGTTCATCAATCAAATTATTTAAAACTTTGTGAATGAATGAAATCTGTTGTTTTTCACGACGTATTGATGATGTTCCCAAATAAAAAATAAATATTGAATATTTATAATTATAATCATGATTTTGCCAGTAATTGTAAGCTCGAAAGAAGCAATGTTTGCCAAATTTTTTCAGTACTCGTTCGAGAGCAAAATTGAGGTACATGTATCCAGGTGACCAAACCACACAACAATATTCTAATTTACTACGAACTAAAGCAATAAATAGATTAATAGTGCAACTAATGTTTTGGAAACCAAGAGTTGAATGTAATACAAAACCACATAACTTGAACGCATTTGAAACTGTTTGCGAAATATGTGGACTGAAATCAAGTTTAAAATGGAACAGAACTCCTAAACCTTGTTTCAAATCGACTCTTTCTAACAAAACATCAACTCAATTACAGTTGACTTTCTGGTATAGCTCATAACATGACATTTATCAATCTTAAAATACAATCTGTTCTCAATAGACCAGTTGTATATACTTTGTAAATCACTTTGAAGCTCATTACAAGTTGTTACAGTTAGGTTTCCACTTTGTGCGACTTGACAATAATCTTTGTGAATTGACAACTATGCCCCGCAACAAATTAACGATGACCCCAACGTACCGCTTGTCTATCTGGTGGAGCCATCGCGCGCAAGCCGTCTGAACTATTGTCTTATTTAAATTATTATTTACCTTACTTTTTTCTCGTTGCTCACTCCTTATGTCAATGGTTATGCTAGTAATCTCTTCCTCACAACTACAGCTATTTTATCGCTCTATTTCTATGTTTATTAGTGAATAGTTATAGGGTTTGGCGAATATGGTTGGATATTTTAACAATAGAGCATTACTCGCTATCTCTCTTCTGCTCGTTCAATTGCTGATAAGGGTACCTCCTCCTTTGTTTCTTGTTTATTAATTACGCTTTTAATTAATAAATACTCGTATTTTGCTGTTCTCTCTCGCCCGGTTCATGGGTAAATGAGCCAGCTAACAGTGCGTTCGAAAATTTGTGTTTTGGGTATCGTGCTTAGTTGAAATTTCAAGTTAAGCTTGAGTTGGTTAGATTTATTGCCTCCATGTAAGAGGGATTTGACGAATTTTCGATTTTTTGAAGTATTTTCCACGGGTTAAGTCCCGGATTTCATAGTCACTGCAGCTGGATCGTCTTACAACTTCGAGCCGCCTTCTACCTCAGGTAAATCGAGTATTATTTAATCTGTTACTTCAACTGTGGCTCGTATATGATTTCCTACCCCTTGAATCGTCATATTCCATCGAATATGAACCTTGTTCTTGTTCTTGTTCTCGCTCGCCTTGCGTGCCAGTGGCGTAGGTATGTTAATTTTCTCAAATTTTAGGCTCGCTATTTACTACTTCCTGGTTGGGGAGTTAGTTAGGGGTCGTCAAACTTTAAAAAGACGTCATCGATCCTTACTACTGAGATCCATTATTCCAATTTTGGTCAGCCCGTCCCGAATAAACTAATCGGACTATAATTTGCGGGAAGGAGCTGGACATCACCTCAACCAAACCGGATACATTAGATAAGCCATATTTATGTTATTGTATTTGGTTGTTTAATTGGCTCATTTTTTTTGTTTTTTTTTTTAAATATTATTTATTACTTTCGTGGCATATTTTGGTGAATCTGCTGATGGATAATTTCGTATGTACTCTGATAACTCAACTGATATATGTTACACTGTTTAAGGGATTACAATAAGTTAAACTAAATCTCAAATCCTGAATAGAGAATTCGAATTGTTAGCTCTTGCGAGTAATTGAGTTGCATATGTCTCTATTAACAATTATTTATGATTTTTTTCTGCACTAGTAACGATTTTAAGATGCGTCACTAGCTATAGTCACCAGGGCTCGCGTCATACGTTATTAAAGTTGGTTCGCGTCACGCCGGATCGTTGATTGACCACCGTCTCCCTCACGTGAGTTAAGCAACTTCTATTATTACCTTAGATCGTGGCTCTATGCGTAGTCCTAGTCCCTATAATTATTTGACACTTCTGAAGTCGTTTTGATTAATGTCAGTCGTTTTCGCTAATTTATATGCAAGCCTCGCTCGAGTAGCGTACTATATTGTTGCTCATACATTTAATGTGACATCACTATTCACTTAGTTGTTGTGTACAGTTCCTTGAATTTGAATATAATTTTATCCTGAAAGTAGACCAATTTGCTTTACTGCTTCGTTACCTACTTCCCGAGAGGTTTGTTAGTCAAACCTTTTGGTTGATTGTAGTTTTTGACTAACTGGCGCCCAAACATTTGATCGAGTTATTATCACTTCCTTTTTTTAATATTACTATTCTACCCACGCCCGTTCTTCACTGAGTGGGTCGGAAATCAACCGGTACTTGACGGGATTGTCCTCTAGGGACGTAGCAAATTGCTGATGTCTGAAATCACATGGAATATCTTAAAATCATCCGCGTATATTCAACAATTTGAATTAGTGAGGACATCAACAATATCAATAATAAATAATAAGAATAACAGTGGACCAAGAACCGATCCTTGAGGTACACCTGAAATAACCTCATAGTGATCAGAGACAAAATCTTCAATAAAGACATATTGGTATCTGTTCTATAAATATTAAGCTAGTAAATTATGAACACTTTCCAAAAATCCAATCATTCTTAATTTATATAACAAGGCACTATGCGACCCTGTATCAAATGCCCTGGCAATATCAGTATAGATACAATAACTTGTTTTTTCCCCCTCCAAAGCATTCGAAATAAACTGCGTGAAATCAACTGAATTTGATACTGTTGATCGACCACCGACAAAACCATGCCGATAACGACTTATGTAATATTTTGTTTGCATTCTTAAACTAGATGAAATAATGAATTCAAAAATTTTTGCAAAAGAACTTAAACATGGAATTGGTCGATAGTTCATCAATATCGACCTATCCCCTGCTTTGAAAAGAGCAACTACTTCAGCAATTCTCCATCTTGACGGAAAAGTGCTAGTGTTGCAAAAATGGGAATGCTATCTGGTCCCAAGGACTTCAAATTATTTTGAGATTGAATGACCACTAATACTTTATTCTCGGTAACGACGTCTAGATGAACATGAATATTACTGTTTGCATCATAATCGAAAACAGTAGAGGCATTATTGCATAGATTATTTTCTAATCCAAGTACATTTCGGAAGTACTGCGCGAGATGTTGAGCTATTTGTGAACCATTTGTGAGCGACTTATCATTATCATACATAGTTGCAGGAATACCAAAATTTCTTTTTTTACTATTCACGAATGACCAAAATTCAATAATATCATTATTTTCCGGAATTTTTCATCGAATGCTGTGTGTATATGCTTTGTATGACTAAGCTGATAGTTTTTCACAGTTTTCTCTGAGTTCCTTGAATTAATTCAAATATATAATTAAACCAAATTTTTCATGCTACAAAGACCAAACGACTGTCATTTTCGCCCAGGATAAATTTGGCTGCATTCGATGAAGACGAGGACAAAGCCCAAGGTGTAGATTCATGCAGCCAAATTTGTCCGTGACAATAATGACAGTCGTTCAATGTCCGTGTCGCGATACTTTTTGTAGCAAGTGCACCGAAGTATCCTCATCATTAATATTTTTTAATAAATTTGTATTTATTGGAACTATTCTATCGATTCGACAAACAGATTTTTGCTAATTCGATCTCAATACAGTGAACTAATACGATGAAACATAACTTACATGATTTATTTCATTGATTTATGTTTTTCACATTTTCTGTGCTATCATGTTCACAATAAATACACACTATAACGAACATATTCTATAATACAAATTTCATTCAAATATTAGTTTGACATATATCAATGAAATGAGAAGATCCAACGGCATACATGATCTACAATTTCATTTTCACCCAGCGGACATTATTATTCAATAACTCCCTGTCAACTGAGAATTAATCAGAATAGTTACCATGGTCTGGAATTGAGAACCTTCGAAGCAGAAGTAAGCACAGTAATAAGCTACTCGGTGGACATGTTACAAAAATTATATCTATACTTTGCACAAGTATACCACAAAAACCAAGACATATCACGTTTGGACATATAGACTTAAGAGTAGGTACATGTATAGTAACAACATTAAAAGTTCATAATTTCTGTGAAAAGAAGCATATTTTTTGGGATATATTCCATCGAATTAGTCAATTAAAATCAATCTGAAGTTTGATTCTGTCAAACTATACAGAATCTCACATTCAAAATTATAGGATTGTTTATTTTTGTGGATCATTTTCGGACGAGATCTCTTACAGTTGATTTCTAAATGAATTATGTTATCTATTTCAGTAGATAGAAGCTTGACAATAATTACTCTTCATAAATGTAGTAGGCTTTCAATCAGCAATATTGTCAATAACATTATGAATATCATGCTCAAGAATCCTGTCTTCACTAAAATAATTTACAATTACATATTTTCCTAGAGTTTTTGGTTCAAGTCTATGTCTTCGGTCACTTAATATAGACTTATAAACTAGAAAACTTCTTTTAACATAGCATGATGTATTTGGTGCGTATTTTAATTTGGATATTAACGAGATACTACGAGTAGAAATTTTGTGAATATTTCAGTCATAAAATTCAATTCCGAATATTCAACCCAATGCACGAAAGACTCAATATATGTAGAAAAACTATGAATGTTCATAATATAATGAATTTAAATTGATAATAACAATTAATTTTTGTATCAGATGTGAACATTTTTGAAAAAATACTGATATATACAACTGTACAACATATGCAAATGCATATAATCAGCACTCATAATGCGTACAACTTGATTTCATCAGATAAGCATCGAATCATACTTGATATGTCATTTTTATAGAAAGTTATGGACAATTTAGTTGATAGCCCATAGCTTTTACAGAAATTCTTCTTAAAAATATCATCACAAGATACTAGATGCAGCAATCAATTCGCCAATTCATCTTTTGACATTTACATGTAATAATAAGTTATCGATGCATGATTGTCCCTATATATTTTCATGTAGTTTGTTCATGTTTGAATCAATCTTATGAATAATATATCTTGCATCAAGTTCAAAATGAAGCTTATTTGGCATGATTGAAAAAGTTTGCAGCACCAGCCGTAGGCGAGTCTGACGAATTCACAAGTTTGTTGATTCAAATCACATCGATTAACATTTTAAACAAAAATTGCAGTCCGGCTAATCTAGTTGATCGTGTTTATTTAATGTTGTCTGGTCTAGTTTTCAGGAAATTTATTCATACACACGTGTCTCATAATGTGTATTTCTGCAAATTTATTTTAATTGCTCTGCCACTGCATTCCTGCTACTATGCTCTCAGCTGAGGTAATCATGAATTTCTTCAATTTATTTTCAAGTAGGACTAGAAGCGAATATGAATATGAGCTTTTGCCATCAAAATTGAGGGGAGAAAGTAGGAGCTCATCAAAATATCTAATCTACTGGGTATTTCAATCTCCAATTTCCAGTTTTAGTATCGTGAGCTGAACTAACGCGAGTTCAATACCACTCTGTGTGTTATCATACATCAAGTTCATTCAATAGATCAAATCATAGTGTATTGTCTGACTCTCCTTTACTCAACTCAGGTTGATCTGACTCCCACTAATAAAGCCAGGTATAAATGTCGTATCCTGAATGATGATCTGAGAATTTACTCATTATTATGGAATGTATTAGTGATCCAATTATTTATAATAAAAGTGTATTAGATGCCTCTCATATGCTCCTACTGTATCATTGTTTCTATGATGGAGTTTGCATTGTTGCATGTTTGCTACAGAATGCAGGAAATATTGAAACATGATGAGAGAGTAACCGTGTTCTGATTACTTCCATCACCAATAACCAGAGAAAATCAAGAGAAGATTTTAAAGTTTATAAGAGTTCTTAAATCCCAACAATAACGTTCCTAAATTGAACATGTCATACAGAACTATATCATTGGACAGTTCGGATGACCTCAAATTCATTGTAAGTATTTTTGTTTTTCACTTTTCAGACTTTCAATGTTGCTTAGACTGTGTATGCATGCGATTCGACCAAATCTCCTCTGAACGTACAAAGAAAAAATATGTTTATCATAGCTCGAGCATAAAGAGCCCTCTATTTGATATCAGATGCTATTAAACCATTATCAGTTAAAACCTCCGAGTCGATAAGTTCATATACATCTGACGATCATTTATAACACAATTATGGTGAACAAACAACATATTTGATCATCACTTTGACTATCTTTGACATTATCTTCTATTCTTCTAACATTCATCTGAACCATTATTGCGTATAATAATTAATTGAGGTTATTGGTAGAGAATAGAGTCTCATGCAAATACTGACATATTTCACATTGATTTTAATCATATTTTCTCTTGATCCTACACCATATATCAAACCCACTAGAACATCCTTGAGCTGATGACACCAGTAGTCGAGAAAAAAATTGCTTCCGTACTGTCTCAGCACACTGAACTATTGCCTAAATCCCAAATAGCCTACAAGATACTTTTTCACGTGTGAATTTTGAGGTAGCGATTTTCAATTTGTGTATGGTTTACTCTAGAATATAATTTGAGTCCATTTGGGTTTGATTTGATTTTCTTCATTACTCACTTTCAGCTGAAGATATAGGTCGAATTGGAGCGTGCCATCAATTTCCATTTGTCAATTGAATTGTTAGCTCGGGATTTTTGCTTATAGTTGTTGCTGCTTGAACTGCACGCGCCATTTATAGAGTCGCAGTCGTGGCACCATAATTTATTTGAAATGAATTTTTTCTTCAGCAGTTTGGTCATTCGCGTTATTGGCCGAAGTAGCTCACGTATCGAGAACAGGTGAAATTGCGAGTGATCGTTATTTGTTGTCGCTACGACCTGCGATCAAACGTCGTTCAAATCGAGACCCAATACTGTGGACATCCATCCTGATTTTCCGGACCAACTAGAATCCAGACCATCCTGATCCGAGACCAAGTTCCAAAATCCAGATTATCTAATTGTCTTTGAATTCCAATATCCTACATGTCCATCCTACCACCTCGTTTTCTAGAGGAACTCTCACGGCTGTGTGCCTGTGGACGGAGATGGAATAATGACGTGGTGTCTAATATTCCTTTGTTTCATTCAAATTCAGTTTACGTTACACTCTGTATATTATTCTGGTGGAATTTCATTTCATTGGCAGTTAGTCCGGCTCTGGGACAGTAGTTTCCTCCATAATAATGAGTTGGACCATTTTGCAGATGATTTTACGCAAAATTGAAATTGGTTCATTTTGCTCCATCAACCTAGAAATTTTTCTACAAATTGACGCCCAATGTGAGGCTGTGTCTTTTTGAAGGGGTAGGTCTCTACCTCTGGTAAATTTGTTACAAATTGTTGCCTAACGTGGGGCGGCAAATTTTTTTTTTTCTGTTTGGAGCGGTAGATTTACTATTCCTACTCTATCGTTAGTTTTTCCTCACAAATTAGCGTCTAGCGTTAGGCCAGTTTCAAATATTATAACCCATCAGTTACACTAGCCAACAAGTTAAGAATTTGTAAATTCTTGCTACTGTGAATTAGAAACCGTGCGATAGCTTGTTAAACTTGCTATGACGTACAGAGAAATGTGCATCAATTTCAAATCCACACATAAACAATTGCAGAAGTTATGAACAATTAAAGACTCCAAAGGAAATTGATCCATTTTTTTTTAAATTACTCGAAAATCACTCAAAAATTTCATGATGCTGAAAGAACTTGATCTTTGTTGTTAAAACTTTCTATTAGATGTTGAAAATAGGGTTCCACACGGTGAGAGCGGTACTGTTACGCTGCTTTGAGACCGATCGCTAATGCAAAAACAATTTTTACACATATTAAATATCAAACTATTCTAATTCAGCACGTGGTGTTTCCAATGACTATTATTTATTGTTATGAGTAATTTCAGCAACAAAATAATTTAGAGGCAAAAGAAGGGTTACAATTTTTCTCGAATAATAATTGATTGTTGTCATTGTTTCTCGATGGTGAACAGCAATAACATAATCATCGACTTCAATTTTTTCAGCTGTTTGTTTGGAAATGTTTTTGAAGCGAATGGTTAATTACATATTCTTGAAAATTTTTTGTTATATAGTTTTATGAGCAAAATTATGAATGTAGATAAAAAAAAAATATGGATTTAGGGAATAAAACTCCTAACAAAGTTCTTCTCCTGTTTAAAAACAATTTTTTTATTTATATACTGTTCAAACAATATATTGAAAAATAATACTTCCAATTTCAAAATTCATAATTCACGATTCTCTCCAAAATCCACGAAAGAAATGGTTTCTATCCATATTTTGTTTGTTCAGTGATCAAACTATTTCTTGATAAATATATTTTATTTAGTGAAGTTCTGTATATAAAAATGATTAGAAACACAACATATCAACAGCAAAGTGCTGCCTTTCTCAAGTGTAATAATATATGAATATGAAATCAGTATATTCCACTAAATTAGTTTTGACAGAACGACCAGCAAAATAGCTATGCTGCTCACGAAGAATGTGTGGCTATACTGTTGCAAACAATGACTTATAGATGATTGATTCAAACACTGTTCCAAAAATACACAATTTTGAGATTGGTCTATAGTTTTCCACTGAATTTTTGTTTCCACTTTTAAATATTGGAACAATAAAAGCTTTCCTCCAAATATCTGGAAATTCATGCAAGATTACCCCCAAATTTTAAACCATTGCGCCAGCGAGATATGCTTGCCAATTTTTTTACAAGGGTCTTACGACTAAAACTTCAATTCTTTTCATTGGCATGCAATTTGGAAACACGGCATTTCTTATATGTTCTTTGTAACTTCACGCAACCCTTTGAGCCTGTTAGGCTGTTGCGAATTGCTTGCCTTTTATTATTAGGCTTTAGATCAATCTCAATTATCTCACGTTACAAAGGCATGTCACGGAAAATCCAATTTTTTTCTTAGATCTTCAATTGGAATTTGAAGAAAAACCGGAAAGCGTGCATCGCTTAATAACATTTTCATCTTTCTTATGAAGGGGTAAATAATCATTTCCTTGGAAGGCAAGCGGTATAAAATCGGAGAATCTCACCTGTCACTAGCTCCCAGTCTATTATGTGCTGGTCTGAAATTTATGCACATTTTTCTAGACGTCATAATAAGTTCAACGAGCAGTAGTACGTTTCCTAGCATGTTGATTAGACTGCAGATCCATTCGCAACGGAATTTGAGCATGGCACAATTTCCTGCTTAAAATCCAAAGCCAAGCATATGAGCTCAGTAGTAACCATTCTTTTTTCTGAAGACATCGATGAAGAATATTCAATTCTTCATTTGACTCTTGGTAACACTCAAATTTGACAGATAATTAATTTGTGAGAATCAATAGTATATTATGCTGCACGAATCGAACGACTGTCGTTTTTATCTAGAATAAATTTGGCTGCATATATATATATATATATATATATATATATATATATATATATATATATATATATATATATATATCCTCATATCTTACTGTCCTACAAAGGACAGCAAACTAAAAAATCCATTGGATCAGACCTATCACATGTGGTAGATTTTAGATAATTTTTCCTTTTTTGCCAATGGTACACTTAACTTAAGAGAATATGAGAAATTCCGTGCTTTCAAATTGCATGCCAATGAAAAGAATTGAAGTTTTAGTCATAAGACCCTTGTAAAGAAATTGGCAAGCATTCCTCGCTGGCGCAACGGTTTGAAATTTGGGGGTAATCTTGCATAAATTCATATATGTATATATATATATATATATATATCCTTTGTAGGACAGTAATATATATATATATATATATATATATATATATATATATATATATATATATATATATATATATATATATATATATATATATATATATATATATATATATATATATATATATATATATATATATATATATATATATTTAAGAAAACAAATATGTAACGGATTTATATATATATATATATATATATATATATATATATATATATATATATATATATATATATATATATATATATATATATATATATATATATATATATACTGTCCTACAAAGGACAGCAAACTAAAAAATCCATTGGATCAGACCTATCACATGTGATAGATTTTAGATCATTTTTTCTTTTTTGCCAATGGTACACTTAACTGTAATATATAGATCCATCCTCCAATTTTAAGTCAGAAGGCAACTCATTCAATCGATTAATGTAATTTGATCTTAAATCGCTTTTAAGTATTACTTGGAGATACAGGTATACGTCTCGCAAAATGATAGTGGGTCGTCTTATAGGCAGGACACTTACCACATCATTAGTACATTAGTACAGGTAGAAAAACAGAGACGTATCGGGATATTTTATGTATTCTGTCATTTCGAAAATGTAGCACATTTGTTAAATGTGCAGTTTTTATCTGGAAATCTTTGCCTTCTTCTTCCAAAGTATGATACACATTTGAAATTATTTCTTTTGATTGACTCGAGAAATGCCTTTGATTTCTTTTGCAAATTTCAGTTGCTTTGTCTCCATTCAGAACTCCAGTTTCTCCACTCCAAGCTATCCACATTTTAGTGAATATATCTATACAGTAACACTGATAAATTTGGACTAATTTTGATTCTGTTTCAACTAATTCGAAAACAGATATTTGAAAGTATTACATCTTACATTTCAAAGGGAAACTATTCGATACAGGCCTCTCCAGAATGATGGAAGACCCCATGCTGAGCCTGGTCAAACTCCCCGATTGGAAAGTCAGGCGATTCTACTATAATTTCTCATGAAGTATATATATGAATCGGTTGTTTTATTTCCAAATAGCTCAGTGTTGTTCAATTAATGGGCATCAAACGTTTAGGAAACCAACTCTCGGTCTACAGAAAACTTTGTAGTTTTGAACAATACATATTGGGCAGACTTGTTGATGGAAATGAGTTTCTAGATCTAGATAATATTTCCTCAGAAAATGGCTACAGTGTAACAAAGTGAAAATGTGTTTTGAATAGTGAAAAAGACTTTCTTCCACAATTTCCCGCTGTTCTTAGAATTCGTTGCCAGTAGAATAAAGTTTACATTGATCAAACAATTCAAGCAACAGTGCATAAATATAAACGATATATCAGAATGAATCATCCAGAAAAATCTGCTGTCGCTGATCATGGCATCACAGAAACACATAGACTCTATACCAGCAAGTTTTCAGCCACAAAAAATTCCAATCATAAAAAAATGATTAGAAAAGCAGTAGAAGTGAGGAAGTTGCCATTTGATCCCGATTCGATAACTAGTTTTGAAGAGTCAGAAGTCAATAATGTTTGATTACCAATGACCAGTGATCCACTCACAATTTCTGGTATATCTTTTCTATCGAGAAATATACAAAAAAATCTGACGTGGACATGACGTGACTTACTTGTACATCATTGGATATTTATAATCAAGCACAACATCTCATCATTCCACGGTTAGTCGATTGCTATATGAACAGTATGTCATCATTCTTAAGTCACAACATTCCTAAATACTGATTTCCAGGATTCTACGGCTAATAGTTCTGAATTTATGCGCTAAATTCCAAGATCGTCAAGTACACACGTTGGATGTAACTTTTTTAGTAAATTTATATTATAGTTATTCTTATTCTATGTTAACCTATGGTATTATAGTGTGGGATGGATCCCACAGAATATCCGAAATTTTTGTTGTACAGAAAAGAGCGCTCACAATTATATATAAAATAAAATCAGTATGTTCATGTCGTGATAAATGCAAACATCTAAATCCACTAACTGTTCCATCTTTGTATGTATATGGAGTGATAAAATATATATTTAATAATTTGAGCAGATTTGATCTCACTTAATCTAATTATAACACCAGACAAACAAATATATTAGAAATACCATTTAATAGAACATCTGCAATTGGAAAAAGTGTACATTTCATGAGCATGAAATTCTTCAATAGTCTTCCTCAATATTTCAAAACAATGCCAATCAAGCAAGCGCTGTCACAAATCAAACATATTCTGAGACAAAAGAAATATTATTCTATATGTGATTTTTTCGATGATTGTAAAAATGATAATTACAATATATTGTAAACATGGAAAGGAATGTATGACTAAGATATAAATATTTGTCATGTACTACTCACATTTTTATTGTCTATTAACTTAATATGTATAATTGTGTAAATAGCATGGTGGAAGATCAGCTTGCTGAACCTGCTAGTCAATCTGTATTTATTCATATGGATTATCAATATATCAATATCAATATATCAATATAGTGCACTTTCGACTCAGTCGATCTCAATAAATAGGATATGAGCATCTAGACAGTATAATCATCTTGAATACTGTAATCTAATATTCTACGTTCAATTGTTTTGGATTTATGCGGAAAATAGAAAAGTATTTCGAATAAACTGCACTCCTGACTTAGCCGATCTCAATCATAATGCAAGGTGTACAACTGGATGCTATAAAAGTGCTTAATACGAAATCTCAATATTCTGCGACTGATTATTTTAAATCTATGAGAAAAGTTCGAAAAGTCTGTAATATGAGGTGCACTTCCTGCTTAGTCGATTGGGACGATCATTTGGATGTTTCAGCAATTTCAAATACCAAATTTTAGTATCCTACGGCTAATCATTCTTGATTTACGCGGAGAATTCGAAAAAAGTATCAGGTAAAGTGCACTTCCAGTGCAGACGATTGCAACCATAATGCGAGGTGCACATCAAGATGCTAGATCCTATATCAGTCTTTTATACAAAATTTCAGCATTATACGTTTGACAAATTCAGAGATTTGCGAGTTACGCACATGCACACATACATACGTACATACGTACCGACATCAAGCCAAAAATAGTGCAAATGGATTCAGGAATGCTCAAAACAGATATATTCGTTAAAAACTCGATAAGTGAATTTTGTCGGCTCCACAATACTTTTAGAACATCTAGTCGTAGATTCCAGTGCCTCGTTTTGTTTCCCATGTCTTCAAGAGGTTCGATAAGTATGTATATTTGGAGTTCAATAATGCTGAAATTGAAGCTGGACCGTGTGACTAACATAATAGAAATTAATTTTAAATTTGTACGAAAAAGCATGTTCTGTTCCAATTTTGTCGCTTTTGTCATGCTTACTGAATGAAATTCGGAGAAAAATATTTTGACATGGAAAATGTCGAACAAAATCAAAAATTTGACAACAGATTATCATTGCCTACCTTATTATTTCAATTAAACTGATTGATTTGTACGGCCAGTTCTGAATATCTGTGAAGGTCGGGCCACATAATACCGCACCGTATCCGATCCGTTAGTCGGCCGAATGTTGGTCGTACCACGGCTCGTTCGTCCAGACACTACACTTGTCCGTAGCTCTATCGTTTCTAATACATCGATAGATTTACCAATAACCTACAATGTAGTGAAATATTATTCCAGATCTTATCCTTGTACTCTGGATTCCTATATTTATCACTCTTTTAATCATAAAGAACCGGAAACTCTAATGCCCAGTTGCATGAACGTTCATTAGCTGAGCAGTTCTTCAAAAATGAACAATATCAAATTGAATTTTTCACAGCAATGCTAAGCAACTGATTTGACGAATATATTCGATTTGATATGGTTCATTTTTGGAGAACTCTTTAGTTAATGCATGTTTATGCAACCAGGCATAAGACTTTTCCATTTCTACGATAGTATTTTGACACTTATGTATTTAACTGCCAAACAAAACAGAAGATAGTGGGCCGACGCCGCACCGTCACCGTTGAAAAGTAAAAAATTTGAATCGGACTCGCCCGAGTGCGCTCGGGCGTGATATGGTAATGTTTGAACAATCGTATATGTGTACATGGTGCAATTTTTCTCCCTAGTGATAGTCAACACTCGGGCAACTGACGGATCGGATACGGTGCGGTATTGTGTGGCCCGATCCTTATATTCATAAACTGAGCTTCCAGCTTAGCTGATTGATAATAAAATAGTAAACTACTATTTTGATGCTTCAAGTTCGAACACTAAATTTCAATACGCTATGGCTGATCATTCTAGAGTTATGCAAAAAATTTGAAAAAAGTTCCAAGTGTAGTGCACTTCTGGCTTGGCCGATTCATACAAAAATAGCAGATAACCATTCTGATAAAACATTAAGTTCAAATACTGAATTTCATCATCCTACGGTTGATCATTATGGATTTATTGAAAAAAATCGGAAAAAGTTTCAAGTAGAGTGCACTTTCAGTACAGACAATTGGAACCCTGATGCGAGATCCTATACCAGCCCTAAATACAAAATTTCAACATTATACGTTCAACCAGTTCTGAGATTTGCGAGTTACGCACGCACGCACGTACGAACAAACATACGTACTGACATCAAGCCAAAAATAATCAAAATGGACTCAGGGATGCTCAAAACGGATATTTCCATCAAAATCTCGACAGGTGAATTTTGTCGGTTTCACAATACTTCTTTGTACTTAGTACAAATAAGTAAAAACACTCATCCATTAGAAATGTATCCATGTTTCGAATGATTAGATTTTCTTTCATGGAAGAAGGAACAACAGCTTTTTGAGAGCAGAATACATTTCGAAAAATGCACCCCATCCAATAAAAAAACAAAAAAAAATTGCATCCACAATTTACATTCAAATAATTTTCCTCTACTGTATTATTCCGTTGAGTTAATTTCAATTATCTATAGTTTCATATATATTTGAATATTGTAGGTTTAATCTTGCACGTCTGTGTTTTTTCTGTTGTTAAATACGTAGTAATTCTAGGTCAGTGGTAAAGTGTAGTGTTTATGTCTGGATATTTATATAAACAGTTCTCAAGGAAATTTGTGTAGTTCCATGAATGGAACATTGAATATCATCATGAATGTGATACTTATAATAATATAGGTACTTAACATCAAAGTAATGAATATCAAAGTAAACCACATATGGCGATTCTGCAGAATGAGTAAATCAGGTGTAGACGGACAAGTAGGTAGAGGTCTTTATGATGTATTTAATTCTAGCTCTATATTTCGAAATAGAAAAAATAGTGCTCGGTGATCTTGTATATTGGAGGAATTTTTGTTATTCGAATAATATTTCAAGTAATAGGTAGGTATCTACTTTCCAAGAATATTGCGACGCCATATCGTCATATAGAAAATGGATTCATACTACTCAATTATACTCCCACATTACTATTATTTTCTATTCTATGAATAGAATGGAGTATTCCAGAATATTATTCTAGAGCATCCTAGTTTAGTTCAGAATTTGATGGAAATTGGAATCTGTAACTATTTCCAATGTCATGAGTTACTCAGGGACATTAATAAATAAGTCAAATATTGGAATTGGAAAATAGGTATAAAATCAGCTCGAAGGCTGATAAATTTATAAAACTGTGACATTCCAAGAGAACCAAGTTCATTTGCTATCAATTTGAATAACAACACATCTAACATAAAATCGTGATGACAGTATTACATTCATAGATTCAAAAAGTATAGCCTACCAATCTGCATATTTAAACATTGAAGTTATCGAATTGAATATGAAAATTCAACTGAATATTGATTCGAACAATACTTCTTCCCACTTCAGTTAGGATTTAGTATCATTTTGTTCTAGAATACCAGAAGATTATTAAATATTCTCAACTCCGTGAGAATGATCAAATCTTGTTTCATCACAATTCTGCTATTTGTTTGAACAGTATGTGCTTTCAATTTTTCAATCATAACTTGAGAGAAAAGATTTTGCTCAGATCTTTCATTCAATGATATTATGAACAAGAAAGATATTTTGATCATCTATAATATGCGAACTATTGCTCACGATTTAAGTTGAGATGACTCATGTAATGCTCTTAAACAGCGAACAAGAGTATGAAAACTTCATACAAAATATGAGCACACTAGGAATCTGGAGTCCTAGAGAAAATTTTATGGTTTATATTGAAGCAATAGAGAATCATGACATTCTATTCATATCCAATTGAGATTTTCATACGATTAATATTGCAGTTGGAAAAAAAAATCTCAAAGTGGGAAGTGGGCAGAATATGGTTGAGAGCCTATATACTAGACTGATTCATCCGCTGGAAATTCCACTGTAGGGATCTTAATTAAACTATTTCAAAGCGACTGAATTAAGAAACAGGATAACATGTCGATAGGATGATCTAGCATCTTCAAGAATATATGATGGAAGAAGGGCATAATTTGCTATCTATATCACTTGCTTCAAAATGAAGTAGTTATCAAGAAGATTCATAATGTAATTACAAAAAAATACACTAATAGAACTGTCCCAAAATAATGTGTAATGAGGTTATTCTATTATAATAATCACGAAAATGTATCCAGCATTAACTAGGAACTCTTCGTTGAACTTTTGGAAACTAGAAGTGTTTTCAACATTTCTTTGTATTATTCATGCAGGTAAGTAACATACTTATTATACATTCATAAGAGTAAACAAAATGTATGGAAAACCTTATCAGAAACAACGCTTTCATAAATGTATCATAAATATAGAAATTATTTATATGGATCATAAAAACTTAAAGTTGGTATAAAATGCGTTCCCAGAGTGAATAGAACATAATTGATTCATGTTATATGTATATCGATATACATTGATGTACTCCTACTAATTTACAGCCATTATCATAATATTGGTATTGGAATGGTAAGGAATTAGTCAGTAATTTATTCCATTCTTTCCAAATCCAGTAGTTTCATTGATGTTAGCTGTTCGTATTAACAAGTAATTTACATTGGAAGAAAAATATATATTCCAACAGCGCTGAAAGTTGGACTTATAATGATAATTATCATGTATATCATAGAAAAATAATTCAGCTGGTTAACAAACGGCGCAAAGACCGTCAGCTGATGCGATAAACATAACACTTAGCGGCATATGAGTCGTATGTATATGTATATATAGAAAAAGTATTTCATGTTTCGCATTAAATTTATGATTCCATTATCAATTCGATATTTTTTTTCAGTGTTTGAAATATTGGAGATATCCACGCATGTTCTTCTGCAGACTCTGAGGCTCATGATGGAGATATTCCCGGTAGTGGGGAGGTGATTGCTGAACAGAACATTACAGAAACCAAAATGGGTGTCCAGGATACGAGCGATTCGGAATCAACGAAAAATATATCTACATGTATTTTCTGCGACAAAAAAACGTGAGAAATCCAAGTGTCATGAGCAATTGCTGAGTCAGTTATGAGCAGAAGGAACAGTTGATTAAATTGAAAGTGTTGCATTTAAATTGGAAGATATGGAGATGTTCAACAAAATACGTACGATAGTGAAACAAATTTGCACGATTTTTTGTCCGATCTGAATGAGGAATCGTGGTCAGAGGTTTTCTGTAAATTCTCAACCGATGACGCCCAATGGTCTCATAGATATTTTTCTTTACTACTTCAATAAACATTCTACTCCTCAGAAAATTAATTCGAAAAATACTGGGAAAAATTAGGCAAGCACAGAGATAAAGGTGTCCAGTGCGGATTTGAAATCATTGTACCTCTTAAAGAGTGAATATCCTGAATTGAATAAAGAATATAGAAAAGTAGAGCGTATACATCCTTCTCTTGTATTTAGAGTTAAAAATAATTTCTTCCAAAATAAGATCATGACTTCGGATAATAAGAATAAGAGTGCGTGTAATATCATCAACTCCAAAACTAAATACAAATTGGACACAAACCTTAAAATTAAATTAGACGAATATGATATAGTTGACGATCCGATTATTATAGCTGACCGTTACAATGAATTTTTCGAGAACGCCCCATGTAACATTTTACAACGTATTCCAATGTCTAATACAGATGATCACAGAAACATCACATACTCTATTTCTTTTTCCATTCTGTGATGAGAGAGTGCTTAATATCATTCATTGTCAAATTAGGAATAAAAAGTCTGCTGGGCCAGATGGAATACCAAATTTTATTTTGATGTCGGTATCTCATCTGATTACCATTCCATTAACTTATATTATGAATACTTCATTTGTAAGTGAAACTTTCCCATCTAGGCTCAAATCGAATAAAGTTATTCTGGTATATAGAAAAGGGGAGAAGTCAATTATGGACAATTACAGACCTGTGGCCTTAACTTCAGAGTTTTCCAAAATATTTGAATATTTTTATTTGAATAGACTCGAACATTTTCTCAACAAAAATTGTATCATTTCTAATAAACAATTTGGATTTGAGGCAAATAGCTCAACCGATGATGCATTACATAATTTACATACAAAGATTGTTGAATATTCAAACAAGAGAGAATGTCCTGTGAGTATCTTCTGTGATCTCAGCAACCCATTCGACTGCGTTGATCATTCTAAGCTCCTTCATAAGTTAGAACAGCTTGGTATTCGTGGGGTTACTCTTAAATAGATATTCTATCCTTTGAAAAACAGAGAAGAATATGTTTCTATCAAATATATGAATAATTCGTCAACTTATAGCACAATTAACTCCAACCCGGTTACCATAAAAGAAGGTTTACCTCAGGGCACAATTTTAGCATATGTATTATACACGATATATATTAATGATTTGGTTGACGTTCTCACCAAAGATTGTACACCTATCTTATGCGCAGACGACATCACTCGAGTGTTTTCTAATACGAGTAAAGACGCTTTGATTAAAGCATGTAATATCAATGTTAGCTTATTCACTAATTGACTTGATAAAAGCAAATTATTCTTGAATGAGTCGAAAACAAAAATACTCCATTTTCATATGCATCAAAAACATGATGGGCGTATCGCAATACAATTCGGCAAAAAATCAAGAGAGAATGATAGTAATGTCAAATTTCTTGGAATGTTGATGAATGAAAATATGAATTGGAAGCCACAGTGTATAGAGCTCACTGATAGATTGAATAACATCAGTTATCAAATTAGGCATTTGAAACAGTATTTGAATACAAATCAACTCTTGATGTTTTACCATGCTTGTGTCAAATCTGTGTTGCGATACGGCATTTGTTTTTAGGATCTTCTTTCCATCAGATAGTCACGTTCTCATTGCTCAGAAGAGAATTGTAAGATGCATATGCGGAGCAAAATATAATGCTTCTTGCAGAGGTCTTTTCAGGAGGTACAATATTTTGACTTTATTATATTATATTATAAATATATATATATATATATATATATATATATATATATATATATATATATATATATATATATATATATATATATATATATATATATATATTGAATGAAGAAAAGCATGATCACGATACTAGATCTAAAAAATAATATTATGTTCCAAACTTTCGCCTGAATATTTTACAAAAATTCACCTGAGAGATTAGGTTTTAGTATTGTATAACAAATAACCGAGCCATATTGAATCTGCGCCGGATGTCAAATCATTCAAGAAGGAAATAGTTTCTACTCTGTTACCGAGTATTTATCATAATTCACTTTTTGATGTTTTCCTCTTGTACTTTATTTATTTATTTATTTATTTATTTGAATATTTGGGAAGTCAACAGTCGCCCAATAATAGACTTCCACAATTTACAAAATACACAGCAGAAGAAGCTACAATGATGATACATAGAAAATATATGAAAAATGAATCAGTTTGTACTGCATTTAATTGCGTTTTTAAATGGACTTTGACTCAAGCAAAAGAGATCGACATGCTGATAGCTATCGTTATAAGTCGACATTAATCTATTAATAGGTGAATTTTTATTGTTGTTTGTATTTGATTTAAGAATATAGAACAAAGTATTGTTTCTTGTGTGAATTGTTGGTGTTTGAAAATTAAATTTATCTACAATTTCGAAATTATCTATCAAGTTGTTGAAAATTTGAAATAGAGACAGCATATCAGCATTCTTTCTTCTTTGCTCAAGTGAAGGTAACTCAATTTCATTAACTAAGATGTGACAGTTGGAGCTTATATTAAATTTATATTTCAATAAAGCAATAAATTTCTTTTGAATGGATTCGATCATTACAATGTTTTTAACATACAAGGGACTCCAAACAACGGAAGCATATTCAACAATGGGTCTCACGTATGCGTTGTATAACAAAATCAATGAGTGTTCATTATTGAAGGACTTAGCCATTCTATATACGAAGCCCAATGTTCTCTATGCTTTCTTAACAATATTGTCAACATGTTCATTCAGTAATAGCTTTGAATCAAAGAGTATGCTCAAGTCACGTATAGATGTTTGCGTACTAAATTTGTTCCATGAAGACTATATTTGAAATTTATTGTTTTCATATTTCTTGAATGAGTAACTACATTACATTTGTCAGGATTTAGATGTAAATCATTCACAAGACAATAGTTTTGCAATCTTAATAAATCTTGCTCAAGACGTTGACAATCAATAAGAGATTCAATTGGCATAAAGAGCTTTAAATCGTCGGCAAATAATAGAAATTTCGAATGTTGAAAACAATCTTGGATGGAATTAATGAGAATATTGAATAAAAGTGGTCCCAGGTGCGATCCTTGTGGGACTCCTGAGGTAACCAGAATTTGCCGAGATTTAAAGCCATTACAAACCACTATTTGCGACCGATTTTATATGTACGATTCAATCCATCTGTACAGAGAACCGTGAATCCCGTATGATAAAAGCTTTGCCAAAAGAATGTCATGATTAACTCGATCAAATGCCTTGCTAAAATCAGTATACACTACATCAACTTGAATTCTGTTGTCCATACAGCTTCTAATGTACTCAATGAAGGGAATAAGATTGTTCAAAACTGACTTTTTGGGAGAAAACCCTGTTTGTTGTTGAATAATTATGTTATTCAATTCGAATTTGATTTTGTTGATTAAGAGGCTTTCAAAGATTTTTCCAAGTAATGGTAGTATCGATATTGGACGATAATTTGTAACATCACACCTATTACCTGACTTGAATATTGGCATGATATGAGATAATTTCCATATATCAGGACAAGTACCAGATTTAAGAGATTTATTGTAAATCAAAAATAATGGGTAGGTTAAATAATATGCGCATGTTTTAACAAAAAGTGGATGAATGCGGTCAGGATCAGAATTTTTCTTAGTATCTAGATTGGAAAGAGCCTGAAAGATTTCATTCTCAGTTATAGAAATTTCTCCAACATTAATAGAGCACTTGGTACATGCAAGATTGATGTTTACGTTATTTTATGTAGTATATACTGACTCAAAGTATGTAGCAAAAAGATCACTGATATCAGAACCGAAATGTGCCTCACTATCTTTATGAAATAAGGAATTAGACAAACAATTATTAGTTTTAAGTTGTTTAGTATGATTCCAAAAGTGATTGATATTCGATTTTAGATTATTCTCGATATAATTAATATAGCTTTTATAATCATTAGACAACATAATTTTTGTTCTAGTGCGAAGCAAGGTAAACCAATCGTAATCAATTTTATTCCCATAATATTCTCATTTTTTATTGTATCTGTTTTTCTCTTTGATCAGTTTTATCAATGAGTTAAAAACCCATTTAGGATATTCTGGTTTTCTGTATTGATATTTGGGACAGAAAGTGTCAAGCAAATTATATATAACATCGTAAAATAGTTTGACATTATCATTTAATGTCCTATTTGTGAATTTGTTGTTCCAGTCGACAGCTGATAATTCATAAATCAGGTCTTCATGGTTACACTTCTTAAAGTTATAAGTTGAGAAATTATTTGGCTTCAAAGATTTAAAATTTTCAAGAGAAAAACAAAGTTCCAGAGCAGGATGATATTGTTCATCCAATCTACTCAATGGCTGAAGACAATCTGTAACAGTTATGTCCAAACGACTTAGAAATAAATCCAAGATGGAATTCTTGGTATTAACAATACCATTATACTGAGCTAAATTGCACAAAGACAGAACATTCAACAATCCTAAAATAATGTCAGTTCTTGACGAATATGTTGGCAGCAGTAAATTTTTGAATGTAGGCAACCAATGTAAGTCAGTTAGATTATAATCACCAACTATTAAAATATTGTCACTTGTAATATTGAGTGAAATGTCTGATATTTTAGCGAAATGACTAGAATAAATGATGGACTCACTTTTCGGTGGTATGTGAACACAGCAGACGTATATTTTTTGGTGATTAGCACTAGAAACAGATACCCAGATGTCTTTCGCCACAGAGCACCATTGAAAATGAACATTAGAAAAAAACTTTTTACTCACTAAAATTGCCACTCCACCACCATCTGATTTATTAGAGTTATTGCGATCACACCTGTAGATTGAATATTTATTTAAATCACAGATTCCACAATCACTCATTGTATTATTGAGCCACGTTTCCGTAAGGCAAATTGAATCATAATCACTTGCACCTATTTCATTATAAATATTTACTAACTTAGTTTTTAGATCACGTACATTTTGGTAATAGACACTTATCATGATAATAATAAAATGACGACAAAAAAGAAATTCCCCATGAATTCAATTTATTTTGCGATATCCGATTCAGAATTAATATATGGAATTGGTGCATTGTCCTGTTTTCTCACAAATATCTTGAAGTTCCCCACCCAAACATATTTGTGATTTTTCTCTCGAGCACAATCTTTTGCTTTCTTTAATAATAGTTTGTTAGCAGGACTTAAATGATCATTCACATAAATTTTATTATTTTCGATGAACTTAAGATTGTTTGCTGTTAGATTTTTGCATTGACGGACACAATTTATAAGCTTGTCCCGTTTAATTCGAGATACAAATCTAACAGTTGTGTTTTCTTGCTCAATCGATGAATTGAAGGAAGCAACTCTGTGTATGGCGTCGAGATCTTGTTCAATAATAGGGCAGTTTATCGCGTAACCTAAGTCGGCCATGATTTCCACTTAATTTTCGTTGTACTTTTCCGGGATTCCTACTATCTCAATGTTGTTGTATCTTGATCTTTGTTCTAAATCTAGAACTTTGTGCTTCAAATTATCGAACTCAATTTTTAAAGGTTCTATTAGTTTGGTTTTATCGGTAATAAATTTAATTTTTGATTCAAAAACGTCGATTTTGCCTGAAAAAAATTCTATAGATTTTTGCAGATCACGCAGTGTTGCCATAACATCATTCAGGGTGGGCTCATCCTTATTAAATTTCGATGGCGATGGAGGAGGAGGTAAAATTTTACAGTCATCGCAAATCCAGCAAAGACAATTTGAACTGGATAATACAGATTTTTCAGCGCTTGAAATATTCAGACGGCTGATATGATAGTAGCACTGACAAATACCAGCACACTTAATCGATGCTTCATTTCTCTTCACCTTCAAATTGCAGAAATTGCACGATGAAACCATGATTATTAAATATTGGGTGTTTTGATATATTATCTGCTTGGTCAACTATAGTTCAACGGCTTCTCATACACATAATTTGTAAAGATATTGAAAACTTGGCGAGATATAAGAACTCCACATTTAAAGTATGAAAAAATCACTTGAATTACAAATAACAGCCCTGCCACTAATTTGATTATAATTTAAACACTGAATTTCGATAGAGTACAAATCACTGAACACCCCAGTATCAATTTAGATTTTAGAATTTGATTTCAAACAATTAGAAAATTGAATTCAAAATGCAACGAAAGAAATACAGCTTCACCATTCAGCTTCTCACACACTAGATTTATTGCCATATTTTATATTATATTTTTTGACGTGTTCTATACACAATGTAACTTGTGGCAACAGAAAATGAAATTTATTATTATTATTACTATTAATGTTCGTGAAGTTAAGATATTTACCAGATAGTTTGTAAAAATTCTTTTCAAAATTGTCTACAGTCAAAAAAGACTGCAGCACGCGCTGAAACAGATCTTGATGGTGATTTGGCGAGAATCAGGAAAAGTGATATTTTAGGAAATGCTTCACTTATATTGAAGGAAAAAGGAAAAGAACTGGAAAGTAGAAGATTATCGACACAATTGACAACTCATGATATGATAAATGGAGAGTGCGTAATCCCAGAGATAGTTAATCGGGTTTTCTTCAAATCGCCGACGGTCAAAGTTACCGACGTCAACATAGTAGAGATTGTCAGAGGCTAGCTAAATAATTTTAAGAAGATCATATTATTGCAGTATCTACAAGGAAAATTAAAACTTTGAAGCACATTCCTCTTGACATCGCTGTTAAAGTTTGATAAATAGTAAAAGAACTGTTGACATCCTACATAGATACGGCCATTACTATAGTAACACAACCTTGGAAGAGCTAGAAACAGAAGCAACATTTACGTCCTGCCCTCGATCAGACGTTTGCCTAGAACGGGAATTCGCTAAAGAAAAATTTGGGCACGGGCTTAGCGTTTAACATTCTTCATGACACAGTTGCAGTTATATTTTAAAATATGGATGATATTGCTTAAAATAATAATAGCATCGACAAAAAGGAATCAATATATTCGAAGTAATTGTTACACAATTTGAAAAGAAGAAGAACGTTTGATGCAATCACATCCAAATTAGAGCCATACACAGAAAAAACTAGACTTAGTGAATGCTTACAGGCGTCAAGTAGCTAACTACGATCAGTCATACCCGATAATTTAACATCGTTCAGGCAGATTTGATTTACGTGGATCCTTTCTCATTTTGTGAGATTAGAAAACACTTCCACGTGGATTGGGTACAACAGCATGCCTAATAACGCCACATCCCCGAAGCAAAACATATTTCATTTGATGACGATAAATTTGTCACCGAGAAGTACCAATATTATAGTTGAAACTATGAAGCAACGTCAACAAGTTGCTCTGGAATACGATGGAAAATGAATGCAGGTTACATACGATACAGGGATTGCTAAGGTAGTTCTTCAAGAGCAAGCTTCGGAAAGACCACCTCTTGATAATTTGTTTATTCACGTTGGTACTCCTCATGTGATGATGGCTTTTTTCTAAGCACTAGGAAAATTTATCCATAATTGTGGTCAAACTAACATCATGGTAACATACAAATTAATAGTCAATGGATCGGTGAATAGCTTTATAAGCGGTAAGCACTTCAATCGATGTGAGACATTGCATACTATGATCTCAGCAGCGATGCAAATACTACATTTTGAGAGTTTCACTGAACTCTAGGATCTTCAAATAAATGAAATCAAAACCTATTTGTCAAATTTCACGAAACAAAGGTACGCTGTGCCAATGCTACAGAATGCTGATGTAATGCAATTATTTGAAAAATATGAAATTTACAAATTTAACATTCTTGAAGGAAACTATAGTGGAACAGCTCAATTCAATATAATATATGTAAATACAACGAATGATCATTTTATGTTAAACACCAGCATTAGAACCGCATATTTCCGGTTATTCCAATATGTTTCGCCTAAAATATCAAACTTATTTTTTGTTTTTAATTCAAAAAATTATTCCTGATATCTGGTTGAATATAACAATTATTCAATTGAAATAGAGTATATTCATCCAGGACTGGAGTTACAGTTAGAAAATGGATCTTTTGATGTGGTGCTGCTGTTTATTTTAGCGCAACCAATTTAACAACTTTAATTTTCAGTAAAATCAAGTCTCTGACTACTTGAAGTACTTTGTTGTGTTCTGGCTCCGTTAGGTGAGGCCATATAACACAGCGCAACGCTGTATCAGCTTTCTTCCCTTGGAAGATTGTGCTCTGTCCGGACTACGGTCTCATACACAGGTCTTGACACTCGTCAGTAGTGGGGATACCCCTTATTGAAGCAGTTTTCTAGTTATTAAAACTAATTCATACGGCGTGACGATCGGGAAGATAATTGTGCGAGAGAAACAGAGGATGTGCATCAGAAAGAGAATGGACAGCAAGTCTAAACGTCAAACGTCAAAAAATATATGTGAATATACAGAATTTATACAAAAAAAAGCTTTTTGATTGGAAATTTCAGCTTGAAATACATAAATGTTCTCCTGAATTTTCATTGGAATATTATTGCAAGTTAATTAATAGGTATTCACCACAAAATATAACATTTTCCTACCTTTTCAGTGATTCTTTATTATTGGAGATTTTGAAAACTGAACGCTTTAGCCCAAGATGTTCCTCCTTGTTTTACATCGTGATACAAGGCAAGAATCAGGCATATTTGATAAGTTGTACTCTCAATTATTCATTGATTCACAGTTAATCACCCAATATGAAGCATAGCACGATTAAGTTAGTAAGATTAGGTTATATAGTATTTTCAATCATATAGTTTCTGTCTTTCTTGAATACCCTGTTTAATACACACTCTCCATCTTTATCTTTCGCATATTCTTCTCGATTGTAGCACCTTTCTTGGAGCAAATAATAACTAAATACAGCTTCAATAAGAGTCAATCCGCAACAATGATAATGGATGCGAGTGCCAAGACCTGTGAATAAGATCGTGGTCTGGACCCATCTTAAGCAGTTCTCAATTTTTTCGATAGTTTAGTGATTTTGCTGTTAAACATTGAGTGTGCAATTTCTTATCAAAAATCTGTAGTTTTTTCGCTTATCCTTGTAGTCAATTGTTGCTTCAAATATTATTGTTATGTAACTAATTTTTTTTACCCTCACGGCTCAGGTCTTCGAGATTAATTTAGTAGTTTTCATAGAGTCATAATTTCAATCTGAAATCACAACTAGGCCTGACAGAGTACTGTCCATTGATCAAGGACCGTCACAAGCTTTTTTTTGGGCTCTTTGTTTTCTTTTTGATATTTTTGGAATTACTAGTCCGATTTCGGCGGAGTATTAAACTTCGTAACGAGCTTCACTGATCAGAACTGTTCACTTATTCATTTTCTTCATGCTTTCACATCCTCTCCCCCGAATAAATGTGTGAGTGTGTCTTGAATGTAATATTTGACATTTTTTGCTTCCGATTTAAAGTTTCGTAATTCTTGTTTTGTGAATTTTATTCGAAAGAAGCTCTCTTTTACTGCTTTTTATAGTTCTTTCTTTTAGTTCGACGTTGTAACTTTCTCTAGGTTATACGGTCGAAAATCCTTGCCGATAGAACAATTTTTATTTCGGTCAACGATTTGAAACTGTCATTGTGTTTATGCGTTCATTTGCCTTGCATGCTTGCGATCACCCCATCAGTGTTGCGTTGCATCTCTTTCTTGTTGCTTTTGCGTAATTTTTTCATTGTTCATTTTTTGTGGTACCAATTTAACTTGTAAATTTTTTGTCATTCTGTATAAGTTTTCAAACATTACCAGCTTACCAGCATCCGAAACACCTGGAAAAGTAAGAGTTGAGGTACCACCCCTCGCTCACCCTAGAGGAAGACCTAGCTAGCTTAAGCCAGTGACTGCGTATGTAAGTTATTTTATCTGGCCAATTTTCTTGTTATCAATTATATACATTATTATAAGCTCAATTTCTAAATGATATAATTTTTTTTATATCAAAAACTTCATTTTCTTGTTAAATCATATATGCTTTTACTTCATGCTTCTATTTTCTCAACTATCCGTACTGGATTGGACTCTTTAGATCTCCTATATTCTGCTTTCAAGTCCTGGCGCTGATTTCTTTTCTATTGGTCTCCGCTATTTGGTTTTTGCAGAAGTGCTTTAAGCTAGCCGAGCGTTCCAAATTTGAGGTAGGAGCATTTCAATACAAATAAAAAATGTTTGCACTACTTACCATATATTTTATCTCTCTCGCAAGCAGACTATTATTGCAGACGCTGCAAATGAATTAATATGTGTGAGCTACATCACTGATTCTATTGCGACACGAGAGAGATGGTTTAAGAGCCATAGTTTGACGTCCACTATGATAGATTATGTGATGGTAGAAGCAGACATAAGAAAGCAGCAGGATGCTACTGCAGATCTACAGGAAGGCGTATGAAAAAAAGTTCCGCTCGAGTACAGCATTTCATAGATTTATTAAAGTAAAATCTCGATCCGTTTACAAAAGACATCGATCACGACTTTTTATATAATATTTCTACGGGGCAAGCAGTGCATGACGATATTACAAATTTTTTACTGAACTTCGAGAAGAACGATGATGAACTGCGAGAGCTATTCGTTGAGAAATGCACGTATGACAAGAATACGTTTGAGCGGCCCATAAAACAAATGAAAACTTGAATTTCACCAACACTTTGGAGAAAAAGAATATCAAAATAGCTGGAAGAGTTATAGAAGCTAGAATGCAGCGTGATTCATCTAGTCAGCTGTCGTTTAATTTGCTAGAAAAAAACATAGACATAGAGAAGATTTTGACGTTTCTCTTAACACCTGTACCTTTGTCAATGTGTCATGCTGACGAGAGTATATGCAAAACAGATAAGTCAGCTCTTCTAAAACTTTCGGAGAGAGAAACGGACAATAAGGCCCTTTTTGATGCATACTTAATAGTTTTTGATGATTCTTTCATGTTTCATTCAATGAAAGAAGTACCGCTCAAGATTGGAAGGATTTCTAGAGAAATCCTACAAATGTTTGCCACAGACAGTATACAAATAATTATATAAAATACAAAAGTTATATAGAAAGCGAATTCCTGAAAATTGGGTGCAATCACCTCCAATACTAGAGATCATAGAAAATAAGTGACGGATGCTCATGTACTAAATTGATTATATAAATAAAAGTTTGATTTATTTTGATACTGATATCGGAAACCGCATGTCAATATTAAGTTTAACTCGCAAAATATTGAGATAGATATTTTCCTCCCTAAAATGGGCACTAACCCATATCATTTCGAAATTTCAGGTATAAAATTTGATTACTAACATGTTGCTCATTCGGTGCAGCAATTTTCAGATTTCAATCATGGATAGTTCAGCAGAAATAAACTCTTGGATTTTTATTCAATTCTCCGCTCAAAACTGGGTGTATGGATGAGAAAATCTAACAGTTTCTGCAAATCTACGAAACAGCAGCTTTTATTCAGTCCAGTTTCAAGTCAGTTCGGGATTGCCACCAATAAAAATGAATGGGAAGTTGTCAATCCCACGTTTTGATCAGTATTTGCAATAATAATTTGTTATATGATATAGCGATGTTGCTAAGAGTTAACAACTCTCTTAGGGCCACTTACACAGTCAATGGTTAATTTAAACTAGAGTTTCATATCCATGGATACAATTATTACCTTAATTGTTTTCATAGCCATTAAACTATAGTTAGAATTAACTATGGACTACGCAAGCGACCATTAGAGTATTGGGAAACTTTTCACTTCCCCGACCTACATATAATAGGAAAACAATTTAAACCGTGATCTCCTGACAGTTCGATATCCTGATGAATTTTCACATTTTGGACCCTTCTAAACCCAAAAAACATGATTTGAAATGAAATAGGTCGGTCTGTCTGTCTAAAAGTATAATAATTCAAGAACCCGTACAAACTTTCGACTGGAATTTTATATTTGATGTTTTTATTAAAAAGTTAGGTTTAAATTTGTGAATGAACTTATTCAATCAGAAAATTTAGAAAAGACTCTCCATTGTCAAAAATACTAATATTGTGAAAACTAAAATATAGCAGACAACTGTCACTTCGGCAATGACAGCTATCACTTTGACAATGACGCTGCCACTTTGATAATGACAACTGTCAGTTTGACAATAAGAAATGTCACTTTGACAGTTGATGTGACACTCTAAATTCACGAAACCGTGATGAAACTGGCCATGAAATTTCTTGTCTAAGAAAAACTGTGATGGCCACGACAGATTTCAATATTTCAATAATGGGATAATGAGTATGCAGATTTGAAAAATTTATTGTCAAGATATCAAAATTTGTTGACAAGAAATCTTGAGTCTTGATAGTACTTCCTTGTATTATCTTGGGAAATAAAGAATACTTCTTGTCTTGAAATCAATAGAAGATCAAGATTATTTCTTGATTCGTGCGAAACACTAAGGCCACACAGCCAAAAATGCAGTAAAAATATTATATTTTAAGAAAACCGACCAGTAAAAAAATCTCATCCGGAGATCTAGACCTACAAATCATAAATATATTTTGTTAGCGCATTTTTGCAATATTTAATACCCTATTATATACACTTTTTTCTCTGGCTGGCTGGCTGGCAAGACACTGAGTTCTATGCAACAGCAGCACTTACAGACTTGAAATTGGTACTAAATGAAAGCTGATGTACTGCAGGCTTGCACAAACTGCTTGATTTTTTTTATTAATACACTCAGTTTTGGATGTGAAGTCAAATTAATATTCGAAAGGTAATAACTGCAACATGACAGTGATCAATTTTTATACCTCAAACTTCAAACCAAAAAAGAAAAGTACCCTTTGCAGGATAGATACTGCTTATTTCAATAACTCGCATATTGACATGTGGCTTTTGGTTAAAGTATCAGAATGAATGAAACTTTTGTTTTTATGATCAATTTGGGCCAGTACATTTTTCTAAATCTATAATTTTGGAGATGATTGCATCCAATTATCAGGTATATTTTTTCTCATATAACTTTTATTCATTTATTTATTTATTTCGTTTCACTGCCCAACAGGTAAACCCAAGTAAAGGACAGGCACAATGAACATATAACAATTAAACAATAATAATCAGAGTGCAGCATACAAAATCTAAATAATGTTAATATATTAGTGTAAATTTAAAAATGAATATAAACTACGGAAACAGTATTTCAAATCATTACCACATACTAGAACAAAGAAGAAAGGCATAAGTCAGAAATCAATCAACTGACTATTTAGTTTACTTATGGAAATACTGAAAATATCAATTTGAGAGAATTCATTATTATAAAAGTTGCAGATTCTATAAATTGGTGAGAAGAATAAAGCATTAGTTCTCGGAGTAGGTGAGTAAAATAGAATATAGAAGCGAGTGTTAATATGAGGAATATTAAAGTTAATTAAAGACAAACAGATAGGATCGTCCATTATTGAATGTACTAATTTGTGTAAGTATTTGATTGAAATCATCTTACGACGATAATACAGGGATTTGAAATCAAATATATATAATAAAATATCATAAGATACACAATAATCTGGGTACGAGCGCATTATCTTGAAGTAAATAAATTTCAAGAATTTTTTCTGAATTGACTCAATGGTGTTGGAATGAACTGGATAAAATGCGTTCCAGATAATACAGCAGTAATCTAATTTAAAACGAATAAGGGTGTAATAAAGTGTAAAAAGAGTATGGATATCAGTGAAATTTCTAGTATTGCGTATTATAAAACCCAAAGTTTTGTATGCCGATGAACGAAGTGTGACTACATGAGGAATAAATGAAAGTGTCGGATCAAAAGTAACTCCTAAGTCACAAGTGGATGTAGAGCGCGTAAGTTCAAAGTCAGCAATATTGTAGGTGTGAGATATTGGAGTTTTCTTTCTTGTGAAGGTCATAGCCTTACATTTTGAAATATTGAGAGAGAGTTTATTTGAATTACACCACAAACTAATTTTGTCTAGTTCCGATTGTAATAATTCACAATCAGTCATACAATTGATGGTACTGAATATCTTTAGATCATCTGCGAACAAGAGTTTTTCACAGGTGATAACTTCAGTTATACCATTGATAAAAATCAGAAAAAGTAGAGGACCCAGATTGGAGCCTTGTGGCACTCCAGACGTGGGTGAAAAAATTAAAGATTCACAACCAAGAAATTTAACAGACTGAGACCTACGATATAAATAAGATTTAAGAAGAGTAACAAGGGAAGGGGAGATAGAAAACATGGAAAGCTTAGATAACAAGATACTGTGGTCGACTGTATCAAAGGCCTTGGAGAAATCCGTGTAAATTGTATCTACTTGGCTATTATTATCAAGAGCAGTAGAGACAACATGTGTAAAATAGCAGAGATTAGTGGTTGTAGATCTATTCCGGATAAAACCGTGCTGAAAAACAGATAGTTTGGACCTGATGTTATTATAAAGACAGGAATATATAATTTTTTCAAATATTTTACTAAAATTGCTTAGTACGGCGATCGGCCTATAATTCACGATGTATGCACGATCACCTGATTTAAATATTGGTGTAATATTAGTTTTTTTCCAAATCTCAGGGAAAGAATTTGTAGAGAGTGACAAATTGAAAATATGCTGAAGAGCTAGTGAAAGTGGATAGGCACAATCTTTAATAATTATATTCGGAACATTGTCAGGGCCACAACAGAAGTCAGCTTTGAGATTTTTAATAGAACTTTGGATTTCATCCCGTGTGATACTAGTAAGTGCAATAAAGTCTGAAGAAAATGATGAAGAAGATATTATAGGAGCAGAAGGAGAGGAAGGCTTGTAAACAGAATTAAAATGTTTAGCAAAACAATTAGCTATCGTTTGAGAATCGGTTAAGATTTTATCTGAGTAATACATAGTTGAACGATATGAACTAGATTTTTTTTTTTTGAATTTATATAGTTCCAAAATTGTTTTATATCATGATTAATTGAAGTTTCACAGCAATGAACATAGTTATCATATGACTGTCTTATTTCTTTCTTAATTCTAGCTCTCAGCTGCTTGAACTGATTATGATAATAATTTGAATGGGGAAATTTTTTTAACATTTTGAAAAAGTGATTCTTATTTTTAATATCTAATCTGATCTGGGGAGTAATCCACGGTGGCGACGAAACTCTACGGGAAGAATTAACTGGAATGCATAAATCGAAGAAATAATAAATTACTGAATAAAAGTACTCACAGGCACTATTAACATCCTGAAAATCTTTCAGAACATTCCAGTCAAATTCTTCCAGAAGTCTACATAATCCACGATAATTCGCTTTTCTAAAATTGTAAGACGTGAAGTTGGTCCTTTTGAAACAATGTACATTATCTTGAAAAAAATTAGCAATTTTCATATTAAGAGATAGATGATGTAAATATTCAATATCAAGTAATAGATCAACTTCACGTGTAATTTCACATAATATATTCGACATCACTAAGTCAAATATTTTATTATTGTTATTGATAATTGTATTGAATTGCTTCAAATCGAAGTACTGTAGGAAATTTTTACATAGGATGACATTTTGGTGGAAGCGATCACTTACAAAACTAGTTATATTAAAGTCACCCAGAATAATAATATTATTGCCATAAATAAAAGGAAGACTTTCAAGAAAATCATATAATTTTACATAATCATCAAATAGTGTCTTAGGAGGTACATAGACATTGAGAATGAATAAATTTTTGTCCTTGTAGAAATTTTTACACAAATAATATCAATAATATTTGGTAGTAAATGAGTATAATTATTTAAATTGACATGAGAAGCATGAATATTATTCTTTTATCAGTAATAAAACACCACCACCACAGGATTTATTACAAAGAGAAAACTTCCTATCTGACCTGAAGACATTGTAGGAAGCATTGGTAATTTCTGAGTCGAACACGCCTTCATGTAGCCAGGTTTCAGTAAATGCGATCACTTCATAATGAGTATATGATAGTGCAGATACAAGTAGATGGGTTTTCATATTCAGTCCTTGGATGTTTTGGTAATAAATATTGAAATTATTGGCCAATTCACTCCTCACTTTTTTAACAATATTATTGGGCAGAGACGTATTCAGTTTTTTTTTCAATACAATCACCGGTGTATTATATTTATATGTTATTATTAAATTGTTTTCACCATTAGCTTTACGTTTTTGTAACTCAGAATGCACACGTTTATATTGATCTAGTTGCAAGGGCGTTTTATTACTGTTAATATAAATATTGTTCAGCTCGGGATATTCACGCGCCTTTCTACCATTCCGTATAACTTGTTGAGCTTCATTAATATTTGAGAAACATACTTTTATTAAACGACCCTTCTTATTGCTAGATAATTTAGAACCAATTCTGAAAGATTTACGAATAATAGGTTTTAGATCAGGTGCTATTTTGCTGATTATAGATGCAACTTTATTTATAAGATTCTCATTGTCAGTTTCAGCAACCCCAGAAATAATAATATTACTTTCACGTCGCTTGCGCTGATCAATTTCGCTTAATATATTATCAGTTATTGACTCCAAATCATGGCTCTTATTGTTCAAATTAGATTTGAGATCCGATATCTGAGATTGCAAGTCAAGAATTGATTGTTTTAGAGATGATATAGTATCTACCGAAACTATACAATCCTTACAATAGATTTCAATAGAACGTGACACTGTGCGGGTGAAACGCGAAGCATCAGCTTGTGTAAGAGCATCACAAGATAAGTGGAGCAGTTTTTGACAGCCATCACAATTGATTGATTTGTCCACATCTTTACTGAGATTTTTAATGCAATTTGGACACACACCCATATTAGAACTGATCGATTAAGTTCGGTACTAATCGTAAAGAGGCACAATATACACGATTCGTTCACTCTTTACAAGACACTTGAGAATTTATTAATCAAAGGTGCTGAAAAATGTTCAATTAAGAGATCCAGTCGCACGCAAAAATCGACTTAAAGAACCAAAATTGGTAAGATGAAATCACTATAACTAGGACACCAACTGAACTCACAAACTTGTCTTTAACTGAGTATTGAGATAATATGATCAGAAAGCATTCGGATCACAGTTTAGTAATTATTTCACACTTTTAAAGACATTAAACGCGAAAATTGTTGCTACGAACTGATAGCTACTTTAGCAAAGCTACACACCGACTTCAGTTTTCCTGGAGATGAAATTATATTTTTAGGATGGATCACATGCTCTCATATTAGTCAGTTACTGAACAATAAAGATTGAAAGGTCCTTTTGAGTTTGTTCGTGTAAGTTATGAATTCTAGATTTTGTTGGACATTCCATTCTCTAAGTCATCATTTATATTTTATAAAGATCCTGTATTCATTTATAGCAAGTTAGTTCTCTGTCATCGGTCTTGAAATAGAATAAAACTTTTTGAAAACCTGTTTTGAGTATAAATTAAAATTGAAGAGACCTGTGTCCCACAAGAATTCATATCTAAGAATCAGTTTTTAAAACTATCATCTTAGACAGGGGAGCAACTATATACACGTGTTTCGTCCTTATTAGGACTCGTCAGTACAGTATAGCCAAACCCAGACAGTCAGAATTTGGATCCCAAGACGTCTATTGCCTTATAATGATATATGGTGAGCAGAGGTGAAATTCACATGCAGCACCATCTATCGAGACTTGAACCATTTACGGTATGTAGATAAAATAGAAATCAACAATAAATTGTTAAATTTTTGAGAATGCTGTGGAACATTTTAATTAAAAATTGAAATTGAAGAGACCTGTCTTCTTCTGTTCTTCTGTTAGGTGAGTGCTGCTTCTATTGAATAAATCAAGAATTGTGTGACACAGTTCTCTTGGAAATAGGGTCTTTTTGATGACTGTTTCTTCAATCCCACGAATCAATGTTACGGCCTCTAATCTACCTAACGGTGTTCTTTTTCTGATACGAACTGGACGATCCAGAACGTTTAGAATCCTTACTACCAGTCGTGAAGATTCTACTGGGGTTCTGGCTAGTATCACAGATTTCTTTCAGCTTAGAGTCCTGTCAGGTTCAAAGGTATACGTCGTACCTTCTGGAACGTTGTCTAACTCAATTGGAACTACATTTTCCGAGCGTGAAGGTACCAGGAAATTCTTCGGAGCAACAGCATCCGTCACTTCTATTTCCAAACGTTGACAATGAAAAGGCACTTCTTCTTCATTATCAATTCGTAGGACATCGCCGTTCAAATCCGAGACACAACCAAGATCTTACAGAAACTTGACGCCCAGAATGCAATCATCCACGATTGCAGCAATGAGATCTTGATGTTTCTTCTTCAAATTGCACATTGAGAATTTAATCTTTTCCACACTGATTACTGGTATTATTTTTCCATTTTCTGTTTTGAGTATTATCCGCTGGTTCTAGGAACGTTCTCTTGGAATTTGTCTTATCTTTGCAGAAACCTCTGGATGTACAATGGTGACATTCGCCCCGGTATCCAGCAGCATCCTACATGGTACATTACTCACGAAACCTTTTACAGCTGGACTACTCTCCATTTTGAGTACATGGAGATTGATGATCTTGGGACTCTCGATGGGAAATACAGCCAGCCTCTGCCCCCCACGACTGGCTGAATTTAGTTTTCCGACGATGTGTTTGTGCCACAATCGCTGGTTCGCTTGGCACGACAATATGCGCGAAGATGGCCCTCCTTGCCACACTGCCAACATCTCATTCTTCTTCTCTGTCCAAAAGAAGTTGGTATAAATCGAGAAGATGATCGTTCTGGTTGACGATTTCCTGTAAAGTCGTGGTCTTTTCCACTTCATGCTCTTCCTCATCGCGCTCAAGCCACCCCACTCTCTTTGTAAGTCTTCACGCCCTCGTGGCCGCCTGAATTTCCAGGGCCTTCGTTAAGACTTCTCTCACTGTCTTCGGATTCGCTAATCGGACAACTCGCCCAATCTCTTCGTCGTTGATGCCGTCCATGAATTGTCTGACTGCTACGTATTCCTGTGTTGAGCCAGGACAATTTGCAAAAGCTTTCTGAGCCAAACTCTGCACAGCATACGCAAACGTAGTCAAATCCTCTCTATGCAGTTGTATGCGGTTCCGTAGTTGTCCATGAAGTTATTCTTTCATGTGCTCCTCCCCGAAGCGCAGCCCTAACTCAGATGTAAGCTTTCCATAATCAAGGAGTTCTTGTTCATTCAGACCCGAGAGTACCGCTAATGCTGTATTTCAGAGCATTCTAGCCCGTACAATAGCTTCTTGTTTCAAATAAGCTCAAATTGAGCGAAATATTCATCCCAGGAAGTCTTGCCATCATACGGCGTTGATTTCAGCGTGAAATTAGCTGTAACTTCCCTTGAAGTAGATGCTGCAGCACTTTTCATTTGTAGGGCTGCGCCAACACTATTGAGACTGAGACTCTGCATTCTTTCGGTGAAAATAGAGTCCAATTTTGCTTCCAACTCACGTTCAACTTGCAAAACTTGATGTTCAACTTGCTTAAATTGACTTTTGAGTTGTATGACTTGACGCTTAACCCCCATAAGATCTTCATCTATCTCCTGAATCTTACTCGTCATACTTTCGTTCTGCTCTGAAATCTTCTCCAATTCTGTAGCCACCTCCTCTGTTGGCTGTTTTACTATTCTCATCTTTTCTGCCACAGTCTTTTTCACTGACTCAGTTACCTTCATTTCCATGACCTCCACAATTTCTGTACACTCGGCCATCTTCTCTTCCATGTACTGCATCTGCTCCGCTATGACCGCTCTCATACCCTCTGTTGCTTGTTTCTGTTCTGCTGCGTTCAGCTATATCCGTTTTCTGTTCAGCTGCTGACGTCCTCATAAACTCCATCATCATCTGCAGCTGATCCTGCATTCCGTTGGTAGCCATGCTTCTTGTCCTGGGCATTTACAACAGTCTCACACAATTTTTAACACTTCACAATACTGCAACCTAATTCACTCTTCGTCGTCCGGATCCAAAATTATTTTTCACAATTTCTCAGGATCCCACTTCTGACACCAATTCGTCACAAATTCTATTCGAAATAATTTTTTAACACAGGCTACAGTGTGAATCTTCACTGTGAAAATTCGTATGTTCACAATATCACTCACAGTTACTCGTACATAATCACTGAATGAATTCCTCTCCTAGCTAACGTTCTTATATACCTAAGCCGACAATGGGCTGATATTTAATTGTTCAACAATTGTTGCCTGGCAACCATCAATCATCAAGTGACCATAGCCTTCCAATCATGTCCGACAATATATATATATATATATATATATATATATATATATATATATATATATATATATATATATATATATATATATATATATATATATATATATACAGGCTGTAACAGAAATAAGTACATTAACTTTAACCTGTAATGCAATTTGTCAAGCATAACAGTTTCTCTTCATAACTTTTTTCCGTAAATCCTCTGGATATAGAGTAAAAATTCATCAAAGTTTTGTCAAAAATTTCATAGTGCGCCTATAGTTCAAACTGAATGTTTCTCATTTGTTGGAAGAATGACAGCTGTCGGTTGAAAAGAGTATTTTGCAACTTTGAGCCATCGTAGTCTTATCAATCATTCATTTGAAACTGAAAGAATATCAGGAGTGTCAGACTGTGCTGCCATTTACGAGCAGTTCAAAAAGTAGTTGCTGTTCTCAACATACTTCATCAGAAACATACAGAGAGAATCATTCAACGATTCATTTGAAGAAAACGGTCGAATATCAAATGGAATGCAATTTTAAATTGATTAATTCATTGAATAATTCAATAGAAATATTGCCACATGAAATTTTGAAAATTCCATTCCTGAAGAACAAGAAATATAACCTATAAATGTATCAAACTGAATTTGGTAATTGATTTTCAATATTTTCTGAAATATATGATACAATATTTTGTTTATTCAGCAGATCAATTCACGGGGCATACTTTATTGAAACGACCTGAGTATGAAGTGTGAAGTTTGTAATAATATGAGAAAAACTAATACACAGGTGCTTCATTTATAAATTAATGTATTTCATTCAGCTCATTTGCTGTTTTACGTTTCAGATAAACGTTAGGTTCTAAATATCCCATAGTATTCTCATCATAATGTATGAGTGCATAATATTTTGACATTAAATACAATAGCATAACCACAATAATTCAATTTTGAGTGAAAAATGACTATTCGAGATCGTTCCAAATGAATTTGCTGAGCTAATCCTTAACTGTCCGTGAAATCGTACACAGAATTAATAATATATAATCTGTTGCATTCCAGAATTTATTTGAAGGAATTGATAACTCACATATGTCAAAATCGATTATTGTTTTATTGCAACTGCTACTGGATCCGATAACTATGCACCTGAACGACTCGTTAAATTATAGGGGATAAAAAATGCTGGGGCAAAAGTTACTGAGAAAAATTGTTAGGCTTGACGAGAACTATCACTGGTTAAAATTGATGTACTTATTTCTGTTCCACCCTGTATATATATATATATATATATATATATATATATATATATATATATATATATATATATATATATATATATATATATATATATATATATATAAACAGATATAAAATACTCTTCTCAATTTGTCTAGCTTTCGGCTGTATTTTCAGCCTTCTTCAAGGACACTATAAATACAAAGTTAAAATTTAGAAAACATGTTTCTATTTCAGTTAACAAAGTTTTCTACTTACATTAAATGAGATTAATAATAAGAGTCGTAACATTCATAAAAATTTTTTGAATAGACAAACATTTTGATGAGCACATGTTTGGTGTTCACCAATAATAAATATATCACAATAAACGTAAATTTCGATAAATAATTCAAGTGTTTATCACAGATAACTGGTTTTTAAAATATATTGCACATTATTTTTAATTTAATATAAAAGTTTTTGAAATTTTATGTGAAGAAGCAAAGTTTTTTATGGCAAACTGTGCGGCCATTTTTGGAAGACCAGATGTTGGCTGTAGCCACCACTTACGATTGACGCCGATACAACAACCAAAATCTCCCAGAAGGAGAAAAAGTAACTAGAATAGTTACTTAATTAATTTAAAGTAAACAACAATTAATATTCTAAAAATAAGTTATACTTTTAGAATTTCAAGTGAAGTGAAAAGAGGTCAAAACATACAAATGCAATTGTATAAAATGAAAATTGTTACAATTAAATTGTTACTTGAATTAATTGAGAAATGGGTGTGGTTTTTAAGTTGAATTTAGATTCTGACCACCAATTGGTTCTGACTGCTGCTTTTTTTCAGACATTTGTAGCAGATAAACGAAGATGTTGCTCAAGCCACAGATATCAGTTCTCTTATTCATGGACTGAGGAGTATTCGCAATATGAACCATCTCCAGAAACGTTCTTTTGGACAAATTTCGTTCATTGTCCAATATTTCAATCTGGTCAAAAGCTATTTTGTGTTTAGTGGTGTTGCAGTGATTGGATAATGCACTGGCACCAGGTTTCAACTTAGTGTCACTTTTGTGAGATGAAATACGGCTTTTTAAGTTCCTAGAGCTTTGACCCACATATTGAAGCTCACAGTCCGCGCAAGGGATACGATAAACGATATTGGATTGATTGAGAATCGGTTCGCAAGCTTTTAATCTTGTGAAAATATTTTTGACAGTAAGGCAGCTTCTAAGCGCAATTTTTACTGTATCACTTCTTATAATTTCTTGAATTAAAGGTGTCAAATCAGAAACATATGGTACTGATGCATATTTTATGTTGGTAGGGGATTGTTGTTGGGTTACAACAGTATTAAACATTGGTACTATTGAACAATAAGCTGTTTGTAAGTTTAGCAGGATGGCTATTGCTTAGCAATACTTTCTATCTTGAGTGGATTAATTCTGTTTAATTGATAGGGAATCGATAACTACCATGAACGAAGTATTGAAAGAATTTTTTAGAAGAGGTACATATGAGTTTATCCAATGTACGGAAGTACTAGAGGACGTATTTACACCTGAAGACCAATTAGATATCATTCAAAACTATCATTTGGGAAGAACTAGTCATAGTGGTATTTTAGAGACTGGCCAAAAATCAATGCGATAATATAATTGTACAAAAATGTTTGTAGATATCCAGAAATACATAAATAACTGAGATATTTGTCAACAATACAAATATGAGAGAATTCTCTATCAAATCCCCGACAACCTCACATCAACTTTTAAATATCCTTTTGACATATTATACATTGGAAAATGAGAAATATTTTACTTTTGTAGTCTCTTTTCCAAATTGGCACAGATAACATATGGTAAGACACTTGCCACCACAGAAATTACAGACGCACTTTTAAATTGCTTCTCTCAATATCAGATCCCGAGCGAAATTACTTTTGACAGTGGAACTGAATTCAATAATAATCTAACTAAGGACCTTTCAAAATTTTATAATGATAAACTCATATGAGTTGTGTCAATTATCCAAAATCTGATGGAATAACGACCAAAAGTCAAACAACAGAACATTTCCAGAGAAATTCAACTAGCTTCAATAACTTATAAAAATCTCAAAATACAATTACTAAATTAACTCCAATTGATATTCTTCATGGTTTTCAAATGAATAGTACCATTTTGAGATTTTAAAATTCTAATGAGGATTATTTACAAAAATTGGAGAATTGTCTCACTCTGTTAAGAGATAATGTAACTAAGAATATTCCAATAGAGAAAAATAAAAGATTTTTGAAGCAAAAATCTCCCAAGCAGAATTTGGACTACTTAAAATTTGATATAACATTGATTGAAGAAGGCAAAAGAAGAATCCAAAAAATTAATAAGCCATTGCTCAAAATCCATGAGATTGGAGACTATAATCCCGAATTTAAGACAATGCAAATTAATTCGAAGAATAATAATGATAATAACTCTATTTGTTCAGCACAAAATGCTAGTACATGACAGGCTTTCCATAGATACATCAAAAAAATATAAAATAAATAATGTCACTAAGTCACATAATTATTCTGAGAATTAATATATTTGATTATGTAATATTCTTTAGTTTTTCTTTAAGAATGCTTTAGACCATCTGTTTCTTTGATTTCAACCGGAAGTCCATTTTATAAGTCAAGGTCCTTGTGGAACAGTGACATACTTATATTACTTTTCTTAATCTTATCAATCTGGAAATGATTAACATTACGGGTATGATAATTATGTACCTTGTGTCTATAATTCAGATTTTTATTCAAGTATTGCGGTAATTTCTTCATAGAAATTCTGTATATGGAATGTAAGACATTGCATTCTATAAAATAAAGTGTATTGAGTCAGTTCATTGTTTTTAATATCAAAGATATTGTTGTTAATTTGCTACATTTAAGAATAACTCTCATACCTCGGTTTCGTAGTTTTTGTAATTTATCTAAATCTGTTTGATTACACATATATAATATTGTTGAACAGTAAGTGAAATGAGGCAGTACAAAAGTATTCTAAATTAACAATACAGTCCAAGAGGAGAAATTTTTGGATATCCTTGATAAGTAATTCAGTTTTTTAGCAATTTTTTTACATAAATAGTTGACATGCAACGAAAATCTTAGTCTCCTGCCAATAATGATACGCAAGTGTTTGATCTCGTCGACTATTTGAAGAACAGTATGACCAATTCTCACTTTTACATCGCTATTATTACATATTTGTATAAACTTGAAATTAAAGGGAAGATACATAGTTTTACATTTATCAATGTTCAATTTAAATTTGTTGACATTCATCCACTGATACATATCCACTAAATCTTTATTCACCTTATCTATCACATACACATAATTTTCTCCTGCAAGATATATTGATGTGTCATTAGCGAATGAATGTACGTTATAATGATTTAAACAGTTTGGCATATCATTGATGTATAGCAAGGACAGTATTGAAGCCAAAACGCTGCCCTGCGGTACACCAAGGGTATTTTCCAAAGCGCTTGAAGTACTGTTTCCAATTCGTACTATTTGATATCCATTACTCAGATAATTCTCAAACCATTCCAATACTGTATCTTGCAAACCATATTCACGCATTTTGAGAATCAGCAAGGATCTATAAATTGTTTCGAAGGCTCTCTTAAGGTCCAGAAAAACTGAGCATATCACATTCCTTTTATTTAGATTTAGTTTCCATTCATTGATTAAATGATGTAAGACAGTTTCACATGAGTGATTAGATCTAGAACCTGACTGGACCGACACCAGTAAATTATTTACTTCTGAATAATTCAGTAACTGATTGAAAAAAACAATCTCTTCAAGTTTTCACATGCGGGTAACATATTAATTGGCCTGAAATTTTCTACATTTGTTGTGTTAGGTATTTTTGGGATTGGCCTGGTTGTTGAAATCTTCAAAACGTCAGGAATTACAGCTTCTTCTGAAGACATGTTTATCCATTCTAAGAGTGAATAACCATTCAAATGGAAATATTGTTTTATTGATATCATGTTATACTCATCCATACTGCTCTTATTTGCTTGTGAATTGGTTATTTCTTTTAGTTCATTCAAATTGATCAAACCTTTGCGAATTTTCAGAACAACTCACAAGCCATTGTAGAATAAGAGAAGACCAGATTGAATATTTGTTAGAAATACCAATTTATGATAGTAGTGAAAATTATGAGTTGTTACAAATTACTCCTATACCGAATAATAATAGTACAGGAATGTTTATTACGCATGAAGAGAAGGAATTGTCAATTTTATTCCAAAATGAACTATACAATACGCATGATTGTAATAAAATGAATAATAATATATTTTTGCAAGACAAATTATATAAAAATTAATAATGGTATGAAGAATATCGTTTTAAATCACAATGATATTGAATAAGTTTCTTGGGTGTAGAAGAAGATAGAGAAATCTTTGCAGCTCTAAAGTGTATGCTTAGTTCATAATCTCGGAAACAAAATCAAAAATTTTGTTTTTGCCCTATATCTCGAAAAATAAAATAGAAAAATCGAAAAACTAATAGTACCACCTGTAGTAGCAGAAAACCTCACGTGAAGTTATATGAGAATATTTTTACATCAATATAGAAAATAATTGAAAATAAAGCGAACTCGAAAATTCCACGCACGCCAAGGCGCTGAATACAAATATTCAAGTGAGGAGTTCGAAAAAAAATGAAAAGTCTTTATCTAAAATATATGCAAAACCAAAAAAAAAAACAAGAAGCATCTTAAAGTGGAGACTCTAAGCTTTTTGAGGAGGAAGTTAGTTTTGAATAATTTTTGTTCTCTGTCATAGAAAATTCGACCGGAAGTTGAAATTTCTGAAATTTTCACTGACCTTTATAAAATTTAGGTGGTAAATGGCTCTTTGCCATTTGTGTGCGTTAAGTATCATCTGCGTGCGACAAGTTTACACTTACCTTCCATGAAAAACAAGCGCAAAATAGTAGTTATCCCGCATTTGTGATAAAAATCAGTATCTGCAACTTGTGCAGTGTTTTCAATTGCTCACTGTAACGAATAAGCGTACTTATTCCGTTTGTGCGCTCAACTTCTCTCTCGTGAGCAATTGACAACTTGTTGCAGAATATACTATTGTGCAACAAATGCGACAAGTTGTCGATTGCCCAAACGGGCAATTGATAACATTGCACGAGTTGCAGATACAATTTTTATCGCATTTTTTGGAAAAAAGCGCTATTATATTCACTTTGGCTGGCTGTCTGGCTGGCGTGACGCTGAGTTCTCAGCAACTATACTATTTACAGACTTGAAACTGGTACTAAATAAAAGCTGCTGTTTCGTAGGTTTGCACAAAATACTTTAATTCAAGCTCAGTGATCGTGGAAGATTCAATTATTCAATTTCTTGTTTCAAGTGAAACAATGCCCATAGATATATATGACATTAGCGATATGGCAACTAAAGTTTATTCAAGCAGATAAAAATTTAGTTACAACTTTAGCCGTTGGTGTCACTATTATTATGTACAGTTGTCAAGTCTGTCTGGAATTCATTCAACGACTTGTTTGACGCGAATTTGATGCTTATTAGAATGAATTATTATCATTGGATGAAAATTTGTTTACTCTTGGTTTACTTTTTTTATATGGCTTTGATTAAGATCAAATTATCATTTTGAAGTACAGCACTTGACCTCCCGTCAGTCGATAACTGAACAATGAAGATTAAAAAGTATTTTTGAGTTTGTACATGCATAAATTATGTACTTATTAAATAGTCAACTTGAAACTAGTACTAAATGGAAGCTGCTGTGTCGTAAGTTTGCCCAAACTGCTTGATTTCAAGCTCAGTAAGTGTGGGAGATGGTTATTTGCGAAATCTCTGGGGTAACAAGCATTCATGAGCTATCAAAAATGCGCTTTCATCATCTAGATGATTCTTCAATTTTTTATAACGAATGCGTTATGAATACTTGTATGCGCTTGTTTGTCCTGGTGGTAGATGGCTTGCGTACGACAAATATACTTGTCACACGCGGAAGGCAAAAAGGCATTCATCACCCAGAATAACGTGTGCAAAGTAGTATTTATTTCCCGTATAAGTGATGAAAAACTATTTAATAATATTTGAACATAGTTGATCATATTTCTGACCCTTGATTGATGTAAGTTTTGTTTTATTCTATCATGCTATACATATTTATTCGGAATTTCGCAAAACTCGCTTTATAGACGCGCTGCGCGATGCAATGCCAGGTTAAGCCTCATTTACAATATGAAATTAGTACTCAGAGTTACTAGGTGTGATCAGTGATTAATATTTATACTTTGAGTACTAAAAACAGCGTTCACAATACTGTGAATTAAGACTTCATGATTATAGTTCCTTCTTCTGTTCATGAAGTGTAGTCGGGCTACAATTTACGATTCTATGAAAATCCTTTACATGTTTTGAGAATCAAGAGTCAGAACATAACGTTGAGGATAAGGAAATAATGAACTTGTCTCATATTTATCTAGTTCTTCCTAATGATCAACAGTGAAAATGATATATCTTTCTTGAATTTGATGTTGATCCAATTCGTGTAGATATCTCAGCAACAATAGATGAAAGTCATTTCCTCTCTTCTGATTAGTCGAGCCAAATGTTTAAAGCATACAAACTCTTGCACAAACCACTTATATAAAACTAATCACTTTCATTGACGTTTAAGTGAATGGCTTGCTAAACTTTTAACAGTCAGAAGAAATTTGAAAGAACATGTTATTTTATTTTACCTTTTTACCTCTTAACATATATTTACGCTCATCACTGAATCGTTGACTCCGTAACACTCTAAGATAGATAAATAGATGAGTCAGCTACAGCAATAAAATGTTACAGCGGTCTATGGCTTAGAGTTAGAGTGTTTGAGCTATGATTTGGCTGGTACCGTGTTCGAATCGGGTTTGGGAACAGTTGAAATTTTAACTTTTTTTTTCTGTACAGATAACCATTTCATCAATTTAACCTACCTTGAGCATCATCATTTACAGTTGAGGTATTTTATGTTAGTTATTATGTGCTAAACATATCTTCTATTTGACTTACGACTTTTCAACGGGCGCCTTAGGCGCCTTGCATACCCCTAGTTAAGATTCAAATAAAATAGGTTCAAAAATACCCCACAAAAGTGGATAGAGTATCAATTCTCATAGTGAAATTTGATTTAATTTTGAACATTGTGTACACGTTGATCAGTTACATTGAATAATAAAGAGACTCGTATTTTAGCTATACACCTCCAATATTTCAGCTTTCGATCTTCAAAAACTGACTGAATGCATCAATTTTTCATAAGAAAATGCCTTGTGAAAGTGAGGAATGCATGCGAATAATTGAATTATGAGAGAAATGTTAGATATGGCAGAAAAGTTATCTGAATTTTGGAGATATATAATATCAATTATGCTAATAATATATTTATAGATAACGCAGATTGCAGTAATATACAGAAAACTTCGAAAAATACTAATACACGAGTTCACCAATTGAAAAGATCAACATTTCCCGTAGATATCACAAGTATTCCTGAGGAAACATCTTCTGCAGATTTACAGGTTATTATTCAAACACTATGTAGATGTTTCTATTCTTATCGAATCGGCACTGTAAGAACAATATATATTCAAGACACGCGGTCTTATTCTATTTCACGGTATCACATGATCATAAGGAGAAATTCTCGAAGATTTTTTTAAGGTTTTCTAACGACATATGCTTTGAAAATGCGACCGTATATTACAGCAGATGCACAAATTTCAAAAGCATTCCGTATTTCCAGTTCCATTGGCAATGAAAATTAAATCAATCTGGTATGAGAACAAAATTTTTCACTTATAAGAGACAGATGGGTTCATTCTTTCAAAAACACTAGTATATACAGAATATTAAAACTCTCGTATTTTCGAATATGGTTATTTTTATTTTCAGCATACCGTAGTTATTTGTTTCTGCACTAATACCGTGCAATATTTTCATGATTAATGTTTTGTTCAATGTAACATTACAGATTGAGAAGTCCATACAATCATCTGAAAAACATGAATATAATACAAAAAAAATGTCTGCTTCTGTTTTCACAATCAACAACAAGATTTATAAGCAAATCGATGAGACCCTAATAGGAAGTTCTTTTGGTAATTCCATTGCTGATATAGTCCTACAAGGAATCGAAGAAAGTATTGTGAGTGACGGTACTTATGACATCATGTTTCAAAAACATTACGTTGACGATATTATTCTAATTGCTAACAGAAACAAAGTAGAAGCAATCCATCTAGCATATGTTGCTGCACATCACGGACTTAAATTTACTATTGAAATGGAAAACATCAAACAAATTAGTTTTCTGGGTGTAACTCTGATAAAAATGGGACGAAAATCCACACAAATTGGTACAGAAAAGAAACTCACTCAGGTAGATATCTTAATTACTTCTCTTATACTCTAAACAATTATGAAAAGAGTGTAGTCACTGCTTTAATTTTCGGGCAATATTATTATCAGAGCAACATTTTCACCAACACAACATAGCATTCGTAAGAGATGTGCTCATCAAAAGCGGCTATTTAGTACATCTCTTAGATTAAGTTATCACCAAAAGATTAAATACACTAAACAACAAGAGCCAGAATTACGAGCGCCCACCCAGGGAGAACACAACATACTCCAAAGTCCCTTACAACCATAAAATCAACAATGGTCTGAAAAAAATATTGAAAGGCACCAACATCACTTTGGTAAATACTAACACAAACTCAACCAGAACTTTGTTCACTACATTGAAGGTTCGCACTGATGTCATCGACGCCGCTGGCATTGTTTACCAAATTGAATGTGGAGCCTATTCGATGCGTTACGTAGGTGAAACTACGCAGACTTTGAAAAAACGACTTTACCAGCATAAATATCACACAAAATTGATAAAAGGAAACCATAGTGCAGTCCGCAAACATGATGTTGGACTGGGGCACAAATTTAATTACAATGAACCAAAAATTTCACATACCGAGCAACACAAATACAAGAAGTCAACATAAGAATCATTGTACAAATTATATAAGGAGATTGCCCCTAAATTCACTAACTTCACAATATCTCTTAGTACTTTTCTATAAGCTAGATCATCATATTTCTGTAACATAAATACTGTCTTTTTCGTGAGAACAGACAGATTTTGTAGTCGCTTCGTAGAGATTAGTCGCATTTGATAATGAAGTAAACTCTGTAAAAATCAATTGAATAAGAATCGTTTTTTTTTTATTAGAATTGACAGTTGGAGTATTTTAACTGGCGCAGTCGTGTAGGATTGCTCAAAGTTGTGCAAATCGAAAATATCGTTCGTATTCAATCTGTTAAAGTTTGCACATCGATGGTGTTAACCATTAAGGGTGTCGTTTACCTAAATTTTATTTCTGTTCAGCTTGAACAAGAGGTTTTCATCGTATGCAACCCAATATCTTGCCCTATCATCTGGTAGTCTATATTTGAATTTATTCAAAAACAGGTAGTTCTCCGAATAGAAAGATTCATGACGTAGGTTTTGGGTTCATTATTTTCTGACTCGAATAGTACCTGAACTTAATCTTGAGCTAAGTGTTTTAAATGTTATCCGCAGATATTTACAAGAATTTCTTTCAGAATATCACTTTCAACTTAGGAACAAGATGTAAAATGAACCAGATATTTTGTGAATAAAATCTTCAATTGAATATCCAATCAACGCTTATATATAATAAAAATTATCAACTAAATTCTCTAAGTGATAATTCTGCAAAGTAATTATTTCCGAATTTATGGGAACTTCAATAATGTATTATAATGATTTCAATCAGACTTGATTCTATTAGAAATGTTGAATTATTCCTAATTTATGATGATTTTTTATTTTTTTTTCAAATCAAAGTAGGCCTTATTCTTGATGAACATTAGCCTTGAGCTATTTATCACTTATATCTTTTATATTGTGAGCTCTATTTCACTTATGTATTTAGCTAAGTTAATATGTATTTTCATGTTTTTTGTCGCAAGTAATGTCGCTATACAGGTAGGGAGAGCAATACTTTCTATGGCTAGTATATTCATGAAGCTTTGTCTATTTCGGTTATATTTGCTACATTTGAAGATGTAGTGATTTATATCCGCTATGTCCACATTGTTGCAGTCGCATAAATTTAAATTTACGATATGTATCTTATATAGATGGTTAGGGAGGCGATGATGGTTGAAGCGCAGTCTGCACAATATTGTTGTTAGTTTTCTATGTATATTGACTTTGTGAAACCAAGGGGTATCAGGAATCAAATGTTGTATTTGGTAGAAGTGTTCTCCTTTTTCTCTTGATATTTCACTATATTGTCTTTGCCACATTCTGTTGGAGTGATTTCTAAACGTACTGGTGTTCCTTCTGTGATAGATAATTTTGCAAGTCGGTCTGCCTCTTCGTTACCGATAATATTGTAATGACCTCTAATCCATATAATTTTTATACTAATATTAAAATTAGACTTGAAGTTTTCTATCTTGTCTAATATTTGATTTATGATAGGGTTATTTTGTTTGAATCCAGGATACTTCAGTTTCTTCACCGTGCTTTGACTGTCTGATATAATTAAATAATTCATCACTCCAGTGTTGCATATGTAATTTTCTATTGCGTGTGCTGCTTGTTTAATTGCAAATAGTTCAGCATGGTATACAGAAGTGTACCATGGTAGTTGGTACATTTGTGATTTTTCTTTGTGTGCGTCAAACCAAGCTGCTCCTACTCCGGCTGCTGTTTTTGATGCGTCGGTGTAGATTTTATGGTGATTTTTAAATTCCTTGTCAATATTTTCTGAATATATGTGATTCACTGCTCCTTTATTTGATATATAATCTTCTGTTAAATTGAGGTTATGATATGTATTGCAATTCGGTAATGAGTAGTTATATTGATATCGATAGCATACTAAAGAATTTAGTTCTGACATCGGAAAATTTGACTGAGAGAAATTTATGAAGGCATTTATGATAGGCGGAGTGCTTTTATTCAGCCAAAATTTATTTGTAAGACATTCAGCTGCTAATGTTGTCATTTTTTCATGTATCGGATGATTATTAATAGATTTTCTTGTTATAAAATATTTTTTCCGCGAGTTGCATACGCCTAACATGCAGTGGTTGTACGACACACTCCACTTGTAAGCTATGTGTTGGTGTCGATCTCATGGCCCCAATACATATTCTTAAAGCTCTATTCTGAGTTTTATCCAGCTTACTGAGATCTGCGTTTGATGCGGATCCATACACGATACTACCGTAATCGATTATTGATCTTATGTACGATTTATAGAATAATATAGATATTGCCGGATCCGCACCCCATTTCAGACCGTTTATGATTCTTATCACGTTTATTGCTTTTTCACACTTTGTTATAATGTATCCAATTTCAGCTTTCCATGTTAGTTTTGAATCAAATATGATACCTAAAAATTTGACAGTAGCAGTTATCTGAATATTGTAATTACCTAGTGTAAGTCTATCTGGTAGATATGTCAATCGACGTCGAGTGAAAATGCATATTTTTGTTTTATTTTGAGCCAATTCCAATCCATTATCCATTAACCATTTTCGCAAAGTGAAGAAAATTGTATTTAACTGGGTTGTACATTCGTTTAATTGTTTCGATGAGGTATATAGACAGAAATCATCGGCGTAGCTTAAAATTTTTGTCGACGGAGGAATTAATTGGAACAAATCCATACAATATATATTAAACAAAATTGGACTTAATACATCTCCTTGCGGTAGGCCTTGCGATGTGTATCTTGGTCCTATTAATTGATTATTGTGTCTTACAAATAGTATTCTATTGTTCATTAGTGATAGTATACTGTTAATCATTACTTGTGAAATATTTAAGTAACTAAGCTTATTTTTTAATATATGTAGGTTTACATTGTCATATGCACCTTTTATGTCGATGAATGCTGCCATAAGGTATTCATTTTCTGAGAATGAATGTTGAATATCATTTGTTATAGCGCAGATATTATCGGTACAGCTTCGCCCTTTGCGAAATCCATTCATAGTAGGAGGATATAATTTTTTTGATTCCATCCACCATTCTATGCGGTTCTTCAAAATTCTTTCATACGTTTTTAATACACAGGATGTTAGTGGAATTGGTCGATAGGCATCCAGCGTATTTGGATCTTTGTTTGGTTTTACTAGAGGAACTATCATATGTGCTTGCCAGGATGGAATTTGTGTTCCACTATAAAGTATGTTGTTAAATATATAAGTCAATAACTTTTTTGCGATTTTAGGCATTTTAGACAGCATTGTATAGTGTATATTGTCGATACCGGGTGATGTGTTACTGGTTAGTTTAAGTGCATTTTCCAACTCACTTAGAGTAATAGATTTTTCTAAATATTGATTATTCAGATCGGTCATTGTGTTGATTGGGAGATCAGTGGAATCTGGAGTTGATTTGGCTAAAAATTCGTACATTAATTCAGTTGACGGGGAGATACTAGTTTTTGAACATTTATAGTTATTGAAAAATTTCACTTTCCTCCATATCTCGGTCATTGGTATATTTCTGTTCAAGGATTCACAGAAATTTGACCAATTTTGTCTGCGTTTTTTCTTGTAAAGTTTTTTGGCGTATGCCGGGATTCTTTGGCATTTGATGTAGTTTTCTTCCGTTCTTTGATTTTTGTAATCTTTGTAGGCTTTTTTGCGATTTTCTTGTGCAGTTTTACACTCCGCATCCCACCATGGTTTTGGTTTAAATGCGTTATCGAATATTTTCTTATGTGTAGGGATAGCTAATTTCGCAGCTTCATTTATCATTTTCATAAAGCTATCGTAATCTACAGTTGGTTCATTTTGCATGATAAAATCTTTTGATAGACGCAGTAATAAGCTGTTATACTTTTCCCAATCAGCATTATTGATATTCCACTTTTTTTCTGCATTTAGATTCGATATATGTTGTGAATCTGTATTTAGTGTCACAGATACGATAATTGGATAATGATTTGATCCATTGGTGTCATTAACTACTTGCCATGAAGATTTTACAGCGATATTTGCTGAACAAATGGTCAAATCTACTGCACTTTTACATTGATGTGGTAATGTTTGAATTGTTTCGGTTCCGTCGTTCAAAAATATATAATTCTGGTTATCAATGCTGTCAAGTAAAGATATTCCTTCGTTATCGTTGATATAGCAGCCCCACATGCTATGATGACAATTAAAATCTCCAGCAATGATTGCTGGGCCCTGTATTTGGTCAAAGATATTATTCCAAAATAGTTGATTTAGTTTATGTTTGGGTGAGCAATATACTGATAAAATTATCAACGATTCATTTTTTAAATAAATTTTAACTGCAGCTATTTGTACTTTATTTTGTGACGGCTGGTTGATATTTAGTATTGAGTAACTTAATGATTTTCGGATCAGGATTGCACCTCCTCCATATCCATCACTTCTATTTGTATGAATGATATTATATCCTGATATGTTGGGAGACGTGCTGGTTGAAGAGTTTAAGAAAGTTTCGGCTAATATTGATACGTGAATTTTGAAGTGTTGTAGTAATATTTCAAGAGCATTACGATTTGCTTTAAGGGATCTAATATTCCATTGTAAGATATTTAAACTATCCATAGGTGCTTGTTTGTTGAAGCCCCTCCGATAGCATATCTTTTACTAAATAATACAAGTTGTCTATTTGTCCACTGGAGCTATTTGATTTTATCATTATTGATTGAAGTATATTTATCATTATATTTGTTAGTAAATCTATGTTCAAGTTATTTGATTTGGTTGAATGATATTGTGGGGGGTAAGGATTACATTCAATGGGATTGGGATTCGTTTAAGGAGTGTCATATAACAATCTACTCGTGTTAGGTAAGGTATTGTTTTTTGGAAGTAGATGGGATGATTGAGAACTTTTGTTTATTGTGTTGTGTAACGTAGGTGATGAATTGTAATGAGAATTCATATTTAATGGTTTGTTTATAGAATTACGCAATTCGCTTGTAATTGAATTTGTATTATTTATTTCAAGCTGCGGGTTACTTGGGGTGTTAGTGTTATGTATGACAGCATGTGCATATGATTTTTTGTAAAATGTTTTGGCTTCAGGAAAAGATAAATTACAGTAAGCCATGATTTCTTTCAGCTTTTTCTGTTCTGCATAAATAGTGCATTTCTTATAGTCAGTTGCTAAGTGGTTACCTTCACAGTTTATACATTGAGGAGAGCATTGTACCGTACACGTACGGGAATTATGATCGCCTTTGCACTTGTTACATCTTGCAGAGAATTTGCAGTTTTTGACCGAATGTCCATATTTCAGACAATTAAAACATTGTGTAACCCTGTATACATATGGCGAGACTTCACAGCGGTATCTGTTGATATAAACATATTTTGGTAATGTTTGCGATTTGAAGTGAATTATCATGGTATAAACTGATTTGAATCCTGATTAGCTCTGCGTGTAATTCTTTTAATTTGTGCTATTGGTATGTCAGATTCAATATATTGTAATAATTCTGATTCTGATATGTTTGTATCGACGTATCTTATGACTCCTTGTCGAATTACTTTATGTGTAGGGATGAACAGCACAATTTTATCATTTTTGAATGGATTCGTTTCAATGAGATCATTCGCCAATATTGCACTTTTAAGCTCTATTCTTATTGTATGTTTTGTCATTCTGGTTATGTTAATAATGTCTGATTTATTACCAGTATATGATTGGATCAGTTTTTCACCTAAGGACATCGGATGTAAATTACCAAGATTGTTTTCTGTTGATTCTGCATAAACAAAATATGGCCCGGCATCTTTTGTTGAATATCTGTTTTTTAGTTTTTCGGAGAGGTTGTTGTTTTGGCTTGAGTTGGATAATTGATGTGAAGCAGGTATTGAAGAATTCTGTTGTGTTTCATCACAGATGACTTCATTTGATTCATTTGTTTCATTCCTATTTGTAATAGTATTTGAATTATTCAAATCTGAGTTGGTTTGTATAGTATCCAAGGAGATGAATCTATGTTTCACACCACTATGAGTATTTTGCGATTCTGTATTTGGTCGTTTGAATCTTAAGTTTTGAATTATCATAGGTACTTCAGTAATGCTGTTATCATTATTGATAACGTCATACGATTCTCTTACTATACTTTCCAAACTTTTCTCCATAGGTAAGTTCGTTCCTCCTGGATCAGGGTTATAAGGGGTTCCAATTGGAACCCCTCCCACGTGAGCCATTTTAAACACTGGCTTTATTTATTAAAGTTGTTTTCGGAGCTGTCAAAATTACCTATTCAATGCCTGTAACTCTTACCTAATATAATTATATTCCTAACACCACACTGCTTATATTGGATAATCGATGTTCTCACTATAATGGTTTGAACAAGACTGAATTTATGATAATTGCCAAGTCCTGGAGCCTGTTGCATAATAAAATACGAGTTTATACTATTAGCGTTTTTACGTGCATTTTCACTAATAGTATTAACTTGTATTTCATTATGCAATAGGCCCCAGGTCGTTATGTGGGTAATAATCTAATTTAATAAGCCATTTTATGAAAAATATGCAAAAAAATTAGGACTATTTTTTCTAATTTTTCTTGTTCACGAACTTTCACAGGTGTTCCAAAATTTGCTTCAGATTTTTCTGAATTGGTTGAATAAAGGCTCAGAAACTTGCTTCGTTGAACTGAAATATTTTCAAGGTGATATTTCTTCCAGTTAAATTGGAAGGCGGCAATAATGTTCTTATTTCAAATAGAGAATCTTTTCTATTTTATCATTCGATTATGGAAATAATTTTTTCTACGATCACTATAGAAAACAACATATTTCTCATACAAAACACAACTAGAAAATTTACAATATCACACAACTGTGCGAAAAGTCGTGAGAAATCATTTCTCACACCAGTTTGACCAACTTATATATTAATAATTCATTTTGAAGATTCTTCAGGTGATATATATGATATATTTAGCAGGATTATTGATAAATATCACGGACTTGATATAAATCTCTGTTTGCTCTTTTATAAGCCACATTCAAATAACAAAATTGCACTAAGTTCTACTGGAATTATTTTCTTATTCTTGTAATATATATTCCGAAGGTTGGTAACACTACGAATCACAACTGTCAAATTGAAGCAGACAAAACACGTTCCATCACATTCTGTTGAAATCGAGAAATTATGTATGTAATTATTGTATCATAACCAAAATTAGATATCCACAAATATCATTACTGCAGTTGGAAAATGGTTAGTGACGAAGATTTAGAAAACACGCTACCCCAGATCACAGAAAACTCTAAATAATGAACCAATCAGAAGGTCGCTTGGTGAGAGTGAGCCAATCAGATACAATCTCTCCGTAGTTAGCAACAATTAGATTACACAACAATGAAATGTCAATCAACTGATAGAAAATATATCAATAATGATCCACATCATGACTAAAATTAATATCACAATAAATAAGCAGAGCAAACAATTAAAATGGCTAAATTATTTCATAATTGTGAAAATAGATTCAAAATCTCAGTGATACGAATGATTTACCTACATATTTCATTAAAAATTGTGATCGTAGAAAAAGTATAGTGTACAACACGTATAGAATCACCTATTTCACACTTGTGTGATTCCAGCACTCGACTCCGTCTCGTGCTGAAAATTACACACCTCGTGTGGAATAGGTAATTTTCTATACTTGTTGTACAATATACTATTTCATATGGAATACTTGAATAATTGATTGTTCAACAAGTAGAGAAAAGTGAGAGTAATTGTTTCAATTCACGAACGATAGCAACGAGCGAGTAGATTGAATTTACACGAGCAAAGTAATATCATTTATCTTTCGTGTTGAACATGCTATGTTTTTTGTATACTTGATAGAAAAACTTGAGTGGAAGACGTTAAGAATAGAGATAAATTTCTACAGGAATACTAATTAGGTTGTGTTCTTGCAAAAACGAACTAACGGTTTTGACAACTGCTGAACAAGAGCATGATAACAAACAATAGTATAAAACAATATTTTAACGGAAATTACAGTAGTTTTAGGGCAGAAACACTTCAGCAGAAAAGTTTCATTTAGATGTTATTTTTATTTAAAGTCCAATATTTCGTAACAATTTTGTTACTTCATCAGGGATACTGAAAAAGTACATAAATTTCTTTTAATACTTATCCAAAAATAAATTTTGGAAACAACTTACAAATAGTTATAACTTGGAAAAAAATTGTAAAATTTTTTGAAACAGTTGAACATTTTTTTCCCATTGTTAATAGTCTTCGTAACACACATTTATCACGTGACTAACTATGTTAACAAAAACTCAATTTTTTGTCAAACAGCCCTATTTATGATAAAAATTATTAAAAAATTCACAGCCAACGTGGTGAGGCCATTTTTTTGACTGCCGGCCACACGTAAACGACGAAAACGAACTCAACAAGAAGAGAGGACGGAAATCCTATCATCAGAAATAAGCGCGCAAAAATTAAAATTATTAATACTTTTAAAAAGACCCCAGAAGATGAGCGTACATTACACTCAGGTTCTGAGTGTCAGTTTTATAGTTAACTGTGATATTTTTATTCAATTTAATATGACACATTTCAAGAAACAATCTTTTTCTATAGTTACTTTAAAATTCTAAAATGACTGTTTGGTCATAGTCCACAAAATGTTGCGTTTCTTGAACATGTATAGCCATAGCACATTTATTACTGATGTCAAGCTTTCCCTCACCTCGTCTATGTTAAGACATTCCAGCACTTAATTTCTGAGAAGTTTGACCGATCCAACACTTGCTACAACCACCGCATGGAGCTTTGTAAATTAAGTTGGATTGGTTAAGATCAGATGTTTTATCTTTTAATTTTTAAATACAGTTGATTGACGGTTCTCAAATTTTGCTTGGCAAAAATAATATGTTTTCCATCTTTAAATAAACCAATAAGATCAGATGTGAGGCTCGGAACATTGGGAAAAGAGATATAACTTTTTTTTGTTTCGCTGTCAGTGACACTTTCTCGTACAGCAACAGCTGAGCTGGTGTTAAACAAAAGACGTTTAATGAGACGCCTTGGATAGGAGTTCTCGATCAATATATTCTCCAACCGTTGCAAAGATGGTATTTTTAAAGTAGGATGACAAATTTTTTCTATCCTATTTTTTAAACCTAGTATTAGGTTAATTTTTGTTTGGCTTGTGTGCCTGGAGTGATAGTTGATGTACTTCCCAGATGATGTTGGTTTCTGATACCAGTCAAGTATAACTGTTTGATTTGATGTACGGATAACTTTAGTATCCAGGAACGGAACGCTCCTGTTCACTTCCGTCTCGACAGTAAATTGTATGTTACTGTTCACGTTGTTAAATATATTCAGGGCTTCATCACTCTTATCCGCCGGAACTGCACAAATCATATCATCAACGTATTTAAAAATAAACGGAAAAGCAAACGGTAATATTGGAATGCATTGATCAAGGACCCAATCCATGACGATTCTGCTAATAATGGGACTCAATTTACTTCCCATTGGACAGCCAAAAATTTGCTGGTAATATTGTCCATTGTTAATGAAAAAAGTATTGTTAAAAATAAAAATGACTAGATCGATGAAAACATTTTTTGAAATATCCATATGTTGTTCAATGGCTTCCCAATTTAAATTAATTATATTAATGACAAGTTCTGATGGAATATTGGTGAAAAGGCTCACTACATCTAAGCTTATTAGGACGAAATCATCCGGTAATTGTAAATTCTGAATACTTTCAGCAAATTGAAAACTGTCTTTGATAAAATAAATTTTTTACCGAACAATACAGCCATATTTATGATAAAAATTATTAAAAAATTCACAGCCAACGTGGTGACGCCATTTTTTTGACTGCCGGCTACACGTAAACGACGAAAACAAACTAAAAAAAATAGGATAGAAAAAATTTGTCATCCTACTTTAAAAATACCATCTTTGCAACGGTTGGAGAATATATTGATCGAGAACTCCTATCCAAGGCGTCTCATTGAACGTCTTTTGTTTAACACCAGCTCAGCTGTTGCTGTACGAGAATGTGTCACTGACAGCGAAACAAAAAAAAGTTATATCTCTTTTCCCAATGTTCCGAGCCTCACATCTGATCTTATTGGTTTATTTAAAGATGGAAAACATATTATTTTTGCCAAGCAAAATTTGAGAACCGTCAATCAACTGTATTTAAAAATTAAAAGATAAAACATCTGATCTTAACCAATCCAACTTAATTTACAAAGCTCCATGCGGTGGTTGTAGCAAGTGTTGGATCGGTCAAACTTCTCAGAAATTAAGTGCTGGAATGTCTTAACATAGACGAGGTGAGGGAAAGCTTGACATCAGTAATAAATGTGCTATGGCTATACATGTTCAAGAAACGCAACATTTTGTGGACTATGACCAAACAGTCATTTTAGAATTTTAAAGTAACTATAGAAAAAGATTGTTTCTTGAAATGTGTCATATTAAATTGAATAAAAATATCACAGTTAACTATAAAACTGACACTCAGAACCTGAGTGTAATGTACGCTCATCTTCTGGGGTCTCTTTAGAAGTATTAATAATTTTAATTTTTGCGCGCTTATTTCTGATGACAGGATTTCCGTCCCCTCTTCTTGTTGAGTTCGTTTTCGTCGTTCACGTGTAGCCGGCAGTCAAAAAAATGGCCTCACCATGCTGGCTGTGAATTTTTTAATAATTTTTATCATGAATATGGCTGTACTGATTATTATTGTTTCATCTTTCAACAAGTCGGTGTTACTTCTTTTCAACAAAAAACAATAGTATATTGTGTGGCTAGGGACGGAACAAGACGATTTCAGTCGAGGGTTAGCGTTGCTTGACGGAGCGAAGCGAGGGCCGGCATCACTCTCGGCTGGAATAGTGTTTTGTCTCTTGCCACACACTGTATTTTCCATAATACCTGCATTGAAACTTTCCATATTACAAATTTGTCGTAACAAAATAATAAAAAAATCTTTAGATTCTGCAGGTAACAAGTCGAGAGCATCTGCTTGTGCTTCATCAATACGATGCTGTGGTATACCTAAAATTGTCGTAATAATATTTTTTTCTTGTAACTAATCGTCGTATACAAGAAACAATATTTCCTGTATATATTCTCAGGATGGGATTAAATGATTAAATATTATGAGTCTGTGAACAGAATGTTATTAAGCAAACTTGTAGCAGTGAAGAGAATAATATTCCTTGAAATTGTATAGAATACGACTTTATATGTTTGAGGATGAATACAAACAAGTAAACTCAACATGAACTATCTAGTTTTTTGAAATATTGATGAGTTTCTCGTCGAAAAATATAATACTTCGACCAACATGTTCAGAGAAATTGAAAAATAATTGACTTGGGAATGTTCATATTATTCAATAATTATTTATTCCATATAACAATCGAGTTTATCATTCCAATTTTCAATCTTATCATCAAAACTTACCTTTGGAAATCAAAAATACAAGTTTCGAAAATAGACACAATTTTTTTTTTCAATTTATTGATAATCTGCTGCAAGCCTAATACATGGAAAAATATCTTACTCATTTCTTGAATACTATGATGATCCTAATGTGTCAAATCAGACTTTGAAATCTTAACACTGTCAAAAAATTTGCTAGAATTTCAAGTAAAATTTGCTCGAGGACACTTGTAAATCTGCATTATTGATAGCACTTTATTTTCTTCGTTATTGATGCCTTTGCATCATCATAATTATGCAGGGGCCACACTTACGTCGAATGCTATTGATTAAGGCGATATTTGAAAATTGTTTATTGTTAAATAACGCTTCAATTAATGGCATTAGGCGTAGATGTGGCCCAAGCGTTATAGATAAATATAATTCACGTGATTGTGATGAAAATTCATTCTGATATTATATAAAAGTGGTAAGAAAAAAATCACAGAATGAAATACATAACAATAAAATTATGTCTTTTGCATATTCGACCGCTCTGAGAAAGGTGTCTAATAAAATGACAGGTAGTAAGGGATTATAAATATATGTAACTCACAGATAATGTTGACAGCTCCAAGGAGAATGTCAAGCTGGTTTCAGAGGTTGAGTATAACAGGCGAGATACTTTAAGAAATATATTCTGTTTTTTTGCAACAAATTTTTGCGTTTATCTGAAATTACAGTGGAATGATTGCAAATTGAAGTACTACGTTCTATGGACTATTCTTGGAGGTAGGCATATGTAAATTTTTGCATGTTAAAATATGATAGAATGTCGTAAATTATCATTTGTTTATTTCAGTTAATGTGCTTATTTCTCGAAATATATAGACAATTTTGAGATTCCGCTCACATGATTCCATAGATATAGTGATTTATAATACACTGACAGAAAGTTTTCAAAATCAGTAGTCTCATAAAAGCAGAAATGAGATATCCGTGTGAAGCTCAATTTTTCAGTTTTTTGTTCATATATTTATGAATAAATAGAATTGGAATAATGCATACTCATTTTTATATACTATTAACGTATATACAATATATTATCAGAAAAAAAATCCAATGAAATAATCATTATATGCAACTTACAGCAGAATTATTGAATTTTTATGAGAAATATATGCGTAGAAATTGCAAAATGTATAACTCTTTGGATTAAAATTTTGAAAATCGTGAGAGCAGCTTCCGTGCTTCAATGATTTATCCATCAGAAGCACTATTTGATCATTTGAAATAATCTATGTGACAAGAAATAATTAGATATGCGTAAACCATACTTTCATGATTCAGGAAAACGACACCCTTAAAGTCAAGCAATCGAGCATTCTTCACTCGAGCTAATCTCCAAGCTCGAAGATCTCAAGAAGAAATCCAATTCGTTCAAAATTAAAGAAGCTTAAAAATCTCCTATCGACACGATCGTTGCAAAAGTCGGGATCAAATCGATAGAAAAACAACACATCAACGCTACAGTATCCAGAGATCCAGTATCCAGAGACTCGATATCCAGAGATCCAGCAACCAGAGATCTAGCATCCAGAGATCTGGACGAGCGTTCCACCCACACTGCATACGAACTTCCGAACTCTCCTTATGAAGATATCTCACATCATCGTACTGTGAGTTCTGGATTCATAATCTATTCAGTTCCATTTGTAAATTCGAAGAATAATTTTGTAATAAGAGAAATATGACAACCCCAAATACTGATATAGATATTGATGATTTGTTAAGTGTAACCCCAAAATATAATGGAAATTCAAAAACGCTTTCATGATCTATACGACAAGTCGATGAAATTTTAAATTTAATCACACCATTAAATCCATCAGAAATAAAGAAAAAAGTTATTTTGTTTAAAATGAAGAACAAACTAATTGGATCTGCTAGTGAATTGATAGCGGAACAAAATTTCTCTAAATGGACTGACTTAAAACAAATACTCCTGAATAATTATGATTATGAGCAAACTATTCGAACCATTGATATAAATATTTGCCAGTCCCAACAAAATAAGATGACAACTTTGAAATTTTCAAAAGCCATTCAAGAAAAATATAATAAATTTCAAGCAAAAGTCAATTTATCTGATAAAATAGTTGAAGCAAAAACTGCAGTGAACGCACTTATTCAATCTGTAGCAGTAAATACATCTATGAAAGCATGTAAAGATCCCTATAGAAATAATCTGGCAACTAGAAACCCAGGCACTTTACCGGAAGTTGAAAATCTGTTGATTAATGATTTCCAACATTTAGATGAAAGATCTAATAACAATATTAAACAAATAATATCCAAGCCCACACCTCAACATTTATCCCCAATGTTAAAATATCCACCAAAAAATCCTTAACAAAATTTGAAACCTAACGCCACGTATCCATTTGAATTCCCAGAGCAAGCATTTAGACCAGGCTCAAAACAGTCTGAACCCACATTTATGACAATCAGTACACGTACCTTTCGACCTAGACCTACCAATTTTGCTCAGAGACCATTGCCTACATTCGTAACAAAAGGATTAAATAAGGCGGAGATAGAAAACGAGAATCCTGAATCAATACTAAAAGAGTTAGAATATAGTGAAAATATTGAAATTGAACCAGAATTAGAATATGAAGGACAAATTTTTTTAGAGCAACCCTAACTGAACTTGAATCCTTTACAATTAATATGATTTCTAAATTACCATACATTGAACTTCAAGATTTATTCGTGTTAATTGATACAAAATTTTATTAGCGAAAATTATGTCCATAATAATGAAGTTTTATTCAAAGTTTTCAAACAGAATTTTCAAATTCAGACAATAAATGGTGAATCGAAAGGCAACAAATATAGTTTTGTGAAATATAAAAATTAAACTATAAAAATTAATCTTTCCAGTTTTCATTCAGTTTCCATATTTTATTAGGATATAATGTGCTCCAAATTCTGCAAGTACAAATAAATTCCAGCAAAGAATAAATAAAATTATTAAATTGCGAACATAAATTTTAATATTTTGAACATGTTAAGAAAAACTCTGTTTTTACTACAGAAACCTTAAAAAAATCTTCTGTGAGAACAGAACATCTGAATAGATCAGAATTAGAATAATTAATTGTATTACTAAATAAATATAGAGATTTGACATAACATTCAGATGCAAAATTAACATTCACGAATCAGATAGAACATAAAATAAGAAGTACAGACGAAATACACATTTATACGCGTTCTTATAAATACCCTAAAATTTATAAAGTAGAGATTGAGAAGCAAATTTCAATATTATTAGATGACAAAATAATACAATACTCCTATTCACCTTGGAGTTCTCCCATTTGGATCGTACCTAAGAAAATGGACGCTAGTGGAGAAGAAAAATTTAGAATGTTTATTGACTATCGGAAATTGAATGACAAAACTATAGACGACAAATTTCCAATACCAGACATTTCCGAAATATTAGACAAACTTGGCAAATCCAACTATTTTACAACACTTGATTTGACTAGCGGATTCTATCAAAAAGATATGAATCCTAAAGATATCGAAAAAACGGCGTTTCCAACAGACAGAGGACATTACGGATTTAAACGCATGCCTTTTGGTCTAGAGAATGCACCTTCGACCTCCCAACGCCTGATGAATTATGTTTTGCGAGATTTGAATAACAAAACTTGTTTCGTTTATTTGGACGATATCCTAATTTTAGGCACATCCTTACTAGAACATATTGATAATATTCAAAAAGTATTTCAAAAATTACGCGAAGCTAATTTTAAGATTCATCCGGATAAATGCGAAATCCTCCGTAAAGAAACTGCATATTCAGGGCACATCATAACGACTGAAGGACTAAACCCAAATCCCGAAAAAATTAAGACCATTCAAAATATTCCATTACCTAAAACTTCCAAAGAAATAAAACAATTTTTAGGATTATTAGGATATCATAGACGATTTATTGAAGACTTTTTGGGAATAACTAAGCCTTTTACACGATGTTTGAAGAGAAATTCTAGAATTAATTTCAATGATTCGGACTGTATAAAAAATTTAATTTTGGTAAAACACTCCTATCTCTCAGTTACTTTCTCTCTCTAACAATATTACATTTTTGACCTCACTTTTGCAACACAGTTGAGATAGGGAACTATGCAATTCCCTATCTCAACTGTGTTGCAAAAGTGAAGCCAAAAATGTAATATTGTTAGAGAGAGAAAGTAACTGAGAGATAGGTTGAGGTGGGCCCATGTTTGTATGGAGTTAAATGGCTAGGTTTGGTTCATTTAGTATTTTTATGTGAAAATATATTGTAAAATGAAAAGAAAATGTTTTGTGACAAATCGTGATACTGGGTACAGAACATGTAAACAAAAATTTTCTCTTTTATCTGCACCCAAAGATGATATTTCATTGAATAAGTGGCGAGGATATCATAAAAAAATGCTCGTCTAGAGAAGTAAGAGTCAGGAGAAATTATTTCAAAATTATATTAAAATTTATATCAATGTTTCAAATTATTGATCGTATCTAATCTAAACTTTTAGAGAAAAATTCAATTTCAAGAAAAGTTGTTATCAATGAAGAATGTAAATATTTCTGTTTATGTTTTGAAAACAATAGAGATATGATAATTGCTTACAAATCCACCATACAGTATATTATGGAATTGTTCAATTATGTGAAAAATATATTATAACAGATACCGTTCAAATATTTCCGACTAAGAGAAAATGCATGTCCGAGTATTTTTCCAAATGGCCTAAAATATTCAAGCATCTCTGAAAACACAAGAGAATCTCTGATAAAACAGGATGGATTTTTAAAAAAGCCCAAGATGTGCAAAAAAGAGAAAGATATCAAAATGTAGATAGAATTCATCTTCCATTTATTCGATTAAAATAATATATAATTTTTAGTAGAAGACACATAAATGCTAAAAAACATTCAAATCCAAAGCAAAACTTGGATTCAGAGGACTTGTAAGAATTCTTTCGATTTGAAAATTATATCCATCGAAGAAAAATAAGTTTTCATCAATGAGATGTTGGAGACAATAGTATATTGTATGGCTAGGGACGAAACAAGACGATTTCAGCTGAGGGTGAGAGTTGCTTGCCCGAGCGAAGCGAGAGCCGGCATCATCCTCGGCTGATATAGTGTTTTGTCCCGTGCCACACACTATATTTTTCATAATACCTTCATTGAAACTTTCCACATTACAAATTTGTCATAACAAAGTAATATATTTTTTTCGATTTTGCAGTTAACAAGTCGAGAGTAGCTGCTTGTGCTTCATCAATAAGATCTTGTGGTGTACTTGAAATTGTCGTATTAATACTTCTTTTCCTGAAACTAATCGTCTTTTTAATTAATTTACAGTTCCGAATACAACAACTGTCAAATTAACTAAGGCTATATGATTTTCATTTAGAGATTGACAATGAGCAAATGCGACTCTGCCAGGAATAAAACGATGTGAAAAATTAGATCAGCGGGCAGAAACAAGCTTGTTTCTCCCCTAGGGCAGAAACAAACCTATTTCTGTCCGGCTACACTCGCATTTGTCTACAATTGTCTTGTTTTGACTGACAAAACAGGCGTTGACACAAGTTGTTTCAATGCAGGTATTATGGAAAATATTTTGTTTTCAGAAAGAAATATGAAAAAGAACAGAATTTTCCCAGAAATATAACGGATGTACGCAATTCAGGAGATTTTTGCCAAGTTTTTTGTTAATATTTTCGTCTGGTATATAAGAAATTGTTTGTGTGTATTTTCTCAATTTTATTAAGCCCATTGTGATATAAAATATCCATAAAATTGTTCATGTATCTGTTATTCATAATTAGAAAATTCTTATCCAAAGAAACGTTTATGAAACATGTTTCATAATAATGCACTATTTCATTGCAGATTTTAATAAATAGAAATATTAATTTTCTATTACTTTTGCCTTTCATTCAATAAATAATAAAGTATTTAACGTAATGAAAATATTGAATTTATCTGGAAATTGTTTTTCATTGAAAAAAATTCAAATATAATCTCATTTCTCTATATGAAGCATGCAAAGCTGAGCCCGCTCTCGCTATCTCTCTCACGTCTGTCGCATTACATTTTAGGCTTCATGTTTTCCAACTGAGTGTCCGCTCCTCTATTATTCTCCTTCGTGCTCCGTAGTAATAATCCAATATTACAATATCCGGATTTCGAAAACGAATTTATACTAACTACAGATACAAGTAATTTTGCATTAGGAGCCGTTTTATCTTACAAAAATGAACATGGAAAGGATTCACCAATAGCTTATGCATCACGAACATCAAATGAACATGAACAAAATCACAGCACAATAGGAGAGGAATTATTAGCAATCGTATGGACTACGAAAAATTTTAGACCATATTTATATGGAAGACGTCTTAAAATTATCACTGATCATAGACCTTTAGTCTGGTTAAATTCATTGAAAGAACCCATCCAAAAACTTATTCGTTGGCGCCTTGAATTAGAAGAAGATAATTATTATATAAAATACAGAAAAGGGAATCAAAAACTATGTAGCAGATGCGTTATCACGAATTAAACCAGAATTCGAAATACAATACAAGTTTACAAATATTATTGAGAGTAATAAGCCGATCGTTTATTAAATTTCAGAAGATTTTCATATGTCACAAGGATTTGCAAAGCAAATTAATGAAAAATATAATTCTAAGAATAGTTTGAATGAAATTAAAATAGTAAAAAATGAATTAGCTATTTAAAATTGCAATGGAAGATTGATATTCCATTTAATTACAAAAAATTGTTTGAAAGATAAACCAATATTTGAAAATTTATCCTAAAGTTTGAGATTATTAGTAGAGTATCTTATTCAAAATAATATTTATAAAATTGATTTGCCTAAAATATGTTCAGGATTAGATTTAAAAGTCTGGAATGGAATAGAAAAGTTAATTAAAAAAGAACTTGAATATTCCAATATTAAAATCAACGTTTATGAGTACAGCCCACAACAAAACACTCAAAATTATGCTAGTTCTTCAATTGTTGAAACCTCGGAGGCAGAAACAACGGAAACTTGTCACTCAGATGACGAGAACTCTGTAAATGGTTTAACATATATTGAATCACCGGTTAACATAGGGAAAAATCAGATTATCATGAAAGAAAGTAATGACAGAAGCCAAGTGAAAATTGAGAAGTTATTTGACAGCAAAGTAATAAGATATTATTTTTATTCAAACCCTGTGAATAGTAATGGAACCATAGCTAAATTTATGAAAGAATATTTACAGCCCGGCATCAACAATCATTGTTTTATCCCAGAAAAATTCAAGTTACATATCAATTCAGTATTACAAATTATGTTTAGAGCAAATAGTTACGGATTGATTTCTTGTAAAAATTTATTAATTGATGTTCAAAATTCTGAAGATCAAATTCAACACGTAATGAATTATCACGAAGGTAAGACGAACCACGGTATCCGGATGATTCTTCGAAGGCAATTCTTCGAAAAACGGTTCTTCGAAAATGCAACTCTTCCGAATACCTATTCTTCTCAAATATCGTTCTTCGAAAATAAGAATATAACCACACAAATAAGTCATTTCACAAATGAATTCAAGAGGGGTATTAGAGAACTAATTCCACTAATGTAATCTTTATCCGTCACTCTATAATACGGTAAGAGCAAATTCACCTTTCAATCATCCTATTGATAAAACAGGAAACAATGATGCAAAGTAGCCATAGTAGTATCATTTTTAGGGTGTAAAAAATTAAAATTTTCAATAAGTGATCTGAAATCACGACTTTTATTGAAAGAAATCATGATTTTTTGGATTTTTCTTTTTTCTCTAGTTTTGCCCCAGTAAATCTTAGATAGTATCTCCAATAATTTTAATAATAATAGTATTTATTTAGCTGAAATGCTATTACATTCAACAATAAATATTTGAATATAATAATCATTTTAAAATGGAATATAAGCGATAGTTTTGTACCAAATATAAAGTTAATTCACATTATACCTCACATATTTGCTACATTCTCTTTTGAAAGTTTTTACATTGCTCAGATTCTTAATTTCATCACTTAAGTTATTGAATATCTGAAAACCTTTATATACTAAACAATTCTGAGTACAAGCTTTCAACATTTTAGGTAATTTAATATCACCTTTATTACGTAAGTCGTAATTATGGCAGTCTCCTACAAAAACGATATCTTTGCTCAAATAACTTGGGAGTATTCTATTTTTAATTTTAAATATAAAAATGAGACTTGAAAAATATATTCTCTGTTTTATACTCAACCATTGAAGAGTGGTTAACATGAGTTTTGTGCTAGTTAATTTATTGACTTTTAATATGCACCTCATTGCCCGGTCTTGGAGCTTCTGCATTCTGTGTAATTGAGAGTTATTACAAAGAAAAAGTATTGTAGCGCAAAAATCTATATGTGGTGCTATTATTGATTTATAAATCCTTATCGCTTGAATGTAGTTCATTTTGTTTCTAATTCTTTGTAGGAAATATATTTTTTAGCCATTTTTTTGCATATATAGTCTATGTGCTCATTAAAGCTTAATCTATAATCAATAAAAATTCCTAAATATTTTATCATTGACACCTGTTCAATTTCACCTTCTTTTGTCACTAATTTTTGAATGTCTTCATTTTTTGTACTAATGATCATATACTTTGTTTTCTTAATATTAATTTTCAACTTATTGTAACTTAACCAGTCTAATAAGCTATTGACATCAGATTTTATTTTGTCCATTCCCTCGTCAATTGAATCTGTAGCTATATATAGTAGCGTATCATCCGCAAACAATTTTATTTTACAAAATTTGACTGCATGAATTATATCATTTATATATAATAGAAATAATAGTGCTCCCAATACGGTTCCTTGTGGTACCCCAATATCAATGTTAACAACATCAGATTCTTCTCCATTTACCCTTGTTTTCTGTTTCCTATTATGTAGATAGCTTTCAAACCAATCAAGCGCATTGCCTTCAATACCATAATACCCTAGTTTTTTAACTAATAATTCTCTGTCTACAGTCTCGAACGCTCTCTTGAAATCTAAAAACACGGCAATTATCTTTTTATTCTTATTTAACTCAGTTTTCCAATCATTTAAAACAAAATTCAAAGCTGTCTCACAAGAATGTTTTTCTCTGTAGCCAGATTGTTCTTCAGCAAGAATGTTGTTGCTGTTAATAAACTCCATCAACTGCTTCTTAACGCACAATTCTAAAACTTTTTCTACAACACTCACATTATTTATAGGTCTGAATTCTTCACATTTTATTGATCTTGAGATTTTAGGAACTGGTACGACCGTAGCACATTTCAGCTCATCCGGCACATTGCCTTTTTTCATTGATATGTTTACAATATGCAGCAAAATACTTCCTGTTACTGTCCACGTATCTGCGAGCATTTCGCGGTTTATCAGATCAATATCCTTTTTATTATTCATAGATTTTAGTATTGTTTCTAATTCACTCAAGTTGGTATCTTTTAGTTTGAAGGAGCTATTAACGCACTTATTTGTGAATTCATGATAGTATGATTGCATATCATTTCTATTTGGTTTTATACTTTCATTCAACTGCTGAATACTTTCAACAAAATAAGTGTTGAGACTTTTTGCCATTTCCTTATTATTGATGACCGTATGAGTATTTGTTTCTATGCAGTTAATTATATTTTGTTTGTTATTACCTACTAAGCTCTTTAATACTTTCCAAGTTTCTCTAGGGTTTGATTCTGCTTGATCCAATTTATTTTGAAACCATAAATTCTTTTCTTTCCTTAATAGCTGTACATATTTATTTCTACACAGTTTATAACTATTCCAGTCTTCCTCTAGCTCTGTAAATTTTGATTTCTTGTATAATCTAATCTTCTCTTGTTTCAAATTATTTAAATTCGGATTATTCCATTTGACATTATTTACAACCGGTATGGCTTTTTGTTTAATAAAATCACTAAGAGCAATTCTAAATAAATTAAAAAACTCACCGGTAATGTTCTCTTGCTTTTCAAGTAATCCATTGATATTAAGCTTATCCAAGTTATTAATGAATTCTGATTTATTATATCCTTGCAACCATTGTGTTTTTACGAGTTCCTTTTTGTGAAGTTGTTGGTTTATATTTATTCTTATAGTTTCATGATCTGATATTTTCAAGTCTTCTTCAATCGTTACTGTTATATTTGCATCGCTATTAGACAGTACCTACTGGATCTATCAACGTTTTAGAGTTTTTAGTAATCCTTGTTGGCACTTTTATAAGTTGATTCAAATTCAACGATGATATAATTCTTTCAAATTGTCTACTGTAAGTAGAATTCAACAATAAATCTATATTAAAGTCTCCTGCTATTAGAACAAAGTTTGATGTTCCAGCTATATTCTCACACCAGTCTTCAAACACATTCAAAAATTCAGCTTTACTTGCGCTAGGTGAACGATAAACAACTGCAATTGACCATGATTGAGAACCAATTTTCAGTTTTATGCATGCCATCCAATATTCAGATTGTTTCGCTATTCTAGATATTATTTTATACTTCATGTCATTTTTTACATATATGTTGACTCCACCTGTATGTCTTGTATCAGAATTCACCCTGAGCATATTGTATCCAGGTAACGCAACTTCTACATCAAGAATATTATCAGTAACATGTGTCTCACTCAGCAATAAAATATCTGGATTATTCTCCAGAGTCATAACTTCAATAATTTCCCAATTGTTTAGAGCTCCTTGCACATTTAAATACAGAACTTGGAATCCCTGTTTATTCTGTAATTGCTATTGGTATTTTACTTTACTCTGATATTCAACAATTCTCCTCTTGAAAACAGCACACTCGTTACTCCGAGCGCAATTTTCTGTGTCTAAATTCAATTTCAAAATCTGATTTGTTGTTACACAATTCTTACATTTCACAGGTCTACTACAATTTTTGTCGCTATGTCCGATTTCTGCACATTTTCCACAGCTTTCTTCTTTCGCTTCGCATTTATCAGCAGTATGGTTAAATTTCCAGCATTTAAAGCATCTAAATATAGGTACAGTTTCTTTAACATGGCATTTCTTCCAACCAATATTTAATTTCATATCATTCTGCCTGATATTTTTGAATGTTTCTGCATCAGTTTCAACAATTACATTCACATCGTTGAACTTATTATTGAATCTTTTCATGATCTTAATATCCGATTTTTGTAGCATTGTATTTTGTCTTTTCAAGTCTGTTAATATTTTATCGTTATCATCATATTCCTTTTCTATTCCAAAAATCTGAAGTCTTGGATTTTTCAATTTTGAATCGCTGACAACATATTCTGCTCCCAATTTAGTTTTCACTTCTTCTATTACATCCAATTTTATTTCTTCACTATTGCACTCTAATAAAATTGAACCTTTTCCTCCACTTTTAATACTGTTCACTGGAATTTCTGATGGGTGTATATTACTTTTAACTGGCTTCTTCATTTCGCTATTTTTTAAATCTTTATTTCTTGTTTTAACCTCTATCCATTTATTATTATCTTTCACTTTTTCCGCATACGTTCTCTCCATATTCTCATTGCCTCTCGCGTTCAAAATATTATGAACTTCCTCTGATTTTTCTTGCGTCTTAGTTATTGCGCTATTTATATCAGCTAATTTATTATCATGCAACTGTATTTTCAGATCCATCTTGTATACATAATCCATCAGTAATTTTACATTTTCACCTAGCATCATGATAGGATCATTTTCACATTTCTCGCAGATATATTTTATTTGTTTGAAAGCTACTATACAATCAAAACAATTTTTATTCAATTTCAGACATTTGTAATGGTAAATATTACCGCATGATCCATTACACTTTATTTCATCCGTCTCATTGTTTGTTAATTTCTTACACTTCGCACATTTATTTTCAACCATTTTGAAATCATTCCAAGTCCCGCCCGAATAGAATTATAAAGTTTTTTATTCGTTTCTACTAATTAATTGTAAGATCCACCTCCCACGCACTAAGAAAGACGAGTTTATGCGTAAAACATACACTTCAAAACCTATATTATCAAATTGGTTCACACAACTATCGTAAAACCTATTCACTCTATATTATAATAGTCCAAATTCAATGAAATCTTATAGACCACAATTTTAGCTACATTTTGATACTACTCTTCTTAAATATTTCGAATTTTAACATATAGAAAACGATTATTAATTCCACTTTTTTCATAACACGACTACTTCCCGTAATTCCTCAATATAATCTTTCAGTAATTATTCGAACCATTTCGTTGCATTACTACCTCTAATACTAATTTAAGATGTGTCAAGTGTTCTAAGAGTTTCAGGTCGAAGCATGTTTGAGAAATTCAAGTCTCTTATAACACTATTTTTTGTCTATTCTCAGTTCTAAAATAGAATTCTCCATGTCATAATTAAATTCTTCTATTTGGGTGTCATAAAGATAACTTTATGGGACTTGTTTGAGTATCGTAGAGTGCCTCTTCATAAAACCCAAACCTAATCATCATCAGATTGGTAGCTACGTTGCTAAATAACATAACTGTCATTTTTAAATGTACAAATTATATATTTCGGAGGAAATTTACAAATTTATTTATTCCTAAGAAGTAATAACATGCAAATAAACAAATTTTGAAAAATAATTTTGATTTACACAAATTACTCATCTGTCAAGTCTCAGTGTTACCAAAAGTCAAATAAAAATCTAATTTTCTTTATCGATGTTATCAGAATGAAAAATTTACTATTTTCTGTCATATCTGAGCCCAAATAGGAAAAATTGTTCAAAATACACGTTCCATAAATCATAAGACATTCTAGGTCACTTGTTCATTATAAAACTCAACAAGAACGCGTGCCTTAAAATCATGTCAATAAGAAACTTATATCTTAATATACTATTATTATTTATTTTCCAGTATAACTTTTCTATTTTTGATTATATATGTATGTTTTTTGTTTCTAATCGTTCTATAAGTAGTTTGCTTCATTTTCCACTGTGGTGTTTTTCTTTGAAAGAAAATATTATATTCTTGATTAAAATCAATGATTTTTTTGAGAAAACCACTTGATTGAAATATTGATTCTAATCATGATACAAATCAAATAATTTCAATCATCTACAACCTGATTATCCTCAGTTTGTCTTCAAAAAAATTGAAATTTGCTTCAAACGATGTTATTAAATTGAATTTTATGTAAATCGCGTTCAAAAACTCACATAAATGATCAAGCTGCACGATCGCGGAGATTTCGATATTCAAGATTTTTGAACTATGAGTGACTCAGAGTGACTTATAGACTGTGGCCACAAAGATATTAAATCTCTATCTACCCTTCTTCGGACCAGGTTGAAATATATTTAGAATAAAAACATCTGCGCGACAAAGGATTATTTCTAGGAAGGTTTTTCTCTGAAATCTCTGATTAAAACTACAGTTAATTGCAGATATTTAAGAGACTGAAATAAGGGATTTCTTGTCTACCACTGTGATACATAATCCGCTTAAATTACTCAAGGTAAAGTATAAAAATCACTGCATTTTTTGCTATCGAATCATTCTAAATTCAATCACCGTCGTTGAAGTTCCATAAAAATGTCTATGGAATTCTTAGATTATGCGAAGGGCAAGCGTAAATTACTTTTTAACGGACACCTTCTCTATAAAGACGTACAAAATAGTGAAAAAATTTATTGGAAGTGTGCATTTTTCGAGAAAAAGAAAACACAATGTCGAGCCAGGATCATAACAGTTAGTGATAAAGTAGTTAAAGTGACAAGAGTTCATAACCACATTGCTGATGCTGCTGAAATTGAGGCAGCCAGAGTTCATCAACAAATTCGAACCAGTGCGCGAACAACAAATGATGCTCCACAATTGATAATATCTACCGCTTCGTGTGAGTGCAGTAGCTTGGCAGCTCCCAAGCTGCTATTGCTCAATAGTATGAAAAGGTGCATTAGAAGCATTAGAGAGAAAAACTTACACGGACCAGCCCTTCCGAATAGGAGACGTGACATTGTCTTCTTGGAAGAATATACGAAGACTTATTAAATCGAAGATTTCTTGCTTTTCGATTCTGGTCCCGAAGACGACCGATTATTGATTTTTACAACAAGAAGGAATCTTCAGTTGTAGGTATTTAAAACCGTTCCGTTATTATTCCAACAATTATTTACTGTACATGGACTGAAACAAAACTCATCAGTGCCTCTGACATATGCACTCTTACTCTTAAGGAACATACGATCAGCTCTACCACCATTTGAAAACTTTAGAGCTATCATTATCACCAGTGATAGTTACATCAGATTTTGAAAAAGCATTGATTAATGCATCCAACAATGTATTTCCAAACGCGAAGAAAAAGGGTTGCTTTTTTCATTTCACCCAGTGTATTTTTCGAGCCATTCAGGCACAGGGTTTGAAAAAAGATACGAAACTGATGGTGGCTTTGCGTTCAAGATGAAAATGTTGTGTGCAATTGCTTTTGTGCCATTGAACGACGTAGTACATGTATTTGAAACTTTGTGTGACAGTGAAGTTTTTCTGCCTGGAGCCCAAGGTGTTATCCACATAGAAGACAGCGACGGCCTCCACAATATCCACACGAATTGTGGCTCCTACATCAAACTGTTTTAGCGGGTTTACCTGAAACCAATAACTCGGTTGAAGGTTGGCATCACGGACTTCAAGATCAGGTCTCAGCTAGGCATCCAAATTTGTGGAAATTCATCAATTGCATAAAAAGAGAGCAAAGCCTGAATAAACTACGAGTAGAACAATATTTGGGTGGAGTACAGGGACTGTAGCCAGCGAATTAAGATCATTGTAGAGGGATATGATGTGAATAATGCTATAGATTTCATTAGAGGGTTGGCTCATAATATTGCCTACTAATTGTTTTTATCATTGTGAATATTTTTATGAATTTCAATAGAGTTATTTCAGCTGCAATTTCAATTTCCATTTTTTTTTACCCTATAAATGCCTGTAAATATATATAATTGACACATGTAATTATAACGTAATATGATTTGTACTGCTATATCTGGAAACTCTAACAACTTTACTATGTATTTGTACTTTGTTACTTGTTATTCCAAATACACTATTGAGTTCTCACATTTGCTTCTATTCTCATACAAATGTTTCAGACTTTTTTAAAGACGGCCATGGCACACCGTTTTGCTATTTAATAGCAACAATTAATTCAAGTTGAATTCAAACTATACATTTTTATCATCTTGCAAGACAATTTTATTTCATTGAACTTTTATAATTGAACGGAAATTATGAACATAATGAAAATTCGAAATCATTATTATCTTGCAAAATAGTTTTGGTGCGTTGAATCTTTATGATTGAATTAAAATTATGTATATAATAGAGATTCAGAATTCTTATTAACTTACAGGATAATTTTAATTCATTGAATTTTTATGATTGAATATAAATTGAATTGAAATTATGTATATTACTCCAATTCAATCATAAAAATTCAATGAATTAAGACTATGCTGTAAGATAATAACAATTCTGAATTTCTATTATGTACTTAATCCTAACTTAATCGTAAAAATTCAATGAATTAAAATTATCCTGCAGGATAATAAGAACTCCGAGTTTCCATTATGTACATAATTTCAATTCAATCATGAAAATTCGATGAATCAAAATTATCCCGCAGGATAATAATAATTCTGTATTTCCATTATGCACATAATTTTAATTTAATCATAACAATTCAATGCTTTGAAATTGATGCATTAATTTTAATTTGATCATAAAAATTGAATGAATTAAAATTATCTTGCAGATATTGAAAATATATAGTTTAAATTTCACTGGAATAAATTGTTGCTATTAAATAGCAGAACGGAGTGCCATAGACGTCGGACATAGGATTTTAACCTAGTAAATCAGTTCATCAGTGCTGTTTCCTAAACACACTGAAAATATAATATGACTTTTCTATTTGGATGTCATAAGGTGAACTTTATGAAACTAGTTTGGGTATCATTAAGTGCCTCTTTATGGAACTTGAGCCTAATTTTCATTAAGTTGGTAGCTGAGTTGCTAGATAACCTAACTGTCATTATACAAAGTACAATATATTGAAAAAATATTCTTGGATTTTTCAGGTTCATATTGATTTATTTCTAAAAAGTAACAAAATTCAAATTGAGACACTTTGAATAGTTATTTTTGATTCTGAATTGCTAAATCTCACTTTTGCATTCGAAAGTGCAGAAGAATTTCACAATCATGTATCCAACAACGTTTTTTCGAAAACCACGTCTCAAAATGAATAAAATGTAAGAAGAAAATGTTGTCATTCCGAACCAATCAATGTCACTTTTAATGTTGGTATGATACCAACACAGTTTATCTGACTATTTTGCATCCTGGCTGCGCGAAGTATTTTGCGTCCTGTGAACAAAACAATCCTTTCGCATGTTTCTAGTTGCTATGTAAATGTTCACTTTCGATGACAGTTTTCGAAAAAAGTATTTTTGACTCAAACAAATCACATATCTGTCAAATCTAAATGTTACCAAAAGAAGCCATTCAAACAATGAATTTATTCTTCATCGATCTTTTCAAAATATAAAATTTATAAATTTTTGACATATATGAACCCAAATAGAAAATACGTTGCTTTAATCATTTAAGATAACTAATTCATTAGAAAGTACGCGGCTTGTTTTCCAAAAAGACGCGTGCCCTGAAATCACGTCTCATGAAACTTATATCTTAATATTCTATTATTTTCGAAGAATGATACTTTCGAAAAATTTATTTCCGAAGAATTGCAGTTTCGAAGAATTTCATTGTCGAAGAACTGCTTTTCGAAGAATTGCGTCCAAAGAATTGCTCTCGGAGAATTGCTTTCGAAGAATATTCCTAGATCCGACAAACCACCGAGGTATAACGGAGACCTATGAAAAATTGCGAAGAAACTATTATTGACCAAACATGATCAAATATATTCAAAACTATATTATTAAATGTGCAGTTTGTTTAGAAAGCAAATATAAAAGGAATCCAATTAAAATCCCGATTGTAAAAACACCTACAGCTAGTAAATCTTCAGAAAAATTTCACACAGAATTGCTCTCATTGGAGAAAACAAAATGTTCAACAATTATTGATAGTTTTTTAAAATATGCTTATGCTGGGGCCACACTTACGTCTAACGCCATTAATTAAGGTGTTATTTGACATTGAAGGTAGGTGTAGCCACGTCTTAGCGTGATAATTTATTCACGGCGTTGATAATGACGTGAGGCGTTAAGCGATAGATCGGTTGGCGATCCAATTCGACACATCAAAGTGATCAAGCGCGTTATTTATTGCAATGTTGTGGCTACACTAGCGTTTGTCTCTGTCAACTGCCATCGTGAATTTTAAATGTGCGAATTTGAATTCAGTAAGTTTTTCATTCGAATAATGGTATTATCAAAGTTATACAATGGAGTGGTGCAATGAAATAGCCATCGCATTCTTAGAAGTTTTTCAAAAGGAACCTTGTTCATAGGACAGTGCTTTGACGGCCAATTTAGTGACATTTATGATAACATTTATCATTGAACGCTAGTGTGGCCACTCAATTTGACGCATAACTTAGAGCGTTATATTTGACGCGATATCTAATGCAATAATAGGCATTAAACGTTAACGTAAATGTGGCCCCAGCATTAGGCTTACGAACTGAAAAATCGAAATGCTGTCACAATAATTGGAAAATTATTGAAATATTTCAGTCATTACGGTTTGCCTAAGGAAATCACCTCAGATAATGGAAGAGAATTCAATAATAAATTATTGACTAGTTTCTTGGCCATGAAAGAAATTGGAATAAATTTCGTTAGTATGAATAATCCTATATCGAATGGCATTATTTAACGTTTTCATAGTACTTTGATTGTACATATGAGAGTTTTAAACCAAAATGGAGAATTTAATCAGTTCAATCTCAAAAATAAAGTAAAGTATAGCATAATAGCATAAAATTCGTAGATTCATTCTGTCACAAAAGACTAGCAGACAGAAGAATGATGAAGAACAAATTACTAATACGTATGTCCAGAACCATAAAAAGATGATGAAAACTCTTTATAATAAGAACAAAGAAAATATCGATGAAAATAAGAATAAATATGTCGAAGAAGTAAGATCAACGCCATCAATATCAGCCCAAGTTTACGATAATATTCATAGATGACATACCGGTAAAATTAGGGAACCTAAATTCAAAACTATTGATGTGAAAGAAATTAGACCCGAAAGAGCACAGATAATAGATGACAAGAATCGAAAAGTTAAACTTGACCGAATGAAGAAACCTGGTGTTTCAGATGGACTGCCATAGTACATGGATCCCAAATTCAAGAACAAACAACTAACCTTGGAGTCAATATTATAGAATTAGGTAAAGCTTATATCCAGACGAATGAAAAATCCATATTCATAAATATAACATTCGATGCAGTTATTGAACAATATAATAATATACTCATCCAACGAGATTTTCTTCATTCAGAAATAAAAACTTTCACAGAAAATAGAATAATTGAGATCCAAAATAATTATAACATTTTCGAAAATATTCTTGATACAGTAGGAAGAAAATCCACGTATTACATCAAAATACATTTAAACGAGGATTGATTAACCGACTAGGATCGATAGTAAAATTAATATCGGGAAATTTAGATCAAGAGGACGCTCAAAAATATGATAATTTGATAAAATCTATTCAAAATAATCAAGAAAGTTGGAAGAATGATATGAATTTACAAATTTGGTGTAACCAAAATTTCACAAGGTATTCTAATAAGCAGATAAAGAACATGGATGAGAATAATATAATCATTTCTGATAAATTGAGTGAATTTCAGAATTTAATAGGGTATTTAGTATTAGATATTGATATTTTACGGATGAAAGATATTTTCAATGAATCACAATTCATTGTCAGTATCTTATATATGACATTGATTCAAATCAAAGAAACATTTACATTCTGTAGTATAAATACTTTACATTTTGGTTTAATATCCCGTGAAGAAATTCAGAATTTGATAGTTGATGAAATTAAGGATCCGATCAATAGATTATTGGTCAATAATTGGAATAATAATCATCTCATTAGAACATACTGTGAATATGAAAATAATATTCTTAGTATCCTTGTCTCCATTCCTGTTCCAAGTCAAGAAACTAGCCTTATACAATTTACGCCTATACCTACTAAAGTGAAAGAAAATAAATATACCGCTTTAGATATTTTGCCTGATTATTACAGTGAAGATAATTATGAAATCAAGCATGTTCCAAAATGTACTCGAACAAATAAGAATCTTCATTTTTATAAGGGTTCTATTATAGAAGATCAATGATTGACCGATATATATTGCAAACATAGAATTGAAAATTGCAATTATGTTGATGTAAATTCTAGAAATTGACACTTCAATATAATTTATTTGTTTTACCCTCATGAAGAAAACATAAAAATTGAGTGCGAACGAGAAATAAAAAATTTTATCATAGGAGGTTTATATTTTACTCAAGGATGCATTATCAATAATGAATTGAAGTCCATCTCAAAGAATTTTGAAAAATTGATAAATTTTAAAATCAATATCAGAGAAGATCAGAAATCATTGGATGAAACAATTATTATTCAGAATTTATAAGCAATTCAAGAAAACTCACAGAAATCAGTGATTTTAAGAGATTATGAATTCTCTCATTCGTACTCCAATATTATTTTAATTATAATAATTACTATAGTGATAGGTTTTGTGAGTATCGAAAGAATAATTGATTGTAAACGGAGATGTGATGCTAAAAAAAAATTTAAACTGAACAAAGAGAAACTATTATCATTTTCTTCATCTTCTTTAGAAGGTAAAGAAAACTCTAGTGCAGGAGGAATTATATAGGGACATCGCCCCTAAATTCACTGACATAACAGTATTTCTTAGTACTTTTCCATAAGCTAGATCATCATATTTCTGTAACATGAATACTGTCTTTTGTGTGAGAACAGACAGATTATGTAGTCTCTTCGTAGAGATTAGTCGCATTTGATAATAAAGTAAACTATGTGAAAATCAATTGAATGAAAATAGTTTTTTTGATAAGAATTATTTTAACTTACATCAACTGGAAAATATAGATGATATCAACTATCATAACTTACAATAGCTGCTTCGTTTTATCGCCGTAAGGTAGGCAGCACTGTTTCCCGTTTCACATTTCTGGCCAATCTTGACCAGTCACCTGGTAAGGTGATAGCATGTATTTCTAATTGAATATTCACTACATCTCTATGTGACTTACCATTTTAGCATTGGTTGCTCATTGGTCTAATAATTGTGCTTTGTAAGAATGATCAATGTGAAACATCAACATTTTTGACAGTAATTTTCTATCATAGAATTGAGCTTAAAGTTTTTCTTCTAAGTATATTGCTATGTATGTCAATTTATTATTGTTTATTCATACATTATTTTAGATGCTGACTATTATTGCTTTGACAACCGAAACGTCCATTTTGATAGCATCAAATCAAATATCATGAAATTGGTCCGCAATTATGAGTGTTATTTGATCCTTATCCTTTGAACAAACATTCTAAAATTTTAAAAAAAAAAATATTGAAAAATTTCTCGACATTTAGGAACCGTTCATGCAAATGAAATGGAGGTAAAAAATTTGCATGTTTGTCAAGAAGTATGTATAGTGACAATGTCATACCTCGTCCACATTAGGGATGGTGAGTTTATTCTTGTTCTTAATTATTCTAAACCCACAAAAAGTATCTCAAACTCGTGCGTTATTGTCAATTGCCCACTTGAGCGAATGAACACACGAACAAAGTGAGTGCGTCCAATTTTGCTTTCGTCGGTAATCGACAACTTATCGCACTTGTTGCACAGTATACTATTTGAATGCAGCAGTATACAGATGACCAATATCTGTTTCTTGTTTCTAATTACTTTGCGAAACTTTGGAAACAGGAGACATGAAAAATAAGATCAATTAATTTTCAATACATCAAAATTTTCGAAAAAAAATCAAATTGTAGACGTCAATTGTGAATTCAACAAAGTCCCAATAACTAAAATTGTTTTTCAGGCTTTTCATTATCACGTCTTCACACTTTTCGATCTAATTCAAACAATAAAATCATATAAGAATTTCTGCCATCAGCTCCATTACTCTACACCCGTCCGCACAGTTCGCTAGTGCGTATTTTCGGGAAAAAGGAATGTTCAGCGCTTAAATCCTGACTGCACAATTGAATTTTTCAATTTGAAGTACATCGTACATAATGTTGCAAGAAGATTAAAAGTGAGATTTGAAATATATAGAACTGTTTGGAATATGCAAATTCATATATATATATATATATATATGTATATATATATATATATATATATATATATATATATATATATATATATATATATATATATATATATATATATATATATATATATATATTTGACGGAATTTTGTGTGCTGCACTGTTTGTTTTAGCCAAAAATAAAGATAACTCTTCCTATAATTTTGCTTTTCTGTCATATTTTTCCAATTTTATACAATTTATCACTTTCATACATGAAGATTTTGCAAAATATATTGTTCCACTGTTTTTATTCTTGATCTCATGAAATCACCTTGATAAAGAAAAAAAAAGCTTGATGGATTAAAAAGAGTTATCCTTATTTTTGGCCAAAACAAACAGCGTAGCTCATAACAATTATTTAATTCAATAGTTTGCAGTTACAACAAGTATTCATTAACATCTCCATATATTCATAACTACATATAAGTTAAGTTTAATCGCAACTGCAGATTAGTTGAGAGAACAATGCTTTGTGGGCGTAGCAGTCAGTTTAAAGTGGCCAAAAATAAAAGAGTTCTCTCCTAAAACAGTCAAGCTTTCGATTTTCATCATAATTTTCATCAGGACGCTAGAATATCACAGAAAATTTTACATAATAAATTTTTTCGAAAACCAAAAGTATAAAATCCTTCTTCGTGGAATTTTTAAAAATAATTTTGACTCACATTTTATGCGAGTAGAATAGTAGATCTACATTCGTCAATTTATATAGGAATTTTTCAGTCAAAACACATTCCAACATTTTTGTACTCTCGTAAGTTCAAACACATATTGCATGTAACAGTGAATATCATAGAAATCCAGAAATTTCCTCATCTTGGAAGAAAAACAAATACCTAAAAAGTTGTAAAGCACTGTTGGAAAAATAATTTCACAGTTAATAAATTGGAATTTTTCTTAGAAACCTAGTAGTTAAACAGTATGGCAAGAGAATTTAGACTTGTTTAAGGGGGTAACTTGAACATTCTTGGTATAAGATCAAATTTTGAATTGTATACCATGTTATAGAACAGATACACATTTTCACCTTGAAAAAATTTTGATAACATCTTATAGGTCATTCAAATGAATAATAATAGTTCTAATAACGTCAAAATAACACAATGTCTTATGGCAGATTGCAGCAAGATTATTAGATTGGAATATTAATCAAACCTAACGATTGGATACTGCAGAAAATCAACTTTCTTCTTGTCCACTAATAAACTAATGTCCAATCTTCACGAAAGAAAAGCACATTTTACGGACGTATTCTCGAATTATAAGGAAAATACTATGAAAACATTCAAGTTACAATTCCACAAGCATGGCCATTGCAGAAGCGATAACGTCGCTTGCCAAACGTCATTCAAGACCTCAATATTGTTCTTGAGGTCATTTCTTCTATCGCGGGAAAATATGTAATTGAAATTTTTCATGTCAAAATTATAGATTTACAAGTGGAATTTGATTATTAAAATAGTAGAATAGTATGTGGCACGCACACTATATTCCTCCATTGATCACCAATATATTAGAGCTTTCATAAAATAATGATACTCTGTTAAACCATGCTTAAAACAAATCACAAAGAAAAGTGTGTTGCCAGATCTGTTTCAACTATTTTCACAAAGATCAGCTTAGCGACTAAATACAACACTTTCTCTAATTTTTGTTGATTACCGTTTCAAAGAAACTGTCGGTTTCGCTAATAAATGGAAAAAGTATATTTTTCTTGATTGTCTAAATCCATTATGAATTGTTTTAACAAAATTTTTGGTATTTATGGTATTAAAGATACGGCCAGTCTTCGTGTTACCGTCTTAAATAGCAAACTGCTAGAACAAAGCAAATTTTGAAAATTTAGGAATTTTTTCAAGTTGGTCACACAGAAACCACATTAGCCATTCACCTGAACACAACTAAACATCAGATTGATCACCAAAATGTCAAAATATTAGGTATGGAAAAAAATTTGTTCGAGAGAAATCTTCTGGAGGTGACATATCCAGAACAGCCAACATTCCATGGATAAAAAAACTGATATCGACAACTTGAACAATATATAGGTCTATTTGTTGAGTCTGACAAATAATAAAAACAAAAATAATAATATCAATTCTACAAAAAACAGCTGATGTTAGTGATTTGCTTTATTAATCATTTATTTCTTTCAAACAAATTCATGTCTCGCGGGCTTGCTGCAGTCATGCAGCCAACTTTCGGTTAGCTCAGAAATTGGTCCCATATATTATATTTTTCCAAATTCAAATCAACTTGGTTCTAACATTTTTAATTTTATCCTCCATTTCTGATGTGTGATACTTGACAAAATTATCAGTTCTGTTCTGCGAAAATTTCCTGTGATAATAGAGTAAAATTTTTCATATTATTCCAAACAATTTTATAAAACAATTATTTGTCTTAACAAAATCCAACTTTATTCCAAACTATAGAAATGATACAAATCTGTTGTACACCAGATAAAGTGTCAAAATTCATCATATTACCAGATTTATCTGTACATTTTTTGATTTACTAACAAATGTTACTCCTACAAAATCGATGGACCTTCAAGTAGGAGAGTATATATTCTACCTTTTTTTTTATTTTGCGTTAGGCCACTGTTGCTTGCACTATACCGGTGTTAATATTATGAGTGTGAAACAAAAATTTATTACTATAAAAATGTCAAAATATTAAGAATTCCCAACTCCTTCTCCTTCTTCCAAAAAACTTTCTCCTGATGAAGTTTATGATGTCTTTAGAAACCGTGAAGTACAGATAGTACGGAAGTGATTACTTCCAATCGGTTCTGTTTCTTTTTAATTTTGTGGCTTCAAATTCATAAGAAGCACTAATCCTAATTCTTGAACAATTCGATTATCATTCAACTCTAATGTACGTACATGTGTTTTGTGTTAACACATGCATGATATGGCACTATTCGTATAATTCGCTATATTTCCTGAGTTGTATTCCACAGCAAAATATTGTAATAAGTTAAAAGCCCGTGGGCTTGAGGAAATTTTATTTGAATATGTGTGAAACCTAATACTGCATTCTCTATTAGTCCAAGAGCTGGCCGCAAGAAACCCGGCCAATCGAGTAACAGAATAAATTATTTTTCAAACGTTAGTACTTACTGAGACAATAAGAAAAGCCATGGTGTGCCTAGGCAGAAGCAATGCACAAGTATAGTATGATTTTTTTGTTGTTGTACATTTTTGGTACAGCAACCGTACCAATGGAGTAACACTATGAAATTACTCTCAAAATTTAGATGTTACTGAGTAAAATAAAAATATATGTGTGTGCCTCATCAAATCCTGTTCTCATGCCTTGACACATCACTTCTTTTAATTCTTTTTTTGATCCTATCAAGTAACAGTTTCAAACTATGATCGAATTGAGAATTGGACATTTCTGTATTAGAAAAAAGAAGAGTGCCACGTCGATGCCTGTTACAAATACCTGGCACACCACTTTCTATAACTTAAATTCTTATGGTATCTCCATTTGCACAAATGTTTTATGCAGGTATACTGCGCGCAGGTGAATTTAGAAAACTACTGTTCTAGGTCAAAACTAGAGTCCCAAGAAACATAGTTTTGAAGAGAGTCGGTCTGTCTGTCGGTCTGTGTGGAAGCGCGATAACTTGAGAACGCGTACGAATTCTCGACTGAGATTTCATATCTAAATTTTCATCGAAACACTAGGTTCAAGCTCGTAGATGAGCTTTTTTCAATCAGTAGTACAAGAACTTTATTGATGGAGCTTTTAAGTTTGCGTTTATTTTATAAACGGTGGTATTAATCATTAAATATGTAGGAATTAGAATTGATCTTCGAATAATTTGACACAACATTTATTTGAAATATTTCCAAAATCATCAACGGCTCACTATTTATCATTGAAATTCGAGTTATTGAAAAATTTGCCATATTTAGACATTTCTGTCCTGAAAAAAGAAGTGTGTCACGTCTATGCCTTTAACAAATTCCTAGCACACCATTTTCCTCAAAGTCTCAGGCTTGTATCAATATAACTTAGAATGGGAGTACTTGGAGATAAATGGATAAATTCGTTGATAAACAATTTTCTTGATTTCAAAAACCAGATCAAATATATTGCACAAAGACACATACATGTTATTAGTAAGAAAATACATATTTAAAAACTCACATCTAATCAAATTCACATATCTAGAAATTTACATCTCATCAAATAATAATAATAATAATAATAATAGTATTTATTTAGCTGAAATGCTATTACATTGAACAATAAATATTTGAATATAATAATCATTTTACAATGGAATATAAGCGATAGTTTTGTACCAAATATAAAGTTAATTCACATTATTCCTTACATATTTGCTACATTCTCTTTTGAAAGTTTTTACATTGCTCAGATTCTTAATTTCATCACTTAAGTTATTGAATATCTGAAAACCTTTATATACTAAACAATTCTGAGTACAAGCTTTCAACATTTTAGGTAATTTAATATCACCTTTATTACGTAAGTCGTAATTATGGCAATCTCCTACAAAAACTATATCTTTGCTCAAATAACTTGGGAGTATTCTATTTTTAATTTTAAATATAAAAATGAGACTTGAAAAATATATTCTCTGTTTTATACTCAACCATTGAAGAGTGGTTAACATAAGTTTTGTGCTAGTTAATTTATTGACTTTTAATATGCACCTCATTGCCCGGTTTTGGAGTTTCTGCATTCTCTGTAATTGAGAGTTATTACAAAGAAAAAGTATTGTAGCGCAAAAATCTATATGTGGTGCTATTATTGATTTATAAATCCTTATCGCTTGAATGTAGTTCATTTTGTTTCTAATTCTTTGTAGGAAATATATTTTTTTAGCCATTTTTTTGCATATATAGTCTATGTGCTCATTAAAGCTTAATCTATAATCAATAAAAACTCCTAAATATTTTATCATTGACACCTGTTCAATTTCACCTTCTTTTGTCACTAATTTTTGAATGTCTTCATTTTTTGTACTAATGATCATATACTTTGTTTTCTTAATATTAATTTTCAACTTATTGTAACTTAACCAGTCTAATAAGCTATTGACATCAGATTTTATTTTGTCCATTCCCTCGTCAATTGAATCTGTAGCTATATATAGTAGCGTATCATCCGCAAACAATTTTATTTTACAAAATTTGACTGCATGAATTATATCATTTATATATAATAAAAATAATAGTGCTCCCAATACGGTTCCTTGTGGTACCCCAATATCAATGTTAACAACATCAGATTCTTCTCCATTTACCCTTGTTTTCTGTTTCCTATTATGTAGATAGCTTTCAAACCAATCAAGCGCATTGCCTTCAATACCATAATACCCTAATTTTTTAATTAATAATTCTCTGTCTACAGTCTCGAACGCTCTCTTGAAATCTAAAAACACGGCAATTATCTTTTTATTCTTATTTAACTCAGTTTTCCAATCATTTAAAACAAAATTCAAAGCTGTCTCACAAGAATGTTTTTCTCTGTAGCCAGATTGTTCTTCAGCAAGAATGTTGTTGCTGTTAATAAACTCCATCAACTGCTTCTTAACGCACAATTCTAAAACTTTTTCTACAACACTCACATTATTTATAGGTCTGAATTCTTCACATTTTATTGATCCTGAGATTTTAGGAACTGGTACGACCGTAGCACATTTCAGCTCATCCGGCACATTGCCTTTTTTCATTGATATGTTTACAATATGCAGCAAAATACTTCCTGTTACTGTCCACGTATCTGCGAGCATTTCGCGGTTTATCAGATCAATATCTTTTTTATTATTCATGGATTTAAGTATTGTTTCTAATTCACTCAAGTTGGTATCTTTTAATTTGAAGGAGCTACTAACGCACTTATTTGTGAATTCATGATAGTATGATTGCATATCATTTCTATTTGGTTTTATACTTTCATTCAACTGCTGAATACTTTCAACAAAATAAGTGTTGAGACTTTTTGCCATTTCCTTATTATTGATGACCGTATGAGTATTTGTTTCTATGCAGTTAATTATATTTTGTTTGTTATTACCTACTAAGCTCTTTAATACTTTCCAAGTTTCTCTAGGGTTTGATTCTGCTTGATCCAATTTATTTTGAAACCATAAATTCTTTTCTTTTCTTAATAGCTGTACATATTTATTTCTACACAGTTTATAAATATTCCAGTCTTCCTCTAGCTCTGTAAATTTTGATTTCTTGTATAATCTAATCTTCTCCTGTTTTAAATTATTTAAATTCGGATTATTCCATTTGACATTATTTACAACCGGTATGGCTTTTTGTTTGATAAAATCACTAAGAGCAATTCTAAATAAATTCAAAAACTCACCGGTAATGTTCTCTTGCTTTTCAAGTAATCCATTGATATTAAGCTTATCCAAGTTATTAATGAATTCTGATTTATTATATCCTTGCAACCATTGTGTTTTTACGAGTTCCTTTTTGTGAAGTTGTTGGTTTATATTTATTCTTATAGTTTCATGATCTGATATTTTCAAGTCTTCTTCAATCGTTACTGTTATATTTGCATCGCTATTAGACAGTACTGGATCTATCAACGTTTTAGAGTTTTTAGTAATCCTTGTTGGCACTTTTATAAGTTGATTCAAATTCAACGATGATATAATTCTTTCAAATTGTCTACTGTAAGTAGAATTCAACAATAAATCTATATTAAAGTCTCCTGCTATTAGAACAAAGTTTGATGTTTCAGCTATATTCTCACACCAGTCTTCAAACACATTCAAAAATTCAGCTTTACTTGCGCTAGGTGAACGATAAACAACTGCAATTGACCATGATTGAGAACCAATTTTCAGTTTTATGCATGCCATCCAATATTCAGATTGTTTCGCTATTCTAGATATTATTTTATACTTCATGTCATTTTTTACATATATGTTGACTCCACCTGTATGTCTTGTATCAGAATTCACCCTGAGCATATTGTATCCAGGTAACGCAACTTCTACATCAAGAATATTATCAGTAACATGTGTCTCACTCAGCAATAAAATATCTGGATTATTCTCCAGAGTCATAACTTCAATAATTTCCCAATTGTTTAGAGCTCCTTGCACATTTAAATACAGAACTTGGAATCCCTGTTTATTCTGTAATTGCTATTGGTATTTTACTTTACTCTGATATTCAACAATTCTCCTCTTGAAAACAGCACACTCGTTACTCCAAGCGCAATGTTCTGTGTCTAAATTCAATTTCAAAATCTGATTTGTTGTTACACAATTCTTACATTTCACAGGTCTACTACAATTTTTGTCGCTATGTCCGATTTCTGCACATTTTCCACAGCTTTCTTCTTTCGCTTCGCATTTATCAGCAGTATGGTTAAATTTCCAGCATTTGAAGCATCTAAATATAGGAACAGTTTCTTTAACATGGCATTTCTTCCAACCAATATTTAATTTCATATCATTCTGCCTGATATTTTTGAATGTTTCTGCATCAGTTTCAACAATTATATTCACATCGTTGAACTTGTTATTGAATCTTTTCATGATCTTAATATCCGATTTTTGTAGCATTGTATTTTGTTTTCTCAAGTCTGTTAATATTTTATCGTTATCATCATATTCCTTTTCTATTCCGAAAATCTGAAGTCTTGGATTTTTCAATTTTAAATCGCTGACAACATATTCTGCTCCCAATTTAGTTTTCACTTCTTCTATTACATCCAATTTTATTTCTTCACTATTGCACTCTAATAAAATTGAACCTTTTCCTCCACTTTTAATACTGTTCACTGGAATTTCTGATGGGTGTATATTACTTTTAACTGCCTTCTTCATTTCGCTATTCTTTAAATCTTTATTTCTTGTTTTAACCTCTATCCATTTATTATTATCTTTCACTTTTTCCGCATACGTTCTCTCCATATTCTCATTGCCTCTCGCGTTCAAAATATTATGAACTTCCTCTGATTTTTCTTGCGTCTTAGTTATTGCGCTATTTATATCAGCTAATTTATTATCATGCAACTGTATTTTCAGATCCATCTTGTATACATAATCCATCAGTAATTTTACATTTTCACCTAGCATCATGATAGGATCATTTTCACATTTCTCGCAGATATATTTTATTTGTTTGAAAGCTACTATACAATCAAAACAATTTTTATTCAATTTCAGACATTTGTAATGGTAAATATTACCGCATGATCCATTACACTTTATTTCATCCGTCTCATTGTTTGTTAATTTCTTACACTTCGCACATTTATTTTCAACCATTTTGAAATCATTCCAAGTCCCGCCCGAATAGAATTATAAAGTTTTTTATTCGTTTCTACTAATTAATTGTAAGATCCACCTCCCACGCACTAAGAAAGACGAGTTTATGCGTAAAACATACACTTCAAAACCTATATTATCAAATTGGTTCACACAACTATCGTAAAACCTATTCACTCTATATTATAATAGTCCAAATTTAATGAAATCTTGTAGACCACAATTTTAGCTACATTTTGATACTACTCTTCTTGAATATTTCGAATTTTAACATATAGAAAACGATTATTAATTCCACTTTTTTCATAACACGACTACTTCCCGTAAAAATAACAATAAGCCGATGGTAATTCTGAAAAGTGTTTTAGGTGAATGTTGTGCCAAATTATTCGAGGGTCAATTATTTTAGTTATTACATATTCAATGATAAATAGTACCGATTATAAAATAAACGCAAGAAACCAGGAAGCTCCATCAATAAATTTTCGGTACCACTGGTAAAAAAAAGCTCATCTACGAACTTTAACCTAATTTTTTGATGAAAAATTTGGATATAAAATTCCAGTCAAAATTCGTACGCGTTCTCAAGTTATCGTGCTTCCATACAGACCGACAGACCGACTTGTTCTGAAACTATGTTTCATGGAACTCTGATTTCTTCCTGGAGTAATTTCATAGTGTTACTCTATTGAAGAAATGCGGGACACTGTGAAGTGACCTTTAAAAAGTCCTAATAAGGACGAAACAGGTGTATACGGTTGCTGCCCTATTCAGGATGATGGTGTAAAAACCGACTCCTGAATTTGTATTTTTGTGAAACGTATCAGGTTTTGATTTTATAGAATTTATTATATGTTACTCTATTGGTATGGTTGCTGTACCAAAACTGTATAACAGAAAAAAATCATACTATACTTGTACACAGCTTCTACCAAGGCATACTATAATTTTTCTTATTGTCTCAGTAAGTACTAACGTTTGAAAAATATTTTATTCTGTAACTCGATCGGCTGGGTTTTTTGTAGCCAGCTCTCGGTCAATGTAGCGAATTCGCTCATAGTCATATAAATATTCGTTAAGAAAACTGGAAATTAATCATATCCAGTTTCTGAAAATTGACATTCTTTCGACTACAACAAGAGTTGGAAACATAATTAGCATACACTATGCAAGAGTGGCCTAAGCCACAGAAATTGTGGGATAGGCCGGTGTTTCATCTATGGACAGAAGCAAACAGTAGATGCTTGGGCCACTGTTACATGAAAGATACAGTTACATAGGGTATAAATATGAATGAGACGCGAAGAACTGTTTACGTGGGTTAGGCCACTATTGCTCTGATAGCGTCAATTTTCTCCCAATAAACTGAGAATATTTCTGAAAATCAGCAATGTATACTTCAGGCAATGTAATCAAAACTGACGCGGAGAAGAATGAAATGGCTTGATGCACTTTTTACTCTCTGAAAATCAACAATAAGTTTCAAATTTTTAGTTTTGATAAACAAGTTATTTTGTGGCAATGGCTCAAACAATAAATTCTTTTGAAAATTTGAAATTCATTAATCCAAAAGCTCAGCAGCATCCAAGCTCGGTAGCTGCTTCAATCGGTCAGTTATACCCATATCTTCATTCCATATTATTGTTAACTATAGTAAAATCATATACCTGTATTGTCATCAGCTCCCTAGCTATAAGCGGCTGAGTACTTCAATTTTCCATGTCCGCAAGAGAATGTTGCTTTTAGAATGATACAACAATATTTCTAGTTTTGGCGATGTTACAACAAACAGTATTTAAATCATTCGACGACGATCATGGGATACACTGGAAAGAAGAGATGCCAAAATTTGATTTCAGAAATATAAAAAATTGGGAGGACTATCAAGCTATGCGGATTGCGAAGAATTTATATCCCAACACCCATCACTACAAAATCGAGAACCGATGCAACCAAAATTATGGATTCAGAACCAAATAACACGAAATCGAAGATAAGCAAAAAATGGGAGAAGTAAGCTCAGCGAACTCTATGATAAGCATAATGAGCAACATTTTTCTAGGAATTTCATATTCGTCCTATTACACGTTTGAATTGTATCTACATATTTTCCTATTTTATACTGTATATTGATGATACATTCTATGGGCTATTTCAAAAATACTGCTATATTGGAATACATTGTCAGAAATTGTTATTGATATAGCTATTTAGCATAATTATAAAAATCTCATTTCTACGAATCACTAGAAATTTCTGTTCATAAATTCAATTGAACGACTTCAGAAAGCAGTATAAAATAAATTTCTTCTGTATCTTGAACGAAAGGTGATGTCAAGATATTCGTGAGTAATTACGACCGGAGCTGAATGCCTTGGTTATAATCAACTCATTTGCTCCTTAAAATTTCACTTTCCGCCCTAGGTACGCAAATAACTATGTGATTCTATTTAAGTTATAAATACCACATAGGCAACACCAAAAAAGAAAACGATAAGAGCTGCTTCTACTACACAATTTGAAAATATGAAATTACTGACCATCCCGAAGTGTCAAAATGCTGTCAAAAAATTCAGTCCTTTGAAAAATCGAGCGCCAAGAAACTTCAAAGCGTTTGTTTATAATGAAATTGATAGAATGAAGGAGTATGATAAATATTGATATTCCCAATAATAAGAAGGTTAATTCTATGATAACATTAATTTTGAATATTAAAACTACCAAGATCAAGAAAAAACACATTCTGTTATTATTTTACAAGTTGAAAAACCACTCACACTTTCCACAAGATGTTAACTTCCAAAACTAAATTTCAACAATAACTACACCAATTTTTTTTATACAATATATTAAAGAACAATATTTTCCTGATTGTTGTAATAAAGTTTGTTTTTGTAGCTCATTATGTACACAGTATTTCATGAGTATCTATATTTGAACCATGAGAATAATCGTTTTGAAAAAAAAAAACTATTCAAACTTTCGACCTCACTTTTAATCTATTTTCAAATCAATATTTTGTTCATTCTGAAGCTCTCAAAAACTCGACTCCTTGAATATATGTTCAAAAGTACAATATTTGTTACCTACTATGGAAATTGCACTATTCCAAAGAATAAGCTGAAACTATGAAATTGGTCTGCGTAAATGAGAAAATGAAGTAATATATTTCAAGAAAGTAGGTACTACCTGATCACATGTCTCCATTATCATACAGTTTTCTCACGCCCCAAATTACAGTTGATACATCTCATTCGGGAGTTCAAACTACGAATGTATTTTGTTTTTCTGTTGTAAGTAATAATTATTTATCCATTTGAATTACTATCAATAGAAATGATGATTTTTTTTCTAGTTGCTGAGAGTAATTATGAAAATTACTTTGCAACCCCCTAAATTTTGATTTCGGGCGTAATAATTGACAGCGACTTTGCAGATGGCAATGATTGGAAACACAAACCAAATCTTGAAATATTGGTTTTATTTTAATAAACAAAATATAGGTTAGTTACATTTGTAGCGCCTTGGCGCGGAATCGACAACACACTAACTTGACAACCTGTTAAACAAGAAACAGTTATATGAAAAGCCGTGAAGGCACTGGTGCACCGTTTCGTTCCGTAGATGTGGGTCGCTACCCACTGTCCAAAAATACACCTACAAGATTTGATATGAATATTATTTTTGAGAATAAAATATCATCCGTTCTTAGCTTCTACGCTATCGTATTATTGAGCAGAATGTCAATGTATTATTCGAAAATTGTGATCCTCTTACTCCACACATAAATTCAGCAAAGTTACGAACCAATTGAAGTCTGCATAAAGTACAGTACATAAACGTCTAAATTTGTACAAGTCCCGAAAACGTACTCACGACAACGACATATATATATACATATATATATATATATATATATATATATATATATATATATATATATATATATATTTATATATATATATATATATATATATATATATATATATATATATATATATATATATATATATATATATATATATAAGAAAATTGTTGTTTATCGACTGTAAATATTATATGTTATGATGTTTATTGGGTAGTCAGTCTTTAATTATTCAAAAATTCTCATTTATTTCAATGACCCAAGCTTTCACCAATAATTTTTGGCTTCTTCAGGGGACTAAAGTAATGTAAACAATAAGACAGTTAAATCAAATTGACTTAACTGTCTTATTGTTTACATTACTTTAGTCCCCTGAAGAAGCCAAAAATTATTGGTGAAAGCTTGGGTCATTGAAATAAATGAGAATTTTTGAATAATTAAAGACTGACTACCCAATAAACATCATAACATATATATATATATATATATATATATATACATATATATATATATATATATATATATATATATATATATATATATATATATATATATATATATATATATATATATATATATATATATATGTGTTTGTCCAGTGATCATTTTGGGGTCTTGATATTTATGAAACAGTCATATACAGAGTGTATCACGGAGAGTGAAACATAGAAAGCAGTTTTTCTGTGCTCATTGCTCCCCAAATTATCTTAGACAGAAAATTTCAAACGGATATTGTAGAGCAAAATTTCTGTACCGACTTAATAAGAAAAAAGATCATTTATGCTACTTCATGATAGCAGAAATAGAATATGAATATTCACGGAATTGCATTTAATAGTATTAATAATTTGTAGCTTTTCTTTATTTTAATAGTTATTGATTTTTAAGAATAGCTTTTATATCGATCTTATTCTACAATATTACAATTTGTCAAAATAAATAATAATAATTTGATGCTTTTGTTCGTCTCTTATTTTTGATTCCATGGCTTATACAATTAGCTGTAATTCTTTTTCTGCTGCTATAAGGCTGCCAAAATATATATCTTTTTTTATTGATCCGAATGTTTCACTTTCCGTGATACATCCTATATATATATATATATATATATATATATATATATATATATATATATATATATATATATATATATATATATATATATATATATATATATATATATATATATATATATATATATATATATATATATATATATATATATATATATATATATATATATATATATATATATATATATATATATATATATATATATATATATTTGCGAACAGTATTAATATTTTAAAAGGTATTTTTCACGTCTTCCGTCGTCGTACGTCACATATCATCATCGTCATAATCTTTTTTTCCATCGCCCACTCCACTTGACGTACTAACCTGCAGCTACACTGATTCTTTCTTCCTTTAGGCCTCCTAAGTATTCCACAGATCGGCCGTCCTGACCATAGTCCGCCTCGGACGTCAATTCCCCGGTTGTTTTCTCCGAATCTTCATAGGTGGACCAAGGTTTCATCTGATCGGCACAAGTGGTAGTTTTAATTGGCCCTGGTGTATTACCTACTTTCCGTACAACATAGCGATTGTGTCCAGATATTTCTGTCACCTCATATGGTCCAATAAATTTAGGTCTAATTTTTGAATTGGTAGTGAATTGAGTCCGTCTTATGGCAATCCATTCGCCAACTTTGTACTCGATCGCAGGCTTCCTTCTTCGATCATAGATTTTTTTATTCTCTTCCTGTATTTTCAATATGCTTCTTTTTGCTTCTGCTCTTTTTTCTATTCGATCTTCTTCAAATAATTTCATGCATTCTTCATTTATTATCTCTCTTATTCTCAATTCTTGCGGTGTTCTCATTTTGACTCCAATTAAAACTTCAAACGGAGTTTTATTTATACTTCTTTGAAATGAGTTATTTGAAAACATTTGTACTTTACTTATATGTTTGTACCAATTTTCTGTCTTCTCGATGGATAGTTTGGTCAATGCAGGTAATATAACTTGATTTATACGCTCAATTTGGCCATTACTTCTAGGTACGCCAGTGGTAATTAATATGTGCTTTATATTCCTTTCTTCACAGAATTCTTTAAAAAGGTTTGATGTGAAGGCTGTACCTCTATCAGAAACTATCCTCTTGGGATTTCCAAGTATTGCACTTTGCATCTCAAGTTTGTCAATTGTTTCCTGCGTTGTAGTGGATTTCGTCGCATACAACCAGACAAATTTGGTGAAGGCATCTATCACGTATTTATATCCTTTAGTTGTTGAAGGTAGAGGTCCTAGGTGATCCATATGGTATGTATCTAGTGGATGATCACCTTTATCTAGAGGGTGTAAGTACCCTTCCTACCTACCCGTCTTCCTTTCAGAAAGTATGCAGGGTATGCAATTTCTGATTAGACCAGTTATCTTTTCTTTTAACTTTGACATCCAGTATTCTCGAAGTATTATTTCTTCAGTTTTCTTGACTCCGAAATGCCCATTCTCATGTGCTGATTTGATTATTTTATTTTGCATTTTCTTGGGAATGACTAACAAAGATCATCCTTCATATTCTTTGTAGAGTATTCCATTTTCAGTGACAAGGCTATCGTATGGAGTTGTCTTCAACAGTTCCAATAATACTTTTATTTCTTCATCTTCTTGTTGTAGGTTCTTGATTTTACTTGTAATTTCTGCTTGAATTATCAATGAAATGGGATTTCTACTCAAAGCATCTGTATGTCTCATCTTTTCGCCTGCACGATGCTCTATTTTATAACTGAATTCCTCTAACAAGAGTGCCCATCTTGCAACTCGAGTAGTTAAATCCTTTTTCTTCATCGTCATTTCAAAAGCAGAGCAATCTGAGATAATTTTGAAATCAATACCGAGTAGGTAAACTCTGAATCGTTTCAATGCTTCTATTATAGCAAGAACTTCTAGTTCGTAACTTGAATATTTTTGTTCAGTATCAGTAGTCTTCTTACTGAAATAATATACAGGATGCAGACGTTCATCTTCATGATTCTCTTGTAATAATATAGCTCCATAACCATATTTACTGGCATCCGTATGTAGCTCTGTTCTTCTATCGGGACAATAGATTTCTAATACAGGCTTGCGTGTCAAATGCTATTTCAGTACTTCAAATGACTTTTCTTGTTCAGCGCCGAATACAAATGAATTATTCTTCTTTAATAAATCACTTAATGGTTTAGCTAACTGAGCATAGTTTTTAATAAACTTTCTAAAATATCCAGTGAGTCCAAGAAAACTATGAATTTGTTTGAGAGTTGTTGGCTTGGGATAATTCATCACGGCTTTGACTTTTGCTTTAGATGGTGATACTTTGTTATTTTCTATTTCATACCTCAAATACTCAATGTTGGACTTCAAAAATTGACATTTTTTCCAATTCATCTTCAACCCGTAATCGCATGCACGATTCAAAATCAACTTTAATCTGCTCAGCCCTTCCTCGTAATCAATAGATGGTATTATTATATCGTCGATGTATATTAGTACGATTCCTTGCTCGATAAAATTTTTGAAAATGCTATTGATATATCGTTGAAATGAAGCTGGGGAATTACACATTCCAAACGGTGTTTTGAGAAATTCATATTGACCCTTGGGAGTAACAAACGATGTATATTTTCTACTTTCTTCAGCCACTGGTACATTCGCAGTCGAGTGTAGTAAATACATTTGCTTTTGATAATTTATCGATTTGATCCTCGATTAATGGCAAATGATATCTGTCTTTGATGATTTTCTTATTCAATTTGCGGTAATCAATACAAATTCTGGTGTCTCCATTTTTTTTTTCACTAGCACAATAGGACTAGCGAAATCTGAAGAACAAGGCCTTATTATATCCTTTTCTAGCCATTCTTGTATTTGTTTGTCAACTTCTTTTTGTTCTACTTGGGAAAGTCTTCTTGGGTGCTGATATATTGGCATTTCGTCGCTCAAAATAATTCTGGTTTGAATATTTGTAGATTTAATTACTCCTGGATGATATTCTTCTATTATTTTTCTCACGTCTTCTGGAATATCATACAATTCTTCTTTATCATTGCATTGGATTTGCATTATAAAATTTTCTTCATCATTCGTCTTGTTTTGTCTTATCTTCACACCATTTTCATTGATCAATATTACGGTTCTATTCAATATTTCTTTACCAATAATCAAATCAATTGGAATAATATTATCGGCAACAATGTAAATAATTGTATTAAACTCTTCGTCATCAATTTTTAGTCTGGTTTCAAAAGATCCTGAGATAACAACTTTCTGTGATCCCAGTCCTCGCAAAGTTTTGGTATTCGAATTTATTGACATTGTATTCAATCGTTTAAAACAGCTTTTAGTGATGAGATTCAGATCGCTACCTGTATCAATTAAACCCAATATAACTTCATTCTGAATTACTATCTTCTTGTGCATTCTATCTTCAATTTCTTGTGTCGCAACATTCAATTCTGCTTTCGCATCACTTACAAGCGATGTGTTTAATTCTTTGGATTTTGATGCAGTATTTGAAGTGCACTTAGATGCAATGTGTCCAAAACTATTGCATTTAAAGCATTTCAATCCTCTTCCTTTGGAAGGACAATCATTGGATTTATGTCCTTTTTCGCCACATGAATAGCATCGAACTTCTCTTCTCTGTTTACTTGTAGTAGGTATTTCATATTTCGCTCTATTCTTTGCTACTTGAAAATCTTTTCTTTCATTCTTTATATCAACTCCGCTTCTGGATTTCATCATTTCATACAGTTTCCCTTTTTCTTTCAGCTCTTCAAAGTTTCTTGCACCATAAAGAATTATTTTATTACTTTGCTCATCAGATATTCCATCCATTATATACTGAATGATAACTTCTGATTCAATTTTCGCGCAACCACCAATGTCTCTCATGATTAATACATATTCTTGAACAGATTCTTCTTTGCGTTTTCTTCGGTTCATTAAAAGTTTGTGAATATCGGCACTGCTAACCTTGACTTTGAATTCTTTTTTTAGAAGCCTCTTCAATTTCAACCAGGTCGTAACACCTTTTTCAGCTTGAACCAGTAACTTTGCAAGTCCATCTAATGATTTTTTTGCAAATATTAACTTTTGCAAATCGTTCCAGTTCATCAACTCGGCAATTTTTTCAAATTCTTCTATCCATCTTCCAACTGGATAGCCATCTTTGCCATCAAAACGGCGAATAGAGTCTTCAACGTCTCGAAAATTCAATGAAAATGCATCATTTCTTGTACTCACATGTTCCATGACTTTAGTCATCTCTTTGCCTTCAACTTTTGTTTTTCAGTAATCTTCACTCTTCTTTCTTCTTTCTCGTTCCTTTCTTCTTCATCGTCGTCTTCATTTTCTCCGTCATTTTTTTTCTTCGTCTTCAGCTTTTGTCTTCCAGCAATCTTCATTCTTCTACCTCGTCCCTTTCTTCTTCATCGTCGTCTTCATTTTCTTCGTCTTCGTCATCTTCATCGTCTTCGTCATCTTTACCATCTTCATCTTCTGTTCCGTCTTCTTCTTCACTGTCCTCTGCTCCTTTTCTGTCCTCTTCCTCTTCAACATCTTGTTCGTCTTCTCTTTCTTCTTTCAACTTGCACAGAAAGAATAAAATCCTTCGTGCGATATCGTCCTTCGTACCATCGTAACTGATATTTAATATGTGACACACTGATATTAGGTCAGCAATGTACGTATTATTTTCAATTTCATTCAATTCATTATTATATTCATCTGAATCTATTTCATATTTGAAACCACTAAATTTTTTCAGTTTATTCCTGTTTAATCGCGCTAAAATATCATCGAACACGATTACATACAGTACTTTCACTGATTTAGATTTACCATTTGTAATATTGAAGTTTACTGTCTTGATATCTCCTAATGTGGTCATCTTTACATTTTAAATAATATTGATAGAAAAATCATGCAGTGCAACAATATATTCTCGCGTCGTTTGTAACTCTTTACTTCTATCTTCAGATTATATTTTGCTTTTTATTTACTTACTTACTTAATCCTAAAGCCTTTCTACCTTTCGGTGTAAGGCTGCCTATTTTTCTTCAATCTCTTCTTTCTTGTTCTGTGGTTTTTCTTTTCCAGAAGTCTTTCCAAGCTTTTCTGTCTTCCATAATCTGCTTGGCTTTTGGAACTGTCGACCCTCTTATTTCTATCGCCGTTCTGATATCTTCCTCCCATGTTTTTGCGGGTCTGCCTCTCTTCCTTTTTTCTACCACTCTGGCTTCATATACTCGTTTGGCTATTCTGTCGTTCTGCATTCTGTGTAAGTGTCCTCTCCACCTCAATTGTCCTTCTTCTATTACTTCCTTTACCGGTCTTACGTTCAGATTTGCTCTGTACGTCTCATTTCTAATGCGATCGTATTTGGTTTTTCCTTCTATTCTCCTAAGGAACCTCATTTCCACGTTTCTTATTCGACTATGTATTTTTTCAGTTGTTGTCCACGATTCGCATCCGTATGTTAGAACTGGAATTGCTACCTTTTTAAATACTTCAATTTTTGTTTGCGTTGGTACTTCTCTCTTTGCAAGAAATTTTGTTTTCAGGGCATTGAAGAGTCTCCCACCGTTATTTGTTCTTTCTGTTATTTCTTGATTAAGATTAGCGTTTTCATGTATGACAACTCCTAGGTACTTGAATATTTCCACTTGCTCTATCCTTGTACTTTCTATTTTTAGTTTATGCACCCATCCTGTGTTGTTTATTACCATGGTTTTTGTTTTCTCCTTGTTAATTACCATGTTCCAGGCATCGAACTCCTCTTTCACCAAGTTGATATTGAATTGTAGATCTTCTTCGCTTTCCGCTATTAATATCATGTCGTCTGCGTAGCATAGTTCAGATATTGATATTTTTTCCAACTTCCAGAAGCCGACCTTGTAGACCTTCAGTTTTTTTCTAATTCGTTCCAGTGCCTCATCAAGATATAGATTAAATAGCAAAGGGCTTCATATGCACCCTTGTTTTAAACCCGTATTTGTTTGGAACATTTCGGAAGCATTGTTTCTAACTCTGAAGTAGCATTTATTTTGTTCGTATAGCCTTCTTACACTGTTTATTGTAGCTACGTCGACTCCTCTTGATTCCAAGCACTTCCATAATAGGTCCCTGTCAACCTTGTTGAACGCTTTTTCTAAATTGATAAAGCACAAGTGCATGCATTTGTTCACTGATTTGGCTTTTTCAATTAGTTGGCGCAATGTAAAGATATGGTCCTGTGCACTCCGTCCTGGCCTAAACCCGCTTTGTGTCTCTTCGATCGTGTGCTCTACTTGCTTTCTTATTCTATCCTCAAGAATTCTGGCATACAATTTTGCTGCAACACTTAGTAGAGTGATGCCTCTGAAATTCTTGCATTCCTTGCTGTCGCCTTTCTTGAAAATTGGTGTTATCACTCCTACTTGCCAGTCTTGTGGTGTACCTTGTTCTTCCACTTTGTTGTAAATTTTAATCAAGCATTCTTGTCCTCTTGTGCCCATATACTTCAACATATCCGCTGTGATATTATCGTGCCCGGGAGCTTTTCCTAGTTTCATTCTCCTTATTGCCGCTATGAGCTCTTCTTCTGTAATTAGTTTTGTATCTCCTAATGTATTTCTTGGTCTTTCCCTTTTTGCTTCTTGGTGTGTCTTATTTGGTATAGTTTCTTCTTCCAACAGTTCTTTAAAATACTCGCCCCATCTTGTCATTATTTCTTGTTCTGTCTGTAACACCGCCCCTTTTTTATTTTTGATAACTCCAAGTGTAGTTTGTTTTTCTGCGCTCATTGCTTTAATAGCTCCGTAGAACAATTTTCTATTCTCATTATGTGCTGTAGTTAATCGATGACCGAACTTTATCCATTCCTCTTTCTTTGCTTCCTTTATAATTGTTTTCACTTCCGTTCTAACCTTCCTGTATTCATCATAGTTCGTTGTATTTTTGTTTGCTAAATATTTTCGCCAAGCGAGTTTCTTTCTTTGTACTGTCCTTTTTATTTCTTCTGTCCACCATGAGCTTTTTTTCATCTGTTTATTGCTCAGCCTTGTGGTTCCGCAAGCTTCTTCTGCAGCACCTATTAAGGTGTTCTTGAGTTTCTCCCACATGTTCGGAATATCGGCTTCTTTCTCATTTTGCTTTTTATAATCCACTTAATATGGTATCTCACTTTCATATCCCGGACGAGCCCCCAATTTGTAGGAATTTACCTAGTTAAAACACAACACTCAATCAGGATTCGCGGTAGCGAATCCGACGAGCCAGAGAGATTAGACTCGGCGCTAGCTACTCGAAGCATTTACAGGAGTTTTGTAGCGCTATCTCCTTTCCGCCTGTGTTCGTAAGTGAAGACAGAGAGAGAGCTCCGAGCCGTTCTGTGAATCAATCTCACAGGCCGCCATGTTTATTCAGACCTCCATGGTACGTTCATAACAGCAACATGGCAGATAGAAATAATTGTTTATGCAACGCCTAATAGAGTTTGATATTGTGTAATTAATGAAAATGATGAGATATTACACAGAAATTATTATTTTTAGATTTTAATAGTGTTGTATGATACGCAACCAGAGAGTTAGCCGTCGGCAATTTTTTCAGATATAAACTTCACAAAATCTGCTCATTTTGGAATGAATAACTCCAAAACAGATACTTCAGGTTGAACATTTACTGTACCTGGAATATTCTTTTCTATTGGGCTGTGGCGAGAGTGGATTGATTGACTTCAACGTAACATTCGACTGCATTCTTTTGAAGCCGATATTTCAAAATTTTTGAAACTAGAAAAAGATTTCTTTATATTTTTGACTGTATTCAACCGAGTTATAGTAGTTGAATGATTTCGAAATTTTGTATATTACCAAATTTTACAACAAAAGGATGTCAAATTATACTTCGAGCCAAACTTAAGAACTTTAAAACATAGATTCTACCATTTTCAAATTTTCTACTAAAAAACATATACTTCTGGTTTCAAGCCAATATCACTAAATTTTACACATGAAAGATGTGGAATCATACTTAGAGCCATACTCAAGGACTCTAAATTAATTTTTCAGTTATATAATTAATTACTTTATAGTTGAACCAATAATACTCGAAACCTCGGAGCTTGTATTCTCTCATTTCTCAATTTAAAAAACTTCAAAATAAATACTTAGTTCAATTTGAATTTCAAAAACTCACCTTCAAAAGGTAAAAAATAACGAGCCAGGGAATTAGCCGTCGGCAGTTTTTCCAGATATAAATTGCCCAAATTTTTTTTCATTTTGGAATTAATAACTCCAAAACATATACTTGAGGTTGAACAGAACAAATTTCACAAATGAAATATGTGAAATAATATTCCGAGTGAAACTCGAAGACTCCAAAATATGAAATCTCCCATTTTTATATATAAATATATATATATATATATATATATATATATATATATATATATATATATATATATATATATATATATATATATATATATATATATATATATATATATATATATATATATATATATATATATATAATATATATATATATATATATATATATATATATATATATATATATATATATATATATATATATATATACAGGGTGTAACAGAAATAAGTACATTAATTTTAACCTGTGACGCAATTTGTCAAGCATAACAATTTTTCCTAATAACTTTTTTCCGTAAATCCTCTGGATACAGAGTAAAAATTCATCAAAGCTTTGTCAAAAATTTCATAGTGCGCCTATGGTTCAAACTGAATGGTTTTCATTTGTTGGAAGAATGACAGCTGTCGATTGAAAGGAGTATTTTGCAACTTTGAGCCATCGTTGTCTTGTCAATCATTCATTTGAAACTGAAAAAATATTAGTATTTTGGCAATACATTGATATTCGCTCACCTCGATTATTCTATTTTTGTATATGTTGGAAGAAAGACTGAATTTGTGTCTGTAATCAACAATTTGGTCTTTTAGTCGTATTTATATGTCATTTTCAAGAAGTTTGATTTTTATTTAGGGATTTCACGTATATTTTTGGATAGTACGTTTCTTAAACATAAGATTGTTTGCACAAATTCATTGCACTTGAATCAGCTGATTTGAATTGTCTGAAACTATGTCACTGTGTCAGGAGTGTTAGACTGTGCTGCCACCTACCAGCAGTTCGAAAAGTAGTACTGTTCCGAACCTACTTCATCAGAAACATAAAGAGGAAATCATTCAACGATTTATTTAAAGAAAACGGTAGAATATTGAATAGAATGTAATTCTAAATTAATTAATTCACTGAATAATTCAATAGAAATATTGCTGCATGAAATTTTGAAGATTCTATTGAAGAACAGAAAATATAACCTATAAATGTATCAAACTGAATTTGGTAATTGATTTTAAATATATTCTGAAATATATGATACAATATTTTGCTTATTCAGCAGATGTGAAGTGTGAAGTTTGTAATAATATGAGGAAAACTAATACACAGGTGCTTCATTTATAAATTAATGTATTTCATTCATCTCATCTGCTTCCAGATAAACGTTAGGTTCTAAATAACTCATGGTATTCTCATCGTAATGTATAAGTGCATAATATTTTGACATTAAATACATTACCATAACCACAATAATTCAATTTTTAGTGAAAAATGACAGTTCGGAGATCGTTCCAAATAAATTTGCTAAGCTAATCCTAAACTGCCCATGAAATCGTACACAGAATTAATAAATTATAATCTGTTTTATTCCAGAATTTGTTTGAAGGAATTGATAACTCACATATGTCAAAATCAATTATTGTTCTATTGCAACTGCTACTAGATCCGATAACTATGCACCTGAACAACTCGTTAAATTATAGGGGATGAAAAATGCTAAAAAAAGATGAGAATTCGGGAAAAAGTTACTAAGAAAAAATGTTAGGCTTGACGAGAACTATCACTGGTTAAAATTAATGTACTTATTTCTGTTACACCCTGTATATATATATATATATAGAAATTGAAAATTTATTGGGTATTTCAGTTAAGTTTTTTCGGGCAATGTAATAATTAGACTCTTTGAAGTTGTCTAGCTTTCGGTATGTTTTATACCTTTATCAGGACACTACAATATTAATGATAATGTAAGATACAAAAAGATTTCTAACTTTATTTACCTACATTTCGTGAGGCTTCAAAAATCAGCCAGATTAATAATAATAATTATAACTATCAACAACATGAATACAATCAATTAATTCAAAAGAAGAAGAACCAGATTAAAAATCATAAAAATTAAAGTAGAATCTGTGAAAAAATAGTATAAATATGAACAGTCAAAAAATGATATAAATAAAAATAAAAACAATTTTTTTATTTTTTTTTTTCAAAAACAATTTTTTGAAAGAAAATTTTAAACATAAAACTTGATTTCCAAAATTTTTAAAATAAAAATTTAAATTTAAAAAAAAAAATTTTTTTGGAACAAATTTAAAATCCCAAGAAATTACACAAATAGAGAGAAACTCAAAAAATGAATGTAAAAAGAAAAATTATTAATTAAAACTTCTTAGATATTTCAAATAAATTGGCATATATTGAACTCAAGCCATCTATGTCACTTTTTTTATTCATTGTATTATCTGTTGTTTTAATGTAAAGCATTTCCAAAAAGGATAGTTTTTTCAAATTCTTTTCAACATCTAAAACTGTAGCATTACTGTAATCTATTTCATGTTTTTTTGAATTTTTATGCATCGCCAATGCAGTAGCATTGGGTTTTAAGCGTGTGTCACTTTTATGAGATGTTATTCTACTAATTAACTGTTGACAAGTTTGCCCAATATAGCACTTATCGCAATTTTTACAAGGAATTTAATGAATTAAATTTGACATGAGCGGGGCTGGTACTTTATCTTTTAATCTAGTTAAAATTGACCTAATAGTTTTAAAATTTCTTGTGATAATTTTAGTTTTATCATTTCTCAGAATTTTCATGAGCTTAGGTGTAAGATTAGATATATATGGAATTGAAGCAAACAAAACTCCCTGACGAGTTTCATCAGCCTGTACAACTTGACACTGGGGAGGTTCCTTTGGTATATGAACATTAAAAAGTAGACTATTAACAAGTTTTTTTGGATGAGAATTTTGGATAAATACGTTTCTTAACTTGATGAGATTCGTTTGGTGGAAATCAGGATGCGATAATCTTAAAATTCTCATCTTCAACCCTAAAATAACATTTACTTTCAGACGACGAGGCTGTTCTGAAAAATAATGAATATAGCGTTGTCTGAAAGTAAATGTTATTTTAGGGTTGAAGATGAGAATTTTAAGATTATCGCATCCTGATTTCCACCAAACGAATCTCATCAAGTTAAGAGACGTACTTATCCAAAATTCTCATCCAAAAAAACTTGTTAATAGTCTACTTTTTAATGTTCATATACCAAAGGAACCTCCCCAGTGTCAAGTTGTACAGGCTGATGAAACTTGTCAGGGAGTTTTGTTTGCTTCAATTCCATATATATCTAATCTTACACCTAAGCTCATGAAAATTTTGAGAAATGGTAAAACTAAAATTATCACAAGAAATTTTGAAACTATTAGGTCAATTTTCACTAGATTAAAAGATAAAGTACCAGCCCCGCTCATGTCAAATTTAATTTATAAAATTCCTTGTAAAAATTGCGATGAATGCTATATTGGGCAAACTTGTCAACAGTTAATTAGTAGAATAACATCTCATAAAAGTGACACACGCTTAAAACCCAATGCTACTGCATTGGCGATGCATAAAAATTCAAAAAAACATGAAATAGATTACAGTAATGCTACAGTTTTAGATGTTGAAAAGAATTTGAAAAAACGATCCTTTTTGGAAATGCTTTACATTAAAACAACAGATAATACAATGAATAAAAAAAGTGACATAGATGGCTTGAGTTCAATATATGCCAATTTATTTGAAATATCTAAGAAGTTTTGATTAATAATTTTTCTTTTTACATTCATTTTTTGAGTTTCTCCCTATTTGTGTCATTTCTTGGGATTTTAAATTTGTTTCAGAAAAATTTTTATTTTTTTTTCAAATTCAAATTTTTATTTTTTAAATTTTGGAAATCAAGTTTTATGTGTAAAATTTTCTTTCGAAAAATTGTTTTTATTTTTATTTATATCATTTTTTGACTGTTCATATTTATACTATTTTTTCACAGTTTCTACTTTAATTTTTATGATTTTTAATCTGGTTCTTCTTCTTTTGAATTAATTGATTGTATTCATGTTGTTGATAGTTATAATTATTATTATTAATCTGGCTGATTTTTGAAGCCTCACGAAATGTAAGTAAATAATGTTAGAATTTTTTTTGTATCCTACATTATCATTATTATTGTAGTGTCCTGATGAAGGTATAAAATATACCGAAAGCTAGACAACTTCAAAGAGTCTAATTATTACATTGCCCGAAAAAACTTAACCGAAATACCCAATAAATTTTCAATTTCTACTTATTTGCGGTTACGATTACTTCTTCTATATATATATATATATATATATATATATATATATATATATATATATATATATATATATATATATATATATATATATATATATATATATATATATATATATATATATATATATATATATATATATATATATATATAAAGAAACAGTAATAGTGGGAGTAGTCGGTTTTGGAATTAAGGCCTCAAAAAAAAGTTTGTGTTGACTCTTTTAAATTCTGTCAAGATTCCGGATTTAATTTTATCCTTCCTCAGAATAAACTTGGTGAGTTCATTTTAAAACATAGTTAGACTGACAAATTTCACGTGACTCCATGTCGTCAGCAATCAGGTACAGTAATATAATTAGATAAGTTGTCATTCTAGTTTGACTTTGTTGAAAATTTCTGAAAATCTGTATATATACAACAAAACAAAAGTCGTGTTAGTTACACCATTTATAACTCAAGAACGACTGGATCGATTTCCATGATCTTTGATTTCATGGATTTGTCTCCGCCGAGAATAGCAGAATAAGTCTTATGACATTAGAGAAAATTCACGAGAAATAATTCAAGGACAAATGTAAATCTTAATCCGGGAAACGTCATTTTTGACACATGGGGTGAATTCAGTTTGATCAAGTGCATATTGTTATAGCTAATGTTGTTTGTCATCGTGCGCGCATCGACAATCAAGCCAATCGTTAATTTTGGACTGTTCTTGATTTTACATTACATTGTAATTCTGTCGAATTTTATTTTCAAACAATGCCACCTTTGAGGATGTTTGCTTCGTGAGGTATTGTGTGATTCATTTAACCGTGTTATTGAGAATGCCACGAGCCAGAAGATCTTATCTCCCAAAAAGAGCCCGTAATGCAATAAGACTACGGAATATCTGGAATCAATCCACTGCAGATGAACAAGATAACGCACGAGAAAAGCGCCGCGTTAGTATGGCCCGATTTCGTGCATCACAATCACAAGAACGAATATGACAGTATGTCAAACGGCTCAGTTGGCAATAAGAAATCGTCGAGCTTATCACACAGATCAACAACGTGATAATCTTAGACGCGCAAGAAGGAATGCTCCAAGTGTTGATTCGAATCAAGAAGCGTTTCAATACGATTGCACAATTGACTAAAGCACGCACCCTTCCGTTCGAATTGGCCCTATGGAGATTGTGTGCGACCATTACGAAGCATTGAAGTTCTCTGGAGAAACGCCTGGATTGTGCTGTCTCAGTGGCAAAGTAAAATTATCATTATTGCCTCTCCCACCTGAGCCATTGCATTCATTGCTTCGTGGCGAAACACCAGAATCACGACATTTTCAATCGAACACTAGAAGATACAACGGATGTTCTCAAATGACTTCATTTGGAGCAGACATTATTGAAGAATGCGGATTCAGTCCAACATTTAAAGTATTGTCTTTTGATTATCATAAGTCAGTCATTGTGAGTTCGCCTTCCACTTTACAGATCCAAGGCCAAATTCATCATGGAATTGGCTCATTGCAACCGCTTCAAAATGCACAACATAAATTCATCCAAGTTTATTTTATGGACAATATGGAGGACCAACTTGATCGGCGTCATTCGATCAATAACACAATGAAAAGAGCACTTCTCCAAGATCTGCAGCAACTACTTCATGCATTGGTACGGTTGTTCAAAACTGCGTTGGATCGCATGCCAAATGATGACTACAAAGTCGTGATCAGAGCAGATAAATGACCTGCAGGAACACAGGAACGTCAATTCAACGCTCCAACAATAGATGAAGTTGCAATTGTAATGACTGTTGGTGAAAATTTGGATACACGCGATATTGTTCTTACATGACGCGACACAGGACAACTGCAACGAATACATGTAACACACCGTTTCTACGATGCATTGCAATACCCGCTTATGTTTTGGCAAGAAGACGATCACTTCAATATCAACATGATAAATCCATCGACCAGAAAGCATCGATATGGGAATTTTCATTCCATTTGAACACGGCACTAATTTCACTGATCTAATTTTAGGGGAGGAAACTACTAAGAAAGTTAGCTCGATGAATTATTACGCATATCGTTTGATGATTCGTCAAAATACTGACAACTATTTGCTACGATTTCGTCGAATACTCCAGCAATATTGCGTCGATATGTACGGCAAAATCGAAACAGAGCGCCTCACTCTCATTCGGTTGAACCAAGCCAAACTGCGATCGGAGGAGTATATCCATTTACGCAATGCAATTAGCTCTGAAGGAGATACAGCTAATGTTGGTCGATTGACTATTCTACTGACGACGTACATTGGCAGCCCGCGCCATATGCCTGAATATGCGTAAGATGGAATGACATATGCTCGACATTACGGTTGCCTAGATTTATTCATCACCTTTACGTGCAATCCCAAATGGATAGAAATTGTTTAGCTGCTGCTACCCGGACAAACATCAAGTGATCGGCACGACATCACCGCACGTGTCTTCAAACAAAAAATCCGGTCGTTGATGAACTATATTGTTAAACAACGCGTCTTTGGGGATACTCGATGCTGGATGTAGACAATTGAATGGCAAAAACGAGGCTTGCCGCATGCACACATTCTTATTTGGTTAGTAGGAGGAATTCGATCAGACCAAATAGATGACATCATATGCGCCGAAATTCCTGATTCCGAAACTGATCCAGAACTACATGAAGTTGTGACTAAGAACATGATTCACGGACCGTGTGGTGCTATCAACCCCCAATCACCGTGCATGGTCGATGGCAAGTGTTCAAAGCGTTATCCACGTAATTTTACAGCGGAGACTATCACTGGCAATGATGGTTATCCACTGTATCGACGTCGATCACCAGATGTTAACGGTAGTACTATCACAACTAAAGTGAAAGGATATAATTCCGTTATCGACAACACTTGGATTTTTCCATATTCGCCACTTCTTCCCAAAACATCCAAGACACACTGCAACGTGGAGTATTGTAATTCAGTGAAGTCTATCAAATACATTTGCAAATATGTAACAAAAGGCAGCGATATGACGGCTTTTGGTGTTCAAGCTCACAATACCAACGATAAAATCATACTATATCAAGTTGATCGATTTGTGAGCTGCAGTGGCGTATATTCTCATTCCTTATTCATGAACGTCATCCCACTGTTGTACATTTGGCAGTGAATCTAGAAAATGGTCAACGAGTTTATTCCAATGCATCGAATGTTGCCCAACGTGTTATAACAGCTCCAGCAACAACATTGACCAGTTTTTTTTCGATCTGCCAAAGTTATCCGTTCGCACAAACGTTGCTCTACTCTGAGATGCCACGTTATCACATTTGGAACGCTTCATCGAAAAAATTTCAACGTCGGAAGCAAGGCTATGCGGTTCCCGATTATCCGGATGTGCGTTCTACTGATGCTTTTTGTCGCATTTACACAGTTCATCCGAAGAATTAGGAATGCTTCTACTTGCGATTGTTATTGGTGAATATATGTGGCCCGACATCATTTGAATCGCTTCGAACTATGAATGGTGTAGTGTGATCAACATTTCGTACTGCATTTCAACAGCTCAGTTTGCTTGAAAACGATACTCATTGGGACATTATATTGACTAGAGCAATTGTTTCTGCATCTCCAAGTCAGATACGAACATTATTTGCCATCATCATTTCAACATGCTTTCCATCGAATCCATGTGAGCTATGGATCAAGTATAAGAACGACATGTCAGAAGACATTATATATTGAACTCGTATTAGTTCAGGAAATCTCGATCTCGAGGTGAATGAGGAGATACGTAATCAGATTTTGCTTTTGATAAAAGACATGTGCTACCTCATGTGTGCTAGTCAAGTTAGGGATGCCATCGCCTTATCGTGGAATGAACGACTCATTCAATCGAAAATTGAACCGTGAACGTTAATACGATCGAGATGCATTGAAACTATCTATTGGTGATGGGAATGGTGGTTTATTTTTCCTCGATGTCCCCGGTGGAACTGGCAAGACATTCCTCATATCATTGATTTGGCCACTGTTAGTGCGAAATCTCAGATTGCTGTAGCAGTTGCTTTTTCTGGAATAGCAGCCACATTGCTGGAAGGATTCAGCGTTCAAATTGCCGCTGAACATTCAAATAACTGAAAAATCGACATGCAACATTGCAAAACACTCAGCGATGGCCAATGTTTTGGTAGCAAGTAAAATCATCATCTGAGATGAATGCACAATGGCACACAAACGTGCATTGAAAGCACTAGATCCGCCAGACACTACCAGTATCACCAGGATCGATCGCTGTCGATGAAATAAATGCTTGCCTCGAATCATCAACTCTGTGTCGCTATGTGAAGAAACTTCATTTGACGACAAACATGCAAGTTGCATTGCTAAATGATCCATCTACCAAAGATTTCTCCAAGCAATTGCTCACTATCGGTAATGGCCGTGTTCCTGTCGACAAATCGAACGAATTGATTCCGTTTCCGCCGACTTTTTGCACTACAATTAAAAATCAAATCGTCGGTCGACTGTCCTTTTTCAGATCTATCGACTGTGTAATGAAAGAAGACGAAGCAACCAACTATCCAACTGAGTTTTTGAATTCATTGGATCTACCTAGCTTGCCACCGCACAATTTACAGCTGAAAGTTGGCTCAGTAGTCATCATGCTTAGAAATTTGAACCAACCAAAACTCTGTAACGGAACGCGTTTGGTGGTAAGAAAACTAATGGACAATATAATTTACGCAACGATACTCAAAGAAAAGTTCAAAGGTGATAAAGTTCTCACTCCGCGAATTCCGATTATCCTAAACGATATACCATTCGAGTTTAAATGAATTCAATTTCCGATTCGTCTTGCATTCGCTATGACGATCAACAAATCACAAGGCCAATCCTTGAGTGTTTGTGGCCTGAATCTAGAGTATGAATGTTTCTCTCACGGTCAATTGAACGTAGCATGTTTACGAGTCGGCAAACTATCTGCTCTATTCATTCTCGCACCTGGCAATAAAACAGTAAATGTCGTGTATCACAAGGTACTCCAATGAAGGGAGTTGATAATTTTTATTCGCTTCAATGAAGCAAATGACCTGCTGCCACGTGAATAACATCCATTTCAATTGAATCAGAATAAATTCAATCCTAATTTCAATACATTTATTGAATTTATTTCATTTTGAGTTCTTATGAAAAAACCTAGTTCAATTCAGCTAAAGTCAACACAACATTTATTGATTCTAAGGCGGTACAAAGTACGCCGGGTCAACTAGATGTGAAAAACTGAAACTAAAGACAAAGAAGGTGCATATTGTAGTCGCCGGCATCAGCCGAACGAAAACAACAATGGAGCAACAATGTGAGGTAAAGATACAATCGGTGCAATATGCATAGTATGAAGTCAACGTGGTTTGCTTAGTAGTTAATGAGATAAATGATGAAATTCCTGATATATGAGACCACAAATGATTACAATGTACCCAAACATCTGAGGTTAGCAGATTCCGGATATAATGATCTTTTGACTTAGTAATAGGAACAGGACTATTTTGGAATATATTATTATCGGGATAACACAAATTGGGCGAAGAAGTACCAGCTATGCAAAAGACAAGATTAGTTCGCGTGATTTTCGGAATGAGCTACAACCATCCCAACTCACAAAGTATACCATGTAATTTGATCGATGATGGAAAATAACCCACTTAGGCCGATTCTAGACAATAGAAGGAAAACCAAAGGGAAGTATGTCATTGTATAAAGAAGAGTGTGAAATGATATTCGATAACACCACAACAAGGAACGAAGAAGGCAGATTTGTTGTTGAGATTTCTATATAAAGAGATTTGATTGAGTCAGGGAGATCGGATTTGACTGCATTGAAAAGATTCAAGTTGTTGGAAAAAACATCGAAGAAAGAGAAAATTCTGAAAGAAAATTAGATATCATTCATTGAGGAATATGAGGCGATGAACCACATAACAATACATCACGGAGAAGTGGATGAGAATAGTATTACTACCAAATTAGGAGTAATATTTGATGCATCGCAATTAACAGAAAATGGATATTTATTCAATGATATTCAAATGATCGGATGGCGAGAAGAACCAGAAAATAGTATATTGTGCAGCAAGTGCGATAAGTTGTTGATTGCCCTCGAGAGTCAAGTTGAGAGCAGTCACTTCGTTCGTGCGCTAATTCGCTCAAGTGGACAATTGACAATACCGCACGTGTTGCAGATACTATTTTTTTATTACAAATGTAGGACAAGTGCTATTCTCCGCCTGTTTTTCTCGGCGGAGAATGGTTTGCATGTGACAAATATACTTGGCGCACTCAAAAGCCAAAGAGCCATTTACCGCCCGGAATGCATGACCAATGAAAAGAATTAAAATCATATTGTATAAATACCGTTACATACTATCATTTTTCGCCATAAAGTATTCAAGATAGCGAGGAATGTAATTTCCAGAGAAGAATAGTGAAGCGGCAACAGTTGTTCTATCAGACTTCTATATAAACGATTTAATGACAGGCGCAGAAACGGAAGAAGTAACAGAATTAGCAGACCAAGTAGGAGAGAATACTGGAAACAGGATGTTTTTATTTGAGAAAATGGGTATCCAATAGTAACAAGGTCCTGGATGAGATCAATGAAGAGAGAGGAGAAGTTGTATTGAATCTAGGTGAAAAAGAGAGTACAAAGACTCTTGGATTGTATTGGTCGAGTATAGAAGATTATTAGTTTCCACAATATAGATATTTCGTGGAATAATGAACAAGTAACTAAACGGATAATTTTGCATTGGATTGTCCCACTATTCGATCTTATGTGCTTACTAAGTTCAGTTATAATATCAGCGAAAACGATAAATCAAACTTTGTAGGCGGGTTGACTAAACTGAGACTGAAGTGTTCCACAAGATATCTATAAAAAATGAAGTTTTTTTGCGGAAGAATTTCCTGTACTAGATTCATCAAGAATTGGGAGAAAAATAATACAGCGAAAGTCATACAAATCCACGGATTTTCAGACGCAAAGCGTGAATCGTTTAAAGCTTGTGTGTACGTCAAAGATAGCATCGCTGAAGCAAATTACAATTCCAGAATTTGACCTGTGTGCAGCAAATTGATTAACAAATTTGATGAAACGAATGTTAAAATCACTTAAAACTGGAGTAGCAAATTATTATTGTTGGACGGACTCTATGGTATGTTGAGATTGGATTAACAAAAATCCGAAATTATTACAAATTTTCCTAGTCAATAGAATCACTCAAATTCAAAACTTCACAGAAAAATTGTGTTAGGCACACTTAACTTCACAAGACAATCCAGTCGACTTGCTATCGAGAAGTCTATCGCCAAAGATGATTTCGTGGAAAAAATTATGGTGGAAAGAAACTTATCGGTCAGGATAAAATTCAAATAATTGGCCAAAGAAGGAGATAAACATTCCACAAACAAAAGGAGAATCAAGACAAAAGATGAACATGACTTTTAGTGAAGAAGATCTATGTACAAGATTATCATACATGAAGAAGGTAAACAAAACTGTAGGGTGTTGCATTAGGCTTATTTTGAATTGTAAATTGAAACAACAGATGCGAACAGATACCATCTCAAGGTAAATAAAATATCGCCTGCAATGGAAATAATTGTAAAATATCATCAAAAGGAGCTATTCGAAGAAGAGTTGAAAAAATAACAGCAATCTGGTCAGGTGGATAAGAAAAGCTCCTTGATGAAATTGAATCAATTTCTAGATCAAAGAGGGATGTTACGGGTTGGAGGGCGACTTCAACTTTCATAATATGTGTATGGAAAGAAACTCCGAATTGTATTAGGGAGATCAAAGTTTCCAAAATTGATACTAAGACAAGAACATGAGAAATTGAGCCACGAAGGATGTAACCCAACGCTAGGCGCGACCAGAGATGAATTTTGGCCGTCAGGAGCAAAAACCACACTGGAACAAATCATGAACTCTTGCATAATTTGTTTTAACGTTGATTTCGAAATTGAAAAATACAAAAATGGGGATGTTGTCCTCAATCCAAGTTCAACTGGCTCCTTCGTTTATCACACACGAGTGAATTATGCAGGCTTTATCCTCATCAAGAAAAAAGTTGGACGAGGTTGTCGAGTGATGAAATTATATATTTACTTGTTCGTATGTATGTCTACCAAAGCGATACATTTGGAACTGTCATCAGATCTAAGAGAAAGGCTTAGGCAGCATTCAAACGGTTCATGTCACGACGAGGTAAACCAAGAGACATAACATCTGATAACGGCGCATACTTTGTCGCAGCTGATCGAGAGCTGGAAGAACTAATGGGCTTTCTTGAATCACAAGAGACAGAATCTGCACAAGAATTGCAGCAGGTAGGGCTTGAGTGATTATTCAAACCAGCCTATGCACCTCATTTTGGGGTGTTATGAGAGGCAGGAGTTAGACAAGCCAAATATATTTGAATAAGATCGTGGAAAATATAAGATTAACTTATGACTAATCTTATTAACCGTACATGTCATATGGAGACCAGATCAAATTCACGGCCCTTATATCCTATTTTCTTTGATCCAAATGATATAAGTGATTTTAGTCCAGATAATCCTCAAATTCGGCGCTGATTATATGGAAATCACGGAAAATAGACTCAGTGGATATCAGTTGACACAGAAGATCAAGCAATATTTTTGGTCCAGAAGGCATTGCTAATACATCAGTGAGCTCCAGGTGAGAACAAGATAGAACCAAGCAAAGAACGCCCCACAAGAAGGTACCCTTGTTATAGTGAAAGGTGAGATGAGATTCTCACTACAGTGGCCTCTTGAACGCGTCATTCGTAAGATCCCTGGTCCAGATGAAATCATGAGAGTGGCAATCGTGCAGACTGCTAGTAATAAAACAAGGCATGCATTTTCAAAACTATGCCCGTTGAAGCCTTCAAGGTCTGGGAAATATTGGAAATATTATAGAACCTTTGCCACAGTTGTGAAGGGAGGGGCAGTGCCTGTCAGGCATGTGACGCGGATAGAGATAGATATAGTTTTGTTGTGAAATGAATAGAAAAATAGGATTGAAAAAAAGTGTATGTTAATTTGTATTACTCTTTGTTGTAGTCTGATGTGGAAATAAAACATAATATTTGATTTCTGAGTGATATGAACTGATTTGTATCATTGAAAGAAATACTATCTATTATTTAGATGTTCTCAAGGAACTCTATGTATCCAACTATTTAGAAGAGATAAAAAGATTACTGGTCCCTACAAGTGGCATGATTCAACTTCAAATCAAATCTAGATTATCCTAGTCTTCCTCTAATCCTTCAATGTCACTTCATTTGTGATAACATAAATTCATTGTGCTGCCTGATATCATGCTTCATTGATACACACGTTACGTGCTATTCCCGTATACTTCCAATAACAAAATCATTAACACATCTCACAAAGCAACTCTATATTTAGTTTCATCTGAATGAAGTGGAAAAAAATTGTTCTACATCTTTCATATTGAGCAAAATATGGACATAACTTCTATCTGAGGATATTCATTCAGATAACATCATAATCATACATTATCTCCAATCTTTAAAACATAATACCTAATATCAGAAAAATCTAACATAGATGAAATATGTCATCAACTAAGAAAAACTAATTTTTTTGACGTTTGAGCTTCTGCAACTTTTGTAGTCAACCATTTGGCTTAATGGACTCATGAGAAATTATTTGGTACTCCAGAAAAGAAGCAATCCCACTAGAAAATTTTTGATTGGATTTTCGTGGAAGTTCTTGTAAATAGTAACCGAGCTTGAGCTATAAGGTAAACTCACAGTCCAATCAACTGAATTTTTCTACAATGCTACAATTACTGAAATATTCACTATCATTATAGATAAACTCAGTTTCGCTTGATTAGAGATAAACTTATGGATGTGTTAGATGAAGCTGATTGGTAATTTGAATGATGATAATTGATATAAGGGAATAAGTAAATTTTTTCAATTTCTTTTCCTCTCTACAGTTTCGATTCTACACCTGGGTCATCTTCAGAAGTGACAAGAATCTAGTTCTTGATTGGAATAATGTACACATGTAGTTTCGAGGAGCGAAATCCTCATGGTATAACTAATGATAACAAATAGGAGAACGAAAAACAGAAAACTTTTTTTTACAGGAAAAAATGTAAAAGATATACTTTCAAATAACAATAGCTGACAGTTATGGACACTCAAGACAAAGTAACGATATAACTCATTACTGTAGCGAGGAGAGGCAAAAATTTTTTTTGACTTCTCTTATCTCAATTATCATCTGATGAACTTATATTGAGTGGTACTTATTATAAAACATCTAACGTCTTCCACCAGTTTCTTTTTCATGGAATATTCATGGCTTCCTGTTTTATCCAGGTTCTTTGCTCTAATTGCAGTTAATTTTATTATGATTGTTATCATTATGATTGAGCTCGATTCAGATGAACTACATATAATATGAACTAGTATTGAACAAATCTTCAGTTAACTATTGCCAAATCAATGTACAACTGAAATCACGCTTGTCGTCTTAAATGATATCATATATGAGATTTTTGTCTTCTCAATTGTCCAGCTTCATAGCTACTGATAACTTATGTGCTCGTTTTTCCTTTCTTCTTTTTATGATCCTTCTGACATATTCATACATTTTATCATCATCCTTCACGATATTTTCAAAATCAGATCTTTGTAAGATATACAAACTGCATCTCTCGATGGCAATAACTTCTATTTCACTCAGGTTTACTCCAGGTAATAGACCATTTTCTCCAAAATAATAACCATCTGATCGATGATAGAGTTCAGTACCATCCTCTGCGAATATTGCTACCGTACCAGAAACAATGAAATAAATGCAATTGAGTTTTTCTCCAAACTCTATTATCTTTTTACCAGGTAGAGATAGCTCATATTTCAGTTTTAGGGTCAAAGAAATTTTTTCTTCATAATTTGCCCTCAGAAATAAATTGCAATGAGTTATAAACTGTAGAGTATAATCGAAAATTATAGATTGTTTGTGAGTATCAGGTAGAATGTGTAAGACATCGCTTTCTCTGAAATATCTGCCTTGCATTAAGCTCTTGGCGTATTTTTGTGTGTCACCATATAGTGGCTGGAGAACATCCATACTCTTAAAATGAAGAAAAATATAAGTCCCAGAGTCAAAAATAGAATAGATACCCTCAGAGCCTGAAGCTGAGTATCATTGATAATTGAAATATATGATAATAATAGTTTTACTGTCATAGAATGTTATTATCACATAGACATTGTCAACAAAAAAAAAAATGGTACAAGAAAATCAAATTTATTTGTATATTATTATATCTACTCCTAATAGCATAGGGAGTTTTTGCAAGCCACCGCTAATGATACGTTCACTGTTACGTGAGAAACATTTCTATTTGTGCGAATGTATGCTCAAATTGATAAATAAGTTCATTGTGAGGTTCACGGTGTCTGGTATTAGGTGTAGTTCCTCTATAAGAACGCTGGAGTTTGAACTGACGTTAACCATTAGGAATACGTAAATAAATTAATTCCTTATGTTAGGGTTATCGTATCATTCGCGGAGCCTGACAAAAACTCCCTATTATCAACAAATGATAGATAGCTCCAGCCCAAAATAAAAATCGCCGTTTGAATCCTATTTTCAAACGAAAAAAATAGTTATTGGTATGAGTCTTTTTGAAAATTTCTGCATCCGTAATATCGTGAAGGCTCTGGGATAACAGGTGACATAAAGTAGTAATGATACCTTTTGAAGCATATTTCCCATTTACATCCTACATGAATTCATATTTAATGAAGAAATACTGCTTGATAGTGATTTATTTGAGAAGTTTCGAGCGACAAATTTAAGCTCGGATACTACTACAGTAGATACTCACTTTCAGAAACAATTTCATTTGTTGTAGGAATAGATTATATTTATTGTCCAACAAATGTTTTTGATCCAATATCCTAAATATTCCAGCAAATATTAAGAGCTTCCCAATCATCCCAATAAGACAAATCAATATATGTATAATTTTTTCTTCAATAATATTACTGGGTATTCTTTTTATTGGTGTGATCAGTTGCTGCGTAAGTTCAAATATCGAATGCATTAAATATAGTTGTATATTCGGCTCCTCTTCATCATTTGCTTTATAAATTATTGAAACATGATACATGAAAGATTGCCGAGGAGCTCCAGTTATATTTTCTATTGTTTTAGGTAAAATCAGTTGATAACAGCCAATAAACAGTAATGATATCCAAATCCAAATCAAATATTTCAGAGCTTTAACTATTACATCGGATTCTCTGAAATTTATGAAAAGAACACGGAGTGTTTTTATAACTGTAATCATCCGAAATATTCGGAAACACTGGGGACTTGCTTGAAATAACTTTTTTCTTCCAGAAACAAATTCCTTCAATAATAAAGGTAGACACAAGACACATACGGCGTCTAATATAAAGTATGTTTTCATGTATTTCCTGGCTATTTTCTCTGAAACAAAGAAAAATTATGCTAAACAAATTATAGTGATCTTGATGAGTTCATATAACTTTATTCCTAATCTCTACTCAAAGCAGGTACTTCGCACATCAAAAATGAAGCCTGTAGTAAATATTTCTCACAGTTTATTTATTCCAAACTTTCCAAAATAACTAGCTTCGATGCTCGCGGGGCTAATGAATTGCGTAACCAGAATTTAATTATTCTATGGATTCATGTTGGTACTACTGCCTGTCATCTATCCATTCACTTTGAAGTGTCAAACTCCGACCTGTGCGTATTCCCGACAATGCTGTTGTTTCTCAATTAGTGTTAAAAGGTCGAAACTACCGTGCGGCGTGATGTAAAATGACATACTGAGTTATGATTCACTCTATTTTATTACTCATGCAGGATAAGTACTACTTTGCGCACGTTTTTCCGGGCGGTAAATGGCTCTTTGGTTTTTAGGTGCGCCAAGTAAACTTGTCGCACGCAAAGCATTTAACGCCCAGAAAAATAGGCGCAAAATAGTACTTACCCTGCATTCATAATGAAAAATAGTATCTGCAACTTGTGCGGTATTGTCAATTGTCCACTAGAGCGAATTAATGCACTCACTCGTTCGTGCGCCCCACTTCGCTCTCGTGGGCAATCGACAACTTATCGCACTTCTTGCACAATATATTACTATGAAACATGTGCTATTATTCATGCTTTTTCTCTGATTTATTTGAGTAGTGACTAATAGAGAACTAGCACAAAGTTCACGCGAACATAAAACGCGGCAGTGATGTTCGATCGTTTCAAGAACTTTTATTGAGCAAAATGTTAATAATAATAATAATAATAGTAATGATAGGAGTTATATCATCAATGATTTATTATTATTATTACGATAAAATAGTAATGAATAATACCAATAAGAAAATCTAACAGTATTCTCTTATCATTAGCTACAGTTAATAACAAAATTATTACAAATAAAGTTGTAAAAAAATAATCTAGGATTTCTACTCATAGTGCATCGAGTTTATATAACAATCTATAATATTTTGCAGGAGATTGCTGAATGACGATAGACCATTGAAAAGTTAATCTCAAGCAAATGCTGTTCAGCACCTCGTATAATATGAATAAGAAGAAGACATGAAAATGAATTCTATGTGCCATATTATGTGATGCTTCCTATAAAATGTAATACTCTTCTGGAGAAATACATGGGTACTATAAGTATCATTATCATTATTATTATCATCATGACAGTATTGAATTCACCTACTTTACTGATCATTGACTAACTTAAACTACATAGCATGTTCTCAATTTTGGTATATTCATTACAACCTAAGATAACTCGTATAGCTCTAAGATATTTTGTAGAATCTGGAAATTATTGATACGTCTATTTCACATCATGCGATAGATATCATGCTGATTGAAGTGGATGAAAATAATAATTTTATAAATGAATATTTCTGAGAGACATGCCTCCTATTTAATGGAATTAATTTATGTCGCAATTCTACGTAAATTCATAGATTTACAGATCTGTAAATACATGAAAAACTGATACAAATCCATCAATTCTTTTACACAAATTACACAAAACATCGATGACTAGTCGCACCGCTGCCTCTTGAATTTTAGGAGTTCCTAAACTGAACAACATCGTATCAAAACTCAATATTCAAATGTGACATAAGCATTGTTGTCATTAATTCCGATTTGATATTCTATGTTTGAGTGCAGCTGGTCATTTGAATCAGAGCAGTGCAACTGACCATGAATAAAAGACTGAGAATGCAAATGTCATAATAAAGATTAAACGAAATATCAATTGGAAAACTCAATTATTGACATCCTAATGTGATTCATCTATATTGGTTGACTTCATCTATCGACCGTTATTCATGCGCGTGAGTTTCCATTACGTGTGCAGGCAAATTTTTCAATATTAAGTCTCAGTCGTCTATGACGATCGGTCATTTCAATTTCATGTCATGGAAATCTGCCTCGTTTTTACAATAATTCTTCAGGAATTATTATCTCATTCAAATGAATACGGAAGAAATATTCCTTCTGCGATCGTACGTAAAGCATGTACTTCACACACCGTGAACTATGCGCGAGGTGAGGCATTTCTAAGGGTTAATTTTATCACTGTTTAAACTCGTGAAGTCATGTTTGTAGCATTTTTCACTGATCCATTTGTTTGTATACTTGTAAAGTCTGAATATAAGCTTGTGCTTCAGACTTCTTTGCTGTGTGTTTGAAATTTGTCAAAATATAGAAATTTCAGGCGTGAGCAAACTCAATACTAGTATGATCAATATTATTTTTTCTTATTCATACGCGATCGACTTCGAAAAATGGGTTAAATCAAAAACAGATGAAAATTTAATTGGGATCTTCATTAATAATAATATATTCAATACATTGTATCTACCATTTTGTGCAGAGTACTTCATTGATGAATCTTCTGATTTTTGTTTGTTTTTGTAGATGCGCGACATAACACTTCATCGGCAAGTCTCGTAAAGGATTGTAAAAACTAATACTCAATCGAATAGATGGCATGAAGTAGTCCTCTGCCTAATCGCCAGCTCATTGGCGGCAGGTTATCTTCTTTGACTAAAACTAGTGTTTTGTCTTTCAATTCACTTTGGTGTTGTCGCCACTTGTGACGCACTTGAAGTTCAGAAATATACTTCTTCTGCCACCGCTCCCAAAAATGTTGACGTATTTTCTGAATGTACTGGTAGCACAACCACCGATTCACAGAAATGTCTCTGTTATTCTCCTTAGGAATAGACGTCAATAATCTTTCAATCAGAAGATGAGCAGGTGGAAGAGGTGTAAGATCTTTTTGGTCAGATGACAATGATGACAAGGGACGCGAATTGCCAACTGACTCAATTTGTACCGAAAGAGTGTAAAACTCCTTAAATGTGAAAAGTTCAACCCCTACTACGCGTTTCAAATGATATTTGAAGTCTTTACTCTCGCTTTCCACAATCCCCTAAAATGTGGAGAATGGGGAGGAATGAATTCCCAATCAATAGCTTCACCAGCCATCGTTTCTTGTATCTCATGTCTGTTACAATCCAAAAAAGTGACCAAATCTTTGAGCTCTTTGTTTGCTGCTACAAAATTTGTTCCATTATATGAGAAGATTTTGATTGGTCTACCTCTACGCGCCACAAAACGTCTTAGAGCAAGTATAAAAGCATTTTTACTTAATTCGGTTACTAATTCAATATGTATAGCTTTTGCAGAAAAACAAACAAAATTTCACACATGACATCTTGATGCTCTACAACTTCGTCCTCTCTTATTTTTGATCATGAATGAACCAGCGCTTACACTAAATGGCGAGTTTGTCTCCAGTCGGTCTCGAAGTAAGTTACCCATTATAGGCTGTGATACTTTCGGTGACATTCGAAAACATTTTACGCAGTTATACACAGTCTTTGTAGCTATATTTCTGCCCGTAAAAGACCAATATTCTTCGCGAATGTTTGACAATAACAGTTAAGGACCTGCGTGTTGATTTCAAAAATTTGTTTTGTTGAATGATCTTTGTTATCTAGAATGAGAGGACGTTTCTTTTCGAAATTAAATTCGGGGTTATCCAATTTCCCACCTACACGCAACAATCCATTGCTATCTGAAAGTAGGCTTAATGCAAGCAGGCTATTTTTGATTTTGATCTGTATTTTTTCTTGTGGACACTGAATTTCATCTGACAAAAATGGTAGGATGAAGAGCAAGATGATGCTTATCAGAAATTGGAAGACAAAATAACCTGTTTTTGATCTTAATGAATAACAGCGGAGACAGAGCTGCATAAAAATTCCAGCAGAATTGGAATAGGAGAGATGTTGATGCAACGACAACCAAATGGTGAACTAAATCCTGTTGCCCACCAAAACCGTCAAATAAGAGAGGCAAAAAAAAGTATCACATTTAAGAATTGAAGACATTAACATTGATGTGAACCCTGAAGAAAGAAGAGGGAATCGTTCATCTTCTAGAAATATAGTTTCAAGTGATCATCAACTATAATGCTCTCCGCACAACTAGCACTGAAAGCGATCTTTCAGACACGGTGCTAGAATAAACCATGAAGATGCACCTAGCAGAACTCCTGCTCCGAAAGGGAGAACTTCATTGAATTAGACGTGCTGCAAATGGAAACAGGTGATTAGAATCAAGCAGTCAGATGATGATACCCTTGACACGACAGATTGTTTCGCGAGGACGCCCAAGAATCAGGATAGCCGAACTGCTCGCGTCATTTTAGAATCATGTAATAATTATACTATTAATTGCGGCTATGATTCCAATCACGTAATTGTCTCTCACTTAAGATGATAGACAACTATTAATCACTTCAGTTTTGTTTAGTATCCAACAGTGGCAGCATCACATTGTTCGAGCTAGTGATAAAGTGATTAGAGAGTTGAGGTTATTGGTGAGTGGAACTATACTGTTTGGTGTTGTGTTGTTCAGTTGTGTATACTCTTAACGCTGTGGTATTGAGAAAGAGCTATTCTGCTGTTTAGCTGTATTTTCTGCTTTGCAGGCTCGAGTGTAGAGTTCTGCCTTGCAGGCTCGAGTGTAGAATTCTGCTTTGCAGGATCGAGTGTTAAGTCCCGCTTTGCAGGCTCAAGTGTAGAGTTGTGCTTTGCGGGCTCGAGTGTAGAGTTCTGCTTTGCAGGCTCGTGTGTAGAGTTCTGTTTTGAAGGCTCTGGTGTAGAGTTCTGCTTTGCAGGTTCGAGTGTGAAGTTCCGCTTTACGGGCTTAAGTGTAGAGTTCTGCTTTGCAGATTCAAGTGTACAGTTCTGCTTTGCAGGCTCGAGTGTAGAGTTCCGCTTTGCGGACTCGAGTGCAGAACTCTGCTTTGCAGGCTCGAGCTAAAAGCCTCGCTGTGCGAGCTCGAGTGTAGAGCTCCACTTTGTAGGCTCGAATTTAGAGTTCCGCTTGCGGGCTCGAGTGCAGAGTCCCGCTTTGCAAGCTCGCGTGTGGAGTTCCGCTTTGCGGGCTCGAATGTAGAGTTCTGCTTTGCAGTCTTGAGTGTAAATCTCTGCTTTGCAGGCTCGAGTGTAGAGTTCCGCTTTGCCGGCTCGAGTGTAGAGTTCCATTTTGTGGGCTCGAATGTAGAGTTCCGTTTGCGGGCTCGAGTGTAGAGTTCCGCTTTGCGGGCTCGAATGTAGAGTTCCGCTTGCGGGCTCAAGATTGACCTCGTGATTTACTCATTAATAACGTGACTCATATTATTGCTATCTGTTATAAAAGGCTGGTACGTTAGGACAGTGAGTCTGACGTGCATGGAGCTGACATCTTGCGGCTCTTTGATATAGTTGTATTTGTGTTATATGGAATAAGGTGATATTACTTGTTGATGACAGAATCTTGTTTTATTACGTTTAGCATATAAGGATATCGAAACATCTCAACAAAAGGTTTGATTTCACTCGGTTTTGGAAAAAATGATATTTGTCATCCTAAAATAGATTTTGCTATCCGGTTGAATTTCAATAAATCAAATGTTATGATGTCAAATAGAATCAACTTGGAACTCTAAAAATAGGAGTACCCTCGCATAAATTCCCAAGGAGCTGAAAATTGACATGAACGCTGTAGCTGTCATCATAATGAAGTTGTGGAAAGTCCCTATCAATCCTACGTGTGCGAAAAACTCGCAAATAATTGATTTTATGATAAAAATAGTTTCCACAGAAATTATATGTCTTTCAATTCTCTACAAAAATTGCTCTCACATTATTTCTTACTAGACTCACCGTTTCTGAGGAAGAGCCATTCTAAAGTTATATTCTCAATAATACGCATGACTACGCTGCCTATGTACATTATGGACGTATAATATGAGTAAAACTATTACTCTACGTGACTAGTACTAGTACATCACTATTGAATGATAATTCTGAGAAAATTGAAATAAAAGAAACCCAGTCCCTGGTTTTATGTGACCATGTCTACTGTTTATTTGTCAAAGTAGCAGTGTCCATTTATTACTTGCATGGTTGATTACGTTACGAATCTCCTGCAAAAGATATATACACTAAGAAACGGGTTCGAATAGCTTGCCATCTTCCAATCTCGGCTTCTGCTCATCAACATTTTCCTCGAGTATATTACCAGGTTCAAGTGTGGCTTGGTAATCAACTGGAACCAGGAGAATGGGGTTGGAAGTTAATGATAATGTATTGGAGCCAATCCACACTCTACTTCTACCCACAACAGTAAAGCTCCTCAACACTATTTTTTGTAAATGCAAAAACAGGGGTAATTCGAAATGCGGCGCTAAAAGAGTAGGCTCCCTTTGTTCACCAGCATGCACCAATTATCAAGGTCAGTCGTGTTTGAATACTCAATCTCCAATAGAAGATGATCCTTACATCAGAGACGATATAACTGATGTATCGCTATTTGAAAATAATTTACACCAACTCAGGAAGATGAAGATTAGAAAGAAGTTGGATGAGAAGACCTAATATTATTTCAAACTTTGATGAGAAGGCCGTGGAGTGGAGGACTACCAAGGAAACCACGATGAAAAATACGCGCAAAGTACATTATCTTATAGGTGGCGTGAAAACGTGTGCATGTTATGGAGAATATAACTTTAGAATGGCTTTTTCTCAAAAATGGGTAATCTTGAGGAAAAAAGTGCTGGAAGCAATTTTGTGGAGAATTGAAAGGTCCCCAAATTTTGTGGAAGGTATTTCTATCATAAAACTGACCATTTCGCTAAGAAATTCAAAAACCCATGTTTACGTAATTTGACCTCGCATAGAATATTTTGCACACACAAGATCAATTGGAACTTTTCTCAGCCTTATTTTAATGGTATCTCCAACGTTCATGTCAATTTCCAGTTTCTTGGAAATCTATGTCTATTTCACTGAACTATCAGTGGAAAAACCACTTTAAATTTTAAATACTGTATTTTATCTTGAACTTTGACGTTTCGATCCTTTGACCAATGATCTTCTTCTTCTGAGGAAGATTCTGGGTCAAAGAATCGGAACGTAAAAGTTTCAAATAAAATATACAGAATTCAAAATCAAAAGTAGTTCCTTAATAATGTAACTACTTTGAGAAGCTATAAGATAAAGAGTGTGTGTTAATTAGAATTTTCCTTATTGTTTCATGATTTCACAATTTCAAAATTATCCCATTTGCGGCTAACAGCTACAGAACAAAAATATTAATGAATAGGAGGAACTTTTGGAATGCAGTCAATGGAATTTATTTATTTTTTTCTATTTCTACTAGTTTCGACATCACTTGTGTCATCCTTAGGAACTATAAATAATGATACAGGCGATTAATTTGAAAATAATTACAATTTGTTTAACTGTAAGCTACTTAGATGAAAAATTTTGTTCCTAATAAAATTCAATGAACTCAATAATTAATAATAAGAAATTGAAGGTGCATGTAGATAATATTCCGCATGGAATTATGATGTAAAAAACTTAGCATTTGTGAACATGAAATATTTTAAATGTGGACAAAGTTGATGTTCTAACGGTTTTTCATAAAACGAAAAACATTTTTTAGTTTATTATAGTGGTAGAAATAGAAAAATGAAAATAAGTTCCATTGACTGAATTCCAGGAGTTTTTCCTATTCATCAAATTTTCCCAGTCAAGAAGTATATATTTTCAAAAATATTAATTTTTGCAATAGTGGAGTCAAATAAGTAATTTTGCTATATTTGGTATTATGAGATGGTTGAGGAAACAAGTCAGGTTTAATCTAATTGAACACGGATGCCAAGTAATAATTTTGTCATATACTCAGAAATTTGGCTCTCCCGTCCGTAGGTAGTCAACTTGTGCTTGCGGTTATTTTTAGCTGCAAATCCAAATCCTGAGTGTTTAGTGAATAGTAAATTCGAATAGTTCAGGTTCACCGGAGGCCAGGGCATATGTAATTGATATGATCCCCAGGAAGTTGCTCCTCCTGTCCATGAGGAAGGCAACCAGAGCTTTAGTTCAGAGATTTTATTTTTCAAATCATCAAGGATTAAGATCAGAAAGAACCTGAGAAAAAATTATCTGTCGATAATTTTAATCAGTTATTGTTGAATCAATGCTGGAGTTTCGATTAGAGGAGCCGATTATGTCGGATGATTTGTGGAGCGATGAAAGAGCTCCTGAGATTCATTTGAAAGCTGGGAATGGAAATACAAAAGAATTGAAATTATCGTTGTTCAAGGCCAAGCTAAGTCTCTGGAGGTTAATTGAGAAATGAAATTTTGAATAATTGAATGGGCATAGACCGTTTGAGTACGGCGAACGGTGGGGTATTTCTGTAATCTGAGCAGTCATAAGTCTATTTTGTAAATTTTATAGGGTGTAGAGAATAAAAGCTCTATGTAAGAAAGAATGGTTCATAAATATAGTAGAATCCTTCACCGTTTCATCGCACACTATTTAGAACCGTACCGTCAGTTGGAATGCGGCGGTGGTTTTGACCAGATAGAATAATTGACATCATAGTTACTATACGAAAGTTAGAAACGTTGTGATTTGCATTGTTCATATAGACTGAAAAGAGTGAATTATGGATTGTGAGGAAGCAGGTAAGTGTATTCAACTTGATATTACCAATTTGATTGATTTTTAACTGAGGTTTTCTGATTTATAATTTGTTCGTATGGTTTTTTCGAAAATATTTCTAACTTGTATGCAGAAACCTGGACTTTCTGGTATCTTTCGGACTTGATTTTAGATTTTTGTGATGTTCGGGATCTGTTCTAATATAGAAGTATAGAAGGAAAAACTTCTGGAATGCAGTCAATGAATTTATTTTTATTTTTCTATTTAACTAGTTTCGACACCATTTGTGTCATCCTCAGGAGCTATAAATTATGATACAGGCGATTAGAAAGTTGAAAATGATTACAATTTGTTTAACTGTGAGCAACTTACATAAAAAAATTTATTTCTAGTAAAATTCAGTGAAAACATCAATCATTGATAAAACATGAAAAGTGCATGTAGATAATATTCCACATGGAGTTATGGTGTGAAAACCTTAACATTTGTCAACATGAAACTATTTTAAATGTAGTCAAAATTAAAATAAACTAAAAAATGTCTTAGGTTTCACGAAAACCGTTAGAACATCATTTTTGTACTAGTGGAAACCTGTATAGCAGTTTTTTATATAAAAAAGAAAAACTGAGTACCCCAAGGGACCAATTAGAGTGTTGCAATAATATTTGGATTATATTTAATCAAGTCTTTGTTTTATTATATTTAAGTAGGCTATTGTGAATTTAACTCAAACTCATTGTGACCGTTTTTGCATTCATATTATTTTTATCTGCATTGATGTGTAGCATCTTTAATTCCAATCTCTTATTTAAGTTTTGTTCAAAATCCATTATTTTAGTTTCGTTGAAGTTGAACTTGTGATTTAACTCTTTTGCATGTCCCACTACTGCACATTTTGCTGTCGTCATATTCATTTTGTCCTGACAATTTTTGCTATGCTCATTCAATCTCGTCGATAAATATCTTTTTGTTCGTCCTATATATGTGGTATCGCAATCCTCACACGGTCTATATACATTGAATTTGATTGGTGGCTCTTATCTATTTTGGATTTTAAGTTACTGAACAATTGCCCTACAGTTCTTGTTTGCTTGTATACAGGTTTCCACAAGAACAAAAATGATGTTCTTACGGTTTTCGTGAAACGGAAGACACTTTTCTGTTTATTTTAACTTTGACTACATTTAAAATATTTTCATGTTCACAAATATTGAGGTTTTCACACCATGACTCCATGTGAGATATTATCTACATGCACCTGTCATGTTTTATTATTAATTAATGTTTTCACTGAATTTTATTAGAAACAAAACTTTTCATGTAAGTAGCTTACAGTTGAACAAATTGTAATTATTTTCAACTTATTAATCGCCTGTATCATAATTTATAGTTCCGGAGGATGACACAAGTGGTGTCGTAACTAGTTGAAATAGAAAAATGAATATAAATTTCATTGACTGCATTCCAGAAGTTTTTCCTTCTCATCAAATTTCCAGTCAAGAAGTACATATTTTCATGAAAGTATAATTTTTGTAGCGAAAAATCACGACTTTGAAAATTATAGCTATTTCAAATGAATAAGTACATACAAAATCGGGAGAAGTAACTGCATATAGATGATTTACCGTTCGCGTTTCTAGGTATTTTTATTTTTTCAGGGTCGTCAATGTACGAATAATGACTAGAAAACAGTTATCTACAATTATGCATCGAAAAAATTCAAATACTATGAACAAAGAGTTGGAATATCTTGAATACAATCTTCTCCATTGGGAAGATTTCTTCACAGAGCAAATTAGTGGGATAAAATATGATTTTTTACGTTTCAAATCTGAAGTTAAGAGCAGGTGGATTAAATCTTCAAGAGAAGAAGAATATTTCTCTATCAAGAGTAAGGACTGGCTCCAAGAAACATTTAATATTCCAAAGGTTGTTAATCGACCAGGTAGACCTTCAAAGTGGTTCGAGGCATCTAGTGATAGGACTAAAAGAAGAAAAACTCAAGAATTATGCAAAACAACTAATTTAGAAATGCTTACCTGTGCGACGCAGTCTAAGTTGCGGAAAAGTGAAAAAACAGATGCTTCTCTAGTTTCAAAAGAAATTATGAGTACCCCAAAACGAGCAACAAAATATAAAAAATGTTTTCCTCGTTCAACGTCAAGAAGCATCAATTCTCAGTTGTCTCCTATGGAGGCCCTTTCCATGTTTGTTGAAGCAGGACTCTCTAGGAGCCAGTACGTAATGAGAGGAAACACTAGGAAGAAGTTTTTCTCATGTTATAGTGGTCTACAAGAAGCCAAATTAGAGTGTTACTCTGATAAGAACGCGTTAACAGTAAACGAAACTTGTGCTGAAGTAAAACTGCAGAGTTTATTAGATCAGATCGCTACTCGATTGATAACGCATTCGGAAGTTTTGAAATTGCAAAGTGAAAGCAACAATACTATTGTTTTGATATGCAAGTGGGGTTTTAATGGAGCACAGCAAGTTCAATATAAACAAGGATTTGCTAGCGATGCTGATTGAGATGTCAATTTATTTCAATGTTCTCTTGTACCCCTTCAGCTGAAATGCTCCAAAAGCAATGAGGTTATATGGGAACATCCTACTCCATCTTCGCCCCGTTATTGCCGCCCCATTTGAATAAGGTTTGTTAGAGGAACTACAGATGTAATAATTCAAGAAATAGATTTTGTTGAAACTGCCATAAATAATTTACAAAAGACAAAAATTACAATGGAAGATAAAAGTTATAGTGTCAACTTTACTATTACGTTCATCATAGTCGACGGAAAAGTTTGTAATGCGGCTTTAAATTCAACATCAACAATGAGATGCTCTATCTGCGGTTTAACTTCTAAAGACTTCGATAATATAAAAATAGCCACGAATTGGCAGCAGAAATTACTGGAATTGACAAAAATTTGATATACAAGTTAGAAATAATTTTAGTGGTATTATCATGTGGACATAAAGTGAACGTAGAAAAATTTTCGGCTCATACGAAAGAAACTGCAGAGCTCTATATTCAATTGTTTCCTTGGTATCCAATGATTCCTGCAATGCACAAGATACTAATTCATGGCCCAATAGTAATCAAAAAAGCGCTGCTCCCAATAGGTCAATTATCGGAGGATGCATTAGAAGCGCGTAATAAACACTTCAGAATTTATCGCCAGAACTCTGCAAGAAAGTTATCAAGGACATCTTGCAATTTGGACGTCTCAAATAGGCTTTTGCTTAGTTCAGATCCCGTCATGACAGGGATGAGGCCAGTTCCAAATAAAAAGTAGACCGTTTTGCAAAGAAACGTTGTCTTTATTACTTCCAGCTTTACCTAATGTGGAAACTTGGTCTGCATCATCAACAGATACAGACGATGAAGAAGAAATCATTGATCCAGACAAGAAAGAATGAGATTTTTCAAGTTGATATTTTTAATCGCATTTTTCATAAGAGGAATATGTGTTCATTCTTATTTGATATATTTATTTTTTTTTATTGATGATAAACCCAAACTCAGTGGACATACTGTATACATATACATGCCTTCGTCTTAGTTTTACTATGAATCTACTATAAATATACTCAAGTTACTTTATTTTCCCTGAAATATGACTTTAGAATAAATATTTAACTTTGGCCGCTCAGATTGCTCAAATACCCTACCGTGCGGCGGTCAAATTTTTCATCCGTATAGCAAGGTCTTCTGTAATTCCTATGTACCACTTGAGCACGGCGGAAGCTTAACAGATTATTGGATATACCATAAACAGAAGATAGTAAAGTATAATGAGAAAAAAAAACACCCTAATTGGACTATTTTGTGGATGAATAATGTAGGGATAAGTATACGAATTGACATCAAAATATAGAATTCTCAATAATATTTACTCATAATTATTGTTCACTATTACATATTTATAAGACCAACATCAAATTTTTGAAAAGGAAAGAATATAATAATAATTTGATAGAATTATACAGGAATAGAAATATAACAAGAATTGATTTTGTAAAAGCTATTAGCCATGATTTTCCGGAAAAATAATATACTAATGTAAATAATGACGAGTTTCTAATAAAATTATCTGATAGATGTACTAAAATGTAAATATGTATACATGACGAGTTCTCAATAAAATGAATTCATGTTAGTTGTAAGAAAGTGTAAATATTTGTGAATATATATTTTTCTACCTCTATAGTTTTTATCAGTCGTTATTCATTCATGACATAATAAATTGAATAGTTATCTAAGCTCGTTTATTTTATTAACTCACAATTTTTGGCATATAGAGAATACATATTCATTTGAAAATGAAAGATCAAAGTGATAAACTTAGCTCAAACGGTATATAGGAATGAGAAAAAAAAGTGCTCAAACGGTATATAGGAATTAAAAAAAAAATTGCTCAAACGGCCTATGGGATCAGGACAAAACTGAACGCCGCGCTCAAACGGTATATCCCCAAATGAATAAGGTTTAGTGATGTGGACAGTAATTATATGAATTTTGTGGTTCAAAATCTCATTTAATAGAAAGATTCCACGATTAGTTTATCTAGTATTACGTAGTGAATTTTGGAGCAATAATCTTTAAGATTGTACTGCAGAATATGTCCACTTGTTTCAGTGTGTACCAAGACTACACTCCTGCTGTTGAGACAAAAGTTGAATAAGAATAGCCATGACGAGGGTGAGAAGAAAGAAAATTTTAAGAGATTGATGAAGATGAAAAGAACAAATTTACAAGATGCTCGGCAACTGAAGGTTCAATCATGACGATTCCAATAAAATGGATCAAATCAAGACAATCTGACGGTTACTTCAAAACTACTGTTAACATGAACAGAAATTCATGTGACAAAGGTCAAACTCCAATCATACGTCAAGCAGCAGTGAGTCTAAGAGAGTATCGCACTCGAAAAAACAAACATCAGCAAAAAAGTCATACGACGAGAACTGATACCCGAGAAAGCAGAGCCAGTGATTTTTTATGAAATTCAGAACCCAACATCGAACACTTGTGAATGTGCAGTGAATTCCCTTCACAGAACTATTAGACAAACCCTCTAGGAACATTACCATTGAAATGAGTGGCCGTATGTATAGAGACATTAAGTGCAATAATTAGGTCAAGATTGAAGGAATATCCATATAACAATAGTAATTTCCAAATTCTTTCTGAATTGTGCCTTAGAGAAAGCAAATTTCTTATAGAGGGAGGACTGTAAGAGTCAACAAATTCACAGTTCGCTGAGCTCTTACGAAATTAGGGAGTGTGCTTCTTTTGTAAGCAAGCAATAGAGATAGATGAACTATTTGCAAATACGATTGACGTCAATAATAAATATTGCTATATTGGCATTTTGAATTTCATACATAGAGGATAAATATTGATTATAGAAAAGGTAGTTAGTGAAGTAGGCAGTAGTTAGTTAGATAGTTGGTGATAATATAGTAAGTGATAAGTTAGTTAGTGCGTAAGTTGGGAGGTTAGTTTCATTTATTTCAAACATACACTGTCCAACAGGACGAACCCAATAAAATGACAGGAGCAGTATTACAAGAAATCAAATATCGATACTAGTGTGACATCCCTCCGACCCGTACGAACACTCTACCTTTTTCCCAGTGTTCCCGGGCTGCTTTTGCTCGGGCGCCTTTTGCGGTACAGTCCTGTTCTTATTCAGCGGCGGAACACTAAAAAAAGGGAGCCTAGGAGTTGATGCAGTGGAGAATGGCCAGAAGTTTTGAGGATACGCAAATAGACCAATGACTGTATATTTGGAAACTAAATTATTATTTATCATTTAGAAGGGAAGAAATGGAATCTCAAAGTGGAATAGAGAATGCAACAATAACGTAACTGAACAAAAATATGACAACAAAAGGTTTATTCATCCAGTGAATTTCGCGGTGACACTAGCAGTGACATTTAAATCTGCGGCGGCGGGTATATCAGTAACGGTGGCTCTGGCCGCCAGGAGGGCCACGGTTGTCAGGCCACCAAATGATACTCTAGTCGACTACCAGGAGAACCACGGTAGTCACTAGTGCGGTGGGACAGGATTAGTATGGGGTTGCCAGGAAAGCCACGACTACCAGGAAAAAAACGGCTGACGCTAGCACCAGGGAATTGGATTTAGCCACTTGTCTTTCCAGCATCTTTCTCTTAAGCGGTATCAGCGGACTTCTCAGGTATCGATCAGGAGGACCACGATCAAGACACTTTGAGCCGTTCACTGACTCTGCCCTATACAGGCTTACAGCGCTCGTCTTCTACTCGATTGTTAATTGAAATTTAATTGAATGGATCCGAACTTCCTAAAGATTCAAAAGATTGTCAGAATGAAATAATAAATAAGCAAACATTGCATCAGTCGGGATTTGAGCTCAAAGTACATCAATTCGTAATCCTCCGAGCTAGCGGCGCACTTGTTATAATCAATGTTGCTGTTGTATGACCTCGTCACACTAATAATTTATGAAAACATATCAGATGGACTAAGATCAGCCAATGAATATCAACATATCATAAGAGATTTTTCAAATCTTCAGTAAAACTATTAACATCAAAGATATCAATATCACGATGCAAAATATCATGAATGGTGTTCGAAAAAGTATATCTAATGTTGTACAAGTAGATCATGTGATGTCCATGTCAGATTTTTCACTTGTCCATATCGAGTGATCTTCAAACTCTCCAGCCTTGAACTTATTATTCAGATACATACATACGTCAAACGATCAGTATATAATCCTCCTTGAAGTTCTGCCGCCGAGTAAGTCAGTTGTTCTCTTGTCGATATTACACATCTTATGTCGGTGACTCGCTCCAACCATTGGACGTTGGAGCTTTTGGTCCCACTAAAGCAGTGCCGGAAAGTTTTGGATAGATGGAAGCAAGAATCCAGGCTTCGAGGAACGATTCCTAAGGAATAATTCCCCGTGTTCCTGCTAAGACTATGGACTAGAATAACATCCAATATGCAATCCAATCTCCATGGAGCAATATGACCTAAGCGTAGTTTCGAATAAGCTTCCCTCCAAAGGAACCAAAACTGCTAGAATTCTAGACGACAGTTCACTTGAATTTTTGAGAGAATCGAGGAACTTTGATGCAAATCGATTGCGTCATACAAGAGGTAAGAAAATGAATTTAAACCCAGGCACTCGTATATCACTAGACAATTTCGAGAACCAAACTCAGACGGAAGATCTACATCAAGCCACTTTCAAAACAGCTAGCCCTATACATTTTGTCTCAAATTCATCCTCCAAGTAGAACAGTGCGCAAGAAAAAATGAGACAAGACGAAAATCTCTGTTCGATCTGTTTATGTGACTTCCGAAATTATGTTGGAAAAGATAGGATTTGCTGCGTCAACTGCAAGAACTATATTTAAGGACATTGAAATGAGGGCACCAAGAATCCTTGGTTTGAATGTCCAAGATGTGAGAAAAATTATTTGAAAAATAGTGTTTCTGTTATTGATGGAGTTACCATTTTTTGTATCTTGTTACGGGCTACTTTCCTTATTTTATTTTTTGATGCTTTATCCCTTGAGATTGTCAACTACTTTTTTTGATCATTTTGAGTGTCAAAGTAACTGAATATCACAAATTTCACTTCCAAAACAACAGCATGATGTCAAAGTAGCCCCGGAGGAGGAACTACTCTGACACCAAAATTATTATTTTTTTCCATATCAAGTAGTGCTTTTGGAAAGCTGTTGCCTACAGGCAATATTTTCAAGGCATTTATTGGTTTTAGCTGTAAAGCAGCTCACATTGGTCAGACAGGGAGGAAATTAATAAATAGGTTTAAAGAACATGAACGCGTGCGGAAATTCAAGTTTCGCAGATCATTTACTTGATACAGGACATGATTTTAATATTACTAAAAATTTCAAAATTCTACATATACATAAATATGGTTCAACTTTAGACTTTTTGGAGGTCCTGGAAATCCAAAGATTCATTAAAAATAATTAATTTTCTTGTCTGAATGATCCAGCAAATTTAACAACATCAAAATTACAGAGTGTTTTAAACTAGTTTCTACTTTCCAAAAATTCTGTCAATTTGTTTTTCATTGACATATTTTGATTATTTCAAGAATTTTTCACGATATACTTTTCCATTTTCTACAAATTCATTTATATTTAATTTTATTTATACAAGTTATACATTTAACAATTTATCTACGTTGAAACTTTGAACCATATTTATATAGTGTTATATAGTGTGAGTATGATCATTAAATTACATTTGTATTTGTTCCAAATTAGAATTTTAAGTTCTCATGTATCTTTCTATTATAGACTCCCGGTTCTGAAGATAGCTACTCAGTAGTCGAAACCGGTCAACAAAAAATAAAAAATTCTGAATAGTGTCATACAAGACTTTAATTTTCTTCTAACTTTCAATATCATTCATATCACACTAGGGTTAAGTCATTCTCATCAACAAATTCGTAAGTTGCAAAATTCAATATCTGGTTGAACGTTTTCACGATTATAGGTCAACTTCTATGATTTAGACATTTCATTTGTTACAATCCGAAAAACTAAATTCAGATTTTAACAAAATGCGATAAATTGCCGCCAGATACATGATATATTTTTTTTGTATCTATGGGCACACTACTTCCAATATTTTCTTATCTATTTCTTTCAGAAATAGATATTCATAATTCTGTTCATTTCACAGTTTATGTGAGCTCAAGCATAGACAAATAATGCTAATGACTATAATATAGTTAGTAAAGTAAATAACGTTTTATGATCTTTCTTTTCACTCACTGTCATATCAATAAAATTATAATTTTTTTCATTGCTCACTTTATATTAGAGCTGTATTATTGTCAGAATTATATAACTTATAATATTGTACATATATGAAAAATAACGTCCTCTACTACATTTACCATATCTACGATAATACATCCAACATCTGACATTTTGAAGATTGCGAAGGTACCTTCGAAGCATGATGAAATAGAAATCAAACAAATCGTGAGTTATATAAGAACATGAATCAGGCCTTCTCCATAGAATGAAGATGTCTTGCACATAATTTTTTGCAATATATCATCTGAGCACATTTTTCACGTTTCATTCATTTTCATAGTCTTATTCATACAAACTCGCCTATTGCTCTCATTCGGTATCTGTCTCTCGCGCTACAAATCGACAATCATATTAACACATAAACCTTTTAGGAAAATCTTTCATTCGACATTATTTCTCTCTATATTCCTTCTAAAACAGTTAATTCCACATTCCATCTCTTCCAGAATATTTGCAAACACTACGCAAAACTCCAATTTTTAAAGCAGTCTCTCTTCGTTTGCAACCACGCAAAACATTCACTATTTAACACCTTTTCAGGTACTGTGATATAAAACTCAATCTAAAGCCCTCAAAATCTTACAATCAGCAGATACTCACACGAATACAGCACGGATCACCATTGTTGATCTTCCGCATACTTAGAAGACTATTGGAAACATGAATAATGATTAAAACTCCTTAACTTTAAGCAATTTCAAGAAATCAAATACATATTGCAAGGACTAAAGTTCTCATCATCAGTAGCTGACTGGGTGGAGCATACCAACAGTAGACTGCAGTTTTCCTCTAGAGATATTCCTTTCCCCAAGTGGGCTGAAAATTACTACGGGAGATATGCTCTTCGCCAAAGATGAAGTGAAGCACAATTTGAACCTGAGAACAAAGCTTCTTCTATATTTGCTCAAGGTTAAGGGGTCCTTATTATTTTTGTCTATGCTTTGACTGAGGACTCAATCATTCATTATCATGACTATCGGCAAGTTTTGTCGTGAGATAGTGGAATTTATGGAGATGGATCATCAAATTTTCATGCCTCAAATATCATGCTTTCTATATAATATTGACTTGAAATACTCACTTGGTTCTAAGGTGATTATAGAAACTTGAAACTTATCCATTCCCTTCAAAGATACTTGTTTTTCTGTTATCAGCTCTTGATATCCAGTCAAGAAGGTTAGAATCATATGAATGAGATGTAGGAAGTTCACCATCACCATAAGGAAAAGATAAACTGCTGAAATATGCGTCTTAGTGGTGTAATAGAGATTACTTATAAAATCAAAGGGTTGAGCGATTGTGAACACTATCATCATTATGATCATCCAGTAATAGCTGAACATACTATAAGGATGAATAATATACCAATATCTTGAATTAATATGTCTTTTACTCTCATTTTCAATACTCTTTACACTTCTAAAGTCGAATCTTGTCTGAGGATTTCGTCTTGAAATCGTCGTTATCGATCGAATCCATTTTCTGAATGCTATATAAAAGTATAATTCTGGCAATGGTCTAAATCCACCTTTTGTTCTTGAGAGAGTACAACTATGACTATCAAGTTTTGAATAATACATATTGATAAAGCACAGATTCAACGTTTGATATCGACAAATTATTTCACAAAATTGTGTTTCTGACGTGAGGCAAATGTCAGTGTCCCACATATTTAAATTGTGAACACTACTACTTGATCAATATTCTAAAGTTTCTTCTTCAAACTGCCACGAGATGAATTGAACATGAACATGATATTTTTGATATTTCATATCAAAAGATACAGATTTGCAATTATATTAGAGCATTCAATTCCAAAAAAATCAATGACCTAGTAAAATTGGTGATCCATCCAGAAACATGTTTGACAAGCCAAGTTTTTCTGAAGTCTTTGATTCTCATGTCCCACTGAGTTCCTAGAAAGCATTCTCGATTCGAGCGAAAGTTTCTTTGTTAATTTTCTAAAGACCTAGATTTTGATGTCCTAATGAGATCTAAGAATATATTATCAATTCGAGCGAAAGTTTCTTGTGAAGTTCGGAGGAGAATAAGTATGAATTTTTCATGATTTTCCCAATATTTTATAGATTTTTGGCAAGTAGTTTTACGTAGATGATTTGATCGTAACAGTAGATACGCAAGCAATGGCTCGAAAAATATTCGAGGAATCAAAATTAATAATGAACAGAGCTAGCATGAATCCAAGAAAATGGCATTCTAATGAAAGAAATATGAATGATTTCATGGGAATCGACCGTAAAACACCGATTCGGAAAGTTCTCGGAATTTGCTGGGATACTAGAACGGACGAATTGAGTGTAGATCTAGCCCGTTTTACAGATTATGATAATACTCAATGTTATTTTTCGAAGCGTCTAATACTGCAAGCTATAGCTTCTATTTATGACCCATTAGGCTTCTTAGGTCCATTCGTCATCAAAGCCAAAATCATTTTATAGGAAATATGGGAGAAGAAATGTGGTTGGGATGAGATTCAATTTCAAAAAATTTCGATTGATTGGATCAAGTGGACTAACGATATGAAATATTTGTCTGAATTTCGTGTTCGTAGAAATGTTTTAAGAAATTATTATCAAGGTGAAACTGAATTGCATATTTTCACTGATCCTGGCCAATATGCTTATGGTACTGTAGCTTATGTTCGCAATATTTTATTTGATGGTACCGTATCTTGCAATTTGCTTCTGCAAAGAATAGAGTAGGACCGATAAATAGTAAGATGCAAAAATCATTGACGTTACCAAAATTAGAACTAACGGCAGCTGTTTGTGGTGCTAGATAATTTGAATATCAAGTTCCAGAGAACCTATCTATGGACCGATTCAAAAATTGCGCTCTACTGGATAAGAGGTAATCCTTTTAAATACAAGCCATATGTTTCGAATCGAGTAAAAGAAATTCAAAAAATACAAAAGGGTATTTTGAAGCATTGTCCTGGACTAGAAAATCCTGCCGACTTGGTGACAAGAGGAATACAAGCAATAACATTGATAAATTCAGATTTATGGAGGAAGGGTCCAGCTTTTCTCAGAAAAGACGAGAACCAATGGACAAAAACTGAGCTAAATGACACAATGATTGAGAACAAAATTATCTCAACATTTATTGTGAATGTGAAGGATAAGGAAAAACAGATCCAATTTTTGACTTGGGAAATTACAGTGCACTCGATGAAGCATTAGGAATTACTTGTTATGTATTCAGATTTTGTCACAGTTTGAAAAATCCTCAGGACAGAAAGCTAGATCTGCTGTCCATAAATGAAATGAAAGCAACCGAAAAATATTGGATCAAATATACCAAAAAAAACGTCATTTCCAGAAGAATTTGAATGCTTGAAATTAGGTCGAGATTTACCCAGAAGTTCAAGTTTGATTTTATTGAGTCCTTTCATGGGTGAAGATCAAATATAACGTTTAGGAGGATGGCTGCAAGAATCGGCGCTGCCATACGAAAGTCGTCATCCTATCATATTGCCAAGGAATTCTAATCTGACAGATTTGATAATCTGGGAAAATCATATGTACTGCAGCCATCTAGGTGTAAATTCTACATTAGCAAGCGTACATGAAAGATTTTGGATTATAAAAGCTAGACAAAGCGTGAAATCCATATTGAATAAATGTTCATCCTGCAAAAAAATGAAAGGAAAACCAGGAGGCGAGCCATTTGCACCGTTGCCTGCAGATAGAGTAAGAGAAGCAAATCCATTCAAAATTTGTGGATTGGATTTTGCTGGCCCTTAATATGTAGTAACTAAAAAGAATGAGCGCAACAAAGTCCACATATTGCTTATTACTTGTGCGATTATAAGAACCAGTACATCTAGAATTAGTACAGGATTCAACGACCAGAAGTTGTTCAAGAGCATTGCGGCGATTTATAGCGAGAAGAGGAGTTCCTGATGTAATATACTCGGACAACGCTAAAACTTTCAAACGAGTGTCATTTGAGTTAAAAGAACTGGAAAAATTTCTTAAATCACAAATAATTTAAAATAATATGAAAAAATTTGGAATAAAATGGAGGTTTAGTATTGAGAGAGCACCATGGTGGAGTGGATTTTGGGAACGTCTCGTGGAAACCGTTAAAAACTGTTTAAAAATGACCATCGGGAAAGCTTCAATTGACTTCGAAGAATTAGAAACTGTTCTTATTGAAGTGGAATCAACTGTCAATTCAAGACCGTTGACCTATATCGATGATGATCCTGAGAATTCATTAATATTGAGTCCGTCACATTTCTTAGTTGGTTCTTCGGAGACTTCTATCGATTTTGAACATGTTACCCGACAAGAAATCAAACGAAACCGCGCTCTTCAAATTTAGAACGCTTGTAACAAATTACTGAATAAGTTTTGGAAAAAATGGAGATCAGACTATTTACAGCAGTTGCGACACAAACAAAAATCCCAAATGAATGGGTCACTAAAATTTTTACAGGGGAGACGACTGTACAAGGGGGTGTCAAGTACGAACAACTGATGGAACCAACCTGAAGCGTCCCATCCAACTATTTTATCCCTTGGAGGTAAATTAAGGCCCGGGGAAGGATGTGGAAAATTACCAATGCCGCCAGAGGAGCGATGCACGTGCCTAAAACATCAGCAAAGTCACCCACCCAAGATGCCCAATTCAATATTGCAAGTTAGTGCTTATGTAACCTATTTTAAATGAAATATTATCGTTTGTTTGTATGAAGATGATATTTGGTATGGAGAGGAGAAGCATAAGAATCGAGTCAGTCGGCAATAAACTGCATTTTGTAAACGATCACGCGATACTGTTTCAAATTTATACTCATATTTTCTCAATCTTATATTTAATTATTATCAATACAATATATTTATCTGTTATTTGTACTTGGGTCTTCTTTGAATGTGAAGCTGAACGCCTTTTATCACAATATGGTTTGGAACACAACGAAGGATATAATGAAATAGTATTACAGGATAGAATATCGATTATACAAGAGTTTTTTAATCAAGAATCAACAAAAATAGATCATTTATTCATCAAAGATACTATGAATCAGATTATTCATTTATATAGTATCATACAAGATACTTTGAATGATAGAGATACTTCTATAAGTTTTTTTGATATAAGACTATTGCACGAGAGTAGAATACTTCACGATTTATTGGAAGATAATTTAATTGGCATCAATACGTATAGTAAATTTGAGTTTCCAGCAAATTCGAATTTCAATGATTTGAAACAGTTAATTTCAACTCATTGTGAAGTAGAAGATTATAAAGTAGATTACCAAATTTTGGTGCTACTGTATTTTGAAAGTATATTTGAATTATTGCAATACACCCCTGTAACTTCAGTTTGGAATAGTGAAGTACTTATAGTGTTTCGAAGTGAACATAAGCTGTATTCAGTGACAAATAATTGGAAGAAAGTAAGCGAGTTTCACTATTGTAATCAAGTGAATCATAACATGATTGAAGAAAGTGAATGAGACTATCAGATAATTTTTAATGAAGAGTTGCTTAATTGTAGCTATATTGGAATAAATAGTGATGTTATCAATATGATAAAAATTAGTGATACTAATAAATTTGTTTTATGTTATCCGTATTATAATAAAATTACTATAAAATGTAAAAATGAAAATGAGGAATTTGAAATATTAAAAAGAATATATTCATTGGCAAATAATGCGTGTAAGTTGAATAATAAATCAATTTTGAATAGATTGACCCTTCACTGGACATGGGAAGATACGAGTTTCTATGTCCCGTGGGAAACGCAATCTTAGCATTATGTAGTTCATAAACAGTGATTTTAAGATCAGGGCATTTTTTATGTAGCTCTCGTCAAATGAAGATCTTTTTGAAAACAATATTCGACGTTCAAATATAATAGCTTACATAAATATATATATATATATATATATATATATATATATATATATATATATATATATATATATATATATATATATATATATATATATATATATATATATATATATATATATATATATAAATTCTTCTTGATTGTCCTTCACTTTCACTTAAAACAACAGCGTCATATGGATACGCTAACGCAGGTACTACACTGCCGTTAATATGCACACCATCCGAGCCGTTCAGAGCTATTTGTAACAACAAATCTACACACAAATTGAACGTGGACTTCCCACAGCCCTGTTGTACAAGTTATGTATATAAATGTAGTCAGATGATTTCATTCTCTCATATTATTCGTATCAGCACTAAGTTAGTATAAAAAACTCTATATTTTAACCATTCTAGTTTAGTTCAATTCATATTCCATTTCTGCAACAATAAAACTTTTAAAAAATACTTTTCGAAGAACGTATTATTTATTTGGCGTAGTCGGTAGGATCCGTAAACAGTATTTCGATCGAAAGCTCAAGTCAAGAAATCAATTCGTCAATACCATTTCGCTGTTTCGTTTTTACGATTTATAACGGTCCAAAACTATAATCAAGAAAAGTCTACCGAGCTGCTAAACGCAAAGCCTGGATCTTCTCAAAGGCAGAAAAACAAAACTCCAAACTCCGTACCAAAGAGCCGCAGAACGAGAGCCGGTGATTCCACAAGCAGAGAATTCACCAGGAAACGTAGAACGAGCCAGGTCCGTCAACCTCTGAGGAAAGAGCATCGCCCAGATTCCGTAAGTCGAGAACGAGCGGTGTCCAATTCCAATGCAGATTATCGCAGTTTTAGCAAGTATAGTCTCATTGTAAGTGAAAAAAATAATATTTCACAGCTAAAATGTATAATGATTAGTATATTACATCTGAGGTGGGAAGTATTTCATTACAGTCGAGAGCTTATTATATGACCGAGAGGCGAAGCCTCGAGGATCAGATATAGCTCGAGGCTGATATGAAATCCTCACCGAAGTATGTATACTATTTTATTCACAATCATCCCAAATTTTTCGAGAAATAGGTGATCCAATTTCGTTCTTTTTTCAACAAAGTAAATTTATGTAGTAGTCTATGAAAACAAGAATGTTTTGAAAAAATTAATTAATTTGACATTTGTAGGCAGGGAGTACCGGGAGAGATCACTTAAATGAAGGGATTTGGCGCTTAGCTGCTACCATCTTGCGGGAAGGGGCGCACCCATTTTTCAATTTTATTTGAATCTTGAATCTTAGTGACCGTTGAAAAAAATTTGAACAAATGTTGATTTACATAAAAAAATGTCTGTCAATGCAAATATAATTTTTTAGTCGAGATTTTCTGCTGATTTTAATAGTTAAATGCTACAGAAGTTATCAAAAAGTGAGTACAACAAGTAAATTTTAAGTCTGCTTAATATTCTTCTGTTCATTTACTATAAATCATAATTATTCTAGGCGTACATTCACTGGTTCCATTCTGCGACCTGCAGTTTTCTATAAGTGCAAAAGCACTATTACATACATGATTTAGATTTACCACAATAACAGATATTGGACTAAATCATTTTTCGGACCATACAAATTCCCTGGAATTTCGAACAATGAACAAATAAGAAGCATTTGGAATGGATAAGAATTTTCCAGCTCCAATATTTGAACGGTGCTAGAACTGAAAATTATTTGTAACGGAAGGTGCTCCAATATATTATCTATATCATATAGAACCAAGAAAGAGTAATACTCTTCAGTCTTGATGTTACTTTGGAATTCAGGCAGCCGAAGAAATTTCAATAAATCTATACTCCCAACAAGTTCATGCTCCACGAAAGTGCTAAAAGACTCTCCGTCAATGTAGAGGAAGTAGAACCAAGAAGAAAAGTAATATTTGTGGGAAAAAAATCTTAAATTCAGTAAAATTGATTCAGTTTAGACAGTGAGATGCATTTATGTTCAGATAAAGTGGAAACAATGCAAAGAACGACACTTTAGCTCAGAGTAAATTGAAAAAATTCAGTAATTATCTTAAAAAAATACTTCGAAATAATGATATTTTCTGTTATCCATTTTCTCAATTAATTATACATCTCAAAATAATTTGAACAAGTCTACAGTCCTGGATTAGTGATTTTCGTGTCCTATTTTTTTCAGTTGTGTTATTAAAACTCATTCTAGTTCATATCTATTGCTCATTTATCACCATAAGTGATTTAAGATTGTATTTGAAAGACCTAAATTAGAAGAAAATTCACTAATCCAGAATTGTGGGCTAGTATGAGTTCTTTTGAGAATATGGCTATAAAATTTCATACTTCAATAGAATAATTTCGAATTGTTTTGACCGTTTGTAATCAGTTTCTCTAGTCTTGTTCACAATGAACTTTGAATACTGTGAAAAGTAATTTCATCAGAAAGTATGACCCACAATTGAAAAAACATTTCCTGAGAATAGACACTTTAAAGTAATTGACCTATTATGACGTTCTAGCTCCAATCACTAATTTATTTAATAACTACAAAGTTGAATCAAAATTAATGCATGAAATGATTTTATCAAATTTTGCGTTTGTTAGCTATTCAATGTATTGCAATACTGTCGAAAGTAATTTCATTCCAAGGTATGATCCACAGTTAGAGAAGGCATTCTACAAAAATAGATTATTCAGAGTCATTGATTCATAATGTTTTTTGAACAAATTTTGAATATACTTTACATCTGCGGATTTATTGACTACAATAATTGGATCATACTTCAAGGATAAAGTAACTTCATATTTTATTGCGAAACCTGATATTTGTACATATATTTTGTCGGTGAGATTGATTCACATGTACAAACATTTATAATACATGTATTTTTGTTGAAAAAGTTTTGTGATTCCTTTCTATCAATATACCTTACCTGAAAATACTAATTTAGATAGAGCACTAAAAGCATTGGTATTATCATCCGCCATTTCGTGTCCTGTCAATAAGAGAAAGCATATATGAACAAATGTAAACATTATAGGAAATGTGTTGTTCGACGAGAATAAAATGTTATAATAACTTGAAGAATTGAAGAAAAGAGTATCGGAGTGACTCATTAATGTGTCGAATGATTTATCATCATTGTTAGCGGCAATTGTGGCTGTGAGATTCACAGACGAATTATAGGTATTTCATATAAAAGTACGTATATTCAGTCAAAATTTCCATCTAAAGTTAAGATCAGATTGAAATTTTGATTAAAGTTATCTCAGTTCATTTTAATATATATTTTTATCTAAATTTTTAGACACGATCATAGAACGTAACCTCAATTTCAAGCAATAATTGATCAATATATTTATTTATGGAAGTATTAGATGATGCTGACTGTTACGTGAAATGAAGAAAACGATGTACGGGAATTCAGTCACAAGTTTATTATTTCTATCCTACTCTACAGTTTCGGTCCCACCTGGACCATCTTCAGGAGTGCTAACATTTATACAATAGTGTGAGAATGTGGAAAAAAAAAAACAAACAAAAGGTGTAATGAACAGTGTACTTACAATAGAATTAGTGTTTGTGTATGTTGTCATCTGTAGTGTTAAAATAAATATTTGTTTTCTTTTATATGTCGATGTAATAAAAAAGAGAAAAAACAAACATGTTTTTAGTCAAAAATAAAAGAATAAATAAATGTATATATATAAAAAAAAATTTCAAATATGAAAAACTAAGCGTGGCAACAACTGACCGTTATGAAAGCCAGAGGCTAAGTACATGTTACATAAAGTGAGTGCCCGTGTAATGCGGAAAAGCAAAAACGCACAAGTCACAACCGTCAATTGTTGAAGTCAACCAATGAAAAAGAATCACATCAAGATGTTCAGGGATGCAAGTCACAGAGACTAAACGAAAAAAAATTTAAATAAGAATATAAGAACAACTATTTATGAACAATTTCAAAACATCAAAACCAGGCTATTCTGCACAAAAGGCTAACACTTGAAATGCTATTTATAAAACAAGATGATAATAATGTCAATGAGAAAACTGATACTATAGCCTTAAGCACCATTTATAATAATATATTGAGATGATTTTTGATGTTTTGAAATTGTTCATAAATAGTTGTTCTTATATTTTTATTTAATTTTTTTTTCGTTTAGTCTCTGTGACTTGCATCCCTGAACATCTTGATGTGATTCTTTTTCATTGGTTGACTTCAACAATTGACGGTTGTGACTTGTGCGTTTTTGCTTTTCCGCATTACACGGGCACTCACTTTATGTAACATGTACTTAGCCTCTGGCTTTCATAACGGTCAGTTGTTGCCACGCTTAGTTTTTCATATTTGAAATTTTTTTTTATATATATACATTTATTTATTCTTTTATTTTTGACTAAAAACATGTTTGTTTTTTCTCTTTTTTATTACATCGACATATAAAAGAAAACAAATATTTATTTTAACACTACAGATGACAACATACACAAACACTAATTCTATTGTAAGTACACTGTTCATTACACCTTTTGTTTGTTTTTTTTTTCCACATTCTCACACTATTGTATAAATGTTAGCACTCCTGAAGATGGTCCAGGTGGGACCGAAACTGTAGAGTAGGATAGAAATAATAAACTTGTGACTGAATTCCCGTACATCGTTTTCTTCATATTTATTTATCATACACAGGTACCTATTATATAAAATATATATTATATATTTACATATATAAATATATTATAAACATGAATTATATATAATCAATTATTTCTTTGATAAGTAAAATATTACGAGCTCACAATTTTTTATAGAGACATGCGATATAAAAAATTGCAAATAGTAGACTTCCATGTTTTTCATCCCTTGGGTGAGAATAGTAAAATAATGAATCTTCCAATAAATATGTATAGAAGTTTTTCTAGGGAAGTTAAAAATTACAAATTTTGAAGATAAACAATAGAGTTTTACATATTTAGAGATCCCGAAATGCAATAATTGGTCAGATTGTTTTCAAAAATTGTATTACAGAATATAAATCGAAATTCCATAATGATATTCTGTGTTTTTAATATTACTCTAATTATATATGACTGAAAACCGAATAATTGGATTCAACATTTGAAAACTGAAAATTCTAAATTTGAGCATGTAATTTGATAACAAATAGTACATTATGCCTAAAATAAATAGTTTGATAGACTCCGATATTATTTCATCACGTTTTTTACCTAAAGATTAAACTATTTCGACTCAATCATCGCGTTTCCTGCACTGTTCACATATGCTAAAGTGCTTTCTAAGACACAAAACGGCGGATGATAATACTCATGTATGTAGTGCCTTAATTTAGACTAGAAACCATGGTAACATAGCTATCAGAGACCTCATGTGGCAAGGGGCGCAACTATTTTCATGCGCAGAATTTTTAACATTGAGTGCTCTCTCCCGGTACTCCCTGTTTGTAGGATTTATGATTTATGAATCAAGTTATTCATACATGTATCCATTGAAATTGTGATAAGTGCAGGTATCAATAAGTTATAACAATGAAATGGAGCTATACACTTGCCCCGAATCAAACGAAAGTGCTATGTATGTGAGTTCATAGCGATTTTGTTCATAATTTACAAATTTATGAATTTATAAGACAGAGATCTACACAGAATTGCAACATAAATCCACTTCTTTTTGATATTAATTGTTTTATTTGGATCTTTAAATTGTATGATCGGTATTTCTGACAGCACGGATTATTTTAATCCAATAAAGATTTATGACTGATGCTGGGCAACCCTGCATAAACATTTCCCACCCAAGAGATGGAAGTATCGCTTCCGACCCGTGAGCTAGTCATTGCAGTTGGAAATTACATACTTCCCAATCTCCAAAAGGTTAGGAATTGCCATATTACTATAATGATTGTGAATAAAAGATATTATTAACACATTAAACAATAAACACAGGGATTTCTGGAACGGTTAACGCTGTTAAGAAAGAAATCGAGCTCCGACACAGAGCCACTTATTTCACAACACAATATTATATTTAACAAAAATAACACAGGGATTTCCTGAACGGCTAAAGCTGTTAGAACGGAAATCAAACTCCGACACCGAGCCACTTTATTACAACACACATTATAATTTACTAATTCACCAATTTTAAATATAAAATTTATCAATGTGGTGAAATAAAGGATAACGATAAGTAATAAATATTCAAACTTGAAGATAATTCAGATCTACTACATTAAATTCTAAAAATTGAGAATATAATTTCAATTAATAATCCAATAACAATGGCTGATAGAACTCAAAAAATTAATTTTGCTTTAAACTCCATCGCAGTTTATAATGAAGACCCAAATGAATTGAGTGATTTCATAAATGCAGTTAATACTGTTCAAAATCTCTTCGGTACTCTCAATCCACCTCTGGATGATTTTGATAAAGTGATTACATTTTTAAACATAAAAAATAAGATCACGGAACGCGCTTTAGATAGCATAAAAGATTAAGAATAAAATAATTGGACTGAATTGAGAACCCATTCAGCAGATACTTTTAAAGATAAAAGTAATTCCGTTACAATAACTAACGAAGTAGTGAAAATGCAAAACATTGAAAATCCATAGAAGTTATTAGAAGTAACGAAAGAAAAATTCCTGAGCTCCAATTCAAGAGTAAGCATTGAAGAGGATGATCCCGGCACAAAAATAGTTACAATCAGATTTGCCGAAAAATTAATAATGAATAATTTTATTTCTACTATAACGACCCATATAGAAACAATTTAGCTACCAGAAATCCACAGACTATAAATGACATAGAAATATTATTACAAAACGACTTTCAATACCTTAAACCAAATCCAAACTTCATCCCAAATCCGAAAACAATCACTAGACAACTTCCTAGTATTCCTCCCCAGAGATTTCTTGAAACAAATTTACCTTCCGGAAACGTAACTTTTCAAAATAAGAATCCAAATAATTATGGATTTGCCCCTAAACAAAGAATAAGAAACGCACAGAACGTTAGACCGATCCCTATGTCACATCAAACCAGACAAACATTCCAACCTAAACAAAACTTTCCAAGATCTAACAATTACTTCACCCAACAAAATAAACAATTCGGAGCTCATCGACCAAACTACGCGGTAGAAGAGATTACCAATACTGAAACCTTCGATGATGATGAAACTCAAAAAGAAGACGAAGAAGAATATAATTATATTACTGACAAAATTTCAGACAATAATCAGGACGAAAATATAGAAGAGGAAAATTCTTTTTTAGAAATACCCCCGAATATCCACGAGAAATCCTAAATATATATCAAAATTCTCGGCTACCCTTTTTGAAAATTAAAGACTATTATATGTTGATTGATACTGGATCCACTATTAATTTGATCAGTAAGACATATGTTCATAATAATATCCAAAAATTTAAAATTTACGAAGAAAAATTCAATTTTAAAACCGCAATAGGAGAACATAATGGAAACGAATATGTAATTTTGCAATACGGAGGAAATAATTTGAAATTTTATTTGCATGATTTTCATGAACAATTCAATTTATTATTGAGTCTACCAACAAAGATTGAAATGCAAGTTAAGATAGATTTCAGTAAAAATATAATCACTATTCAAAATAAGAATTATAAAATATAATATTTTGAGAATCAAAATTGTGTGAATAACATTGAAGAGATTAAAATTAGAGCAGAGCATTTAAATTTGGAAGAGCAAAGAGAACTTTATAAATTAGTAAAAGAATATGAGAGTATTTTTCCAAAAGAAAAAGACATGTAAACACATACGGATGTTATTCAACATAAAATAGTTAGCAAAGACGATACTGCTATCTATACTAGATCTTATCGATATCTTGGAATTTACAAAAAAGAAATTAATAAGCAAATTAAAAACTTACTACATAATGAAATTATACAAGAAAGTCATTCAGCCTGGTCGTCACCTGTGTGGATGGTCCCCAAGAAATTAGACGCTTCAGGCGGAAGAAAATTTAGAATGGTCATAGATTATAGGAAGCTAAATTCAAAAACTATAGATGACAAATTCCCTATTCCAAACATTACAAAAGTTTTAGATAAATTAGGGAAGAATATATACTACACTACATTAGATTCAACCTCAGGTTTCCATCAAATACAAATGCACCCTGAATCTATTCCAAAAACCGCCTTCAGCACAGATGAGGGACATTTTGAGTTTTTAAGAATGCCATTTGGACTTAAGAATGCCCTCGCCACGTTTCAAAGACTTATGAATTATGTTTTAAGAGATTACATAGATAAAATCTGTCTTGTCTATTTGGACGACATTATAATATTAGGAACGTCTTTGCAAGAACATTGTGATAATATACGAGAGATCTTTTCAGAATTAAAACAATATAATTCAAAAATTCAATTAGATATATCCGAATTCATGTGTAAAGAAGAAGCTTACCTTGGCCATATAGTTTCGAAGGATGGTTTGAAGCCTAGCCCCGCAAAAATTGAAGCTGTAAAGAATTTTTATATTCCAAAAACTTCAAAAGAGATCAAACAATTTTTAGGAATTTTAGGCTATTATAGAAAATGTATTCCGAATTTTGCAAAGCTCACAAAACCAATGACTACTTACTTGAAAAAAGGACAAATAATAAACACAGACAACAAGGAATATAGAGAGAGTTTCAACAATAGCAAAAATTTACTAATTAATGCCCTGATATTGCAATACCCTGACTTTGAAAAACAATTTATTGTCACAACTGACGCGAGTAGTTTTGCCATAGGTGCAATTTTAAGTCAAAATATAAACGAAAAGATATGCCAATAGCCTATGCATCTATAACATTGAATGATCACGAAATCAATTATAGCACCACAGAAAAAAAATTACTTGGAGTAGTTTGGGCAGTAAAATATTTTAGATCCTATTTGTATGGCACAAGATTTATAATTCGAACAGATCATCGACTCCCGACATGATTAATGAGTTTGAAAGATCCAAATTCAAAATTAGATGAATACTCCTATGAAATAGAATATAAAAAAGGAACCTTAAATTCCAACGCAGATGCACTTCCGAGAATAAGATCGGAATTTCAAATTATTAAGATTAACGACAACATATTTGACAAACTTAGTACATTGCATTTCACAAGATTTTCAATTAGGAAAGGGTTTCGCCAAACAAATTGATGAAAAATTCAATAGTAAAAATTATTCAATCAACATAAACAATAAAGATCAGAATTTAATCATTCAACCTATTTCCCAAAACAAATATAAAATTCTACACTTGATAACAAAACAAGATTATTTTAACAAGCCTGTATTAGAGAATATTAAAGATTGTTTAATTAAGTTGAAGAATTATTTAGTTCAAAACGATATTTTTGAAATTCATATGCCTAAAATTTGTTCAGGCTTAGATCAAATCTCATTTGCAAAAATAGAAGAATTGTTGAAATAAATTTTCAAAGAGACTTATGTCAAAATAGTAATTCATGAAATAGTTCAAGAAGAAATAAATATGAATGATGAAATTGGAAGTTTAATTGCAAATATCGACGAAAAAGACTTAGATACAGTACATTCAGCAGACGAAAATAAATTTAACGGAATAACCTATGAAGACACTTGTATTAATGTTGGTAAAAATCAGATAATCATCCAAAAACACGACGAAGAGACAGAGTGTCAGATTTTAAAAATATTTGGTAATAAACCAAGATTTATAATTAAACTGGAAGCAACCGATTTAAAAACAGGAATTTTCAAGTTCATAAAATATTATTTGGCTCCCCGCGTAAATTATTATTGTTTGTTTGATAAAGATATACTCATACTCATGAATGAAATTTTACAGGAAAACTTTAGCAAAGAAACTTATAAGTTGATTCAATGTATAGAAGTATTAGAAGATATAATAAGACCCGAAGATCAGTTAGAAACAATTTCGAATTATCATTTAGGAAAAACCAACCATAGAGGCATTCTAGAGACATACCAAAAATTAAAACGCAAATTTCACTGGCCTAATATGTTTTTGGACATACAAAAATATATTAATTGTGACATATGTCAACAGAATAAATACGAACGAAATCCTAATCAGATTCCTGAAAACCTTACACCAACTCCCAAATACTTTTTTGACATTTTACATATCGACACATTGACGTTGAAAAACAAAAAATATATAACTCTCATTGATGCTCTTTCCAAATTTGCCCCATTAATGTATATTACAACACCTTCTGCAATTGGAATTACCAACGGACTTTTGAACTACTTTTCTCAGTATCAAATTCCGAGTGAAATAATTTTTGACAGTGGAGCTGAAATTGATAGTAATTTAGTTAAAGATTTGATAAAAACATACGATATCACAATCCACATGACATGTGAGGATAACCCTAAATCTAACGGAGTAATTGAAAAATTCCACTCCACAACAATCGAACATTTAAGAATTTTCAATCCTTGTTGCAAAGCCTCACGAGTACGATGGTACGCAAGTATCAGCCGTTCGAAGTGTCCTTTTCGGCCGTCATTTAACGATCAACTCAGAACTGGCACGGACCAGGGGAATCCGACGGTCTAATTAAAACAAAACATTGCGATGGCCCCAACGGGTGTTGACGCAATGTGATTTCTGCCCAGCGCTCTGAATGGCAACGTGAAGAAACCCAAGCAAGCGCGGGTAAACGGCAGGAGTGACTATGACTCTCTCAACAACAACAACATCTCCGCTGCTCCTGTGTCCACAGCTGTCTCAAGTGGGGCAGCACGATACACGAGCAGTTCATGGCCAGCGTGTGGAGAGGACGACGGCGGAATCTCAACCGACCAGCCGCTCCACGGACTCCAGTTGTCGTTACTACTACTTATGCCGTTCCACAGCCTTGACGGGTCAGCGTTCCACCATTCCAACCACTGGATATGCCCTCCCTCCCAAATTTATTAATTAAGGGCCTAATATTTTTTTGTACCCTCTGCGTGGGTTAGACCGTACGCGTAATGCAGTTTCAATGAAAGCAATGACATGTAATAATTGAATAAAACTGTTTCACTATCCAAATGACTCGTCATCGTATTAGTGACGCCATGGTTCCTTGAGAGATAAGTGGGCCGTGCTCTAACTTCGAAGGGAGCGAGTGCGACTGTGGAAAGGTACTACTAGTCCCCCTACAACGTCTCTAATACAGGCATATGGGGCGGAGCACTAGTAGGGGACTTGTCCTCAAAAAGGTTCTTTAACGGAATGTACGCCTGTCTAGGCTTGCCTAGTTGAAGCGACATTCCCAGTACACCCGGACACAGTACAATATGAAAATATTGTGCCCCGATATGGCGTGTGGCTCTGATACTGGGGTTGGTAGATTCAAACATCCCAATCGGTAACAATGACAAGCGCTTTTATATTGTCATTTGACGATATGAAATTTTTGTATTGTCATTTGACGATATAAAAACTTGTATTGCCATTTGACGATATGTAAAGTGTCTTGTCATGTGGTCACAAGTGTTCCACTTAGGTGTCTGTGAAACCCTAAGTCCAAATGGACACCTTAGTGTCAAGTCCGACCGGCTACCTCCTCGTGGTGGCGCTGGACATTCCTTGGTCTAACCATGGTCTGACAAAAGTCGGCGGACGAACCCGTTGATACGAGGGATTGTATTGCATCATTGGGAGCAACATTCTTCGTAGCTCCCCAACAGGTCCCTGAACTTGCGAAGGTTCCTTCCGTTCAGCTATTTCATCTGGCTCCCCCACTCGAAATCCAACCAGACCCTCTTTAGGAGGCGAGTGGGGAATAATTCTGCTGGCGGCGGCCGTACGGGGCCTTGCAAGCCTCGTACACGGTCGTAAACTCTTGTAACGCAGGCCCAAAAATAAGGAATAGAAGCAGAATCCGGGTGGGTCCTCTGACCCCTGGACCTGCTGTCACAACTGCAGCGTCCTCGCCTTTAGCCGAGGATCCCGAAGAAGTAGTTCCCTCCCCTGTAACTAGACATATCTGCGAACACTGTGGCTCTTCATATGCCTCTGTTCGTGGTCTCGGGCAGCACGTCCGCCATCAGCACGCTGAGCAGCGGAATGCTGCGATTGAGCTTCCGTTCCAGAAACTGAGGTGGAGTACAGAGGAGCTCCGGGTTATGGCTCGGATCTAGGCTGGTGCTGTCATTCAGGGAGGCATTCGCTTCATGAATCAGCACCTCCTTCCCCGAGTCGACGGAACGACTCTGGAGTCGATAAAGGGCGTGAGACGGCGTGCCGATTATCGCATTATGCTTTTGGCCATTGTTGCTGATATGAGGGCGCTAGATCATGTTCGTTTGCCGACTCCAGAGCCCCCTGTCCTGGAACCTCTGCATCCGCCTTGAGACCTACGCCTGCCAATTTTGTGGACACTGTGAGGGAGATGGCTGACTTGCTAGACACCACAGAAGGGAACAATCCCCGAGTGGCTGTTCTAGTGAGTCTGGCTAGATCTGCTCTTGCCGGAAGTGTGTCGGATCAGGCGATTTTGGCCTGAATTCGAAGCATTCCCGTTGTCCGCAAGACTGCTAGGTCTGGAACAGGCTCGGTCTCAGAGAGTTCGTGTCATCCTCACCCCCCCCCCCCTCGCCATGTCTTTGTCTTCGAAGGCTCGAGAGGGGAGTACAGAAGGGTACAGAAGCTTTGGTCGTCAAACACCAAGCGGGCAGCGCATGAGATCCTGGGGGGTCGTTCAGCCGCGAACCATACGATGGTGGAGATGGAGCCATACTGGAGGGAACTTCTGGAAACAGAGTCCCTTTCGTACGCTTCAGATGGTTCACGGATGGACGGACTACGGGACCTCTGGTGCCCCGTTTCTGCGGAGGAAGTTACGACGTTGAATGTCCAGTCCTCCACAGCAGCGGGTCGCGATTCCTCCTCACCATCGAGCTCTTCTGCTCAACACGCTGCTACTCAGTGGCCGCCTGCCCCGCGACTTGACAGTTTCGCGCACCACCTTCATCTCAAAGGTGGCGAGCCCCTCTACCCCTAGTGACTACAGGTCGATCTCTGTGACGTCTGTAGTCGTCCGTCAACTCCACAAAATCCTAGCCTCTAGAATTACTAAACTCAACATCCTTGACGAGAGTAAGCGGGCGTTTATACCGGCTGACGGGGCAGTGGAAAACACCACTGTCCTGGATGAGGTTATTGCCCATGCCAGGAGAAATCTACGTGAGTGTCACGTGATAACTCTCGACATGGCCAAGGCGTTCGATACGGCGAGTCATCACGCTGTGATGGCCATCCTCCGTCAACGAGGTTTCCCCGAACCTTTCATCCATTATCTCCAATCCTAATATGACACCGCCGAAATTGTTCTCGACGTAGGTGGTGTCAGTTCTCGTCCCATCCCTGTCAAGCGTGGTGTACGACAAGGCGATCCACTTTCTCCCATACTGTTCGATCTGGTTGTCGACTCTCTCCTTGCTGTTAGTACCAGCTTGTCGCTACCAAGGTGTCCGCGCTAGCCTTTGCTGATGATCTTGTGCTTATTACCTCGTCACGATTAGGGGCGAGATCAGTAATAGCCAGGATCGAGGCAGAGGCAGCCTTAGTCGGACTTGAAATCAACGCTCAGAAATGTTCCTCACTGTCCTTAGTGCCGGCCGGGAAAGTAAGAGGATGAAGGTGGTCACGGACGTTGTGTTCCGTGTCGCCGGAGTTCCAATGCCCGCGACCGTCACGACAGGCAGGTGGACATATCTGGGAGCTGATTTTGATGCGACCAGCTCGGCGGCTGTGGAGTGCTCGCTGGATTGTGCTCTTGAACGTGTTTCAAGAGCACCACTGAAGCCACAACAGAGATTACACTTGCTGCGGGTATTTCTCCTGCCGCAAGTGTATCACATGATGATTCTCGGGAGAATAACAGCAGGGAGGCTCAAGATGCTCGACATTCTGGTGAGGAGGTATGTGAGAAAGTGGTTGTGTCTTCCAAAAGACACACCACTGAGTTTCTTCCATGCAAGCGTGGGCGATGGTGGTCTGGGGATACTAGCCTTGCAGACGCTTATTCCAGCGTTGCTGATCCTGCGCTTGGGCCGTCCCCAAGATAGCACGTTTTCGGCAGCTCGAGTGACGTTCGACACAAATCGTGTGCAACAACATCTTCGTTGGGCGTCTAAGACGCTTCGAACCCTCGGGCTTGACGAGTCGCCAACGACGAGTGCTAGGCAGAAATTCTGGCGTAAGAAGTTGTACGACTCCATGGATGGCCACGACTTGCGTGAGTGTCCACGGAGTGCCCTGTCAACGAACTGGATGAAATCCGACCGGGCCATTCCCGGGCGCGATTTTATCCAGTACGTCAAGCCTCGCATCAACGCCCTTCCGACGAACTAGCAGGCGCGAACAACGTCTTACTCAGGACTCGCACTGTCGTGCGGGCTATCCTAGTACTGAAACGGCGGCTCATGTCATCCAGTGCTGTTGGCGGACACATGGCGGTAGGGTTAAGCGCCACAACGCGGTGGCTAATACCCTCGCAGGTCAGCTAGAAGGTGAAGGTTGGCGTGTCGTCAAGGAACCTTCGAACGTCGCAAGGTCTGGCTAAACCAGACATCATCGCTGAGCGGCATGGGCGCGCCATGGTGGTGGATGCTCAGGTCGTTTCGGGGACGAGAGCCTTAGATACGGTTCACCGTAATAAGGTCTCCAAGTATGCCGGATGTGGCTACTCCAGTTGCATCCAGATTCGGTGTCTCTCCGAACGATGTGGGATTTACATCCTGCACCATATCATGGCGCGAGGTTTGGTAACGAGCCTCTGAACGAGACCTGAGGCAGATGGAAGTCGCTGGTTACCAGTTGGGTGGACTTACCACACGTGTGATCCAAGGATCAAACACCAACTGGAACTGGTTTAATGATATGACTGGTTACAGATGGCGGAACTGCGGATTTAGGAGAGTCGGCATGGGATGAGGATGCTGCCAGAGGAAGTGTGGCTCGCCGTCCCCATGTGATGTCATGCCGTATCCTGCTGATTTCCACCAACTACAAGAGGC